>OX244034.2:52975504-55375504 GCA_945859785.2 Tridacna gigas
CATAACATAAATCAAAAGAGACCTGCAATATTAACTGTACTGGGGGATTCAAACATACCTTTGCGGATTATGATACATAAGATCATGCAACCACATGTAAAATAGATGCTGTTATTAATTTTGAGTCATAAATTACTAAATCCGTATAGGAGAGGTGGGATTGTACACAAATGTAAGGTGACAAGACTTAAAACTTTACCAAACCATCCAGTGTTTTCACAACCCACAGGAATTGGGCTTATGAAAACAACATGGGAAAAGGAGAGAATCCTGGTAGCCAGCATTTTTCTTCTTTTCCCACATTGTTTTCTATCCTTCAAAGATAAATCTTACTATTTGAGTCACAATTAACTTGTAATGCTTTCAATACAGACCAGTTTGAAATTTTGTCATCTAGTACAGAGTTACTTCTATGATGGAGCAATTATTAACAACATTCTCCTTCCACAATACTTCTTGACATTCATACCAATTTTTCCTCTTTCTTACTTTCTGCTTTGCAGTTCTGATAATTGTATTGAGATAAAAGTCACAATGGAATAAAATTTTATTTCTGTGATAAATGTCAGTGTTTGCAAAATATTTTATGGACATACATTTATAGGTCATGTTGTAAGAGTTCTTTAAAATAAATTGAAAACCAATGCATTTTTTGGTACATAAAGAAATGGGAGACAGAGGACAAAAAAAAAAGAGGTTAAACAAATATGATAGATGGTTAAGTCTTTCACACAATATTGATAAAAAGAAAAAGGGGTAAAACAAACAGGAAAATCACCATTGAGGGGAAATTTTGAAACAGAAGAATCTAAAAAAGTGTCCATTTTGGTTAACTTCCAGTGCTCCAGTTAGGGAGATACAGGTCAAATACTGAACTAGAATACTCACCATTTTACCTCTTTCCCAGAGGTATCATTGTGCTCTTTACCCCATCCCCAAGTGAGCATTGCAAATAAAAGCAAAACTACTTTCAAACAGTGACAAGTTGCAATAAAGGAACAATACCTATATTTATCCCAAATAACATCAAAAAGCATATGATCCATGCTCTGTGTAAAGGGGGCTTAGTGCATCTGCAAAAAGTGTTGATCCAAGTCAGCCCATGCATGCCAATCTGGGCTAAAATTTTTTTTGCTTTTGGTAAATTTTCTGCATGTCAAGGGATCAGCATATCTCAAGATTCACCTGGTTATTATACGAAACAGATTTTATGGATCCAAAATAATGTGATGACTTGCTTGGTATCCTGCATCGCAGAGATACATTAAACCCCCTTTTGCCAGAGCTTGGCTCATATTTGGATAGAAATGTTCTTAACAAATTATATGTACCTGCAAATGACTTTATTTTTTATTATGCAGAAAACCACTTTTAACCCTTTACCAGATAACAAAATTTTAGCCTCATCCACATTGAAATCACTTGCAGACGACAATTTTAATGTGGCTCAAATGGTGCAATTTTTCTTTGTTAGGGTAGAAAACATTGTGGGAAAAGGAGAAATGCTGGTTACCTGCATTTTCTCCTTTTCCCACAATGTTTTCAAAAGGCTTCTTTCCCAGGGTCGTTAAAAGGTAAAGGGTTGAGAACATTAAAATTATTTAGCAGTGATCATCTGCAATTAGAAACAGGACTTTACACTTTGGTCTACATGTATCCATTTTACTCTTTACCAAACAACAAATTTTATACTAGTCCAAATTGAAAGTATTTGCAGACGACATGATAAATGTGACTGAAAAATTGAAATTTACTTTGGGATGGGTAAACAACATTGTTGGAAAAGGAGAAAATGCTGGTAACCAGCATGTTCTCCTTTTCCAACAATGTTTTCAAAAGGCTTCTTGCTCGGGGTCGTTAAAAGTCGGAATTGTGTGGTAAAGAGTTAAAAAACTTTATTTCATGTTGTTTATTAAATTTACAAGGATGTTTTCAAAGGTGTCTGCTGCAAGTTTCTTTCTTTTTTTAAAGGCAATGACAGAAGTACGGGAAAATCAAAATCTAATAAGTATGTCCATCAACAGCAAAAAAGGAACATTTCTGATCAAAAAGACTTCTAGCAGAGGTCCAGATAAGATGGAGGGGTCATTAAGTTCTAAAACTATGATTCTTCTCCGCAACCTATGCTGTGGGTACTCATTTGAATTGTCTCTATGAAACACATCTAATGATTACCCACAACATTGGTCTTAGTGAAAAACTAAAGGAAGCATTACTCTTTTACACCTAGATACTCCCCTTATCTCAACTCTATCTATTCAAAACTCTTATGCCCTAAACAGAGCTTCAGATAGAGGGAGTGATTTTGATTTCAAACTTGAAAATATAAATCACTCTCCACTAAACCCTATGTTATGGGTACTCATTAGAATCGTCTCATCAAGACGATTCTAATGAGTACCCACAACATAGGGTTTGGAAGAGAAATAATGGATTTGGAATACTATCAATGGATTTTGGAATACCATCACTCCCTCTTATCTGGAGGTCTGCCTCAAGGTTGCAGAAAACTATACCAGAAACAGAGACAACAAACAAAGTCAGGTATTATCATTTACTGTATATTTGAAACATTATTATAGAAATCTAACAAATAATAATATAAATATTTTGTATACCATATTTGTAACAATATATTATGATCTCTAATCATTTGAATCGTTCCAAAGTTATATTTAAAAAAAAAAACATAAAAAGGTAAATACTATATATCTTCAGTCAGTATAATGTAAATAATTATTTCCCCTTATGTACGATTTCCATACCTTTACAACCTAATCCTTCACCAAACAATACCAAGTTTTGATGACCCTCTGAAAGAAGGCTTTTGAAAACATTTTTGAAAAGGGAGAAAATGCTGGTAACCAGCATTTTCTCCCTTTTCCAAGTGTTTTCCACCCTTTCAAAGACAGATATAATCATTATAGCAACATCTTTTTTGTAGCAATCAAAATTTGATTAATGCTTTCAGTTTTGACAAGTCTAAATTCTTTCGTCTGGTAAATACTTCAAGCAAACAAAACCCTGACTGTACAAGAACAAGTCAGCATAGTACTCTAGAAGACTTTTATCCCCTTACCATAAATCTTTACAACCTTTTAGTTGACTGCTTTGGGAAATATTGAGGGAAATAGACACACTGATTGTAAAAAGCACTTTGCAACCTTTAAGTTGACTGCTTTGAGAAACTTTGTAGGAAATAGACAAACTTCTTGTAAAAAGCACTTGCCCTTTTTCCCAAAATATTTTCCTGTTCCTTTCAAAATACATATGTTTCCCACAGTGTTTTCTACCCTCTCAAAGTTTGAGTCATGTCTAAATTTCTATGTGCATAATGCTTTCAATATGGATGATTCTTAACCCTTTACCACACAACGACCTTTAGGCAAAAGTCTTTTAAAACCGTTGAGAGAAAAGGAGAAAATGCTGGTCATCATCACTTTCTCCTTTTCCCACAATGTTTTCTACTCTATCATAGATGAGTTGCAACATTTCAGCCATATCTATAACATGCAAATGCTTTTAATTTGGACCAGTCTAATATTTTGTTGTATGGTAGAGTTTGAGTTTGTCATCAGGTAAGGTTATGTACAGGTAAAACTTATACGTAACAGAGACTAGGTCATCAGCTCGCCTTCACCAAGTGCCAGTTGCCTTCACACAAAAGTCCCAGGCTTCATTCTAGAGGCCTCATGCATGTCCACTAAGACTGTTCTTTTTTTTTGCATGTGAATGGTAAAATCTCAAAACTCTATACCTGCAGTAACATGGGAATTTCTACTCTATCATAGATGAGTTGCAACATTTCAGCCATATCTATAACATGCAAATGCTTTTAATTTGGACCAGTCTAATATTTTGTTGTATGGTAGAGTTTGAGTTTGTCATCAGGTAAGGTTATGCACAAGTAAAACTTATACATAACAGAGACTAGGTCATCAGCTCGCCTTCACCAAGTGCCAGTTGCCTTCACACAAAAGTCCCAGGCTTCATTCTAGAGGCCTCATGCATGTCCACTAAGACTGTTCTTTTTTTTTGCATGTGAATGGTAAAATCTCAAAACTCTATACCTGCAGTAACATGGGAATTTCCCGGCCTAGCAGGAAGCAATGAACAGTGAATATGACAGACTTATAATCATCCAAAGAGAATTTTCAGTTCTGTCTTAGAAATTCTAACAAGGAAAAATAAGTGATACAACATACCGGTGTGCAATTTGCCCCCTTTCCAATCTGATCTTTTACAAAAAAAAAATTCTGTCAACTGTAAGGAAGTGAGAAAGTTATATTCACATTGGTCTGATTCAAAATTCCACGAATAACCATCAACTTCTCTGTCAATCGGACGTCTAGCCTTTGAATTTCGAATCACACAAAAACTTTGAGAAGTTGATCAATACGGTTCTTGATAACACAGAGCCACGAAGAAGTTTTCCATCACATCTTGCCCAGCAAATAATAAGGGGGATGAAGATAACTTGAAGATAACCTTCAGAGTGAAGCAATGAAAGGATGTCTACAGTCTAAAACAAAGACCCAAATACTGGAACCAAAATCTGTTTAACCCTTCACAACACAATCCTGTATTTTAACAGCCCTGAAGAAAAAGCCTTTTGAAAACATTGTGGGGGAAAAGAGAAAATGCTGGTAATCAGCATTTTCTTTTCCCAAAAGGTTTTCTACTCTCTCAAATAAAAAAACAATCATTTAAAACATATAAAATTTGTTCTCTGCCAATGTTTTCAACTTGAACAAGTTTTAAATTTTGTCATTTGGTAAAAAATTAGGGGAGTAATAGGTCACCAGAAATCATCAAGGCATGTTTTCTTTGGAGCAGTAAACCTGAATAGAAGTACATATTATGTCATGAATATTTAACCTTAACTCTTTACCGAATGACAAAATTTTACCCTCATCCAAATTCAAAGCTGTTGCAGATACCACATCAATCGTGGCCCAACTGCTGAAACCTGATTCTAAAATGTTAGAAAACATTGTGGAAAAGGGAGAAAATGCTGGCTACCAGCATTTTCTCCTTTTCCAACAATGTTTTCAAAAGGCTTTTCCCTTAGGGTTGTTACAACATGGAATTATACGGGATTAAACAAATTTGGCCCACAGACAGACCTAATGAACCCAGGAAGCAAAATTAATCTTGTATGAATAATGTAGACTTAATAAAGACAATCTCTTTTTTTCAATCCAATCTTGAAAGTATGCTTTATCTCAAATTAATATCTATGACTGTCAATTTTTCTAAATTAAAAAAATTTCATCCAAAATAACTGATAATACTAAACAAGAGGGCCATGATGGCCCTGGGTCGCTCACCTTAGTAGAGTGCCTTAAAGGTTTTTCTTTAATTTGACCATGTGACCTAGCTTTTGACCGCAGGTGACCCAATTTCAAAGTCATATTTCATGAAGACAAACATTCTGACCAATTTTCAAGACAATTGAGCAAAAAATGTGGCCTCGAGTGCCCTAAAGATATTTCTTTAATTTGACCTAGTGACCTAGATTATAACCCCAGGTGACCCAAATTTGAACTGGTCATTAACTATATCAAAAGAAACATTTTAACCAATTTTCAAATCAAATGAATAATAAATGTGGCCTCTAGAGTGCCCACTAGCTATTTCTTTAATTTGACCAAGTGACCTAGTTTATGACCCCAGTTGACCCAAATTCAGACTCATGTGAGATTTTACAAAGACAAACATTCTGACCAATTTTCAAGGCAATTAAGCAAAGAATGTGGCCTCTAGAGTGCCCACAAGGTATTACTTTATTTTGACCTAGTGACCTAGTTTATGGTTCCAGGTGACCCAAATCCAAACTCATCTGGTATTTCATCATGACAAACATTCTGGCCAAATTTCAGGTCATTTGAGCAATAAATGTGGCCTCCAGAGTGCAAACAAGGTATTTCTTTAATTTGACCCAGTGAACTAGTTTATGACCCAAGTTGACCCAAATTAATCTTATGTGAGACTTTATAAAGACAAACTTTCTAACTAATTTTCAAGGCAATTGAGCAAATAATGTGGCCTCGAGAGTGCCAACAAGGTATTTCTTTAATTTGACCTAGTGACCTAGTTTATGACCAAAGATGACCCAATTTTGAACTCAATGAACTTGTTGCGCTTAGATGGGCAAACAAACTTAGAAGAGAATCACTACATACCAAATATCAAAGCTCTACACCTTCCAGTTTTAAAGAAGAATTTTAAAGTTTTTCTTCTTTGTTCCTATGTTCGAACTTGTGACCCCCGGGGCTGGGCCAGTTTTGACCCAGGGGCATCATATGAACAAACTTGGTACAGGTCCACTAGGAAATGCTACATACCAAATATCAAAGCTCTACACCTTCCCGTTTAAGAGAAAAAGAAATTTAAAGTTTTCGTTCTTTGTTTCTATCTTCGAACTTGTGACCCCCGGGGCGGGGCCACTTTTGACCCAGGGGCATCATATAAACAAACTTGGTAGAGGTCCACTCTGAGATGCAACATACCAAATATCAAAGCTCCACACCTTTCGGTTTCAGAAAAGAAGAATTTTAAAGTTTTCCTTCTTTGTTCCTATGTTCGAACTTGTGACCCCAGGGGCTGGGCCAGTTTTGACCCAAGCAGTATCCTTGGAACAAACTTGGTAGAAGTCCACTAGGAGATGCTACATACCAAATATCAAAGCTCTATGCCCTTCCATTTAAGAGAAAAAAAAAATTAAAGTTTTCCTTCTTTGTTCCTATGTTTGAACTTGTGACCCCCGGGGCAGGGCCAATTTTGACCCCAAGGGCATCATATGAACAAACTTAGTAGAGGTCTACTAGGCGATGCTACATACCAAATATCAAAGCTCTAAGCCTTCCAGTTTCAGAGAAGATGATTTTTAAAGTTTCCCCTCTTTGTTCCTATGTTCGAACTTGTGACCCCCGGGGCGGGGCCAGTTTAACCCCAAGGGCATCATATGAACAATCTTGGTAGAGGTCCACTAGGAGATGCTTCATGCCAAATATCAAAGCTCTATGCCTTCTAGTTTTACAGAAGAAGATTTTTAAAGTTTTCCTTCTTTGTTCCTATGTTGGAAATTGTGACCCCCAGGGAGGGGCCTGTTTTGACCCCAGGGGCATCATATGAACAAACTTGGTAAAGGTCCACTAGGCGATGCTACATACCAAATATCAAAGCTCTACGCCTTCAAGTTTCAGAGAAGAAGATTTTTTTAGTTTTCCTTCTTTGTTACTATGCTCAAACTTGTGACCCCCGGGGCTGGGCCAGTTTTGACCCCAGTGGCATCATATGAACAAACTTGGTAGAGGTCCACTAGGCAATGCTACATACCAAATATCAAAGCTCTACACCTTCCAGTTTCAGAGAAGATGATTTTTAAAGTTTCCCCTCTTTGTTCCTATGTTCGAACTTGTGACCCCCGGGGCGGGGCCAATTTAACCCCAAGGGCATCATATCAACAATCTTGGTAGAGGTCCACTAGGAGATGCTTCATGCCAAATATCAAAGCTCTATGCCTTCTAGTTTTACAGAAGAAGATTTTTAAAGTTTTCCTTCTTTGTTCCTATGTTGGAAATTGTGACCCCCGGGGAGGGGCCTGTTTTGACCCCAGGGGCATCATATGAACAAACTTGGTAAAGGTCCACTAGGAGATGCTACATGCCAAATATCAAAGCTCTACGCCTTCAAGTTTCAGAGAAGATTTTTAAAGTTTTCCTTCTTTGTTACTATGCTCAAACTTGTGACCCCCTGGGTGGGGCCAGTTTTGACCCCAGGGGGCATCATATGAACAAACTTGGTAGAGGTCCACTAGGCAATGCTGCATACCAAATATCAAAGCTCTACGCCTTCCAGTTTCAGAGAAGATGATTTTTAAAGTTTCCCCTCTTTGTTCCTATGTTCGAACTTGTGACCCCCGGGGCAGGGCCAGTTTTGACCCCAAGGGCATCATATGAACAAACTTGGTAGAGGTCCACTAGGAGATGCTTCATGCCAAATATCAAAGCTCTATGCCTTCTAGTTTTACAGAAGATGATTTTTAAAGTTTCCCCTCTTTGTTCCTATGTTGGAAATTGTGACCCCCGGGGCGGGGCCAGTTTTGACACCAGGGGCATCATATGAACAATTTTGGTAGAGGTCCACTAGGAGATGCTACATGCCAAATATCAAAGCTCTACGCCTTCAAGTTTTAGAGAAGAAGATTTTTAAAGTTTTCCTTCTTTGTGACTATGCTCAAACTTGTGACCCCTGGGGCGGGGCCAGTTTTGACCCCAGGAGCATCAAATGAACAAACTTGGTAGAGGTCCACTAGGAGATGCTACATACCAAATATCAAAGCTCTGCGCCTTCTAGTTTCAGAGAAGAAGATTTTCAAAGATTTTGCTTTTTTTTCCTTTTTGTTGCCATGGCAACCAGAGTTGAGGGTGGAATTCAATTCTTTGAACAATTTTGGTAGAGCTTCACCCAAGGAACATCCCTGCCAAGTTTCATCAAGATTGGCCCAGTGGTTAAGGAGAAGAAGATGTTTAAAGAAATTGTTGACGGACGACGGACGCCGGACATAGGGCGATCACAATAGCTCACCTTTAGCACGTTGTGCTAAGGTGAGCTAAAAAAACAGTAAATACAAGACATGCATTTATATGCTATGCACTGTTATAGGATTATCTGATGAGAGAAAATTTTGCTGAATATAAACACATTGCTGCCAATTCTGCTCATTACATAAAAATCGCTGTCAGTTCTGCTGAATACCTATCACATTATGGTGTAAAGCTTTAGGGAATGTAAAAGCACAGAACAGTTCTGACAAACCAGCATACCAAATAAGGAGACTGGAGCCCTCCAACAGAAATGCTGGAACTTCTTTTTTCAGCATGAAATTCTCTTGCATTTTCACTTTCACTTTACACTGTCACAAATAATTAAGCCATGCTCTGGCAAAATGGGGTTAAATGCATCTGCAAAAGGTATAGACCCATGTAAGCTTGTGCACTCAGCACAGGATGGGTCGAAACTTTTTTGGTATGTGTAAATTTTCTTCATGCCTAAGGACCATTCCACCTGATGGTTCAGTCAGTTGTTCTACAATATGGACGTTATGGATCCATAATTATGTGATGACTTGCTCGGAATAATGCATCACAGAGATGCATTAAACCCTCTTTTGCCATAGTTTTTAATACAAAGTGCAAATTCCTCTTTTTAACTCTTTACTACACGACAACATTTTAGACTAGTCCAATTTCAAAGCATTTGCAGATGCCAAATTCAGCTTTGGAACAAACAGGCTTGAGCTCTCTGATAGAGCAGAAAACATTGTGGGAAAAGGAGAAAATGCTGGTTACCAGCATTTTCTCCTTTTCCCACATTGTTTTCAAAAGCCTTCTTTCTTAGGGTCGTGAAAACCTGGGATTGTTTGGTAAAGGGTTAAAAAAAAAGTTTCACACAAGCCTGTAAAGTAATGGGTGATGATTCTAGTACCCATCCTAAATTCTAATATGGCCTTCTTATTCACAGACATCTAGGCTTTTCTTTTTCTTCGAAACAATAATATTCAAAGAATTTTAAATCATGCTGCCAGTTTCATCAATTTTAAACCATGCTGTCAGTTCTATTACAACAAAGATATTCCAGTTATTTCTGTAAGAGGGCTCCCTTAAAACCTTGTGTCAACCTGCCCACCACACACTCATCTTATCACCTACAATTCAAAGCAAGCAATTCTGATAATTTAGAGATATCTCCATATCAATTTTCTATAAAACCTACAGAACTTATTTTGCAGGACAGTTCTAGTCAAAGATTTATTGCTTCTTTAATCATGTTGATCCCATCATTTCAAATAAAAAGAAAAATCAAAACCTGTGTAGCATCCACTTAAACTAACCCTTTAAATGATCCTAAGGAAAAAAGCTTTTGAAAACAATGAAAAGGAGAAAATGGAGAAAAAGAGCATTTTCTCCACCTCTCAAAATGTTTTCTGTGCTTTCTGATACAAATTCCACCATTTGTTCTGCCTTTAACCCTTTACCACACAATCCCGACTTTTAACGAGCCCTGAAGAAGAAGCCTTTTGAAAACATCATGGGAAAAGGAAGAAATGCTGGTAACCAGCATTTTCTCCTTTTCCCACAATGTTTTCTACTCTGTCAAGGACATATTTCATCATTTGAGCCACCTTTAATTTGTCGTCTGCAAATACTTTCAGTTTGGACCAGTCTACAATTTTGTTGTTTGGTAAAGATTTAATTTGTCCTCTGCAGCAGCTTAGAATTTGGCCAAGTGCAAAATACTTTTGTTTTGTAAAGGGTTAAACTGCCTTAACATTATATTATTTTATATAGCTTTATTCTCTTGACTGAAAATGTTCATTTTATTTAACCCTTTACCAACCATTCAGTGTTTCAACTATTCTCTATTGTGTACATCTTGTGGAACACGGCTTTTGAAAACATTGTGGGGAGAGAAAAAATTGCTGGTAAATCGCAATTTCTCCTTTTCCCTCAAAGTTTTCTACCCTTCCAAAAATGCATATACCACCATATCTGAGGCAAATTCAATTGTCACCAAATGCCTTTAATAGGGACATGTCTAGAATTTAGTTGTGTGATAGTGTTAATTTGAACTTTATCCGTAACTGCACATGCAACACAGAATCTGTGGGAATGTTGTCTCTGTATCAACCTTCTAATGACAGCAGTATATATGTATATGAGACAAGCTTTGTGAAAAGGGGGTTTAGTGCATCTTTAAAAATTATTGACCCAGGTCAGCCTGTGCAGGCCGCACAGGCTGACCTGGGCCAAAACTTTTGGCAATTGGTCAATTTTCTGCAAGTCCAAGGACCAGTTTACCTCATGATTCCGTCTGTTGTTATACAAAGTGGACTTTATGGATTCACAATTACATGTATTTGATGACTTGCTTGGTATAATACACCACAGAGATGCAGTAAGCCCCCTTTTGCCGGAGCATGTCTCATATATAAAACCCATGAACCTCTCTACAAAAACCCCTAAATACTGTTACTAGCTCCCTTTCAGACCTTTATCCTGTAAGTTCTTTCTAATAAATTACATGTAGCTTCCAAAGGAAAATTTTCAGTGTCAATGCTCAAAATAATAATTCAGACCCTTTGTTTCATTTAATCCTCTACCAAACAATCCCATGTTTTAACGACCCTGGAAAATAAAGCTTTTGAAAACATTCTGGGAAAAGGACAAAATGCTGGTACCCAGCATTTTTTCCTTTTCCCACAATGTTTTCTACTTTCTCAAATACAAATTTCATCATTTTAGCCACATTCAATCTGTTGTCTGCAGATGCTTTCAATTTGGACCAGTCTAAATATCTGTCATTTGGCAGAGGGTTAAAATCATGCAATGAAAGAAAACAACCACTGAACATTCAAGCAAACCTAATGAGAAAATGAAAAATATTAAATAAATCACCAAACTATTCACCAGTGTGACACAAAGAATAATTTTCTATCATCATGGATTTTTTTTCCAAGTTTCTCAAACAGTATTTTTTTTTTTTGGACCCAACTCTTTACCAAACAACAAAATTTTAAATTTGGTCCAAATTAAAAAACATTATTGTGCTGACTACAAATTAAAGGTTGCCTAAATGATGAAATTTGTTCTTGATTAGGTAGAAAATATTGTGGGAAAAGGAGAAAATGCTGTTTACCAGCATTTTTTCCTTTTCCCACAATGTTTTCATAAGCCTTTCTCCACCGGTCGTTAAAACACGGGACTGTGTGGAAAAGGGTTAATTCTTAATCCCTTACTGCAAAGTCCCAACTTTCAACAACCCTAACAACAGCCCTTTTAAAAACTTTGTGGGTAGAAAAAGAAAATGCTAGTTACCAGCATTTTCTCAGTTTCCCAAAACCTTTTCTATGCTTTCAATTACAAATACAAATGTTTGAGGCAATTCAGATTTTTCGTTGGCAAATACTTTCAATTTTGACGATACCAAATGCCTGTTGTCTGGTAAAGTTAAAAAGGCAGAAAACTGTAATGATCCTAATCAAAACATGTCATTTATTTCGAAGAATATTCTTTTACCAACCTATAAGGATCATAATATTTTAACACCCCGCCCCAATAACTCTTGCTGATCATTCAACTGACTAGCTCTTATCAAGAAATTCAATAGAAAAATGAGCACAACTTAGAGTGTGAGATTCACATTACCCTAAGAAAGAAGCCTTTTGAAAACATTGTGGGAAAAGGAGAAAATGCTAGGTACCAGTATTTTCTCCTTTTCCCTTAATGTTTTCTACACTTTCATAAACAGAAATTATCTTTTAAGCTTCAATGAATGTGTCATCTGCAAATGCTTTCAATTTGGTGGAGTATAAAATTTTATCATTTGGTGAAGAGTTTAATCTTACTTCATGTTGTCATACCAATACTTTACAAGGAAGATTTCAAAGTCATATGCTTGCTGCAAATTTGTTTCAGAAAATAAAAAGTTCTGAGGAAAAAAATATGGTGAAAGTGAACTCTTTACCAGATGCCAAAATTTTAGACCAGTCCAATTTGAAAGCATTTGCAGACGACAAATTAAGTATGGCTCAAATGTTGAGATTTGGCTTTGAATGTTTAGAAAATTCTGTGGGAAAAGGAGAAAATGGTGGTTACCAGTAATTTCTCCTTTTCCCACAGTTTTCATAAGTGCTTTTCTTCGGGGTCGTTAAATCTCGGGATTGTGTGGTTAAAGAATTAAACTTGTGAGTTGCCATAATTTTCATTCTTCATCAACAAGCCTCAACATATTTACCCCCTTTTTTAACAACTCTGAGGAAAAGGAACATTGGAAACATCATGAGGAAAGGAGAAAGTACATGTAACCAGCCATTCATCACTTTTTCCAGTTTCTCCTATTTTTTAAATTAGTATCTGCAAATGCTTTCATTATGGACAAGTCTAAAATTGTATAACATGTTACCAAGTTAAGCACCATGACTGACTTCTCTCTGCATATCATGTATATGATCATGTATAGAACATGCCAAGAGAAGTTTGTTGCAAAGTCAAACAGCACAGACACTGCATATTTTTTATATCCCAGAAAACATCAGTAACACCTTGACTAAAACCTCGAAATCAATGCAAAAAATTTGGATAAAGGTGTACTCAGGTACAATTTTCAGGGCTTTTACATATCTCCATCATGCAATTACTTTAAATGGAAATGTCAGTGGTCAATATATGTGGAACATTTACAATGCATTCAATTATGTGAATTATAAGTGTCCATGATACTAAACTAGCCACTACTACATATTATCAGACTGGTTCAGGTGTAGGTAAACTTTACTACATGATCCTATTGTAGTATGTTGGGGAAGTAGGCTTTTGAAAACATAGAGGAATTTATAAACTAAAATAGGAGTAAACTTACTAGCATTTTTTCCTTTTCCCACAATGTTTTCAAGCCTTCCTGAGACAAACTCTATCGTTTTAACCACATATGATTTGTTGTACACACATGTACTGAACATTGATAAGTCACAACTTTTGTAATCTGCTAGGGAGCCAAACCCTTCAAGAATATGGAGAACACAAACTAAGCTCTGTGTGAAAACAAATCATTTTTTTTTTTTTTTCCAACTTATACACAGTAAATCAAGAAAGCGTTTATTTCTTTTTTTCAAAGGTGTTGCTTTTAATCTTCTACATCATCTTAACTATTTTCAAGATTAATTACAAAATACTGCAACCTTATATCTAAAATGTGATAAATTATACCTATCACACTATCTTACTATGCCTGATATGACGAGTACTGTATATGAAAGGACTCTGCAGTATTTGAGATAAAGAAACAAAAGGTACAGCAACTCAACAAGCAATTTGTACAGATATACAGTATTGTCCAATTTTTTCAACATAACGCACATATAGTCATCAAATGCCATAACTTTATAAAATTAATCCAATTTTTTTATGAACTAAATTCACGTAAGATAAATGAGCCACAGGTTTCAAAAAAGTTCCACACTACAGTGAACCAGTCTGACTAAAAACCAGCAGACTTATCACAAGGCACGCTCCATGATTTATGCAGTAAAATCCGCCTTCCTATATGAATAAAATTACAGAAATAAAACAGTATAAAAAAAAGTAATGCACATACAAATATTCTTTGAACTGCTGTGGTGAAGTGATACATAGGTGGATTCTAAAATCTTGGTTTGTTAACATTCTAAAAGTTTAGCTGCTACCATTCTTGGGGTTTTGTTTATTCTAAAACCTATTTACTATCATTTTCTTATATATTTTGAATTTGTTTAATTCTTTGATGTGTTTGGATAAATACAGAAGAATGATGCAAATTTTTGACATGCATATACATCCCAAAAATTAACCCTTTAACACACAATCCTGACTTTTAATGAACACTTTTGAAAACATTGTGGGTACACGAGAAAATGCTGGCAACCAGCATTTTCTCCTTCCCCACACTGTTTTCTGTCTTTCTAACAACAAATTTCAATTTTTGAGTAACATCTATTTCATTGTCTACAAATATTTTCAGTTTGGACACACAATTTGTCATTTCATAAAGGGTTAAGTTATTACCTCTGAAATAAATTTGCAGCTTCGAAAACCTACCATGTACAATAATGATAAATCAACATAAAATAAGCTGTCATATAATGATGAAAACATTATTTCAATCAATTTCTCTTTTTTCCTACAATTATTTCAATAATTGTGCTCTACTGTGACACAAAAAATGTCACTGAAATATAGTAAAATGTTCAGTCAGTTCTGACTGTGTGAAAAAATAGTCATGTCAAATTGTTACACCTGTATGTTCTTACAATCCTATTTCAATGCTTATTCAAACATAAGACAATCTTAATATAATGAAAAACCAAGAACATCTTCCAGCATTCATCAATATTTGTTACTGCTCACATTCTCTCATGCAGAAGTATGTGTACTAGATAGAACTAATGCAAAAAGTGTATAATATGATGTGGCATTTGCAAGCTTAATCAAAATGCTTCATTCTCATTTGCCACTTACTTGACAATCTCTCCCTTCCTTTGTTAACCCTTTACCACACAATCCTGAGCTTCAATGACCCTGAGGAAGAAGCCTTATGAAACCATCATGGGAAAAGGAGAAAATGCTGGTAAACCAGCATTTTCTCCTTTTCCCACAATGTTTCTTTATGCTATGTAGACAAATTCTATCATTGTAACTACATTTCAATACCCATCTACAAATGTTATCATTTGGACCAATCTAAATTTTTGTCGTGTGGTAAAGAGTTAACTTTAATTTTTGTCTCCTGCAGAGAGCCTTTTTTTGTTTTGCAACAGGCCACTGATGACCAAATTATAGCAAAAGGAGTATCTGTTTGTGATAAGCAATTACTCCTTTTACATTCATGTTACCAAAACATGTGTACATATCTGTAGGATACACTATCACAAGCAGATCAAATCAAGATGCACTAAGTCAAGAGTGTATAGAGATTGCTTAAACCTATAAACATCATATTATACTTTGGTTACCCTTGAACAAGAGGTAACACATCTTCTTTAATTCAAGTAAACATTTTTCCATATGCATGTAGATACATTTATCAATATTAGTTAAAAAGAACTATGAAACTTTGTCGCAAATGTAGGAATAATTCAGCTTGAGCAATCATCCTATTTGTTAATGTGTTTTCTTGAATTTTCTTGTCCCATAAGTAGTAATGATTCATTCTTTGTTATTTATTCCTAGTCCCCATCCCTTTAATGTGTATTATTTGAAAAAACTCAAAGGTGCATTAATAACCATTTGTTAAATTAATAGCAGCTTTGCCAAAATTCATGCAAAATGATTTATCTCTAGAGCCTGCCAAAATTTCTTTCTTCTGCACATTATTCTTTGTCATAAAGGTACATAAATTTCAGTTTAAAGGTATGATAATTATTGTAAAGGTGACAATCTGTTATTGTACGGTCAGGCCAAGTGTTGGCTGCAGGCAGAAAAATGAATTTCAAAAGTTGGTCAAAAGTTGCTAGGTCACTCTATTTTTTGTTTACAAAAATAGTACCATGACAGATTGTCAGTTTCACAATTGTTTCCATACTTTTAAGAGGTGTGATTTAAATTTCAATGCATTTTTAACACTCACTTTGTTTACTTTTAGCCACTATTGGGGCTTCAATATAATGACAAAATATGTCAGAATTGAATGTCTATGATGTCCTACTCCATATTTTTCATTTTTCAAAACCATAAGAACTGACCTTGCATTATATTCTATTTAACTCTTTACCAAATGACAAAATTTTAGACTGGCCCAAATTGAAAGCAATTGGAGACGACAAATCAAATGTGACTTGAAAATTGAAATTGGTTATGGAACAGGTAGAAAACATTGTGGGAAAAGGAGAAAATGCTGGTTACCAGCATTTTCTCCCTTTTCCACAATGTTTTCAAAAGGCTTCTTTCTCAGGGTCGTTAAAAGTCAGGATTGTGTGGTAAAGGGTTAAACAAAAAAAAAAATAATAAATAAAATGATGCTCCTTATCCACTGAGGTAAATTAGCTCTACCAAATTTTGGACTGGACCAAACTGAAAGCATTTGCAGACAGCAATTTAAATGTAGCTTAAATGGTGATTTATGTATTGGATAGGGTCGAAAACATTGTGGGAAAAAGGAGAAAATGCTGGTTACCAGCATTTTCTCCTTTTCCCACAATGTTTTCAAAAGCCTTCTCTGTCAGGGTCATTAAAACTCGGGAGTGTGTGTGAAAAATGAAATAGTAACACATGAACCTTGGATAACAAAGAACCATCACATCCAGATTTTGAACTGACAAATCAAACTTTTTATAATTATACAAGAAATAAGTTACAAGTTCACATATCACAGAGATAACATGAGTAATTAACAAAAGAAAAAGACTCAATATTGGTTAACACTTTACCATATAGCAAACTTTTAGACTGGTCTAAATTGAAAGCATATGCAGGCAACAAATTAAATGTTACCAAAATGAAAAGATTTTCTTTGTGAAAGGGTAGTAAACAGAAAACAATGTGAAAAAAGGGGAAAATGCTGTTAGCAGCATTTTCTCCTTTTTCCACAATGTTTTCAAAAGCTTTCTTCTTTCAGGTTTTAAGAATTTGGAGCTGTTTATTAAGGAGTTAAAAAGACCTTGCTGATAGCTAATCTGATCTGCTGATCTGATCCATTCATAGGCATTTCATTAATTGTAAACAATTTAACTGTTAAAATGCTGACTAAAAGACGATAATTTCAGTCAGCAGAAAAAAAGGTGACTTACACCGTATTCAAGGCTTGTTTGCTAACCAATATCATGCTTGATATCAGATAGTGTAGAATTAAAAGTCAGGTTATATTTATGTGTCATGATCCTGATCTTTACCCTTTGAATGTTCAAAGTTAAATTACTTTAGATACTTTGTGATCTGTTAAAACAAGTCTTGCAAAGATATTTACATGCCAATAGGAAATTATCAAGAAGATATTTTGTGGCTTCTTTCTATCTAAGGTTCTCAAAATGACTAACCCTCTGAATGCCTTTCACAACACATTTGCAGAGACTGTGTATATCACAATCAGACTACACATATTGTCTTGGATCAACACAATCTGCTAATTTGTCAAACATTATGATCAAACCATCTTTGAAACTGACCATTCTTCTCACAACATGTAATCTGATCTTGTTCCTATACTATCCAACATTTCATGCAACTTTATCAACTGACCAAAATGTAGACTTGTCCAAATTAAAAGCATTTGCAGACCACAATTCGAATGTGACTCTAATGATAGAAATTGTCTTTGATAGGGAAGAAAGTATTGTGAATGCGAGTTACCAGCATTTTCAACTTTTCCCACAATGTTTTCAAAGGGCTTCTTCCTCAAGGTCGTTAAAACTCAGGATTGTGTGGTAAAGGGTTGAAATGCCATATGGTATGTAGTTGTTAATTTTTCCCAACTGAAGTTCTCTGTTTTGCTTATTTCTTGCTCTTTGGCTTAAAACACAAGTAAACAATATTTTAAAACAGCTTTTCCTTAACATGTAATTGAGCTCATCATACTGTTACATGTTAAAGTGTTCAAATTACATTACAGCTGCTTATAGTGTCTTAACTCTTTACCACACAACCCCAAGTTTTACAGACCCTGAGCAAGGGGAACTTTTAAACAGTCTGGAAAAAGAAAAAATGCTGGTAACCAGAATTTTTTCCTTATAAAACAATGTTTTCTACTCTTTGAAGGACAAATTTCATTTTGTGAGAAATATTTGATTAGTTGTCTGCAAATGCTTCCAATTTGGACAAAACTTTAATTTTGTTGTATGGTAAAGTGTTAACTAACTCACTACCTCCTTAAACAAATCTGCAGCTAATGACTTTGAAAACATCCATGTCAAATTATCCTTACTTCAGGTTCAAAAAGAAAAACAGGTACATGTACATGTACATATGAAAACCTGGTGGCAAATGGAGAACTTCCTTCTTAGAAGCACTTTATTTTCCTTTTTAGTTTTTGTTTTTTTCAGAATTAGTGTGCTGCAAGACTGAAAGTATGGATGTGAGCAAAAGAAAGTTTTAAAACTTTAGCCCTAAAGAAAAATCAAAGCAGTTAAAGCCCTTTAGCACCGATAATGAATAAAGCAATACTTTAAAATACAATGATCTGTTAATGGAATATATTTTGTTCCGTTGAGCATCAATGCAATATAAATACAACTTGTACATAATCAAAAGTCTGTCACAAACTTATTCTTATTGAAACAAAATTATAATTAAAGCATTTTATCACAAGCATTTCCTATTCACAAACAACAACAGACAGAGTGTTAGTCCAAAATATAATTTCTTTAGCCCTTTATCAAACAATTCCATGTTTAAAGGTACCTGAAGAGAAGGTTTTTGAAAGCAGTGCGGGAAAAGGAGCATAACTAGCGTTTTCCACAATGTTTTCTACTCTTTCTTAGACAAATCCAATTAGCTACATTAACTTTGTGATCTGCAAATGCTTTAATATGGACAAATCTTAAATCCCACAATGTTTTCAAAAGGCCCCTTCCTCAAGAACCATTAAACTCCAGATTCTGTGGTAAAGACTTACAGTTGTATTTCAGAGATCTGAGCTCTCTTTCTCTTGCAGTGACTCGTTAAAAGAAAATCTGTTCACCTTTACCGAGGCTCTCAATGACCCTGAGCCAAACCCTCCAATAGTATCACTGAAATTGGCACTCTGTACATGTCTAAAATCTGACGGAGGGCTAATGAGACTGTCTACTCCCTTTAATTTTCTGAAATCTGATGGGTTACTTATAGAAGGCTTTATTGGATGTCTTAGTACAACCGACGAAGAACTGCTAGTTGTGTTTCGTAAATTTATACTTGTAGTGACATTATCAACTGTATCTGACGAAGCAATGAAAGCTGACTTACGTTGAGCACGACTAGATGCCGAATTTCTTAAATACTGTTTTGCCTTTTTACCACTGTAATCCCGAATGTTTGGGTCTGCCTCTGAAACACCAATGAATAATACATGAACCTTTTACTTGTTTTACAAAATTCATTCCATTCACTTTTTACCAAACAACAAAACTTTAGACTAGTCAAAATTCAAAGCATTTGCAGACAACAAGAGAAATGTGACTCAAAAACTGAAATTCATTTTAGGAAAGGTAGAAGACATTGTGGGAAAAGGAGAAAAAGCTGGTAAGCTTTTTCTTCAGGGTCATTAAATTTGGTCATTGTGCAGTATATAGTTAACTCTTTACAAGATGACAGAATTTGAGACTTGTCCATATTGAAAGCATTTAAAAATTATAACGTGACTCACAGGATGGAAATTTATCATTGAAAAGCTAAAATGCAGTATGAGAAAAGAAGAAAATGCTTGCTATCAATATTTTCTCCCTTTCACCACAGTGTTTTCAAAAGCATTCCTTGTCAGGGTTGTGAAAACAGAAGTTAGACTGGTAAAGGGTAATCAGTCACCAAGTATATAGTCAGCATATATACTTGGTTGACAAATTCTGGAAACACTGATGGAAAACAATGTAGCAACCATTGCCCCTGGGACACACTTTTTATTTCAGTAATGAAATGGAAGACAATTTATGTTTTATCTCTTTACCAGACGACAAGATTCGGACAGAATGTCTCTGTCAATCTGATTCAATTCTTCAAATTCTTCAGAATAAGAATGAAATTATGAACAAATAATGCCCCTACTCTCTGTACCTATGACATTCCATCTTCGCAAGCCAAGGTGACAATCACTACATGGATCTTAACCCTTAGCTGATCGAGTCGAAATTTGTTAGCACGGTGACATGCCACCTACTGGATTTTGGTTGTTATCACCCATAGATTTACGTCATCGAAAACCAATCAAACGTCGCATAACATAACTCTTTCAGCATTTCTTTAAATGTTGCCAAAGGCTTTTTGACCTTTTCAGGTGTTTGGCTAGGATCTATGAAGTGCTTTGTCGTTGTTGTTTTAACAGGGGCCCTTGACAATTGGCCACTAGGGTTTGGTCCAATGATTTGTTCTACATGCTTTCTCCATAATTCGCCAACAATTGACTGCTTTTCAGATCACAAACTTGAAGGATGATTTATCGAGCCAAATTCTATTTTTGAAATCTTGTTACGTTTCGCAAAGCAAAAGCCACACACATACTTTGACAGTCCATCATCTGGTGTTGGGATGTATCCTAAAACTTCAGTTAATTGATTTGTGACAGTGAATGTTGAAGAAAATATTGTTCTTCTATTTTTTTTGGTAATTATTCCCAGCATATCCGACATCTTTCTCCTGTGGTCACCATTTTTATTTACGTTCTGCTGATGTTGGGTAGCAAATGTAATGCACTGTTTGATTGGTGCTTTCAGTCCTGACTGCAACCAATGATTACACGTATCGCGAGGCTAACAAATTTCGACTTGATCAGCCAAGGGGTAAGATCCACGGAGTGATCATCACCTTGGCTTGCAAAGATGATGACATTCAACTGAAGACAAAATTTACATGACTGCAACCTGATAGGTAACAATATAGTTCTTTCAATGTTACCTTGGCCCAATATACCCAAACAGAAATCATCACACCCCCAACTGTTACCTCATTCTTAAAACAATGAGGGAATGAAAAAGCAGTTATTAGAAGCAAGTAACTTACTCTTTCCCTAAAATGTTTTTCTATATTATCCAAAATGGACATCCTTTCCTCTCATTATTTCCCCTTTGTATCACTTTCACTCTTTAATATCTGCAAATGCTTTCAATATGGGCTAGTTCAAAATTTTGTTTGATAAAGAGTTAAACAGTTTTCAATAGATGTAAAAACTGCTTGTACAATAATTCATAACCTCAACTGCATATGTTACATAGTTAAAACTGTACTCAGCCACCATGAGAGAAACATGGGGAAGTTGGTCTTTAAGAACAGGTGGCCTTTTAATGCAAGATGAGTTGTGTTGACTCTTTACCAATTATAAAAAATTAACTTTATCCCAATTGAAAGCTTTTACAAATAATAAAATTTTAATGTTATGTTTCACTACTGGTACAAAAACATCATGGGAAGAGGAACTAGAGGCGCCTGAGGGCCTGAATCACTCCTTTGGCATGATTGTGCTGTTTTTACAGCATATGCCATGAATTCATGATGCATAAAGGAAAAAAAAGTAAACACACAAAAAATGGGGGAAAGGGTTGTTGCAACTGGGCTTGAACCCACTAAGATAGCACAAGTAGGCATGGTGAATTGAACAAAATTAATAAAGAAAAAAAAACTGATTTGTTTTGAGAATTGGTTTTCTCAAAACCAGTCAAATTTTATAGGGTTTCAGTACTCACTGTTTTAAACAATCCCTGCAAGTTTCAAAGAAATGTGACCAATAATGTGGACTGTGTCTTGTAAACAATATTAAGTCATCAAATGGCTGCTTTTCCTAAACCGATTGCTATATTTTCTTCATTCTTATTAGAGTTCAATCCCTTGATGATACAAATAATCTTTGCAAGTTTCAAAAGATTGAATAAAAAAATGTGACTAATTTCGTAAACAAGAAATGTAAAATTTTAGCTTTAAATGGCTCCATTTCCCATACTGATTTTCAAATGTTTTTTTTTTTTTTGTCCATAGGGTTCAAGCTATTGATAATATAAAGCAACTATGCAAGTTTCATGAAAACTCAACCAAAAATACCGACATTATTGCGTAAACTAGAATTGTAAATTTTCAAATTCAAATGGCTACTTTTCCCATACTAATTGTCAAATTTTTTTCAAAATCAATAGGGTTCAAGCTGTTGATGATACAAAGCAACTGTGCAAGTTTCGTGAAAATCCAACTACAAATACAGACTTTATTGTGAAAACAAGAAAAGTTTTGATCTCTAAATAGCTACTTTTCCCATACTGATTGTCAGATTTTTTTCAAAATCAATACGGTTCAAGCTATCAATAAGATAAACAAACTGTGCAAGTTTCATGAAAATCTGACGACAAATGCAGACTTTATGACGTAAACAAGAAATTGAAATTTTGAACTTTAAATGGCTACTTTTCCCACACTGATTTTCAGATTTTGTTTAAAATCAATAGGGTTCAAGCTATTGATCAGATAAACAAACTGTGCCAGTTTCACGAAAATTTGACTACAAATGCAGACGTTATCGCGTAAACAAAAAACTGAAATTTTGAAATTTAAATGGCTACTTTTCCCACACTGATAGTCAGATTTTTTTCAAAATCAACAGGACTCAAGCTATTGATGAGATAAACAAGCTGTGCAAGTTTCAAGAAAATCCGACCACACATGCAGACTTTATTGCGTAAACAAGAAATTGAAATTTTGAACTTTAAATGGCTATTTTTCCAACACTGATTGTCAGATATATTTCAAAGTCGTTAGGGTTCAAGCTATTGATGAGATAAACATACTGTGCTAGTTTTATGCAAAACCGACATAAATGCAGACTTTATCACATAAACAATAAAAACGGACAGACGGGCAAACGGACAGACAGGTGGACAAACATGCGGACGACAGAAACCACGCCATGACATAAACTCTGCGGGCTTACAGCCAGTAAAGCTAAGAAGTGTGGGTTACTAGCCTTTCTCTGCAGTGTTGTAAAAAGATGGGAATGTGTTGGAACAGGTTAATTTAAAAAGGAATCTGGAATTAACAGTGGTCTTTTAAAACAGTGGGCTGCATTATAAGGTGGTCTCAAAGACAGGTTGCACTTTACTTAAAATCCAAAAATAGCTTGATAAATGTTGACTTACTAAATCCCTGCACCAGTAGTTCTATAATTTCCTCATGGCCATGTATTGCAGCAATGTGTAATGGTGTGTACCCCTGAAAAATTTATTCTACACTTTGACAGTTGTCCACCTAACTCAGCTCTTTACAAGAATGATATATGATTCCAATGATTTCATAACCCTGAAGAAGATGACTGAGGAAAACATTGTGTGAAATAGAGAAAATGCTGGTAAACAATGTTTTCTCATTTTTCCACAAAGTTTTCTAGCCTCTCTGAGACAAATCTCATCATTTGAGCCTTATTTTTCTAAAGTTTATATCTTTTATTTGTTCTTGAAATGGCACTTTACAGAAAT
The DNA here is from genome assembly GCA_945859785.2 of Tridacna gigas. NCBI lineage: Eukaryota > Metazoa > Mollusca > Bivalvia > Cardiida > Cardiidae > Tridacna > Tridacna gigas. The sequence goes on from OX244034.2 coordinate 52,999,179, forward strand.
AGGCTACAATGAGAATAAAACACCGACTTACATTAAAATGCCTGTAAAGGGCTTGCACTATCTATTTTCTGAAAATTGGAAATTTACTTAATGTTAAATTGATCCATTGGCTAACTGTCATTTTTTATATCCTCTGTTTCTTCCAAATAAGATAAGCAAATGGTATGATAAGCAAAGAAAGACACTTTATCTAATAAGGCAAATGTATATAACTTGATATCAATAGCTTTTCGCAATTTCATTTCCATAATATTCATGCTCGCTTTTTGTTTGAATGATGTTTCACCCCAATTTAAGCAGCATTTCATTATGCCATACATCACTGTGACAGTACACTTATTAATGTTTTTGTAAGTTTCACCAGTACTTGGCGAGGATGTTACAGTGTTTTACCCACAGACACTCTCACGTGACCAGTGTGGCCAGCTGATGTCTAACCAGGTTTCGTTTTTCACAAGCCCAATGCCCTAAGCACTGATCAGTAGAGGATTCCAACTGCATACAACAAACATTAATATCGTGTAGATATAAAAATACAACAGAAATAGAAAAATTGTAAAAACTTACCCCCTGTCCAAGTGAAAAGCCATGAAAAAGGAAAGATAAGCAGTATGCATTTGTGAATAAAAATATCATGTTATCTATTTCAAAAGAGAACAAATCGTTTAAAGAGTACCTAAGAAGAAAATACAAGTTTTTAGTCTACATAAATGGCTTCTATGCATGATTCCCTTTTCTTTACTTCTATTTTATCCCTGTTAAATGGTTATCATTTGTAGGTAACTATTTCACTCTTGAATCAAAACTTTTCTTATTAAAAAATTTGGGCAAAGCAGACATAACACAGTTTCTTCTATTTTTTTTTTTTTTTTTTCAATTTCTCCCTTTGCCACATTATTTTTTCTCCTTTTGCATCAATTATGGCAATCAGAATAAATAATTTAAGTATCAGTCTATCTTAAAAAAAGGTATTTTACACATTGCGTAAATCAGAGATTATGCTAATGAAATACATTTTTAAGTTTCTGATAAAGTCCCAGATATTCTTCAAAGTCTGTGCAAGCCCAATCTAATTAAAATTTTACACATAAAATTCATGTAAATTTCAGTACACAAAAAATCAAGTGTATCTGTGATATTAGTTAGCTCAAAACATTTCATTCATAAACGTTTACCAAACAACAAAATTTTAGACTTTACCAAACTGAAAGCATTATGCAGACGACAATTTTAGCGTGCCTGGAATTATGAGATTTGGCTGTGAAAGAGACAAAAACATTGTAGGAAAATGAGAAAATGCTGGTTTACCAGCATTTTCTCATTTTCCCACAATGTTTTCTAAAGCTTTCTTTCTAATTGTCATTAATACTTGGCATTATGTAACAGAACTGTCACTGAATGTGACTTAATACCCCCGCCAGTGCTTTGACAGAAAAAAAGTGTCAAGTTCAAGGGGAGATAATTCCTCAACCAGGAGGAGTTGACAGTTGAAAATTACGTCTTGCTAATCTTCAATATATGATCAATATATGTGCAAAGTTTCAATGCAATTGAAGGAAAACTCTAGGAGGAGTTCGCGACACAAAATTGCTAGTTTTTTGTACACAGACGGACACACGGCTGATTCCAGTATACCCCCGAAAACATTCGTTTTGCAGGGGTATAATAAAGGATTAAAGAATATATGATATGTTACATTATGTGCTATAAAAACTAATAAATAAAAAATACTCACATTCTGCAATTGGTAAGATGAAAAGGAAAACAAACAAATACAAATGTATGCGAAAATTAAATAAAAATATCTGGTTATGAAATGAGAAACCTCTGTCATAACAAATCTACTGACGGAATGTGGTGCTTAACTGATTATTGCGCGTGTGAAGTAAGAACTGCCACTGCAACATTTTCTAAGGGAATAAAAAAAACTTAATTTGTATAAAATCTAACCCTTAGACCTGAGCAAAGATTTATTTGCTTTTGCCAACAGCTTAGATCAAGATCAGACTGCACAGAATGTATCAAACCCCCTTTTCACAGAGCATAACTCAAATGTATCATGTCAAAATACAATCACTCGAATAAAATGCTCACTCCAATCATCACAGATCGATATCATTGGAAGCTTAGGTCTTTTCTTACATAGCATCACACATGCATAGCCTCCCATATATAGCGTGTAGGGGTACGGTGCCAACTCCTTACATCAAAAGTTCTCGGTTCGACCCTCATGGTGAGAGGGTTCAACCCTTTGATATACTTGCATCACTGTGCAAGTACTGGTTAACCCTGCACCTTATGATAAAATTTCATGCTGATCCATTTCGAAAGCATTTGCAGAAAACAAATCTACTGACCCCTACATTTTGGGATTTGTCTTTCAATGGTAAGAAAACATTATGGGAAAAGGAGAAAATGCTGGTTACCAGCATTTTCTCCTTTTCCTAAAATGTTTTCAAAAGCCTTTCACCTTGGGGACCTTAAAACTCTGACTAGGTGGTAAAGGGTTAAAGTAATCTACGGATAAAGGATGAGATTAATATTTATCTTTAACTCTTTACCAAACAACAAATATTTAGACTAGTCCAAATTGAAAGCATTTGCAGACGACAAAATAAATGTAACGCAAAAATTGAAATTTGCTTTGGGAAGGATAGAAAACATTGTGGGAACAGGAGAAAATGCCGGTTACCAGCATTTTCTCCTTTTCCCCCAATGTTTTCAAAAGGCCTCTTTCTCAGGGTTGTATAAACTCAGGATTGTGTGGTAAAGGGTTAAATAACTGACTAAATAGAGAGCAAGATAGCCAGTACTTACAGTTCTTTGGTTGACACTGACACCAGGTTTACCCATCAATAACTTGACAACCTCAGGTCTCCCATGTTTACAAGCCCAATGCAATGCAGTCTGTTCAGAGGGGAAAAAAATGGACACTGTCACAAAAAGGGGTTCCAGTCTTTACAAGACAATAAAAATTCCACTAAGAAAGCATGATGAATTTGTCTTTGAAAGAAATCAAATTCAAAACATTATGCCAAAATAAGAAAAAATGTGGCAAAGGTAAAACTTGCTTTTTACAAGCAATCTCCTTGTGCCACAATGTTTTCAAAAGTGGTCTGCTGCAAGAAAAAAAAGTGTTGTCAACCAGAATTAATGACTGAAGAAATAAAGCATTTTTGACTCTTTCAATACTAATGACAACTTCAGTAGCTTTTGCTGATGGGGTAAATCAAGATCAGACTGCAAAGCATGTGCAGTCTGATTTTGATCAACACTGTTTGCTATCTGATACTAGACTATGACTCAATTCACCTTCAATGGCAGTGGAAATTTTCTTAAAGACTTTGTAAAAAAGTCAAATTTCTTGACTAGGTCGTGGAAGAGTTTGAAGTATATTTTTTAATTTGATTTGTTTGATCTTATACTATTTGATAGTATTTCTTTTTTGGTTAGGTAAACTGTTTCCCTGACTGCAAAAGCAGAGATGTCAAAATATTTAAAGAAATTGCAGATAACAAATTAGAGATAGCTCAAATGATTGGATTTGTTTTCATAGAAAAGGCAGTAAATTATGTGAGAAATGGAGAAAATACTGATGACCAACATTGCCTCCTTTTCCCAGAGAATTTTTAAGTCTTCCTCAGGATCCCACAAAATTGGACCTTATGGTAGTGTTAACCCTTTACAACACAACAAAATGTTTGACTACTCCAAATTGAAAGCATTTGCAGACAAGAAACAAAATGTGGACCAAATAATGAACTTTGTCTTTGAAAGGGTAGAAAGCATCATGGGAAAAAGAGAAATTGCTGGTTACCAGCATTTTCTCCTCTTCCTGCTATGTTTTCAGAAGGATTCTTCCTCATAATTGTTAAATGTTGGGGTTGTGTGGTAATGGGTTAACCAACCTATGGGTTTCTAGTCTCTCTCCACAGGTACTGAAACACAATCTTCTAAAACAAAAATTGCGGCAAATTATGGATCATCAACATCACTACAGGTCTAATACACAAATATGAATAAAAAAAAAATGTGGCAACAGGAGAATTTTTTCATCACATGTACGTGCAATTTTACCCCTACTTACATTTTTGAAAGTGATCCGATGCGAGACAGAAAATGTCTTTTGAAGCAGTCAAACGATTATCACTTGCCATTTATATTTCAAGAGGGTAATAACAGTATAATTATTTAGATTTTATAGCAATACTTACATACTGAAATATGCAGCCAAACCAGGCAACCATAACATGAAAGATAATAAAAATTGAACATGTACAATGGAATAGAGTTAGATAGAAAAATGCATTGGTTTTCTTTGAGTTGAGTTTCATACACATTTCAAAAATATTCAAGTCATCTTATGTCTTTCCTGGGCTTCACCAAAATTTGACTTTGGCTCTGAAGTGCCTTGCCAAAGGAGACTCCAATGATTCATGTTGCCAGCAGGGACAGAATCAGGATTTTCTAAAAACAAGTCATCGAGTGCCATTAGAAGCCAGTCACAGAAAACTATAGGGCAATTGTTTATGGAAATACTGCACAATAAAGAACATGCACTAATTAGAGAATAATCAATCAGATAATTCCTAGTATTTACTGGAAAGAATGTATTGCATTTTAAGATTGAAACAACTGGTCCGATTGAGTTTTTTTACCCATTGGAGTGGCCGCTGGGCTGGTTCCCTAACCCTTATCCACACAATCCGGAGTTTCAACAACCCTGACAAATGATGTAAGAGACCTTTTGACAACATTATGGGGAAAGGAGAAAATAGTGGTTACCAGCATATTCTCCTTTTCCACAATGTTTTCTACTTTGTCAAAAACAAATCATCATCTGAGTCAACTTTAGTTTCTCCTCCACAAATACTTTTAATACCAACGAGTCTAACATTATGTTGTGTGGTAAAGAGTTAAGCCAATAAGGTATAGGCTATCTTCAGGCCAACCAAAGCAATTACATCAGGGACAATATTTTGAATGACAGCCTTTGTGTTTTTCAACAGTATGGAAAACCTTATGTGGAATGTACTTATAACCGGTCATTTATTTTGTTTTAAACCTTCAGAACAACCAACTCTAGTTGCAAGTTAGAAGTCAGAAGCAGCCCTTATTTCAAATAGTCAACTGAGTAACAGTTATCAAGCAAACTGCTATGCTTCAAAATTGCAAAATTCAAAGCACAGAATACAAATCTATTCAGAGTAACGACTATGTAAGCATACATGAGAAAAAAGAAAAAAAAAAAAACTGAGTCCCGCTCTGTAAAAAAAGGGTTCAATGCATCTGCAAAAAGCATTGACTAATGTCAGCTTGCGCTCTCCGCGCAGGCTGACATGGGTCAAAACCTTTTGCTACTTGTTAATTTTCTGCCTATCAAAGGACCATTCTACCTCATGATTCAGATGATTTTAGGGAAAATGGGTCTATCTTATGTGACAATGTGCTTGGGATACTGCATAACAAAGATGCATTAAACCCCCTTTTCAAAGAGCACTGCTACATGTAGTTTATTCTTGTAAGCTAGAGCAACCTGTACTCATTAGAAAGATAATGCCTTTCATTTCACATGACACATGCATCTCATATTCTCCAGATAAAGAGAAAGATCTTTAGTTTTCTTTCCATTATGGAGGTCATTCTTTTTTCATCAATTATACTAAGTGCAATTCATGGTAATTTTGACATATACATGTATTCAAATATCTTAAGGTTCTCAATTCAATAGATGCTATGCAAATAGAATTGACATGTCAGTCATAAACAAGAGGGCCATGATGGCCCTGGATCACTCACCTGAGTAGAGTAAAGGTATTTCTTTAATTTGACCAAGTGACCTAGTTTATGACCCCAGGTGACCCAATTTCAAACTCATATTTCACAAAGACAAACATTCTGACCAATTTTCAAGTCAACTGAGCAAAAAATGTAGCCTCTAGAGTGCCCTAAAAGTATTTCTTTAATTTGACCTAGTGACCTAGATTATGACCCCAGGTGACCCAAATCTGAACTGGTCTTGGACTTTATCAAAAGAAACATTTTAACCAATTTTCAAATCAACTGAATAATAAATGTGGCCTCTAGAGTGCCCACTAGGTATTTCTTTAATTTGACCGACTGACCTAGTTTATGACCCCAGTTGACCCAAATTTAGACTCATGTGAGATTTTAAAAACACAAACATCCTGACCAATTTTCAAGGCAATTGGGCAAATAATGTGGCCTCTAGAGTGCCCATAAGGTATTTCTTTAATTTGATCTAGTGACCTAGCTTATGGTTCCATGTGACCCAAATCTAAACTCATCTGATATTTCATCAAGACAAACATTCTGGCCAAATTTCAGGTCATTTGAGCAATAAATGTGGCCCTCAGAGTGTAAACAAGGTATTTCTTTAATTTGACTCAGTGACCTAGTTTATGACCCCAGTTGGCCCAAATTCAGACTTATGTGAGATTTTATAAAGACAAACTTTCTGACCAATTTTCAAGCCAATTGAGCCAAATAATGTAGCCTCGAGAGTGCCAACAAGGTATTTCTTTAATTTGACCTAGTGACCTAGTTTATGACCCAAGATGACCCGATTTTGAACTCCATGAACTCGTTGTGCTTAGATGGGCAAACAAACTTAGAAGAGAATCACTACATACCAAATATCAAAGCTCTACACCTTTCGGTTTCAGAAAAGAAGAATTTTAAAGTTTTCCTTCTTTGTTCATATGTTCGAACTTGTGACCCCCCCGGGGCAGGGCCAATTTTGACCCCAAGGGCATCATATGAACAAACTTGGTAGAGATCCACTAGAAAATGCTACATACCAAATATCAAAGCTCCACGCCTTCCTGTTTCAGAGAGGCAGATTTTTAACGTTTTTCTTCTTTGTTCGAACTTGTGACCCCTGGGGCTGGGCTACTTTTGACCCCAGGGGCATCATATGAACAAACTTGGTAGAGGTCCACTAGGAGATGCAACATACCAAATATCAAAGCTCCACGCCTTCCAATTTCAGAGAAGAAGATTTTTTTAGTTTTCCTTCTCTGTTCCTATGTTCGAACTTGTGACCCCCGGGGCAGGGCCAGTTTTGACCCCAAGGGCATCATATGGACAAACTTGGTAGAGGTCCACTAGAAGATGCTACATACCAAATATCAAAGCTCTATGCCTTCCAGTTTCAGAGAACATGATTTTTAAAGTTTTCCCTCTTTATTCCTATGTTCGAACTTGTGACCCCTTGGGCGGGGCCAGTTTTGACCCCAAGGGTATCATATGAACAAACTTGGTAGAGGTCCACTAGGAGATGCTATATGCCAAATAGCAAAACTCCACGCCTTCCAGTTTCAGAGAACAGGATTTTTAAAGTTTTCCCTCTTTGTTCCTATGTTCGAACTTGTGACCCCTGGGGCGGGGCCAGTTTTAAACCCAAGGGCATCATATGAACAAACTTGGTAGAGGTCCACTAGTAGACACTACATGCCAACTATCAAAGCTCTACGCCTTCAAGTTTCAGAGAAGAAGATTTTTAAAGTTTTCCTTCTTTGTTCCTATGTTCGAACTTGTGACCCCAGGGGTAGGGCCAATTTTGACCCCGGGGACATCATATGAACAAGCTTGGTAGAGGTCCACTAGGAGATGCTACATACCAAATATCAAAGCTCTGCGCCTTCTAGTTTCAGACAAGAAGATTTTCAAAGATTTTGCATTTTTTCATTTTTGTTGCCATGGCAACCAGAGTTATGTGTGGAATTCAATTCTTTGAACAACTTTGGTAGAGCTTCACCCAAGGAACATCCCTGCCAAGTTTCATCAAGATTGGCCCAGTGGTTTAGGAGAAGAAGATGTTTAAAGAAATTGTTGACGGATGATGGACAACGGACATAGGGCGATCACAATAGCTCACCTTGAGCACTTTGTGCTCACGGTGAGCTAAAAATGATGCCATACTTATGTTTTCAACATTTTCTTGACTAAAATTTCTCTAAACCTATCTTGTGAAGACCAAGTTCAAACTGCATATTTTTCACAGATTGACCTTGGTCTATACTGAAGAGGAAATATTTTTTGTCTGTAAAATGCCGGGAATTTAACAAAATTTACAAAGATGTATCTTAGATCTGACAGAGAACAATGAAATATCTACTTACCCCCTGCAAGGTGCATGAAATATAAAAAAGGATAATATCTACAGTCAGTTAAAGGCAGCATATCAAAGGGATTTATATATAAAACAAGCCATTTCGTACAACAAAAGCACCCTTTTTCCATGACATAGCATTGAATTAAAAAAAAAAAAAAAAAAAATTATATTTGCGGACTATCATAAGAAAAACATGTATGAAGTTTCATCAATTTTCGTCCAGGATTTTTAACGATATCTGTCCGGACAGATGGATAGACGAATGGATAGGGCAAAAACTTTATCCCAACGCCTTCGGCTGGCGTTAAAAAGAATTGACTGATTCACAAAGCCCGAACATCCTTGTTGTCAGATGCACACTTCTACAGTCACATGACCAACTGACGAATAACATAAGAATTACCGGGCACTTTTTTATTGGGTCATCATTACGGCATATGACAGGATAAAGGTTGCTACCTACCCCAGAGAAATCTTTCACTTTGGCAAGATGTGGGTTTTTGGCCAGCAGCTGGTGCATAGGATGGTAGTCTGCAGCAGAACATGTGACAATCCATTCTTTTTCTAGTGGCTCTAACTGTAATACAAACATTTCAAAATTTTATTATTATGATTACCTCTTTACCAAACAACAAAATTTTAGCCTTGTCCAAATTGAAAGCACTGGCCCATGAATGAATGAATGAATGCATGTTGTTTTATGGCGCATCAACAGCTTTGGTCATTTAGTGAGCATATCTGTATGAATGAATGTTGTTTTGTGGCACAGCGACAGCTTTGGTCATTTAGGGTGTACACCTCTGTTAAAAGATTATTAAAGAGGAATTTTTATAGCTGAAAAATGAACAAAATGATGACAGTAAAAGGATGAGTCAAGAAGGATTATGTGTGATCTTGATTTGCATAAAAAGACATTATTGGGGACAGGGCAATCCCCGTCTACTCGAAAGTTATAGGTCACGAATATAAGACTGTGATAAAAAGATTTGAAAAGAATGTTAAACTGACGGTAAAATGTCTTTTCATGGAGAAGGATTATATGTAATTTTCAATATGAATAAGATATAATATTGAGTGGCTTGGCATCCCTGCCTAGTGGCTTCAAAGAAAAGAGGGCTTAAAATTGAGAAAGTTTGGAGCCTACAACTGAATCAAAACCACTCCCATTAAAGAGGCCTTGTCTCCAATGGATAAGATGGCATTTGCAGAAGACACATTAAATGGTACTCAAAACAAAAGACTAACGAATCATAGAATATAACCTGACAAAACATAACTTACTGCAATATAGCCACTGCTTGAAGACTCATATCCGTCATCTTTATCTTTAGACTGTAAATAGACAAATACACCAGCAACTGTATTACCATTAATTTGTTCACTATATAAAGAGGAAAGTATATTAAGACAGACAGATCATGGCCTGCCTTTCCTTATCCTTTTTTCTTCTTATGTGTAAATATAGAAAGCAGTTTTACCTCTTAACCCTTTACCACACAATACCGTCTTTTAACAACCCTGTGAAAGAAAGCTTTTGAAAACATTTTGAGAAAAGGAGAAAATGCTGGTAACCACCATTTGCTCCTTTTCCCACAATGTTTTCTACCCTTCCCAAAACAAATTTAAATTTTTCAGTCATAATATTATTTATTTTGTCGTCTGCAGATGCTTTCAATTTGGATTTGTATAAAATTTTGTTTTTTGGTAATGAGTAAAACCACTACCAAAGGACAAAATTTTAGATTTGTCCACATTAAAAGCATTTGCAGACAACAAAGGAAATGTGGCACAAATGATAAGATTTGTATCAGAAAGTGAAGAAAACACTGTGAAAAAACAATGTTTCCAAAAGCCTCTTTCTTCAGTAATAAAAATAGGAATGTGAAACTGACATTTATAGATCTTTTTTCATTCTTTGCAGTCTGATCTTGATCTACACTGTCCACAAAAGTTGTTGATATTACTCATAGTAGTGAACGAATTAAAAGCCCTCCTACCTTTTTCAGATCTTTTTTCCTGGTGGCTCCAAGAGGAGACACGGTAGTTTTCTGTATTTCTGATTCAGACTCCATTCTGTTTAGATGCTTGGCTCTCTCCTTTACACTGACCACTGATACATTATTGTCTTCTTCTGGAGTGACTGAGGACTGAAATTTGAATGTAATAGGTTAAGTCTGTAAAGTCTGACAAAGTTCTAAACTTGTGCAGTTTGATAGCATTTGCAGACTACAACTTTAACAAGCATTCTGATAGTACTGCATAGCAATACACAGTCCCCTACCGGCCGTATGTATCGCTGGCATGTCAGTGAAATTTTTAAAGTCCAAGGCCCGTAAATGCGTCAAAAAGCAGTGGAGCAGGACGAAACTCGAACTTGATCTGTATGTAGGAATGGTGGTTGACTTACACAACAAAAGTCAGGTGAATATGTACCAGCATTTAGAAAAAAAAGTCCGGAAAACTGATTTATCAGTGGAATTTTGTAAGTCCAAGTCCAAATCCGTGAAAAACCAGTGGACCGGAACGAAAGTCGAACTTGATCTGTAAGTCATGGTGGTTGAGTTACACAGCAAATCTGAGATCAATACCTACCAGCGTTTAGGAAAAAAGTCCGGAAAACTGATTTATCAGTGAAATTTTTTAAGTCCAAGGCCAGTAAATCCGTGAAAAACCAGTGGAAAGGAACGAAAGTCGAACTTGATCTGTAAGTGATGGTGGGTGACTTACATACCAAACCTCAGCTCAATATGTACCAGCGTTTAGAAAAAAAGTCCGGAAAACTGAATTGCCGGACTGACGGACAGACGGACAGATGGACAGACAGACGGACGGACGGATGGACAGACAGACAGACGGACGGACAGAGTGCAAACCTAAAGTCCCCTTCGGCTTTGCCGGTAGGGGACTAAAAAGCCTCAGATGTTTGAACTTGTCTTTGACAGGGTAGAAAACACAGTGAAGCAGGTAGAAAATGCTGGTTACAAGCACTTTCTCCTTTTCCAACAATGTTTTCAAAACCCTTCTTCTTACTGGTTCGTTAAAACTCAGGATTATTTGGTGCAGGGTTTAGTATTTTTTTTAGAAGAAATGCACAGGTCTATGATACCCAAAAATAGAAAACAACAATAAACTAGATCATTACCAATGATGATAAAGACATTGTTGATGCCAAGCTAGCACTGTCATTAGCTGATGACAATGTTGATGCTGACAATCTCAGATCTGATGCTGACAGGTTACCATCACTCCGTACTCGTGATGGCACATTTCCATCTGGTTTATCTGCAAAAAATGATAGGTTGTGAAAATTATAATCAATTATGTTCATAGAGTTAAATTCTTTCTCAGAAAATACAGATCAAGACCAGACTGCACCAGATATGCAAAATACACATGTAAACTTTTGTATGTATATTACATAGAGTACAATAAATTCATCGATTTTACATGAGTATGTTTTCATATCAATTACTCAATATGTCCAGAAACAAATTTTGAACAAACAATTTCACCATGTTATAATATAGATCATCAGATGAATCATGCTGAAAATTGTAACAACACACTTGCAAGGGAGATATATTAAAGTAAAGGATGACATTGTTCTTAAATAGATTAAAATACATAGTAAGAAAAGGAGCCATTGCTTGCCACAAAACAATGTCATCTTCAGTTGTACTGGGCAAAGTAGTAACTTTACAACTTGATATCACTGTGCAACAAATATTAGTGACTGGCTACAGCAGACCTCCAGATAAAAGGGAGTGATAGTATTCTAAAACCACTATTTCTCTTTCAAACTCTATGTTGTGGGTACTCATTAGAATCGTCTCGATGAGACATTTCTAATGAGTACCCATAGGGTTAAGTAGAGAGTGATTTATATTTTCAATTTTGAAATTAAAATCACTCCCTCTGTCTGAAGCTCTGCTAAAGAAAATGCTTGTGAAAGACCAACCATAAGACATTTTGTAAGCTTCCTGTGCACCTGGTGGCTCTGAACTGGCTCTTGATTTATCCCAATCTGAGTTACTTCCCCCTGAATCTGGTCTGTACTTCTTCTTTAGCACAAGGAGTTTATCACCTTGCTGAAAAAAATGGGAGAAAATACTGTTTACAATCAACAACCATATTTCATCCAAATAAATCTCAATTACATGTAATTGATTCAGCATTAAGTTACAGGGGTCTTCTTTGAGTTATTATTTAACACTTTGCCACCATGGAAGTCTTGAGGAAGAGGAGAATAGGCATTCAAAATATCCCTGTAACAAAGTGCACAATACACATTACTGATATTATAAACAAGGTTCAATTTCTCACATGGTAAGTCCTTGTAGCCATTTGTTATAAATATTTTGCTACATCCATTTTTTATTTAGCTACAACCTTCATTTTTTTTTTTCCTATCTTAAAGTCATAATGCTGATATCTGGCATTATACCACAACTTCATGTAACCGGCTATTGATAATTTCATTGTGTCAAGCCATGAATATCAAATGTATTAACCCTTTCCCAAACAAGCCCTGGTTTTCACGTGTCTGCAGTACAAGTCTTTTGAAAACACTGTGGGAAAAGGAGAAACTGCTCGTAACGAGCAATTTCTCCTTTTCCCACAGTGTTTTCTACCCTTTTTGAGACCTTTCTGCAATTTTCATCAAATTTAAAATTGTCGTCTGCAAACTCTTTCAATTTGGACCAGTCTAAAATTTATCATTTGGGAAAGGGTTAATGTAGACAATAGGTATACCTCATCTAGTTTTATAGTTGCTAGCTCATTTACATAGTTCTTGAACTTTTCTCTCATTTCATCTGAAAATAAAAGATGAACAAAGCATAGAAATCAGAATTTCAATTATGCTGTAAACTTCAAAACAGTTTCATCCAGACTACTATTAATCAGACTGCACATTCTGAAAATAATAGACCCTGTCTGTAGAACAAGTTAAGATGTGTATAGAGCTCTAATAAAGAGGATTCATTTTATTTTACATTACTAATCTCTACAATAATTACCATATACAGCCCAGTGAGGAATGTGTTTTTCTGTTGCTAGTACTTTAATACTATCATTATCCTCTAATAGGGTATAAAAGTTGGGACTACATTGTATTTGTCTAGCCCCACGTATCCTGTCTAGAATTTTTAAATCATTATTAGTGCCTACCCTTGAAAAATTATAATCTAACCTGAATTAAGCAACCACCAATAGAACACTAAAATGTGGTTGCTTAACACAGATACTTGCTTGATATAGGAACATCAACATATTTGATTATTTTCAGTGTTTCTGCTAGCTCATAAATTTTGGGGGTCATCTGTGACTCGCTGTTTGGAATTTCAAGGGTCATTCAGAAATTTTAAGCATCATGGGTCTTTAACCTGTTTTTTTTTTTTCAAGTGTTGTTTAGCTATGCCAGTCTGTAGATGTTGCATAATGCTAAAAGTTTTAAATGACAGTATGGAATTAAAGGTAAAAGTACAAAACAATGACCTTGTAGAAACTGCCATCTGTCAACCCGATTACTCGAGCAAGTCGGTGACCATTACCGAGCAGGGTCTAATACGCAGATAAAAAGTTTATGTACGGATTCCATACAGTAATACAGGCGAGACAACAGTGATGTCACACAGAATAATGTCACATTTTAGACAGATTCATTGTAAACTGGAAACAAATAATTCGGTGTTAGAAAGCAGGTTTGATATGATTTTGCAGTTATTAACTTGACGATTTTGTAAGATCTATTCAATGAATCAATACTTTATGCTCCTTTTTCATGGTGATCTATGTTGCATCAAGAAAGACGTGATGCATTGATTTTGTTGCGTCAGGCTTTCATTTTTCGTGTCAAAAACACAAAAAACGCAGACTTTCTGACACGCTGTATTTTCCAGTCTGGGAAACTCATTGTGTGCTTGGTATTGCAGGTTGCCTGTTTTGAAGTGATCACAGAGACACTGTATATTGTTTTGTCTAATAATTGATGATTTAACTCAATACCTCAGAACTTCCTGTGCACCAGATGACTTTGAAGCGATCTTAACCCTTTTCGTGCTAAATAACTGAATGACATTTTCAGACCAGTAGTAAAACCCCATCTTCACAAGCCATGGTGACGATCACTACGTGGATCTTACCCCTTGGCTGATCGAGTAGAAATTTGTTGGATTCGTGATACGTGAAATCATTGGTTGCAGTCAAGACTGAGAGCGCCAATCAAATAGTGCGTTACAATTGCTATCCAACAACAGCAGAAGGTAAATAAAAATGGCGACCACAGGAGGAAGTTGTTGGATAGGCTGGAAATCTTTACCAAAAAAATACACGAAACAATATTTTCTTCAACATTCATTGTCACAAATCAATAAAATGAAATTTTAGGATACATCCCAACACCTGATGACGGACTGTCAAAGTATATGTTTGGCTTTTGCTTCACGAAACTTAGCAAGATTTGGAAAATAGATTTTGGCTTGAAAAATCATCTGTCGAGTTTGCGATCTGAAAAGCAGTCAATTGTTGGCGAATTACTGAGAAAGCATGATGAATAAACTATCATTTGACCAAGGCTTAGTGGCCAATTGTCAAGGGTCCCCGTTAAAACAACACCAAAGCGCCCAATAGATCATAGCCAAACACCTAGAAAGGTAAAACCTTTGGCCATACTCAACAAAATGCCGAAAGAGTTATGTTAAGCGACGTTTGATTGGTTTCCGATGAGGTAAATCTAGGGATAATAACAATCAAAATCCAGTAGGTGGTGTGTCACTGTGCTAATAAATGCTGATTCGATCAGCCAAGGGGTAAGATCCACATATTGATCATCACCTTGGCTTGCGAAGATGGTAAAAGCCCGAATAATGCTATTTCAAACTTAATTTTAGGAAAAGAATACCTCATTACTGGACACTGTAGATCCAAGATCAGACTGCATGTTCTGTGCAGTCTGATCTTGATCTACACTGTCCGCAAAAGGTCAGTGAGTCGCGCTCCGCAGCCTATGGGTTAATGGTGCTATTCAATCATTGTGGCACGAGAACTTTCTCCTTACGAGGATATTTAACTCATTATTTGCTGCAAGATGAAAAAATATCTGCAGATGACTAAAGCTTTGTAAAATCCCGCATGGCATTTCTAGAAAGTAAAACTTAATTTCATTTTCACATTTCCTGGTTTGGTTGGAACCCTTCGGCTTTTAAGTCTGCTTTATCATCATGACAGGTAATTTTCAATACCTTTTCTACTTTGGTCATTCAGAAATGATTTAAAATGGGTAACAAGCTCGTGATTCTTCACTTTTCCTCCGCTTGTTACAATAAATTGTTTGACACTCTCGAGCGTGAAGCCACCAGAGGCCATCTTTGTTGTTTATACATAACGATGTAATTTAAACGCCGCACCGGCAAGCACGTTTCGTAACCCAGGACCAATCATACCAATTTCTTTCGCTTACTACTGTTGCCGTCATGGTTATGCATTGCACATCAGTGATTTTCGGAAATAACGATTAAGTGTAATTTTTATGTACACGTCAGATTTTATTTATTTTTCTTTTTTAACTTAACACATGAAATATGCGCGTAAAAGGGTTTACAAATCGATCTACATCAGTGTACAAATAATTATCAATTGCTCAAGATCGATTGCATAGTATGATGTTTAAAGCCTTTTTCGGCTTTTTTTTTTTTTTTTTTTATCGCGGTGGCGGCCAGTGCACCTATCCATGCTTTTCTAGAGTCTCTATTACCAGTACTTTGCACAATAATTCCCCAAGCAACTGGCTGCTTTCCCACATAACCGCTGCATCGTCGAAACAATGATCAGAGGTGAGAGAGGAATGCATCCTATCGCAATGACTATTATCAGTCCAAAGAAATTGGTCGGGCTGGGAATTCGAACCAGCGAACCCCCGTTTTCAAGTACTGTACGCTATCGAATGCTCACCGGGACTCGGCTTGTCACTTGCAGTAGGACCTACCCCATACATGAGAAGGTTCATCCATCCCGCCGTTGTATCATTCACAAACACACGCAAATCAAAAACGCGACTTTGTAGTGCTTTGCCCAAGGATACTCCTATATTGTAAGTGCCATCAGCGAGGATTGGACTTGGAATTCTCAATCACCACGCCTTTAAAACTAAACACTGAGCATAGGTTACCTTGCGCTCAATGGGTGTATACGAGTATACATGTGAATCCAAAACCCAACGCAACATTCAATAGATTTGAGCCATGCTTTACGAAAAGGGAGCTTAATGGATCTGCGAAAAGTATCGACTCAGGTCAGCCTGCACAGTCCACGCAGGCTGACCTGAGCCGAAAGTTTTTGCTATTTGACAATTTTCTACGTGTCAAAGGACCATTCTACCTCATAATTCTGTTAGTTGTTCAAAAACGTGGCTGTTATGGATCCATAATACTGTGATTGCTTGCTTGGCCTCATGCATCACGGAGTTGCATTAAGCCTCCTTCTGCCAGAGCATGGCTCATTTATGATCGACACTTAATGATGTAAATTGCTGTATCCGAGGGGAAAGGTTACATCAAGGTCATGAACACAGTAACAACGTAACATTAACCCTTGGGCTGCTGAACGCGCTTATGCGGACAGCGTACATCAAAATCAGACTGCAAAGAACGTGCAGGCTGATCTTTGATCTACACTGCCCAGTATAGCAAGATTTTAACAGCGGAAATAACTTTGAAATCGCTGTGTCCCGGTTTATACATGTATATCTATTTTGCAGACATTCGGCATACCTCGGGTGATCCGGTGATCAAATCCCTCGGCTGTATCACGTAGCTTGATATGCACCTACATGGTACATTTCGTACATCTCCGGAAGCACACCGCTTTACCGTTATTGAAATTGTAAGGCTCCTCTTTAGAAAGAACGCATGCGTAAATTTTCTATCGTTGTCTTTCTAAGAGTATTTCAGTCGGCAAACAGTTTGTACATTTAATTTTTAGCGTGATTTATCAATTCCGATAGGAGCTTTCATCGACAGATCGATAGAAGTGAATAACTTCAGAGTGGTTGTTCATGTCGTTGCTAAGCGATCTACAGGGGCGCCGTGGTGTCCGTGGTTATGAGGTAGAGCGTCGGCCTCGTAATCAAAAGGTCCTGAGTTCGATACCCGGGAGCGGATGTCAACTTTGGAACTGTTCATTGGCCCACACATTCTGGTGTAGTTTCCAGGAAGCAGAATCGAGAGAGATTAATATAAGTTGTAAGAACTTGTTTCTCAATCGATGTAAAATAAATATGTTTAAACTAAACTACAGGGGCGCCGCCATGTTTAAGACCATGGGATTGGTAGTTCAAATTGGAAGCCTCCCTTATACAGACGAGGTTAGATATAGGTACGGAATCGGCCGAGTTGTGACGAGTGTTTTGCAGAGTAAGGTTTGATAGCATAACTTATTTCACGATAGCCGGTTATGTACAATTAAATCTGTACGATAACCCGTAACTACACCACTGCGAGTTCTAACGACTCTTGAGGGAGACTTTTGGAAATACTGCTGGAAAAGGAGAAAATGCTGGTAACCAGCGACGATTCATTGTTCCACAATGTTTTCTGCATTTTCAGAGACATGATGTATCATTTGAACCACATTTGTCCTTTGCAAATGCGAAATTAGACTGGTCTATATAATTTTGTCGTTTTGTGAAGGGTTAACACAGGATATGAAAGGAAAAAATCATTGCATCAACCGACATTTGAACAGCTCCTTTTTCGAAACATGCTAATCAAGATGACTTATGACTTGTAAATACAGGGTACAGAAATACAAGTGAAAAGGATATTGCTGGAAAAGGAGAAATTAATTGTTATGGACAATTTTTCCTTTCGCTAGAATTTTCACGTTCTTCTGCATGTCCAAAAATGTCGTCTGCAGGTAATTTGTAAGAATAATCGGAGATTCTATGTATGGGAACCGCGAAATAAACCACGGAACCAACAAATATTTGAGCGGCGCTCTGGCAAAAGGGATTGCGTTATACCAAGCAAGTCATCATACAGTTATGAATCCATAAAATCGATTTTGTCAAACAACCGACTGAATCATGAGGTAGAATGGCCCTTATACGTTTAGAAAATCCACCCATAGCAAAAAGTTTCGACCCAGCTCAGCCTGCGCAGACTGATATGAGTCGATACTTTTTGCAGATACATTAAGCCTCCTTTTCACAGAGAATGACTAATTTATTGGTTTAACGCTAGGATGGTCCCCCAGGTACAGGTGTAATTTTGGGCGTTGTATTTGTTATCAAGATTTCCGGGTTCGGTCACGTGATGCTCTTTATCTGGGATGAGTTTCCTTAGGCAAAGCGCTGTAGAGATCTAATTTCGTTCTGAAGAAACTTGGGGAAGACGTGGATATGAGGCTGTCGCCGTGGTATGACTGAAATATTTAAAGCGGAGTTTAAAGCCCATGGCATCCTATGTTACATCTGGTACTTCAATCTTACCCGAAAGATTTTTCAAGTAATTGTACGCGCGCTCCACCACTTAACCCTTTCCCAAACGACAAATTTTGGACTGGTCCAAATTGAAGGAGTTTGCAGACGACAATTTTAAATTTTATGAAAATGGCAGAAAGTTCTCAAAAAGGGTAGAAAACACTGTGGTAAAAGGAGAAATTGCTCGTTACGAGCAATTTCTCCTTTTCCCACAGTGTTTTCAAAAGACTTGTACTGCAGACGCGTGAAAACCAGGGCTTGTTTGGGAAGGGGTTAAGCTATTGCGGTTGGCCCGACACACGCGGAATGGTTAAAGTACCATAAAACCCAGGAAAATAACGCCGGATTTTCGTTTTAACCCTTTTAGTCTTAAGAGCGATTTAGTTTGCTTCAGCAGCCTATGTTAATCTAGATTAAATTGCAGAGACTGTGTCTGATCTTGGATCTACGCTGTTCGATTGGTTTTTTTTTTTGATGATAACCTGACCCCCCCAAAGGTTTTTTACTGACAAGATTAAACTATGTTCACATGCTCAGCCCTAGATAAGGGTTTATGAAAGTACTTATCTCGTTACAACAAAATTCTAGACCTTGCCCAAATACAAAACATTTGCAGACGACAAATTAAAAAAGGTTCAAATTGTAAGATTTGTCTTTGAAAGGGTTGAAAACAATGTGGGAAAAAGAAGAAAATCCTGGTTACCAGCATTTTCTTCTTTTTCCACAATGTTTTCAAAAGTCATCCTACCAGACAGGGTCGTTAAAGCTGGGCGTTGTTTAGTAAAGATTTAAAGCTCGTGTTTACAAAGACGTAGGCGTAGAAGATGCTTCAAATAAAAATTACCTCGTAATTTCCCCGTCTAAAGTTTCACAATTTTGCCTGTCTGTAGCTTTAATGGTGTACGATTTATTTTAGACTCTGCACGATATAAAACAATACGTTGGTATGGTTTAAAGAATCCGTTTGTAATAAATAGTTTAAATGATGAATCGATATTATCAAGCACACGTACAACACAAAGTATAATTTATGGTAAGATAAAACTGAAACTAAATAGCCCTGCGTAAAGTCGACCTTTATCTCTCTGCTCAAACTCCCTACAACAAGAGGCAATCCTTTTCTCTAGCTTGCTGATTAACGCAGTTTTCATCATTACCTCAGTCTTATCGCGGCGGCTAATGCACCTGTCCATACTCTCCTGGAGTTTCTTTTACCGGTACTTTGCACAATTTTCTTCCGAAGCCACTGGCTGCCTTCCTACGTACAGGTCTATCGTCGAGGCAACGACGAGTGAATCTTGTCGCAATGACTGTCATCAATCCTCAAAAAGAAGTTGGTCGAGTAGGGGAATTCGAACCAACGACCCTGTGGTTTCAAGTCCTGTACGTTACCGAATGGACTACCGTGCTCGGCCGGCTTCTCTGGCAGCCGAGTCCGGTAGCTCTGGTGTTAAGAGCAAAGTCGGTAATCCAGAGACGATACATGGTTCGAATCCTGGTTCTGCACAAACCTTTTTTCCATTTTAGATTGGTGATAGTGTGACAGGATTTGTTCCTTTGTCACCGCCAGGGATCACATGTGGATTATAATCCCTAGTCACCGATGAACAGTGTTTTGATTCTGTTCGAAGGTGAAAGCAGACAGTGGCTTGGAAAGGAGAGTGCTAAGCATATTGACTGAAATGGTGAAAACAGCGTTTGTGTACACAAGTCTACTGGTAAAACATAGAAATTTGAATTGATTATCTAACATGAGTATAGACTTTCATTAACTCTTTACCAGACGACAAGGGTTAAGACTTGTCCACCGTGAAAGCATTTGCAGACGACAAGTTCAATGTTGCGTATATGGCGAGAGTTTTCTTTGAAAGGGTAGTAAACATTGTTGGGAAAGGGGAAAATGCTCGTTACCAGCATTTTTTTTTTCTTTTCCCATAACGTTTTTAAAAACCTTTTCTGTTTAAACCCTGGATTTTGCGGGAAAGAGTCAAAATGCAGCAAATTTGTAGAAAACTAAAAGATAAAATACCTGTGTGGCGGATCAGTCCTTTATGACTGTCGAGAACCTTTTACAAGACGAACAATATTACAAATTTATCCATACTGACAACATTTGAAGATGACAATTCGAAAGGGGCCCAAATGGTTGGATTTGTGTTTAAAAATGTAAAACGTTATGGAAAAATGATTTAAAAATGCTGCCTTCCTTTTTTTTTTTTCCCCGCATGATGTTTTCAAATGGCTTCCTCAGCAGGAAAGCAATAATATAGGTTGTTCAGTAAAGGGTTAATCCTTTACCAATAAAGTTTGAGATCTTATCCTTGTCTCCTTACAACGATACATTTTTTTTTTTTGAATAAAATATTGCAGGAAATGCAGCAATCGCCTTTCCCAATATATTGCTTCTTTCGCAGTTTTAACGCTATATCATTCATAAATCGGAATTAAACTTTTCTTCGTGTACTTCTCCTTTACGTCACTTGCACAAGTTACTGGGTTGTGTCAAAAGTTGGCCTGTGGGGTAAGGGGTTTTAGTCGTCGTGTCAATTTCACGGTGTTTATGTTTATTTCAATCGATTGACAAATAGTGACAGGTGTGTAGTTAGCAAGCTGGTGCGATTCAACTCTGTCGTGCTGCAATGACCCTTTACCAATCCAATCCCGTGGGTTTTTTTTACGACCCTAAGAAAGAAAAGCCCCTAAAACATTCTAAGGAAAAAAAAGGGGGGGGGGGTTATTTCCTCTTCCCAGAATGTTTTTCACATGCAAAGACGGTCAGGTGAGTTACCGGGGAAAGCAATCCTGTTCAAAAGCTAAATGATTCAGTTGGCTACATGTATATACTGTTTTATCTGAAAAGTTTGAAGACCAGGACAAAACTATGTTTAGGCATTTCATAGGTTGTTGTTGATTTCTATTCGTTATCGTATTCTATTGGAAATTTCGCGCATTGTTATCTTTTTCTTGTCGGACCGTGAAGCTAGAGAACTGTGACCGTGTTTAAAGGTTCGAAGTTTTTAACCAAGAACTTACGGTTTAGCGTATATCAGTTTTCATCGTGATTTTCCAACAGCTAACCGGTGTTTGATTAGGATTTTTTTTAAAAAAAAAGGGTCTAATTCTATCATGCCATTTTCGCTACCTTTTATTTTTAGACTAGCGAAGCTAGTCTATAGGCATCAAGACTGACCTAGAGTCAAAGTAAACAAAAACCCCCACAGTTGCCATATAATGCCTCACGGAAAAATACTTCTTTCTGTTATAAATCTTAATTCTGTAATATATGAAAATTTTGACAAAAACCACTAAATCTCTGCCACTCCAATTTGAATATGTCGTCTTACAAAGTAATAAACTGAACAAGATGTCATTTACAAGGTACCAGATCTTTGCTTATATGTAAATTAAGTGACCTATGCAAAGCATAGAATCACTTTTTCCTACACCACTGTAACATTATGAGTGGATATATTAATAGATACACCTAGGTAGCTTGTAGCAAATCCCAGTTACATTAACCCTCACTGGACAGGGAACCCTTGTCATTCCTTCAGTCATTCATTATTTAGATCATTGTGTACAGTTAAACTGTTATGTTAAATTGATATTCTAGTCTTGAATATTAACCCTTTACCAAACAATGCCAAGTTTTAACGATACTGGAGGAAAATCCCCTTGAAAACATTGCGGGAAAAGTAGAAAATGCTGGTAACCAGCATTTTCTCCTTTTCCCACATTGTTTTCTACCCTTTAAGAATCAGGTTTCATCAGTTCAACCACTTTTAATTTATGGTCTGCAGCAGCTTTGAATTTGGACTGGCGTAATTTTTTTTGTTTAGTAAAGAGAGTTAAATAGTTAACTACATCTTTTGCTATTGGATATTGACTAATTGATTGCATGGTGTTTAACGCCGTTTTCAACATTATTTCAGTGATAATGCTGCGACCAGAGCACCTATCCATGCTTTCCTAGAGTTTCTTTTACCGGCACTACCGCGACTCAATGACGTTTTGCGGACAGTGTGGATTAAGATCAGACTGCGCAGAGCATGCAGTCTGATCTTGGATCTACACTGTCCGATAAGAGGATATATTATTTTCTCCAAAATGTAACTTTGAAATAGCAATATTCAGGTGTTGAACATCGGCTTGAAAGTTTCGTTTAACATTTTTAGCAGGTTAAGGGTTAAACTTAAACTGGATTACAGTTAACCAATAGCACGCATAGCCCCAGCAGCTCAGTTGGTAGTGTACAGGACTTGGGAACAGGAGGTCGCTGGTTCGATCCCCGACTCGGCAAGTTTCTTTCATAGTCATTGTGACAGGATTCATTTCTCTCTCACGTTTCGACGATGGTTCTAATATAAATATGGGAAAGCAGCCAGTGGCTTGGAAAGAATATTGTGCGGAGTACTGGTAAAAGAAACTCCAGGAAAGCATTGATATGTGCACTGTCAACTGCCACATAACTGAAATAATGTTGAATACAGGGTTAAACACCATACAAACCATCAATCAATCAAATTCGCTAGTCTGGCAGTACTTTCAGTACTTTGATTTGAATAAGTAGCAAACCTGCATTGTTATCAAAGTATCCGAAACTGTAGCAGTCGCTGTATATAGATTTTTACTTCCAGCGTGCCTCAGTGGTAAAGTGTAAGACTCTTAACCTGCCCACCCCCCGTTCAATCCTCACAGGAAGAACTCAGTGGGCTGCTGGTGGTCCCAGTGTCCTTGGGCAAGACATTTCAGAACCCTAGCCTAGACCGGACATCCATGAAAAGATGAGGTGTCGCCGTAATATGACTGAAATAATGTTGAAAGCTACGTAAAACTTCATTCAATGTTCATTCAAACAGCCGATCTTGAGATCTCTTTGCGATCCTCTAGATCGCCGCCATACGCGGAATGTTTCTTGATTGTAGGCTAAAGGTCGTAAATCTACAGGCTGTAGGGTACTCCTGATCGCCATGAAGCGGGTCTGTTGACTCATCAAAGAAAGATGACTTCATTGCAAAAGAGATGGAGAGTAGTTGGTTCCATGTTTCCCAATGATGCCTAAAGAAGTTAAACCTTACCCTGCTATATAATTGAAATGAAATTTTCAAACCAGTAGTAAAAACCCGAATAATGCTATTTCAAACTTATTGTTAGGAAAAAGAAATCTCCCTATCGGACAGTGTAGATCCCAGATCAGCTGCACGTTCTGTGCAGTTTGATCTTGTCTACACAGTCCGCAAAAGGTCAGTGAGTCGCGCTTAGCAGCTTAAGGGTTAATTGAAACTTTCAAGTCGATAGTAAACATAACAAATTTTGCTATTTTAAAGTTATTTCTGAGGAAAAATATCTCCTTAACGGCCAATGTAGATTAAGGATCAGACTGCACGGTCTATGCAGTCTGATCTAGATCTAAACTGTCAGCAAAAGGTCGTCAAGTCGCTTAGCAGCCTAAGGATGAATTTGAGTCCATCATAGTGCCCGTATTAACTCTTTAGCAGACGACAAAATTTTAGGCTAGTCCAAAGTAGAAAGCATTTGCAGACGAAAAAGTGTACATGGCTCACACGATTGAATTTGTTTCTGAATGAGTCGAAAACATAGTGGAAACCCATGAAAGGGGAAAATGTCGGTTGCAAGCATTTTCTCCTTTTCTGACAATGTTTTCAAAAGCCTTCTTTGTCAGGGTGAAGGTCACAGCCAGGGTCTAACCCTCATGACCCTTCTCTTTGTCTGACCTTTCCCCTTTCGTCTTTCTAATATACGATCCCTGAGTAGGCCTACTGATACCTTAAAGAGCTACATTATTTGACCAAGAATAATTTATGACATGACAAGGAAAAACATAATTCTTCGGATCGAAAATCTTGGTTCAATTCGTTCTTTGTGTCTGTTGGACGCTTCTGCGAGATACCACAGCTTATGGTTTGGGCCCCAAAATTTTCATCTGTGTGTAACATTCATACAGAATGTGTATCGAATGAGACACCGTTAGCAAAAACGAAATAGTTCTCACATTCTCTTTGAAATATAGTTGGCCTTGTATCATATTTCCGATACTCATACATTTTTCCCATTCCAAATTATGTTGCAAAGTGATACGATTGCTGATAAACTACACTGATTGCATTTGTCTACTTTCAGGAAGTACACGTATGAATATTTTGTTTGTTGTCACTTCAAGATGGCGGCTTACGAGGGACACGTAGATCAGCGCTGTCATAAAAATATGTTCTTCCTTTTCGTTATCCTCACAGTGCTTTCAGTGGCTTTAGCTGAAGGTGACGTACCTTCATTGCGGCGTAAAAGAGCTGTCATAGATCCAAATGATTTGCAAGGGCAAAAGATGCCAGTGCAGCCAGGAAATGCAAACGCTGGTCAACCCGGTGGAATACAACACGGTATTGGGAAAAACTTAAATCTTCAGAATAACCCTCCTGTTGGCCAAGGAAATCCTATCTTGCCAGTCAATCCTGGAAATGTTAATGCCGCTGGACAGGGGGAAATGCGTCAGAATTTTGCAAAAAACTTGATTCTGCAAGGACAAAGAGCTCTTGACAGCCAGGGGAATCCAGTGGACATTAAACAGAGGAATATTGGAATTCAAGCTGAACCCAGAACACTGAAAAAAGCCCCACAATTTATGCTAGCAGAGTCACCAGAATGTCAGGAAGATTTAGCACGACATTGTAATATAGTTTTGGGAAGCAAACGTCATAACTTTGCCATATTGGAATGTTTGCAGAGAATTTCAGAGGTATGACTCATGTCCATAATCTAAATGAAGATTTGAATATGGTAAAATGGCAAAACTTAAAAAGTGGCAGTTTATTCTAGACATGGATGAGTTCACATATCCTGTAGATAGCCCCAATATTGCTACATAATATGTGACAAAGCTGTAGTTTTTATAATTACCATGGATCAGGAGATCCGATACAAAAACATAAGTCTGTTTTAAATCTAATAATTTTAAGGAAATGATATAAATAAGACTGAAAAAGTGAAGTATTTTTTTAAAACCTTGGTAAATGTACTACAATTGACCAAGCTGTCCCTACTTATTTAAAATTATAAATGGAAGGAAAGAAAAACCAAAATTAATTAATTCTTTACCACACAATATTGCCTTTTAATGACCCAAATGAAGAAGTCCTTTTGAAACATTGCATGAAAAAGAGAAAATGCTGAAAAACAGCATTTTCTCCTTTTTACCATAATGTTTTCTGTCCTTCAAAAAAATAATTTTCAGTTTTACAGGGTGCCCAATCATGTACTGCAGTATGTAATTCATGTATAAATTCTACACCGCTTGTACAATTTTTTTGTGCTTACATTCATGTACGTACTGTCAAAAGTAGGGGTGAAACAATACGGTAAAAAGCATATTGCAATATATTGCAATACGCCTGACCCGTATTGCAATACGTATTGCAATATGCTGTATATGTTGACATTTAGCATATCTGACCATTTGTAGTCACTGTTAGGGTAGCATATGCTCAAAAGGTGATAAAGAAAACTAGTACATGTGCTTGGAACTCTTCCATTCTTTCAATATAATGAACTAAAAAGCAATTCTTTGCCCAAACAGCGCTCTTTCCTTTTGTATTCTTAACAAAGTCAAACTCGCTACTTTGACGATTTTCGTCTGCCATTTTTTTTTTCTTCAAGAGCGTACTTGTTTATATAAAAACCAGCTCTACTATACCGAACTTTGGAAGCTCAACAGAGTAGACAGTGCGATGCACTAACTTACTCAGTTGCTTACTGTACTAACACTAATACTTTGCCGCTTAACTACCGGAAAACGCAAAAATAAGTGTAAGCAAAGTTATAAGAAATGAATAACATACAAACTCCGTTGATCCAAAAGCATTGAAGCTCAACGGTTATTTGGAGTTCGTGTCGTGAATTTTATGTGGTCATAGTTTTACCTAAACACTGGTGACACCGCCTGTGGAAAAAATAAACAACTTTTGCTTTCGCTGTAGAACTGTAAGTTGAAAAACGATCGATTTCTGACAGAATTTTTGGGAAAACCGGACTTTCTGATGCAATTAAGAGAAGTTGACATATTGCAGAAATACCAATACAGTAAAATTCGAACCGGTTTCGGTTTTTTTCTTTGAATAGACCGCGGTTAATGGGTAAACCGTTTCACCACTAGTCAAAAGTATGCACATACAAAAAGGAAAGTAATTATGTAAACTGCATGTACAAATAAGATACCATTTCGTATTGCATGCTAAACAAACAAAACGAAAGTAGTTTTCCTGATAAGTGGGTACCACGCTTTGTCCTCAACATAGGGTAACCAAGTATTTTCATTATTTGTATTTTGTGGCTCCCTCGTCTATCTGAATAATTTTTGCTATGATCTTTTTAAGGTGTCAGAATCTACCTCATGTACAGGAAATCTGGTAATCAATTTTCAGTGAGAAATAAAAATCATTTAATAATATTATAATGCGCAGTTATTGTTAAAAACACAATTTTTTTTGACATATGAAAGCTAAAAAATCGAGCTGCAAATTAAACATGTATTTCGTATGTATGGCGTCTGCTGCAGAAAAAATGTCATCATAACAAAAGCTATTCAGATATTTTACAGCGTGAAGATCTGAAAAAGGTAGGTTTACATAAATAATTCTACCATTACTTATTTTGTTTTCTTTTGCCCTAACACGTCATGGCCTTTATTTGACAGAGTTTGAGCCTGCAGTGAGCCAGTCGGCCTGCTCCTCTGTGATTTTAAAATAGCCAGATCTACAAACATCATCTTGGACAATGAGCATCAATCTATCTACGCTTCCTTTTTAAAGCAGTTCTAATGTACTTCGCAACTTTGAGAAAGGATGAAGGTAAAAAATCTTCCATAAAGGCGGTCAGTTACCAAAACTCATGGCCGTGTTCATGGCCGTGACTGCTGTTGCGATTATAAATAAGTATGTACATGCCATGGAGACATATGATGCATCCATATAATCACCAAATGCACAACTTACTAATTGAATTAAGATCCCATTCATTATGGTAAAGGAGCTAGGGTGTTAAAATTCATTAATAAAACTGAAACAGACCAAAGTTTCTAAACCCCTTAATTTTTCTTTGTACCCCCATTTCAAAACCTAGGGGGTACAGTGTACCCATCAACTTTTGGCTCACCTGAGCACAAAGTGCTCATGGTGAGCTATTGTGATAGTTCTGCGTCCAGCGTGCGTCGGCCGTCTCCGTGGTCAACTTTTTACCTTGTGTACACTCTAGAGGCCACATTTTCAGTCTTATCCTCATGAAACTTGGTCAGAATGTTTGTCTTGACGAAATCTCGGACAAGTTTGAAATTGGGTCGTGGGGTCAAAAACTAGGTCACTAGGTCAAATCTTATAAAAACCTTGTGTATGCTCTATAGGCCACATTTTCAGTCCGATCCTCATGAAACTTGGTCAGAATGTTTGTCTTGATAAAATCTCGGACGAGTTTGAAATTGGGTCATATGCGGTCAAAAACTGGGTCACTAGGGCTAATCTTAGAAAAACCTTGTGTACGCTCTAGAGGCCACATTTTTGGCCCAATCCTCATGAAACTTTGTCAGAATGTTTGTCTTGATAAAATCTTGGACGAGGTCGAAATTTAGTCATGTGGGGTCAAAAACTAGGTCACTAGGTCAAATCTTAGAAAAACCTTGTGTGCGCTGTATAGGCCACATTTTCAGTCAGATACTTGTGAAACTTGGTCAGAATGTTTGTCTTGATAAAATCTCATATGAGTTTGAAATTAGGTCATGTGGGGTCAAAAACTAGGTCACTAGGTCAAATCTTAGAAAAACCTTGTGTGCACTCTATAGGCCACATTTTCAGTCAGATACTTGTGAAACTTGGTCAGAATGTTTGTCTTGATAAATGCTTGGACAAGATTGAAATTGGGTCATGTGGGATCAAAAACTATGTCACTAGGTCAAATCTTAGAAAAACCTTGTGTGGGCTGTAGAGGCCACATTTTCAGTCCAATACTTGTGAAACTTGGTCAGAATGTTTGTCTTGATAAAATCTCAGACAAGTTTGAAATTGGGCCATGTTGGGTCAAAAACTAGGTCAATAGGTCAAATCTTAGAAAAATCTTGTGTGGGCTGTAGAGGCCACATTTTCAGTCAGATACTTGTGAAACTTGGTCAGAATGTTTGTCTTGATAAAATCTCGTAAGAGTTTGAAATTGGGTTATGTGGGGTCAAAAACTAGGTCACTAGATCAAATCTCAGGAAAACCTTGTGTGCGCTCTATAGGCCACATTTTCAGTCCCATACTAATGAAACTAAGTCAGAATCTTTGTCTTGATGATATCTTGGAAGAGTTTGAAACTGGTTCACCTCAGTTCAAAAACTAGGTCACCAGGTCAAATCTTAGGAAAACCTTGTGTGCGCTCTAGAGGATACATTTTCAGTCTGATACTCATGAAACTTGGTCAGAATGTTTGTCTTGATAAAAACTTGGATGAGTTTGAAATTGGGTCATGTGGGGTCAAAAACTGGGTCACTAGGTCAAATTAAAGAAATACCTTGTGGGCACTCTAGAAGCCGCATTTTTCGCTCAATTGACTTGAAAATTGGTCAGAATGTTTGTCTTAATTAAATCCCAGATGACTTTGAAATTGGGTCATCTGGGGTCATACAGTAGCTCACTAGGTCAAATTAAAGAAATACAATGTAGGCACTCTAGAGGCCACATTTTTTGTTCAATTGACTTGAAAATTGATCAGAATGTTTGTCTGAATTAAATCTCGGATGAGTTTGAAATTGGGTCACCTGGGATCATAAACTAGGTCACTAGGTTGAATCAAAGAAGTACCATGTGGACATTCTAGAGGCCACATTGTTTGCTCAATTGACTTGAAAATTGGTCAGAATGTTTGTCTTGATGAAATCTTGGATAACTTCAAAATTGAGTCACCTGGGGACATAATCTAAGTCACTAGGTCAAATTAAAGAAATACCTTGTGGGCAGTCTAGAGGCCACATTTACTGCTCAGCTGTCTTGAAAATTGGTCAGAATCTTTGTCTATATAAAATCTCAGATGAGTTTGAATTTGGGATACCTTGGGTCATAAACTAGGTCACAAGGTCAAATTAAAGAAATACCTTGTGGGCACTTTAGAGGCCACATTTATTGCTGAATTGACTTAAAAGTTAGAATGTTTTTCTTGATGAAATTTCAGATGAGTTTGAATTATGGTCACCTTGGGTCATAAACTAGGTCACTAGGTCAACTAAAAGAAATTTTTTGTGGCCGCTCAAGAGGCTACAATTCTTACTCAGTGGACCTGAAAATTGATCAGCACGTTTGTCTTGATAAAATCTTGGATGAGTTCAAAATTGGGTCACATAGGGTCATAAACTAGGTCACTAGGTCAGATTTAAAGAAATATCTTGTGGGCTCTCTAGTGGCCACAATTCTTGCTCAATTGACCTGAAAATTGGTCAGGGTGTTTCTCTTGATAATATCTCGGATGAGTTTGAAATATGGTCACATAGGGTCATAAACTAGGTCACTAGGTCAAATTGAAGAAATACATTTTGGACACTCCGGAGGCCACATTTTCAGCTCAATTGACCTGACAATTGGTCAGAATGTTTGTCTTAATAATATCTCAAATGAGTTTTAAATTGGGTCATTATGACCCTGGAGTGAAATTTTGCCCATTGACTCAGGTGAGCGATCCAGGACCATCATGGCCCTCTTGTTTCTTTGTACCCCAAATTTAAAACCTGGAGGGTGCATGTACCCCCAAATTGAAAACCCAGTGGGCATGCTGTTTTAGTGGTAAATGGTTAATTGATGTTGGTAAACACTCGTGACTGGTAAGTTATTATCAGTTTTTTTTTTCTGTCGGCTATTTGTAGCATATATGCGGAATATTATGTTGTAGTAACTTTCCAGTTGCTTGTATTAATTTGAGCAGTGTGAGAAAATTGGATAAGGTGCAAGACCGAAGTTCAAGCAAGATGTCTTGTGCAGCGAGAAGTAAATACAAACATCAGGAAAGTTAATACAACATAATATTCCTTTTATGTAAACCTACCACTTTCAAAGACAGAATTTTTCAATTATTGACATTTCTGTCGATAATGGTGAGTGGAATAAAAGAAATAGTGGTAAAGTGGCCAGTAACTTTGTTGTTATGAATAGCGGATGAATATTATAGAATAACATTTTCACCAATCAAATTAGTATGTACGTTTTCCGGGCGTGAGTTGCGTCATCATACCATATTTGGAACCGTATTTCAGAGTGTGTATATACATGTTTTTTTTTTTCTTTCGTGTGTTATTTTATCAGTGTGCAACACATGTATTCAAGCCGGAAAATTTTCAGGTATATAATAAATGATTGTATACGTTCACTCAAAAGTAATATGAGCCAAAATTTATCACGTATTTATTGACTCGTATTATGAAAGATGTGTAAAATGATGTTTACACCAACAAACAAAATATTCAAGGTAACTTTCAAGAGATAAAAAGTGCTCATGACATGATGTAGTAATGGTCATTTAGTAACAACTGTTCTTGCTTGTCTTTCAGATCCAGATTACAGAAGGATGTCAACATGTAAGTAAGCTGTCCTAGCTGTAAACTCATCATTTTTTTTTTCCCTCAAATTATGTGCCATAATGTCCCTTATGGACGCTTCTCCAGCTTTTCTTTTAAATGAAAATGGGCTAACTACAGGGCAAATCCATCGATAAAGTTGAAATGAATTGGCTAAAATGCACTTACGGCATCGACATAATCCTAATTACTTAAAAAATCGATGTCATTAATACCTTACTATCTGAATATAAATACACTTTGGGTAATATTACAAAATTATGGAAGCAGAAAATTTGTCAACTGACTTGGAAGAACTTTATGAAAAAAAAAGTATAGAAGATTAGTGTTTCCTAGGAATCATGAATGATATTTAATGTCCAAATGGATCATTTTCAGAGGTAAAATGTGCATCAAATAAAGCTGGCTTCTCACTTTGGGATCGCTTCACCACCAGCACTGACTAAAACACCTGGACGGCATTGTTAACGTTATGCTAGGAAAATTCTATTTTGTCTTACATCTATTAATCGTCCCATTTCAGAAAGTGAAAGGACATACATTATTTCCACTTGTAGATTACTTTTTAGTTTTAGCTCACTTGAGCACAAAGTGCTGAAGGTGAGCTTTTGTGATCTTGCTGTGTCTGTCATCTATTGCCTGTTGATTGTCTTGTGACATCAAGTTTTACATTGTGTATGCTCTAGAGGCCACATTTCCAGTCTGATACTCAGGAAATTTGGTCAGAATATTTGTCTTGATATCT
Source organism: Tridacna gigas (assembly GCA_945859785.2). NCBI lineage: Eukaryota > Metazoa > Mollusca > Bivalvia > Cardiida > Cardiidae > Tridacna > Tridacna gigas. Next base: position 53,031,139 of record OX244034.2, read on the forward strand.
TGGATGACTTAGAAACTGGGTCATGTGAGGTCAAAAAATAAGTTGCCTGGTCAAATTTTAGATAAACCTTGTGGACACCCTAGGGGCCACATTTCTGTCCAACATTCATAATGATTAGTCAGAATAGTTGTCTTGATAAATGATTCTTGGCTATCAGCTTTTGAAATAATCGAAGGCAGCATGAAATATTATTGACAGATCAGCTTGGTTCAATATGCTCACTATGGTATCAGAATTTCTATCTCATGTTTGTCTGAGAAATATATGATCGCCTCAGAAGTTCAATCTTTATAACTCTCTTAATATTTATTCATTTGTTCTGTTCTGTATTCCAGATCAAAGGTATTAGATTATAGAGGATGAAGTTTATTAAAAGAATGCCTGTGAATCCTTTTTTTTTTTGGGGGGGGGGTTTCCTTGAGCAAGGCACAACATTTCTACATGATATAAAACTATATTCAAACAAGCAGATCTGTTAGATTTTTGATAAATCATTTAGTATTTTTTGTATGACCCGAATGTTTTTATCGAAGATAACTCTTTTTTTTCTTTATTCAGCTGATTTACATGTATAAAAAGAATCTAACCAAAGATGGAAGATTTGAATCTGCAGGAAAGGAAGTGTGTGGAAAAGCCCTGAAGATGGCAAGTATTTTTCATATTTAGTTTTAGACCACAAAGTTTACTCTTTACAACACAAACCTGGGTATTTACATCTTCGCAAGTCAAGGTGATGATCACCATGTGGATTCATATAGTGATCATCACCATGGCTTTCGGAAATGGGATATTTACAATCCTGAAGAAGAGGACATTGGAAAACATTGTGGAAAAAGGAGAGAATGCTGGTAACCAGCCAGCATTTTCTCCTTTTCCAAAAGTGTTTTCCATCCTCTCAAAGAAATTTTAGTCAGATTTTAATGAAGAACATATTTTTGGTTTGTAGACAAGGGAGCGGCAATTTGTGGCTGTTTTGGCCACATTAACTGATTGATTCTAACGATAGCATTCTGTAAAGTATGATCTCTATGGTCACTGTCCTAGATAGAAAGTTATATTGCACTAAACATGTTTGATGATAAAACTGACCTCTGAGTTTTTGGTAAAGAAAGCCTGAAATTAGAATTGAAAATTTGTGAAGTATTGAAACATTTCTAGCTATAATCTAAAATTAACAGAATGGATTTACAATTACCAATACATGTATTTTGATAAAGTCATAAGAATATTCTATTATCAGGGTCAAAAGCAATTGTTGCAATTTTAAATACAGTCTTGTACTTCAGTTTCTCTTCTGTTTTTAAGTAAACCTTGATGAGCTTATTGTCCCCATATTTGCATACAAACCGCTTTTTAATAGGGATGGCAACGGTTAGTAAAATTACTAACCAGTTAACCGTTCAATCTTTCGATCGGTTAACCGGTTAACCGAACGACCATGTAAAAAAAATTAAGATGAAGGTACCTGCCATATTTGCTCGAGATGTCAACATTGATAACCGGTGCATAAGAAATGCATACCGTAACATTTACTTTTTCTGTACTTTGGCGCAGAAGGCGGCCAATCTATCGACGATCTCCCTCACGGCAATATAATCAATTTTCCACAATGTTTTCTTTAGAGTACTAGAAATTATCAGGCTATTCACAACTTCTCATAATCAATTAACTGGATCATGCAGATGACGCTATGGTTATCGTCAAACGAAAGGGCCATCGCTAAGTGAATCGGGTGTTAACCTTCTCCCAAACGACAAATATTAGTTTTAGACCCTTCCAAATTCGAAGCCTCTGTCGAAAACAATTTTATTTGTTATTGATACAAATGATTCTTACTTCTTTAAAAAGGTAGAAAACACTGTGGGAAAAGAAGAAATTACTCGTTATGAGCAATTTCTCCTTTTGTCGCAATGTTTTCATAGATTTTCAACCTCAAGGTCGTGAGAACAAGGGATAGTCTAGGAAAGGGTTAAGATAACTGGTATATGGACGAAAACTGCTAAATAAATTACCAACAACACAAACATAACCCTTATTATTTTGATTTTAATTATTATTATTATTTTTTTTTTATTTAAACTTATAGTCTATATATGGAAACTGAACATAAATAATGATATTCGAAACTTGCAGGAAAAATTCATTTCAAGCAGTCACTGATTTGCCCTTTACCGATAAACCCCGATTTTTGCGACCTTGAATGAAAAGCTTTCGAAAGCATTGTGAGAAAGGGATCAAACGCTCGTAAGGAGCATTTCTTCCATTTTTTACAATGTTTATCAATCTACCATCTCAGACACAAATATCAGTATTTACTCCGCAGTTACTTTGTCAAGTTTATTAATTTGTAAATGGTTAAAAAAAAATTGAGACCGTGAAGGAAAAGGTTATTGAAAGCATTGTGAGAAAGGGATCAGATGCTCATAACGAGCATTTCCTCCATTTCTTACAATGTTTATCGATCTACACTTTCGGACACAAATATGATAAAATAACACTGTTAAATCGGCAGATATTTTATCAAGTGAAAATCCTTTCAATTCGGACCTTTATCAAATTTATTAACTGGTTGATGGTTAAACAATCCTCACTTATTAAAAACTGAACGTATGTACACCTAAAACACAGTGAAAAACTCACTTAGATCCTTACACAATCTATTCACTACACCACGGAAACTTGTTCTTATTGAGGAATATAATGTTGTCCACTAAGTCACATGACAGACGTGTTCTTAACTTGTTCACAAGTAATCCAGCTGCAGAGAAGATACGCTCAGAGGGGACGGATGTTGCTGGTATGGCTAAGACTCTTTTGGCTATATGGGAAATTCGGGGGTATTTTGATTCACGCTCTTTCCACCAGGTTAATATATTGTCTGAGGAACTTTTCTCGCATAGGTAAGATTTTAACTCGTCGTCGTCGGAGCCACATTTTTCAGGAGACGTAAAGTCCAGAAAGTCTAATGCACATTCTACTCTTGACCGTTTAGCTGATGGTTCGTCTGTTCTGGTCTGGGCCATTTTCAGGGGCATTTCATCCAGCATAGCGTCGAGAGTATTTTCGGCAGTTTTGTGTTGATCTGGATTGAGGAACAGCAGCTTTTTGTATTGTGGATCTAATAATGATGCTATAACAGGGGTAGTCTTGGCAGTGTTTACGTCTGTAGGTAGATAACGCTTGTTTAATTCCATAGCTATGCTTTCTTTTACTTTACACACTACTGAATTGTCCTCACTGGTCACTTTCAAACTTTTGTTCAAGAGTCCACACACAACAGGATATACGACTGAGCAGGAAACACTTTTTTCTTTACTCATGTACGTTGTCACGGCAGTCAGAGGTTTGAGAGTGGTGCTGAGATCATTCACAGTTTCCCATTCCTGGTTCGAAAGTAGTAGAGACACGTCATTATTCTTTGTAAATGACGTGTCTAGCATTATGTCGTTGATGACTCGGCGCTGTTCGAAGAGTCTCTGCAGCATGAGTTGTGTTGAATTCCAACGTGTGGGTACATCCTGGATAAGTTGGTGTTCTGGTACATTCAGCATCTTCTGTCGTTTTCCCATCTCAGCTGTGATAGTCGTGGAGTGTTTGAAATGTCTAACGAGTTTTCTACATTTAGACACGAGTTTGCTTACACTAGGTAACTCCAGAGAAGGTTTAATGCACAACTGAAGTGTGTGGTCGAAACAACTTAGATCATCCCAGTCTTCACACATAGATAGTCCATTCTTCATATTGCGTGCGTTGTCGCGTACAACCGTGGAAACTTTCTGGTCTACACCGAACTCAGAGACACAACTCTTCAATTTTGCAGCTATGTTCTCTCCCGTATGTCTCTCCGGCATAGCTCTAGTCACAAGGACGTTACTGTGCATTTCCCACTTGGAGTCGATGTGATGTTCAGTGACAGTAATGTAGGATTCAGTGGCACTAGATGTCCATGTATCTGTCGTTAAGGACACAGAATCTGCGCTGTCTAATTCGGATGTCAGCGATATTTTCTCGTCGTCGTATCTTTTAACGATGCGGGATCTAATCGTATTTCTGCATGGTACAGTATAATCTGGGGCAACAATCTCCATCAAATTTCGAAACCCATCTCCTTCGACGATGCTGAGTGGAATGTAATCTAAAACTACCATATCTGCTATAGCTTGTGTAATCTTCTCCTTCTGCGGTGAAGTCGTTTTCTTTGGTGTATTGACAAAGAGTGTCATAGAGGACTGGTTTTCCTTTTCTCTCTGTCCTGTTTCATGAGATGGGTGCTTCCCATTCAAGTGGTTGCGCATGTTTGACGTACCACCTGTCATCTTCAATTCTTGACTGCACAGAGTGCATTTTACAGTGTTCCCGTCGTTGTTTCGCTTGAAATACTTCCAAACGGCTGATGTAGGTGGAGGCATGTTGTTTGTTTTTGAGATTTGTGCTTAAGATTAACTTCTAAAGGTATATTTCGATTTTCAAGGATACTTATCAAACTGATAATGAACGAATTAACTTGTTAATTTTAATCCGTCTTGCGCTGATTGGTCAATCAGTGCACATATTTGAATGGGGGCGGGCACTTAATGAAATAATCCAAACAAATCAAATCAATAAACTGTAGAAGCGAGTGTCTTTGATTAGAGGAGGACACCTGTTTTTGACTGTTTATTATCGGAGACAGGAGACCAATTAGCGGATTAACAATGTTTATAGCACAGACATGTCAAACTGTGTATCACACCTTTGCCGCGTCTTGGCGACATAGATGCGCGTATAGTGCAGTTATGGTTTTCAGAACGGCAAAGTTAATTTTGTAGACATTTTTCTTCACTATTTTGGTACATTTTTGGTAATTTATATTTCTGGTTAACCGGTTTTCGATTTCCTAACCGGTTAATCGGTCATTCGATCGGTTAACCGGTTAACCGTTGCCATCCCTACTTTTTAACTCTTCATCAATTGACAGAAACGTATACTTGTCAAAACTGAAAGAATTTGCAGACAACATTTTAAATGTGGCTGAAGTGATGATTTTTTTTCTTTAAAAGAGTAGAAAACATTGTGGGAAAAAGAAAAAATGCAAGTTACCAGCATTTTCTCCTTTTCCCACAATGTTTTCAAAAGCCTTCTTCCTCAAGGTTGTTTAAACTTGGGACTGTTGTGGTAAGGAGTAAAGATTCCACTGAAAAGTGCTTACTACTCAAGATTTTTAAATTGAATTGTAGATAATTGCAAGATGAATTTAAGAAAATTCAGAATTGTCATTTATGGTGTTTTTCCAACTTTAAATGTCTTAAAAGCAGGGGTTTTATTTTCTTACATTTCTAAATTAAATTTTACCTCTTTGATGGGCTAGGCTATTCTGTCTTTGTGTTAAGAATTGGGATGGAATTAAAAAAATTTTTTTTTGGTAATTATGGGATCGATTGGGATCAATTACTGTTTAAAGTAATCCAGTATCTGGTTTCTTTTGATCGAGTATCCGAAAGGATACAGAGAATGAGAAGTACATGTATAGGCCTAGTGTTATGAATGTGCATTGAAAGAGAAAAACTCCCAATTATATTTTACACCAAATTGCCATCTGAAGGCATTGCAAATTATCTATCAATCATGGTGGATTGAGGGGTCATTAGATGGTAAGGTGTTACAGATAATTGACCCTTCATATTTTCATTTGTTATCTTTATTGATCTGTAAAATTCACATGTAAAACAATTTTGAATGGGAAAATAGAAATTATCAAAATACAAAAAAGAAACCAAAAGGTAAAATTTTCATGTTTCTTCTTGAGTGCTTGATTACCGATATTGTTAGAAAATTGGATGTTGGATCTAGTATTTGATTGCTTTGCTACTTCTTCCCATCCCTAATAATCATGGTCTCAGATACTATATTTAGCACTGATGTAGTCTGTTTATTGTGGGCAAGTAGAGCTCAATTGCCCGTTCCCAAACCCTATGCCGATCAGCAAAATTTTTGATTGGTACATATTGAAAGCATACAATAAATGGAAGTACGGCCCAAATAATAAGATTTGTCATCAAGAGAATAGAAAACATTGTTGGAAAAGGAAAAAATGCTGATCACCAACAAATTGTTTTCCTTTCATACTTTCAAAAGCTTTTTTGTGTAGGGTTTTTTGGCTGAAGTTGAAATTGCTTGTTATGAGCCATTTCACCCTTTTCCAAAATATTTTCAAATTTCCACAAGATGTACCCTTGAAATAAGTATCATTTCAGTAAGTATAACATTTTTTTTTACAGTACCCAGAGTGTAGAAATGAGAAACAAGAAAACAGAATACCCTGTCTCATTGAGTATATGGACAACATTACAGAGCCAAGCTGTCAGCAGTTCCTTCATAAAATGGCTGGCATTATTTTTAGTGACTATCGATACGTTTATCATTTTATGGAGTCCTGTAGTGATGATATAGCCACTTTTGAGTGCGGCAGAATTGACACTGATGAAGATGTAAGTCATCATTGGTCCTGTTTATGAACCATTCTAAGCTGTTTACCAAATAACAAAAATTTTGACTTTTTAATAATAAGTATTTACATAGGACAATATTTCATTAACCCTTTACCACAAAATCGTGATTTTAGTGAACTGAACAGAGATGGAAAACATTTTGGGAAAAGGAGGAAAAAAAGCTGGTAAGCAGTATTTTAACCTTTTCCCACAATGTTTTCTACCCTTTCACATACATGTCTCATAATTGGAGTTATTTTTAATTTGTCGTCTGCAGTTGCTTTTAATGTAGACAGTTGTAAAAAAATGCCATCTGGTAAAGGGTCAAGGGTGATAGATTATTATTTGCTTTTTCTCTGATATGGCAGAAAATGTTTTGAAAAAAAGACAAATTATAAACAATATATCTTTCTAACTTGATTGTAACAGTCTTCTTCCTTAAGGCCCCATAGTGGCCAAAACGGCAATGCAGTTGTTAAAATACATTTAAATAAATAATTTAAAAGTATGGAAAACATTGTGTAGGTGACAATTTGTTATTATTTGGTCTGTCCAAGTGTTAGTCGCTGGCAGAAAAATGAATTCTAAAACAGGCAAAAAGTAATCGAAAGATAGAGTGGCCTGGCAAGTTTTAACCTAATTTTGAAATTAATTTCTCTGCCAGCGACAAACACTTGAACCAACCTTGCAATAACAGATTGTCATCTCTACAATAATTTCCGTAGTTTTAACTGTTTACCACACCACAAAATTTGAGACAGGTCCAAATTCAAAGCATTTGCAGACAACAAATTAAATGTGGCTCAGATGATTGTATTTGTTTCTGAAAGGTTAGAAAACATTGTTGGAAAAGGAGAAAATGCTGGCTACCAGCATCTTCTCCTTTTCCCACAATGTTTTCATAAGTCTAATTTCCCAGGGGCGTTAAAACTCGTCTTTGTGTGGTAATATCTTAAATGATGTGATTTAAATTGATATGCAAGTTAACACTTGCTTTGTTTACATTGGCAGATACTGATACATATCTGATATGAAAATTGCCAACAAGTATCCTCTTTAACCTCTCAATGTTTAATTTAAAGTAATATGTACGCCTGTCTTTCTGTTTGTTAGAGACAACATGAACAAGGAAAGACCATAATGTGCTTGGCAAGTAAAATAGGTAAACTAAAACCAAAGTGTAGAAAACAGTTGTTGAGGATAGCAGAGCTTCAGGCAGACGACTACCATTTAGACAGACCTTTATACTATGCTTGCCGTGACGCTAGAGAGAAATACTGCGAGAATGTTCAAGCCGGAGAAGGAAGAGTATTTGAGTGCTTGTACAAACACAAAAGTGAAGTGGGCATGCCAAGGGAGGTAAGTTTGTAAACCCGATCAATGTTATAGTACATGTACAATTATGGCTTTTCAAGCCCTTGCACATAACAGTATTTTGAAAAGCTGAAAATCATGATTGAGTCTTTACCAAACGACAAAAATATAGACTTGTCCAAATTGATAGTGTTTGCAGATGGCAGTTCAGATGTGACTCATATGATGTAACTTGTCTCTTATAAGGTTGAAAATGTTATGGGAAACGGAGAAAATGCTGGTAACCAGCATTTTCTCCTTTTCCCACAATGTTTTCAAAAGGCTTCTAGCTCAGGGTCGTTAAAACTTTGTTTGTTTGGTTAACCCTTTACCACACAGTCCCGAGTTTTAATGACCCTGAGAAAGAGGCCGTTTGAAAACACTGCAGGAAAAGGAGAAAATGCTGGTAACCAACATTTTCTCCTTTTCCCACAATGTTTTCAATCCTTCCCAAAACAAGTGTCAATTTTGGGGACATATTTATTTTGTTGTCTGCAAATGCTTTCAATTTGGACTAGTCTAAAATGTTGTCGTTTGGTAAAGAGTTAAGGGTTGACTTATCACTTAAGAAATATTATACACTTATTTTGAAATATACCTGAAAACTGTTGAGAATGGTCTGAAAGATGGTACTCAAAGAGTATTTATATCTGACTCATTCTTTACTAGATGACAAAATTTAAGACTTTTCCAATTTGCAAGTATTTGTAGACATCAGATTAAATGTAGCTGTTTTGTTGGATTTAGCCTTTGAAAAATTAGAAACACAGTGTATGAAGGAGAAAATGCTAGTGTCCCACATTTTTAACTGGACGTTCTAGAAGAAAACACGGAGGTATTGTCGTAGCCCTGGGGTCATTGTCATCATCATGTGGGTCATCGTCGTCTATGTTGTTGTGGAAAAACTTTGACATTTTGTAATATCTTTGTTATTACTGAAAATACTTGCCTCAAACTTGGACAAGTTGTTAACTATCAAAAAGGGAACCTATACAATAAGAGCAGGTTACCATCAAAATATTTTTTACACAGTTATGCCCCTTTTTTGACTTTGAATTTTCACTGAAAGTCAAGTAACTGCAGCTGAGCGTTGGCACCTGCATGCTGTGCTTTTGTGGCCTATTCCCACAATGTTTTCAAATGACATCTTCTTGGTTGTTAAAAGATAGGATTGTGTGAAAAAGGGTTTATTGGATTATTTGAGGTATGTCTATGTGTTTTCACTTATCTACAACTTCAAAAAAAGTGTCATAGTTTTTTTTTAATGTGATTGTAATTAAACTTAACTGCTGTTTTCTTTTAATTATCATTTGCAGTGTGTAAAAATGTTGACTATCAGACAGCAATTGATTGCAGAAGATGTGAAAGTGGAGAAAACATTTTACACAGCATGTAAGAAAGACATGGTGGAATATGGATGTATTGCTGGTCATGGTGAAGATGACAGTGACAGCAAGCGCTCAGCTGTCCTCTTATGTTTGGAGAATGCATTAAAGAATGGTAGGTCCCTCGTTTCCTTCTTCTCTTGGAGCCATGCTCTGTAAAAAGGGAGCTTAGTGCATCTGCTGATAGTGTCAAGTCAGGTCAGCCTGTGCAGTCAGCGCAGGCTGACCTGGGCCGAAACTTTTCGCTATTGGTCAATTTTCTGTATGTCCAATGACTAGTTTACCTTATATTCAGTTGCTAATTATACAAAATAGATTTTGTGGATCCTTGATCATATGATGACTTGCTAATTATAATGGATCATGGAGATGCATTAAGCCCCCTTTTGCCACAGCATAGATCATTTGTTTGAGCATTTATTTGACATTTTAACATCATTTTCAACATTATTTATCATATTGCCCTTTACCAGTACTTTGCAAAATACCTTTCCCAAGCTACTACCTGCTTTGTTTACGTAACCATCATTGGGACAATGATCTGCTGTGAGAGAGGAATGAATTCGGTCGACATGACTATCATCATTCCTTGGAAAGAAATTGGTTGTTCTTGGGAATTGAACTGTGATCCCCTGGTTCTAAGCCTTGTATGATACTGACTGAGCCTCTGGGCACAGCTTATTCTCTTTATAAAAGAGGTTTATTCTTCTGTTGTCAGAAAAGGAGTGATTGCATGTTACAAGTGATTTTTCCATTTCCTATTATGTTCTCCACAGCTGTTACCACAGGTATCATATATAATATTTTACCAGCTGACAAAATTTTAGACTTCAATGTTGAAAGTGTGTACAGACAATTTGAATGTGGATAGAATAGTGGGTTTTGTTTTTGAAAGGTTACGAAACTCTGTTGGAGGAGGAGAAATGTTGATAATCAGTATTTTCTCCTTTTTCCATGTTTTTCAAAGCACACTACCTCAAGGTCATTAAAACTTGAGTTGTGAGGTAAAGGATAAAAGTAACATTTTTACAGCAGTGGATTAAGAGGTTTTTAGCTCCACTTGCCAAAGGCCAGCAGGCTTATGTCATGGCCCGGTGTCCGTCGTGCGTCCGTGCGTTCGCCCGTGCGTCCGTCGATCCGTCCGTCCATTAACTTTTATTTCAAACATCTTCTTCTCCGAAACTACCCATCCAATTTTCATGAAACTTCACAGAAATGATCCTGCCATGGTCCTCTTCAGAATTTCTTGAAAGAATTTGATTCCTTCAAAAACTCTGGTTGCCATGGCAACAAAACTGAAAAATATTGGAAATCTTTAAAAATCTTCTTGTCTGAAACCATAAGGCATAGGGCTACCAAATTTGGCATGTAGCTTTATGTAGTAGACCTCTATCAAGTTTCTTCAAATTATAGCCCTGGGGTCAAAATTGGCTCTGCCCCAGGGGTCACAAGTTTTACATAGGCTTATATAGAGAAAACTTTAAAAATCTTCCTGTACCTAGCCATAAGGCCTAGAGCTACCAAATTTTGCATGTAGCTATATCTAGTGGGCCTCTACCAAGGGGGCCAAAATTTTAGCCCTGGGGTCAAAATTGGCTTCGCCACAGGGGTAACAAGTTTTACATGGGCTTACATAGTGACATCTTAAGAAATCTTCCTGTTTTGATTTTTTTTTTTTTGAAATTAGCCTTGCATCAGGGGTCTTATGTTTTACAGAGCTTCATATTGACAAAACTTGAAAATCACCATATTTATAGCCATACAGCATAGACTTGTATTATTTTGGTATGTGGCTTTATCTTGTGGACTTCTACCAGGGTTCAAGTAATTATAGCTCTGGGATCAAAAAATGGCTTTGCCCTGCGGGTCTCAACTTTCACGTGGGCTTTTACAGAGAAAACTTTGTAAGTCTTCATTTTGAAACCATTTGGCTCAGAATTGAAATGTTTAGTATTTATGGTTTATATTTATAAGCCAGTGGAGCAATACAGGGCCATCATGGCCCTCTTGTTGATGATTTAATCTGGAAATATTTATTTCTTATCTTAATCCTTTTACGGCCCAGCCGGGTAGCTCAATGGTTAGTGTATCTGACTTGTGACCTGGTGGTTGTGAATGTGATACCCGGTTGAGGCAAACATTCCAGCCTATTTTCACCTCTCACCTCTGATGCATGTGAGAAAGTAGTCAGTGGCTTGGAAAGAAAGTTGTCTCAGTACTGGTGTGAGAAAGCCAGAAACACATGCGCAGGTGCACTGGCCACTGTGATATGACGCAAGCTGTTAAAATGGCGTTGAACTCAAATTCAATCAATCAATCAATCTTTACCCTTCACCAAATGACAACATTTTGAATTTGTCCAAACTATTTGCAGACAATAAATCAAACATTGCTCAATTGTGGAAACTGTCTTTGAAATGGTTGAAAACATTGTGGAAGCATTTGCAGACAACTAAGTTAATTTTGCGCAAATAACTGGATTTTTCTGTGAAATGACAGAAAACATTGTTGGAAAAGGAGAAAATGCTGGTAACCAGCATTTTCTTCTTTTTCCACCATTTCAAAAACAATTTACACAATGATGCTATGTTTGATTTGTCGTCTGCAAGTGCTTTCGATGTGGACATTGTCAAAATTTTGTCGTTTAGTAAAGGTTTAAGAGAAGAAATGAATACTCCATGGTTATCAAGATTTTCTTCTTTTCCCATAGTGTTTTCAAATGTCCTTTTCCATAGGATCCTTAAAAATGCAGGATTGTTTCGGTGAAGGGTTAAACACCCTCCCCTCCTTTTCACAGAGCATGGCTTATTTATTGCAGATAAGTTGTTGGCACCTGAGTGTATGGGAGAGATCACACAGATGAGAAAGACACTGATGGAAGATTACAAAATAACCCCAGATATTGTAGCACGCTGTGACCACGAAATTCAGCAGTTCTGTCGAGGTGGACTAGAGAGAGGGGGCAAAACTCTACACTGTCTCATGAGGATCGCAAACCCCAGAAAACAGAAGAAAGGAGAAGAACTGACTCCAGAATGCAAGGCAGCTGTAAGATTCCATTTTTTTGTATAAAAATCAGTACCTGTTGAGATATATTTGCAGCTGACAACTTTGAAACATTTTTTTAGAATTATTAATTGATAATTGGCCATGCTCTGACAAGAGTGGGCTTAAAGCACCTTCATGATGCATTACACCAATCAAGTCATCACTTGATTAAAGATCCATAAAATCTGTTTAGTCTAACAACCGCCTGAATCCTTATGTAAAATTGTCCTCGGCCATGCAGAAAATTTTGACCCCTGTTAGCCTGTGCGGATTGTGCAGGGTGACATGGGTCAATACTTTTTGCAGAAGCATGAAGCACCCTTTTTACAGAGTTAGCTCATTTAGATTTAAGATACATTCTTACAGCAAAAGAGAAAAGAAATGCTGCTAAAATTTGATTAACTATAGAGTGTTTAAAAATTTAGTCAGCTGTGTAAACATAGATAAATTGCAGATATATATGGCATAAGGGATAAATACATATATTGGAAATCTTCGACTTAAAACCAGAAACTTCACAACAGTGATTTCTTTGATGGCCTCCAAAAAATTAAATGCATTTTCTAATGGTAATAATCCATGCAACCATGCAACTGTCAGGGGCAACATTTGGCATGTAGATAAAAGAATGATTATATTTTGATAAAGTAAAGATGAGATGGCTTAAAAAAAAAACTGGCTGAACATGAGTATAGATGTATCTTTAAAGTTTATTGCAAGTGAAAGCATGTGATAATCAGGGAAATCATCACACATACACAAGTTTCTTCATTCAGTGGTTTTAGGAATTATTGTAGACAAAAAAAGGAGCAATGCTTGCTAATTACAAACAATCGTTCCTTTCCACATGGTGTTTTCCTTATCACAAAAAACTTTTTTTTTCTAAATATTTTTTTCATGGTGAAAATCATACTGGTTAGTAGTTTTAAAAAAAGAAATGTGTTAAAGGATAGTTGAACTCTTTAGGCACCAAATAAATAAACTTGACTTCTTTCGTCAGCTGTAAATGCAATCCACAGAGACCCAGAAAGATTTTTATCGTAGGGGCTTGACTAATTAAGCAGATGGTACACTTTCTGTGCAGTCTGATCTTGATGTGTGCCGTCCGCAAAAGTCCCTGTTTTCGCCTATGGTGCTGAAAGGGTTAATTGCCCTATTGATCAGGCAGGTATTAGAGAGTATTATAGTACTTATTCATACACGTTTGATCTAGATCGGACTGCAGCCTCTAGATCTTGATTAGACTTCATGAAATGTGCAGAGAGATCATGGATGTGCACTCTGCACAATCATTGTCTTATTAGAGTCTTTTTTTTTTTTTCTAGATAATGTACTTTCATTCATTTGGCACTAAATAATTTACTGTACAATCCTGACCTATTTAATGTCCTTGATGAAGAAGACTTTTGCAAACATTGTAGGAAAAGGATAAAATACTGGTTATATTTTTTCCTTTTCCTACAATGTTTACTACCCTCTTCAAGCTAAATCTCATCTTTTCAGCAACATCTAATTTGTATTCTGCAAATGCTGTTAATATATACAAGACTGAAATTTTGTTGTGGTGGAAAGGGTTACCAAACAACAAAATTTTAGACTTGTCCAAATTGAAAATATTAGCAGACAACAACACAAATTGGACTTAAAAATTGAAATTTGTTTTGGGAAGGGTAGAAAACGTTAGGAGGAAAGGAGAAAATGCTGGTTACCAGCATTTTCTCCTTTTCCCACAATGTTTTCAAAAGGCTTCTTTCTCAGGGTCATTTTAACTTGGGATTGTGTGTTAAAGCGTTAAGTATTAACTCTTTACCAGGCAACAGAATTTCAGGGTTGCACATATTGAACAGATGGGCAGACAACAAACTAAATGTATCTCAAGTGATGGATTTTGTCTTTGACAGGGTTGAATACATTGTTGGAAAAGGAGAATGCTGGATAACAGCATTTTCTGCTTTCCCGCAAAGTTTTCCAAAGCTTTCTTTCTCAGGGTAATTGAAATTGGGATTGTGTGGTAAAAGTTTAAAACAGATTTGTAAAACATAGATATGCTGTGTTAGAGATAAAGAAAGATTTTAAAAAGTTAAAAAGTAATGGTTGATAAAGTTTTCATTGAAACTTTTCTAATTGGCACACAGTGAGTATCGGCATCAAAGGTTGTAGGATTTCTGCTAATTTTTTGGAATAAGAATGTAACCACATATCTGAGCCCATATTGACCAACCATTCACAATAGCATGCTTCAGCCAAGTGATTGTGTTATGTTGAAATTAATAAGATTCTTGAGAGTCAGACTAAAAATGCAATTTTGAATAGTTCCTGAATATGAGCCCTGGACTTCTGTAATCGTTTTAAATGTACATGTATTTGAAATTAGCACTTTTTCACTGAAACCTATATTGTTGGTTTATTAGAAGTGTCTCACACAACCTCTACAATGAGTATCAAAATCATAGGTTGGATAAATTAAATGACAGTCATAGAAAAAGATCAGTACCACTAATCTGGACCTCTGCAGGGTTATATTGTAGACTTGTCCAAATTGCATGTTTTTTTGCAGACCAGAAATAAAGTGTGGCTCAAATGATGGAATTGTCTTTGAAAATGTCAGTAAAACATTGAGAAAAGGTGAAACGTGTCTTGCCAGCATTTTTGCCTTTTCCCAAATTGAATTCAACAGCAGTTGTACTCAATCTTAGGAACAGGGAATTGGTTGTAAAAATTTAAAAAATCCTAGTGTTAGATGACTGATGTCAAAAATACCAGAGCTGAAAAAATGGAGAAAAGAACTTTATTTACCACCAGCAAATGGTTTAAATCAAATGCTTCCTTTCCATTTTGTGTCTTACAGCTCTGTACTGAAGTTTAGCTAAATGAATTTTAGATAATTTTGAAAAATTTGAACAACTTAAATTGAGGCAGATAAATTGATATCTGGACAATTACAAATTTTGTCAACTTGTCCATGGATAAGATAGTTTGTAATAAATTTCTACACCCTACTCTGTTAGTGTTTCATTATTTTTGACAGCTTGATGATCTCCTGACAGAAGCTGATGTGGGAGAAAATGTACAGATAGACAGGGTGTTATTGGAAGCTTGTGGTGAGGTACTGGATAAGGATTGTGCAAACACTAAAGCCAAAGGGTAGGTCATCGTGGAGTGTCTGTTGACTGGTTACATCCTGAATTTCCAGCAGATGATTTTGAAATTCTTTAATAACTCATTATTACTTCCTGGAAACAGTCCTCCATTTATCACAATTTTGTGCTCATGTGTCAAACGTTACTTTATGTTTATTACCCATATTTTACAAGGACATAAAACAACAAAATTTAAGACTTTGCCAAATCTAAAGCAATTGCGGAAGACAATTTAGATGTGTCTCAAATTGTGATAAACGATGAACGTTGAGTTTGAAAAGTTTAAAAACTTTGCTGTAAAAAGAGAAAATGCTGGTAACAAGAGTTTTCTCGTTTTCCTATAATGTTTGCAAGGCCTGCTGTCCATAGGTCATTAACCCTTTACCAAGCAACAAAATTTCAGACTTACCCGTATTGAAAATTTCTGCAGATGACAAAATAAATACGACTCAAAAATAGAAGTTTGGTCTGTGGAAGGGTAGAAAACATTGTTGGAAAAGGAGAAAATGCTGGTTACCAGTTGAGATTGTGTGGTTACTGGTAAAGGGTTAAAAGACAGGCTGACTTGTTAAAGGGTTAAATATTCAAATAGCCCCCATATTTAGACCTTCTATATTGATATTTTGTCATTTTTGCCTCTTATTTACAGAAAGATTAACTGCTTAATGGAGAACCTGGATTCAGACAGTATGACAGATGAATGTGAAGACCGACTGTTAGAAATACAATACTTCTTAGTCAGGGACTTCAAGTAAGTGTTTCAAGCTTGTCTGAGCACAAAGTGCTAATTGGTAGTAAATCAAGGAAACTTATTAGATAAGACTCAAATGGTAAAAAAGTCTTTGAAAGGCTTTGAGTGCCGAGTTCAGCTTCAGTTGTTTCCGCTGATAGTGTAGATCAAAATCAGGTACATGTACTCTGGCCATAATGCCATTGATGTTTTTTTACATTGACTGATTGTATCCTTTTTCAGAACTTTGTGTAAGACTTCACCAATCGACCATTTACCATTAAATTACAGGTTTAACCCTTTCCCACACAATCTCGACCTTTAACGACCCTGAGGAAGCGGCATTTTGAAAACATTCTGGAAAAAGGAGAAAATGCTGATTACCAGCATTTTCTTCTTTTCCCACAATGTTTTCTACTCATCCCAAAACAAATATCAATTTTTCAGTCACATTCATTTTGTCGTCTGCTGATGCTTTCAATTTGGACTGGTCTAAAATTTTGTCGTTTGGTAAAGAGTTAAAATATCTCTATGAAAAAGGCCTTTTACACCATTGTGGAAAAAGGAGAAAATGCTGGTAACCAGCATTTTCTCCTTTTCCACAATGTTTTCTTCCTTTTCAAAGACAAACCCCACCATTCGAGCCACATTGAATTTGTTGTCTGTAAGCGCTTTCAGTTCGAATGAGTTCACCTCTTCGTTGTCTGGTCAAGTGTTTACTGTAAAAGAGTACAATGACAAACATTTATTAAACAGATCAGGAGCCCCTAGATATGGGATTTGATCTAATTCCATGCTAATTGCCCACAGAACAGATATTTTCAACCCCCACCAAAGGTGAGGGGATATAGTTTTTATATTGTCTGTCTTTCTGTTTTCTGTCTGTCTGTTCATCCCTCTACACAGATATTTCTAAAATCCTTGACGAAATTTGTTGAAACTTCATGCAGTCCGCCAATAACCTTTAATATTTTTTTTTTTTTATTTAATGCCATGTCATGGAAAAAGGGGCCTTTTTTGGCAGGGGATATCATTTCAATGAAATACCTTGTTTCTGCAGTATGAACTGTATATATACAACATTTTAGAACTAATGTCCAGGTGATGGAGTAACAGTATGTTAAAAAAAGGAAGAACTTTTACCACCTAATCTCCCTTGTTTTCAGTGTAATTTACCCATTATGAATTTTCTCATCTTACACACATTTGATATCACAATTGTGTGACGTCAATTTGTACTTGTTTCATAGTTCTCAGTGAATTGGATTTTTATGGATATTAGTGCGCATGCATCTATAGACGGTTTTGCATTTTCTGATCTATAATTTGTGAAATGTCGTTATGTGATATAAAGAATCTGACATTCATTGGCTTTTGAGAAAAAAAATTTATTAAACTTGTCAAGAAAAAATGTTATTAAGCTTGCCACAGGCTCGCTCAATAACATTTTCGTGGGCTTGTTTTAATACAATTTTAGGTCAAAAGCCAACTGATGTCAGATGCTGTATAGATCTATGTCATCCTTTTATAAATACTTTTACAACTTTTTATGCCCTTGTAGCAGACAGTCTTTGAAGACAATTTGGAAAAAGAGCAATTTCCTATGTGTTGCTGAAAATAGACATACACCTTACTTTCACCTTGTTTTTTCTTTGTCTAAAATTGTCCTTTACAGTAATGTTTGTAGGCTGAAATGGATTAACCCACTATGATCTAACCCAACTTTCTTTTATAACATCTCTGCAGTTGACAGCTTTGGAAAATAGTTTTGAAAAAGGAGCAGTTACTTATAACTAGCAGTGGGTTTTATTCCCACAATGTTTCTCCATACCATTTGAATAAACTTTCAGTAAAGTATTTTTCTTTTATTAAAATGTGTGTCAGTCGTTGAATTTTTCTATCATGTAAATTTTCTGTATAGTGAGAAACTATGATACATGTATTTTTGATCTCGTCCGGCCAAGTTAACTCAGTGGTTAGCGTATCTGACTCATGACCTGGTGGTTGCGGGTTTGACACCCGTTCAAGGCAAAGCTTTCTTTCTGACAATTTTTTGACTCTCACCTCTGTTGCTTGTTGGAAAAGTAGTCAGTGACTTGGAAAGAAAGTTGTGTCAGTACTGCTATGAGAAAGCCAGGAAACACATGCATAGGTGCACTGACAGCCATGATATGACCTAAGCTGTTGAAATGGCGTTAAACTCAATACAAATGAAATTTTTTAATTCACTCTTCCAGGTTAGATCCACAACTCTACAAGGAATGCCATGCTGATGCTGTAAAGCTTTGTTTTGCTTCTGATAACTGGATTGTTCTTGATAAACCTTCAGCCAGCAATGACCCTATGGTGTTCCCATGTTTGTACAGACACATAAAAGAACCTGGTCGGGGAGGACTGAGTAAAAACTGTGCCCATGAAATACGGCGTGTAATGAGACGCAGAGCCAAGAGGATAGATTTAGAACCTGAAATTGAGGAAAATTGCCTTCCAGATCTTGGGGCGTTCTGTTCTGATTTGAAGGCTTATGGCAAAGGAGAGGTAAAAAGCAGTTATCTCTTTTGTTGTTTGTTGGAATATTATTTGACTGTCATTTTGCTTGGGTGCTACAAAATCTGTGGTGGTATTTGTACAGTTTTTGCATTTGTGTTGCCTCCAGGGCTAACGATCACAAATCATGCTGTCTACACATTCAGTCCCACTATTTTGAATATTCTTCGGCAGAATTTCTCCATGAAATGAAAAGAACACCCCCCCCTCCTCAGGGTCAACGACAGGCTGTAGGTAATAGAAAAACGTTTTGACGATGAAAATTCAGCAGATGCACCAATTATACATATATATGATTAAAAACACATAAATAAACAACTTCCTTTGCTACAAATAGTAATAGGCAAATGTAGCTGTGGTGATACCCCTGTAAGAATATTAAACTTGAGATATCAGATGGGGAGTGGGGAAGGGTAAATGCCATTTTGGAATTTCAGCAGGTGTGCATAATTATGTTGTTTAGGAATTTCGTCAAGCTTTGTAAAAAATCTTGGACAAGTTTGAAATTGGGTGAAAAAGTAGGTCACTGGGCTAAATATAAAAAAAAAAAAAACCTTGTGTGCAATCTATAGGCCACATTTTTAGCCTGATATCCATGAAACTAGTTCAAAATATTTGTCTTTATGATATCTCAGACAAGTTGGAAATTGGGTCATGTTTGGTCAAAAAGTAGGTCATGGACCAAATCTTACAAAAACCTTGTGTGCGTTCTAGAGGCCACACTTTAAGCCTGATAATCATGAAGAGTGGTCAGAATATTCTTCTTGATGGTATGTCAGATAAGTTGGAAATTTGGTCATGTCGGGTCAAAATGTAGTCACAGGGTAAGAAAATTAGCATGCACAGTATTGGATTAACCCTTTTCTTACTATCATCACTCTTGAAGAAGAAGGCTTTTGAAAATATTGTGGGAAAAGGAGAAAATGCTTATAACCAGCATTTTCTCCTTTTCCCACAATGTTTGCAGCCTCATCAAAGACAGCTTCTACAATTTGAGCCAAATTTAATGTGTCAGCTGCATCTGCTTTGGGCTGGGAAAATTTCAAAATTTTGTCATGTGGTAAAGTGTTAAACTTAACATTTCAGCAAAAATCAAATCTTGAATGACACACAGAAGAGATAAAAATTTCTTTGACTATGGTTTGTAAATGGTACCATTAGTTATTGTAACACTTTACCAGGAGACAAACCTTTAAGAATTTGTTCATGATAAAAGTATTTGCAGATGAAAATCATGTCTCAAAAAATGGTATTGATGAAAGGGTAGAAAACATTGCAGACAAAAAATGTTGATAAACTGCATCTCCTTTACCCATAGACTTAGCGATATCAAGAGATTTTGATAGAGTTTCAAACTTTGAATACTGATCATTGTTTCAGGAAATTGCTTGTCTTCAAGATAACCTCGAGTCATTGGTGAAGGAATGCCAAGATGCTGTGTCTGATTTTACAGAGGATGAGGGAGATGATTTGGATCTTGATACAAAACTGATGAAAGCTTGTACCCCCATGATCAAAAAGTTCTGTGGAGTAAGTTCATATTTAATGCAAGAATAAGTAGCATGTAATATGGGTTATGTAACATGTTGGTGTACAATACTGAATGCCATTGGATGAAAACACTGCAGAACTAGTCTATAGTATGGATGAGGTGACAGCTGAGTCCAAAATATAGACTTGTTCTGTGGTGTACGAATCCAATAAAATTCAGTATTGTACCTAAGCATATTAAATGACCTCTTTATTTCAGACTTATGTATTGAGTTCAAAATTCACAAGTATTTGGGCCATTTAGTTAAAAAATATTTGAAACACAAATCTAAAGAGGAAATAATGGTGATTATGACAACAGATTTTGGCAGTCTGTGCAGGCTGACCTGGGCTGAAACTTTGCTTTTGGTAAATTTTCTGCATGTCCAAGGACCATTTTACCTCAGGATTCAGTAATTTCTCGGAGAAAAGGAATATAATGGATGCATAATCAGTGTTCAATCTAGCTTTGCTTGTAAGGAGGCCCATCGGGTCCACAGACATTGAAATAGGGGGTCATGTTGGAAACTTGGGGGCCACACACACAAAATATTTTATTACTGATATGTTAACCTTTTTATTCAACAAATGATCCCTTTTTATTTAACCAGTGTATTAAAAGCCCTGTGTATGTATCTATGAATACTGTTCTAATAAAACTGCAATTACCACTGTTAATTGATGCAACCTTATTTCCGCCATTAATGTAAACCTAAATCATGACGTAATAGCTCTGTCAGTGGTAGACTTTCGAAATTCTGATATCCCATCATGAAGGGATTTAACTTTCCCGTAGATCAATCAAACTACAGTTTAATTTCTCATCATAAACTAATCGTTTTTGATCCAGTCATCTGGGAGCCATTTTTGTTGAAACTCGCGTTACTGTGGGGTTTTATTTCCGTCGCTTGAACTAGGGCTAGGGACTGGCCCCGATTGTGTTTTCCGAAGTAATACTTTCAACAGGTTTTGCCATATTCACGGCATTGATACTTCCAAAATACTCAGAAAATTGCTTCATTGAGATCTTGAAAGATCAGCAGAAGCTCAACTTCTGTACATGTTGTTTCTCTGACAACTGTCAGACACAATCGATAGCAGGCCAGTTTAATGTTAACCATAACATCCGTTGGGTTATTGATAAATTCTCATTGGCAAGCTCAGTTTTATGTTCATTGAACAGAAACGGACGAAAAGGACTGGACTGATCCAAGGTTGGTTTAGAATTGCTCCATCTGGGACTTCTGGGGGCCTAGGGTGCAATGGCATGCTCTAGATTAAACACTGCATAATGATTTGATGACCTGGATGGTATAGTGGATCATGAAGATGCATTAAGCCTTCTTGCCAGAGCACAGCCCATATCCTGTCAACAAGGCAGCACAGGGCCTCAGCTTAGTACAGGTGAAATTCTGGAAACACATTCATAAATGAGCTGACTGTAAAAAGTCATTTCAAAGCTCCAGCCTTGTGCTAGTGAATCTAGGAAACACATGAATAAGTTTGCTCTTGTCATGTAATGCTTTACCAAACTATCCTGTGTTTTAACAACTTTTTGGAAGAAAACTTTCAAAAACACTGGAAAAAGGAAAATCAGCATTTTTCTCCTTTTCCTAAAATTGCTTACTAACCTTTCACAGACAAAATCCAATATATGAGATGGAGGTTATTTGTTTTTGTCTGTGAATGATTGAAATTTATTTCATCGAGTAAACATCATTTGTAATATTTTCACAAGTGGCATAGCCATGAGTGAAAATATTACCGTATGATGTTCATGAGATGAAATAAATTTCGATCTTTCACCAAAGAAAACAAATATTCTGTTTATTTCATGCTTCTAACCCCTTTTTTGTTGGGACTTGTGAAGTACAGGAGAGCTCTCGGTTTTCCTGTACCAGTGATTTTATCAATTGGTAAATTCACTGGTCGAAATGGTGAAATTATCAAACCATAAATAACCATTATTTCACAATAAACTACCAAAAAGCATGAAATAAACTTGTTAGAAACAAAAGTTTAACCATAACTGTAGTCAGTCCAATTTGTTGTCTATAAACGCTATCAATATGAACAGGTACGAACATTGGGAAAAAATGATTATTGTTTAAAACAAAAGTTTTTCTTTTATGCTTTTCAGTAGTCTATGGAAATCTAACAGTAAATTGTATCCTAAAAAGTCACCAGTGAATGTTATAATCACCAGTGAATGTTTATTTTTGACATGCCATGGATAGTATTTATGGAACATGTATGAATTTTTATCAGGGAACTTCACATTTTATGACGTAGTCAACATCACTCATAATGTCATTATTACAGCTAGTCCATATCCGACTAGATTGAATAGATCTATTTCGCTTGAAAAAGGCTCATTTTTCACGATGAGCAAAAATATGACATGAAAAGAAAGCTTACAGTGAAGAGCATGAGAGAAATAGGATACTTGTTTGTTTGAGTGTATGTTGGAAAATTCTTTCATCTCCTGAAAAGCGAAGGCCATATTTTTACTTTTGGCTTTGCCACTCGTGAAAATATAGCCTTAGCTTTTCACTAGGTGAAAGACAATTCAATCATTCACCGAAACAGACAATTATCCTCCATATCCTAAACAGTAGTTACTACAGTGCTCAGAAAAGAAATGTTTACATTTCAGGAACTTTTGGAACAGGATTCAGACGCATCTGCTGTGATGGACTGTTTGATAGAGAACAAACTGAATCACGCCATGGATAAAAAATGTGCTGCGGGGGTGGAGCATCATCAAATAGTATGTAGCATGGATGAGCCATGCTTTGGGATGAGAGGGCTTAATGCATCTTCATGATGCATTATACCAAGCAAGACATCACATAATTATGGATTCATAAAATACAGTCAATGGAATTGTGAGGTAGAATGGTCCTTTGACATGGATAAAATTGACCAATACCAATAAGTTTCAGCCCAGGTCAGCCTGCACGTACTGCGAAGGCTGACCTGGGTCAATACTTTTTGCAGATACATTAAGGTCCCTTTTCACAGAGCATGGCTCAAATTTTTTTATCAATCTTTCACTCTGCACCAAACAATCCTGTGGCCTTACAATCTTGAGGAAGGAAGATGTTGAAAGCATTCTAGGAACACGGGAAAACCTTGTAAATGGCATTAATTCCTTTTCCAGCAATACTTTCTACTCTTTTACAGACAAATCCCCACTTAAACCACTTTAAATTTGTTGGTTGTTAATGCGTCAATATAGGAAAGTCTAAAAGCTTGGCATTTGGAAAAGAAACAAAGTGCAAAATGAAAGCAAAGATTTCAATTTTGATTCTGTTTTTATGGCCAACATACCTCTCATAAGTACAAGATCAGACTGAATTCTCTTGATCTCATTACCTATCTGCAAGTTTTACATTTTTTACAGTTGTTAATTACTGTTATAAGTACCTCATAGAAACCATTTGAATGGTAAATAACTGAAAGTAACCCTGTACCAAATAAATATGGGGTTTTGGGACCCTGGAAAAGAAGGCTTTTGAAAACATTGTGGGAAAAGGAGAAAATGCTGGTAACCAGCATTTTCATCTTTTCCTGAAATGTTTTCTACCCTATCAGAGAGCCTAAACTCATTTGTACCAATTTTGAATATGTGGTCTGTAGATGTTTTGAATTTGAAAGAGTCAAGAATTTGTTGGTTAGGAAAAAGTTGAGTGCAAAAAGTTTGACATTTTCTGATATCTCTGTGAATACTGAAGACATTTACTTCAAATAAGTTGACAAGTAATGGGTTGATGCTATTTCATGATTAATTTTCTTTGTTTTTATATAGATTCAGTTGAAAGACATCAAATTTTCTCATAAATTTAGAGAAATGTGTAAGAAAGATATACAAGAATATTGTGGAGATAACAAATTAAAGAAAAAGTAAGTAAGACATTGCTATTTACAGAGGCATGTACCTACATACAGTTGTAGCATGCATGTAACTCTTTACCACACAGCCCTGAGTTTAAATGATCTGGAAAGAGAAGGCTATTGAAAACATTATGGGAAAAGCAGAAAATGCTGGTAACCAGCATTTTCTCTTTTTCCCACAATGTTTTCTACCCTACCAAATACAGAAATAACCATTCAACCCTATACCACACAATCCCGACTTTTTAACAACCCTGAGGAAGAAGGCTTTTAAAAACATTGTGGGAAAAGGAGAAAATGCTGGTAACCAGCATTTTCTCCTTTTCCCACAATGTTATCTACCGTATAAATTACAAATTTCATCATTTGAGCCACCGTTGGTTTGTTGTCTGCAAATGCTTTCAATTTGGACCAGTCTAAAATTTAGTCCTTTGGTAAAGAGTTAAGCTACAAATGCTTTCACTTTGGTCCAGTCCAAAATTTTGTTGTCTTGGTAAAGAGGTAATTGTAGTATTAGCTCTAGTATTAACTCTCACAAGGCTTAAGCTGCAAGTTTCTATTTGTGCACCATCAAATTTGCCAACTCATAAAACTTGGAGCAAATAGGAGTCACCTAAGGTAGCCAAATAAAACCCTAGACATTCTAATTTATTGGCTCATGTTATAGCTACTAAATCCATTGTGCAGGAATACTATACATGCTACTCTATACCTTACAAACTCAATCACATGGAAATGATTCTTTTCTCCCAATTTTTTTCAAGAAAATTATCTAAAGCAGTTTTCAACATCTAGCTAACATCACCCCTCCCCCGCTCCCCCATGAAATCAGCAGTCTATATAAGAGTGGATATTTTGGCTTCAGCAATTAAAAGTAGGGACTTATTAGAATTGTCACAATCAGATGTTCTAATTAGTACCACTGTCAAGGTTTTATCCCAATCTAGAAAGAAATTCTAGAATAAATAAAACAAGAAAATATCTTGTCTTATTACAGACTTGTAGTGAAGGGAATACAGTTGATACATAAATTTTAACATGAAGCCTTAGCATGCAGTACATCATTATGAATAAATTGATATGAAGAACCTTTTAATGTATCATTTTTGAGTGCAAAATATACTAAGGTTAAATCCATCGAAGGATCATGTAATTTTAGTCTTCTTTTTTTGTATAAATGTCCCACTGAATATTTGTTCCAATGTTATCACTGTAAGACAAGTAGGCCTACCTCCCCGCTAATTTTTAGGTCGTTTGATGTTTTCATGTCATAAAAATCACCTAAATGTTTTCCTCGTGAATAGACAGAGATTTTTAGTTTTCGGTTTATGTTTTATAAAGTGAGTTAGGTAAATTATCTTTTGAAGTCATTATTAAAGCAGAAAAGACATTTTGAAGTTCCACTGGTCAGACAATGTCAACCTGACACTTGCTTTGTCCTGGGTATTCCAGTTCTTTGGCATCAATCTATTTTTCATGTCAACTATTTTTTGGGGAAGTGTTTCCACATGATTTGACATATATTTGTGGATTATGGTAGCTTCAAAACCTGTTACTTTTCTCTAGTTAAGCCATGTAACATCACCATCATGTTTCAAATTTTCTTAAGTGACACATCAGCTTAATTAACCCTTTCCCAAACGACAAATTTTGGACTGGTCCAAATTGAAAGAGTTTGCAGACGACAATTTTAAATTTGATGAAAAAGGCAGAAAGTTCTCAAAACGGGTAGAAAACACTATGGGAAAAGGAGAAATTGCTCGTTATGAGCAATTTCTCCTTTTCCCACAGTGTTTTCAAAAGACTTGTACTGCAGACACGTGAAAACCAGGACTTGTTTGGGAAAGGGTTAACTGTGATAAATAGTGACAGAACTGAGCCTTCACACTCGATACTTATTGTTTGTGTCAGAATTTTAGACACTTCAAGAACTTTGTATAGACAGTACTTGTTTTGAGTAAGTTTGCCTATGCTCATTTTTTGAGACATTTTTTCTAATTTGTTGCAGTAGGGGCCACTGGTTATTGACAGTCGGAACCCTGCTCACAGATGCTGGGCTCAAAACAAAGCATACTAGAATAAACATTTTTGAAGTTTGGTTTGATTATTAAACTCTAAATAGCTACCCATTCAATGGAAAGTATGATGCATTTTACTTTACAGGACAGATATTATTGTATGCCTGAGTGAGACAGTAAGAGCTGATGTCTTATCGGATAGAAAAAAAGAGAGGATCAGTGATGGATGTCGAGAGCAACTTCGTGTCGAGGTGCTCCGAAGGGTAAGTTCGAATTTTATCATGAACAGAATTACATATTGAAAGTGTTTCTGATCAGCTGCCTCCCTGACGGTGCATAGTTATCTAGATCAAACAAAAACTTTTAAATGAGCCATGCTCTGGCAAAAGGGGGCTTAATGCATCTTGGTGATGCATTATACCAAGCAAGTCATCACATAATTACGGATCCATATTGTCCATTTTGTCTATCAACCCACTGAATCATGAGTTAGATTGGTCTTTCACATACAGAAAATTGACCAATAGAGAAAAGTCTCGGCCCAAAGCAGTCTGCGCTGACTTTGCAGGCTGACCTGGGTTGACACTTCGCAGATGCATTCAGATCCCTTTTCACAGAGCATGGCTCAAATGTTATTTTTGAATTTGAGAAGCTTTCTGGGAAAAAGAGGTTTAATGCATATTTGTGATGCACTTTATAGAGCAAGTCTTTCCATACTATGGATCCATTTTATTTCAAAGTTGGCTGAATTACGAGGTAGAATAATCCTTTGGCATGCAGAAAATTTACAAAACGCACAAAGTTTGACCTAGGTGAGCATACATAGCCTATGCAGGCTTACGTGGGTCAATACTTTAAGCAGATGCTGTAAACCTGCTTTTCACAGAGCATGGCTCATTTTTATAGTTTCTTTGAGGACTCTTCTTCACACACAAAAAAAAACTAGTACAAAGTTCGAAAAAGGACTATGATAAATTTTGTAAGGAAAAGCAGATACTTAAGCAGTATGGTAAACCAGGTTGGAAAAGGATTATTTGTTTTTTACAAGCAATTGCTACTTTTCTGAGATTGGTTTTGTCAACTGCAGGGAGAAAAAAAGTCATTTGTGCAGCAAAGGGTTAACTTTTTACCAAATGACTTGTTGAACCAGAAAGCACTTGCTGATAAATATGGCTCAAATAAAGGGATTTCTCTTTAACAAGATAGAAAACATTGTGGGAAGAGGAGAAAATGCTGGTTACCAGCGTTTTCTTCCTTACCAACAATGTTTTCAAAGGGCGCCTTTTCCAACATCGTTTAATAGCAGGATAGTCTGCTTAAGCAATATAAGAACTCTTTGTAGCCAAACAGTAGCAATATATTTAATGTAGCTAAAATGGTGACAATGTTACTAGGAAGGGTAGAGATCACTGTGGGAAAAGAAGAAAAAGCTGGCTACCAGCATTTTCTTCTGTTTTTCACAATTTTTTCAAATGTTTTCTTCTCCAGAGTTGTTAATACTCGGGATTGTGTGGTAAAAGGGTAATATGTTGATTTCTTAAGCCCTTGTAGTGGTAAAGAAGGCAGAGTAGATCAAGAGCAGACTGCTCAGAATGTGCACCTTGATATTTGATCAACATTATCCCTTGCCAGATACTCTGTTAAAATAGACTTGAAATTGCTGTAGCTGCATCTTAACCCTTTACTGCACAATCCTTAGTTTTAATTACCTCGAGAAAGAGGCCTTTGAAAGCATTGTGGGAAAAGGAGAAAATGCTGGTAACCAGCATTTTCTCCTTTTCCCACAATGTTTTCTGCCCTTTTTTGACAGACAAATCTCACCATATGAGCCATACCTAATTTCTTGTCTGCAAATGCTTTTAACTTGGACAAGTGTAAAATTTTGTTGTGTAGTAAAGAGTTGAGTACTGACTGTAAAGGTCCATTTTCATTTATTTTGCACAACAAATGTTAATTAAATCTGTACCACACAATCACAAGTTTTAACGAACCTGAAGAAGAAGGCTTTTGAAAACATTGTGGGAAAAGAAGAAAATGCTGGTAACCAGCATTTTCTTCTTTACCCACAGCGTTTTCAACAATCTCAAAGAGTGAAAGTGTTGTGTATGCCCCATTTTAGTTGCTGTCTGCAAACGCTTTCAAATTTTGTTGTGTGGTAAAGAGTTAAGTATTCTTAAGGACTAACATCAATTCTACAGATACAGTGTTCACGTGAATCCAGCAAGGGCTAGCTTATCCTAGTTGTGAACTTTTGTATCATATCTTTTGTCTTCGAAATCTCTTTCAGCCACAATTTTTAGCTTGGCTGTTTTCGAAGAAAATGTCAAGGTATTATTGTAGCCCTGGTGTTGTCATTGTCTTTGTTGTCGTTTGGAAACTTTGACATTTTGTAATATCTCTCTTATTTCAGAAGATATTTGCCTCAAACGTAGACAAGTTGTTAACTATCAAAAGGGGCGGGGGCTAAACAACAAGGGCAGGTAACCATCAAAGTATTTTTGATAAAGTTGTTTCCCTTTTTTGACTGACTTTTCACTAAAAGTCGAGCAACTGCATCGGAGTGTTGGCACCTACTTGCGTTGCTCTTGTTTCTTTTGGTTTAGCCCTTTACCAAACAACCAAATTTAAGACTAGTCAGAATTTGAAGCATTTGTAGAAGCACAATTTTAATGTGCCTCAAATGATGGAATTTGTTTTTGATGGAGAAGAAAACATAGTGGGAAAAGGAGAAAATGCTGGTTACCAGCATTTTCTCCTTTTCCCATCATGTTTTTTTTTAAAAGCCTTCTTTTCCAGGATCAGTAAAGCTTGGGATTGTGTGGTAAAGAGTGAAGAAGACAAAATTTGATTTTAAAACAAAAGTGATTGAAATTAATGCAAAATTACCTGAAATATTTTAGGGAGAAACTATTGAACTAGATCCGGAGTTAAAGAAACAATGTAACTTGGACATCAAACAATTTTGTAGCAGTATTCAAGCTGGAAATGCAAAGGTTAGTGTTTTTTTTAGCCATGCTCTATGAAAATATGCATGAGGTTTAATTCATCTGCAAAAAGTATCAACCCATGTCAGCCTGAGCATTCCACGCAGGCTGATATAGGCTGAAAGTTTTTGCTATCTTAAAATTTTCTGCATGTCAAAGGACCATTCTTCCTCATGATCCAGTTGGTTGTTAAACCAAATAGATTTAAGAATCTATAATGATGTGACAACTTGCTTGGCATAATTCATCACAGAGATGCTTCCCTTTTTGGTACATTGCTTATGGATTAGATCAATGATTATTTGGAGGTATAGAAGATACATTACATTCATGCTGAATTACTCTATACCTCTGTTTATTTATCATCAGAAAACTTAAGGCACTAGTTATATTTTACATAGCTATGATGGATTCTAGACACTGCTCTACATAAAGAAAGAAAAAATCAACAAGTTTTGTTGCAGTGTCTGACTTCATGTTTATATGGGACTGCAGCCATTGTCTTGGAAAGAGTGTTTTGGGATAAATGGACTTAAAACTCCAGGAATACATGGATAGGTGCACTGGCCACGATCCTTTATTTGGGTTTGATAGAATTTCAAAATTTCCTATTTCCATTATTAGCTCTGCTGGCTGTAAGCCAGCTGAGTTTATGTCATGGCGTTGTTTCCGTCATCCGTCCGTCTGTCCGTCCGTTTTTCTTGTTTACACGATAAAGTCTTCATTTATGGTCAGGTTTTCGTGGAACTTGCACAGTTTGTTTATCTCATCAATAGCTTGAACCCTATTGATTTTGAAAAAAATCTGACAATCAGTGGGGGAAAAGTAGCCATTTAAAGTTCAAAATTTCAATTTCTTGTTTATGCAATAAAGTCTGCATTTGTGGTTGGATTTTGGTGAAACTTGCACAGTTTGTTTATCTCATCAATAGCTTGAACCCTATTGATTTTGAAAAAAATCTGACAGTCAGTGTGGGAAAAGTAGCCATTTAAATTTCAAAATTTCAGTTTCTTGTTTATGCGATAGAGTCTGCATTTGTCATCAGATTTTCATGAAACTTGCACAGTTTGTTTATCTCATCAATAGCTTGAACCCTGTTGATTTTGAAAAAAATCTGACAATCAGTGTGGGAAAAGTAGCCATTCAAATTTCAAAATTTCAGTTTCTTGTTTACGTGATAAAGTCTTCATTTGTTGTCAGATTTTCGTGAAACTTGCACAGTTTGTTTATCTCATCATAAGTTTGAACCCTATAGATTTTGAAAAAAATCTGAAAATCAGTGTTGGAAAAGTAGCCATTTAAAGTTCAAAATTTCAGTTTCCTATTTACGGGATGAACTCTGCATTTGTGGTCTGATTTTTAGCTCCACTGGCCAAAGGCCAGCGGGCTTATGTCATGGCCCGGTGTCTGTCTGTCCGTCCGTCCGTCCATTAACTTTTATTTCAAACATCTTCTTCTCTGAAACTACCCATCCAATTTTCATGAAACTTCACAGAAATGATCCTGCCATGGTCCTCTTCAGAATTTCTTGAAAGAATTTGATTCCTTCAAAAACTCTGGTTGCCATGGCAACAAAACTGAAAAATATTGGAAATCTTTAAAAATCTTCTTGTCTGAAATCGTAAGGCATAGGGCTACCAAATTTGGCATGTAGCTTTATGTAGTAGACCTCTATCAAGTTTCTTCAAATTATAGCCCTGGGGTCAAAATTGGCTCTGCCCCAGGGGTCACAAGTTTTACATAGGCTTATATTTAGAAAACTTTAAAAATCTTCCTGTACCTAGCCATAAGGCTAAGAGCTACCAAATTTTGCATGTAGCTATATATAGTGGGCCTCTACCAAGCGGGCCAAAATTTTAGCCCTGGGTCAAAAGTGGCCCCGCCACAGGGGTCACAAGTTTTACATGGGCTTACATAGTGACAACTTAAGAAATCTTCCTGTTTCGATTTTTTTTTTGAAATTAGCCTTGCATCAGGGGTCTTATGTTTTATAGAGGCTTCATATGGACAAAACTTGAAAATCACCTTATGTATAACCATACAGCATAGACTTGTATTATTTTGACATGTGGCTTTATCTTGTGGACCTCTACCAGGGTTCAAGTAATTATAGCTCTGGGATCAAAAATGGCTTTGCCCTGCGGGTCTTAACTTTCACATGGGCTTTTACAGAGAAAACTTTGTAAGTCTTCATTTTGAAGCCATTTGGCTCAGAATTGAAATGTTTAGTATTTATGGGTTATATTTATAAGCCAGTGGAGCGATACAGGGCCATCATGGCCCTCTTGTTGTGAAACTCACACAGTTTGTTTATCTCATTGATAGATTGAACCCTATTGATTTTGGGAAAAAAATCTGACAATCAGTATGGGAAAAGTAGCTATTTAAAGGTCAAAATTTCCTTTTTCTTATTTATGCAATAAAGTCTGTATTTGTGGTTGGATTTTCATGAAACTTGTGGTTGCTTTGTATCATCACAGCTTGAACCCTATCGATTTTGAAAAAAATTTAAAAAATTAGTATGGGAAAAGTAGCCATTTAAATATGAAAATTTACAATTCTAGTTTATGCGATAATGTCGGCATATGTGGTTGAATTTTCGTGAAACTTGCATAGTTGGGTTATATTTTCAATAGCTTGAACGCTTTGGATTTAAAAAGAAAAAACGAAACATTTGAAAATCAGTTTGGGAAAAGGAGCCATTTAAAATTGAAAATTGACATTTCTTATTTATGCAATTGAGTCTCATTTTTGATTCAATCTTTTGAAACTTGCAAAGATTATTTGTATCATCAAGGGATTGAACTGTATTAAGAATGAAGAAAATCTAGCAATCGGTTTAGGAAAAGCAGCCATTTGATGACTTGGTATTGTTTACTCAACACAGTCCACATTATTGGTCACATTGCTTTGAAACTTGCAGGGATTGTTTAAAACAGTGAGTACTGAAACCCTATCAAATTTGACTGGATTCCAAACAATTGGTTTTGAGAAATTGTACTTAAGTTTTTTTTTTCACGATTAATTTTGTTCAATTCACCATGCCTACTTGTGCTGTCTTAGTGGGTTCAAGCCCAGTTGCAACAACCCCTTCCCCCATTTTTTTGTGTGTTTGCTTTTCCTTTTCGCTTCATGAATTCATAGCGTATGCTATAAAAAACAGCACAACCATGCCAGTGGAGCAATTCAGGCCCTCAAGGGCCTCTAGTATATGTTAGCAATCTAGGATGAAAGTTTCTGGTTTGAACCGAAAAAACTGCTTACTGAGATATTTTCTTTTGATAGGATAGATCAAAGTCTTGCAATTTCAAAGCTGTTTGGATAAAAAAAATCTTATAAAATCTGGGACAGTCAAGATCCGAGATCAGACTGCATTTTTGGTACAAGATTTTGGTCTCATTTGTCTGCATAAGTATTTTGGATGTCATAGACACGCATGGAATTAATGTTTCAAGAGCGCAGCATAATTTCAAGGGACACTTTCAGTCTAGACATAAGACCCATATAGTTTCAGTTTCCTGAATATCTCAGCAAAGCTGATGATGTAGATGGAAGACTGAATGCTTGTGCAGTCTGATCTTAACCTACAATGGCAGCAAAGGCAGCTATAGTTGTGAAATGGACTTTGAGAGTCACTTTTAGCTTGGCTGATTTCAAAGAAAACATCAAGGTACTGTCGTAGCCTGGCATTGTTGTCTGCGTCATTATCCTTTCTAAACTTAGACATTTGGTGATATCTCTGTCATTACTAAAGATATTTACTTCAGACTTGGATTAGTTGTTAATTATCAATAAGGGAACTCATACAACAGGGACAGGTAGCCATCACAATATTTTTGACACAGTTATGTCCCTTTTTTTTTTACTTGAAATTTTCACTCAGATAAGCTTCAGCCAAGTGTTGGCACCTGAATACAGTGCTCTTGTTTGTTTATCTTTCAGGTGATCCAGTGTTTGAAAGACAACAAACCCAAACTATCAAATACCTGTCATCTTCTGATCTTTAAGAGACAGGTAATTCTTTTTACAGAAAAAAAAAACCAGTAGATAACCCTTCAGTCCCTTTTGCTAAAATGGGGGCTTTTGCAGACAGCACTGATCAAGATCAGATGGCATCAACATCAGACTGCATATAATCTGCGGTTTGATCTTTGATCTATAGTTTCTGATTGTTTAATCAAGCTTACCTGATAAAAAGTGCACTGGGATTCTATAGATTGTATTGCCAGCTGTAGAAAGAGGTAAAGATAACATTTTTGGCAATGAAAGAAAAAGCCATGGACTGCAAATTAAAGGTCTACTGGTGGTCAAAATTAAACAGTGTGGCTATTGAAATGCATTTGAATTTATATAATACCATGTAAAACTAGGGAAATGATTATGAAGATAACCTATTACTTGTGATCTGTCAAAGTGTTTGTGACAGAGCAACTTTGCAACTTTTTTCCTAGTTTTTAGAATTGATTTTTCTCCCAGTGATTGATGCTTGGACTGACCATATAATAATATGGTGGAGGTGTAGGATTTGAAACTGGGAGGTTTGAGGTTGGAACTTTACTGAAGATGCTAGCCTTTCATGGGAATAACCTTGGGCATGATACTTCAGATTCCTAGCCTAGCACTAGTTAAACCTGGGACAGCCACACATGAATAAGTGAGCTGTTGCCATGGTATGAGGAAACTTATATCAAAAGCAGCTTTAAACATCATTCAATCAATGAAAATTACCAAGCCCTTGAGGACTCTGACCAATACTGTTTCATCCAAACCATGCAATAGAAGTTTCTGTTTAAAAAAAAAATAGAAACTCAGATCTCACAGCTTGTCATAACAGTGGCTCCTACTGTAACACCAATGTTGAATATTACAGATTCATGCAAATGAAAATTAGGTAACTCTACCACACAACAAAAGTTAAGACTTGCTCAAAATGAAAGCATTTGTACGAGTCAATTCAAATGTGGCTCAAATGATGGAATTTGTCTTTGATATGGTAGAAAACATTGTGGGAAAAGGAGAAAATGCTGGTTACCAGTATTTTCTCCTTTTCCCACAATGTTTTCAAAAGCTGTCTTTCCCAGGGTTTGGGAAACCTGGGATTGTTTGGTAAAGAGTTAAGAAACTCATTTTCATGTATTTCATTACAGCAAGATGAGGCTGTTTTGGGAGCTGACTATTTACTGTTTAGAGTCTGCAAACCAATGATCAAGGTAAATGGGAGAAGTTATCTGTTTCAAGTTAAATCTGCTACCATGTGAATATGAATGTTTTTTCCCTTGCAGTTGAGAGTTTATGAAAAACATTGGGGGGAAAGGAGCAATTTTCGTGTCCTGGAAATGGAAATGAGGGGTATTGTTTTTGGTCCATCTGTGTGTTTGTGTATTTGTTTGCCAACATTACTTGGCTTCCATTAGATTACTTGAATCTTCGGTTTCAGATTGATCCAAATTTGATATTATGTTTTGTCAATGAAATGCATACCTGTTGGATTAAATTACTGTTAAAATCTGATCTTGTTTGGAAAACTAAGAAGATTTTGAAATCATTAAATTTGGAAAATGGTTTTCATCAAAAACTTTTACATTTTGTTTCATGATTTAAACTAAATTTTATTACGTCTTTATTTGGTTTTCATTTATAAACAGAATTGTCTGTATCTGTTTTTAGCTCCACTGGCCGAAGGCCAGCGGGCTTATGTCATGGCCCGGTGTCCGTCGTGCGTCCGTCCGTCCGTCCGGTCGTCCGTCCGTGTTTACGAGAGGCCACTTAATGGGTACTACGTATGTGTAAATGGGACTTATTGGCTACTTTTTCCTTGTTGGGTATACCCAACAATATGGGCTAGTAATTTGTGTCCATTTTGTTTTTCTTAGGTAGTTGGTAAGAAATACCCATCACAGTCTCGGACTTCATTTTGTCCAATAACTAAGTCCAATTGTTAGACTTTACCGTAAATGATCGATTTACATTTCGCGCCAAACTCGGCGGAAATCAATGCGGTTGGCTTCGGATTTTTCCCCCACAAGATTTGCGCATGCGTGTTATCATCCGCCATATTTGTTGGATATTTGTTTGGAAGAAGGACGAGTGTGACCAAGATAGGTAAGCTGAAATCTTAATGGGTTTTCATGCATAGTATTGCGCGGGAATCATTTTTGGGTAGTTTTTTAAACGATTTATTTATAACTCCATGTTGGAAATGCTGTATTTGTTTTGGTTCGAGTGGATTTATTCGTCGTCAAAAATAGCATGGCAAAACGAAAACGTCGTGTTCCAACTTCAAAACATTTTCGAACATTTTAAAGCAATGGACGTTTTTTGTGCTGAATTTTATGAACTGAATCGTGTTTAATAACGTGCTGAAATGGCATCAATGTCGGGAACAAGACAGTTCCCCGACAAGACAGTTCCCCGACACAAGTTTTCGAGACAATTCTCCGACAGATTTGAAGACAGTTCCCCGACACTTTTGAAGACAGTTCCGCGACACTTTTGTTCATTGTCATATGACAGTTATCGTGAGTAAAAATGGTTGATAAAGGATTTTATGGATAAATCATGAATTATGATTGATTGAAAAGTGATTGACGAATACATTTAGTCACCATGAGATTGTCTGTGATTTCATATGATTGCTTTATTTGACAGGACAGTTTGACGACCTTTTATTACCAAACAATATTGAAATACAGGCCCAGTACATTTTCCCCATTTTGTACATACAATATGTGTAAAAAAACGGAAGACTTTGGACAGAGAGGACGAGAAAAAGATGTTTCACCTCTCTTCCTCTCTCTCCAGTGTAATTCTAAAACACATAGAGAAATACACACTAATAAAATACAAATTATCAAGAGTGTCAAGGAGCAGTTAACTCCAAACACAGGAGAAACATATTGTTTTATTAACTTTAATGCCGGGAAGGTCTTTTTTATAATCTCTTACTTTCATGACAATTGTGAATCATCATGAATTAATTCACTCATAGAATAAGTACCCGTGAATGTATAGAATTCTTCATCACAAGGTACAAATAATCCAATCACGACACATCAATTCGCCACAAATATATCAAAATCTCACGATTACCAATCATAATTATTAGTAAGAGGTTGTTTGACGTAGAGCAAAAGTATCGGGGAACTGTCTCGAAAACTTGCGTTGGGGAACTGTCTCGAAAACTTGTGTTGGGGAACTGTCTTGTCGGGGAACTGTCTTGATACCTCAATGTCTGCCTTTCATCGCTTTGGAGATTACACAATATTTTTGTTGTGAAGATGTGATGTCTCATATCTGTTTAGGTCAATGACACTGCTTGAAAGAAATTCTTGTCGTGTTAAAAAATACGATAATGGATATCATATTATCATGTCAGATGTTTTAATGTGGTTGTGTTATGACGACTTCCTTGAAGAACAGCACATTTTTCACTGAACCTGTTGGAGCACGGCAAAGGAAATGATAAACAAAAATACTGTAGCTACCGTACTTTTGTGACGAAGTGGCATAGATTGTGAAAGATTTTGTTCGTTTTTTTTTTTTTAGCCAAAAAATAATGCCAGGTAGATCAAAGTGAAATGTCAAAGTCAAGTGGTTTGACATTGGGAATTATAGATTTTTGTGTTCATAAATCACAAAAAAATACTTCATCCTGCAGAAAGACGTTTTTTCCACTGAAAGTGGAATGCATGTTTCTGTAAGGTCCAGTTTCATTGTATTTGAAATGTAGAATTTTTATCAATGAAATTTGAACCACATCCCTAGCTCTTTGCCTTACAGAAGCGATCGTTAACAGGTCTGATTTTAAAAATTAAACATTGTGGTAAAGGGAGAAATTGCTCGTTACAAGCAATTTATCCTTTCCTCACAGTGTGGTCTCCCAGAAACTTTAGCCATTCCCACACAATCCCATGTTTTTATGACCCTGCATAAAAAACATTTTGGGAAAAAAAAATGCTCATGGTAATTTTTTTCTCCTTTTCCCACATTAGTTCATACTTTATCAGAGAACTTGGACCCCTTCCAATCTTAAATTTGTCATCTGCAGATGCTTTCAGTTTCGGATAGTCTGAAATTTTTGTTAGGAAAAGAAGGGTTATAGCATCCCTGTTTTGTAAATTTTTTGCCACATAATTTCAAACGCGAGGACTCTCAGTATTACATTTCAGGTGAAAGTTAATTATATTTTTAACCTTTCAGAATCATGTTGCTATGCATTGTGTGTTACAGACGATGGCCCT
Source organism: Tridacna gigas (assembly GCA_945859785.2). Classification (NCBI taxonomy): domain Eukaryota; kingdom Metazoa; phylum Mollusca; class Bivalvia; order Cardiida; family Cardiidae; genus Tridacna; species Tridacna gigas. The sequence continues at coordinate 53,068,478 of OX244034.2, forward strand.
AATATACTGGTCATCTCTGCCAGGCATGGCCAGAAACATAAAAATGGCCTGTGAAGATTGAAGACTGGGGTTCAAGTGGTACAGATGTTACTGTGTACTGCAACTCAGACAATGCCTAGTAAGTTGTTTGTTTACATACTGATGCATTTGACTTGTAGCATTTAACCCTTTACCTTATGAGCAATTTTTAGAATCTCCGAATTACAAAGCAAATGAAGAAGAAAAATTAAAGTCAAGATAAATATTAGTAGAATTTGCTGACAGAGTGGAAAACATCTGAAAAGCCTTCTGCTTCTAAGGTGTCCAAAATTGAAATGTGTCTTATAAGGTAAAGAATTATTTGTAGAGCAACAGAGATTTTCGAAGTAACCATAAATTGTAACTGTAAACTGGGTTAACAAATCAACACTCTTTTCAAATACCGGTACTACAAATACATGTACCATTATTTAAACAATATATTTGTGCGTTACTCATAGCCTGGGTAACCCTGTAGATAGCAAACTCAATTTTGATAATTTTACCCCCACTACCCTCAGGTAGGGGGCTGTAAAGGAATCATTCTGTCAGTCTGTCTGTCCCGAAAATATTTGTGAGAGCCATGACTTCCTAATGCCTGGCTGGATTTCCAAATAGCATCATATTAAGACAGCTTGTTCTGTGCAAGAACCAGATTGCTAGCTCAAAGGTCAAGCACACTTTTGTTTGTCCAGGCTGTAGCTATGCCATGGATGAAGTGATTCTCAAATAACTTGGCACAAATGTCAAAACTGTGTGAGACAGTGTGTTTCATGCAAGAACCAGATAGGTAACTCAAAGGTCAAGGTCATACTTGGAGGTCAAAGGTTGAATACTTGTGTATTTTTGCTTGTCTGGACTGTAACTACACCATAAATGGAGGTACACATACAATGTATTTTCAAATAACTTTGCACAAATGTCGAGCTATATTATACAATGTGTGACTGTCATGTGCAAGATAACTAAAAGGTCAAGGTCATAACTTGGAGGCCAAGTCAAAAGTGAGCGCATTTTTGCTGGTCAGGACTTTAAGTAGGCCATGGATGGAAGGATTTCAAAAGGTTTTGCACAATTGTCAACCATATTAAGATGGAATGTCAACCATATTAACCCTTTCCCTCATAGAAGTGGGTTTTGACAGGTCTGAAATTCAAAACTTTTGGAAACATTGTGGGAAAAGGAGATATTGCTTATAATGAGCAATTTCTCCTTTTCCCACTATGTTTTCTACTCAATCAGAAATTTAAAGCATTATTTGTCCATGGTTTGAATCTGTTTCACCAGATGCTTTCACATGGGAAGACCCTTAAAACTGAATAACAGGGAAAGGGTTAAGACGGAGTGTCACACACTAGAACCAGATTGGTAGCTCAAATATAGGTTATTAACTTTCAATTAATAAACAATATTAACTGCAATGTAACATGTAGGCTGGATTTCATAAAACAAATGCTAATTTAATTTTATTTTTGCAAGTTCATCATATGGACATACAGGCTTTGCCCGATTCAAAATTGCCTTTAAAAATCAATTACATGTAATGGCCATGTTTTATAACACCCAGCCCTGATGTAGGTCATGAACACTTGTTTCATAGCCAGAATTGTACATGTTTTCCCCTTCTAATGAAACAATTCCCCCCATCCCCGCAACATAACAGTTTTCAGTATCTTGCTCGCAAATAAGATGAGTAAATCAATGACAGCTTTGGTTTGCCCTTCACCAACCTTACCTGTAAGGGGTGGGTGAAGTAATGAACAAGAGGGCCATGATGGCCCTAAATCGCTCACATAAGGTCATTTCTTTATTAGAATTAGAGCTATTGTTCAGGTTATTTTATAGGAAGTACTATTGGAAATATTGTTTAGTGCTTAGTGCGTTGATTATTTGGATGCAGAGACCAAACATACTTGGGTAGGTTGGGAAAAGAGACCAAACATACTTGGGTAGTTATCTTGAATGGCTTGTCCACCTTTTGTGCTATCCAAAATATTGTTGAGTACTGTACTTGGTCCATTTAGTTATTGGGTACAGGGACTGAGGGTCCACACCCATGGGTATTTATCTTGAATGTCTTATCTGCCATGATTATGTACTGTCCAGAATATTGTTGACTACTTGTCCGTTTATTTAATGGGTACTGGGTCCAAACAAACATGGGTATTTATCTTAGATGTTGTACTATCCAGAATATTTTTGAGTACTTGTCCATTTATTTAATGGGTACAGGGTCCAAACAAACATGGGTATTTATCTTGGATGTTGTACTGTCCAGAATATTGTTGGGTACTTGTCCGTTTATTTAATGGGTACAGGGTCCAAACATACATGGGTATTTATCTTGGAAGTTGTACTGTCCAGAATATTGTTGGGTACTTGTCCGTTTATTTAATGGGTACAGGGTCCAAACATACACGGGTATTTATCTTGGATGTTGTACTGTCCAGAATATTGTTGGGTACTTGTCCGTTTATTTAATGGGTACTGGGTCCAAACATACATGGATATTTATCTTGGATGTTGTACTGTCCAGAATATTGTTGAGTACTTGTCCGTTTATTTAATGGATACAGGGTTCAAACAAACATGGGTATTTATCTTGGATGTTGTACTGTCCAGAATATTGTTGGGTACTTGTCCGTTTATTTAATGGGTACAGGGTCCAAACATACATGGGTATTTATCTTGGATGTTGTACTGTCCAGAATATTGTTGGGTACTTGTCCATTTATTTAATGGGTACTGGGTCCAAACATACATGGGTATTTATCTTGGATGTTGTACTGTCCAGAATATTGTTGAGTACTTGTCCATTTATTTAATGGATACAGGGTCCAAACAAACATGGGTATTTATCTTGGATGTTGTACTGTCCAGAATATTGTTGGGTACTTGTCCGTTTATTTAATGGATACAGGGTCCAAACAAACATTGGTATTAATCTTGGATGTTGTACTGAGTACTTTGTTGATTAATTGGTTACTGGGTCCAAACATACATGGGTATGTACCTTGAATGTCTTATCTACCTTACGTTCTGTCCAGAATACTGTTGAGTATTTGGTCCATTGATCTATTGGTTACATGGTCCCAACATACTTGAAATTCTTGTCTGCCTTCTGTTCCGTCCAGAATACTGTTGAGTACTTGGTCTATCGATCTATTATAGGGTCCAAACATACATGAAAGTCTTGTCTGCCTTCTGTACTGTGCAGAATAATATTGTTGTACTTGGTCCATTAATTTATTGGTTATAGGGTCAAAACATACTGATCTTGCGTTGCTCTCGTTAATTTTGTGTCTGTTGTATGCAAATGCTGTAATCTTCCTTTTGCAGAACTGGTTGTCGATTCAGATGGTAATATGGCCTTGGCAGTTCCAGATTTGGAGTATCAAGGTATCCAATGCTTATTTATTATACCCCCAGATAGGTATCTGGCGCTGTTTTGGAGTTGTGTTTGTCACATCGCGTCACGTCTCATCACACTTTTTTGTCCTGTGATGAGGCGGCATCTGGGGTATTCATCGCTCTAGTGATAGCTGTTGTTTCTGCTGTATACCGGGTCAAATGGAAAAAAAGAAAAGATGTGATGTGCATATTTCTTTTGACAAAGAAGAGTCTAACAATGCAATAGTAAATATACAAATTCTCTTGGTTTTCCTGTTGGCTTGAATGTAATTAAATGAATTATAAGAGGAGAAAATTCATCGAAGAACATTGTAGCTCAACTGCTCTCAAAGAAAACGTCGGAGTTAATGCCATAGCTCTGTTGTCATATGTGTCTTCATGTGAAAACTGACATTTTGTGATATCTGTAATTACTAAAGATATTTACTTAAACTATTGGCAGAGTTATGCCCCCTTGTTGGGCTTGGAATTTTCACCCAAAAAAAATCACCCACAGTCGAGCGTTGGCATCCACATGTGGTGCTCTTGTTGTCCGTATAGCTGGAAAAAGACTTTAATTAATTGAATGGCAAGTCCCAAGTTCCAATGAAGCAGTTACCTAATATGAAAGCAAGTGTTTTAAAAGTGCATGGAGGTAAAAATCGGACATCAGCAGAAAATTCGCATTTCAAAGTTTTACATGTAGGTTTATCAATTTTCAGGTACGTCTGCTGTTTTTAACACCCGTGAAGCTGATAATTGTGATGATGGTGATGGATATATTCCAGACATGGAGAAAGGTAATAATTTGAAATGCTTTAAATTGAACCAGTTATGAACCTGTCCGCTGAGAATGCCTTATCAAGAACTGCAATTACACGTATCGCATAGACCTTGCAAAGTCCTTGAAGTACTTGAATTTGCAAATATGTTTTTCAATGCACAGAATCCATGAAAAGGGGTAAAAATACTTAATTATTGTCATAAAAAGATCTTGGAATTCCAAAACCTTCTTAAACCTGCTTTGTAGTGGTGAAACGGTTTACCGATTAACCGATTAACCGCGGTCTATTCAAAGAAAAAACCGAAACCGGTTCGAATTTCACCGTATCGGTATTTCTGCAATATGTCAACTTCTTTTAATTGCATCAGAAAGTCCGGTTTTCCCAAAAATTCTGTCAGAAATCGATCGTTTTTCAACTTACAGTTCTAAAGATTTCCGAAAGCGAAAGTTGTTTATTTTTTTCCACAGGCGGTGTCACCGGTGTTTAGGTAAAACTATGACCACATAAAATTAACGACACGAACTCCAAATAAACGTCGAGCTTTAATGCTTTTGGATCAATGGAGTTTGTATGTTATTCATTTCTTATAACTTTGCTCACACTTATTTTTGCGTTGTCCAATAGTTAGCGGCAAAGTATTAGTGTTAGTGCAGTAAGCAACTGAGTAAGTTAGTGCATCGCACTGTCTACTCTGTTGAGCCATGTCCCGAAGTTCGGTATAGTAGCGCTGGTTTTTATATAAACAAGTACGCTCTTGAAGAAAAAAAAAAATGGCAGACGAAAATCGTCAAGATAGCGAGTGTTAAAGACTAGTCAATTTCAGTTTGTTTTTATTTGTTCATGCGAAACAATTGCTTTTTAGTTCATTATCTTGAAAGAATGGAAGAGTTCCAAGCACATGTACTAGTTTTCTTTATCACCTTTTGAGCATATGCTACCCTAACAGTGACTACAAGTGGTCAGATATGCTAAATGTCAGCATATACAGCATATTGCAATACGGGTCAGCCGTATTGCAATATATTGCAATACGCTTTTTACCGTATTGTTTCACCCCTAGTTAACCCTTTCCCAGACAACAAATTTTGGACTGGTCCAAATTGAAAGGCGCACCTGGGTGGCTCAGTGGTGAGCATGTCGGACTCATGACCTGATGGTTGTGAGTTCGATACCCGGTTGAGGCGAACTTTCTTTCCGGCGTATTTTCGCCTCTCACCTCTGCTGAAGCATGTGAGAAAAGTAGTCGGTGGCTTTGGAAAGAAAGTTGTGTTAGTACTGGTGTGAGAAAGCCAGGAAACACATGTGCGTCACCGACCGCCATGATATGACCTTAACTGTTAAAGTGGCGTTAAACCCCAATACAACCAACCAACCAACCAGATTGAAAGAGTTTGCAGACGACAATTTTAAATTTGATGAAAATGGCAGAAAGGTCTCAAAACGGGTAGAAAACACTGTGGGAAAAGGAGAAATTGCTTGTTACGAGCAATTTCTCCTTTTCCCAGTGTTTTCAAAAGACTTGTACTGCAGACACGTGAAAACCAGGGCTTGTTTGGGAAAGGGTTAAGCAATTCTGATAATAAAGGACTGTTGGATTTGGCAACTGTTTGTTAGTTACTGAAAAAAGGCCAGAAAGTCCTTTAAAAGTCGTTGAAATTTTTAGGCATGTTCTATAATAACCATGAATTGGTTAAAATACTGGAGAAATTTACAAATCTACCAAGGCTGTTAAAATGCAAGATTTAATTTCAAGTTTTTCTAAAATATATTGTCCGAGATTTAAAGATTTGGATTTTAAAATTTAAGATTTTGATACCAAGCTTTATTTTGGATGTTTCCATAGAAATCGTCCAGGTACTGTCATAGCCCTGCAGCGTCATCGTCTTGTGAAAACTTTGACATTTTGTAATATCTCTGTAATTCCTAAAGATATTTACTTCAAACTTAGGTAATTTGTTTACTCTTAAAAAGAGGAACCATACCACAAGGGCGTGTACATTATTGACAGAATTATGCCCCTTGTTTGACTTGGAATTTCCACCAAAAAAGCACACGGTGCATTAGCACTGACATGTGATGTTCTTGTTTTTATTAAAGAAAGCGCGATGTACACAATATGTATTTCTTTCAGATGCTGATCAAGATGAGTATACCTTTTAGGATGACGACGAGGATTCCCTGTCTCAAAAGCAAAGAAAGAAAAAAACAGGTAAATAATTGGTCTTCGATGATCTGTTATTACTTAAACACATTAATTTAGTATTGTTTGCAGGTCTGATTTCAGTATTTCAAACCAGCTTGATTTTTCACGAGGATATGGGCTTAGGAAACTATGTAATTTAGCAGACGAAAAAAGTTTCGGCTCTTTGAAAATGTTACTGATTGTTAAGAATTCTCACACACAGACACGTGTGTGTGTGTTTGTGTGTGTGTGTGTGTTGAAATACTGGACATCAAGTCAGATCATTTAAATACTGTCTTTATTCAGGCCATATCAACTGATTTCAATTCCACCTCCTAAATCTCTGTTTGTAACATTTCCTGAGGATTCAACTGGATTGATTTTACAATGCCACTATGCGCTTTTGTATTAAGACATAATCTGATTATCTGTCATTCCTTAAACAATGCATGACGTTTTTCTTCCGTAATTTGAAGAAGTTACATCAATACTTTGATAATTATCAGACCTGTCAATCTGTACTGGTTTAACTTTATGTAGAGCATTTTTATATATGTAGGTGCCAGTACACGGGTTGCATGGACTAGGGAGGAAATTTCAGAAGTGCATTCCTTGTTTAAAGAATACATCTTATCACATCAGACTCCAGGGATGAAAGAGTGTCTTAAAGCAAAAGAAAAGAGCAAAGAAGCTGGAGGTTCCTTATACTTGAGACACTGGGAAACTATTAACAAAAAGTATGGAATATGATCCAAAAGGAAAAAAAGAAATGTGGTCATGTGAATAATAAAGGATACAGAAAACATTTGAAGTAATAGGTAAACAGGAACCAGTGTGCCATAATAAACAGAAAATATAACAAATGTGAAACAAGAAAGAAATACTAAGCAATAAATAGGAAACAGAATTCAAATATGTAATTGTGAACAGGGATCAGAAGAACAAATGTAAAATGAAGATAGGAAACAGAAGAATAAATAAGAGCCTACAGATTTTGTTTCTGCATTTTAAAATGTTGTTAGTTTACCATGATACTGATAGCAATTGGTGCTTTTTTTTTTTTAGCTAAATTCTCACATTTTAGCCCATCTAAGCATGTGCTGATGGCTAACATGGCACATGTTATTTAACTTTTCATTGCCTAATGGCACTTCAGCAGACAACATCTGAAAATATTGAAACTAAAGAAGATAATTGCTCATAATGAGCATTATCTCCCTTTGCAACAATTTTTGCACCTACATGTTTATTTCTTTGAAATAAATTATCGTGACTTTTCAGATTTTTGCCCATATACTTGCTTAGTCATCTGCTGCAAATTTGTTGCAGGTTTTTGAAGATTTGAAGCTGTTCTTTAATATCCTTGTTGTTTTTATGCCCCCGGCCATGACTAGCTGGATGGCATGTACTGTTTACCCTCTGTGTGTGTGTTTGTGCGCCGAAATTGTGTCTGGCCTATAAATTTGTGGGATTTGAAAACTGGTTGGAATGATCTTTATGAAGAGACAATACATCACATACAAGATCCATGTCCCTCGGTCAAAGTTATACTGCAGGCTTAAACTTCATGCATAGGCAGTAATGGAAACGTCATCTTGTCCGGCCCATAACTATGTCATGCATGGTGGATTAGGTAGAAATGATTATTATTACAAGATGATGTGTGGTGTTGAAGAACCATGTTGCTAGCTGAAAGGTATCGGGCGGGGGGGGGGGGGGGTGTATCATTGGCCTAGTTACAACATTGTGATGGAAGAGTTGCTGGTAATGAGCAGTTCCTTGTTCCTCACAATTTATTTTACCCTCTCGGAAAAGTTTGCTTTTTATTTGACTCTTGCCCACCTTTCTGTCAATGCTTTCAGTTTGTGTCTATTCCAGACCCATAAAGTCATCTGCATGAGGGAAGTGATTAACAGAATTGTCCTCCTTTTGGAACTAAGATTTCCTGGGTGAATTTTTGCATACTACATACTAGTATGTTTCTATCTTGACCATTGGGCATGGGATTCACTGGAAACTAGTTACATGTCTTTTTGATTTTTTGACTAGCGAAGCTAGGCTATAGGCATCAAGACTGACCTATATTCAAAGTAAACAAAAAACCTCACAATTGCCAAATACTGCCTCACAGACAATACTTCTTTCTGTTAGAAATCGTAATTCTGATATATATTATAATTTAAACAAAAACAACTAAATCTCTACCTCTCTAAGTTGAACATGTTGTCTTACAAAGTAATTAAGTGAACAAGATGTTATTTATCAGGTACATGATCTTTGCTGATATGTAAACAGTGCTCCAGATAATTTTCAATGACATCAGTACAGTACTGATGAAAATCAAGATTAATCAGTACCAGCATATGGGGATCAGTACCAACATTTAATTAACGAGACTGATTAAAATCAAAATTGGTTTTCTTTGCATTTGCTTTTATGTAAGCATTACTGTAAAACTACATAACATTTTACCTAGTAACAGTATGATATTTACTGTACAAAGTGTAAAGCAGGTTTGTAGAAACAAATATGCAACTCATAATTTTTTTTTTTTTTTTAAGCGATCTTTTTTTCATGCTATTTAATTTTTGGAAAAATATTTGTGCAGGATTTGACATAAATTTGTCAAATAGGGTCGCAAATAACTTCAAAACCTGTAATTTTACGCTAGAAAAGCAGATATCATAAATACTTTTGAATTCACCAGTGCTTCAGTTTTGGAGACATTTTTTCTAACTTGGCCCAAATTTGCGCTACTGGTGATCAACAGAGAGCCCATCTGGGTGCATGCGCTTTTTGCTTTTTTTTGTGCGTGATTATTCAATTTAGAGTGAGACTTATTGCACATTTATACATAAATGGGAACAGTGCTTAAGTCTTGACCAGTCTGATTTTATCTTTCAACGATTCTCAGTTTTGTTAGGATTATTATACCCCCGCAAACGAAGTTTGTGGGGGGGGTATACTGGAATCAGCCTGTCGGTCGGGCGGTCGGTCTGTCCGCAAAATCTTGTCCGGACAACTCCTCCTACAGTTTCAATCCAATTCCCTTGCTACTTGGCAGAAGTGTTCCTTAGGAGCTGTAGATGTGCAAGACACACATTTTGTAAAAATTCCATCAAGAATTACTGAGTTATTGCCCCTGATTTGACTTAAAAATGCTTGTCCGGACAACTCCTCCTACAGTTTCTGTCTGATTCACTTTAAACTTGGCATAAGTGTTCATTAGGAGTTGTAGATGTGCAAGACGCAACTTTCGTGAAAATTCTATGAAGAATTAATGAGTTATTGCCCCTGATTCACATTTAAAATGCTTGTCCGGACAACTCCTCCTACAATTTCAGTCAGATTCGCTTTATACTTGGCAGAAGTGTCCATTTGGAGTTGTAGATGTGCAAGACGCAAATTTTGTGAAAATTCCATCAAGAATTACTGAGTTGTTGCCCCCGATTTGACTTAAAAATGCTTGTCCGGACAACTCCTCCTACAGTTTCTGTCTGATTCACTTTAAACTTGGCAGAAGTGTTCATTAGGAGTTGTAGATGTGCAAAGCACAAATTTCATGAGTGTTGGCCTAATGATTACAGAGTTATTGCCCCTAAATTGACATTGCTGAGTTATTGCCCCTGTGACATAAAATATAGGGGCGGGGGTATTTATCACCTTCAGTGATAGTGATTCTAGTTTGGTTCTGGAGATGGATTGAAATAACCTAGCCAGATGTTTCTGTGTATTCCCCGACTTTTTCGAAGCGCAAACTATTCATTCGGAACATACATGTACATAGTACGATTATCCGCTGGTCCCACGCCGTAATCGATAAAAACTTGACTAAAGCCGAGATGCAGGGTCTAATTCCGGTCCGAGCCGATTTTCCCTTTTTATTTAACGGGAAAAAATTAGAAAATCGCTCGGCAATCCCGAAGATATCTGAATGTTTGTCTGAAAAAGAGTAAGCTCCCTTCCATTGTGTACGGATTCGTACCCTATATTTTACGTAACTGGAAAAACGTTCCGTATCGAGTACGGAATTTTGTAAAAAAAGATGCGTAACAATCAGATCGTCATCCGTAAATTACATGAATACGGACCTTATCTGGAGCACTGTAAATTAAGTGACCTATGCAAAGCAGAGAATCACTTATTCCTACACCACTGTAACATTATGAATGAATCTATTAACGGATACACCTAGGTATTAACTTGTAGCAAATGCCAGGCTATATCAACCCTCACTGGAAAGAGAACCCTTGTCATTCATTATTTAGACCATTGTGTACAGTTAAACTGTTACGCTGAACTGTTATTCTACCCTTTGAATATTAACCCTGTACCAAACAATTCCAAGTTTTAATGACACTGGGGAAGAATCCCTTTGAAAATATTGCGGGAAAAGGAGAAAATGCTGATTACCATAATTTTCTCCTTTTCTCACATTTTTTTTCTGCCCTTTTGGAATCATGTTTTATCAGTTCAGCCACATTTAATTTATGGTCTGCAACAGCTTTGAATTTGGACGAGTGTAAAATTTTTGGTTTTGTAAAGAGTGTTAAATAGTTAACTACCTCTTTTGCTACTGGATACTGACTAATTGGTTGTATGGTGTTTAACGCCATTTTCAACATTATTTCAGTGATATTGCGGCGGCCACTACTGAGCACCTATCCATGCTTTCCTGGACTTTCTTTTACCATCACTACCGCAACTCAATGACCTTTTGCGGACAGTGTTGATTAAGATCAGACAGCACAGAGCGTGCAGTCTCGTGGGATCTACACTGTCCGATAAGAGGATATTTTTTTCCAAAATGTAACTTTGAAATAGCAATATTCAGGTGTTTACCATCGGCTTGAAAGTTTCATTTAACATTTTTAGCAGGTTAAATGGATTATAGTTAAACAGTAGCACGCATAGCCCCGGCAGCTCAGTCGGTAGGGTACAGGACTTTAGAACAGGAGGCCACTGGTTTGATCCCAGACTCTGCAAATTTCTTTCTGAGAATTGATGATAGTCATTGCGACAGGATTCATTTCTCTCTTTCATTTCGACGATGGTTATGTGGAAAGCAGCCAGTGGCTCGGAAAGAATATTGTGTGGAGTATTGGTAGAAGAAACTCGAGGAAAGCATGGATATATGCACTGTCCACCGCTACATGACTGAAATAATGTTGAAAATAGGGTCAAACACCATACAAACAATCAATCAATCATATTCGCTAGTCTGTCAGTACTTTCAGTACTTTGATTTATAATGGTAATTCAAAACCTGTACCTTTACTTCAATGTTTTTTTTTGTTACTATCGAGCACTTTGAATAGTCGAGCCTGCTGGCCTGGGATAGCTGTTGTTTACCATATATGATAGCAGATTATGGGAAAAGGAATTGATCATGAGCAATTTCTCTTATTCCCCTAATATTTTTCCAAAGGCATTAATTTGTATTCGCTACATCAAAACATAATGTTTGGATTCTGATTATCACCCTATCAATGTGTAACTTTTTCAACCTCAACACCTAGAGATGCATTCAAGCTCCTTTGCAGGAGACGATTTTTGAAAACTCATAATGACTATTTTCTTCACCTCGTTTTCATATGCCATTTGCATATCAAATATAAACTTGTATTTTCCACAACATTACAAAACTGTTTTAAAGTCATGTGCTGCAGAATTACTCCATAGTTTTTGAAGAGTTAAACCATGAAGGTTCAGACAAGAGCTGTGCCGCCTGAAATGAAGTGAAATCTCTACTGTCTAGTGTTTAAAAGCATTGGATTTTTTGTCTGCCAATTCACTGTATTGGACTTATTAGTTACACCTGAGTGGCTTATCCATTTTGGAGTTTGATATCAGTAAAAATTTTCATTTACAGTGTTGTGTATTACAGTTAAGCCTTTCAATAAAATAATGAAAGCATTTGTAATTATTGTCTCTTTGTAGATTTTTTATATGTCCATCTTTCGAAGAAGACAGGCATATAGCTTTGCACAGGTCGGTCCGTAGGTAGATCAGACCTTGTCCCAGTGATAACTCGAGTTCTATATGACCCTTAAGTCTCAAACTTCATATGGTTGTTGCTAATGATGAGTAGAAGACCCCTATTGATTTTGGTATTAATACATCAAAGGTCAAGGTTAGAAGGCCACATACAAGTATTATGGCAAATTATATATATTTAATGTTTACACTCGTGTTTCTTAAGTGATCTTCAAACTTCATGATAATGTTTATAGCCATAACCTCTCAGCAAAGTTTTATGCCTATTGCCTGTAGGTCAAGACTTATGACCCGTTCAACGGTTGAATCGTCATAAAATGCCAGATTTGACTCTGTTCACACTTGAGCATCTTCATTTACACTCGAGCATCTTCATTTCTTACATGAGTAATTTCTGTCTGATTGGTTTGAAACTTGCACAGCTTGTTTTAATCCAAACTGATACACAAGGTTAATGACAATTAGGTTATTTACAGCATGTGTTGGACGGATACTGTTTAATCTAGAATTATGTGACATAATATGTCTTAAGAGAAATGGTAGACGGGTTAGCGACTTGGAGACATGTTGGTCCTTGTCCTTTCTTGACCTTTTTCCTCATAGAAGCAGGATTTGACTGGTCTGAAATTTAAAATGTTGGAAAACATTGTGGGAAAAGGAGAAATTATTCATAATGAGCAATTTCCTCTTTTCCCACAATGTTTTGTACTCTGTCAGAAACTTAAAGCATTTTTTGTCCCATATTTTTGCCAGATGCCTTCAAATGAGAAGACCCTGAAAACTGCGTATCACACAAAGGGTTAAATAGATAATCCTTTTAATATGATGGTACAGCATTTTGTATAAAAACTTGTAAACATAATGTTTAAATGTCATATATAGTTCAAGTAAATTTTCTAAAATAAAAGTGCCCAAGAAATTAGTCCAAGTAAAATAACCAACTAATAAGTCCAAATAAAATGCCCAACTAGTGCCCATTCGTTAGAATACTTTACAAATACCCAAGAATAAGTTACCAAGAAAGTTTTTAATGAACTACCCATCATATGGTCATTCGTTGGTCCGTCCGTCCGTCCGTCCGTGCGTTAACTTTTATTTCAAACATCTTCTTCTCTGAAACTACCCATCCGATTTTCACGAAACTTCACAGAAATGATCCTGACATGGTCCTCTTGAGAATTTCTTGAAAGAATTTGATTCCTTCAAAAACTCTGGTTGCCATGGCAACAAAACTGAAAAATATTGGAAATCTTTAAAAATCTTCTTGTCTGAAACCATAAGGCATAGGGCTACCAAATTTGGCATGTAGCTTTATGTAGTAGACCTCTATCAAGTTTCTTCAAATTATAGCCCTGGGGTCAAAATTGGCTCTGCCCCAGGGGTCACAAGTTTTACATAGGCTTATATAGAGAAAACTTTAAAAATCTTCTTGTCTGAAACCATAAGGCATAGGGCTACCAAATTTGGCATGTAACTTTATGTAGTAGACCTCTATCATGTTTCTTGAAATTATAGCCCTGGGGTCAAAATTGGCTCTTCCCCAGGGGTCACAAGTTTTACATAGGCTTATATAGAGAAAACTTTAAAAATCTTCTTGTCTGAAACCATAAGGCATAGGGCTACCAAATTTGGCATGTAGCTTTATGTAGTAGACCTCTATCATGTTTCTTGAAATTATAGCCCTGGGGTCAAAATTGGCTCTTCCCCAGGGGTCACAAGTTTTATACATAGGCTTATATAGAGAAAACTTTAAATATCTTCTTGTCTGAAACCATAAGGCCTAGAGCTACCAAATTTGGCATTTAGCTTGATCTAGTTGGAGTCTACCAAAAGTGCCCAAAGTATAGTCCTGGGGTCAATTTAGCCTCATACTTGGAGGGGGGGGGTTCACAAGATTTACATAGGCTTACATAGGGAAAACTTTTAAATCTTGGTGTACATAGCCATAGGGCTTAGGCTACCAAATTTTGCATATAATTATAGCATTATTTAGTGGACAGTTACAAAGAGGGCCCAAGTTACAGCTCTAGGATCAAGTTTGGCCCTGCACCAGGATCACAAGTTTTACATGGGTTTATGGAGTGAAAAGTTCAGAAACCATCTTGTTACCAGCCATAAGGCCAAGAACTCCCACATTTGGCATGTTATTCTTCTAATACAATATTCCCCATTTAGTCAGACTGTAGCCATGAGGTCAAAGTTTTATAAGGGCTTATATAGTGAAGACTTTTCTTCGTGGTTTATATTTATAAGCCAGTGGAGCGATACAGGGCCATCATGACCCTCTTGTTTGTTGATGAAATATTACACAGCATGATCAAAGGTTAAAGTCTGTTGATATTCACCAGAGTTATGGCCTGTTGATGGTCATGAAAAATGGAAATTTACATGCCATATAGGCTTACAGGACCATACTCAGTAGCTATGCTATTTGCCTACACAAAATATCAAAGACTTTAAAGGGATTGAAGTAAATAATCAAAACTTCAGACGATCATATCTTAAGTATTTATAATTTTCTATCAATCAAGAGAACATTTTTTCCTCCAACACATCTTGTTTCTTAATAGTCATTGTAAGACACTACTTTCCAAAAGGTATTACTTACCCAACCATCACTTTGAATTAATTCTTTATCACACAACAAAATTGATGTAGTTTGTCTTTGAAAAGGTAGAAAACTTTTTAGGGTAAGGAAAAAAAGCTTGTGACCAGCATTTTCTCCTTTTCGTAGAAGGTTTTCAAAAGGTCATTAAAACAAGGGCGTTTTAGGTCAAATTATATGTAAATACAAAAGATTTCATTGTCAGTGATTTATTTTTTCCTCACAGACCCATTGTAAGACAGTGGATGATGCGGCTGACGTAATTGACTGCTTGAAACGCAGTAGAAATGATGCTAATTTTGATCCAAAATGTCGAGCATTATTGATGAAGAAAATACTACAAGAAACCAAAGGTTTGCTTGTTTTTTGTTTTATTCTGTTCTGATGTGCTGAATTAAAAATGAGCAGTCTGTAGTATATTTGCCACATTTTATGTCACAACATCCAGGTTCAAAACTTGGGTTGCTCATTGGAAAAATGCTCCAAGGTTGCTAGCATGAGTTTGACTCAAATTTCATATTTATAATTGAAGAAAGTTTTTGTTGGAGGATTTGTTTCCCTCCCAAAGTTAAAGACTGAATTTACTGTATATGTGTAGGGGTCCTGTGTAGCTAGTGGTAAGGTGTAGGATTCTGAACCTTGAAGCCCTTGGGTTCAGTTATCGCTCAAAGATTTGGAACTTTCCTGGGAGTCTGATTGGGCAAAACTTTTTTTAGAGCCCTAGCCTAATACTAAATGAAACCCAGAACATGAAACATACTCTATGAAAAGGGGATTTCATGCATCTATGAAAAATATCAACCCAGGTCAACCTGCGCAGGCTGTCCTGGGCTGAAACCTTTTGCTATTGGTCAATTTTCTGTATGTCAGAGGACCAGCCTACCTTATGATACAGTCAGTTGTTAGACAAAATGGATTTTATCGATCCCTGACTATGTAATGTCTTGCTTGGTATGATGCATCATGGAGATGCAATAAGCCCCCATTTACCAAAGCATGGCTCACATACATGAAAAAATGAGGTGTTTAATATGACTGAAATTATGTTGGGTGAATGTAGTCAGTAGATTGGAAAGAATTCAATGTAAAGTAATGGTACCAAAAACCAGGAATGTGTGTGCTGTCTACTGTGACATAGCTGTAATATTTTTCTTTTGCCATACAAGTAATGAAATCAAGATTTCATTTTGAAATGCTTATTTTTTGTCCAGAGATTTGTAGTTTCAAGGATTCAGAATGTTAAAAGTATATACACTGCTATGATAGGATAGATTAAAGTTTTTGCTTTGCTGTTTTGGATGAAAACATCAAAGTATTGTCATAGCCCTAGCATCATTGTCGTCATCCTTTGTGCCGTCATCATGCAAAAACTTTGACATTTTATAATATCTCTGTTAGGTATCAAAAGGGGAACTCACACAACAAGGGCAGGTAACCATCAAAATATTTGGACACAATTTCGACTTAGAACTTTTACTATAGGCAATTGTAGTATAATGTTGTCCTCCAAATGTTAATACTTCATTAAATTAATGTTAATGCCATTGTTAATACTTTGTATGTCTGAACCTTTACCAAATGACTTTGTGTTTCTACAAACCTGAGGTAGGAGGCTTTTAAAATCATTGTGAGAAAAAATGGGGGAAATGCTGATTACAAGCATTTTCCCCACAATGTTTTTTTTTTTTTCCCCAAGACAAATTGTTTTCACTTTAATCACATTTAATTCTTCATCACACAATCCCAAGTCTTAATGATCCTGAAAACATAGTTAGAAAAAGAGAAAATGCTGGAAACCAGAATTTTTCTCCTTTTCCCACAATGTTTTCTACACGTACCTATTCAAGGAGAAATACCATTATTTGAAAGACATTTAAATTGTATGCAAATTCCTTCAATATGCATAGAAAATTTTACCATGTGGTAAAGGGTTGAATTGTTGCCTGCAAATGCTTTCGATATGGGCAAGTCTAAATTTTCGTCACATGGTAAAAAGTTAAACTACTTATTGTAATATTTTTAACAGTATTATGGAAATGAGGCTGCAGAGGTTGTCAGTCTTATTCTTTTCCAATTTAAATTTATCTGTTATTTTTCTCTTTTCATATCCAGATTACAGATTGAATCCAAGTTTAGCCAAGAACTGCAAGTTGGACATTCCAAAGTTCTGTAGCAGTGTACTGACACAGCATGAACAAAGTGGGGCCAAGGACCAAGAGTTTGAGGGTGCTGTCGTTAACTGTTTGAAACTAAATTACGCCAAGAAGGTAAATGTTAGTGATAGTGTTCCCCTGATTTTGTAAGTACCTAAGGTTGATTGATTGATTAATTAAATGGTGTTTCACCCCACTTTCAACATTATTTCAGTCATATCATTGCGACAGCTCACATATGTATTTCCTGGGTTCTACCTGTACTAGGCTAGGGCTGTGAGGTGTCTTGCCTAATGACACCCCACGAAAAAACGCTATGGATCTAGTGAGACTCGAATCCAGGGCTTCCTGGTCAAAAGACCTACACTTTACCACTTAGCCACGCAAGTCTTGTCAATACCTGACTTGTATTCAGAAACTATCCAAGGGAGGTAAGAACAGTGACCTCTAACAGCAAGTGGTCAATAAATGCATGTTCAGTTTGCTAAATTTAATTAAATCTTGTGAGAGAATGCTCTTGAAAATATTGTTGGAAAAAGAGAAAATGTTCATAACCAGTATTTCAGCTTGGCTGTTTTCATAGAGATCATTGAGTTACTGCCGTAGCCCTGCCATCATCTGCAATGTTGTCGTGGTGCAAAAACTTTGACATTTTATAATGTTTCTGTTATTACTGAAGATATTTACTTCAAGCTTGGACAATTTTTTAACTATCAAAAGTGGAACCCACATAACAAGGGCAGGTAGCCATCAAAGTATTTTTGACACAAGTTATGCACCTTTTTCGATTAAGAAATGTCACTTAAAATCAGGCACCTGTAGCCGAGAGTTGGCACCCACATACAGTGCTCTTGTTTCTTTTTCCCCAGATGATTTCTACCATTTAATTAAAAAAAATCCAATATGTGAGTTACATTTATTTCGTCATCTACAGATGCTTTCAATTTGAATGAGTCTAAAATATTGCCTTGAGGTAAAGCATTAAAAGCCCAGTAGTGGCCAAAAGTAAATAGTGCTGGTGTGACAATGCATTTAGATCTAAATCATACCTTTTAAAAGTATGTAAACTATGGTGAAGATGACAATCTTTATTGTAGTTGTTCCAAGTGTAAATTCCTGGCTGAAATGAAATTAAAACCTGGTAAAAAGATAGAGCAACCTGGCAACTTTTAAAATTCAGTTTTCTGTCAGCAACTAACATTTTGACCAACTGTACAATAATATATTGTCATTTTCACAATATTTTCATACTTTTAAATGGAATGATTTAAATTTTAATGTATCTTAACACCCACATTGTTACTTTTGGCTGCTATTGGGCCTTTAAAGAATGGATGTAGACCATATACATTGATCTGTTAAAACCACAAGTTGCTCAACATAGACAGCCTCAAGACAGGTTCTCTTGCTGTCATGCGAATGTGCTTTGGCTGTTGTATGCATGTGTCCTACTGTAGCAAATTTGGAACTGAAAGACTGAATGTGAATTAATTCTTATGCTGCTACGCGCAACTTACTGACCTTTTTCGGACAGTGTAGATCAAGATCAGACTGCATAGAACACGCAGTCTGATCCTGTATCTACACTGTCTGATAGGGAGATTTTTTTTTAGCTCTACTGGCTGAAAGCCAGCAGAGCTTATGTCATGGCGGGGTTTCCGTCGTCCGTCCGTCCGTCTGTCTGTCCGTCCGTCCGTCTGTCCGTCCGTTAGTCTTTTTCTTGTTTACGTGATAAAGTCTGCATTTGTTGCCGGATTTTCATGAAACTTGCACAGTTTGTTTATCTCATCAATAGCTTCAACCCTATTGAATTTGAAAAAAATCCAACAAACAGTATGGGAAAAGTAGCCATTTCAAGTTGAAAATTTCCAGTTCTTGTTTACGCGATAAAGTCTGCAAATAACTTCAGATTTTCGTGAAACTTGCACAGTTTGTTTATTTCATCAATAGCTTCAACCCTATCGACTTTGAAAAAAATCCAACAAATAGTATGGGAAAAGTAGCCATTTAAAGTTGAAAATTTAAATTTTCTGTTCTTGTTTACGCAATAAAGTCTGTATTTCTGCTCAGATTTTCATGAAAATCACACAGTTTGTTTATCTCATCAGTAGCTTCAACCCTATTGATTTTGAAAAAAAAATCGAAGAAACAATGTGGGAAAAGTAGCCATTTCATGTTGAAAATTTCCAATTCTTGTTTACATGATAAAGTCTGCATTCCCTGCCAGTAGAGCATATTCAGGGCCTTCTAGTTTTTTTTTAAAAAAATAAGTTAAGAATAGCATTATGTGGGTTTTTACTATTGGTTTGAAATTTCATTTCACTTATTTAGCAGGATAAGGGTTAAGATTTTTTCCCATCAAAAATGGCATTTAACCTTGATGGGGCTAAGCACAACTTTTGTCGCATCTGTGAATAGTATACATCAAGACAAAATTACATAGGTCTTTACTCTAGACAACCCAGAATGCTGTGAGAAATTGTGTCTTAACCCTTTCACTTTCTACCAGACAACAAAATTTTAGACTGGCCCAAGTTCAAAGCACTTGCAGACAACAAATTAAATGTGGCTCAAATGGTAGGATTTGTTTCTGAAAGGTTAGAAAACATTGTGGGAAAAGGAGAAAAAGCTGGTGACCAGCATTTCTCCATTTCCCACAATGTTTTCAAAAGTCTAATTTTTCAGAGGCGTTAAAACTTGTCATTGTGTGGTAAAGAGTTAACTCTTTGTCAAAAATTTAGAATTGTCCAAATTGAAAGCATTTGCAGTTGACATAATAAATGTGAACTAAAATTGGAATTTGTTTTTGAAAGGGCAGAAAACATTGTAGGAAAAGAGGAAAATGCTGGTTAACCAAGCATTAAATTTTTCTCCTTTTTTCTCAATGTTTTGAGGTCTCCTTCCTTTGAGTAGTTAATACTTAGGATTGTAAGGCAAAGGTTTAATGGGGCATCTTGTGTTTTTACAATCCTAAGGAAGAAGCCATTGAAAACAATGTTGGAAAGGGAATATTATTTCAACTTCTATTGGAAAGCAGCCAGTTCTTGTAAAGATTTTTGTTGGTAGAGCTAGTTAAAATCATGAATGGTAATTAAAATGCTATCATAGGTGTGCACTAAGCACTGTGATATAAATAAGATATTGATAAAAGTGGGGTTTAACTGTAATGAAACAATTTCTTATCATTTCAGCTGTTATCTCGAGACTGTAGTTCAGAAATAAGAACACTAGTCACAGAAAGTCATTTAGATATTGACATGGATCCAGTGTTATTACACAAATGTCAGTCAGAGGTATATGTTGCTTAACTGTTTACAGACTACAAAATCTTAAACCTGTCCTGATTCAAAGCATTTACAGACATCAAATAAAATGTCACTGAAAAGTTAAGGTTTGTCTTTTGAAGAATAGAAAACATTGTTGGGAAAAAAGAGAAAATGCTGCTTACCAGAATTTTCTCCTTTTCCCACAATCTTTTCAAATACCTGCTTTGTGATGGATTGTTTGGTAAAGAGCTAATGCTTGCCTTAACTCTTTACCACACAATTCCGAGTTTTAGCAACCCTGAGAAAGAAGCCTTTTCAAAACATTGTGGGAAAAGGAGAAAATGCTGGTAACCAGCATTTTCTCCTTTTCCTTCAATGTTTTCTACACATCCGAAAACAAGTTTTAAATTTTCATTTGCATTTGTCATCTGCAGATGCATTTAATTTGGGCTAGTCTAAAATTTTGTTATGCGGTAAAGATTTAAGTGAACCGATCTTAAGAGAAAGTCAGTGATTGATAAGTGTTGAATGACTTACATTATTGTGTTGGTCTGATGTTTGATCCTTTACATAAGAAAAGGCATTTGGCCATCCAAAGACCACTAATCATAGAGACTTCCATTCGTGACTGTTGACCTGTAACAAATCAGGGATGACATATTCAGCCATTCTAAATTGAATTCTAATTCTGAATTGCAGAACATGCTATCTGATTGGTCAAGACTTTGTCTTAGCTATTTAGATGGCAAAGTGTGGAATTGAGAACATAGGACAATGTTCAAAATCGTCTGTCGTAGCCATCCAGATGGCAAAGTGTGGAATTGAGAATATAGGACAATACCCAAAATCCTCTGCCTTAGCCATTGAGATGGCAAAGTGTCGAATTGAGAATGTAGGACAATATCCAAAATCATCTGTCTTAGCCATTCAGATGGCAAAGTGTGGAATTGAGAATTAGGATAATATTCAGAATCACTTGGGGATATGATCAAGATCCTTTGTAGACAGTGTTGATCCGGGAGTTGACTGCCCAGCAAGAAAAAAATGGTTAGAGGATTTTTGCCTGATAAGCTGCAAAGCCTATTTCGAAAAGGCCCAATCTAGACTCTTCCAAAGTGGGACTATGCGAAAAAGACAAATTCAGAATTAATACAAATGGACATAGAAGTTCTGACTGGGAAGAAAACATTCTGGGAAAAGGAGAAACAGCCGGTTACCAGCAGGGTTGTACTGCAGGTTACTAGCATTTTCTCCTTTTCCCTCAATGTTTTCAGAATCATTTTCCTCAGGGTCGTTAAAACATTGAATTGTTTGAGTATGTATATGATACTTATTGCAATACATGTACATTGTAACAGATTAAGAAATACTGTGGGTTGGAGCTTGAAGAACATGAGAAAAGCCAAGATGCTCGGCTAAAATTCCAACCTGAGTCTACAGGAGATAAAGTCGAAGAATGCTTACTAAGAAGACTAGCAGAGGAGAAAATTCCCAGGGCATCAGAATGTGGCAGGGTAAGTTGGTGTGTTGAGTTTTAGATAACTTTAAAAATGAGCCACGCTTTGAAAAGGGGGCTTAATGCATCTGCAAAAAGTATCCGCCCAGGTCAGCCTGTGCAGTCCGCACAGGCTGACCTGGGCCGACACTTTTTGCTATTGGTCAATTTTCTGTATGTCCAAGGACCATTCTACCTCATGATTCAGTCGGTTGTTGAAGAAGTGGCTATTTTGGATCCATAAGTGTGTGATGGTTTGCTTGGTACCATGGATTATGGAGATGCATTAAACCCCCTTTTGCCAGAGCATGGCTCAAATGTTTTTTATTTCTCTGAATTCATATCAGTTTAACCTTGGTCAGTATCTTGGAAAGAATGTTTTATATGGCATTGGTTTACCAATTACTAGTATTGCACATTTCCAAGTTTTGATGACCTTCAGGAAGAAGGCCTTTGGAGATACTGTGGTAGAACAAGAGAATACTGGTAATTGGCATTTTCTCCTTTCCCACAATGTTGTCTACGCTGTCAGAGAATTTAGTTCAAATATTTCAACTTAAAATATGCCAGCGACTAATTTGTCATTTGGGAAAGGGTAACAGAAGTGTACAGAAAGCATAGATAAGCACACAGGCTACTTTGTAAGACTGAAAGGCTTCTTAGAAAACAGCAAAAAAAAACAACAAGCTATTCAAATGGAAGTTTCGGGGTTGTAAGCAGAAAAGTATAACAAGATGTAGAAAGAACAAACATTTCAACACTTTGCCAAACAATGCTGTGTTTTAACAACCCTGACAAAGAGGCTTCTGAAAACATTGTTGAAACAGGAGAATGTAATGTACATTGTCTGATACAGTGAGATTTTTCTTGGGAAAGGCACTTTGAAATCACAATGATGTTTGGTTTTGCTACTGGCTGGAAACATTCATTTTCATTTGATTTAAATAATCTACATTGCAGGAGGTAGTCCGTGTCATTGAGGAAGCTCACATAGATGTGAACGTTGATCCACAGTTGAGCACAGCGTGCTCGAAAGATTTGACCAGATTTTGTCAGGATATTGACACAGGAGAAGGGAGAAGTAACAAAACTTTCTAGATGTTGACATGTGTCACTATGTCATCATTTCCCCCAACCACCCTTCATGCTGTCTCTCCTCTCTGTGTGTTATCATTCTACGCTTTTCACCCCCTACCCCACCACCACCCATTTTCATAAGGCTATACTGAAATCTGCATGTCTCTCTGTCTGTTATTAAACCCCCCCCCCCCCTGCACAACTGGGGGGAGGGGGGGATATTCTGGAATTAGTCTGTCTTTCTGTGTCCCTCTATCCATCCATCTGTCCCTCTGTCTGTGGATATGCACAGTGGTATATCTGATTTCTGATATCATAATCTTTACCATGTAAAACTGTGTTTAACCGACTCCTACTGAGAAGGCACTGGAAAACAATGTGGGCAAAGTAGAAAGTGCTCTATTTCCCTGACTCTTTACCAAGCTATCTTGAATTTTAACGACTCTGAGGGAGAGGCCTTTTGAAAACATTGTGGAAAAAGGAGAAAATGCTGGTTACCAAGATTTGATTATGGTGGCTGCTCTAAATCCAAGACCAAGGAAAACTGCACATTCTGCACAACCTGATCAGGATCTGTGAAGTACATGCCCTTATCAGCAAAAGGAGTATTGTTACTCTTTTTTTTTTTATTTTCAGAGATGTCCTGTTTATTGGGAGCTTTAGAAGAATTTCCTGATAAATTGTCAGACCGTTGTAGAAAAGTCCTATCTCAGCGTTTAGCATTATGGGAATATGCTGCAAAGGTAAATTGTTGTTGCGAATAGTTTTAGCACTGAAAATAACTTACCTCTTTACCACAGAACAAGATTCTAATCTTGTCCAAATTGAAAGCATTTGCAGACGACATATTAAATGTTGCTCAGATGATTAGTCTCTGATAGGTTCGAAAACTTTGTGGGAAAAGAAGAAAATGCTGGTTACCAGCATTTTCTCCTTTTCCCACAATTTTTTCTAAAGTCTAATATTCCAGAGTCATTAAAACTCAGGATTGTGTGGCCTGGTTATCTCTATGCAAGAGACAGGACTGAATATTCAAATATTCTATAAATGGCTGAATATTCAAATACGAAATTCATATCCCAATATTCTTTTTCAAGTTAAACCGCTTACATTATGACTGTTAAAGAAAAAAAGTTTTCATGGAATGATAAGATCCGCGCTTGGCACTCAACTTTGTATTTGTCGAAGTGTTTAGTACACATGTTGAATGGTTTTTCAACACCTCTTAACCCTTTACTGCCTTTTAACGCCCCTGTTGAAGAAGCCTTTTGAAAACATTGTGGGAAAAAGAGAAAATGCTGATAACCAGCATTTTCTCCTTTTCCGACAATGTTTTCCACACTATCAAAGAAAAATTGCATCATTTGAGCCACACTGAAATTGTCATCTGCAAATGCTTTCAATTTGGATAAGGCTAAAATTTTGTCATCTGGTAAAGGGTTAATCACATAACACCTTCGAATAGGCTTCCATTCATTGTCTGACATCAAAAAATATCACTTCCTGATTTTGATCAGTTGTGTTTGACTCTGTTAGTTTTGCTGATGAACATGTAACATTGTCAATATTTAATTGCAAGTGTTTGTTGTTGTCATAACTCTTACACCATACTTTGCCACAAATGACAAATTTTGATGCTTTATCCCACCTCCAGAATATGGCATACCATAGGTAAGAGGTGTGTTTTAACCCTTTACCAAACACAATCCTGAGTTTTAACTTCCCTGGGAAGGACGCCTTTTGAAGACATTATTGGAAAAGGAGAAAATGCTGGTAACCAGCATTTTTCCTTTTTCCAACAATGTTTTCTACTTTATGAAGGACAAATTTCACCATTTGAGCAACCTTTAATTTGTCGTCTGCCAATGCTCTCAATTTTGACCTGTCTAAAATCTTGTTGTTTGGTAAAGAGTGAAAGAATTGATTCACTGCTGCTAACATGATAGGTCAATGTTTACTAGGCAACCATTAAAGCTAATTTTGTCATTGATCTCTTGAATGTTTTCATTCCAATTTATTCCCATATTTTTGAATGCCCCCACGTTCCTAAAAAGGAAAAAAAAAAAAAAAAAACAATGATCTTGAAGTGCTGTTGTTTCAGTATTGGCAGGCCTATAAAAAGGATGTCCAAAATGACAAGAATAATATTTGTGCATGCCTTATTTTATGATTTCAGGTAGCACCAGCAGAATCAATGAGTGATTTAGCAGATAATGTTATGCAATCTCCAGCCAAGTCCTATTTACTTGCTCTCTTGATGACTATTGTTGGCGTAATATTTATTGTTGGTATAACATGTGGTAGAGTGACTAAACGTGTAACAGCAGAAAATAAAAATAAATGAGATTCCAGAACACCACTTCCGTTCAAAGAAAAGTGAATTTGGATACAGAGTTTATTTTGGAAGATTTTGTCGGGTTTTGTTTGATTCTTTTTTAACATTAATTTTACTTTCCAAAGTTTACAAATATGATCAATTTTGCTGTGATAATGTAAAATTTGGTCACCACTTCTTTGTTGTAATGTTTAGTGAAGACAGTATTAAAGTGCCACAAAACATCCTATAGTTGGAAATAAAAAAATCAGCTTGGCAGACAAATTCTATGGAGAAACTTGATTTTTGACCTATAACGTGATTGACCACTTTTGAAAACATTATGGCTAAAGAAGAAACTGCTTGCTGCTAGTAATTTCTATTCATTATGCCACAATGCTTTCAAAGATCTTGTTTCCTTTCTCTTTGGGATATAACTAGCCCTTTACCAAACAATTCAAAGTTGTAACAGCACAAGAAAACAGCCTTTAAAAACATTGTTGGAACAGGAAAAAATGTTGATAATAGCACCTTTTTCTTTTCCCACAATGTTTTGTACCTTTTCAAAGACAAATCCCATTATTGGGCCTATTTTATTAGTGGCTGCAATTGGTACCCATATAGACAAATCTAAAATTGTGTCATTTGGGAAAGAGTTAATTGTGTTAATTATCAACATTTTACGAGGATATTTTCAAAGTTGTCTGCTGCAAATTTGTTTTGGGAAAGAACAAGTGAAATGAAAAAGTATTTTTAAGATTTGTAATTTTTATGCTGTTGATACTCAGTTATTTGAACGAATGGAAATGCTGTATGACTGTTGAATGTCTTGCCATAAAATTATTTTAATGAAATAATTTATAATGCTGACCTTAACCCTTTACCAGACCACAAAATTTTAGCCTTGTCCAAATCGAAAGCATTTGCAGACAACAATTTCGTTGTGGCTCAAATGGTGCAATTTTCCTTTGACAGGGTAGAAAACATCATGGGAAAAGGAGAAAATGCTGGTTACAAGCACTTTCTCCTTTCCCCACAGTGTCTTCAAAGGGCTTCTTTCCCATGGTCATTAAAAGGCGGCATTGTGCGGTAAAGGGTTAACTGAGGAATATGATTCTTGAAAAGGCAAAACTAAGGTTCTGATTAAACCTTTACCACATAATCCAGAGTTTTAATGGTCTTGAGAAGGCTTTTAAAAACATTGTGGAAAAAGGAGATCCTGGTATCTAGCATTTTTGCTTTTTCTTACATTTTTTTTTTTTTGCCCTCTTTGAGACAAATTTCATCACTTTAGCTACATTTATTTCTCATCTGCAATTGCATCACAAAGTCTCAAAGATGGAGGAATTGCTCTTTGATAGCAATTTCTTTTTTTTGGAAAAGAGCTTTCAAAAAGATTGTGTTTCAAGGAAAAAAAAAATCACCTGCTTCATAGTAATGTAAATATGACCAAATACAAACAGGAGCCAAAGCTCTTGCTTAAATATTTGCAAGAATTCTCATTCTGGCAGTGTTTTCTGTATAAATGTTTTAACTAGATTTGTGGGTTGAAATTTGAGTGGGAAATACTCGTTAAATATTTGTTTAACTTATTGTAAAGACCACATTATAAACTATATTCAGAATGTTTGCATCCAAAGAATATTAGCATTAGTAAAAAAGTAGACAGTGTTTTGTTAATAAATTTTTAACTGTATTTATTAGGAAGGACATGTTTTGTTGCTGTAGTAAAATACTGTCATGTTGCCCTGAAATATTACAAGAAATGAAATCACAGAGTGCACCTTTTTTGCATTGAATTTGCATACAATGTTTAAGTTTACTGTTAGTGATTTTTTTTTATAATTTATAACAAAACAAATTTATTGTTACAAATTTGCAGCAGACAATGTTGAAAAGATTTTCGTAAAGTATGGATTATCAGTATACATGTATATGCAAAAAATTATTGTGTCAAAAAGATCTCTTTTTGCCACAATATGTAACTCTGACCACACAATCCCGATTTTTAATGACCCTGAGAAAGAAGCCTATTGAAAACATTGTGGGAAAAGGAATAAATGCCAGCATTTTCTCCTTTTCCCACAATGTTTTCTGCCCTCCCCAAAATAAATTTTAACTTTTCAGTAACATCTACTTTGTTGTCTTCTGCAAATGCTTTCAGTTTGGACCAGTCTAAATTTTTTTTAAAAAAGTAGACTGGTGCAAGAAGAAAAAAGTCTGTTGTGTAGAGCCTTTATAAAACTATTATTCTTTTACAACCTTGAGGATGAAGGTCTTAAAAGCATTATGGGGAAAAGGACACCAGACCACTTTGGACAACTTGGCAAAAAATGATATTTCTTGTAATGAGAAATTTCCTCTTTTGCCATAATATATTTTTTTTACATGTATTCAATCATTACACCATAATTCTTGATGGTCATCTATATTTTACCTGGATGTTTTCAAAGTTACCTTCTGCAGAATTGTTGAAGAAAGCAATAAGACAAATGACATCATGCAAAACTTGTAATTCTTGTTTATGTTCTTTATGCAATGTAGTGCTTTGTACGTGATTGCATCATACTGAAAAAGTTTCATCATTGTAAAATAACATATCTGTTCATAGTCTATATTTTTGGAAAACTGCATGTAAGAGCATTAACTTTATAGCTAAAACATTTGGTGGTTTTATGAGACCAGAATACATGTTACATTTGCTGTAACCTTTAGTGAGCTGAATTATTCAATTCAGTCTCTTCCCTTAGAAAAAACACACACAGTAACAAAAAAAAACATAAGTTGTTTTAGCCAGAATATGTTACATGGTACCAAACAGCATAGATCCAAGACCAGACAGCACATTCTGTTCAGTCTGATCTTGTGCTATAATTTCTGCAACATAAGTTTTGCTTAGTGCTGTAGTGTTAGATACATGAACAACTTGTAGGTGTCTTTTTATTGTTGTTGTAAACAATACTCTTCTGTCTGCATATAATTTTTCTTGTCTTGTAGCTGACCTCCCTTTAAAACATCTGGGCAAAAGGAGAAGTTGTTCATAACACTGGTTGTCCTCTCTTTCGATTATGATTTACACATACTAATGTATTAAATCTTTACCACACAGTTCCAAGTTTTAACAACAATGAGAAAAAAGGTCTTTTTAAAACACTGTGAGGAAAGGAGGAAAATACTGGTTACCAGCACTTTCTCCTCTCCTACAATGTTTTGTTTCCTTCTGAAAACATATTTCACTTTTTGAGTCACATTGATTTTGTCGTCAGCAGTCACTTTCAGTTTGGACAAGTCTAAAACTTTATCGTCTGGCAAAGAGTTAAAGTAGTGTGGTAACAGGGTGTTTTTTAGTTAGAAACAAAACTCATGAGTGACACAAAGCAGAAGGAAAAGAAAGATGCATTTAGAATGCTTAGGAAAACATGTGTACTCTTTACAAAACAGCAAAATGTTAGACTAGTCAAAATTGACAGCATTTGGAGACAACAAATTAAATGTCGCTCATAGGATGGCATTTGACTTTGGAAGGGTAAATAAACATTGTGGGAAAAGGAGAAAATGCTGGTTACCAGCATTTTCTCCTTTTCCTGCAATATTTTCAGAAACAAATATTTAACTGTTCGGGTCATTAAAACTTGGGACTGTGTGGTGATGGTTTAACCCTTTATGAAATAGTTCAGAGTTTTAACGACCTGACGAAGAAGGCTTTAGTAAACAGTGTTGGAAAAGGAGAAAATGCTGGTAAACAGCATTTTCCTTTTCCTGCAATGTTTCCTACCCTTTTAAAGATAAATATCAGTGTTTAAGTCTTATTCAATTTGTCAACTGCAGATGCTTCCAATTTTTGGACATACCTAAAAATTTCTTTGTTTGGTAAAGAGTGAAAAAGAGCCTTTGCATGTAATCAGCAATTTCTGTTTTTCCTACAATGTATTAAAACCTTGTCTATCACATGGGGGAGACTAACTTGGTGTACGTATGAAATTGGGATAATTGTATGTAATGAATTGTGATTGTTTGAATAAAAATGTAATTGTCATAAATACCCCTAAGATTCATTTTTATTTTTTTTTAAAGATCATGTCTTAGTATATCTTGCAATATAACAGTGTGCATGACTCATGCACTTTAAATATTTTTTGTAATGAATGTTGTAGACTTTGACAGTCTTAGTGAAATATGTGTAAATAGTGTTTAAGAAAATATGGAAAATGTTGAAAAATTGAAAGCTATTGAAGGGTTTGGGGATCAAATCGTGGAAAGGATGTACTAAATCAGTAATCCATTTGCAGTACCTTTTATTTTAGCTCAGCTGTTTTCAAACAAAATGTCGAGGTATTGTCATAGCCTGGTGTCGTCCTCTGTGAAAACTTTGACATTTTCTAATATCTCTGTTATTTTGCTTAAAACTTGGACAAGTTGTTAACTATCAAAAGGGAAAGCTAGAAAACAAGAGCAGGTAACCATCAAAGTATTTTTTGACAGAGTTATGCCCCCTTTTTTTGACTTAGAATTTTCACTGAAAATCAAGCATCCACAGCAAAGCATTGGCACCTGAATGCTCTTATTTCAATATCAGATTATCATAAGCAGCATTAGATAGGGCAGTATTTGCATTTTGAATTTAGGCTACCTCTAAATGCAAAGGTTAATCCAAGGATATCCTGTAGTGACAACTTTGTGGTAGATAGAGAAATGTGGTAGACTTAACCCTTTACCATACAATCCCGACTTTTAACGACCCTATGAAAGAAGCCTTTGGAAAACATTGTGGGGAAAAGGAGAAAATGCTGGTAACCAGCATTTTCTACTTTTTCAAATAGAAATCTCATTTGAATCACGTTTAGTTTCCACTCTACAAATGCTTGCAGCATGGATGGGTATAATTTTTTGTGTGGTAAAGGGTTAAAGTCACAGTACAGAGAAGGAAAAATATTGTGGCTAATACATGAATTTGAGCCATGCTCTGTGAAAAAGGGGCTTAATGCATCTGTGAAAAGAATCGACCCAGGTCAGCCTGCGCAGTCTGCACAGGCTGACCAAGGCCAAAACTTTTCGCTATGGGTCAATTTTCTGTATGTCCAGGGACCAGTCTACCTCATGATTCAGTCAGTTGTTTAAAAAAAAAAGTGACTACTATGGATACATAATTATGTGATGACTTGCTTAGTATAATAATCACGGAGATGCAATAAGCCTCCTTTTGTCAGAGCATGGCTCATTTTCTTTATCAATTTACTGCTGTTTGTGAGTTAATTAGTACTGATGTATCAAAATGTGTATAACATGAGGAAAGTAGATTAACCTTTTACAATACAACAATATTTTGACTTGTCTAAATCCAAAGAATTTACTAATGACCAATTACAAGTAGCTCAAATAGTAAGGATTGTCTTTGAAAAGGTTGAAAACATTGTGGGAAAAGGAGAAAATGATGGTTACCAGCATTTTCTTGTTGCCCATAATGTTTTCTGAAGCCATCCTAAGTATCGTTAAAACTGAGAATTGTGTATTACTGTCAGGGCTCAGTGTGAAAAATCAGATTTTGTTAGGGGACGAATATGATCTTGAGTGCTATCAGCACCTTGGAATCTCCTTGTACAGTTTGTCATTTTTTAACAACATGCTTGCATTTTGTTCCAATTGATGCCATTTTCATGTTTGTGTGTGTAAATCTAGATACTTTGATTTATGTCAGAACTATTTCACATAATTAAGCCTTTACCAAATAGTCCATGATTTAAGGACCCTGAAGGAAAGGTCTTACTAGTACATGTATTTCACATAATTAAGCCTTTATCAAATAGTCCATGATTTAAGGACCCTGAAGGAAAGGTCTTACTAGTATTTCACATAATTAAGCCTTTACCAAATAGTCCATGATTTAAGGACCCGGAAGGAAAGGTCTTACTAGTATTTCACATAATTAAGCCTTTATCAAATAGTCCATGATTTAAGGACCCGGAAGGAAAGGTCTTACTAGTACATGTATTTCACATAATTAAGCCTTTATCAAATAGTCCATGATTTAAGGACCCTGAAGGAAAGGTCTTACTAGTATTTCACATAATTAAGCCTTTACCTAATAGGCCATGATTTAAGGACCCGGAAGGAAAGGTCTTACTAGTATTTCACATAATTAAGCCTTTATCAAATAGTCCATGATTTAAGGACCCTGAAGGAAAGGTCTTACTAGTACATGTATTTCACATAATTAAGCCTTTATCAAATAGTCCATGATTTAAGGACCCGGAAGGAAAGGTCTTACTAGTACATGTATTTCACATAATTAAGCCTTTACCTAATAGGCCATGATTTAAGGACCCGGAAGGAAAGGTCTTACTAGTATTTCACATAATTAAGCCTTTACCAAATAGTCCATGATTTAAGGATCCGGAAGGAAAGGTCTTACTAGTATTTCACATAATTAAGCCTTTATCAAATAGTCCATGATTTAAGGACCCGGAAGGAAAGGTCTTACTAGTACATGTATTTCACATAATTAAGCCTTTATCAAATAGTCCATGATTTAAGGACCCGGAAGGAAAGGTCTTACTAGTATTTCACATAATTAAGCCTTTATCAAATAGTCCATGATTTAAGGACCCGGAAGGAAAGGTCTTACTAGTATTTCACATAATTAAGCCTTTATCAAATAGTCCATGATTTAAGGACCCGGAAGGAAAGGTCTTACTAGTACATGTATTTCACATAATTAAGCCTTTACCTAATAGGCCATGATTTAAGGACCCGGAAGGAAAGGTCTTACTAGTATTTCACATAATTAAGCCTTTATCAAATAGTCCATGATTTAAGGACCCGGAAGGAAAGGTCTTACTAGTATTTCACATAATTAAGCCTTTACCTAATAGGCCATGGTTTAAGGACCCGGAAGGAAAGGTCTTACTAGTACATGTATTTCACATAATTAAGCCTTTACCTAATAGGCCATGATTTAAGGACCCGGAAGGAAAGGGCCTTTGAAAACATTGTGGAAAAAGTAGAAAATGCTGATAACACGCATTTTCTCCTTTTCCCACAATGTTATTTTCTATCCTTTCTGTAGTTCCCTTCATTTGAGTCATATGACAGTGGTTGCATGTATTTGGAAATGCCTCCAATTAGGACAAGTCTGAAATTTGTTGTCTGGTAAAGAGTTTATTGATTTCAGCCTCAGCTTATTAAAACATTGTAATGGAACTTGTCTTTGATAGGGTAGAAAACGTGGGAAAAGGAGAAAATGCTGGTCACCAGCATTTTCTCCTTTTGCCTCAATGTTTTGAGAAGGCTTCCTCCTAAGGGTAGTTAAAACTCAGGATTATATGGTAAAGGGTTAAGAATAATTGCTCATAAATATGTTCCAACATAGTGAAATATTCCATTATAGTTTGGTAACCTGAATATGCTAGTGTGATTCAAATTATTGCCTTTTCTTTGGTCCTACATGATTAGAATTCAAGAGTTTGAATGCATGCAAATCTCTGTGTAAGCAGTAAAATACATGTTTTTAATCGGGGAATTTTGGTGGGAAATTAATAGGGGACATTTCTGAGGGCAGTAATTTCAATATCGATATCAATATCTGGTAATTACATTGCCGAGGGTGAGATGGGAGTTCTGTTTTAAATGTTACATGTAGGTAAATTATATTCTGTGTTTAATTGTCAATATTTTTAGCTCACGAAGTGCTAAGGTGAGGTATTGTGATGGGTCGTTGTCAGGCGTCCATCTGTCTGTCTGTCCACAATTCCTTTAAACATCTTCTCCTAAACCGCTGGGCCAATCTTGATGAAACCTTGTGGGCACTCTAGAGGCCACATTTTTGGCTCAATTGACTTGAAAATTGGTCAGAATGTTTGTCTTGATAAAATCTCACATGAGTCCGAATTTGGGTTTGGATTTGGGTCACCTGGGATCATAAACTAGGTCAGTAGTTCAAATTAAAGTAATAACTTGGGGGCACTCTAGAGGCCACATTTTTGGCTCAATTGACTTGAAAATTAGTCGGAATGTTTGTCTTGATATAATCTCACATGAGTCCGAATTTGCGTCTTAAATTAGGTCACTAGGTCAAATTAAAGAAATACCTTGTGTGCACTCTAGAGGCCACATTTATTGTTCAATTGATTTGAAAATTGGGCAAAATGTTTGTCTTGATGAAATCTAGGCTGACTTCAAAATTGGGTCACCTGGGCTCATAATCTAGGTCACTAGCTCTAATTAAAGAAATACCTTTAGGGCACTCTAGAAGTCACATTTCTTGCTCAATTGACTTGAAAGTTGGTCAGAATGTTTGTCTTGATGAAATATTGGGTGAGTTTGAAATTGGGTCAGCTGGGGTCATAAACTAGGTTACTGGGTCAAATTTAAGAAACACTTTGTTGGCACTCTGGAGGCCACATTTATTGCTCAATTAACTTGAAAACTGTTCAGAATATTTGTCTTGATCAATTTTTTGATGAGTTCTAAATTGGGTCACTTGGGGTGATAAATTAGGTCACTAGGTAAACTTACGGAAATTCCTTGTGGATGCTCTAGAGGCCACATTTTAAGCTCAATTGACCTGATAATTGGTCAGAAAATGAATTATGCACGTTGAGTGAATTTCGCCTATTGACTCAGGTGAGCGATCCAGGGCCATCATGGCTCTCTTGTTTTACCTGTTTGCATGTCTCATTTTTCATGAATGAATGAATGTGTTTTTCATGATACAAAATGATTTTGATGTAGCTAAAATGCTAATTTGGCAAATAATTTGGGCTCTTAGTGAAGTCTTACAAGTTTGCGATTTATCATCTGTTTGTAATTGTTTCTTCTTTTTGTTCAGGTTGCAAGTCATCAGTAACTCTTTTTTATCTTATTATCAAATGGTTTTTGCCATACTTTCAGTTTCTTCATCAGATACATGTAATGAGGTTAATTCTTCACCAAACAATCCCATGTTTTAACAAATTTGAGTACAGTGCCTTTTGAAAATATTATGGAAAAAGGAGGAATTGCTGGAAACCAGCATTTTCTCCTTTTATCGTAATGTTTTCTGCCATTTAAAATCAAATTACAGTGTCAGAGCCATACTTGATTTATCATGGGCAAATGCTTTCAATTCAGTCAAGTCCAAAATTGTTGTATGGTAAAAAATTAACTCTTAACCAAACAACAAAGTTTTGACTGGTCCATATTGAAAGCATTTGCAAAGGACAAATTAAATGCTACTCAAAACATGAAATTTGTCCCACAGTGTTTTCTACCCTTCAAAGATTGAAATCATCATTTGGGCTACATTGAACTAGCCATCTGCAATTCCTTTCAATTTGGACTAGTCTACAATTTTGTCATTTGGTAAAGAATTAACTATTGTTAATAGCCTATGAGCATAATCATCACCATTGTTTCTTTGCTTGATCACATTGTTAAATGACTTCAACCTGTTACAGAGCTCGAGATAGAGGGAGTGATTTTGATTTCAAAATTGAAAATACTAATAACCCCCCCACCAAACGCTATGTTATGGGTACTCATTAGAATCGTCTCATCGAGACGATTCTAATGAGTACCCACAACATAGGGGTTGGCAGAGAAAGAATTGAGTTAAAATACTTTCACTCCCTCTTATCTGGAGGTCTGCCATTATCATAGAATCGGGAATTTTAACAACCCTGAGAAAGTATTTGCAGATCACAAATTCAATGTAGCTAAACTGCTGGAACTTCTCTGTTGTTTTGGTGGAAAACATTGTGGGAAAAGGATAAAATGTTAGTTTCTGCCTCGATTTTAAAAGCGGCCTTATTCTTGGGATTGTTTGTTGAAGGATGAAGATAGCATGAAGTTTTTCTTTAATGTGAACCCGAAATAAATTTGCAGTAGATTACATTTGAAAAGACCTTTGTTAAATAGGAAAAATCAAGATGAATCAAGGTTTGATGTATGGATATGTGTTATAAGCACTTTTTCCTTTAACCAAAGTGTTTTCAAAAATGGTCTGCTGCAAATGGAAAAGGTCGTTTTTGGGAGGTACTGAGTTAACCAATTGATCCCAAGTTTCAGTGATCCAGTCAAGCCCCAGAAGCTCAGTTGGTGGTGTACAGGACTTGAGAGCAGGAGGTCGCTGGTACGATCCCCGTCTTGGCCAATTTCTTTTGGAGGATTGATGATAGTCACCACTGACCATTGTTTTGACGATGGTTATATGGGAAGGCAGCCAGTGGCATGGAGAGAATATTGTGCTGATTACTGGTAAAAGAAACTCCAGGGAAGCAAGTCGTGATATAACTAAAATAATGTTGAAAACGGCATTAAACACGATACAGTGAGTCAATTATATGAATGACCAGTGGAAACAAGGCTTTTGAAAACACTGTGGGAAAAAGAGAAAATGATGCTAACCAGCATTTTCTCATTTTTCCAAATATGTTTTCTACCCTGTCAAGGGCAAAATCCGTCATTTGAGCAACATCTTATTATTATGTCATCTGCAAATGCTTTCAACTTGGGCTTGTCAAAAGTTTTGTTGTATGGTAAAAGGTTTAGGGTGGGATTGGCAGTATTACCAGTGAAACAAGAGGTCTTAAAAAGGAAGAGGTTGCTCAAAACAGATGGTCTCCCATGCTGTTTTGCTTTTGCATATTTGTACATATTTTTTCAATAAAACCCTAATTAATCAGATTGTGTCCTAACTGTTGTATATAACTTAAATGTTTTTGAGAAGAGAGGAAAATATGATCGGGGGAACTTTTTCTTTCTCCATCTGTTAAACGGTTATTTGTGAAGAAAAATTAACCCATTTCCAGACATAAACATATACCAACTTCTCACATCTCAGCATGAGATAACTTTTGCAAACACTGTTGGTAAGGAAGTTGCTTATTACCAGCAATTGCTCCATTCCTCACAGTAGTTGCCAAAGTTTTCAGCTTTATAGACATAACAAGTTCTATTTGTTACAGTGATAAAATCACTTGTATTTCCTGAACAGTGAAATAGATTTGAAACATCAATGATGATGTGTCAAAATTCTTTTACAAAGTTTAAAACAAAAAGTACACACACACATACTTCTATAATCTGATAACTTACTCTGTGAATGTAAATTAACGCTTTACCACACAATCCTGAGTTTTATCAACCCTTGGAGACTTGTAAAAACAATTTGGGAAAAGGAGAAAAAGCTGGTAACCAGCATTTTCTCCTTTCACACAATGTTTTCAAGAGGCTTCTCCTTTAGGGCAGTTAAAACTCAGGATGTGGTACAGGGTTAATTTGTCTATTGCAAGTACTTTCAGTTAGGTCAAGTCTAAGATTTTATTGTTTGGTAAAGAGTTAAAGTGTCGATTTCATGGCTTTTGGACTCTTAACTCTTTACCAAATGACACGATTCTTGATTCAACCAAATCGAAAGCATCTGCGTACAATAGATTAAATGTAGCCGACTTGATTTCTGTTTGAAAGGTTAGAAAATATTGTAGGAAAAGGAGGAAATGCTGGTCACCAGCATTTCCTCCTCTTCCCACAATGTTTTCAGAAGACTTTCTTTGTGGGTCATC
Source organism: Tridacna gigas (assembly GCA_945859785.2). Lineage (NCBI taxonomy): Eukaryota > Metazoa > Mollusca > Bivalvia > Cardiida > Cardiidae > Tridacna > Tridacna gigas. The sequence goes on from OX244034.2 coordinate 53,105,297, forward strand.
AGAACTCGGGATTGTTTGGTAAAGAGTTATTTCCTTATCAATATTCTGACTTTTAACGACCCTGACAGAGAAGGCTTCTGAAAACCTTCAGGGAAAAGGGTATATTGCTGGTAAACAGCATTTTCCCCTTTTTTTGCAATGTTTTTAGCCTTTATTACAGGCAAATTGTAGCTTTTAAACCACATTAGATGTATTTTCTACAAATTTTAACATTGGAAAAGACTGTTTTTGTGTGTGTGTGTCAGATGTAATAGGGAACAATACTATTTTTTAATGTTACAGAAAACATTGTGGAAAATTGAGCATTTGCTTGTAATTGCTTCTTCTCCCACGCCGTTTTCAAGAGCTGTATACTCTAAGGATAGAAAAAGATGAATTTGTATGGTAATGGGAAATCAACATGTCCTGTATGTCATCATTTTGTTTGCAGTTTTGAATGTGTTGTTTTCATGATTTGGACACATTTTATTATTCTCATTATTTTATGATAACTGCGTAGAGGTTCTTTGAAATAAAAGGTTAAAATTTGTTAGCATTGCCTGTCCAGCTCGTTTCATTTACAACATATTATCGACAAGTTCCTTCTTGTTAACCTTGTACTGAGTTCAGTCGGTAACATACATGGCTTGAAAACCCGGGGTCGCTGGTTTGATCACCTTGGCTGACTTCTGGCCGAGTAGTCGTATATATGATGATGTGGGAAAGCAGACAGTAGCTTGGAATGAATGATTTGCGAAGTAACAGTGAAAGAACTCCAGGAAAGCATTGATAAGTTCACTGGTCACCGTGATAGAAATAGATATTGTGGAAAACGGCTTAAATAATCAAACATTTTGGTGTGACTTTTAACACTTAGGCTGCTGATCGCAACTCACAAACCTTTTGCGGACAAAGTAGATCAAGATCAAACTGCACAGAACGTGCAGTCTGATCTTTGATCTACATTGTCCGATAAGGAGATGTTTCCCCAATCTCCATAACTTTGAAATACAACATTTTGGTTTTTACCATCACCTTGAAAGTTTCATTTAAGTTATCTAGCAGGATAAGGCTTAAAAGGTTTATTCTACATGATCTCTGAAGGTCTGTTTTTAAAAGATACAACTTGCGAAAATATGTTGGATTTGGTTGAGAGCAGAAACCACTATGACCTGTTTTACGCCAATCTGTGGCCTGCCTACGACATACAAATGATCACTTCTTGAAAGTCTGTATACATATCCCTTGAGAATTCTAGATTAAAGGCCCTGTAGCTGCCAAAAGTAAACAATGGGGTGGTAAAATGCATTTAAATTTAATTAAATCATGCCATTGAAAAGTATGAATATTATTGTCCATCAGTTATTGTAGGGTCGGTACAAGTAATAGTTGATTGCAGAAAAATTAATTTTCAAATCGGGTAAAAAGTAAACAAAAGATAGATCGACCTGTCAACTTTTAACCAAGTTTTAGATTTCATTTTTCCTGCTAGCGACCAACACATGGATCGACCGTGCAATAATAGATTGTCATGTGAAAGGAAGCAAACATTTTTTAATGCGTCAAACTTAAAAAAAAAAGGGAGCAAAGTCGAATATTACTTTTTCCCCCAAATTAAAGGATCTACTCGAAAACTTCGTTTCGAGTTCGACTTCCGTTTGAACTCGAGCGGAACCCTTCACGCAATTAACCGCTCTCAGAACGCCGAGTAAAACGAACATTTTTTACATAGCCTATGTATGAACGACCCCTTGTTAAATAGTAAAGTTAGGTTATTTACAAAAATGTCTGGAAGATTAACCCTTAAGCTGCTAAGCGCGACCCACTGACCTTTTGCGGTCAGTGTAGATCAAGATCAGACAAGTCTGATCTTGGATCTACTCTGTCCGATAAGGAGATATCTTTCCTCTAAAAATGCCTTTGAAATAGGAAATTTTGGGTTTTTACTGTCAGTTTGAAATTTTCATGTCTCGTATTTAACCGGATATAAATGTAGGGTTAACAGCCAGAGTAGAAAGATTTTCAGAGACTTCTCACGACCAACGCTATTCTCAACTATGGCTCTAAACTCGAAGACTAGCCAGCCGATTGGCTGAGACGTCCTGTCTGGGCCAATCACATTGATAGTCTTTGGAATTAGCTCTTACAGCACCATAGTCGAATACATCGGCTTTTGCAGACGGCATACATCAAAATCAGACTGCTCAGAAGGTGCAGTTTGATCTTGGTTCGATACCGTCCACTTGGTTAGTCAAGCCTATAAGATTATTTTATAAAATTCCGAGTTTCAGTGGAATGTATTTTCAGCCGTCGAAAGAGTTCATAATTGACGTGCAACACACGAAAAGGGGCCTTCGGACATATGCGTAAAAGTGTGTCGTTCCAGATCAGCCTGTGCAGTCTATGACTAATCCGAGACGACACTTCCCGGTTTCGTGTGATTTTCTTTTTCACGAAAGTCTATTGTGTGAAAAAATCTTGTGTAGTCGTAAAGTGCTGTCTCGGATTAGCCTGCGCGGACTGCGCAGGCTAATCCGGGACGACACTTTTCGCAAATGTCGAAGGTCTCATTTCGCATGTTGCGGGCCATTTACTTGGCACTGAAAGAGTTAAAAACTTAGAATTGAACGTGTATGTACAATGGTTGGTAAATACCGTCCGAGATTGCACATTCTAGATAAAGATAAACGCGTGATTGCGACTATGACGCATAGGGAGATACATGTAGGTGTAAAACTGCGGGAATTTCCAACAGTTTTGTTTACGAAACTCCGAAAATAGATGAGCCATGCTCTGACAAAAGGGGGCATTACACCTGGCATGTCATTGCTTAATGATGGATCCACAAAATCTATTACGTCTAACAACCGACTGAATCGTGGGGTAAACTGGTCCTTTTTACATGCAGAAAACTGACCAGTAGCAAAAAGGTTTCGGCTGACCTGGGTCGATACTTTTTACAGATGCATTAAGCCTCCTTTTCTCAGAGCATGGCTAAGTTATAATTGGTAATTTTCTTATTATTACGTCGTATGTACTGCCCGACTGATGATATACTGTAAGTTTGAAACAGGAACAAGAAATATCTATAAAAAAAAAATAGACGGCGTAAATTTGCCAGCAAATGGGCAGGGGCCCTTGAAATAAACATGTCTACATTTTTTACCAATCACAAATTTCTATTTATTAATTTGTTACCAATACCAAACAGTAGGTCAAAAGCCAGCACATGTGGTCTAGTACGATCACAAGCTTGTAATTCTAGGATAGTATTCCCACCGACATTGGACTCTTGGCGTTAGTTCGAATAATTAAGTGGTTGCCAGAATGAACATTGTCCTTGTGATTATTGACGGTGGTGACACGAAAGCACGTATTCTTTACCCCTCCAAAATGCCAGACATTGCGCGATAGAAAACCGTGTATTTTTTTTTTTTGAGTATAAGAAATTTAGCCACGCAAACGGAAAAATTTGCGTGACGGGAAATCGGCTTTACAAAGGGGTTCGGCCTATTGCATTGCCTGTGGCGGCGTAGTTTCTTCGCGACGCAAACGCCAACGATGCCTTATTTGGGTCAACATCCAGCCCGGTTCGGAATCAATTGCTAGTCGCATTTTAAACCTTTGCAATGCCGACGGATGTTTCCTTAGAAGGTGCTTAGGTCTGAGTACCCATCGATATTAGGTATAAGTCCAAAACCGTCGTGTTCCAAACATCAACCAGATTGATCTAGTTGACCTACGTCATGGAAGTTGTTAGGCTATATAGAACTGTGGTCAGCCAACGTCAAGACTCGATCTTCCAGCGTAGAAATGAGCGACCTCTCACTACACGGGTCATAAGGACTATTAACAGAACAGAGCCAGCAATACATTTAGTGTCTTGCCTTGACTTGAGTGTGTTCACCTGATTGCAATCAGGCACATGTTTAGATTACCTTAGACGTCGGATATGCCTGTATGCATGTGTTTGCCAACGTCCAGGAACTGGCAGTTTCAAAAACGCTTCGCCAGGAGTCGCCCAAAATCCAGTGTACAGGCCTAATGCCACGTAGGTCTGCGACTTTTATCTACCAACCCATAGGTCGACGCCTTTCTGCGAGTTTACTCATACTCTTTAATATTTCATTATTTAAACCGTATGGGTAAAACCAATGCAAACCATCTACAAAGGGTTTATTTATGTAAAGTGGGTGAATACTATATGGCAGGTCCTTCAATTCACAAATAGACCTAGATCTAAATGGCATGTAGATCTAGATCTACTAGTTTTTGTTGATCAATGATAATTGACAGGTGTTAATTTGCTGCTCCATCATTTGCACAAGGGACCGCAAAAGACATACGTGATAGAGATCTATAGATGCTGAATACATGTAAGTTAATTATTAAGCCTACCGTATATGGTAGTTTCTAAGTAGATTCGGATTAGATCCATATTTAGTGTCTATTCTAGATCTACTCGATCTAGAAGGGTACCTTAAAGTGGAGATAGATCTAGTAGCCTAGATCTACCTACGAAACAAAGATCTGTCAATTTTATCATGTCATTATTAATTTGTCCATTGCATAAAAAATCGATATACTCACGAGAGTTGGTCTATTTCTTTAAAATTTCATTCAATTTTCTCCTTTGTTCGTTGAACATCGTTATAGTACTTGACCCCTTAGGATTTCTTACCTTTTCCATAAATAGAAGCTTTCCTCATATGGCCTTACTGCGCATGTCCACATTTACCGAACTGATATCTGATTGGCAGCTGTGATCTTAGGTGCATGTGATCAGCTGCTGACCGACATTTTCAGTTTCACAACGTATTGTTATTCATAACAGACTTTCAACTCGATGTTGATGGTAATGTGAACGGTAGAAGTATCATATATGATTTCTCCACCGAAATGGCGTGCTATGTGTGTATGCCGAATTCATTTATATTGGACGTAAAGGTCAATCCAAAAGGATTAGGCCAACAGTGTATGGATCAGGTAGGTGAACAATATTCATTAATCTGTGATCAGCTGTGTTACCGTAGCGTATCTCCGACTTTGCGATTATTTATATCACTATTTTCTGATAGATCTAGTGCTGGTGTTTACTTAGATCTATGCGTTTAATTATGAAAGGAAATTGAAACATCTCGTTGCGTTTTGGGAGCATATTACAGAATTTTGCGTCTCTTATAAATATTCCTTGAAAGTTTCATTATCGATTTTCTCTTGTGCCGACAAAGAGAAACCTTGACTGTCTAAAAATAGCAAGCGTTATCAATTGTGACCTTCAGTTGAAAAGTTCAGAGAAAGCAGCATGCTGCCGACGACTTTTGTGTTTATTCTGCTCCAAAGATAGTTATCCTTCTGATTAAAAACAGTGGTGGAGAAGTAGCAGCTGCTTGTAACAAGGAACACATGTAGGTCTTTTTCTCAGTAGGTTTCCATTTCATTAGCAAGCCATTTCTAAGACATTTGGTGGTCTGTCATTTTCTGAAGTAGGTAAACTCTTTAGCAAATGACAGATTTTTAGACTACTCCAAATTAAAAGCATTTGCGGACTACAAAATAAACAAAACTTAAAAACTGAAATTTGTTTTGGGAAGGCTAGAAAACATTGTGGGAAATGGAGAAATGCTGGTTACCAGTATTTTCTCCTTTTCCCACAATGTTTTCAAGTGGCTTCTTTCTCAGGGTCGTTAGATGTCGGGATTGTGTGGTAAAGAGTGAACTCTATAGAATTTCCATTCTGAAAGTATTTGCAGACAACAAATCACAGATTACTAAAGAGATAGGATTTCATCTTAAAAGGATAGTAAACCCTGTGGGAAAAGGAGAAAATAAAAAAAGCATTTTTGGTACAGATAACTGTCCCCGAAAGCAATTTTATTTTTTGATTGGCCCCCTCTGGGTACCGAGACGATCGTGAAAAAAAATGCATTTTCTCCATGTTTTCTATCCTATCACAGACAAAACCAGTATTTAACGAACTGTTAATTTGTTGTCTGTAAATGCCTTGAATTTGGATAAGTCTGAAATTTTGTCATCTAGTAAAGGGTTAAAACAGCAGAAGTGTACCATTTGTTTATGATTACAGGTCTGCAAAAAGCTTGGCATCATAGAGCAAGATTATTTTGGACTTCAGTATGTTGGTAGTAGATCTGAAGAGCTATGGTTAAACTTGAGGAACCGGCTTGATCGACAGCTGGCTCCCCCATTCAGACTGGATCTGAAAGTTAAATTCTTTGTGGAGCCTCATAGACTGTTACAGCCTTCAACCAGGTAAGAGGTTCTATATACGTAACATGTACAGAGTACAGAGACGATTGTGAAAAAAACAGTTAAAATCAGTGCACAGATTTTGTGTGCTCTTTGAAACTCTCTAATTTTCACAAATAAAGGACAAAACTAGATTGGAACAAACCTGTTGCTCAAGTATTCAATAATTCTTCATTTCAAATACAGATGTTTTCAATTTACTGCTAAACATATCGAAAAAAAAGTTTAATTCATCTGTTACTCAAGGTCTATAGATACGTTCCCCAAATACACACAAAATGGCCGCCAAAGACGTTTTATAATTTGTCCTTGGTCATGTGTTGCTCTAAAAGTTAATTGAATTTCGCTCCAGTACAGATTAAATTGAAGAAACAAACTCTGTACAGCACTGTAGCTTTGCTACCAGAAAATTCATGATGGACTTGAGATGGTGAGGTGCACAATAAATGTCCAAATATATAAAGAAGCACCGTAAACGTTTCATTATTCAGACTAAACATAAGCCATGCTCTGGCAAAAGGGATTTTAATGCATCCCTGTGATAGATGATATCAAGCAAGTCATCATGTAATTATGGATGCATAGAGTTGATTTTCTATCAGAGCTCCAGATAAGAAGGAGTGATGGTATTCTAAATCCATTATTTCTCTTCCAAACCCTGTGTTGTGGGTACTTATTAGAATCGTCTCGTCGATCGTCTTGACAAGATGATTCTAATGAGTACCCACAACATAGGGTTTAGTAGAGAATAATTGATATTTTCAATTTTGAAATAAAAATCACTCCCTCTATCTGGAGCTCTGTTCTATAACAACCTACTGAATCATATGGTATACTGGAATGCAGAAGATTAACCAATAGGGAAAAGGTGGGAAATCCTAATTTAACCCTTTACTACACAAGCCAACATTTAATGATGCTGAAGAACAAGCCTTTTGAAAACAATGTGGGAAAAGGAGAAAATGGTGGTAACCAGCATTTTCTCTCTTTCCCACAATGTTTTCTACACTTCCCAAAACAAATTTCTATTTTACATCCATATTAAATTTTTTGATTTGTCATCTGCAAAAGCTTTCAGTTTGGGCCAGTCTAAAATTTTGTTGTTTGGTAGAGTTAAAGAAATTTAACAGGGAGGTCAGGGAAAACCCAGCTTTGTGTTGATATTTTAGTGATTTGAGTGATAAATTTTGGATAAAAAAATCCAGTTTTCTAGGCCTCTAAATTAACCCTTTACCAGATGACAAAATTTTAGCCTTGTCCAAATTGAAAGCATTTGCAGACGACAGTTTCATTGTTGGTCTAATGGTGCAATTTTTCTTTGATAGGGCAGAAAACATGGTGCGAAAAGGAGAAAAGGCTAGTTACCAGCAAAAAGCTTCTTTCCCACGGTTGCTAAAGGCGGCATTGTATGGTAAAGGGTTAAGCAGAGGAATATCCCTTGCTGGTCACTTTCTCCTTTTCCAACAATGTTTTTTACCATTTCTTAAAGAAATTTAGTTATTTGATCTATATTTAATTTGTTGTCCGAAAATACTTTGAGTTTTGGAGTAAACTAAAACTTTCTTGTCTAGTAAAGGGTTAACTCCATACAAAATGACAAAAATTTTAGATATGTTCATATTGAAAGCATTAATTTTGCAGATAGCAAATTAAATGTGACTTGCATCGAGAAGAAAGATTTTGTCCATGATATGGTAGAAAACATTCTAGGAAAGGGGAAGAATGCTGAATACCAGCATTTTCTCCTTTTCCGTCATTATTTTCAAAAGCCTTCCTCCTTATGGTCCTTAACTGATTACTGCACAAGCAAAGTATAGATTTGTCCAGATTGAAAGCATTTGCAGACAACAATTCAAATGCGGCTCAAATGATAGTATTTGTCTATGAAAGGATAGAGATTATTGTGGGAAAAGGAGAAAATGCTGGTTACCAGCATTTTCTCCTTTTCCCACAATGTTTTCAAAAGGCTTTCTTCTTGGGGTCGTTAAAACTCTATCATTGTGTGGTAAAGTATTAGATTGTGTGGTAATGAGTAAATGCTTTTTTTCAGGGAAATATTTTACGACCAAGTAAAAGAAGAACTGGACAATGGTAAACTAGTGGTAGATGATGAAAAACAGCTCTTGACCATGTTGTCATACGTGGCACAGGCAGATTTTGGAAATTTTGAACGTGAATTCTATCAGTTTAATCAATACTCCACCTTGCTAGAAAACAGTGTAGAACTTACGCCAGATATGGTTGAGCGTGTGGCGGAACTGCACATGCAGTTGACAGACATGAGTAAAGAGTCAGCCCAGTATAACCTGTTGAAAGAAGCAGCAACTTTGAGAAACTTTGGTGTGGAGTATCATGAAGCTGTTCTACATAATGACAGTGTTAAAATTGGTGTTGGACCAACTGGAATAGTGTATTATACAAGCAATATGGAACCCATTGAAAGGTATTTACTTATATCACATTTTTCATTTTTCATAGATAGAAGGAATTGATTAACATTTTTCCTTGCAATCCCAAGTTTTAATGCCGTTGGGAAAAGAGGCTTTTGAAAACACTGTGGGAAAAGGAGAAAATGATGGTTACCAGCATTTTCTCCTTTTCTCCGAGTCTTTGACATATTCCATCAGTTTAGCCACATTCAATTTGTTGTTTGAAAATGCTTTGAAATTAGACAACTGTAAAATTTTGTTGTATTGTAGAGTTAACAAAGAAATCATGGGCAAGTCATGAAATGATAAATAGGTAACAATGTGGATAGAAAAGTATATTAGATATTTGAAGGATTTAGCTAGGTTAAATTTTTTAATTCTTAAGTTTAACTCTTTACTAAAAATATTAGACTAGTCCAATTTGAAAGCATTTGCAGACAACAGATTAGATGTGACTTAAAAACTGAATTTGTTATGGGACAGGGAGAAAACATTGTGGGAAAAGGAGAAAATGCTGGTTACCAGCATTTCTCTTTTTCCCACAATGTTTTCCATAGGCTTCCATTTTAGGGTGGTTAAAAGTCAGGATTGTGAGGCAAAGTGTTACCTCTTTACCACTCAAGCCAGACTTTCAGCAACCCTGAGGAAGGAGGCTTTTGAAAAAGTTGTGGGTAAAGAAGAAAATGCTGGCAACCAGCATGTTCCTCCTTTTCCCGCAACGTTTTCTACCCTTCTATAAACAAATTTTAATGTTTGAGTCACGTTATTTTGTCAGTTAAAGAAAGATCTTACCAGAATATCTGCTGAGTATATCTGTAGCTCTGAAGTACTTTTTAATTCCTTTCACAGGTTGGAGTACATTATGATAAGTAAAGCGGAACATTTTGGAAAAAATTGTACATTACGTGTTTTGAATGACAATGGCATGATTCGTGATCTCGAGTTTAAAATGAACACACAGCCTGCGGCAAATGCTTTATACAGGAGTGTGACAGAAATGCATTCGTTTTTTTGCTGTGATACAGTGCATAATGACGTATCTGCCCAGTTCAATCGGGACTTCAAAGGGATGCTGGCATCCATATTTAATGTTAACACAACATTGGGTAAGTTTATTTATATATGAAATACAAAATTTCAGATTCCTCCAAATTGAAAGCATCTGCAGACAACGAATTAAATTTGACTAAGTAAGATATGTATCTGAAATGGTAGGAACCGTTGTAGAAAAGGTAAAGAACACCTGTTTTATTAAAAATCATTTGCAAATGACAAATTAGGTTTGGCTAAATGTTAAAATTTCCATTTTGAAAGGGTGGAAAACATTACACAGAAAACAGAGATAATGCTGGCTAACAGCATTTCCACTTTGATGTTTTCAAAAGCCCCCTCCCCAGAGTTGTTAGGGTGAGATTTTTTGGTAAAGAGTTAAGCATTAGAATACTCCCTCATGCCTTGCCTCTGTTTGCAAGCTTGAGACACTGCTGCACAAAAATAATTGAATCTAGTCAATAAATTAACTCTTTACGACCCAATAACATTTTAAACCAGTCCAAATTGAAAGTGTTCGCAGACAACAAATAAAATGGGACACAAATCTCTGTCTTTGAGACTGTTGAAAACATTTTGGGAAAAGAAGAAAATGCTGGTCACCAGCACTTTCTTCTTTTCCCACAATGTTTTCAAAAGCCTTCTTCTTCATGGTCGTTAAAACTTGGGATTGTGTGGTAAAAAGTTAATCAATACTGGGTCTTTCGTATAATGCGACAAAAAAGATGTTATTAAGACCAAAGCAATGGGTGTGTTCTTGGTAACTCTTTACTAGGTGACAAAATTTAATTCTTATCCCACATTGAGAGCAATTTCAAAGGGCAAATGTTACATTATTCTTTACCACACAACAAAATTTTAGACTGGCCCAAATCCAAAGCATTGTAGAAAAAGGAGAAAATGCTGGTTACCAGCATTTTCACCTTTTCCACAGTGTTTTCCAAAAATTTCTTTCTCTGTGTTGTTAGAACTCAGGGTTGTGTATTCAAAAGGGTTAAAAGAAAGATGTGTAAGGTTGAATGCTGGTTTCCAGCATTTTATCCTTTTTCTACACTGTTTTCAAAAGCTTTTTTTCACAGGTCATTAGAAATCTGAATTGCTTGGTAAAGGGTTTATTAAATCATAGACAGCCTTTCAAAACTTGAATTGCCTTTTGCAGACAGTTTGGATCAATATTCAAGATTCGAACAAGTACAATAGTTCAATCTTTGATGAACAGGGACATTTTTGTGATAGATTGAGCCGATAGCCTGAATCTTGTAATAACTTGTGGTATTTCTATGTGTCCATTTTATGTATTTGACACTCTAAGGGTTAGATTAACTCTTTGCCACACAATCCAGAGTTTTAACGACCCTTAGAAAGAATGCTTTTGAAAAAATTGTGGGAAAATGAGAAAATGATTGTAACCAGCATTTTCTCCTTTTCCAACAATGTTTTCTACCCTTCCAAAGGCAGATCACATCATTTGAATACAATCAAATTTGTCGCCTGCAAATGCTATACGTTTGGTCAAGCCTAAAATTTTGTCCTTTGGTAAAGAGTTAATAATCAGTGGGTGTGTTCTTGTAAGCATATTATCAGGACTTTTTGTGTAGAATCATTCTTTCATCTCACTGCAGACCACTTTCTACAACATTTTAAGAAAAGAAGAAGCTCTCTGTTTGCAGTTTGTCCTTTTTCCACAGTGTTTTCATGTGTTGAACTTTAATTAATATTAGTTATCCATATTAAAAAAAGACTGATTGTTTTTGATGTATTTTCACTGCAAGTTTGTTATCAAAGGTATGAGTTTACCTTTACCTGAACAATCTGTGTTATTAGGACCCTGAAGAATACATCTTTCAAAAGCATTGTGGGAAAAGGTAAAATGCCGGAAAACCAGCATTTTCTTTATTTTCTTCAATTTTATCACTTTATCGAAGACAAATCCTGTCATTTCAACCACTGTTAATTTGTTGTTTGCAAATGCTTACATTTTGGTTAAGTAATAAACATCATTTTATGGTTAGCAGTTAACCACATGGTTCCGTATTTTAACTGTTTACCACACAATCACGGGTTTTAACGACCCTGAAGAAAAAACCTTTTGAAAACATTGTGGGAAAAGGAGACAGTGCTGGTAACCAGCATTTTCTCCTTTGCGCACAATGTTTTCTAACCCTCCCAAAATAATTTTCAATTTTTGAGTCACATTTATTTTGTTGTCTGCAAATGCTTTAATTTGGACAAGTCTAGAATTTTGTCGTTTGGTAAAGAGTCAAAGACCCTGAGGGAGGAAGCTTTTGAAAACATAATGGGAAAAGGAGAAAATGCTAGTATCCAGCATTTTTTTCTTTTCCGACAATGTTTGCTGTCCTATCATTGAGTTGAAGCTCATTGTACCAGCTTCTAATTTGTAGCCTGCACATGCTTTGAATATGGAAGAGTCTAAAATTTGTCATTTAACCCTTTCCCAAACAAGCCCTGGTTTTTACAGGTCTGCAGTACAAATCTTTTGAAAACACCGTGGGAAAAGGAGAAATTGCTCGTAATGAGCTATTTCTCCTTTTCCCACGGTGTTTTCTACCCTTTTGGAGAACTTTTCCCCATTTTCATCAAATTTGAAATATTCGTCTGCAAACTCTTTCAGTTTGGAAAGGTCTAAAATTTGTCGTCTGGGAAAAGGTTAAGAAAGGGTTGATTGATACTTTCCTTCAAGTAGTTGGTATTACAGAATGATGTATTTAACACATTACCACACAACAGTACTTTAGACTGATCCTAATTGAAAGCATTTGCAGACAACAAACCAAATCTATCTGAAAAGTTGGAAACCATTGTGGGATAAGGAGAAAATGCTGGTTACCAGTATTTTCTCCTTTTCCTATAATGTTTTCAAGAGTATAATTTCTGCAGGTCGTTAAAACTCGGGAGCGTGTGGTTATGAGTTATACTCTATCCATAGACTGGTCTGTTAGAATTGAATTTTGCCAACCCAATCTGATAGTAACCCCTTACCAAACAAGAAAGAAAACTATATAGACTTGTTAGGTTTGAAGAGGTCCTGCATGGCTCCGTGGTGATGTAGGTAAGCGGTTTGGGCCTCACTGGAAGCACTGTTTTTTTTTTCGGGAGTGTCAGTGTCACTGGGCAAGACACTTCAGAGCTAAAGTCTAGTATTGGTGAAACCCAGAACACACATATGTGAGATGTTCCCGTGATATGACTAAAGTAATGTTGAAAGCGCATAAAACACCATTTTTATCAACAAATTTATTGTTCATTTTAAAAGTACTCGCAAATGTCAAAGTAACTGTAGCCCAAGGAATAAAATTTATTCCCTTTCCCAAACAAGCCCTGGTTTTCACATGTCTGCAGTAGAAGTTTTTTGAAAACTCTGTGGGAAAAGGAGAAATTGCTCATAATGAGCAATTTCTCCTTTTCCCACAGTGTTTTCTACCCTTTTTGAGACCTTTCTGCCATTTTCATCAAACTTAAGATTGTCGTATGCAAACTCTTTCAATTTGGACCTGTCCAAAATTTGTCATTTGGGAAAGGGTTAAGGGCAGAAACATTGTGGGAAAAGGAAAACGGCTGATATCCAGCATTTTGTTCTGTTTACACGTTTTCAAAAGCTTTCTCTCTTTGTGTCATCAAGTCTTGGTACATTGTGGTAAAGGGTTGACAGCGACATGTCCATTCCAGGTTTGGACTATGTGTTTGATATCAAAAGGACATCTCAGGAAGCTTATGATCATGCAAGACGAGCCATTTTCAAAGCGACAGGGCCAGAATGCTCCCCTCGAAAGAGACACCTGTTGGATAATCGAGGAAACCCAGACTGTGATAGCAGAAGAGCAAAAGCAGACTTACAGTTAAAACAAAAGGTAGACATCTTCATACAATTAAATTGACCCTCTACCAAGCAATTCCTGTTTGTTTGACCCAGAGGAGCCGGGCCCCGGTAGCTCAGTCGGTAGCATACAGGACTTGAGAACAGAAGGTCACTGGTTCGATCTCTGGCACGCCTAATTTCTTTCCGAGGATTGATGATAGTCATTGTGACAGGATTCATTCCTCTCTCACGTCATTGTGACAGGATTCATTCCTCTCTCACTGCTGACCATTGTTTCGATGATGGCTTTGTGGGAAAGCAGCCAATGGCTTGGAAAGAATATTGTATGTAGTACTGGTAAAAGAAACTCCAAGAAAGGATTGATAGGTGCACTTGCCACCGCTTTATAACTGAAATAATGTTGAAAACGGCATTATACACCATACAATCAATCAATCAATTGACCCAGAGGAATAAGACTTGCGAAAACATTGTGTGTAAAGGAGAAAACGCACGTGACCATATGTCCATATGGTGGAGCCTAAAAAAGAGTGCAACAGGAATATATCATCCCTTAGAGTGCAGAATAAACCCAACAGACAGTTTAAATCTAGAAATAAGACCCACATGAATAAAATACCAAGGTCTATTGTGTCTAGAATGTCTTGGCAAAATGGACAGTATAGATCAAAGATCAGGCTGCACATTTTGTGCAGTCTGATCTTGATCTACACTTACCACAAAAACAACTATTGTTGTGAAGGGTGCTTTAAAGGTTATTATTGTAACTTGTCTGTAATGTAGAAGGATTGAAGTAGTTATAATACATGTATGTACATACATAGGTTCGTAATGTCACATTGCTTTGTCAAATATTGAAGGGGGATATGGTTCATTTAATGTCTTATTAGTCACCAGTTTTTGAAATCCTGTATTGTAACAACTCTGAGGAAGGAGTCTTTTAAGAACTTTGTGAGGAAAAGAGAAAATGCTGATAACCAGCATTTTCTCCTTTTCCCACAATGTTTTCTTTTGCCAAGATTGTATTTGTTGTCTGCAAATGCTTCCTGTTGGGTCGGGCCCAAAATTTAGTTGTTTGGTAAAGAGTTATGTTCTTCGTACACGCCTAGGCATACTGCAGAAGAATTTTTTATCACCATAATTATAAATGAAAGAAAACAATTGACCATTTGCCACAGTGTTTTAAAATGCATTCATATATTGAACTTTTAATTCATCATAATTATTCATATTTTACATTTATACTGTAAATTTTTAAGTTGTTTGCTGTTACATTTTTATTTGATGACAATATTTGGGACTTATCCAAGTTGAAAACATTTGCAGATCTCAAATGATCGAGTTTGTCTCTGAAAAGGTAGAAAACATTGTGAGAAAAGAACAAAATGCTGTTTTTCAGCATTTTTTTTCCATGTCCCACAACATTTTTGAAAGTCTTCTTTTTTCAAGATCATTAAAACACTGGATTGTTTGGTAAAGGGTTAACTCTTTACCAAAGGACAAATCTCAGTCTTGCCCAAATTGAAAGTATTTGCAGACAACAATTTCACTGTGGCTTAAAGTATGGAGTTTGTCTTCAAAAATATTGTGGGAAAAAGAGAAAATGCTGGTAAACAGCATTTTCTCTTTTTTCCCACGATATTTTTAAAAGGCTTCTTCCTCAGAGTTGTTAAAACATTAGATTGTTTGGTAAAGGGCTTAGTGATGTAATAAATTAAAAATAGAAATGTCATAAGACCCTGAGTCATCATCTTTCCTCCTTATTTTATCATTCTCCGTTAAATTTTAACCCATTACCTGACAATTCCATGTCTTTACTCTTTACCACACAATCCCGAGTTTTAATGACCCTGAGGAAGAAGCCTTACGAAAACATTATGGGAAAAGGAGAAAATGCTGGTAACCAGCATTTTCTCCCTTTCCCACAATGTTTTCTTACCTTTCAGAGACTAATTCTATTGATTGAGCCTCATTTAATTTGTTGTCTGCAAAGGCTTTCAATTTGGGCCAGTCTAAAATTTTGTCATTTGGTAAAGGGTTAAAGAAAATAATGTATCATGTAAGCTTGTCTATAATTTGTTATCAGCAAATGTTCATAAAAAGAAAAAGTCTGTTTTTTACCACAAAATCCCAAGTTTTAACAACCCTGACTTTGAAGGCTTTTTAACCCTTTCCCAATCAAACCCTGGTTTTCATGTGTCTGCAGTACAAGTCTTTTGAAAACACTGTGGGAAAAGGAGAAATTGCTCGTAACCAGCAATTTCTCCTTTTTCCACAGTGTTTTCTACCCTTTTTGAGAAATTTCTGCCATTTTCATCAAATTTAAAATTGTCGTCTGCAAACTCTTTCATTTTCGACCAGTCTAAAATTTATCGTTTGGGAAATGGTTAAAACATTGTTGGAAGAGGAGAAAAATGCTAGTAGTCGGCATAACTACATATCCTGGACTGCTTTTACCAAACTTTCTGGAATCTTAACTCTTTCCCAAACAAGCCCTGGTTTTCACGTGTCTGCAGTACTAGTCTTTTGAAAACACTGTGGGAAAAGGAAAAATTGCTCGTAATGAGCAATTTCTCCTTTTCCCACAGTGTTTTCTACCATTTTTGAGAACTTTCTGCCATTTTCATCAAATTTAAAATTGTCATCTGCAAACTCTTTCAATTTGGACCAGTCCAAAATCTGTCGTTTGGGAAAGGGTTAAGGACCCTGATGGGGAAAGCTTTTGAAAGCAAATTGGGGAAAGGATTGACTGATAGATTATATAGTGTTTAAAGCCATTTTCAACATTATTTAAGGTGCAGCCAGTGTACCTATCCATGCTTTCCCGGAGTTCCTGTTACTGGTACCTTGCACAATATTCTTCCCAAGCCACTGGCTGCTTTCCTACATAATCATCAGTCAGACAATGATCAGCAGTGAGAGAGGAATGAACCCTGTTGCAATGACTATCATCAGTCCTTGGAATTGAGAAAAAAAAAAAGGCTGGTGGTAACCACCATTTTTTTTTCCTTTTCTCACAAAGTTTTCTACTTTTTTCATGTTTTCTACAATGTTTTCTTCCCATCTAAAGTACAATTTTCCATCATTTGGGACACAATAATTGGTGTTTGCAAATGCTTTCAAATAGGACAATTTTGTGTTTTGGTAAAGAGATACAGAGGATACTTGTTTTTTTTTTTGTGAAAGATAGAAATCTATTTCATCGAGTGAACATCATTGGTAATATTTTCTGTGCAGCCACTTGTGAAAATATTACTGATGATGTTCATTCGATGAAATAAATTCTGATCTTTCACCGAAAAAAAACAACAACAAATATTCTATTTATTTCAAGCTTCTAACCCCTATTTTGTTGGAACTTTCATCAAAATCCAGTACAGTTGTTTTTGGTAATTCCCTGTGGCGTACCCCCCTCACATAACAACACATTATAATATTACATAAAGGGCGAGAAATATACTGTAAATTACGTCATATTTCCCTCCATTTGAATGGCACGCATTGTTTACCTTACTAACCAGTGCGCGGGAACTACTGTTTCCGCCTTCAATAGGACAGTTAGGAAATATAAAATCGGTATTTTCACTGGTCATAACCATGAAATATCAAACCATAATCCACCATTATTTCTCGATAAACTACCAAAAAGCATGAAATAAACAGAGGATATTTGGGGTTTTTTTTGTAAAAGATCAAAATTTTTTGTTGGGATTTGTAAAGTACACTGGGGAGCTCCCCACCAGTGAGTTTATCAGTCAGTCAATTCACTGGTCAAAAGTGTGAAATTATCAAACCATAATCCACCATTATTTCCCAATAAACTATTGAAAAGCAGGAAATAAAAGTTGTTTTTGTGGCCAGTACACATCCTAATTTTGTGAACTGACTACCCAGAATATTATCAAGTCTGATCTTGGATCTTTTCTGGAGAAGAGTTTTAAGTGTCTTTCAACTGAAATGAATTACAGTATCATGATGTTTACAGAAAAATCATTCATTCTATCAGACTTAACCCTTTACTACACAATTCCAACTCTTAACAACCTTGAGAAAGAAGCCTTTTGAAAACATTGAGGGAAAAGCATAAAATGCTTATAACTAGCATTTTCTGCTTTCAATTTAGACCAGACTAACATTTTGTTGTTAGGTAAAGAGATAAAGGATTATAGTTACTGTTAATTTCCTATTTCTAGGAAATGATTCTCAATTTGAAGTACCAGTACGTAATCAGGCTTTTGATTAACCCTGTACCAAACAGTCCCAGGTTTTCACTACACTAGGATTGAAGGCTTTTGAAAACAATGTGGGAAAACCATTAAATGCTGGTAATCAGCATTTTCTCCTATTCCCACTATTTTTTCTACCCTATTAGAGAGGTTAAGCTCATTTGTACCAATTTTGAATTTTTCGTCTGCAGTCAGGAAAGGGTAAAGGAAGTCCCATTGAAAATTTTATTGAACTGACGCTAGTTTTCAAGATACTATCAAATTGTATGATATCATTTTGTTCATATTAGACTCAGGATTACAGTCTGTGGTACTTTCCTAATTCAAGGAAATCTTCCTGCATTAGAAGTAGATAAACACCCTTTTAACCCAGTATTACAAAATCCCGAGTTTTAACAACCCAGAAAAAGAAAGCTTTTGAAAACATTCAGGAAAAAGGAGAAAATGCTGATAACCAGCATTTTCTCCTTTTCCCAATATGATTTCTATCCTGTCTTTGATATGTCGTCTGCAAATGCTTTCAATCTGAAACAGTCTAAATTGTTTTTGTTTATTCAAGAGCTCAACAAGGATATCCCATTTTATGGAGCTTAGATTACTTTTCAAGATACTTAACTAATTGTATGATATCATTTATTCATATCGCACTGTAAGGATTGCAGTTACAAGTACTTTCGTATTTCAAGATGCTTCTGAACAAATTTTACGATCTTATTTACATATATTTTAACTCTGTACCAAACAATCCTATGTTTTCACAACCTTAACGAAGAAGACTTTTGAAAACATTGAGGGAAAAGGAGAAAATGCTGGTCACCAGCATTCTCTCCA
The DNA here is from genome assembly GCA_945859785.2 of Tridacna gigas. Classification (NCBI taxonomy): domain Eukaryota; kingdom Metazoa; phylum Mollusca; class Bivalvia; order Cardiida; family Cardiidae; genus Tridacna; species Tridacna gigas. Next base: position 53,123,917 of record OX244034.2, read on the forward strand.
ATTCCCACCATGTTTTCTACCATTTCAAAGACAGAATTTGTCTGTTGAGCTATGCTGAGTATGTCATCTGCAAGTTCTGTTCGGTCAAGTCTTAGATTTTGTCGTTTGGTAAAGAGTTAAAACTTGTTTACTTTTTCCCAAATGACAAATTTGAGACAAGTACTTTTCTTATTGTAGGAAATCTTTATCTGCCAGAATTACATAGGATAATCATACTTTCAGTTTACTCTTAACCACATAATTCTGACTTTTAATGATCCTTGAGAAGAAAGCTTTTGAAAACATTGTGGGTAAAGGAGAAAATGCTGGTAACCAGCATTTTCTCCTTGTCCCACAGTGTTTTCTACCCTATGCAAAACAGAAATCATCATTTGCACCACATTTAATTTGTCATCTGCAAAATGCTTTCAAATTGGTAAAGACCAAAATTTTGTTGTTTGGTAAAGAGTTTAGGAAGACCCTATTTATAGACCTGGCATTGGTTTTCAAGCTGCTGAAAGAATTGTAGGTGTGTCAATTGTAGCTATGTTGTGTAAATGCTGTATTATATATAAATTTCAGATTAACCCTTTACCAAATGACCAATTAAAGACTCTCTCGTATTTAAAGTATCCTATTGATAATAAATTCTAAATGGCATAAATAGGCTGAGGTTCTCCGATAAAAACATTGTTACAAGCAAGCTCTCCATTTCAACAGTGTTTTCCAAAACAAATCACTGTAGTGGCATAAAAAGTTGTCTTTATATACTTACAGGTTGAACTGCAAACGGAGTACAGTAACATAAAATGTAAACAGTCTTGTTCATTAATTTACATAATACATGAAGCAGGAAACAAAAGGATTTTTTTTGGCTGTCAGAACTGAAAAGCTTTCTTAGGTTAAGGCCAATTTAACATCTAACCCTTTATGTCAGAGTTTTGGAATTTTAGTTCCACTGTATTCAAAGATGACTAGCACTGCAGAGCCATCAAAATTAGGTAGGGGAATTATCTTTACAGAGCTGGATTAGTGAACAGACATTTTGTGTCACATAAAGACCTCAGAGCCTTCGGCTATTAGTGCAACTCAATGTGCTATTGTGGACAGAATCTGCAGTCTGATCTTGAATCTACACTGTGTAACATGTCAAGATAATTATAGCCAAAAAGTTTTAAATTGCACTATTTTATTTTTGGCTGGAAAAAAAATTAACTTGTTTAGAAGTGCAATTTGTGGGCTGTTTCTGCAAGAATATTTTACAAATGGCAGACAGTGTAAATCTGAGATCAGACTGTATTTTCTGTGTGGCCAGATCTATATCTACACATGCAGCAAAAGCTGCTAAAGTAATGCTTTGCACTGTAAAAGCTTACTCTTTATTGAATGAAGAAATCTTTTACTCATTCAAATTTAAAGTTACTTAAAAACCAAAATTTCTCGTTTGAAGAAAGAAAAACTTTGTGGAAAAAGGTTATCAGCATTTTCTCCTTTTCCAAAATGTTTTCAAAAGTCCCTTTCTTTATGGTGGTTAAGATTCAGGATTGTTGGTTAAGAGTCAAAGGGATCTGACGATAATCAAGAAACAACTGTAGTAACCTGGGAACGAATTAGGTTATTGTGTTGCTTATTTACATGTATTTACGAAATACCAAAATTACATCAGAAATTTTGGGAAGTCCAGAGGTAGCTTAATGAGGAGATGTTTGACCTTTCATTCTACATGCTCTATATAGACTTGCTATGTATTGCTGAAAATAGTCAAAAGGAAGAAAATATTACAGAAGAGAAACAAAAACTGTTGCAAAAAATATAAACAATTTCGATGAAATAGAAACCACAAGCATTTGCTCTTTTTTTTCCTGTAACATTTTAAAAGTTGTCTTTGTCACGGGCATGAAGTCTTATTTATATGTTGGGTCTAAGGGTCAACCCTTTAAGCCCTGGAACCAACTTAAGTTGTTTTGCAGTAAGTGTAGATCAAAACCAGACTGTACAGAATGTGCAGTCTGATCTCAGATCTACACTGTGTTTAAAATCCTTTACCACACTATCCTAACTTTTAACAACCCTAAAATGAAAGGCTTTGGAAAACACTGTGGGGAAAGGAGAAAATGCTGGCATTTTCCCACAATATTTTCTATGCTTCTCAAATTAAATTTCAAGTTTTGAGTTGTATTTATTTTGTCGTATTTATTTTGTCGTCTGCTAATGCTTCAAATTTTGGCTACCCTAAAATTTTATCATCTTGTAAAGAGTTGATACTAATTTATGTTTCACAACCTTGAAATAGCAATGATTCAGACTGTTTTTTGTGATTATAAAAATCCAAATCATTTATTCAGTGCTTTAAGGGTTAAAGCAGGTTACTAGGTTTGTAAGATGTGATACAGCAGGTTACTAGGTTTGTAAGATGTGATAAAGCAGGTTACTAGGTTTGTAAGATGTGATAAAGCAGGTTACTAGGTTTGTAAGATGTGATAAGCCAGGTCAAGAATTCTATATCCTTGTTTCTGTTCAATATTCTGTTGTTCAGCAACATTTGCTGAGTCATACCGGTACTTTGTTTGTTAACTACCGTAACTTTAAACACATGTAATGTTCCTTGTCGAAATTGGAAGACTAGCCAACTGATTTGTTCAATCAGAATTTCTGAGCCAATTCGTGGGCTCGTCTGAGATTGAAATTGGACAAGCTTGTCAATAAGTTAAGTATATGTGTATACACATATGAGGCTTGAGGGTTGTGAGTTTGAACTCTGGCTCAGTCGAAATTCTGGCAGAGGTTTAACTCTTTACCAAATGAGAAAATTTTGGACCTGACCAAATTGAAAGCATTTGCAGACGACAGATTGAATGTTGTTTAAATGGTGATTTCTGTATTTGATAGGGTAGAAAACATTGTGGGAAAAGGAGAAAATGCTGGTTACCAGCATTTTCTCCTTTTCCCATAATGTTTTCATAAAGCTTCTTTCTCAGGGTTGTTAAAACTCGGGAGCGTGTGGAAAAGGGTTAACCTTGTACCATGCAATCCTGAGTTTTAACGATTAATGAAGTAGACAAACCTTTGGTATTTTTATCTAGGCTTGCAGCTCACCAGTCATACCAGAAGGAGCCCCTAGTGCTTGGGTAAAAAAAACAAAACAGCTAGCTCCTTTTTATGCCCCTGCCATGAAATGGGGGGGGGGCATATAGCGTTACCTGTGTCCGTCTGTGTGTGTGTTAGTGTGTGCGTGCGTGTGTGTGTCCCATTCTTGTCTGGAGCATAACTTCTACATTTATCAATGGATTTCAAAATAATTTTGCACAATTGTTCTCCTTAAGAAGTACTAGTGTCATGCGAAAAGTTTGTTTCGATACGCCCAAGGTCAAGGTCATGGTTGAAGGTCAAATGTTTAAACTGACCTTGTCCGGAGCATAACTTCTACATTTATCAATGGATTTCAAAAAAACTTCGCACACTTGTTCTCCTTAACAAGTACTAGTATCATGCGAAAAGTTTGTTTCGATATGCCCAAGGTCAAGGTCACAGTTGAAGGTCAAATGTTTAAATTGACATTGTCCGGAGCATAACTTCTACATTTATCAATGGATTTCAAAAAAACTTTGCACACTTGTTCTCTTTAACAAGTACTAGTGTCATGCGAAAAGTTTGTTTCGATACGTCCAAGGTCAAGGTCACAGTTCAAGGTCAAATGATAAAATTGATATTGTCTACATTTATCAATGAATTTCAAAATAACTTGGCAAACTTGTTCTTCATTTTGAGTACTAGTGTCATATGACATACCAGTGACCAATACCATTTAGCGGGGGCATCCGTGTCTCTGACACACCTATTTCTAGTTGAAAGTTTCTGCATTTATCTCTGTGCTAATGTATGTACATGTACAGCAGTATTTGTCTTTTTGTCCATCATGGCTCAGTCAGTTTTATGCTAAGAATTATTATATATACATGGAATACATGTCTATAGGTTTTGGGTATGATATCCACTAGCAATGCTGTTGCTTCTATCTGCCTTTGGGCAAGGCACTGCATGATATGGTTTAACAATGGAAGTTGTTTGCCTCGATACATGAATTACCAGTATTTGAAAGCAGCACAGTTTCAGACTTGCATGCTTCTCTTTTGTTTGCTTTCTCAAGATTGTCAAGGAAAAAAAATGCTAAGGAGGCAAAAGGTTGGAGTAAAGACCTTATTGTTGGACAAACAAAAAAACAATGATGGGGTGAAGTTCAATTCGTTTTACAAAGTGTGTTAAGTGCTTTTAATCCTTTACCAGGCGACAAATTTTTAGACTTGGAATTTGAAAGCATTTGCAGAAGACAAATTTAAGAGGGCTTAAATATTGAATTTTTGATTTCACAGGGTCGGAAATATTGTGGGAAAAGGAGAAAATGCTGGTTACCAGCATTTTCTCCCTTTCCTACAATATTTTTTAAAAGCTCTCTTCTTCAGGGTTGTTAAAACTCTGAATTGTGTTGTAAAGGGTTAACTCTTAGAGCGCCGAATAAACCCAACAGACATTTTCAGTTGAAAAATAATACCCAAATAATTGCAGTCTTATAGTTGCTTTTGTCTATAAGATTGAGCAAAGCAGACAGTGTAGATCAAAGATCAGACTGCATGTTTTGTGCATTCAGATCTTGATCTACACTGGCTGCAAAGGCAATTGTAATCGTGAAATGGGCTTTAACGCTTTATGACATTTCCGAGTTTTAACAACCCTGAAGGTGGTGGCTTTTGAAAATATTGTAGGAAAAGGAGAAAATGCTGGAAACCAGCATTTTCTCCTTTCCCTATAATGTTTTCAGTTCTAGAAGATAGAAATCATCATTGTAGCTACATTTAATTTATTGTCTGCACAAGTTTCCAATTGGATCAATTGCAAAATTTTGTTGATTGGTAAAGAGTTATGGGTTAATAGGGTGTTTAACTCTTTACCAAACGCCAAAATTTTAGACCAGTCCAAATTGAGACCTTTTGCAGACAACAAAATAAGTGTAAATCAGAAATTGAAATTTAGTTTTGGAAGAGTAGAAAACATTGTGGGAAAAGGAGAAAATGCTGGTTACCAGCATTTTCTCCTTTTCCAAAAATGTTTTCAAAAGGATTCTTCTTCAGGGTTGTTAAAAGTCAGGATTGTGTGGTAAAGGGTTAACCCTATACCTCCTGAAAGAAATGTGGTGCAGAATTGTGACTTTTTTAACTCTTTACCAAACGACAAAGTTTTGGACTCGACCAAATTGAAAGCATTTACAGACAACAAAGTAAGTGTAGCTCAAATGATGATTTTTGTCTTTGATAGAGTAGAAAACATTGCGGGAAAAGGAGAAAATGCTGGTTACCAGCATTATTTCCTTGTCCCACAATGTTTTCAAAAGCCTTCATTCTCAGGGTCATTAAAAGTCGGGATTGTGTGGTAAAAGGTTAAAGCACCCATGTTACAAATAGATTTATACCGAAATTGCATTGTTATTTGATATATGAAAACATGTGAAAACATTATGGCAAAAGGCAAAATAAAGAGCAGTATTATTAACCCTTAGGCTGCTTATCGTGACTCACTGACCTTTTGCGGACAGCGTAGATCAAGATCAGACTGCACAGAACGTGCAGTCTGATCTTTGATCTACACTGTCCTATAAGGAGATATCTTCCCTCCAAAAATCCCTTTGGAACAAGAAAGTTTTGAGGTTATACTATCGGCTTGAAAGTTTCATTTCTTTTAATCAGCAGGATAAGGGTTAACAATTTTCCCTTTTGTCACTGTACCTGCCTTTTCAAAGGTATTGTGCTGCATTATTATTAAAACTGCTTGTGTCAGGTTCAAATGACACAAAGTGTAAGTAATGTGGAGGAGAAATATTTGAAGGAATGTTACTGGAAAAGAAGCATTGGACTGTTACGGGCCCTTTTCTAGCAAATTTTCCTTTTCCAACAGTAACATAGAAACATAATACAGAAAAGAAGGTGGTATGTAAACTGCATGAGCTTTATTCTTTGGCAGACAACAAAATTTTAGACTTGTCCATATTGAAAGCATTTTACAGATTACAAATTTGGATATTGCTCAAAATGATGGGATTAGTCTTTGAGAGGCTTGTAAACATTGTGGGAAAAGAAGAAAATGATGGTTACCAGCGTTTTCTCCTGTGCCTACTATTTCTAGTCTTTTTCCTCAGGGACATTTTGACACTGGATCATTTTGTAAAGCGTTTGAAAGTTGGAAGTGGTTCAAAACAATGGAATTAGTCTTCAAGAGGCTTGTAAACATTGTGGGAAAAGAAGAAAATGCTGGTTACCAGCATTTTCTCCTTTTCCCACAAAGATTTATTAATACTTTTTCCAAAGGGATATTTTGACACTTGATCATGTTGTAAAGCATTTGAAAGTATTTGAATGGTAAACATGCACAGACTGTGAGTATGGTGTAGAGTGCATTTGATCTCAAACTGATATTTGTACCTCGACCCCTGTGACAACTGAGATCTCAAGTAGCATTGAACTTTCAAACACTTCAGTTCACTTCAAGAAGCACTCTTCAAGTGAACTCTATCCTCAAACATGCAGAGTGTGATATTAGTCAGTTTTTGCGGTCAGCATAGATCAAACCATTATGTATTTTTTGTGCAATTTGATTTTACATGTACATTTTCGACTTTTGTGTGAGATTTTCCAACAGCTTTTTTTTCAATTGGAAAACATTTTGGTGTTAGGTGTACTATGTCTACTGAAACGTTGGCTAATGCCACTGAAATTATTTTTAGACTTGTCTAGATTGAAAGGATTGGCAGACAAAAAAATAAATGTGACTCAGAACTTGAAATCTGCTGGTTACCAGCATTTTCTTCTTTACCCACCATATTTCCAAAAGCCTTTTTCCTCAGGGTCATTAAAAGACGGGATTGTGTGGCAAAGGGATAAAGAAAATGGACATGTTTGGTCAAGGAGCTAAAATGCTCTAGTGTTGCCACTTTTAGGCTATTGTGGCAAGAGTTTTCGAACATATCAGACTGTGTAGATCTCAGATCAAACCATACATTTTGAGCAGTCTGATCTCTTGCAACTATAATTGTCACAAAAGCAACTCTAGTTGTGGGCGGCACTTCAGCTCTGTACAAGAAAACAATTTTTTAAAACTATGTAAGGACTTACTCAATTTGAAGGCATTTGCAATTACAGATAAAATGTGACTAAAATGATGGGCCCCATCTTCAAAAGGATTGAAAACATTTTGGGAAAAGGAGAAAATGCTGGTTACCAGCATTTTCTCCTTTTCCCACAATGTTTTCAAAAGCCTTTTTCAGTGGAATTATTTGTAAAGGAATAAGAGACAAACATGCATCAATAGTCTCTAAAATTATGAAGTACATAATTATATAAAATGGGTTATTGATTACAAGTACAGGATATACAAGAGAGTGACATGTGTGAGAAAGATGCGCAATTATAATAAAGGTTAATTTATTGGAGAGGTCATCAGTGGTGAGTTTAAAACGCAGACTGCCACAGAATTCGCTGTCTAAATCCATTTTTCTTGCAATATTAGTATGGTACACAGTCTGTTTCATCATGGTTTTGTAAATAAAGCGAAATCAAAAAACCGAAATAAGAAATAGAGGTGGTTCTATTTTTAGGAATGACAGACAACTCGCCCCAAAGACAACTCGCCCAAAAGACAACTTGCCCCACAAAAAAATCGTCGTGTAGTTTTATAAATACGTTCAGGTGATAGTAATAAGAGCGGGGCGAGTTGTCTTATATGTGGGGCGAGTTGTCTCATAACTTGGGGCTAGTTGTCTTCTGAAGGTGAGTCGAATTGCCTTGTGGCGAGTTTTTTTGGGGGCGAGTTGCCTTCGGGAGAGTTATCTTTGAGGCTAGTTGTCCTGCACCCACTTTTAGATATGACGAATTTCAGAAAAGATTTGTTACATTAATTTGCCATGATTACAAATGACCTCTCAGATAACTTTAATTCTTCATTAAGCAAATAAATCTAAGCAGAAGGAAAAGTATGAAGAATTTTGTCAAAAAAGAGAAAGAAGACCGCTGGACAAGATCATGCGACTTGAGAAGGCGGAAAGAAGATCAAATGACCGTCATGTAAAGCAAAAGAGGTTGAAATTAAAGGCCAATAAACTATTTGAAAACACTGACGCTGACCTCTCCTGGCTTCTTTTTGAAAGAAGCCAACTTGTTCATGGTTAAAATGGGTCAAGAGAGATTTTTGTATTCAATGGACAACCATTGTTCATTTCTATATGATTTCACATATTATCTCATAGATGTACAAGTTTTGGATTACTCTGACATTACCCTTTACCTCTTTACCAAACAACAAAATTTTAGAGTCACCCAAATTGAAAGCATTTGCAGACGACAAATTATTTCATTACACTCAACTCATGAGATCTGCTCAAAAAGGATAGAAAAGTGCTGGTTATCAGCATTTTCTACTTTTCCCACAATGTTTTCGAAAAGCCTCTATAAAAGCCTTCTTCTACAGGGTTGTTTTGAGGATTGTGTGGTAAATGGTTAACACTCTTTTCATCCATTTTTTAAGTCACATGGCAACCATTGCAATCTATCCAAGGTATCCTTAGAATTTCTATTTACTAGTATTGTGAATAACACTAAGCTACTGGCATCTTTCATATATCAACATTGCATAAACAATGTTCAGAGATGATAGAGAAATGAATCTTGCCATAATGACAACAAAAAATAGAAGGAGTACCGCCAGGGTTGGACTTGATCTCACAATCTCTGCATGCATTATCAGACTCTTCATCACCAAAATGGGACTGCAAGTCTCGGCTAAACAGACATTTTATCCTTTACCACACAATCCCAACTTTTAACAACCCTGAGAAAAAAAAAATTTGAAAACATTGTGGTAACCAGCATTTTCTCCTTTTCTCAAAACAAATTTTGCTTTTGAGTCACATTTATTTTGTTGTCTGTAGATGCAGACTCTTTACCAACAACAACAACATTTTAGACTTGCCCAAATTGAAACATTTGCAGATGACATATTAACCCTTTACCAACCGACGAAATTTTAGACCCATCAAAATTGAAAGCATTGGCAGACAACAAATAAATGTGACTCGAAAATTGAAATTCACCATTGTAGGGGTAGAAAACAATGTGGGAAAACGAGAAAAATTCTGATTACTAGCATTTTCACCTTTTCCGACAATTTTTAGCTCACCTGTGGTGAGCTATTGTGATCATGCTGTGTGCATCGTGCGTCGTCCGTCGTCAACTTTTTACCTTGTGTACGCTCTAGAGGCCACATTTTCAGTCCGATCCTCATGAAACTTGGTCAGAATGTTTGTCTTGATAAAATCTGGGACGAGTTCGAAATTGGGTCATGTGGGGTCAAAAACTAGGTCACTAGGTCAAATCTTCGAAAAGCCTTGTGTACGCTCTAGAGGCCACATTTTCAGTCAGATACTTGTGAAATTTGGTCAGAATGTTTGTCTTGATAAAATCTCTGACGAGTTTGAAATTGGGTCATGTGGGGTCAAAAACTAGGTCACTAGGTCAAATCTTCGAAAAATCTTGTGTACGCTCTAGAGGCCACATTTACGGTCAGATATTTGTGAAATTTGGTCAGAATGTTTGTCTTGATAAAATCTTGGATGAGTTCGAAATTGGGTCATGTGGGGTCAAAAACTAGGTCACTAGGTCAGATCCTCAAAAAACCTTGTGTACGCTCTAGAGGCCACATTTTCAGTCAAATATTTGTGAAAATTGGTCAGAATGTTCGTCTTGATAAAATCTGAGAAGAGTTCGAAATTGGGTCATGTTGGGTCAAAAACTAGGTCACTAGGTCAAATCTTCGAAAAACCTTGTGTACACTCTAGAGGCCACATTTTCAGTTCGATCCTCATGAAACTTGGTCAGAATGCTTATCTTGATAAAATCTGGGACAAGTTCGAAATTGGGTCTTGTGGGTAAAAAAACTAGGTCACTAGGTCAAATCTTCGAAAAATCTTGTGTGTGCTCTAGAGGCCACATTTTCAGTCAGATACTTGTGAAATTTGGTCAGAATGTTTGTCTTGATAAAATCTCGGATGAGTTCGAAATTGGGTCATGTGGGGTCAAAAACTAGGTCACTAGGTCAGATCTTCAAAAAATCTTGTGTATGCTCTAGAGGCCACATTTTCAGTCAAATACTTATGAAACTTGGTCAGAATGTTTGGCTCGATAAAATCTCACAAGAGTTTGAAATTGGGTCATGGTGGGTCAAAAACTAGGTCACTAGGTCAAATCTTCGAAAACCCTTGTGTACGCTATAGAGGCCACATTTTCAGTCAGATACTTTTGAAATTTGGTCAGTGTTTGGCCTTTTGACTCAGGTGAGCAATCCAGGGCCATCATGGCCCTCTTGTTTCAAAATACCTTTTCATTTGGGTCATTAAAATTTGGTATTGTTTGGTAAAAAGGGTTAAACATGGGTTAGATGATTGAAATTGATTGTAAATTTGAAGAAATATTGTGGAAAAAGAAAATGCTGGTTACCACCTTCTGTAGGGTCACTAAAACACGTACAGGCTTGTTTGGTAAAAGGTTAGATCTGGTGAAGAGCATTGTAAATTATACAGGTACAAACATTTTACTCTTTACCACAAAATCCCGAGTTTTGGCAACATTGAAAAAGAAGGTTTTGAAAACATTGCGAAAAAAGAAGAAAATCCTGACAACATTTTCTACCATTCCAAAGAGCAATTTCAGTTCTTGAGTCACACTTACTGTGTTGACTACAAAATGTTTTCAATTCGGACGCGTCTGAAATTTTGTCGTTTGGTAAAGAGTTAGCTTAAAAAGAAAAGAGGTTTTTTTTGTTTACAAGAGGGAGTCTTTTCTTTTGCAAAAGGATGGCAAAATAGTTGTAGGAAAAGAACAATTACTTTTTCCCAACATTTGCCTTTTACCTGTGTTGAAAAGGTAATCTACAGCAACAAAGGTCTTTTTTTACTTGTAAAGATCTAGAAAGAGATTCAAGTATTGGAAAAACTATTTAGATTTGTTTTGAGAAAACACAAAAAAATTTCCTTCAATGGTTACAATCTGTAATGCATTAAAAATAGCTCACTTAACCCTTAGAGCGCCGAATAAACCTGCCAGACATTTTCATTCTAGAAATACGACCCAAATTATTAGTTTCATGGTTGCTTTTGTCTACAGTGATTCAGCAAAGTGGACAGTGTAGATCACAGATCAGGCTGCACATTTTGTGCAGCCTGATCTTGCTGCTAATGCAACTATAGTCATGAAAGGCGCTTCAAGGGTTAAGGTCACAATTGATAATGTTTGAATCATCTAATCTGCTGTACCTGTATCCTCTTACTATATATAGAGACGATCATCTAGACCTTGAAAAAATTTGAATAGATCAACAACATGAATTCAGGTTTAACCCTTTACCACAGAATCCAGGCTTTTAACTTTGCAGAGGAAGGTTTTGGAAACATTGTGGGAAAGGAGAAAATGCTGGAACCAGCATTTTCTCCTTTTCTCTCAGTATTTTCTAGCCTATCAAGGACAAATTTCGGCATTTGGGCCACCTTCAATTTATTGTCAGCAAATGCTTTCAATTTGCACCAGTCTAAATTTTTGTTGTTTGGTAAAGAATTAATACATGAATAAATGTATTTAAGACATTGCAAAAAAAGGCGAATTATTTGTTTACAAACAATTTCTTTTGTTACCTTGTGATGAAACAGCATTCATTATACACCATACAAACAAATTGTTTTGTTTATGTCTTGTTGGTTTTTACACACCTATTTAGAATTTTAGGTATGCATGGGCTTGCAGATTGAAGGGGTCAAATGGCCCCAAACTCTTTTTAACTAGATGAATCTCTGGTGTATGCTTTGATGATTTTTGACGTGGGAAATCAGCAAGTGGATTGAAAGAACATGTGCAAAAACCTAGTTGTAGGAAATCAAGTAAAACATGATTAGGTGCACTAAGCTGCCGATTGGTAAAATAGAAATATTGTTGAAAACTGCATCAAGCACCAAACGTACTAACAATTACTGATGCATTACACTGGTATTTTCTAACCCTTTCCTAAAGAAACCTGTATGCACAACCATGAAGAAAAGGCTATTCAAAACAAAGTGGGAAAAGAAAGAACTGCTGTAACCAGAAACAAGGTTTTCTACCTTACCAGAGACCTTCAGCCCATTTGTATCACTTTCAAAATTGTTGTCTACAGATGGTTTTAGTCTAGTAGGAATCTCCAATTCATCGTTTAGGAAAAAGTTGGTTAAATCATGTTCAATGTTAAAACAGAAATCATTTGTTAATATTACAGGTGCTAGAAGAGACACTGGAAAAGATCGAGGAGTCCCTTCTTTGTATTGTATGCCGAGAGATGGAAAATTCCGCTGTGTTATGTCCGTGTGGTCATGTGACCTGTATGGAGTGTGCCAACAAACTTTCCAGCTGCCCGCTGTGCAGAAAAGACATCGCAAGTGTACAGAAAGTGTACCTACCCACAGTTCAGATATTTCAGGAATCTGTCTGCTCAAGTAGCATATCCTTGATCCCTGAGAAAGGAGCCACCAAAGCGTGCAGTAGAAGCAGACGAAAAGGTTTGAAATTTGAAGAAATGGAGGTTGCTGAACTGTAATTGTTATTTTTTTGAGTGATTTTTGTTTTAAATTTGTCTTTTTTTTTTTTGTGGTAACCTTCAGCAGACCTCGACAGACTCGAATCTACATTATTATTTTCATTCACATAGAAAAGCAAGAGGACTTAAGAGGAAGGCCTTTGAAAACTTAGTGGGAAAACAAGAAATGCTGATAACCACCATATTTCCCTTTTCCAACAATGTTTTCTACACCTTCCAGGACATATCCTTTTATTCGAACCATATTCAAGTTCTCATTTACAATTGCTTTCAATTTGGACAAGTTTTAAAATTTTGTCTTTGGAATTTGGACAGAGCTAGAGAAAACACTGACATAAGTATAAAGAGTATGGCATATGGTCAAAGATTGGATTTCAAGTTCTTTGCTGTCTGATCTTCAGATACATTGTTTGCAAAGGCACTATCACTTTCGAGGTGTTTTATCCTTTATCTGACATTCTCAGGTTTTAATAACTGTGAAGAAGAAAGCTTTTGAAAATGTGGGAAAAGGGAAAATACTGGTAATCAATATTGTCTCCATACCCACAATGCTTTCTATCCTTGTCAGGACAAAATGACAGGACATTCGAGTCAAAATTAACTTGTCATCTCATGATCTGGAAATCATTTTGAAATGGACAAGTCTGAACTTTTGTGATCTGGTAAAAAGTTTGATTCAAGACACAGTCTGCTGGAAGGTTGCTAATAATATTATGTTCCCTAGTTACTTATTGACTGAAGAAATGTGCAATAGTTATGTGTAGATGTTGGCCATGAGAGGATTTCTTAACCCATAATTTTTTTTTCATTCTGCAGACAACTTTTTTACTTCTAGCAGCAGACTGTTTTTTTAATAACATTGTGGCAAAAAGGTGAATTTGCTCATAATGAGCAATTTCTTCTTGTGCAATTTCTTCTGATTTCCACAATGTTTTCACACAAACATGTAATGTGTTCTTGTAGAAACCCTTTTCCACACAATCCTGAGATTTAACAACCAGAAGATAAAGGATGTTAAAACATTGTGGGAAAAGAAGATATGCTGGTAACCAGCATTTTCACCTTTTCCCACAGTATTTTCTACCTTCTCAAAGACAAATCCCATCATTTGAGCCACATTTAAATTGTCATCTGCAAATGCTTTAAATCTGGACAAGTCTAAATTGTTGTCACTTGGTAAATACTTAAGCCTTTACCAAACAGTCCTGTGGTGTTTGATTACCTTGATGAAAAAGGCTTTTGAAAACATTGTGGAAAATGGAGAAAATGCTGGTAACCAGCTTTGCCTTTGCCTGCAATGATTTCTACCATTTCAAAGACAAATTTCACCATTTGAGTGAAATTTTATTTTTCCTGTGCAAATCTAGAATTTTGTTGTTTATTAAAAGGTTAAACTTTGTGTAGGTTTTTCTCTATTTTACAAGGATGTTCTCTGCTGCAAGTTTTTGTTTCATGGGTAAATGAGTTAACCCTATACCAAACAATCACATGTTTTAATGTCCCTGAGTAAGAAGCCTTTTGTGGGAAAAGGAGAAAATGATGGTAACCAGCATTTTTCTATCTTTCCCTCAATGTTTTCAACCCCATCAAAGGCAAATCTCACCATTTGAGCAATATCTAGTTTTTCGTCTGCAAATGCTTTCAATTTGGACCAATCTAAAATTTTTTCATTTGGTAAATGAGTTAAGGATACAAAAAACAAATTTGGTACAAATTCAAAGAGTATAAGTATGGTAGTTACTCTCTAAGGTCATAGTCAAGTGCCTTTCACCAAATTGACTCTTTACCACACAAGAAAAATGTAGACTTGTCCAAATTGAAAGCATCTGCAGATGATAAAATAAATGTGACCAGCATTTTCTCCTTTTCACACAATGTTTTCAACAGGCATCATCCTTAAAAGTTGGGACTGTGTGGTAAAGGGTTAACTCTTATCACTGCGACAAAAATCTCAACTTCTCTGACCAGTTTTGTTAGTGCAACCTCTTAAGATTTGCAGTGGATGCCTTAAAAAATACAAACAATGATGTCAACTCCCCAAATGGCAAACATTGATCTCTTCCAGGTTGGAAGCATTCGTCAGACATTAAACTTGATACTTGATTAGATAAAGTAGAACCGCATCATTTTACAGTTTTGATCATGTCTGTACTTGTCAACTCTGTAATTGATTACCTTTCGGGATATAATAAAGAAAAAATTAAGTAACGTATATATTTTTATAGATAATGCGCACAAAAAACTCAAAGACAAAAGCAAGTTAAATTTTAGCTGCATGCTCTCTACAGCTGCTTATTATGCTGATTTAGAGTATTTCGTTAAATTCAAGAGATGAGTGAAATGGTAAGATAGACACTCAACAAGGTTAATAATGTTGTTAAAGATAACATGGCTAGGCAACAATAGAAAACTTCCATATCTGGGCCACTGGAAAAGAAGCCACAAGCGAAATTTTGCCAAGAAACTGGCTGTGATGATAAATGTTAAGCTGTGGGGCAAAAACTGCATTTCTGACTGGGATAATTACTGAGAGTTATTTCGATTGTAGGGTAGAAGCCTCAGACTTGATGACAGGTTTTTGTTCTGGATAAATTTTCTTTTGATGTGTGTATTGTGCCCTGTATTGGAGCTTTTACAATATGTACATCATGGCATTGTGCTGGATACTAATACCATTTATTGTTTTTTGTCTAGTTAGCTCACCTTAGCACAAAGTGCTCAAGGTGAGCTTTTGTGATCGTGCTGTGTCCGTCATACATTGTCAGTCGTACATCGTCCAGCATCAACAATTACCTTGTGTGCACCCTAGAGGCCACATTTTCATCCTGAAACTTATGAAACCTGGTCAGAATGTTTGTCTTGATAATATCTTGGACAAGTTCGAAATTGGATCATTTTGGGTCAAAAAGTAGGTCATGGTGCCAAATCATAGAAAAAACTCGTGTGCACTCTACAGGCCACATTTTCAGCCTGAAACACATGAAAGTTGGTCAGAATGTTTGTCTTGATAATATCTCGGACAAGTTCGAAATTTGGTCATGTCGGGTCAAAAAGTATGTCACTGGGCTAAATCTTAAAAAAACCTTATGTGCACTTTAGAGGCCACATTTTCAGCCTGAAACTCATGAAAGTTGGGTAGAATGTTTGTCTTGATAATATCTTGGACAACTTCAATATTGGGTCATGTCAGGTCAAAAAGTAGGTCACTGGGCTAAATCTTACAAAAAATTTGTGTGCACTCTAGAGTCCACATTTTTAGCCTTATACAGATAAAGGTTGGTCAGAATGTTTATCTTGTTGATATTTAAGACAAGTTTGAAAGTTAGTCATGTCGGGGCAAAAAGTAGGTCACATGGTCAAATCCTAGATAACCCTTGTGTGCACTGTAGAGGGCACATTTTCAGTCCGATTCTCATGAATCTTGGTCAGAAAGTTTGCCTTTATGATATCTTCAATAAGTTTCAAAGTGGGTCACATCTGGTCAAAAAGTAGGTCACTGGAGCAAATCTTAGAAAAACCTTGTGTGCACTGTAGGGCCACATTTTCAGTCTGATACTCATGAAACTTGGTCAGAATGTTTGTTTTAATGATATCTTGGACAAGTTAGGAATTTAGTCACATTGGTTGAAAAAGTAGGTCACTTGCATTCATGTGTTTTACATCATTAAAACCAGGATCTTTTCAGCTTTACCAACTGTAGATGACTTTACTCAGGTGAGCGGGTTAGGGCCAATGGCCCTCTTGTTAAACATATTCCTGACATTCCATTCCTGATTCCTCTCATTTTGCTGTTGATTTATCAAACCAGATCTTGTTTCTCTCCTCTTCATTAAGCGTAGCATTTTTTCTTTAAAAAAGCTAGTGCATGACCTGAAATGTGAAAAAAAAAGAGGGGTACAACTTAATATTTCAACTTGATTCAAAGGAAGCCTTACCCTGGCATTTTCAACATACTATTTTCAGTCTTCGTGACATGGTTCTGTCATATAAATGCCATAAATTAGCGTTTTATAAAAATGATATTTATATCCTATATACATATATGTAGCATATACATATATGTAGCATATTTGATACAAGATACATATAAGACACCTATTAGTGACATGTAAACTGCTTGTAAGTCACTTATTTATATGCTATATTTTACTTCTATAATATGTGAGACTTACGTCACTTATATCTGAGATATAAATCACATATGAAAGAATTGCAAGCCTCATTTATCGGATGGCAAAGGGTTAAACACAATTACATCCCTATAAACATGATTATTTTCTTAGTCAGATGTGCAATTTGAATGTTATGCTCTCCTAGTCCTTTTGTTTCCCAACCAAATAGCATAATGCAGGCCTTTTTTGTCTCTAGACATATTTTTTTCTGTTGCACATTGCTTTTTAATGAATCTGTGGTTTTGTAAATAAGTTTACAACACCAGAACTTATTCCTCTCTTCTGCTATTAGCAGGGCGGCCTTTTCTTCAAAGAAGGTAAACATATCACCTGAAATCTTAAATCAACTAAAGTGCAATAAAAATTGATATGAAATTCTACCAATGGAAGAGTTATCCTGGTAGTTTTACAAATTCTCCCATGAAGTCTACAATGATTTACAAAAATTGGTAGACAAAGTAAGTGTTTGAAAGGATGCAGGTCTTACATTTGCCTAGTTTTTGTATAAATAAACAATGAAAAGTAATTTTAATTGTTGAAATATAGTAATTTACAGCTACAGTTATATAGTAGCAGTGGTACCAATTGAATGCATTGTGATGCAGTTCGAATGTTGGATGACTGAAGTATAATGATGTACAGTAAGCATCTTGATAGTTGCAGTCCACACTATATAAAAAAAAGATAAATGTATATAATACATTATGAAAAACATGATTGTATTAAAATAAGAAAAAAATTAATTTACATGTTCTTACATTCAGAAACTTATATCCTTACATTAACACCAAATGTCATCAAGTTAGATCAGAGTCCAGTTTATACACTTTGTTGCAATCAAATTATCTGTATACATATTCATTACTGGGTTCTAGCTGATCATTGCAGTCCCTAATACTTCCGCTCCACATTTCTACTCACGATAGTACTTTGTTCTTGTAACCATCAGTTAAATATACTCGTCGAGAATCAGCAGTATGACTTTAATGAACATAGATATCATTTCTACTCATGAAGTACTTTGTTCTTGTAGCCATCGGTTATATAGACTCGTCAAGAATCAGCAGTATGACTTTAATGAACATAGATATCATTTCTACTCATGAAGTACTTTGTTCTTGTAGCCATCAGTTATATAGACTCGTCAAGAATCAGCAGTATGACTTGATGAATGTAGATATCATTTCTAATCATAATAGTACTTTGTTCTTGTAGCCATCAGTTATATAGACTCGTCAAGAATCAGCAGTATGACTTGATGAACATAGATATCATTTCTAATCATAATAGTACTTTGTTCTTGTAGCCATCAGTTATATAGACTCATCAAGTATGACTTTGTGAACATAGATATCATTTCTGCTCATGATAGTGCTTTGTTCTTGTAGCCATCGGTTATATAGACTCGTCAAGAATCAGCAGTATGACTTGATGGACATAGATATAATTTCTACTCATGATAGTGCTTTGTTCTTGTAGCCATCAGTTATATAGACTTGTCAAGAATCAGCAGTATGACTTGATGGACATAGCTATCATTTCTACTCATGATAGTGCTTTGTTCTTCTAGCCATCAGTTATATAGACTCGTCAAGAATCAGCAGTATGACTTGATGAACATAGATATCATTTCTACTCATGATAGTACTTTGTTCTTGTAGCCATCGGTTATATAGACTCGTCAAGAATCAGCAGTATGACTTGATGAAAATAGATATCATTTCTACTCATGATAGTACCTTGTTCTTGTAACCATCAGTTAAATAGACTTGTCAAGATACAACAGTATGACTACGAAGAACATAGATACAAGTTTGTAATGTGTTATCGCATTGCCATAAAAGCCAATGAGCTAACCGGTATGTCATAGCCTGGTGTCCATTTGTTACAAAGATGCTATCTTTTGAAACAACAAAATCATAAATGATTCCACAAAGGTCCTTTTTAAAAACCCCTTCAAAGAATACAAATATTTGGTATGACAGTAACACTAAAACTAAAAAAAAAACACTGCTTTCCAAAACTGCAAGACTTTCAACAAATAAATGTCACAGTCACTGCAAAGTAGGGCTTAATTGCTCTACAAGCAAGTGGAGCAATTCAGAGCTGTCCTTGCCCTCTTGTTGAAAAAGAAGGTAGATATCAAAATTTGTGGTTATTTTCTCTTTACCACACAATCCCAAGTTTTCACGAACTTAACAAAGGTCCTTCAAAACATAGTGGTAAAGGGAGAAAATGCTGGTAACCAGCATTTTCTCTTTTTCCCACTACAGGTATGTTGTCTACCCCATCAAAAACAAATTCCATCATTTGAACCACATTAAAATTTTCGTCTACAGTTGCTTATAATTTGGACTAGGCTAAAATTTTGTTGTTTGGTAAAGGGTTAAATCATGCTATCGAAATAGGGATTTACAGGAGATTCTAAAATAATACACAGAAATTCAGATGGAAATTAATGAGGAAATGGTATGGAAATCCTGTTTTCATTTATTTGTTTCAACTTGTCACTGACTGGTAGATCTGCATGGCTTTTTTTTGTCCCGATTGTCTCTGCAAGTAGAAAGTAATTGTATTCCACATGTTTGATTTGTGAGGACATTACCATAGTGATATTGATTTTCCTCATAAAATCTGTGGACTCAACCTCATGTCAATGTCATGAAACACCTTCCCTGTTGTTGGAGTTTGATGGGAAACCTACACAAAACTTTTCCTCTCATGGCTGATTTAAGGTTTTTGGCTTTTCCAGGATGCATTGTTTTGTGGAAGTTACTGTTCAACAAGTGACAGCAAGACACCTATTATATTTTTGTAAGTTAAGTTGTACAGTTCATTCAGTTCCACAATACAACTGTAACTCTTTACCAGATGACAAAGTTTTATACTTGTCCAAATTCAGAGCATTTGCAGACGACAACTTAAGCGTAGCATAAATGATGAGATTTGTCTTTGATTGGGTAGAAAAACATTTTGGAAATAGGAGAAAATACCTTCAGCCAGCATTTTCTCCTTTTCCCAAAGATTTCAAAAGCTTTCTTCCTAGGGGGTCATTAAACCTCAGGATTGTGTGGTAATTAGCATTTTCTCCTTTTCCCACAATGTTTTCTACCCTGTCAAAGACAGAAATTGTCATTTGAGGTGCATTTATTTTGTTGTCTGCAATGCTTTCAATTTGGTTTTCATTATTGCAAATGAGAATGTTACACTACAACCTGCACACAACTGTTTATCTTGTAATGAACTTCTCATAACAAGCAATATCTCCTTTTGCCATGTTTGTATTTATACATTTACACTGCATTTATTATTGATCCTTATTTTATAAGGATTGTTTCCCTTCTAAGTCATCTAATGCAAATATGTTTGAGCAGGTACATGTAGTAAGTTAGAATATCCCTCTGTCACTTTACCAGACAACAAAAATTTAGCCGCTTTTCCAAATTGAAAGCATTTGTAGACGAAAGTTTTAACTCTTTCACTGCCAATGTCGCCTTGGATAGCCATAGGGTACGGCGTAGATCGAGATCTCATTGCACAGTAGATGCAGTCTGATTTTCAACCCAAAACAGGTTCAGTTGAAACGAAAAAGATACTTATAGACCTTGAGAAAAGTCTGCTCCATTTAGTTGGCAGCGAAAGAGTTAATGTGGCTCAAATTATGGTACTAGTATTTGTCTTTGAAAGGGTAGAAAACATTGTGGAAAAAGTGGAAAATGCTGATTGCCAGCATTTTCTCCTCGTCCCATAATGTTTTCGAAAGCCCTTTTTATCAGGGTCATCAAAACATGGGCTTGTGTGGTGAAAGCTGCAACTGATCTACCATTATTGTAAATATGCAATTACATTGTATAGGATCCTTGATATTGTAAATGGTGCTATGTGAAGTGATGAGAAACTCTTGATAAGCTTGTGTTCTAATTTTTTTTTGTAAAATAATGCTTGTACATAGTGATATAGTATAGTATGGTTTATTTTGAGTCTCTAAAAGAAAAAAAAAAATTACAGTTATAGATCTACAGTTGTAGATCTACATGTCATATTTTTACCAGCTGTAGTTTCTTTTTTCGAGTTTTATGTTATCATTGTGAAAAGAAAAGTATGCTATAAGATGATAATTCTATTTTTTTAAACTATAGATCTAATTTTTTTTTGTTTTAGACTATCACATTGCCATATTTACCATAGATGTTTTGAAATTGAAGACATAACAGATATAAGGATAAATACAATGCAACTTAAGAATAGACAAGGATTGTATTGTAATAAATAAAGAAAAAATGGTCATGATGTTAAAAATTCCTTAGATCTTAAATACAGAAGGATCAAATTATGTCATAACTCTTTACTATACAATCCCAACTTTTAACAACCTTTTGGAAACATTGACAGAAAAGGAGAAAATGCTAGTACCAGCATTTTCTCCTTTTCCCACAATGTTTTCAATCCTTTCCCAATCAGATTTCAATTTTTTAGTCATTTCATCTGCGAATGCTTTCAATTTGGACAAGTCTAAAATTTTGTCGTTTGGTAAAGAGTTAACTGTGCCAGGCATACCAGTAAGTTGAGAGGCTGAAACCTTTCTCTTGACTTAACTTTGTTGTTGATTCTCTTGTGGTAATTATGCCCTGATTTGCCACTTGTATCTTTTCCGTTTGACTCATTGTGAGCCCCCACGTCTTTCTCTCAACTGATGCTCCATTCCTAGCCCTGTTTTTACAAGGATATACATGAAGTCTTCCACTGCAGGTTTGTGTCAGGCAGAAGAAATTATGATAGTTAGCCCTTTTCCAAATGATCTTTTGACTGAAAGATTAACAAAATTTTAACTACCCAGTGGAAAAAGGCTTTTCAAAAACATTGTGAGAAAAGGAGAAAATACCGGTAACCAGCATTTTGTCCTTCCCATCCCCCCTCTATGACTTTAAACACTTTTAAAAAGAAACCTTTTTTTCAACTAGGTATGTTTAAGTTGTTGTCTGCAAATTCTTTCAAGTCTGAAAAAATTTTGCCTTCTGTTAAAAAGTTAAGTTTTCACTAAACAAATTGATAGAGCATATCTTTTTGATATTATTATCTCTTGTTGATCCTTTTTCCTGCTTTAATCCTTTCCCCCACAGTTCCGAGTTTTAAAGACCCTGGAAAAGAAGCCTTTTGAAAACATTCTAGGAACCAGCATTTTCTTCCTTTTCCCACAATGTTTACAATCTTATCACAGACATTTGACAGATATTTGTTGTCCTAAAATGCTTTCAATTTGGACCTGTCTGAAATTTTGTCGTTTGGTAAAGAGTTAAAGTGAGATTTCACAACATTAGGTCAAAATATAGATTTCCTATGTTTACTTAGTTTCTGAGCTGTAAACAAATTGCTAAAGATCATGTGAAATCAGACTAATTTTCTAGTTTCATATGTATTCAATGCACTGCATTGACTTTTGACTGAAAATTCATATATTTTTTTAACTCTATGCTTACCACACAATACCAATGACCCTGACAAAGGAGGCTTTAAAAAACATTTTTAATAGTTTTTTAAAGCCTTCTTTTTTCTGGTCTTGGGATTGTTTGGTAAAAGGTTAACTACTTTCAGAGAAATATTTTTTAAGGAAAACGATTTTGTCACATAGTTGGTTCTAATACAAGGAAAGAAACAAACACAATAATTGCAACTTAAAGAATCAGGCCAAAACCTCGGATTTCTCCCTTTTACTCTTTACCGAATGACAAAATTATATACATGTACATGTGTACCTGTCCAAATAAGCATTTGCAGACAACAATAAACTTGTGACTCAAAAATTGAAGATTGTCCTTGGACGGGTGGAAAACATGGTGAGAAAAGGAGAAAATGCTCTTTACCAGCATTTTCTCCTTTTCCCACAATGTTTCAAAAAGCACTCCCTAGGGTCTTTAAAATCTTGCATTGTCTGGTTAAAGGTTAAAGGAAGGATGCTGAAAACTCAGGTCAATGCAGAAAACTTAAAATAATCTAATATAGAATTGGTTAATTTATTGATAGACTATTTTTTGTGACGAACAAATGGGATGAAAAAATAAAACTACACAAACACAATTTTTTGTATGTTTTCATTTGCAGAACTATACGTATATGAGTCATGCTCTGTGAAAAGGGGGTTAATGCACCTGCAAAAGGTAAAGAGCCTGTGCAGGCTGACCTATTTCAAAACTTTTTGCTTTCGGTAAATTTACTGTATATCCAAGGACCTCAGGATTCAGCCGGTTTTTGAACAAGAATGATTTTGACAATCCATAATTATGTGATGACTTGCTCGTTATAATGTATAGTGGAGATGCATTAAACCCCCTTTTGCCAGAGCATAACTCATTTACCCAGCAATTCCTTGTTGTTATTAATTAACTGATTGATTGATTGAATGGTGTTTAACACCTTTTCATCATTATTTCAGTTATACTGCAATAGCAAATGGACCTATCCTGAGGTTATCCATGCTTCCCCGAGTTTCTATTATGAGTACTATACACAATATTCTTCCAAAACCACAGGCTGCTTTCCCATAGAGCTAGTCACAACAATGATCAGCAGTGAGAGAGGAATGACTCCTGTGGCAATGACCATCATCAATCCTTGGAAAGAAACGGCTGCACTGGGGATTTGAACCAGAAACTTAAGACGTGACACTGTTTTGATGCATGAAAACAATGCTTAGCTCCACATACTTTCAGTGCCTTGATTTCCCTTTTACAGAATCCAGTTCAACAACTGTCGAGAAAGCCAGAGACAACTAAATAACATTTTGTAAGTATAGCCTGAAATATATCTTACATTGGACTATTTTGCAAACAGAGGACGTTGAAATGGACAACCACCATGAATGCAGGTTTAACAAGACAACAAAAATTTAGTATTGTCCAAATTGAACGCATGTGCAGACAGCAAATTAAAGCTAGCTTGAATGAAGGATTTGATCATGAGTAGGGTAGAAAATATTGTGGAAACAGGATCTATAATGTTTTCAAAACCTTTCTTTATCGGGGTCCTCAACACTTGGGATTGTCTGGTAAATGGTTAATCCATAAATACATATCAAACATCAGTGAAAAAGGGAGAAACTGCAAATTATACACAAGTTTTCTTTTGGCAAATATCTTTTCACCAATGCTCTGCCAGAAAGATGTAAAAAGTTGATGACATGGGATATAATTCTGTCTTTTGCCCGTGTTAACCCTTTCCCAAACAACAGATTTTGGACTCGTCCAAATTCAAACAGTTTCCAGACGACAATTTTAAATTTGATGAAAATGGCATAAAATTATCAAAAAGGGTAGAAAACACTGTGGGAAACGGAGAAATTGCTCGTTACAAGCAATTTCTCCTTTTCCCACAGTGTTTTCAAAAGACTTGCACTGCAGACAAGTGAAAACCAGGGCTTGTTTGGGAAAGAGTTAAAACGTTCCAAAAGAACATGTACATACAGTTTATGGCTGGCAAGTTTTTTCTTTTCAAACAATATTTTAACTGTAGTTACAGTGTTTTATTTTTCCATAACAAACACATGTACGTTTAACCCTTTACCGCATTATCCTGATTTTTAATGACTCTTAGGAAGAAGGCTTCTGAAGACAATGTGGGAAGGGAGAAAATACGAGTAACCAGCATTTTCTTTTCCCACATTCTTTTCTATCAATGTTACAGTGGTATCGATTTTACATCAGTTTTTGGTCGATAAGTAGGGATTTTTTTTACAAAGAGCATTCATATCAGGGTGATGATGGATCCAGATCAGACACAGAAAATGGTCAAGCCCCCCTCCCCCCGCCCCCCATCGGACACCCTCATTATAATAGGGTCAGCGTTTTACCGAAGTTTGTTCTAACGGGGTGCCAGTGTTCCTATTAACTCTAC
This sequence comes from Tridacna gigas, assembly GCA_945859785.2. Lineage (NCBI taxonomy): Eukaryota > Metazoa > Mollusca > Bivalvia > Cardiida > Cardiidae > Tridacna > Tridacna gigas. Next base: position 53,148,612 of record OX244034.2, read on the forward strand.
CAAATAACGAAATTTTTTATCTGTCCAAACTGAAAGCATTTGCAGACAACAAAATACAAGTGACTGGAAATTTTAAGTTTGTTTTTGGAAGGTTTGAAAACATTGTGGGAAAAGGAGAAAATGCTGGATAACATTGTGGGAAATGGAGAAAATGCTGGATACCATCAATTTCTCCTTTTCCCACAATGTTTTCAAAAGGCTTCTTTCTCAGGGTCATTAAAAGTCGGGATTGTGTGGCAATCAGTTAAGGGCCAAATATTACCATTTGAAAAATATTTGAATTGTTGTATGTACAATGTACATGTACATTCCTTTAACCCTTTCCCAAATGACAAATTTTGGACTGGTCCAAATTGAAAGAGTTTGCAGACGACAATTTTAAATTTGATGAAAATGGCAGAAAGGTCTCAAAAAGGGTAGAAAACGCTGTGGGAAAAGGAGAAATTGCTCGTTACGAGCAATTTTTCCTTTTCCCACAGTGTTTTCATAAGACTTGTACTGCAGACACGTGAAAACCAGGGCTTGCTTGGGAAAGGGTTAATATGGATCATGATTCTAAAATTTTGCCATGTGTTAAAGGGTTAATATAAATATCACAACTTTTTTGGAACATTGGCTATTATAGGTTTTGGTCTAGTTTTAAACAAGAGTTTTTTCCTTATTATAGCTATAACATTGTAGTTTGTGTCTGTAGTGTTCTGACCCTCATGACCCCTTGTGTCTTTCACCATGACCCCATAGGGTTTCTCCAAGGTCACGACCTTTCCATACAAAATGTGATGTCCAATAATAAGAACTGGCACATCCTGAAATGGAAAAAAATTAGCAAGATTTTAAGTATCCACACAAATCACTGACTTGCAATTTCATTTAACTTTTTACCAAAGGACAAAATTTTAGTCTCACTCATATTGAAAGCATTAATTTTGCATTCAACAAATCAAACGTGGAATCCGTCTTTGAACAGATAGAAAGTATTGTTATGCGTGAGGAAAATGCTGGTTACCAGTATTTTCTCCTTTTCCCACCATGTTTTCAAAAACCATCTCTGTCGGGGTCGTTTAAAAACTCTGAATTGTGTTGTAAAGGGCTAAAAAAAACAACAACAACAACAACAACAACAAAAAAACATGTAAAATTTGTGTCAAAAGGAGAAACTGCAAATGACAAGCATTTTTCTTTCCCGCTATTATGTTTATCTAAAAAAGGTAGGCTATTTTCATGACAGGAAAAACAAGGCCATAACCAAATGTTCTGTTTTTTTTTTTTAAATGATTCTCAATAGCAGTTTCTGAGAAAGTCTTGCTTTTTTGCCACGCAAAATGGAAGGCTGACGCAACAAAATTAATGTGTTGCATTTTCCTTGACGCAACATAAATTAAACTAAAAAGTAACATGAAAGATTGATTTAATTAATTCTTCAAGTTTATAACTACAAAATCATATGGAATTCACTTTATACCACTGAATTTTTAGTTTCCAGTTTACACTGTATCGGTCTAAAATGTGACATTATTCTGTGTCACATTACTGTCTGCTCGCCTATATTACTGTATGGAATCTGTACCTTAAAATTTTTGTCCATGTTTTAGATCCTGTTAGGTCATGGTCACCAACTTCCTGGAGTGTTCGGGGTGTCAGAGGACACAGTTTCTACGAGGTCATTGTTTTCAACTTTCACTTTTAATACCACACTGTCATATAAAAGTTTTAGCAGTATATGACATCTACAAAGGGGCAAAGGCGAAAACCATGTGAAAAAAATCAAAAGATTCACAACCATGATGCGTAAAAATTTCTAAATGACCCCCAAAATTCCAAACAGGGAGTTACAGATGACCCCAATAGTTCATGAGCTAGCAGAAACACTGCAATAGAAAATCATGTTCCTCTTTTATCATTTTCAAAGCTAGCTATAAAGAAATAGCTCAATGGTGAAATATAATATGATGACTAACTCTTAGCCAGACAACAAAATTCTAGGTTTATCAATGGTAACAGCTTTGCTGACAAATTTTAACTCTTTACCAAACAACAAAATTTTAGACTTGTCCAAATTGAAAGGATTTGCAGACGACAAATTAAAATGTGCAAAAATTATGAAATTTGTCTGTGGAAGGGTAGAAAACATTGTGGGAAAAGGAGAAAATGCTGGTTACCAGTATTTTCTCCTTTACCCACAATGTTTTCGAAAGTCCTTTTCCTTGGGGTCGTTAAAACTCGGGATTGTGTGGTAAAGGGTTAATGATGGGGTTTGTCTCTGAGAGGGTAAAAAACACTGTTGGAAAAGGAGAAAATGCCAGTCATCCGGCATTTTCTCCTTTTCCCACAATGTTCTCCAATGCAGTCCAACTCCGAGTTTGGCTGTTTACCACACAATCCCAGGTTTTAACGACCTTGACAAAGAAGGCTCTGGGAAACAATGCAGAAAAAGGAGAAAATGCTGATAACCTGCATTTTCTCCTTTTCCCACAATATTTTCTACCCTTCCAAATGCAAAATTCACTTTTTCATCCATATTTAATTTGTCGTCTGCGAATGCTGTCAATTTGGAGTACCGGTAAACTAAAATTTTCTTGTTTGGTAAAGAGTTTTAAAAACACCTGATTACTTGGTATATGGTTGGAAGTTTAACTCTTTACCAAACGACAAAATTTTAGACCGGTCCAAACTCAAAACATTTGCAGACGACAAAATAAACGTGGCTCAAAAATTGAAATTCACCTTGGGAAGGGTAGAAAACATTTTGGGAAAAGGAGAAAATGCTGGTTACAAGCATTTTCTCCTTTTCCCACAGTGTTTTCAGAAGGCTTTTACTTCAAGGTTGTCAAAACTCGTGATTGTGTAGTAAAGGGTTAAATATAATTGCATGGTCTTTGAATACATCATACCTTGTGAGTGAAATGTAAATCTCCTATAAATCTTCCACTCAGTGGTACTGAATGTCTAGTCTCTAGTGAGCCCTGCAGTTCTATCATTGCCCATTCCTCTGCTTTACCACCATTCTGTTCTGTATCTGGTCTGAAAATGATATACCCATACATGTATGTCATAAAAAAGTTTACTCCATCGATTACATAATCCTTAACTTTAACATGTTGAGTTGAAAACTTGATATAAAAACTGATAGGTGATAATCGAATTAATCCCAGCTTGGCTGTAATAGGCCAAGATGACCAGACATGAGTCAACCTCCATCAGATTGACTTAGGCTAGATAGGGCCAACGGAAAATAGGTAATATTTTTAGCATCACTAACTAGAAATGCTGGAAAAATTGTCCCCTTAAGAAATTGTCCCCATACTAAATGGGGATAATTTTTCTACAGAAATGGTTAACGTTGGCATCGGGTAGATTCACGACTAGTTGCCTGGCTAGCCCAGTTTGTAGAGCTGTGGCAATTGTGTTGCAGGTGTCGTGGGTTTGAGTCCAATGTCGAGCACACTTTTCTCCCCTGATTTAATTCATCGGCACCAAGGTCAATTGGTGAGCATGGGTAGGTGGCACCAGCAGGGGGGTGGGTTGGTGACTCCCAGAAAATCAGGAGGGGGAGGAGTGTTAACAGTTGGCGTTGGGTAGGCTCACAACCAGTTGCCCACCTAGCTGAGTTGGTAGAGCTGTGGTACTAGTGTTCCTGGGGTTGTGGGTTCAAGTCCTACATTGGGCACACTTTTCTCTCCTGAATAACTTCAAAATCATCCCCTGGAGACAAAATCTCTTGAGAAATCATCCCCAAGTACATTTTTGGGGTATCCAGTCATTTCGACACCCAGTCATTTCGACACCCGGTCATTTCGACACATTTTGGTCGTTTTGACCCCTATTTTGGTCATTTCGACACCCAATAGAATTTTTTTGCAAAAAATGGTCAATTCGACACCCATTGATCCTCCCTCTCCGAAAATTAAGGGGAAAAAAGGTTATTTTTTGCGCAGTATGTTGTTGTAAGATGTACTGGTTTTAAAATTGTGGTGTATTTTTGCGGTATATAGCGAAAGTCGCCTCTTTTCCGATCTTTGTGTTTACTACTTTTGTTATTCTATTGCAGATGGGCAACTATCTTGATTGATACAACAGTTGAATTCTATATGAGGAGATTGTTAAAAGCAGAAGACAGATAATATGCTATTTGTTAGTAATAATCGAATATCTATATCTAATTTTATGTTCTGTCCTGCTGCTTTCATAAATGATAAATGTGAAACAAATGTGTTGGTTAAGTTGGATTAATTGTTTTGTTTGATTTAATTGAATGTGTTGATTGTTTTTCACAAATTATACCCCCTCATTGCTGTTTAGCTTAAAATGGAATGTTGTAGTCATTATTTTGTTAACGAAATGTCCTCAATGTAATTGGTTATTAAAAATAAAAAGTAACGTCAAATTTGTAGACGATGTTTCGTGTTTGTTTACTATTGAAGTTTTGTAAATAAACGTAAGTTTGTGAGGATGGTGGTTCATTGTTTTATTGTTCTGCAATGGCAGATAACTGTGTTAAGTGCAGTCGGAAGGAGACAACAGGCAAAGCCAGACTACTTTTTTGGTCATTTATGCAATCGGCCGCACTCCCTTTTTGTTCTGCAATGGCAGATAACTGTATTAAGTGTAGTTAGGAGGAGACAACAGGTAAAGCCAGACTACTTTTTTGGTCATTTATGCTATTGGCCGCACCCCCTTTTTTTTTTGGTCTTTTCAGCCGATTGTTCTTTTGTGCTTATCTATGATTTGATTCGTATCATTAACAGTGCCGAAAGTCAATGATGAAATTATCAACAGCGGTAGGTGCGCGTGCCATCAGTAGACGTGGCCAAGGTGTGAAAACCACCGGTCAGACACAGCGCAAAACAATGCAAATATTCTAATGACACCTGCTTGATGAATTTCATGACCGTTAAAGGAGACGTGATAAACTCTTAGATACGATAGATGCGAGCTGAGAACGGACTGCATAAAGGTGCGGTCTATATAGATTCTGCACAACCTTCAAAAAGCAGCCTTATAGTTTTCTTCTTTGTCAGAAGATTTGATTTAACGTACATGACTCTTCGTTACTGATTTTACAACCATATTTTGCGGGCAGTGTGGGGCGAGATCGAACTGCAGAAAACTGCGGCCCTATCTGGACTCAACACTGTTCCACGTGTTGAATTTTGCTGACTAAAATAAGCTTTGCAAGGCAATTATTTATCAGACCTATTTCGATGGAAAATTTCATATTACCATGCATGTAGTTATTGCCGCAGTAAATCAGGATCGGACTGCAACTTAGCTGAGGACTACGCGTGATTTTGCTCATATATCGAAATACTGGTAAAAGAAATTACAGCAAAGCATGCATAGATGCAATGATCCCGCAAAATAATCGAAAGAATGTTGAAAAAGGTATTTAACTGGCGTATCATTCCATCAAGTCTTTGCGAGACTCTGACCACTGTGAATTATATCTATGAATCATATGCTCGGAAAGAGTAATGTGTGGAGTACTGTTAATAGAAAGGTAGGCTGGGTAGCTCAGTTGTTAGCGTATCTGACTTAGACCTGGTGGCTGTGAATTCGAAACCTGGTCGAGGCAAACTTTATTTCCGGCAATTTTACGCCTCCCACCTATGATGCATGTGAAAAAAGTAGCCAGTGACTTGGAAAGAAACTTGTGTCAGTACTCGTGTGAGAAAGCAAGGAAACACGTGTTTGGGTGCACTGACCGCCGTGATATGACCTAAGCTGTCAAAACGGCGTTTAACTCCAATTCAACAACAGCAATAACTGTTAAAAGAAACTCAAGGAAAGCACGGATTGGTGCAGTGGTTGGCGCGTAATAACCATTTACCGCAAGACAAAATTTTAACCTTGCCCAAATTGGAAGCATTTCTAGACAACAATTTCAATGTGGGTCAACTGATGAAATTTCTCTTCTATTGAGTAGAAAACATTGTGGTAAAAAGAGAAAATACTGGTTACCAGCATTTTCTCTTTTTTCAACCATGTTTTCAAAGGCCTCCTCTTTCAAGGTCGTTAAAACTCAGGATCAATACAAAAGCAGAACACTGATAAACATAAATTATTTTAATTGTCTAGGAAATAAGGTGATAAAAGAAACACTGTGGTCATTTCGACACCTGCTATCAGTACTGACATTGCCAATTTATTATGCCCATTATTTGAATCTTCGTATAGAATAAAAACACATATTTTGAACGCGCACTTAAAACAAAATTATACAGTAAACATTTAGAGTAATTTAATTCTACGAACTCAAATATAAATAATGCTCGGGAAAAAAAATCGAGTGTTGAACTGACCAAATTTTGCAAAAAAATTTTCACCGGGGGTCGAAACGACCAAAAAGTGTCGAAATGACCGGGTGTCGAAATGACTGTCATTCCATTTTTGGAGAAATCATCTCCATATACAACAACGGAATCTAATATGCTTTTATTCAGTAAGTATTCTTGGGTATATATATATTTTTTTATCTTCTATGTGTAAGTAAGTAGTTTGTCATTGTTTAATGTATATGTTATTCGACCACATTAAAATAGGTAATACACTTGCCAATTTAACAAGTGTTACCTAAGCAGGTTCAAGACTTCTAATGGATTAACAAGCATAGGGAATATAAATATTGTATGTGGGGAACATTTCTCCTAAAATGTATTTCGGGACGATTTCTCCAGAAATATCGCCCTCTTGGGAAGATTTCTGATGAGAAATCGCCCCCATTCAGTTTGGTCGATTGCGTCAGGCGACGATTTCTCCAGCAGTCTTTATAAATATGAGCATCAGTTCTGAATAAAAAAAAACATGCGAATTTGATCGATTGCAAAGGTCGTTCAGTAAAAAGCTAGCATCGTTCAAAACGTTTTAAGAGTACAAAAGATGTCTATGATTTGAAATTATCTTTACATTTTTACCGCAATTTGGACCATATTCACAATTTGTTTTCCCGCGATTTTCTTTTCATTGAAGATCAACCAAGTGAGGTAACTCTATTTAATCTATCTTTATTTCTATATAAAATTCCAATTTTTATTGTGTTTAATGTCATTCCCTATTAAGTAAACATGAGTCAAAATAAGTCAAAGCTTTCGCCTAATCACTTTGTACCTAAATAAGAGACCCAGACTATTTTGTTGGATGTATCGATGATGTGAAATGGCTCTCTGCTAATCTAAGGGAAGCAACTCGTACATGCCTGTTTGATATTGCTTTATTGGTTACATCCCTTGAGTAACATATGAACAGGAATGGGGATTCATTCTCGGGTGATCTGCAGCTGGGTTGCGTTTCAATGAACTGCATAGATTTACGCAAATTATTTGGCTTTATTTATACACAGATACAACCCCTGCTTTACCTAAAGGTATGGGCTGGCTTAAAGTTATTCAAATATAGGGTGTCCGGAAAGTAAGGTAACACTTTTGGACATTTATAATATCAGATGAAGAGATAAATATATACCAGCGATGCTCTGTGAGAAGGGGGCTTAATGCATCTGCAAAAAGTATCGACTCAGGTCAGCCTGCCCAGTCCGCGCAGGCTGACGTAGGCCGAAACCTTTTGCTTGTTGTCAATTTCCTACATGTCCAAGGACTCTTCTACCTCATGATTTAATCATTTTGACTTGCATGGTATAACACACACACACACACACACACACACACACACACACACACAGTGTATATATGTGTGTGTGTGTCGGTCTTTTTTTTTTCCACATAAAAATTGGAGTAAAAACATCATCCAGCGGTACGAGAGCTTTACCATCGTACAGTTGCGTATGTGTAGATCGTCAACCTATTGTAAGAGTTAACTTAAGGAACTAAATCTAGGGGCGAGTTCCTAAGAAGCTATCCGTTTCAAAGGCATTTCAAAGTTTTTAAAATATCGCAAGCCTCACTATATACTAGCACGTGGTTTCCTTTGTAAATGCAGGGAGCCTAGGGCTGCGTTAAGGGACGTGCTTTAACAGCAGTGCTCACTGCTTTAGAACTACGCAAGAACGGGTATTTCCGAAGTCATCTGTAGACTAGCAAAGCCCTCTGGATCATTGGAGGGTCACAGTTCCTACCATGAGTCCTTGGGTGTCAGAATAAGGGCAGTGTCAGAATAAGGGCAGTAGGGATGGTGAGGATATCCCAAAGTTCATCCCATTATCTATTTTTGCGTTATTCATGTTCATTCAACGCCGTTACACAGCGTTTGTAGCCATATTACGGGACCCAGCAGCGAACCTTTCAATGCATCCCTAGAAACATTGTTTAGCCTTTCACCGCACAGTCCTGGGTTTAACCCTCAGGCTGCTAAGCGCAACTCACTCATCTTCTTGCGGAAAGTGTAGATCAAGATCAGACTGCACAGAACGTGCAGTCTGATCTTGGATCTACACTGTCCGTTAAGGAGTTAAATTTCCTCCAAGAGTGCCTTTGAAATAGGAAAATTTGGGTTTATACTATCGTTTTGAAAGTTTCATTTCTTTTATTTATCTAACAGGATAAGAGTTAAGCGACCTTATGGATAATGGCTTTTGAAAATATTTAGGAAAAAGGAAAAGTGCTGGTTACCAGCATTCTCTCTTTTTTCTACAATGTTTTCTATCCTTTCCAAGATCAATCTTGCCATCTGAGCCATATGCAATTTCTTGTCTGCAAATGCTTTGTTTGTGGAAAAGTTTAAAATTTTGTCGTGTGGCAGAGTTATTTAACCCTTTACCACACAATTCCGACCTTTAACGACCCTGAGAAAGAGGCCTTTTGAAAACATTGTGGGAAAAGGAGAAAATGCTGGTAACCAGCATTTTCTCCTTTTCCCACAATGTTTTCTAACCTATCGATGACAAATTTCATCTTTTGGGCCACCTTTAATTTGTCGTCTGCAAATGCTTTCAATTTGGACCAGTCTCAAATTTTGTCGTTTGGTAAAGGGTTAATCAATGTTCAGTTGTGTTGAAAGGAGTCCTGACGCAATTACTATAAATCACCAATCCTCGAGAGGAATAATGGATTTAGAATACCATCACTCCTTCTTATCTGGAGGTCTGATTTAGTAAAGGATACTAACAAGCCACAATTTTAATGTCGCAATATTTTCTGGGGCTATTTTAGTTTTGTTAAATTGTTTCTTAAATCATCGCCAAATGACCTCACTATGGATCACTGTAGCCAGCTTTAGGAAGGTGGTGACTGAAGGAATTCGGGGCATCCAGATAAATCACGTCTCGTGCCCTTACTAAACGAGATTTCACCCGAGATCCACACCTGGGAGCAATCTTGTTTGCTGAAACAATATTGATACAGACATTGATTGACAGTAAATAGCTTGTAAATAATCTCTAAACGAGCTTAGTTTACATGCGTGGTAACGAGTCCCTGACCAGGGTTAACTTTTATCCTACTGAATTAGTGGAATGAAACTTTCAAGCTAATGATAAAACCCCAAATTTGGGTATTTCAAAGGTAATTTTGGGGAGAGATATTTTCCTAGCGAACGGTGTTGATCCAAGATCAGACTGCATGTTCTGTCCAGTCTGATCTTGGATCTACACTGTCCGCAAAAGGTCAACGAGTCGCGCTTAGCAGCCTAAGGGTCAATATTTTCCAGCAAGTGGTCAACTTTTCACTATTTACCAAAGGACGAAATTTTGGAGTAGTCCAATTCCAAAACATTTGCAGAAGACAAATTAAATGTGGCTCATTTGACGGGATCTGTCTTCGAAAGAACAGAAAACATTGTCGGATATGAAGAAAATGCTGGTAACCAGCATTTTCTCCTTTTCCCACATTGTTTTCAAAAGCCTTCTTCTTCTATGGTCGTTTAAACTTGGGATTGTGAAGTAAAGGGTTAACTCCTTAACAGAGAGCAAATTTTAGAGTCCTGTGTCTGTATTCACCAACCATACTTCAGAATATTCTTAGTCTGATTCTCCAAGATTTCCCACATTTGAAAGTAACTCAACTCCTGATTGGCTAAACCAAATGGTTTAGCCAATCGGGAGTTGTGTTACTTTCAAATGTAGAAAATTCTGGAGAACAAGGCAAAGAACGTTCTTAAGAATGGTTGGTGAATACAGACCCAGCTGTTCAATGAAAGCATGCATTTGCAGACGAAAAGGTAAATGTGGCTCGAACGATTCAAATATTTTGATATGGTGGAAAACATCATGGGAGAAGGAGAAAATACTGGCTACCATATTTTTCTCCATTGCCTAAACCATTTTTCAGATTTTCTTGTCCAGGGTCGTGAAAACACGAGATTGTTTGGTAAGCCTTATTCTGCCACAGGTGAATGAATTTAACAGAGAATGTAGAACAAGATCAGACTGCTCATATGGGCAGTCTGGTCTTGGTCTACACTGTCCACTTTTATCAAAAAAAAAAAAGGGATTCAATCATACGATCGCTACAAATTTTTCAGTCAGTGAAATGTACAAATTGATAGGCACCAACATACATCTTCAGCACGCTTTTGAGGGTACATTTACACAGAGGACAGCTAAGGTGTGAAGGGAGAAAACATATGCATCTTTGTTTTTTGAGGATTTATTTCTGGAACTGATATGACATGTTTGCTTTTGGGTTTCAAGCTTGTATCAGCCCCGGAGCAGACCATGGGCGGTCCATATAAGATAACTGGTCAGCTTTTTGGCAGCATCACGTGACTGTAATCTGACCACTTGACCTGTAGTGTGAAACATCTTTTTATCCATTTACCCGAACAATACATTCCGACGTTTAACGAAACTGAAGAAGAAGGCTTTGGAAAATATTTTGGGAAAAGGAAAATAATAGCCCGCATTTTATCCTTTTCCCACAATGTCTTTTATCCTGTCTGGGACAAATCCCATAGTTTAAGCCTACTTTATTCAATGCAGGGATCATTATATACATGTATATATGATCCCTGTTCAGCGTGGATGCAATATTGGTCTCAAATCATTACTAGACGACAAAATTTTAGACTTCGAATTGAAAGCATTGCAGACGACAAATTTAAAGTAGATCAAAATATAATAACTGTCTTTGAAAGGGTAGAAAACATGGGGGAAAGGCGAAATAAGTAGGCTATGGATAAAATTTGGGGTAACGAAACAGATTGTCAAGTTTATAATCTATCACATTCCATTATCACCTTGAAAGTAAAGAAATGCGTTCTATTTTGATTAACCCTTTACCACACGATGATGACCTTTAACGACCCTAAGGAAGAAGCCTTTTGAAAACATTGTTGGAAAAGGAGAAATGCTGGTAACCAGCATTTTCTCCTTTTCCCACAATGTTTTCAACCCTATCAGAGAAAAATACTATCATTTGAGCCACATTGAAATTGTCGTCTGCAAATGCTTTCAATTTGGATTGAGCTAAAATTTTGTCGTGTGGTAAAGAGCTAAAATAGTCTTATCCATAGGTATGCACGGTTTTCTATTTCTGTTTCCTTTAAACTGCACTTTAAAGTAACAATAGCTGCCAAAAATATATAAAACAAACCGGGTGTTAAAATGTATTTAAGTTTACATCATACCATTTATAAGTATGGAAATGACAATCTGTTTTATTGTACGGTCGGCCCAAGTGTTAGTCGCGGGCAAAGATATTAATTACAAAACTAGGTTAAAAGTTGCCAGGTCACTCTATTTTTTTTACTTTCTACCTGATTTCAAAATTCATTTTTTTTTTTTGCCAGTGACTAACACTTGGACCGACCACAAAATAACAGATTGTCACTTCACAATATTTTCCAAACTTTTAAATGGTATTATTTAAAGGAATTTTAACACCTGCATTTTTATTTTGGCCACTATTGGGCCTTTAACTCTTTACCAGACGACAAAATTTTAGATCTGTCCAGTACGTGTAATTATAGATGACAAATTAGATATGCCTCAAATGATAGGATTTGACTTTAATAGGGTAGAAAAAATTGTGGAAAAATGAGGAAATGCTGGTTACCAATATTTTCAAAAGCCTTTCCTCTCAGGGTCGTTAAATTTAGGGCATGTTGGTATAGAGTCATCACATAGGCTGCTAAGTGCGACTTTGTGGGCTAATGCGGACAGTGCAGATCAGGATCAGACTGCACGGTACGTGCAGTCTGATCTTGGATCTATACAGTCCGATATGGGGAGATTTCTTCAGCGAGCAAATTTTTTGGGGGCGTAAACTGTGGGTTTTCCTATTGGCTGGAAATCTTTAATGGTTACCCCTTTACCAAATGACAAAATTGTAGACCTGTCCAAATTGAAAGTGTTTGCAGACGACAAATTAAATGTGACTCAAAAATTGAAATTTGTGTTGTGAAGGGTAGAAAACATTGTGGGAAAAGGAGAAAATGCCGGTAACCAACAATGTTTTCAAAAGGCTTCTTTCTCAGGGTCGTTAAAAGTCGGGATTGTGTGGTAAAGAGTTTAAAGTGAATGACTGCGTGCATTTTGGCATGCTTGCTGTTCAATTTAAACCTCGTACATCAAAATTCTAGAAATGGGTGTTATGCGTATGCAAATACAATTCTTTTTCCAAAGCTCTCCACTCACGAGAAGCTACTCTGTCACCTACTCTGCCAAAATACATTATGAGCCATGCTGTGTGAAATGGAAGGACGTGCAGTCTGATCTTTGACCTGTACGGTCCGCTTGATTAGTCAAACCGCTACGATAAAAATCTTTCTGGGTCTCTGTGGATTGCATTTACAGTCAACGAAAGACTGTATTATTTATTTGGCTCCGAAAGAGTTAAAATTTTAGTGTAGTCCAGATTGAAAGCGTTTGCAGACGACAAATTGATTGAAAAATTGAAATTTGCTTTGGGAACAGTAGAAAACATTGTGGGAAAAGGAGAAAATGCTGGTTACTAGTATTTCCTCCTTTTCCTATGATGTTTTCAAGCGACTTCTTCATCAGGGTCGTTCAACTCGGTATTTTGTGTTAGAGAGTTAATACATGAAAACAAATAAAAACGTTGCACAATAATAAATATCACTCAACATGGCGAAAGGAAAAAATAATGTTCGTAACGAGAAATTTCCCCTTTTGCGACAATATTTTTTTTCAAATGCGAGTATGCTGCGACATGAAAAATGTCTCTAGGAAAAAAGGTAAAACGATGTTTTTTAGGGTAAAGGGTTTAAAGCACAGTATCATACAACAAAATTTTAGAGTTGTCGAAAATGGAAGCATTTGCTGACGAGACATTATCTGTGGCTTTATATTAGGAGATAATCGTCTTTGCATAGGTTTAATAACTTTGTGAGAAAAGAAGAAAAAGCTGTTTATCAGCAGTTTCTACTTTTCCCTACAATGCTTCCAAAAGCCTTCTCCCTCAGGACCGATAAAGCTCGGTATTATAGGGTTAAGGGTTTAATCTGTTTTACTGGGTGAAACCCTTCCTGAAAGGGGACGCTCGGTATACCGGGGTCAACCCTTTAACAAGCGATCTCTTGTTTTGCGATCTCAATTTAAAAGGCGTTTAAAAAACATTGTGGGAAAGGGAGCAAATACTGGTAACTGCAATTTTCTCCTCCTCCCACAATGCTTTTTACCCCGTTAAAGATATAATTCATTTTGCGCCACATTTAATTTGTCTTCTGCAAATGCTTTCAACATAACGGACGAGTAAAATTAAGCCGTCTGGTTAAAGATTGATTCTATAAATTGCTTGAAGAAAAATACTGTCAATAAAAGAAAAAGTTTATTCCTGATAACTGCGTTGTCGCTTTAGCAAAAAACTCTTCCTCGGAATGAACTACCACGGTAAGACTTCAGGTTCTGCAGTCTGATCTCGATCCTAACCTTCCTCAAACGTTTCTTTGAATCATGTATATAGCGTCCGAAGGGTTAATTAGATCAACATGTGGCGCAGACATACAGGGGATATTCACTAGAGCATCCTCTTTATGGGGGTATATAAAGATTTTAAGGGAGGGGGCGGGCGAGGTGTAAATCAGTGTACTACGTACAGTCCGAGCGATACACTAGCAGAGAGTGTACCTACAGCAACTCTGCCAAACTTACAACCGGTATTGGCAAGATAAAGTTATAAATTGCAAAATTACGGCGGATATTATCTGAAAAATCGCACGTGCGTTTTTAGTATTGTTCATGAAGATTGTTTTGTTTGATTTTTTTTTTCCTCACGCAGTTTTCTGGATCGCAGCGAAGACAACCGGATCCATTCTGTTTTCTTTCCGGAATTATTTATGTTTTGAACTCAGACTAGAAAGTGACTGGGCGAATAAATTAAGATAATTGATAAATTTTTTTAAATTAAACCAAAGTTTGTTTGTTTTAAACCTGAAAGGTGATTGGACTGCGTCTGCTAATTACCTAAAAAGAAAAAGCACAAGTGATAGTGCATGAATATGGAGTTATGCAGAGCAGGGTTCGTCTTTATTTTATCAGTGTCTGTGTTTGTGTCTGTGCAGACGGAGAACTGTAATAACGATAACTGTTACGCTACCAATGGTGATGTGTGCAATGCTCACGGATCATGTGACTGCGGCACGTGTACATGTGACGCGCCATACAGGGGTCTCACGTGTGAGGAGTGTCCAACATGCCCGACCCCGTGTGAGGTATTTAAGGGGTGTGTGGGATGTAAGATTTTTGGGACGGGACTTATCGGGATAATGGAATGTTTGACCCGGTGTGACTACATTGCCAATTACATTCCTGTTGATAAGGAACAGTTCGATGTGGAGGAGGATGTGTCCGATCTTATGCTGTGTAAACATACAAATGAAGACATGTGTGTTGAATCCTTTAAAATAGGCGGTATGACAGGTGGCTATAGAGATCTTTACGTAAGGACAGAGGTAGAATGCATGCCGGTGGAAGTGCCCACATTACCACCCTATGTTCCTGAAGTAGTTCCGGTTGTGGAAGAGCCAACGCATGTGCCGGAAACAACTACAGAGAAAACTGTAATGACAACTCAAAAAGTTTTAACAAAGACTGAAGCTCCAACTACAGTCGTGGAACCAAAGTCTACGGATCCTATCACCAGCAATGTCTTATCATCAACCACCAATACAATTAAAACGGATTCAGGAACGAAAACAATGATGGAAACAATAACGGAAGTCGTTACTAAATCTAGTAAATATTCGCCGGAAGTTACGATTGGTAATGAGCCTCTCACAACCGAGAAACTAGATAATAGCGCGGATACAAAGGAACAGGAGGTTGTGAATGTGAACTTTGACCTAGAATCAGAAGATGACTTTTTCCCAGAAAATGCTGCCCCAGCATCAGGGACAGACAACCAGGATGGTCCAAGCTCCGGTGCTCTAGGGAGTTCAAATTATTCAGTGATGTCAATTTTAGTAACCATAGTGTGTTTTCTATCTTTTATGTGGACAGTGTAATTTTTTGTGGTTTGACCATTAACTTGTCTAGAGAAACAGTGCCATTTACTCATTACCGTTCACTTCAGGGTATTTCATGACTTGCTATAAAAGTAGTATGTATGACACAAAAGAGAATCGTATAATTGAAAACAGTTATAATGATATGAAAAAAAAAAAACATTGTTGGAAAAAGAACAATTACTTCAAACAAGCAGTTGCTCCTTTTCCCACGATATTTCTAAGGCTTTCCACCGTTAGCTCTCAAAGAAGCCGTATTTGTTTAGTAAGGGATAATATCTCATTCCATCCTATGTGTAAAACCAGACACAGTGGCCAAACAATCATCGAATGACATTCATCTTCCATACGGCGGATTCATTTCAGCTACGTCATTTCTGTGAGGTTTTTTAAACCCGGAAGTCGATCGCCTCTGAAGCTGATAATTTTGGAAGTGTTCTTGCACAAGGGTCTCGTCCCTAACTCTTATGTATAAATATGGATGACAAAAGAGGCATTGATATTACTTAACTCTTTATCACACAATCCCGATTTGTAACGACCCTGTGGAAGAAGCATTTTGAAAACATTGTAGGAAAAGGAGAAAATGCTGATAACCAGCATTTTCTCCTTTACCCACAATGTTTTCTACTCTTCCAAAAAATTGTTTTTAATTTTTAAGTCACATTTGTCATTTGCAAATGCTTTCTATTTGGACCAGTCTAAAATTTTGTTGTTTGGTAAAGAGTAAAGATGTATTCAACCCTTTACCACACAATCCCGCATTTTAACGACCTTTTGGAGAAGGTCTTTGAAAACATTGAGGGAAAAGGAGAAAATGGTGGTAACCAGCATTTTCTTCTTTTCTCACAATGTTCCCTACTCTTTCAGAGACAAATTCCATCATTTGAGCCACAATTAGTATATCGTCCCAAAATGCTTTCGATTAGAGCAGTCTAAAAATTTGTAATGTGCTATAGAGTGAAGGGTAATTGAAAGAGGCACCAGAAGTCTACCGGTACTTAACGACAAAAATTTGGATGCATTCTTATTGACAACATTGCAGACGAAAAGAAAACTGTGACTAAAATGATGATTTTGTTGGTGAAAAAAGAGTACACTGTAGGAAAAGAAGACGATGCTGGTTAACAGCATTTCTCCGTTTCTCAAAATTTTTTCGAAAGACTCTTCTTTCTCAGGGGCCCTTAAAACTCGGGAATGTTTGATAAAAGGAAAATCGTCTTTGAGAGACAGATTGCCATATCGAATCAAAGACCGTTTGTAATTCCACTTCTAGGTATCACTAGAAGTTAACTTTGTGCCATTTATAATGGAACGTTTGTTTGATTATTGTCTTATATTTGCGTTTTCGTGTAAGTTTGACTGGATTTTAGTTATTTTCCGTGTAAGGTTGACTGGATGTTGGTTATAGAGAGCATTATACATATGAGCCTTGCTTTGTGAACAGAGGGCTTAATGCATCTATAAAAAGTATCGACCCAGGTCAGCCTGCACAGTCCGCGCAGGCTGACCTGGAGCGAAACTTTTTGCTATATTATAAAAGTATATTGGTTAATTTCCTGCATGTCAAAAGACCATTCTGTCTCATGATTCATTCCGTTGTTAGACAAAATGGACTTTATGGTTCAATAATTATGTAATGACTTGCTTGGTATAATGCATCACGTCGATGCATTAAGCCCTCTTTTGCCAGAGCGTACCTCATATACATATAGTGTGGTACTTTACCAAATGACACAATTTTTAGACTGGTCCAAATTCAAAGCATTTGCAGACCACAAAATAAAAGATTCTCAAATGATCGGATTTGTATCATAAATGTTGTAAAACATCGTGGTAAGAGGAGAAAATGCTGGCTACCAGCATTTTCTCCATTTCCCACCATGTTTTCAAAAGCCTTCTCCTCCAAGGTCGTTGAAACTCGAGATTGTTTGGTAAAGTGTTATAGGACGGCGTAAGACATACATGTATGTACAGTGTGTAATTTACATGCCATTTTGAAATTAATCCGTTTTCATTTTTTTTGTTCAAAAAGAAATTTCCACTCATTATTGTCTGCGGACCACTTCAATTACATCTTGCAGCTGGCTGCCTTTCAAACCATTGTTGCAAAAGGGGGAAATTACTCTCATCACGAGCAATTTCGTTTTATGTCGCAATGTAAATTACTTGTAATCATACAATAATGAGTACCTCATATGCAAGTTAAAAAATTGATCCGTTAGATTTTTTTTTTCAAAAGCGGTCTTCTGCAAGTATCATACAAACTCGTCTGGATAAGGTAATGAGTTTATGTAAATCCTTCTTATACGCAGGATAACACCCTTTTTCAACTTTGCTCGGCTAAATTCGTCGAATTGGGAAAACTAGTCAGGTATTTTTAAAACCCTAAGAAAGGAGGTTTTGGAAAGCAATCTGGGAAAACAAGAAAATGTTAGTAACCAGCTGGTAGCCTTTCACAGACAAGATCCCACCGTGTCCTCTTTGATTTGTCGTCTGCGAATGCTTTAAATTTGGAAAAGTTAATTTTTTTTTTGCTGTTTGGTAAATATTTAGAATACTCGTACAGTCACAGGACGTCTTTTCATCATGTTCAAGTAGAATAGATACTGATAAATAATATGGAAAAGTGTCATAAATTGAAAAGTGGAAAAGTGCCATAATTATCATATCGTCATATGGGACCCTCACGAATTTGTTTCCATATTATGTTTTCTTGTTCCATTTTGTGTAATATATTTGATGCTAAGAATGAACAGGGTTTTTGCTACACCGTGCCTTCTGATTTGTATTATATTTATTCGTCTACGAATTCAAACTTGTCAACAAATTGAACGCTCTTTCGCCAGTAATTAAGGGCTCAACCTAGCCTATTTTCCACTCCGGTCATTTTTTTCCTCTTTGATATTCGGATGCGTCATTTTTGACAAAGTGATCGGAGTAGAACCCAGGCTAGGCCTAACCCAATGTACTGCTGAAAGTTTATTCAGCTGCGTTAAAACTAAGGACTGTTTGGTACACGATTAATACAGGTTTGACTGTATATAAAAACACATTGTAGGAAAATAAGCAATACATAGTGGGGAAAAGGGGGAATTGGTTGCAATTAGCCGCTACTTCTTTTTGACTCGATGGTTGATGGATTAGATGGTGTTTTATGCAGCTTTCAACATTATTTTAGTCATGTCACGGCGACAACTTCCTTATTCATATAAGTCCTGGGTTTCACCAGTACTGGCTAGGGCTCTTAAGTGTCTTGCCCAAAGAAACTCCCACGAAGAACCCAGGGTTTCAATTGAGACTCGCACCAGGGACTTCCAGGTTACGAGTCCTACAGTTCACGACAAAGCCACACAGAACCCCGTTTTATTCCGGTGGTAATGACGGGTGCTAAAGGCTCTTGTATGCACTCTAAATTCATTTTCTTCTGTTGACGGCATTTCCGTCTTGCAGCAGACAGCGTTTAAAAGTATTGTTGCAAAGCGTCCCTTAGGGAGAAATATTGAGCGTAACGTTATTCCTTATAGGATAGCTCATCAGACCTCTCCAACAGTGGTGAGTTTAAAAGGCAGACTGCCAAAGAAATCGCTGTCTAAATCCATTTGTTTTTGCGAAACTGTTCTGATACACAATCTATTTCGTCATGGTTTTGTAAACAAACCGAAATCAAAAAACTGAAATAGGAAATAAACGTGTTTTTTTTTTATATATGACGCATTTCCAAAAAGATTTATTATACTATACTGATTGTAAATGACCTCTCCAATAATTGTAATTTTTCATTAAACAAATAAATCTAAGCAAAAAGAAAAAATTCGTTAAAAAAAGAGAAAGAATGCCGCGGGAAAGATCACGCGACTTGATACTATATGGAGAATTCGTACCTTGGAGAACTCGTACCCTAATCTCGAGAGCACGAGTTCTCTGGAGAACTCGTACCCCACAAATAGATATAAATAGGTTGATCAGTATGTTTTCAAGTTTTATTTTTCAAAACTGACTAGACTGTAGCATTTTTGTCAGTTTTGTACAAAAATTCTATGGATTTATAATGATGTAGATTTGATGAAATAACACACAGAGTTGCTTCTAGGATGCGGAATTCCGAGAATCCCGCGAAAATCAACTTATGAGCGCAAAAAAGTCGTGCCCCTTCGCCCTACGTACCGCACACCTCAAAAGAGTCCGTGGTCCTTTGGTTTTGGGCGGATTGCGCAGGCTGAAATGGGTCGATACTTTTTGCAGATGCATTAAGCGCCCTTTTCTCAAAACATGGCTCATTTATGTACTTTCTTAAATTTTTAACGTTTAGACAAACAACCTCTTCATTTTACATGTTTGCAGCAGACAACTTTTCAAAATTTGTGGGAAGAGGAGAAGCTGCTAGTTACTGCAATTTCTGCTTTTGTCACATCAAAGCACCATCTTCCACATTAATTATCAAAGTTTGAATTGTCGTCTGCATGCTTTTTCTGTTTGGGACAGTCCAAAAATTGCTGTTTGTTAAAAGACTGAAAAACGTTACATTTATTTTTAATATGTCTAGTATAATGTATAGGCCACCTTTTTTTTTTTTATTGTCATCAGATAAGATTCTTGCCTATTCAATGGAATTAGCAAATTGTTGAATTTTAATTGAACGATTTCTCCTTTCCAAAAATATCTATCTGAGCGCACATTACAAACATTCATTAGAGGTTTGTTCCTTTTGAAAATGAGCCAAACTGAATCATCATCTTTAGTTTTGTTTCCTTGAATTTTGAAAAAAATATCCATTTCTGAGCATGTTAATAGCATATGGCCTACAATTTTCTTCAAATCTTTACCAAACTCGCGTTGTTAGATATTTATGAGAGCTTGGTTCCTTTCAAAATGAGCAAAGTCCGGTCATGGAGTCACATATTACATGCTCTTGAATTAAAAAACAAAAACAACATTTTTTAGCTTGTGAACAGCTTACAGCCTTCATTTTACTTTCAATCTTCACAAAACCTACACAGTTTACAGATATTCATGGGAGCTGGATTCTTTTGCAAACCGTCGGATTATTGGGTCAGAAATTCCTTGCTCTTAAATTTAAAAAAAAAAAAAATGCATTTTGAGCTTGTCAAGAGCTTACCGCATGTATTTTTGGAAACTAACATGAAAAAGAATAGCTTTGCTCACATCAGCTCTCAATTTCATTATACCTCCACAACTCTTTGTAAAAACCCGAGCCTGTATTTAAATGCCAGTAGAGCTGTTTTTAGTCCCTATAGGCCTCTTGTTCCTAGAATATTAAAATAATGTGGAACATGTACTGTTTTGTGCCTTTACACCAGCAAAATTGAAAAAAAAAAAACCCATGTTTTTTTCTCATTCATTTAATGCCTAACGTGTTTGTTTACATCTACCAAAGTATATTGAAATCAAAAGCCAATAAACTATTTGAAAACATTGATGCCGACCTCTCCTGGCTTCTTTTTTTAAAGAAGCCAACTTGTACAATGTACTTATGGATCATTTGTGAAGATATAGATCTATGTCAGATTGAGGGTTGGGGAAGTTTTTTTTTTGTTTGTCTCCAAAGTCTAATAAATACAGCTGTGACTGTATTGTATAATTTTAAGTACTCTTTATTGCTCTTTATTGCATCTTGGTCAATAAAACACACACAAAAAGTGAGCAAAAAAGGAAGGTTCGTGCTTCTGAGATATTCGAGGGATTTATACTCGGTCACATTGATTTGTAGTTGAAAAGGCAGGAAACATAGAGGGGAAAAATAAAGAAAATACTGGTAACCAGCATTTTCTTCTTTTCGTACAAAGACTTTCTTCCTCAGGGTTGTTAAAACATGGGATTGTTTGGTAAAGGGTTAAACTCAAAGTAAATGTAAGACAGATCTCTATGAGTAGCAACATTTTTTACGTCTGTTTTCAGTTTTGTTTTGATAATATATTATAATCATATCAAATAATCATTCATTTTAGATACTTTCTGTACAAGCTGATCTTAACCTACACTCACCCCAAAAGGCTTGCTTCTTTTCCTACATATGATTTCAAAAGCTATCACGGGGGGGGAGGGGGGGGGCGAAGGATCTTCCATGCCTCAGGGGTAACAAAAGGATTCATTATGACGAAATCCTGATATCTAATCCCGCTTGGAGGCATTGGCCACGTGGGAATGTCCCCGGGCAAGGCACTAGAGAGGTTGAGTCAGGCGAGCCAAGTGTTGGTGAAATCAAGAAAATACATGATATTAGCTTACCTGACGCTTTGATATGACTGAAAAAAAAAAATGTCAAAAGCGGTGTAGAACATCATATATAGCCCATTATCAAATGACCCCCTATTTTAACCCTTTCCCAAACGATAAATTTTAGACTGGTCCAAATTGAAAGAGTTTGCAGACGACAATTTTAAATTTGATGAAAATGACAGAAAGTTCTAAAGTTCTCCAACAGGGTAGAAAACACTGTGGGAAAAGGAGAAATTGCTCGTAACGAGCAATTTCTCCTTTTCCCACAGTGTTTTCAAAAGACTTGTACTGCAGACACGTGAAAACCAGGGCTTGTTTGGGAAAGGGTTAAGGACCATTTGCATTCAAATCCTTTGAACACACAGTTGGAAAAAAGAGAAATTGCTGATAACCAATGCTTTCTCCGTAATCCATAACGTTCTCCACTTCCAACGAAAAATTTAATCGTTTCAAAAGCAATTTTACTTAGTTTACTAATGCGTTCAATTCTGACAAATGTAAAATTTGGTCGTCTTGTCTTGTGAAGGGCTAAACAAACCAAACAAACAAAAAAGGGGCGTAAAAAGTTACGTTTGCGTGATAATTGGTTCAGCATTTTTTGTTATCTTCAACGCCTGGGCTGGTAGAAATAAAAGACACAGATGCATCTCCGGCTATAAAAGCTGACTTACTAATTAGATTTTACACACCTTGGTTTTTATTGCCAGCATATTCATACCCCTTAGCCCTAAAGATAGTAGGGTGTCAAAGATGACCCCGTGGTTTACAAATATTAACCCTTAAGCTGCTAAGCGCGGCTCTACGACCTTTTGCGGACAGTGTAGATCAAGATCAGACTGCACAGAATGTAAAGTCTGATCTTGAATCTACATTGTCCGTTAAAGAGATTTTGTTCTTCCCCCCCTCCCCCCGAAAAAGTTTAACCTTGTTCGGGTTTTTACCATTGTCTTGAAAGTTTTATTTAACCTTTTACCGCACAATGCTGCCTTTTGACGCTTCTGGGAAAGAAGGCTTTTGAAAACATTGTGGGAAAAGGAGAAAATGCTGGTAAACATAATGTTTTCTACACTATCAAAGAAAAATTGCACCATTTGAGCCACATTGAAATTGTCGTCTGCAAATGCTTTCAATTTGGATAAAGCTAACATTTTGTCGTCTGGTAAAGGGTTAACTTATTTAGCAGGATAAGGGCTTACAAAAATAGTGTAATACATGTAACTTGCATGCTGAACTTTGTTTCTAAAGGCGTCGAGTTGACAGGAAAGTTGATTTGTGCCACTGTGATATCCTACTTGCGCACGCTTGTGTGTTAATGTTTAACTCAACGGTCAACCTGCTAAAAAAGTGAAATGAAACTTTCAAGTCGAAAGTAAAAATCCAAATATTGCTACTTCGAAGCTATTTTTGTGTGTGTGTGTGTGTGTGGGGGGGGGGATGTCTCCTTGTCGGACAGTGTAGATCCAAGATCAGACTGCAGTTCTGTGCAGTCGGATCTTGATCTACACTGTCTACAGAAGGACCTCGAGTCGCGCTTAGCAACCTAAGGGGTAAGAATGAGATCAGACGAAGGATAATGTATGAAGACAGAGAGTGTGTTAGTGTGACAAAAATGATTTTTAGAATGCTAAATTAGAGTAAGAATGCTAAGGTTGTGTTATTTGTGTAAAGTAGTATGGTTTTTATGTCCATTATGATATTTTTTCAAACATTAAAATTTGATATTCGTAGAAAACATATCCAGCGTCTACATGCTTTTACAAACCATTTCTTATACAGTCCGTCCGTCCGTCCGTCCGTCCGTCCGGCCAACCAGCCACCCTACCTACCTACCTACCTACCTACCTACCGTCCATCTGCTTGCTCGTCCGTCCGTCTGTCCCCAATTAAACGATCGGACGAACGCACTGTGGCCTTTTTACGTTGAAAATTTTACTAATTATCGGCAGTCCATCAATAAAAGGACAGATTTCGGTTTCTTCATCTGACATCTCTATCCAGGCAATAATTTATTTTCTTCTGATGTAATGTAGATTCATGTATATGCTTTCAACGCCATTAACCGCTTCGGAGATCTCAGACATCTGAAAGATCGTTTGACACACGATAAGACTACTCTGATAGATTTTTTTTTTTGCCATAATTTTACCTAGGTCCAGACGGAAAATTTCTTTCTACCATAATGCGTACTGTTTAACCCTTTCCCAAACAAGCCCTGGTTTTCACGTGTCTGCAGTGCATGTCTTTTGAAAACACTATGGGAAAAGGAGAAATTGCTCGTAACGAGCAATTTCTCCTTTTCCCACAGTGTTTTCTACCCTTTTTGAGAACTTTCTGCCATTTTCATCAAATTTAAAATTGTCGTCTGTAAACTCTTTCAATTTGGACCAGTCCAAAATTTGTCGTTTGGGAAAGGGTTAATTTTTCTAGAAACTTATTGATTGACTTAAGCTGAACAGCATGCCCCAGTACCAAAGACTGTTTAAATATTTGCACAGATTGCGATGACATTTCAACCCTTGAAGTTCTAAATGACGAAAAAGGATCATTTTCAGCCGATAGTGAACATCCAAATACTGCGTTTTCGAAGTAATTCCGTTTCGGCCAGAAAGATCACTTTGTATAGACAGTGGTGATCATTAAAGATCAGTCTGCAACTTTTGTGGAGTCTGATGTTGACCTGTACTATCCACACCATTGCCTTAACCCGATCCCAAACAAGCCCTGGTTTTCACGTGTCTGCAGTGCATGTCTTTTGAAAACACTATGGGAAAAGGAGAAATTGCTCGTAACGAGCAATTTCTCCTTTTCCCACAGTGTTTTCTACCCTTTTTGAGAACTTTCTGCCATTTTCATCAAATTTAAAATTGTCGTCTGTAAACTCTTTCAATTTGGACAAGTCCAAAATTTTTCGTTTGGGAAAGGGTTAATTTTTCTAGGAACTTATTGACTGACTTAAGCTGAACAGCATGCCCCGGTACCAAAGACTGTTTAAATATTTGCACAGATTGCGATGACATTTCAACCCTTGAAGTTCTAAATGACGAAAAAGGAACATTTTCAGCCGATAGTGAACGTCCAAATACTGCGTTTTCGAAGTAATTCCGTTTCGGCTAGAAAGATCACTTTGTACAGACAGTGGTGATCATTAAAGATCAGTCTGCAACTTTTGTGGAGTCTGATGTTGACCTGTACTATCCACACCATTGCCTTAACCCGATCCCAAACAAGCCCTGGTTTTCACGTGTCTGCAGTGCATGTCTTTTGAAAACACTATGGGAAAAGGAGAAATTGCTCGTAACGAGCAATTTCTCCTTTTCCCACAGTGTTTTCTACCCTTTTTGAGAACTTCCTGCCATTTTCATCAAATTTAAAATTGTCGTCTGTAAACTCTTTCAATTTGGACAAGTCCAAAATTTGTCGTTTGGGAAAGGGTTAAGTCGCGTTAAGCAGCCTAAGTGTTAACCTTAATCGTATTGAATTGTAACATCAATGGAATGAATGTAGGACGTTTTGGCCCCGGACGTTTTGGCTCGGACGTTTTGGCCCGGACATTTTCACCCCGGACGTTTTAGCCCCCAAAAAGGGCAGAGTGGGACGTTTTGGCCCGAATCATATCATTGACAAGTATTGCAGTTAATAAGTAAACTATGGTAAAAAAAAAACCACTAATGCTGTGTCACATATGCATACATGTTAACAAAATGTGATTTTAAACTATATTTCTCCTAGCAGTATGTATGATTAACCCTTTACCGCACAATGCCGCCTTTTGACGCCCCTGAGAAAGAAGCCTTTGAAAACATTGTGAGAAAAGGAGAAAATGCTGGAAACCAGCATTTTCTCCTTTTCCCACAATGTTCTCTATCCTATCTGAGAAAAGTTGCACCATTTGAGCCACATTGAAATTGTCGTCTGCAAATGCTTTCAATTTGGACAAGGCTAAAATTTTGTTGTCTGGTAAAGGGTTAAAAGAGTTTTTAATCATACATTATTGTAGCAGAAATCATTTTTATTCTGCTAATCCACTAAAACATGTTGTGTAGAAAAATATCAGTCTGCTTAAGTGTGCAGTCTGAACTTTGCCTTCATTTATTGTCAACTCTTTTCAAAAGCTGTCTTTCTCTGGTTTGTTAAACTGTGATTCGGGATTGTGCGGTAATTGGTTAAATACGGAAATCGATAAGGGATTGATCAAATCATGATGCTTCAATGTGCAGTCTGAACTTTGCCAACATTTACTGATAAATAAGGAAATTGATAAGGGACCAGGGCCAGAATGTCCGAGGCCAAAACGTCCGCGCCAAAACTTCCGGGCCAAGATGTCCAGTGCCGAAACGTCCGTCCACCATAACTATGGAACTTGCTATTACTTAATGCTTTACCAGACGACAAAATTAAAGACTGTTCAAAATTGAAAGGCATGTAGACGACAAATTAAAACCAACTTGAAAGCTGAAACGTACCTTTAGTCGCGTAGAAAACACTGTGGGTAAAGGAGAAAATGCTAGTTACCAGCATTTTCTCCTTTTCCCTCAATGTTTTAAAAGGCCTTCCTCTTACGGATCGCTAAAAATGGGGACTGCCCGGTAAATAATTAAACCTAAGGACTGCCTATAACAGCTCTAGTTGCTTTCACGGAGTGTCGACCAAGATCACATTGCATGTTCGTACTTACGGGTATTCACGTAGGCTACCAAACCACGTGACTTCCAAAGTCGTCTGCTGCAAATTTGTTTCAGGAGGAAACGGGTGATGATAAATTTGTTAATCAATTTTGACGTTTAGTTGTAAATAAATAAAAGCGTCGCCTGATAAGCTTGTCATTTTTATGAGACAAAACAGATAAGGTTTGGAGACGGAGATCACAATGCATATTTTATGACAATTATTTGTAATTTTCGACGTCAAAGTTTAAACCAGTCTAAATGATTGGTGTTCCAGGGTCCGGCCTGATTCACCAACCATGCTAAACTACATTTTCAGTCTCATTCTAGATTAAGATAGTAACGCAATTTCTGATCGGCTGAACCATTTCATTCTGCCAACCAGAAATTGCGTTACTTTGGGATGCAGAAAATTTACAATTTACCGATAGTAAAAACTTTCGACTCAGGTCAACCTGTGCGGACTGCGCAGGCTGACCTGAGTCGAAACATTTTTGCAAATGCATTCAACCACTTTTCACAGAGCATGACGGACATATTTTCTTCTTTAGTTAAAAATTCAAACTTCACGATAAAAGCAGAAGTTTTTCGTGATACATCTAGTATTTTACTGCCAGAATTTCAAGCGTAATTCTTCAAATTATTTCCACCGACAGAGGACTTTTTTCCTGCATGTCAAAGGACCGGTCTACCCCATGATTCAGTCGGTTGTTGGAAAAAGTGGATTTTATGGATCTATAATTAATGATGACTTGCTTGGTATGATGCATCACCGGAATGCATTAGGCATCTTTCTGCCAGAACATGACTCATGTACATTAAAAAAAAGTCTCATGATGACGATCTTTCAAAGTATGGGAAAACAAACACATAAAGCAAACAGAAACCTAGACATTGTAGTTAATTAACGTTTATGGAAGGATTCCTTGACCTTTCCAATCTTAGGGCTAAAGTCATGACCTTCTTGGGTAAACTGTCACTTAATCTTCTATTTAGTCAGACTTTACCCAGCTGGACAGCAGATAGAAATAAGGACATGTAGATAGTTTCTCTTTTTAACGGGGCTTTACTCTGCTGTTGTTAGGTACAATGATCAATCGAACTTCCGGAAGTGTGGGCGCATTACCGGAGACAACATGTCCTGCCGCGATGGAAGTAGGTCTTTAATCTCTGACGCCAAACAGGTAATCGGCATAGGACCCCTGATATAATTGGATAAAATTGTAAATTTAACAACAGCCTGGCGAATAGCAGTCGTCAACATTTACAATATCTGCAAGAGAAATTTTCATATCCCAATCATTGTTGTTTTGGCAAGAATAGCTCACAAAATCGCAAAAAGAAGAAGACCATAGCAAGGCACAAAGTTTCATTGATTCGGTGTCAGTGTATAAGCTCTTGATGACTGCGAGTTTATCCATGCATAAATCTGATGGAATTACGAGCAATTTCTCCTTTTGTCACAATATTTCATACGGGACTTGCTGAAAGACGTAAAAAGTCGTATCCAGGTAAATGACTGATTGATGAATGGTGTTCTACGCTGCTTTCAATGTTATTTCGGTCCTGTCACAGCGACAGCTCACTCATTCGTGTATGTCCAGGATTTCACCAATACTAGGCTGGGGCTTGATCAAGAACACTTCCGTGTAAAAGCCCAAAGGTGTCGAGTGAGAATCAAACCCGAGATCCCCAAAAGTGTCGAATCCTTCATCACTGATCCACGCAGGCAGGACCCCATGCAGTTTGTAAGATGTAAAGTTTACGATTGTAATCGTCACGACGCGGTATGTTTACTTTCTCTCCTTAACACGGTTGGCATTTGTGCAATTTTAGATGACCGTATGAGGTCATCCTGGACAGAATTCACTCAACCCTTTCCTATACAAGTCCGAGTTTTAACAACCCTGAAAGAAAAGGCTTTTCAAAACTGTGTCAAAAAAAGAGAAAATGCTGGTAACCAGCATTTTCTCCTTTATCCACAACGCTTTCAAAAGCCCCGTGCATTAGGGTTGTTAAACTCGAGATTGTTTGGAAAAGAGTTAAATAACTTTTAATCCATCACCACACAGACTTATGATCGCTATAAGGCTAACGGGCATAAATAGCACGAAACAAAAACAGAAAGCGAACATAGAAGACCTTTATGTGCAGTCTGATCTCAATTTATATCAGCCAGAAAGGCAACTTTAGGTGTAAACATGCTTTGATTTGAGCTAGATCTATTCAGATTTTTAGAACCTAACAAAAATTAACCCTTATACTGCTAAATAAGTTGAACGAAACTTTCAAGCCGATAGTAAAAATCCGAATGTTGCTTTTTCAAACTTATTTTTTGGAGAAAAAAAAACATCTCCTTATCGGACAGTGTAAATGCAAGATCAGACTGCACGTTCTGTGCAGTCTGATCTTGATCTACACTGCTCGCAAAAGGTCAGTGAGTCGCGCTTACCAGCTTAAGGCTTAAAAGATGATTTAGTACAGTAGTAATTAAGGCGATAGCTAGCAAATCATTATAAGCGATAAATCAACGGAGCTTCAGTGGCCTATAGAGTAATGACGTCAGATCTGATGTAATGAAAATAGAAGGAGTTACCGATCGCTAAACGACAATACCGCGATCTAAAAGCTTAAACTGTACATTTTGACCACCGTACAGTTTCTATAGGACTGTAAGGAAAAGTTTATCTATTTGTTTTAATCGCTGTTTTACAAGATTTCTTTCACGGCATAAAAAGTAAATAGGTCCATTTAACTCTGTACCAAACAACACGATTTTAGCCTTGTTCAAATTGAAAGCATTAGCAGACGACAAATTAAATGTAACTCAAAACATATCTTTTTTTGTCTGTCATTGAGTAGAAAATATTGCGGGAAAAGGAGAAAATGCTGGTTACCAGCATTTTCCCATTTTCCCACAATGTTTTCAACAGGCTTCTTTCTCAGAGTGGTTAAAATTCGGGATTTTGTGGTAAAGAGTTAAAGGCCGAAAGCCGTACAAGCTGACCAATCGGTAGACACAATTATCATTATCTTTAACCAGTTTACCATCCATTATCTTCCGTTAGGTGGCATTTTTCAAATACATCACCTATCTTATATGGGCATTCTGGGTCGAGAACCGGACTATTTTTAAAGGCGGGAATCAATGCAACGGATTTCAAAATAAAATATACGTTTACTCTCTACCTTGTACGAGTCATCCAGCCATGGTTAGCCAGCATATAACTTATGAACCAGCCATTTATAAATACAAGCTCCAATAAGCCTGGGAAAAAGCCCCGGTATAAGCCAAGCAAGGTGGGAACGTTGTTTTTGTTGTCAATCTGTTGCACAAATCTCGGTTTTCCCCATGTCTATATTTAGAAACTGTTGACAGAGATTTGCAGTAAACAGTTGATATTCTAAAAAATATTTTCTCCGTTCGAAATCATTTCGTCTGCTAAGAAATTTTTAGCAAAAGACTGGCTTGATTTTTCGACAGACGTATTATTTATTGCCATTTTCGCCCGCACTTCTTAAGCGGCAATTTACGCACCGTGGATTGATATATGTCCATTTTTTGAGTCGCCTGGTTGCGTAGCAACCAGGCTCTCATTGTTATCATCCTGATCTATGGGGTGACGTAAGCATACCTCCGGCCTTGTACTGCTTCCTGTCCCAAGTTCCGGTTTACGAGATAAAACATAGCTTTCTAATTATTTGGTAAACATACCAATTTTTCTGTTGTAATTCACTTACAACTGTGCCTTTGTGATAATGAATATGTCTATAAAGACTGAGCTCTTTAACGGTTTAAACATTTGAAACAATCATTTCGTCCACAAGGGTACACGATAGCCTATCGCTTACACAGACATCATCTCTACAAATAGCACATTATGTATGTATCTAAAAATAGCCGTCGTGAACTGGACAAGTTCGCAGACACGCAAAATACTCTTCGACGACAAGCGTCTTCACTACGGCAGGCATCTATATATGGACAATTTTCAGTGAAAATGGTTTGATTAATTACCCATTAGAAGCACACTCTAAATATTACAATCTGTCCTTAAGTCTTATTTCAATTCAACACTCAACCTATGATCGGAAAGAGAAAGGCGATACCGAGTTAACGTGGAAGCTTTCAATGGATATTTTTCCCAAAAGAAGGCTTTTTTTAAACAAATTTATAATGACTTGGAATGGTTGCGTTACCTTCTTAGACATTCTTCCACGTTGCTTTTTCAGAGCTTTTTATTCTAGACTCAAATACTTTGTACACCCACAAGCAGAGATCAAACATAGCGTGTGTAATGCTCACGGTTCTAGACTGTACCAAGTCATCGCTTAGCAGGTGCTTTCTGGAATGTAGCTGTGCGATAAATATAGATCTTGTAATCACGTGACGTATAACGTCATTTGCACCACGGAATTCTCTATAAATTTACTAATTGGAGAGGTCATCAGACCTCTCCATCAGTGGTGAGTTTAAAAGGCAGACTGCCACAGAAATCGCTGTCTAAATCCATTTGTTTTTGCGAAATTGTTCTGATATACAGTCTATTTCGTCATGGTTTTATAAACAAACCGAAATCAAAAATCTGAAATAGGAAATAAACGTGTTTTTTTTTTATATGACGGATTTCCAAAAATATCTATTATACTGAATTGATTGTAAATGATCTCTCCAATAATTGCAATTTTTCTTTGAAAAATAAATCTCAGCAAAAAGAAAAAATATCGTTGATAAAGGAGAAAGAACACCGCTGGAAAAGATCACGTGACTTGATACTATCGGGAGAATTCGTACCCTTCAGAACTCGTACCCTAATCTCGAGAGCACGAGTTCTCTGGAGAACTCGTACCCCACAAATAGATATAAATAGGTTGATCAGTATGTTTTCAAGTTCTATTTTTCAAAACTGACTAGACTCTAGCATTTTTCTCAGTTTTATACAAAAATTCTATGGATTCATACTGACATATGTTTGATGAAATAGCACACAGAGTTGCTTCTATTATACGGATTGCGAGAATCCCGCGAAAATCAACCTATGAGAGCAAAAAAAAAAAAGTCGTGCCTCTTCGCCCTACGGACCGCACACCTCAAAAGAGTTTGTGGTCCTTTGGTTTTGGGCGGATTGCGCGTTTTTGGCGGATTGCGCAGGCTGACATGGGACGATACTTTTTGCAGATGCATTAAGTGCCCTTTTCTCAGAGCATGGCTCATTTATCTACTTTCTTAAATTTTTAACGTTTAGACAATTAATCTCTTCATTTTACATGTCTGCAGCAGACAACTTTTCAAAATAATTGTGGGAAGAGGAGAAGCTGCTAGTCACTGCAATTTCTCCTTTTGTCACAATGGTTTCCATCACATCAAAGCACCATCTTCCACATTAATTATCAAAGTCTGAATTGTCGTCTGCATGCCTTTTCTGTTTGGGACAGTCCAAAAATTGCTGTTTGTTAAAAGATTAAAAAACGTTACATTTATTTTTAACATGTCTGGTACTAGTATTATGTATTGGACACCTTTATGTATTGTCTTCAGTTTTGTGTCCTTGAATTTTGAAAAATATGCATTTCTGAGCATGTTAATAGCATATGGCCTACAATTCCCAGAATATTATAACAATGTGTTATGTGGGACATGTACTGTTTTGTGCCTTTACACCAGCAAAATTGAGAAAAAAAAAAATGTTTTTTTTTTTCCTCATTCATTTAATGACTAACTTGTTTGTTTACATTTACCAAAATATATTGAAATCAAAAGCCAATAAACTATTTGAAAACATTGATGCCGACCTCTCCTGGCTTCTTTTTTAAAGAAGCCAACTTGTTTATGAATGAATCAGTCGCTGGAGCGGCATTTATTTTCAGCATACACCGACCTAGCGCCTCACCGATCCATGCAGAGTGTTTTAAAGTTTACTGTGTTTAATTAATTGTTTTTCGTTTTTAAAGAGGTGAATTTGTCAAAGTCCACTCTTGTTTTTTTTTTTCAATGTGCGATTAACCTAGATCTAGTATTTATGAAACAATTTATTAGTGCGGGTGTCAGAATGCAAAGTGCTTTCGTAACTACCAAAATCTGAATTCACACGGGAATTCGACTTGAAACTACACAGTTCTAACAACCAGCAATCTGAGAACTTGACTTTTACACCACTATATTTCAAATATAATAGAACAGATCAATGTTAACCCACTCGAACAACAAGGTCTTTATTGGAGAGTCTGTAATCTTGTAAAGGGTTGTTGTAAAGGGTAATAGAGCGAATCGCAAACATAGTTTACACCAAAGCAATATACATGTAGATCTCTACAATAAGTTTCAATTGGTGTGGAAGCAGTACTAATTCCTGGGACGTTATAAAACGCAGACAAAGTTAAAAGGCTGATGATCATGCTTTTGGGTTATATTGTTTTTCTTGAGTTGTAGCAGCCCCATTTCTAGAGTCCATTGTGGACAAATCTTGAACCCGGACAACAACAAATTATTTCCAAAGGACAGGTAGATTAAATATTCAAATATTTGTGTGTGCTCCAGGGGCTACATTTCAGTCCAGTGATCATGGAATTATCCGGCTGTTTGTCTCAATAATATTTTTGACAAAACTGAATGTAGGTCACCGGGGGTTAAAAGAAAAAGGTTGTCACTGGGTTAAATCAGATGAAACCGTAATAGATCTAGTACTGTAGAACCCATTTATGTTCAGTCCAATTCTCACGAAACTTTGTCAGACTGCTTAGATTAGATATGGGTGAGTTGTAAAAGGGCATTTATGGTCTAAAAGTATGTCACTAGATCCTAAACCAGAAGACAAAGTTCATTTGAGTTCCATACTGATGTTGCCTAAATGGTCCTCTTGTAAAATTGTTCAAGTGGTTCTGCTCTGTTTCTATAAACTTCACAGAAGCTTCAGAACTGAGTAGTAACATTTCAAAATCGCGGCCTCTGAAACTGTATAAGCAATTCTACCCAAATTTTATATCTAGCATCCTGTACTTGTATTCAAATTAACAGATATATCTATAAACACATGGTCCACTTTTAGAAAATTTGTGTCATACAAAAACAACTTGTTCTAAATCTGGAGAGAAAATGTATGCCCTATTCTACTCAAATTATTTAGAATGTTTGTTTTAGCAATATGTGTAAGAATTAAGATATACATGTAAGTTAAGTCACACAGTTTCTGCGCTAGAAAAACATTTTTATCAACCTAGAAGCCTGATTTTTGTCCACATTCTTTACAGGCATTATTAAGCTAGGGAGGAAATGTAAATATTGATGGAACTTCGACAGTTATTATGCCCCGCTGAATTTCGGGGTGGGGGGGGATATAGTTTTCATGTTGTCTGTCCGTCTGTCCGTTCGTTCGTCCAATCTTCCTTCCATCCAGACAGATATATTCTAAAATCGTTGAGGAAAGTTAATGAAACTTCAAACATGTGTTCCTCATGATAGTACTTTTTTTTAATGTAATGCCTTGTCGTGGAAAAAGATGGCTTGATGTCCTCCGGTCTGCTTGTTTTCTTTTATTTTGTTTTTGTTTTTAATGCGGTGTCATGGAAAAAGGGGTTTGATGTATGTTTCCATTATGGACCAATATCTATTTAACTAATGGACAAAATTTTATGAAACTTCATATTTATATTGTTCATCATAAGTCACAGACAATCAGTATTTGTTTTTTTATTTAATGAAATACCGTGTTATGGAAAAAGGGGGCTTAATGTATATTTTCACCAATAACAAAAAGGCCATTTACATGCAAAACACAATATCTCTTATAATTATGTTTCTATCAAAAAAAAAAAAAATTTTTTTTTCGACGGTGAATATCATTTTAACGATATGATTTGTTTTGTATTGATTTTACCTTTTGAAAACCATTTTTTAAATGAAGTCACCCGGGGTAAGAGACTTTGAACTTTTTGAACCTGTTCCTGGTGTCTAAATTTTAATTCTTACCACATTTTTTTTTCCATGTAAATTTTAATATTAATGTTTGTAACTTTAGGATGACAACTTAGAAACATGCTTGCATATAATACTGTCTTATAGTTAAGTTATTTTGTATCTTGAATGCTTTTAATAGATCTGAACAGAAAAGGTGAAAACTTCTAACCCATTACCCTCCAGGCGACTCTCAGGACTATCAGTCCTTTGATTTATCAAGTAATGCGTCATAGCAGACAGGTCAATCTTCGAAGAATATGACATGCGCAGACAACGGTTTACGATCTAGATCTATTTACATATCAAGATTGTATCCATGTTTTTACCAGTTATCTCCTTTCTAGACAACAAAATTTTAGACTCGTCCATAATCCAAGCATAAATGTAGTTCAAATGGTGAAATTCGCCTTTGAATGGTTGAAAAATTTGTGGGAAAGGGGGAAAATGCTGGTTACCAGCATTTTTTCCTTTCCCACAATGTTTTCATCAGTTTTTCTGTATTGTAAAACACGAAGACTTTTGGTAAAGGTTAAACGAATTATCACACATTCCAATTTTTCCATGAACTGTAATGCTTTTGAAATCTTTCACAGAAAAAGAAGAAATTGCTTATTTTCAATGCATTACAAAATTACAGTATGGGTCACCCACCCAAAGGCAAACACACGGTACGTTGACGAATTTCAACGGAGAGACAAGCACTGATCCGCGTTGCGGGAAAAAGTCACCTAATCAGCAAGACTCCATTGACATTTTTTTTTTCAAGATGTCTCTCTGTGACATTATTTTACCTCTCCAAGAATCACCTACCCAGGGACGTTAACTGTTCAGCCATTGACATGCTAAATAAATGAAGCAGACATTAAAAGTTAATACATAGCTAACAACGAAATATTGAGATTTTCGAAGTTCTTTTCGACCGGGAAAATCTCACCCCACTGGACGACGTAGATCCAAGATCAGACAGCACATTCTGTGCAATCTAATCTAGGATCCACGGTAAACGGCCAACGTGTTAAATCTAGAAAGGCGTGCATAAATCAACTGGTAATTTTCTAGCTTACAAGACAGGACTCTTCTAATTTCATGGGAAGGAATAAGAATTCTCCATTATTTATGAATCACGGTATTAACGACGGCTAATTTGTCATTCCTACCTACATTCACAGAATTTCTACCTTGATTGGATTCTAGTGGTAGCTTTCTTGTATCCATCGGTCAAACTGGTTTCTGCTTTCCTCATTGCCTGTAAACATTTAAACAAAAAGTTTTCTTTAAAATTATCAGGACATCAGCCTTTCAATGCGGCCAATGTATCTAGAAGGTGATATTTTTGTCACTCATAAGGCAAATTTTGCGGCGTCAGATCTGAGTATACATTTGTTCAACGGGAGAGAGAGAGAGAGAGACAGAGAGAGAGAGAGCGGGCGCATGTAGGCTTCTGGATCGTGGCATGAGCCCCAAAAGCCATTAAACGGTAACAGATTATTTACATGAATCCTTGGTCTGCGACCACATTCACCAACTATTCTTAATTTGATTCTAATTCTAAACTCCAAGACTACTCATCTGATTGGCTGAGACTCGTAGATGGCTAGAGACTTAGAACTGTAGGCGCGAAGCAAGACGGAAGCTTGGAACTCTTGGCTTCAACATCAGAGTTAAAAGAATGCATTTTTTTGTAAAAGCATTATTCGTGTTTTTACTATTGCCTTGAAAGTTTCATTTATTCAGCGGGACAACGGTTAGCATGTACGACCTTATCTAAATCCCGAGATTATAAGATCTGACTAATTATTCGGTGATTATAGATAACCTGTTTCCACTGAGTATCATATTTGCTTATTAATTCTTTACCAAACGACAAAATTTTAGACACGTCCAGTTTGAAAGCATTTGCAGACGACAAAATACAGGTGATTCAAATATTGAAGTTTGTTTTGGGAAGGGTAGAAAACATTGTGGGAAAAGGAGAAAATGCTGGTTACCAGCATTTTCTCCTTTTCCCATAATGTTTTCAAAAGGCTTCTTTCTCAGGGTCGTTAAAAGTCGGGATTGTGTGGTAAAGGGTTAACCCTTATCCTGCTAAATAACCTAAATAAAACTTTCAAGTCGATAGTAAAAAAAAAAAAATCTCAATAATGTTATTGAAAACTTAGTGTTTGATGAAAAATATCGCCTTATCGGACAGTGTATATCATAGATCAGACTGCACGTTCTGTGCAGTCTGATCTTGATCTACACTGTCCGATACGGTATTTTCTTTCCGGTGAAATCAACTTGGAAAACGCAATGTTTGGGCTTCTACTACTGAGTGGAAATTTTCTTTTCATTAATTCAGCAGCTTAAGTGTTAAGTCTGAAAATCCTTATAATAGACAGCTTTTGAATTCATTATAGAAAAAGGAGCAATTCTTTGTTAGGAGCCACTGCTTCTTTTCCCCCTTCTTCATCTTATTTTTGTCAATGTTTTTCTCTTAAGCAGCAGTTGTATTTCAGAGGGTAGTAGATTAAATCTCCAGAAAGCGGATTTACGGATCAAGCTAAATAATTGATTTTACCCAAGGTTAAAAGATAAAATGGATAAGAAGATGTTTAGATAGTTATTTAAATATGAGCCATGCTGTGTGGAAAGGGGGTTTAATGCATCTGCGAAACGTATCGACCCAGGCCAGCCTGCGCATTCCGCGCAGGCTGACCTGGGCCGAAACCTTTTGCAACTGGTCAATTTCCTGTATGACCAAGGACCAGTGTACCAAATGATTCAGTCGGCTGTTAAAAAAATACCAATAATGGATCCATAATTATGTAATGGCTTGATTGGTATAATGCATCACAGAAATGTATTAAGACCCCTTTCACCAGAGCATGGCTCATATGTAAGCGAGCATCTTATCTATGTTATTATCCTAACAATTATCTGTGATGCTAGTCAGCAATCAAGGTTTTGTAATATGATACAGGATATATTTAATCCCTGGATGACCGATAGCAGCTGTATCTTATTTACCCAGGGTCGGATTTTTGCAGGTTCAACGCAGACTTTTTTGTTTCAAAATATTTTGATAGAGGAAGAAAATGTAACAGTCAAAATCCGGCTGTCGAGGTAAGGGACGAATTCACTGTAATATGATACCTACAATAATTGAAGGGCACTCTGAGGAAAAAGGCGTTAATGCATCCTTGTAATGCATTATACGAAGCAAGTCATCGCATAATTATGGATCCATCTTGTCTAATACCGGCTAAAGGTACACTGGCCCTTTGTCATACAGAAAATTTACCAATAGCAAAAAGTTTCGACTCAGGTCAGCCGGCGCCGACTGCGCAGGCTAACCAGAATTGATCCATTTCGCAGATGCATTAAACCACCTTTTCACAGAGTCTGACTCATATACGAGTATGTCTCATCCTAAGATCAATCATAACAGCTGTTAGTTTCGTCCAGTGGACCAATTTTCAGAATATCTTGGCAAAAGGAGAAATTTTACAGTTCAGTCTGGCTGTCAGGATGTTGATATTTATATGTTTAATCTCAGAATGACCCGTTACAGCTGTAGGTTGTCGTGCAAACAAAAACATATCACCTGAAATAAATGTTTTTATACATAACCAGCTGCGGAGGCTCTTTTTGTGTCTTATACCGGACCATTGATGAAAACATTGTAATCTTTCATTTGACCGAGGTGCTTATTGTTTCTGCTCAAGGCTTGGGAGTGCCATTTGACAAGGTACTCCAGAACTCAGCCTTTTACTGAAATACGAGTAAGCACTATTTTTTTTTTTTCTTTTTCTTTTTCAATAATTCGTATTCAACAATAGTTGTATCCTATCTCCAAGGTCCTAATTTACAAACCATTCTTGAGAATGTTCTTGGTCTCATTATCAAGATTCTTTTTTTTTAAATTTGAAAGTTATACAATTTCTGATTAGAAGTTTCGTTACTTTCTTTATCTAAAGACTAAGAATGATATTAAGAACAGTTGGTGAATACGGGGCTAGATCTTTCTTGATTTCTTTTAAGTACATTAAGGTATTGACAAAAAGTAAAAAAAAAAACCATAAAAACCAAACATCGATGCATGTTTTTACATGAATTCTGAAATAAGTATTTGTGTCAGAAACGATACGCCATTAATCAACGCGGGAGTATACGATAGTTTGACAGATTCAATTTACAACAAGAAATTGACATGTAATTGTGTTTGAAAGGGAGCTTAGAATTTCGGAAATGAGAAATCTGATGGAAAAAATAGGTACCAAAATGAATTAAAACGTTGAAAATATCTGAAGCGATAAACATTTTGTTTCTTTTTTAGGCGTTGAATGCTGTCGTAAACGGTATTGCAGTCGCTTCACGGCAGGCAGTGTACCTATCAATGGTTGACCAGTTTAGCCAGCGCCACGCGGAACAGTCCGGCTTCTGTGCCACATAAATGAAGCGCATACTGGTTGAATGTATGGTGTTTAACGCCGTTTTCAACATTATTTCAGTTACGTCGCGGCCGCCAGTGCACCTATCCATGCTTCCCTGGAGTCTTTTTTACCAATACTCCGCACAATATTCTTTCCAAGCCACTGGCTGCTTTCCCACATAAACATCGTCGAAACAATGGTCAGCGGTGAGAGGGGAATGAATCCTGTAGCAATGATTATCATCAATCCTCGGAAAGAAATTGGCCAACCCGGGGATCGAACCAGCGACCTCCTGTTCTCAAGTCCTGTACGCTACCGACTAAGCTACGGGGCTTGGCGAAGCGGGTACGATGTAAAAATGCTAGTGAGATGTGTTTGGTTCCTTACCTAAGGGAAAATTGCCTAGACTTGAAAACAGCGTGTGAAATGAAGAAATTGATAAATCTATGTGTAATTTCTAATTTCGGTCTTCACAGAAAGCCTATTTCCATAGAACGCCTTTCGCCACGCAAATTTTCAACTATCTAATCACTGTGTACGCAAATTCTATACCTGACAAAAATTGGGGAAAAGTGCCAACTTTTCCCCAATTCTTGTATTGTTTGGAAAACAGAGTGTGAGAAGAAGTAATTAATTGCTTTGATCAGTCGGTGAATCTGGATGAAACATTATGGAAAAAGGAGAAATTTCTTGTTACGAGCAATGATTCCTTTGTCACTGTGCTTTCAAAAGTGGTCTTCAGTTAGACAAAAAATTCGTCTGAAGGAGAATATAAGCAAAATGATGTCAGTGTTCAAATAAATTGGGCCATGCTCTGTTAAAAGGGCATTTAATGCATTTGCAAATAAAGAATCGACACATCTGCGCAGGTTGACTTGGGCCGAAACTTTTTGCTTTTGGTCAATTTTTTGCTTTTGGTCAATTTCCTTCATGTCCAAGGACCATTTTACCTCATGATTCAGTCGGTTATTAGACTAAAATGGATTTTAGGGATCTAGAATTATATGTTGACTTGCTAGGTGTTCTGCATCACGGAGAGGCATTGAACCCCCTTTTGCAAGAGCATGGTCCAATTTTTTTTTCCATTGACATTTATTGACCACTGAGAACCGTGACGGACATCGGCTGCTTGGTGTCAAATTTAGCGGAAACGAGGCCAAGCTTTCCCCGAGCAGGTAAATTGAAAATTTATACATTTTTAAATCACCTTTATTGAATCTGGGCCGTGTTAATTTTCATCAGTTAGACACCTGCCTTTTTAAATACCCTTACTCAAAAGATCTCGATGAAGAAACCATTTCAATTCATCATGAGAACAGAAGAAAATGCTGGTCACCAGCATTTTCTCCTTTTTCCATGATGTTTTATACTTTTTTTCCAGACAGATCTCGCCATTTAAAACACATTTACTATGCCGTTTGCAAATACTTGTACTTTCAGCACGGAAACGCTTGGAGCTGGCGGTCTTGTAAGGGTATAATATTTATGTTCAGCCCTTGACCTTTTGCACCCCTAAATATTTCTTTTATCATTTTTTATTGTGAATATACTCACCCTCGCACTTTAACCCTTTACCACACAATTCCGGGTTTTATTGGCCCTATGGACCAAGGCATTTAAAAACATTGTGGGAAAAGGAGAAAATGCTGGCAATCAAGATTTTCTCCTTTTTCCACAATGTTTTCCACCATTTCAAGGACAAATCCAATTAGTTGCGCTGTTTTACAAATTGTTGTCTGTAAATCGCGGCTTTCCATATGGACAAGTCTAAAGTTTTGTCGTGTGATAAAGAGTGAACCTGTTATCAAACGACAAATTTGTAGACTTTTCCAACTGACAACCTTTGCAGACGACAAAATAAAACGCAGCCCAAGAAATGATATTTTTCTTTGAACGAATAGTGAAATGCATTGTTGGAAAAGGAGAAAATGCTGGTTACTAATATTTTCACCTTTATCCACACTGTTTTCAAAAGCCTCTATTATCAATAACGTTAAAACAAGAGATCGTTTGACACAAGGTTTTTTAGTGTGTTGACCCTCTACCATACAACTCTGTGTTTTAACGACCCTAAGAAACAAGACTTTTGAAAACATTATGGATAAAGAAGAAAATATTGGTTACCAGCATTTCATCCTTTTCCCTTTTCCCACATTATTTTCAAAGGCCTTTTTGCTCAGGTTCGTTAAAACTCGAGGGTGTGTGGCAAAGGGTTAAGGTTAATTTCCCTTTGTCCTTGGAGAGAGTTTTGGCAGAGTTGGGATTCCAACTCATAAATTCTGAATTACGAGTTCGGTAATTGAACTACCGGGCTCAGTAATAAATGCCAGCCATGCTCTGACAAAAGGGGGCTTAACCCTTTACCAAACAATCCCGGGTTTTCACGACCCTGGGAAAGAAGCCCTTTGAAAACATTGTGGGAAAAGGAGAAAATGCTGGTAACCAGCATTTTCTCCTTTTCCCACAATGTTTTCTACTCTTTCCAAAACAAATTTCAATTTTTGAGTCACATTTATTTTCTCGTCTGCTGAAGATTTCAATTTGGACCGGTCTACGATTTTGTCGTTTGGTAAAGGGTTAATGCATCTGCGTGATTGATGGTACCAAGCAAGTCATCCCAGTGTTTTGGATCCATAGAATCCGTTTTGTCTAACAGTTGCATGAAATACACTGGCCTTTGGACATAAAGAAAATTGACTAATAGCGAAAAATTTCCACTCATGTCAGCCTGCGCAGACTGCGTAGGCTGACCTGGGTCGATACTGTTCGCAGATGCATTGAGACCTCCTTTCACAGAGCATGGCTTGATTGCTTATTCTATAGAGGGAATCACCAAAATTCATAACGAGGTCTTACAGCATGTCAAAGTTCCAAAAGTGACTTTACAATCCCTGTGAATTTAGAGCATGGTCCTAAAAAACCCTGTCAAAGTTCAAAACGAGGTTTTAGGAACCGTCAATGTCCAAAACATGGCTTTACTTTCCTTCAAAGTTGAAAACGAGGTTTTAGAAACCGTCAAAGTCCAAAAACAAGGTTTTACAATCCTTCAAAGTTGTACGAGGTTGTACGATCCGTCAAGGTCCAAAACGAGTTCTTCTTCCATTTATTAACCCTTGTCCTGCCGAATAAATGAAATGAAACTTTATAGTAGATAGTAGAAGCCGAAAACTTTCTTCTTTCAAAGGTATTTTTGGAGGAAAGATATCTCCTTATCGGACAGTGTAGATCAAAGATCAGACTGCACGTTCTGTGCAGTCTGATCTTGATCTACGCTGTCCGCAAAAGGTCGGTGGGTCGCGATAAGCAACCTAAGGGTTAATAAGGAAAGTGCGAACTGCTTGAGACCATACCCTTTGTTTCTTTATGTTCCAATTATCACTAAATTATTACCCATAGTACATCGCTCTTTGGCGCTATTGGATAATAAAACTCTGACCTTTATGTAGTTTTTATTGACCATTGAAAACTTTTTATACTCACTGTATCAAAGAGATTGGTATCACTTTACCCTTTGCATACAGTTTTGTTGGTTTCGGGGACAGTGTTGATCCAAGATCGGACTGCACAAAAGTGGATCTACACTGTCCGATGTTTAATAGGATATTATTGCATTCGAAATAGACTTTTAAGGTTTTGCCTTACTCTTTCAGCGCCAAATGTAATAAATTATATGAGCCATGCTCTGGCAAAAAGGAGTTTAGTGCATCTCCGTAATGCATTATACCAAGCAAGTCGCCATAAAATTACGGATCTATAAAATCCGGTTCGTCTCATATTCGATTGATTCTGGAGATAGAATGGTCGTTCGAAATGCAGAAAATTTAACAAGAGCAAAAGTTTCGACCCAGGTCAGCCTGCGCGGATTGCGCAGGTTGACCTGAGTCGATACTTTTTGCAGATGCATTAAACGCCCACATATATATTAAGCTGGACCGCTTTTGACGGCTAAAAGTACAATCCACTGAAACTCTAATCTTTATCTTATATAATTGACTAAATAAGCGGGTGGAAGAGGTACAAGACAAGACTGCAGTTCCTGTGCAGTCTGTGCAGAAGTCCCTGTTTTCGCCAATGGCCATGGTTGAAAGGGTTAAAATGTCCATTGCATTTCTTCAGTAATTGACGATATAAACGTTTATCATTACCGGTTTTCTGTTCAAATTGCAATGAAGTTTCACCTTTGGCCCTTGAGAATCCTATTTTTGAGCATCAAGATTGTTCTGCAAGATTTATTTGTTTGAATGACAGTTTTATGCCGCTTCCAACGGTACATGTTATTTGAAAATGGCAGCTTATGAAACCCTTTCAGCACCATAGTGAAAAGAAGGTCTTTTGCGGCTGGTATAGATCAAGATCAGACTGCATAGAACATGAGCCTGATCTTGGATCTATGTCGTTGGCTTGTTAAATACAAATATCCAACAATTTAAAAAAAAAAAGCCGTATACAAATGTATTGTATTTGCAAAGCTCTATCGACCGTAAGGTCTTTCCTTATCGGACAGCACGTGTGGTCTGATCTTCATCTACATTGTCCGCAAATGCGTCTTCAACGCGTTTAGAAGCCTAAGCGTCATTCGATAAGCAGTTATAAATTACTTCGGTATTCTATAAGGCGCCAAACATACATGTACTACATGTTTTCCCTTTCTGTTTCGGGAAAAACAGACGCTTTTGAGTCATTCCGTGAATTCACGTGTCTAAATTTACCATTATACCCAATGAATAATCTCTGTATAAAGCAAATTTTCTTTTCATCTTTTATACAATATTTACTTTATCGAGGGTCCTTCCATCCTGTGTGCATAACACGTAATTTCTTTTATCTTCAAATAAAAGTTTTTGTACAGTGCGGATAACTTCTGAAATGGCCCTCCAGGTAATAGGTGGATGGGGGATTTCAAAGTCATACCACTGTGTCATAGAAAGTCTGTTTCTTTCTTTGAAGAAGGAAATTGATCCGGCATTATTAGGATAAGAGCATGCCGGTGTCAGCGCAAGTATTACAAACACGTCATAATTGCCCCAAGTTGTTTATAAAAATGATTGTACAGTAATCATATTTTCACATTATTCATGTACTCATTCGACCTATGGTTTAGTCCTGACTTTAGTTCTCAGCAAGTGGTTAATGTGAGCAATATACAAAACCTTTGCAGACGGCGTAGACCAATATCAGACTGCAGAGAACGTGATAGGCCAGTGCACCATTTTTCGGTGCAATGGAATATGCTGGCTTTTGACCTACTTTTAGGTACTGATAACAAATGAATGAACAGAAATTTGTGATTGGTAAAAAATGTAGACATATTTTTTTTAAGGGCCCATGCCTATATGCTGGCAAATTTACGCCGTCAATCTTTTTGAAAGATATTTTTTGTTATTGCCACCATGAACAGTGAAGATGAGGATCAGACTACGTAGAAGAAACAATTACCGTATTTTACCCGGATGAATTACAGGCACTGGTTTTTGACACGCATCACCCTCTGTAACCTAAGATAAAAGACAAGCTGTCCAACTGTATGACCTATCGAACGCGTCCCAGAGTCAATTGTCCCGGGTAGTTTTCATGTATTTCTAACCTCGAAAGGAAAAAAAAAACTTGTTACTTTTATCGTGTCATGCGACAATTTACCTTTAATCTGGTACATAGAATGAAACAAATGGATTAACATTAAGAGAGTAACAAAGATAAAGACGCTGGA
The DNA here is from genome assembly GCA_945859785.2 of Tridacna gigas. Lineage (NCBI taxonomy): Eukaryota > Metazoa > Mollusca > Bivalvia > Cardiida > Cardiidae > Tridacna > Tridacna gigas. Next base: position 53,192,943 of record OX244034.2, read on the forward strand.
AGCAGACAAGTTTTTTCTCTTACCACCGTGAGATGGAAATTTTGATACCGCAGTGAATATATCGAACGAATCTGATTGGTCAGTAAACTCTATCAGCTTTGAAATTAAAGTCTTGATGCTAAAAATAGTGTTGACCAACCAAACTCGTCCATTATGGCATATTGGACAAATATGGGTTAGCAAAAAGATTAGAAGATTCATGAAGGTGAATCTGCTGATAAGCCAAGGCATGCGTTTTCAGATTTTTACTCCTTCAGTGCTTGAATGTATAAAATAGACATTTCAGTCTGTTACATACTCTACATGTATTTCAATGCTCTTTATGCCAAGAATATCTCACCAACAGTGTAGATTCAGGATCAGACTGCACTTTCTGCAAAGACACGTTTTCAAAGTGAGCGGAAGCATACTTTTTGAGAGGATAAAAGTTAACTCTTTACCGAACGACAAAGTTTTATAATTGTCCAAATTGAAAGCATTGGCAGACGATAATTAAAATGTGGCACAAAATAATGGAATTTGACTTTCAAGGGCTTGAAAACATTGTGGAGAGAAAAGGAGAAAAATGCTTGTTACCAGCATTTTCTCATTTCCCCTCAACTTTTTCAAAAGACCGATTCGTTAGGGACGTTAAAACATGGGATTTTTGTGGCAAGTGGACTTAATTTAAGTTTAACATAGTTCAGCGATGCATGACCCCTAAAAGCAGCACCCCCCCCCAGCAAACAGGAAATACATGTAGATGCAAACCATCTCCTGTCTGTTTTCTCTATTAAAGTGAGATGGTTATCGCTAAATCCATCACAAATGGATTTCTCTTTTGAAAAGTTTATAAGCCCCTGACGCCCACCACGCCGTTCCCTTCCTCTACCCTGGCCTTTGTAATTCTTTCAGCGTCGGATATATAAACTCGACCTACTTCAACGGCTGAAAACATGAGCCACTGAAACTGAGAGGATATGTATCTTAGAGACTTTGCTAATTAACATTTTACCACACAATCCCGACTTCTGACGACCATGAGAAAGAAAGCTTTTGAAAAAAATGTGGAAAAATGAGAAAATGCTGGTATACAGCATTTTCTTCATTTTCCGCAATGTTTTCTACCCTTCCCTGAACAAATCCCAATTGTTGAGTCACATTGATTTTATTGTCTGCACATGCTTTCAATTTCTACATATCCAAAATTTTGTCGTCTGGTAAAGAGTTCAGAGAACGGCATACGGCATAGATCCAAGATCAGACTACACTGTCTGCCAAGATGCTTTTCAAAGACGTATGCTTCAATTTTATTTTTTTTGGACGAAATGAATTAAATCTGCCGAACAACAAAATTTTCTATTTGTCTAAATTGAAAGCATCCGCAGACGACAAATAAAATGTAGCTAAAAATGATGAAACTTTTCTTTCAAGGGAAAGGAAACATTGTGGATATAAAAAAAAAAAATGCTCGTAACCAGCCTTTTCACCTTTTCCCACAATGTTTTCACAGGGCTGCTTCCACAGGGTCGTTAAAACACGGGATTGTTTGGCAATGATTTACTTTAGTATGACATGGATGTAAGGGATGCATGGCCCCTTAAACAGACCCTCAATCACAGGAAATACCATGTAGATGCACACTTGCTACTGTCTGTTTTCTGTATTAAAATAAGATGCTTATCGCTTAATCCATCACTGGTGGAAAATATTTGGAAAGTTTATTAACACTTAAGCTGCTGAATAAATGAAACGCAAATTTCTACTCAATACTAAAAGCCCAAACATCCCGGTTTCAAAGTTGATTTCATTGGGAAGAAAATACCGTAGCGGACAGTGTAGATCAAAGATCAGACTGCGCATTCTGTGCAGTCTGATCTTGATCTACATTGTCCGCAAAAGGTTAGTGGGTCGCGATTAGCAGCTTAAGGGTTAATCCCTGAGGCCCAGCCCACTTACCCTGGCCTTTCTAACTTTATGAGAGCCAAATATATAAACTCGACCTCTTTGAACGGATGAAAATACATTATTATCATTGTATGGCGTTTAACGCCGTTTTCAACATTATTTCGGTTATATCACGGCGGCCAGTGCACCTATTCATGCTTTCCTGGATTTTCTTTTACAAGTACTACGCACAATATTCTTTCTAAGCCACTGGCTATTTTCCCACATAACCATCGTCGAAACAGTAGTCAGCGGTGAGAGAGGAATGAATCTTGTCGCAATGATTATCATCACTCCTCGGAAAGAAATCGGCCGAGCCTGGGATTGAACCAGCGACCGCCTGTTCTCAAGTCTTGTACGCTACTGACTGAAAATACAATATGCCATTCCGTAAAATATGGTAAAAATCATCAGTTAGGTATCTAAGTCTTAGGTCATCAGAAGATGCAAATGGTTTCACCTTATCATTTTCTTTCTTTTTCACAGACTATTTGGTGCACTAATTACAGTTCTCACTACATATAAAATTTCTTTTTTATTTGGATTTAATTTTCATGTTTGTAATTTTAAATTGACAATTCAGAACTTATGTTTGAATATATCCTATTTTGCTGTTAGGTTGTCTTGTATTTTGAATACTGTTAATAGATTTTCCTTTTGAAATTTTAAAAGGGTGAACACTTCTAACCGATTGCACACCAGGCGATTCTCAGAACTATCAGTCCTTTGATTAATATCGACGTGAAAGTTTCATTTAACTTTTTTTAGCAGGCTAAGGGTAAATACAGGTTGCTTGCTCAACAAGGGTGGCCAGTATGACATATATATGAAACATACTCTGACTAAATACACTCCGCGATCCACCATACCAAGCAAATCATCACATAAAGTTTATGGATCCATAAAATCCCATTTTGTCTAATAACCGACTGAATCCTGAGATAGAATGTCCTTAGACATGTAGAAAAATGCTGACTAATCGCAAAAAGTTTCGACTCAGGTCAGCCTGCGCAGACAGGATCGATATTTTTTGCAAATGCATCGAGCCCCCTTTTGCCAGCGCATGGTTATTATATGTTTGTTTGTTCTCTTATTCTTATTTAATTCTCATAAAGAATTCTGAATTCAATCAAGCTTAAAAAGCAGTTTTGAATTATTCTGTTCGAGCGATTTGCAATTTTAGAAGAAAATGCCATCTTCTTAATTTTTCTGATAAACGATACAAAACCTCTAATATCTCGAGGATACCGTGAATTTACTCATTTCACCTTGCACACTGTCTTTTGCCTCTCGCACCTGACCAATTCTTGCAAAAGTTGGAATATAAGAGGATTTCTCGTCTCGGGTAATTTCTCCTTTTGCCACAATATTTTCACATGTCTTCATATATTCTTGATAAAAGGTAATATTCTACTGTAAAATCTGGTCCTGATTTATACTTTCCCCCGAAATCCTCAAAGTTGTCTTCAGTACGTTAAGGGCTAATGCCCATTTTCATTAATCACCCGCAGTGAAGGGAGCCCAAGAAAGTACTTGCTATTCATTTGGGCGATGCTCCCACTGAAAAGGGGGTTTAATGAATTTGCAAAAAGTATCGACCCAGGTCAGCCTGCGCAGTCCGCGCAGGCTGACATGGGTCGAAACTTTTTGCTTTTGGTAAATTTTCTGTATGTCCAAGGACAATCCTCTTCCTACCTCATAAATCAGTCGGTTGTTAGACAAAATGAATTTTACGGACCCATAATTATCATGTGATGATTTGCTTGGTACAATGCATCACGGTGATGCATTAAATCCCCTTTTGCTACAGCATAACTGATATGTTTTTGTATTGGTGGTACATCCCTCCTGTGACTCATCTCTGAAAGAAAAATAACATCAGCAGTGACAATGGGCGATGTGACGATGTGACAATGGCACAGGACAATAACATACTGGGCTGGTCATCTAAGACTTGTGCGTTCGAATCCTGCATAACCTGAAATCGGCAAAAGTTTCTACCAGAACTCTGTAAGAGAATTGATTAAAATCGTTGAGAGAGGATTCATTCCTCTCTCACAACCGAATATATTTGGTATTACTTTTCGTGGGAAGTAGCCTGTGTCTTGGAAAGAGGTTCTTATCTAGTACATGTACTTGTTTAAGAAACTTCATTAACTATTTCATGGCAAATGTCGTTTTGGATAGCTCTTGCGGATGGCGTAGATCAAGATCAGACTGCACAAAATGTGCAGTCTGATCTTTGATTTATACCGTCCGCCGCATGGTGTTAATCTTTGACCACAGTCAGCCCCAAACGCAACGTGAATAAAGATGTACTGAGACCGCTGTGACATCATTGAACTAATGTATGTATAGCATACGGCGTCAACCAATAAACAAAGTAGTGAGGGCAACAAAATGAAATGTCACAATGTAACATCACTCAGGATCCGGTTACTCTCTTACTGAAGGTCGGATTTCTTTTGTATGAACCTTAATCCCACCAGGCTTTCTTTATAAGCATACCTACCCCACTACCTTTAGACTGTTCATATAAATAAAATGGGCATTGACCGTTTTGTACGGAAGTCAAATGGCACGTAAACATACTGCGTGTGGACTGCGCAGGCTTGCGTGGGTCGATACTTTTTACAGACATTGAAGTCCATTTTCACAGAGCACGAATTTTGTCAAGCATGAAAAGTGCATTAACGCTTTTACTACTATAGATAAAACTACGATGCAAACAAGTTGAAAATTGGAGCTTGATTCATGTCTATGTGAATAGAAAATGGTTGACTATCTTAATCAAGTGATTATCTAGAGAGGTAAATGAGAGTTAGTATTAGGAGACGAGCTTCAAATTAGTTCCTATCTCTTGATGTGCTTACTATAACCTTTCCTCTGAAATAGCTAGTTATAAGTGCTTTTATTCTTTGGACGTTTTCTTGAACGCAAAAAATTGTTGGAAAATGAACAAATCTAACAAACCCAATGGCATTTTAGAAAATTTCTCAGATTTTCTAACAGTTTTAGTACAAATAAACTCCGTGTGAGAATTCACTTTCGTCTACAACCTGTTCTATCTTCACTGAGATAAACAGATGCCTCTCTTTCATGACTGATCTATCAGAATCATCTCTTATTTCACACTTGTTATTATTTTCGTTTGCGTATGCGAACATTTTTATCCTTTTACCTACAGCAATGTTTGCACAGCTGGAGACTAAGGCATCCAGCTTAGGAGTCTGACTGTGATGCATATTTTAACTCTTTACTAAACGACAAAATTTTAGACGGGTCCAAATTGAAAGTATTTGCAGACAACAAAATAAATGTTATCAAAAAAAAAAATGAACTTTGTTTTGGGAATGGCAGAAAACATTGTGGGAAAAGGAGAAAATGCTGGTTACCAGCATTTTCTCCTTTTCCCACAATGTTTTTAATAGGCTTCTTTCTCGGGGTCGTTAAAAGTTGGGATTGTGTGGTATAAAGTTAAGCTCGGTATCCTGAAGGTCATTGCTATAACCACAGAGAGACGTGGCTGTAAAATGGCTTCCCTCGAGTGCATCCTAACTGATTCACTGAATGGTGTTTTACGCCGCTTTCAACATTATCTCTGTCACATCACGGCTACAGCTCACATATTCCTTCATTTCCTAGGTTTCACCAGTGCTAGGCTAGGGCTATGAAGTGTCTTTCCCATGGACCTTCCCACGAAAAATGCAGTGCTTCCAATGTGGTTCAAATCCGGGGCCTTTAGGTCACGAGTCCTACACTTAGCCACACAGGACCCCTTGCATCCTAACTCTTAAATAAACAGTAAATTTTAGATTTGTTCAAATTCAAAGCATTTGCAGATGACAAAATAAACATGAATCAAAAATTGAAATTTGTCCATGCATGGATGGAAAACATTGTGGGAAAAGGACAAAACGCTGGTTACCAACATTTTTCCTTGTCCACAGTGTTTTCAAAATTCTTCTCCCAAACAGCCGATGAAACACGAGATTCTGTGTTAAGGGGTATTTTGAAGAAGTTGAGTATAAGGACTGGGGTGCCGGTGCTAACACTATTTGTAATAAAACATGTGGACCTGCTTATAATGTCATGTGCGGCTCTTCTTCCACAGAATTCTTTTTACAATGTGGAATAAAACAACTAGTAAAATTATTAGTACTGGTCAAAGAAACTTTGGGCCCATGGCTAAAGTAGTACTTAGTGAAATTAATAATTCGAATCTTTACCACATGACAAAATTTAAGACTCCTCAATATTGAACGCATTTTCAGACACCGACTGAAATGTTGCACAAATCACAGGATATATTTTATTGCCTCTGAAAGGGTAGTAAACATTGTCGGAAAAGGAGGAAATGCTGGCCACAAATCCATGCAGGCTGGCATGGGTCGAAACCATTTGGTCTCTATACATTTTCTGCACGTCAAAAGACCATTCTACTTTAAGAACTAGCTGGTTTTAGACAAATACTCGTACACTGTATTTAAAGGATCCATAATTATGCGATGACTTGCTTCGTATAGTGCATTACGGAGATGCATTAAACACCCTCATACAGGAGCGCCGTTCATTTCTTTCAATGTTCCAGATGCGGAAATGTGAGTCATAGGTTAGTTCTGCTTATTCTGTAGAGGTACTCTGTAATTTATAAACTCGCATACGTCTGAAACCAGTATGCAGCAGACGACTTTGATGCAACCTTGTAAAATAGGTATAGTCAACATAATGTGCACTTGGATGCATTGGTAGATGGACTGGCAACCGTGAAATAATCTGGAATCTTGAATACGACCTTGCCCTCCAAAGAAGCACGCTGACAAAATTTTTCATGACAAGGAAATACCGCAATTCGTAATAATGTTTTTTTTTATGTGCGCAGCTGCAGAAGCAGCTTAATCCTTTACCAAACGACAAAATTTTAGACAAGTTCAAAGCATATGCAGACGATAAATTAAATATTGCTAAAATGATGATTTCTGTCTTTGATAGGATAGAAAACATTGTGGGAAAAGGAGAAAATGCTGGTTACCAGCATTTTCTCCTTTTCCCACAATGTTTTCAAAAGCCTCCTCTTTCAGGGTCGTTAAAACTCGGGATTATGCGATAAAGGGTTAAATGGTTTACATTAGTGGAGAATGATTATGTTAACTCTTTAACAAACAACAAAATTTTAGACTGATCCAAATTGAAGTCATCTGCAGACGACGAATTAAACGTGCTTCAAAGTCGGAAATCTGCCTTTGGAACGGTAGACGACATTGGGGGGAAAGGAGAAAAATGTTGGTTACCAGCATTCTCCTTTTCCCATGATGTTTTCGAGGGACTTTTTCCTCAAGGCCCTTTAAGGTCCTTTGAAGCTTGGGATTTTGTGGTAAAGGGTTTAATGGCTTATCAGCTTATCAGATTAATCAACAAGAAGTAAACTTTCGACGAACCCATTCTGTACAGGCTGGTAACAGTAACACAAAGAAGAAAACTTCTGAAGGACCATAAATGACGGAGAAAACTTTGAGTGAAAATATACATATGCTTGTAACAAACAGTTTCTCTTTTTCTTACAATGTTTTTAAAAGTTGTTTGCCTCGGGGGCATGAAATTTCGTATTTTTACGGTAACGGTAAGTAGATAATATAATGCTTGATCTAGAACATTACCCGCTCATATCTCACGCAATACAATATGCCTTATGCAATACAATATAGCTTATCCAATCAACCCTACCGTATGCATTTAGCTAACCCTTATCCCCTCTACCATGCATTACCAATTTCATGTAACATACACAGCCGCATGCTCATAAAATTATCAAAACCAATAGGTTAAGCATTCATAATTAAATCAAACTAACTTTTATCTTAATCCTTTTACCTTTAATTCAATTATTATAACATATCAATCCCTTATGTAGTAGATGAAAAATTTTCGAAAAAAAAAAAAAATTTAATTTTAAAAAAAATTTCATCATCTCGCGTCATTGCATCATTGCATCATTGCATCAGTTAACCAACAAACCCATCAACCAGACAAACCCTTACATCAGTTAATCGCTTAACCTCCCCCATCAACCAACGCATGACGCAATGGCTAGCCAGTTTATGAGTTAGTGGGGAAAAAAAATTGAATTTATCATTTTTAAATCCAGCAAAATAAATTGTATATGAAGAAAATGAGTGAGTTAAACGTAGAAGTAAAGTGTAAAATAAAAAGATATTACCCAAGGAAAAAAAATATAATTTCTTACCCAAAAAGATATAATAAGGAAATGTTTGATGTAGCTAACAAAATGTTTAATGATAATAAAATACAAGAAAATTATAAAAAATGGAAGAATGGAAAAAGTTATGTTACAAAAAGGTCTATTAAAATTAATGGGCCAACATATAAAAAATTAAAAGAGGATTTTTTAGTCAATGGCGTTTTGTTTGATGAATTAGAAAAAATAAAGAGTAAAGAATATTTACAGGAAACAAAAAAAAAATATGATGAGATAGATGAAAAAAACAAACAAGCAAAAGAATATAATGAAAAAATTGATAAGGTAATTAAACAAATAGATAATTTAAAAAGTTGGAATGATTTTATAGAATTTGAAGGAGAAAAATATGGTTTAACAGAGGAAATTAAAAATAATATTCATCTTAAAAATGATTGTTTTGGCGAATTTAAATTTTTAGAAAATAAAAGTGAAGAATATGTAAAAGAGATTGATAAACCATTTTGTACTGATGAGTATTATACAATTTATTATACAATTTATAAATGTTCAAAATGTAAATTAGAAATAAGAACTAATGAAAATTGTAGATATCATGACCCACGTGGAGGTATCTATAATTCTTAAATTTTTAAAAATTTTTTTTATTTGTTATAGAACAAATAAAAAATTTTAATATGTGATTTTTGGTCTTACCCCCTGTGCTTCATACATTTCTCTTTCTTCTTCTGTTAATCCTTGTAAGCTATAATGTCCATGTGATAATGTTCTATAACTACCATCCAAGAGTATCAAACCCTTTTTATCATCTTCAAAGCTTAATGCTATTTTATTCATTTTTATAGTTGTTAATTCATGATGTTTACTTTTTATTCCTCCCATAGTTACACAAAAATCTTTTTTAGTATCCAAACATTCCTTATAAGTTTTAAATTTTAGTTCATTTTTAATCACAGTCTTTTTAACACCTTTACATTTTTTAGTTTCTGCTTTCTCATTTGTTTTATAAATTTGTTTACCATCTTTATCTTTAGCTTCAATAGGCTTAATATAAATAAATTTACCATCTTTATCGGTTACTGCTTTACCTTCTTTATCCTTTTTTAAGATAAATTTTTTCATAGCATAAGTTTTTGCTCCAGGACTTACAAATCCAGTTAAAAGATCTCCCTTTAGTTCATCCTTAAATTTACCTAACACATTACAATTTTTATCACTATACAATGGATGATTTTTTGGATAATTACTAAAGTCAAACAAATCATCGGCATCCTCTTTTAAATCTTCATACAAATCTTCAGTTTCTATTTTTAAAACATAACTATCAGTATCAGTATAGCACATAAATACTTTATCTTCACCAAATTTATTTTTAAAATAGTTATAATAATCTTCTATCATAGTTGTTTTGCTAATATCAAGTATACTTACTCCTAAATAAATTGGTTTATCATATTTAATCCATGTTTTTTTCATATGAACAGCAACCAAATTTTCATCAAATATAGTATGATTATGAAAGTTATGTTTTGCTGTTAACTTTTTAAAACGTTCACTATTTTCACCATTAACTAATTCTATGTTTACTCTATTTCTTATATTTTCCATGGTTTTACCAAAAACAGAATTCATTGCTAACTTCCATAAATTATCTAAAAAATTATTTTCATCCTTCTTTGCTTGTGTTCTTAATTCTACACACTTATCAACATATTTTTTAATAGCGGTACTCTCTTGATATTTAATTCCACGATGTATTTTTTTAATTTTTAATCCTAATCTCTGGTAAGTCTTTAAAGCTTCATAATGAAGTAAATATTTTTCCTTATCATTTAAGTTTGGTATTAACTTTTCTACTTTACTAACTTTTAATTTTTCTGCTGCTAAAGGCAATTCATTATGCAAATCATGTAACTCTTTAGGATACTCCAAATCAACCTCCAGGGTACACGGATATTTTTCCCAGTTATTTAATTCTTCTTCTGTCATCCATTTAAAATCACCTACAGGTAAAGGCTTACTCATGGCCCAAGGATAAAGACTGTTTTTATCAATATAAAACCCATATATACTAGGTTTAGTTGAATCATACTCATCACCCATATACTTATTGTTTGCTTCAAAATGTCTAATACTTGTCATGCAAACACCACCCCTTTTTGATGCTTCATAAAAGTTAAGCATATTAATATCAGTAAGTTTTTCTAATTTTATTTCGCTTACCTTAAGCATAGCATCCCATCCAAATCCAGGTAAAGTATAATACCAAGCAGGATCTAAGTCAAATTCTTTATGCAAAGAAAATCTAAAGTTTTCCATAACATCAGCTAAAAGTACAACATCTGTTTCATTGTATAGTTGTAAATAATCCTTAATATTTTTACATTCAAAAACATCCCAAACTTTTAACGCGTGTGCCAAATCTTTTTCTTCAATTCCTTCTCCATTTAAGCTTGAATAAAATTCTTCTATAGGTGGTAGTTGTGTTTCTTTTAACTTATCAAAACTATCCATCCATTCATAAGGAAAGATACCCTTTCTACTTAACAATTTTAATTTTTCTTCTGTATAACCACCACGATGATTTTCTAAATAATACTTTAAATTTTTTAAATTTTTATCTTTTAAATTTTCTACAATTTTTTCTAAACTACTAGCTAAAAACTTAAAACTATCAAGAAATCTTAATTTAATATTTTTATTTCCTACCTTTAGATTTTTTGTAAAACTAATATATTTTTCTTCTGTGTTAGGTAAACAATCAATTCTACCACTAGTTTTACCAAGATACTTAATAAAAATATGTGCATCATAACCAGATAAATTATGAAAGATAACAGGTATAAAATTTGGAACTTTTGCTTTAAGATTACAATTATTACAAGCGGCACCTCTGTAATTACCAGTAAAATGACAATGATCTCTTACTTTATAATTTTCATGAGTAAATTTACCTCCACATATCCAACATTTTACTTCATTTTTATGTTTTCTAACTTTATCTTCAGTTAATTTTTCTATTTCTACTGGGTTTTTATAAAATTCTTTATAAAGTTGTTTGGTATCCTTAGTTAAAGTATCTATAAAATGTTTTTCTGCATCCTCACCTACATATCCTCTTAATACTGGTTTCATAATTTTATCATTAAAAGGACAAATTAAATAGTTATAACTAACAGGTATATGCTTTTGTGTTTCAATAGTATTACTTTTTTGTTGTGGTTCTATTTTTTGTAATATACATTCAAAATCAGCAATAACTACAAATGGTACCATAATTTTTCTACAATAGTTTTTAAACTTTATTAAAATTTCTTCAGGATTTTCAGGATCAAACTTAGGCATTATTAAATCAACTCCATCATGATCTTCACAACGCTCCATATGCTTTTCTAAAAGTTTCTCACTACCAAAATGATTCATACAAAGCATACAATACTTTACATTATGATTAGAGGCTGTTTGAATTCTCAGTAAAGCATTAATATTTTTTATTAAAACATAATGTGTTTTTTCTTCTTCATCTTCAATATATAACAAATTTATATGATTTTCTTTTAAACTTTTTATAACTCTAATACGTTTGATTTTTTCCTTACCTTCTACTATCCCAAAAACATTAACGCTAATTGTTGGATTTTGCCTTTCAAACCTATCTATATCCTGTAAAGAAACAGGATAATTAATTCCTTTCATATTTAAGCTATTTTTCTTTGATTTTAAATCATTATCAACTCTTTGTGGATTTTTATCTGTTGGATTTAAATGTCTCAAAATACAATCTGTAAAACATTCATCATTCTCACTTTTCATATTAATACATGCCTTTTTGTTAGCAATCCACTTAGGTAAAGGTAACCAACCACCTGCTCTTAATGGTTCATAAATAACACTATGTAACTTTAAATGAACCACACTATTAAACGTCCAACCACTACCACATGAAACAAAATTAATAAAATTTTCTATAATTCTTTCCATCATTTTTTCGTATACTTTTTCTATATTAGTTCCTTCTAAAATAATCTCATAACCATCTTTATCAGAAGAAGAAAAATTTGCTTCTACTATTTGTCTATTATTACCCTCTCCTCTTTCCATAAAACATTGAAGATTTAATTTTACTTTATGACTATGCATGCTTCTTAAAAGTTTTTCAATTGTTGGTTTTGTTAGCATTAAAAACTCTTGTATCGTTTTAACAGGTATACCGTCTATTTTATGTTCAGTTGCATATTCTTTTAAGGCAGATCTATTTTGTATTATTTTTATTTTTTCCTCTCTTTCTTCATCATATATACTTTTTAATTTATTTTTTAAAGCATTAAGTTCAGGTGTTATACTTGGTTGTTCTACTCTTACATTTTCTAAACTCCTTAGCAAATCATTAACTGAAGTAGTTTGTTGCCTGGTTAGTCTTTGTCTTGGTGGTATATAGGGCGTTGGTTGTAATATTGGTGCATCAATGGTATCCTGGTCTCTATCTAATATTGAGGGTCCCGTATTAATCAAAAGAGTTATTAATTCATTACGTCTAAGCCTTGAGTATCTTCTTAATCCCCTTTCCCTTGCTAGATTTCTTAATCCTTCTACATTATATCTATCAAACTGGCGATCCATTATTTTTTAAATAAAAAATTCTTTCCTTAAGTCAAATTTTATTATTTTTTTCATAAATAATAAAATTAAAGAATATCAATTCTATATTTATCATTCCATACTCTACCATTCCAGTTTTCAATCGTTTGTGGGCATTTATCAATATACTTACTAGCCTTGTAAATTGATGGAAACTCTTTAACCTCTTCAGTTTTTACATCCGTTAAGGTAACCCTCTTTGGGTTTTTAGCAATATCCTTTAATCTATCATAATTAGGAATTTTTTTTAAAAATTTTTTTTCTTCCTCTTCAGGATACAAACCATGCTCTTTTAACACATCAATATACTTTTTCTTGTTCCAATAGGAATACCACTTAATATTGTTATCTGTTAATATTTTCTTAAAATCAGCAACCTTTTTCATTTTTTATTTAAGTAAAAAATTACTTAATATACTACACTCATCTTATTCCCATCACTCTGGAAGTTAATTAACCTATCACTAAGTAAAACTGCATAAGCTACAGTATTTGGAAGAGGATTTGCATCATCAGCTGCGTTTATTGGAGCAAATGTTGCTTTAACGTGAATATCAGTTACAGAGTACTTAAGCCTTTCACTTTGTTTTGATAAATCGAACACATACAAAGGAAAGAGAGTTTTATAGTCTGAAGGAGTAATATTAGGGTTTGATACCAATTCATCCATGTTAAAAAATTTTTTTCTAAACAAAGCAGCTTCACCATATATTCTACTAAATATATTAAGGGGAAAATTAATATAATAATCATAAGCAGGATATTTTTTTGAACCTAGCATTACACTAATATTTTGTACAAGTGTATTATCAAATATGGCTGGGTTTTGTTCTTGATTATTACTTTTTCCTGATTGAAAACCTACAATTAAGAAACGTGGTACCTCAGGAGATGATTTAGATGATAACCTCCAAGTAAAACTTGATGCTTGTGGAACTGTAATACTGTCGCTTTGTATCATTCTATATCCAACTGGGAATTTTTCTTTCTTCTCAATAAATTTAAAAAGTTCCAACTTGTTACCATCTTCTGGCGTTACATGGGGCATAAACCAAGATACTCCATCTAATACAACTTTACCAGCATCAACTGCTGGTATATCCGCCCCACCAGGTCCTGCCCCTGGAATTACACCTCTTCTAAAAATTGCGTCGTTGTCATTATGTCTTGTTAAGGTTAAAGTTTGCTTCATACCATATAAAACTTTGTTGTAATCTTCACAAAAACCAAAAATATGTTTCAATGGTATTCTAAAACTAAATACTCCTTTATTATTGTTAGTTATATTAATATCACCCGTACCTAAAATATATTCTCTTCTAAATCTAAAACCCGCATTAGTAGCATCTGCATTCGTACCAGTATCTTTATACCACAATTGATTTAGCCCCTGTGATTTAGAAAAGTCATCAGCGTATTTTAACAGTCCTATCATTGTGGTAGTTTGACCAGGATAATTAATGCTTTCTATCTCTTGCCCACTAAGTTGATATCTAATATTTTTAAATAAATACATCAGCCCATTATTTGTTAAGGTTACCATATCACCAGCATCAGTTGAATCATATGCATTTCCATTTTGTTTTACTAATCTACCATTAATCTCAAGATATGACTCTGAAGGATGATAAAAAATATCTTGTGTTTCAATATCAATCCTAATATTTCCTCCAGGGTTGTTATAATTGGTTCCTGTAATAGGAAGATATTCATAATATTCATATTCATTAATACTATCATCTTTTAAAATCGGCGCTTTAATATTTAAAATATCCATTTTTATTATATACAATTATAATTTTTAAGTCAAATTATAATTGTTATATTAATTTGCCCATAGTTGAGGGAATGACCTGTTTTCATCATTTACATACACACCCTTAAGTTTAACATTTTCAATTTTTTCTACTGTAAGGTTTTTTTTCATTTTTAGATAAATTCTATTTCCGTAAAGAATGGTTACCTTAGGCATATCATTTTTTTTTAGATATTGATTTACATCTTCTTCAAATTCCTTAATGATATCAGCTTTTTCAGGCGACAATTTTAAAGTAGTCTTTTTATAATTATAATTTGTATCACTGCAATCTAATACTTCACAATCTTCATCAAGTTTAAAATTTGCATAAAGGATACTAACCTTTTTTGTATTGTATTTTTCATAATGTGTTAAATTAAATTTTAGATTTGGCATTCTTTTTTATTTAATGTAATATTTTACTTAACTAAATTTTATAATACTTTAACTCCACCACCCTTACTATTTAATTTCTTAACTAAATCTTGAATAGCAATGGCACTACCATCTATTAAGGCGTTAATATTTTGCGCTGCAGGTTGAGTTGTTGTAGTAGGCTTTTGAGTATATTTTTCTATAATCTTTTTAGATTTTGGTGTTAAAGCCTTTTGAACTAACTTTTTACCTGCATCAACTGCTGCACTCTTTCCAACCTCTAATGCTTTCTTTGCTCCTTCCTTAGCTACACTCTTACCAACATCAACTGCTGAAGATGCAATTTGTTTAGCTGCGCTGCTTGTAAAGAGTTTTGTAAGAAAATTAACAAAGCTATCAAATATTCCTGCTCCTCCATAAGCATAATTTCTTTTAAATCCTCTCTTTTGCGATGTAATCATTTTTTATAGTATAGCCATTAATTTTTTATAAGTTTTTGTATCTAATATACGTTGTCTTTTTAATTCATCGCAAATACTTACAAGCTCATTTCTTACACCTGTATGACCGGCTCCTTTACTTGCCATTAAGAGGTCAAATCTTTCTAATAGTGCGTTAGGGTCAGAAGGGATAATAGTAATTCCTTTACCTGTTGCTTCTTTTTCTTTTTTTACACTTTTCCAAAGAGGACCAATCAGTTTTTCCCATTTCTCCCCTCTGCTGCTTTTTGGGTTGGGGTTGTTTGGGTTATTACCACGGTGCATAACATTGGTATCCTTTAATATTTCATCATATATAATTTCATCATTTACATTATACTCTTTTCTAGAAGGGATATTTCTTGATGTAATAAGTTTCCATAATCCATCTGTTGATGAGTATTTCTTATAATCAATAATAATATATTTACCATCATAATCAACCATTTTATCACCTATATAATAATCATCACCAATTTTTTCAATACCAAATATTTCATCCATTTTTCCTTTATTTAAACTTAACATTTTATTATACATTTTATCTAGTTTTGTTTCTCCTTCATAATCCTCTTCATCTTCATCTTCATCTTTTTCTTTAGGAATTAATTGTTGTTGAGGAAACTCTTTAGGTAGCTGTTCAATTCCCTCTTTAATAGGTTTAAGACCTTCTGTAATCTCCTTTGTTGAAGCTTTTTGTGTTTCTGTAATAGGTAAAAAAAACTTAGAAAGGTCTTTTTGTAATTCGATATCCCCGGTTTTCTCTGCAAGCTGATTATCACGAATTCTTTTCATTGTAGCAAGATAATCTTTTACTGTCAATTCCCTTTTTAAAGGGTCTTTTATCTTCAAAAATGACATTTTTTTAAAAGTAAAAAAATTTTTTAATTTGTATTGTCTATCTCACATGCACAAGAACACTTAAACTTAGGCGGTTTTAGTTTTAATTTGAATGGCTTCCATTGTGTCTTTCTACAAGTCTCCTGAATTCCTCCCGTGCTTCTATTCGTCCCTTCTCTATTAAACTCTCCGACTCCTCTAGCTTGCTTTTTTTCTTTGACTTGCTCCTAATTTCTTCCTTCATTTGTTTGTATTTTTCCAATTCATCCATAATTAAAGTAAATTCTGAATGATCTATTTTGTTGTCTGTTATTGCTTTTGATATATGTGTAAGTAGTGTGTTTAGCTTTGAATCTGCTAACATTTTAATCTGAAGATGTTTTTCAGATTTTGTTCTGCTTCTTCTAACTACAAACTTACCCACTAAAGCGGCTAACCCAACAACTAAAGCACAACCTTCTAGAACCATAGTTGCAGGTATCGCTACTACGGTTGATAGTAAAGCGATTCCCCCTGCTCCGGCGCCCAGTGCTATAACGGTTAGTCCAGCTTCTACACTGTCCACACTCTTACTAATCTTCAAGTATTTTTTACTTAGTTGCTCTCTTTCCCTAACTTCATTTTCTAGAAAAGTCTGAATTTCTGATATCTTTTGTAACCTGAATGATTGACCGTTATCTCTTGAGGATATTACTGGCTCTAATGATGGTGCATTTGGTATATTTCGTGCTTCTGGTAGCTCTGGATAAATCTTTTCTTTTAGTTCCATTTTATTAACAGTAACTTATTTTTAAATAGAATAGTAAAGACGACACAAAAAGGTGTTTTCTTGTATTTTTTTTATTTTACCAGAGTTGTTTGTAATTGTTGCAACCATGTCATCCACCTCTTCTAACGTAACTTCATTTGTAATAGATAATTGATTAAGTTTAAGATTATAAGATAGAGAAGCTAAAACAAAACCTTTACTCATATTGAAGCCCATACCTAAGGCTATCGTCATCGTTTGTCCTCCTTCTATTACTAACGGTTGTTGAGTAAAAATATCCCATGTAACAGGATTAACTTTTTTAGCTGGATACTTAACTTCTACAGGTTTCCAAAAAATAGTTTTTGGTTGAACTATTTTATGTTTTCCATTTCCAAATTTATGTACATTCATTTTTTAATTTACAATATTGCACCTAATATAGGAATATTAGCAAATGGGCTATTAGGTCCTAAAAGAAGACCTTTTCCATCATAAATTTTACCGCCTTGTTTTAAATACAATCCATCACCAACGGAACTCAATCCTTTACCTTTAGCTGGACCAAGAAATAAACCTTCACCATCAGTTTCTACTTGACAGACGCAACCACCTTTCTTAAGATACAATCCATTACCCATTGCTTTTTGAACGCCTGTTGATGCTAAACCAGATAGTGCACCAACTCCCAAAGCAGGTAAAACGGTCCTTGCTAATGTAGGTAGAACTGATGAAGCTAATCCTGCTAACAAAGGTAAAAATCCTCCTTCTACTTTCATATTATGTTTAAGTTGTTTAGTTGACATTCTAAACGTTGCCCCCTTACCAGCTTTATAAGCTTTTGTAAGTTTATTTACTTGAGATTTGGTTAATGCTACTACATCATTACCATGAATATCCTCATGCTTTAAACGAATACTAGCTGGAGCTTTGTTTTTAAAAGAATGTAAAATTTTTTCCTTTTGTCCGTCTGATATATTTATTTTAGCGTTAATATAGTTTGTCATTTTTTATATTTATCTTGCTTCTCTTATATGAAATCTAATTGTTAAATTTTCCCCTCTTAGATTAAGTAATGTTCCATCTTGGTCTGTAATTGATACATTTAAATCATGTATTTCATTTAATGTTAATGGAAGGTAAACTAAATTAACTGGATTTTTTATTATTTTATATCCTGGCGATACATTTGGAAAAAAACTATAAATTGTATTTCTTTGTGAACCATTAACATAACTACCTGAAATTAAATCTATATTAACTAGTAAGCTATTAATACTAAGAATATTTACTACATTTTCTGATTCATGAAATCCTTGTTCATATTTAGCACGAGAGAACCCTAATACTTTAGCAATAGAATGTTGTTGGTTAAAATCAACCTGATATCCATTTTCTAAAACAAGAATAGACTTTAAAGTATTAGTATTTGCTGAGATGCTAATATAATATTCTTCATTAACAGCATCATAATGACCCTTTTTTCTCATTTCTTGTTGAATTACATCATTAATATCAACTAGATCATAACTTCCTTCAGGTATTCTTATTTTTACCCATGATGTACCATTGTCTGGTGTATAAACAAAAATGTTATTGCTTGCATCAATATTAGGAAATGAATAATAAGTTTCAAGATTAACCAATGCTATTTCATATTCTTTATCTTTTTCTAATAGAAGTGGAGGAGTAAATCTTGTTCTAAACTCTGTTTTGTTATCGCTTACGATAATTTGAAATGATGTTTTATGGTCAGTGTTTTTTACTATCTTTTCAAGTAATTCTGCTTCCATTTTAAAATGAAAATATATTTTTAATAGTAATCTTTGTAATCTCGTGGTATATAAAAGTTATCAAAACCACATCTATATTTTCCATCATTACGGTTCTTAGTTAAATCTAACACTACAAAACCGTGAGGTATTTCCCAACATTTTTTACAAAAATTGATAAACTCTGTTTTAGTCATATCATCCCCTACATGATCACTATAAATATGATTAAGATTTTTTAAGTCTTGTCTAAACAAGCATATTAAGTTTGCATTTTCTCTAATAGTTTGACGGGGTAGTCTAAAATAATTTTGTGCTAGATAAAAACAATCAGCATTACTATGTCTACCCCTTACATAATAGTTTTCACACTTGTTTTGTCTTTCTAAAAGTAAGTCATCAAATATCATTAAGTTTTTATTTAATGCATTTAAATCTCTTGGGTCAGGAACATCACTAGCATATTCAAAAAATTCACAATTGATATCAGATTTTTCCTTAATTGTTTTTGCCCATTCTTCAACTAATGCTGTAGGTGAAATATCACGGTTTTGAACTTCATCTTTAAGTGAAAACAGCCTTAATATATATTCTTTTGGTATTTTTTCTTCAAAAGCTTTTTTAAGTATTCGATATTCTGGTTGAAACAAACTTTTACCAAAAACGTATAAGTTACCATAATCTAACCAATCAGGTCTTAACAAAAGGTTAAGTAAAAGTGTAGTTTTACCACATCCTGATTTACCTACTATTAAACCTCTAATACTCCTAGGTAAAAGAGGATGGTTAAATCTTTTTGCTAAAGTTTCATTCCAAGATAAATTAACAATATCCATTTTATATTAAAAATTATATTTTAATATAAAAAATGTATTGCGTTAAATGTAAAAAGAAAACTGATACTACAGATTTAAATTGTGTAGTAAGTAAAAATGGTAAAAATATGGTGCGAGGAAAATGTGCTAATTGTGGTACAGTGAAAACACAATTTGTTAAACAAAAAGAAGGTGGTTCATTGTTAAACAAAGCAATCAATAACTTGCCTGTTGAAATGCATTTACCTGGGCATAACTTTACAGGCCCAGGCACAAAGTTAAAGAAAAGATTAAATCCTGATTTAACACCTAAAGATTGGTCAAAGCCTGTTAATCGTGTTGACAAAGCGGCATATCATCATGATATTTGTTATCTTAAACATGATGATACTAAAACACGTAATGATGTGTGTGATGCTAATATGCTTAAAGAGTTAAAAGGTATCTATAATCCAACTATTAAGGAAAGAATGGAAAGAGGATTGGTTTCTTCATTAATAGGAACCAAGAAAAGATTTGGTATGGGTGTGAGTAAAAAAAAAATATTCACTAGCAGAAGAATTACATAAACCTGTAAAAAGAAAATTTAAGAAAAGGAGAGTTAGAGTAAATGGTATCGATAGGATATGGGCGGCAGATTTAGTAGATATGCAAGCATTTTCTAAACTTAATCATGGAGTAAAATTTCTTCTTGCTGTCATTGATATCTTTTCAAAATATGGATGGCTAATACCATTAAAGGATAAAACAGGAAAATCTGTTTCTGCTGCATTGAAGAGTATTTTTAAGGAAAGAAAGCCAGAAAAAATGTGGGTGGATCGGGGGAAAGAGTTTTATAACAAAGATGTTAAAGATTTGGTTGAATTGTATTCTACTGAAAATGAAGAAAAATCAAGCGTTGTTGAGAGATGGATTAGAACAATGAAAGAAAAAATGTGGAAGTATTTCTCTGCTCACTCAACAAATGTTTATATTGATGTATTACAAAATCTTGTTAAGGAATACAAAAACACGAGGCATTCTTCTATTAAAATGACACCAATTGAAGCAAGTAAGAAGAAGAATGAAAATAAAGTTTGGACAACATTGTATCCTGATTATGATCAAGTAAGGGAGGATATCAAACCAAAGTTTTCTGTTGGAGACAAAGTAAGGATAAGTAAAAAGAAAAAGACTTTTGAAAAAGGTTATACTACGAGATGGACTGAAGAGGTTTTTACAGTTACAGAAGTAAAACATACGACGCCTATAACGTATAAGATTGAAGATTTAAATGGTGAAGAAATAAAAGGTAGCTTTTATGAACCTGAACTACAAAAAACAAGTCAAGAGGTGTATAGGATAGAAAAGATTATTAAAAAGGGAAAAAAGAAATCTCTTGTAAAGTGGAAAGGTTATTCTGATGAGTTTAATTCATGGGTTGATAATAGTGCTATTGTAAATATTTAAGTATATAAAAATGAAAAATATTTTAATTGATAATATAACTTTACCAAATAAACCATTAAGTAATTTTGAGCTTGAGGATGCTGCAAAAAAATTAAAAATAAAAAATTTTAGAGGAATATTTTTAAGAGATACCCTACCTAAAAAAGTAAGAAATAAAGAATGTGGTATATTAAATCTTGATGACGCAGGCGGACCTGGTACTCATTGGGTTGCTTGGTTTAAAGATGGAAAGAAAAAAATTTATTTTGATAGTTATGGTATTCAACCGCCTCTCGAAATTATAGATTATTTAAAAAGTCCAATACACTACAATACGGATCAATTACAACAAGCAGGTGAAGTATTTTGTGGACATTTATGTTTGTATATTCTTAAAGAGTTGGGTTTAGGTAATAAATTTCAAAATATTTTAAATAAACTTTTTTAGCAATATTAAAAAATGCCTGTTGATAAATTTGGAAGAATGGATGAAGTTAAAACAAGCGGTGATGGGGTATCACTTGCTTACATCTCAAATAATTTTTTACGTAAAGATGGAACAACACCTGTTGCTGGTTCTATAAATATGAATGGAAACACATTAACGAGGGTTAGTAATCCAGTAAATCCGCAGGATGTTGCCACTAAGAGTTATGTTGATGCAAACGCTGGGCTGTTAGATGAAAATGGCGGATATCATATGACAGGATATTTAAATATGGGTTTTAATAAAATAAAAAATATAGCGGACCCAGAGAATCTTAGTGAAGCTGCTAATAAAAAATATGTAGATGCTGCTGAAAGTGCTTTTGTTTTGGGAGCAGATGGTACAGCAAGAGGAGACATTTCTATGGATGGATTTAGGATTAACAATGTTGGTTCACCTATAGAAACTCAGCAAGTTGCAAATAAGTTTTATGTTGATACCGCTGTTGAGGCAATAACTGCAGGTAATAATGCTTTAACAAAAAACCGATATGGAACTTTCTTAGCAACTGGTAAAATAGATATGAACACTCACCCACTTACTGGATTACCAAATCCTACAGATCGTGATTCTGCTGCTAATAAAAATTATGTTGATAATGGGGGTGCCATTGTAAAAAATCCTGATGGAAGTTTTACGGCAATATCTGATGTAGATCTTCAAGGTTTTACTATAAAAAATGCTGCGGAGCCTACAGAAGAAAGAGACTTAGCAACAAAATCTTACGTGGATGGAAAAGTATCACTTCCTTCTCTCATAGGTCCTAAACCTATTATAAGCGTGCATGCTGAGGAACAAGGAGAATTAAAAATTGGTAGTTATGAGTTTGCTTTTGGTAATGGAGGAAGTGGAGAAAGTCATGGGTTAGGAGGTTATTGCATGTCTGCTCCTGGTAGAATTTTAAGAGGAACTTTAATGGTTGTTAAAGGAACCGGTGCTCTAAGAGAAGAGTCAAAAGTTAATATTGTCATAAATGGAGTTGAACAACCTAATTACTCCATAATAAAAAAGAAAGGAGAAGGTTGTAGTTGTACAGTTTTTCCTATACCTTTAGAGGTGGAGCAATGTGATGTTATTAACTTTATAATAAAGAGAAATAACCCTAATGCTAGAAATGCATATTTGACAATACTGATAGAATTGGACTTGTAAAAATATCTAACCCTTTACTGGGTTAAATATTTATTGAAACTTAAAGTTTATACTGTATTCTTCAATGTCATTAATACAACTTTCAAGGAAACTATGTTCGTTTGGACAATCTATAAATCTTTGTTTAAAGAGAGATAGCAAATCAGTTAAATCTTTACTGTAAAAACAATGCCTAACACGTATGCTGCTACCACCGGCATAAAATATTATCTTTAAAACATCTTCTTTAGGTTGTTCATAAAGCATTTTACTGCAGTAGTAGTATATATCACTAAACCATCTAGGATTTTTATAAGGCATTAACCCGGTTCCATTTGTGTAAATGATTTTGTTTGTGTTTATAGGATAAATATTTGATTTATCCTTAAGTAGGTCACTTAACTTTTGCTTGAAATCTGGCTCTAGTTCTAGCATTTTATTTTATAAAATTTTTATTTTATAGAATTTTATTTTTAAATTTTTTTTTTCCTTATAAAGGCTTATAATCTTTATCTTCTTCCATAAGCCAATCGGTAAAGCCTGCTTTCATAAGTTCAATAAAAGATGCTATAGCTATATCTTGATCAAAATCTTCTTCTTCTTCATCTATTTCAACACTTTCTATAAAATCTTCTGTGCAACCTTTGATATACTCATCAAGATAATAAATCATATCTTCTTTAAATCTTTTTACTTTGTACAAAAAGTTAGATTCAACTTCTTTATAATAATCTACTCCTAAATCATCTAAATAAAGATACTCAACATGATCTAATCTTGTTTTAGGACAAAACAATCGCATGCAGACATATCTTTCGTTATAGTCTACCCATAACTCTGCTTCGTTAAAATCATATTCTTCATATTTAGATTTGTTTACTTCTCCCCAGTCTTTTACATGATTCGGATACCCTTTGCATTTACTTACTATTTCTTTTGCTGTTGTTAGTATCCATTTTTCTTTCTTTGTATGGTCGGTTCTTTCATATTGTTCTTTATCATCGAAATGTTCCCACTCGTATGGTTGTAACTCTTTTGGTTTTGTTTTTCCTAAACCTGTGTAAAGGTCAACACGGAAAGAGTTGGTTTCTGTGTTATAGTTTTTATAACGGAAAGCCATCTCAGTTTTATATTCTGGATCATCATAAGGAGAAGCATTAACTCCATCGTATTGTGTTTGTTCACTATCTGCGTTATTCATCTTGTAAGTCTTATTATCTTACATATTATGTTGCTGGAACTTTAAAAAGTAAAATCAATTTTTATTCTTGTGTCAAGGAATAAAAATTTTAATTTTTTTCTAATTTTTTAAAAAAAAATTTGCTTCTATAGCCCAAGCATTAAAAACAGATAAATGAGATATAACATCTAATATCTTTCTTCTTGTTAGTATACTTTTCCTTCTTTTGTAAGATTTTATTAAGTTTTCTATGTGATTACATTTGTATTCATAATGTTGTAAAATGATTTGTTTCATTTGTTCATTTCTTTCTTCATTCTTTGGTTTTTTCTCTCTTATAAAATTTAGTATTGCTTCTAGTTTTGCATTAGATATATTTTTCCTTAATCTTGCTTTAAATTTTTCATACATATCTCTGGCAATAACTATTAAGTCTTCAGTTTTTATATCTTTTAGATAATCTATTTTAGATATGTTATTTGTATTTATTGTTACTAAGGGATGACTAAGCATTTTACTGATATCCATTTTTTCACACAATGGTTAAGAACAAATCGATTTAATTTCAATTAATAATCAAAGGTTGCTGTTAAATTTTTTTTTAAAAAAAATAATTTTTTTTTTTTTTTTATTAAAAATCTTAAGCCCACCCACTAACTCATAAACTGGCTAGCCATTGCGTCATGCGTTGGTTGATGGGGGAGGTTAAGCGATTAACTGATGTAAGGGTTTGTCTGGTTGATGGGTTTGTTGGTTAACTGATGCAATGATGCAATGATGCAATGACGCGAGATGATGAAATTTTTTTTTAAAATTAAATTTTTTTTTTTTTCGAAAATTTTTCATCTACTACATAAGGGATTGATATGTTATAATAATTGAATTAAAGGTAAAAGGATTAAGATAGAAGTTAGTTTGATTTAATTATGAATGCTTAACCTATTGGTTTTGATAATTTTATGAGCATGCGGCTGTGTATGTTACATGAAATTGGTAATGCATGGTAGAGGGGATAAGGGTTAGCTAAATGCATACGGTAGGGTTGATTGGATAAGCTATATTGTATTGCATAAGGCATATTGTATTGCGTGAGATATGAGCGGGTAATGTTCTAGATCAAGCATTATATTATCTACTACGGTAACATCAGATCCTGTTGAAAGTAGAGAACCAAACATGAAAGCTTCTCCCTTCATTATAACAAATTCTTAAAAAAAAAAATAAGAAAAAAAAAAAATATGAAGGAGAAGAAAAAGGGCCATCTACAATAAAACGGAAAAGGTTGGATGGACAAGCAGCAATTGCTTTTCACAAACTATTTGCTCCTTTTCACAGATTAATTTCAAGCTGTTCACTGCTGGGGGCATAAAATGACGAACCCGTATTTGTTTGGGAATGGGATAAACTTGTCACGTAGGAAGCATTTCCTTCACAAAATCCAGGAAACTCTTGAGATGAAAAAAAGAGTTTTTCCTGTTTCTTTGGTAAACTTGAGTCACAAACATCCCCGAAGACTGAGAGAAAATAAGCACTTGTGAAATAGAAAGTCTGTATTTGCAAGACTGGCAGCATTATCGTATGTGAAACTCTTAAAAACGGGTCCATATTCACGAACCGTTCTTATAAACATGCTAGGTCTAATTCTAGATTAAAAAAGTAACAAACTTCTGACTTGCTAGACAATTTGGTTTAGCCAATCAAAATTTGTGTTACTTTCAAATTAAGAAAATTCTTGAGAATAAGACTAAAGGAATGTTCTTTTGAATGGTTGGTGAACACGAATCCGACTACGTGAAAAAGAAGGAACAATTAGCGGGAGAATCTTGACAAGATGATAGGCCTGTTTCTGTATGATATAAGTATTACATTACAAACAGGCATTATGTACTCGAGATTATCTTGTGGTTGTATCATTATCCGTTTAACTCTTTACTATACAATACCGACTTTTAACGACCCCAATAAAGAAGCTTTTTAAAAACATTGTGGGAAAAGGAGAAAATGCTGGTATCCAGCATTTTCTCCTTTTCCCCACAATGTTTTTTACTCGTCCCAAAACAAATTTCAATTATTGAGTCACGTTTATTTTGTCGTCTGCAAAAGCTTTCAATTTGGACTGGTCTAAAATTTTGTCGTTTGGTAAAGAGTTAACTCTTTACTATACGACAAAATTTTAGAATTGGCCAATCTGAAAGCATTCGCACACAAGAAAATAGATGTGACCCAAAAATTGAAATTTCTTGTTTTAAGGGTAGAAAACATTGTTGGGAAAAGGACAAAAATGCTGGTTACCAGCATTTTCTCTTTTTTACCCACAATGTTTTCAAAAGCCTTCTCCTTCATGGCCATTAAGACTCGGGATTGTGTTGTAAAGGCTTAAATGTTTGGCCAGTTCTGGGTTTGCCCGCAAGAGCACAGATAAGTGAATCTTTTTTTTTTAACCTCGTATCATAACAGCATAACTAGCAGAAAAACGTGGGATCTCCATTACGCTATCAACTGAAGGTTGAAGTTTGTAGGTTCGGTTCGAGGCTTGGAGTCGGGATCAATGACATAGGCATTGACAGGTTTGCAAAGGGGAGGGGCAATTTTGAAGAACTATATCCGTATGCAGAAAGAAGACAATAGAATCTTTTGCTGAGAAATAAAACTGATAACAATGAAAAATGTGAAATACCGGTTGCTTTCCCCAGCAATATTAAGTGGTGTGTGTGTGTGGGGGGGGGGGGGGGGGAAGGGGGCACTTGTCCCTGCTGACTTGTTGTCTTCTTCCCTCATGAATTAATATGCATTAATAGTTAACCTCGTTTTATATTAGGGCTCGTATTCATAAACCATTCTTGATTTCATTCTTTGTCTTATTCTAGATTACGATAGTACCACAAGTTCTGACTGGCTAAACCAATTTTGGTTTATCCAATCAGAAGTTGTCTTACTTTCATATCCAGAAAATTCTTGAGAATAAGACAAAAAATGGTCTTAAGAATGGTTTGTGAATACGGAATCCGGATAATGAAAATTATAGAATAAAGTTTCCAACATCTGATTTTCCCATATTTCAGTTAATTTGGTCAATCCGAGTGTTATTTTATGCCATAGCCCCCATGTTGTACCTGTATGTACGCGGGAGGAGTTAAAAGTTTGTTCTGTACAGGAACCTATGGGAAATTGTGCTCAATAGCCTCAGACTTCCTTCGATAACGTTAAAATGGCATGGGAACGACAGAAAACAAACATTCTTCTTCTCCAAATAAAACGCCGACATTAATCAAACCGTTCAAATGTTATGGGAACGCTGTCCAAATTGTGCGAAAGTCGAACGGAACTTCAACCTCCTGTGTCAAAAAGAATTTTGCCCCGCTTTGAAATTATGCGTAATAAACGTAAGTTAAGGTGTAGTCTGATCTAAGATCTGCATTGTCCGATACGGTGAGATTTTTCCAGCAAAAAGAAAAAGAACTTTGCAATCGCAGTATTTCGGTTCTTATTTTTACTTGAAAATACACGTGTATGTTGTTGTATAATTTACCTTGCAGTTTGAACCTTTACAGCACAGTTCCCCCCATTTTAACCCTTTGCCACACAATCCCGACTTTTAACGACCCTGAGGAAGATGGCTTTTGAAAACATTGTGAGAAAAGGAGAAAATGCTGGTAACCAGCATTTTCTCCTTTTCCCACAATGTTTTCTACCCTATGAGTGACCAGTATTGTCATTTGAGCCACCTGTAATTTGTCGTCTGCAAGTGCTTTCAATTTGGACCAGTCTAAAATTTTGTCGTTTGGTAAAGAGTTAACGACAGTGGGTGCGAAAGCTTTAGAAACACGGTGGGACAGGGGGAAATGCTGGTCTCTTTTTCCGACAATGTGTGCTACCCTATCAAACACAAACATCTTGATTTGGTTCACATTAAATTTGTCGTCTGCAAATGCTTTCAATTTGAACAGGTTTAGAATTTTGTTGTCTGATAAAGGCGGTTAAAGGGTTAATTTGGGAAGCATTCAGATTAACAAGTTAGAAATCTACACCAGAAATGAACTTTTGTTACTTGTCGAACACGCAGATTGCTGCCAAAAAATCATATAACTTACCTCCTGAGAGAGTAGTGGGTATCCTTATTACAATATGAACACTAAATGCAAGTTAACCCTTTATACGAAATTTCAGACTTGTCCAAATTGAAAGTAACGGCAGACGATAAATAAAATGTGGCTTAACCCTTTACCACACAATCCCGACTTTTAACAACCCTGTGAAAGAAGCCTTTACGAAAACATTGTGGGAAAAGGAGAAAATGCTGGTAACCAGCATTTTCTCCTTTTCCCACAGTGTTTTCTATCCTTCCCAAAACAAATTTCTATTTTTCGGCCACACTTATTTTGTCGTCTGTAAATGCTTTCAATTTGGACTGGTCTAAAATTTTGTCGTTTGTTAAAGAGTTAAATGACGGTATTTGTCTTTGAAAGATGGAACTTGGTCCATCATTTCACCCAGAAGCCAAACAACATTCTAAACAATGGAAGCACCCCACCCAGGTTCTGTATTCAACAACGATTCTTAAGAACGGTCTCAGTCTTATTCTCCAAAATTTTCTAAATTTGAAAGTAACACAACTTCTGATTGGCTAAACCATTTGGTATAGCCAATCAGAAGTTGTGTTACATTCAAATTTAGAAAATCTTGGAGAATTAGACAAATCGAACGTGGCTCAAGTGATGGAATTCTTCTTTGAAAGTGTAGAGAGCATTATAGGAAAAGGAGAAAATGCTGGTTACCAGCCTATTCCCATGATGTTTTCAAAAGCCTTTATCCTTTATGTCGTTAAAACTCGGGATTGTATGGGAAATGGTTTACATATTTAATGAAACAAAGCGCTTGGTATGAAGTTTTTGTATTTTCTCGTCTGCTAAGTTCGTTATCTGCTCTCATGGCGTTCGAGTGACCTTGAACTAATGAGCTGCCAAACAAGTGCTAGGATCCTTTGAATTTGAAAGTTTAAATGGTATTTGACGACAGGTCATTAATTCTCGAAATCTGATATGCCTGTGTTGGTTTTTCGAGAGAGAGAGAGAGAGAGAGAGAGAGAGAGGGATAGAGAGAGAAAGAGAGAGAGACAGAGAGATAGTCCAATAGACTCAATATCGATGATGTTGATGATGAGGAGGGGGCGAGGAGGAGGATAAAGAGGAGGAGGAGAAGAAACAGGAGGGACTGGAAAACAGCTGAAACAGAAGAAACAGAAGGAACAGGAGGAGGAGGAGGAGGTGGGACAGGAGGAGGACGGAAAAGACATTTAGGAGGAACAGGAAGAGGAGGAAAGGGAGGAAGAGGGACAGGTCGAAAAGGAGAAAAACGAGGAACAGGCGGAGGAGGGACAGGAGGAGAAGGAGGGACAGGAAGAGGCGAAGGGAAATGAGGAGGAGGAGGAGGAGAAAGGGGAGGAGAAACAGGAGGGAAAAAAGGAGGAGGACGGACAGGAGAAAACGGAAAACGAGGAACAGGAGAAGCAGAAGAAGAAGAGGAGGAGGAGGAGAAGAAACAGGAGGAGGAGAAACAGGAGGAGGAGGAGGAGACAGTGCAGCTGCCATTGACGGTGATTTTGCTCATTATGATGATGATCATCATCATATTTGAATGCACGGATAACAAATGAGGAGGAAGTAGAGGATGAAAATAAGTATGCACAGATTTTACTGTCCTCAGAAACTGTACGATAATAATCGCTCATCTAGTAGCGAGCAAGACACTTGCCTCATTATTTTACAATTTTAAACGAAGAAGACCGTAACAAATACATTCGAATGCATGATGCGTTAACGTTGGAAATAATTTCTATCTGAGAAACCCATCTTAACCCTTTACCACAAAATCCCGATTTTTCACGATCCTGGTGCAAAAGCCTTTTGAAAATAGTGTTGGAAAAGGAGAAAATGCTGGTAATAGCATTTTCTCCTTTTTCCACAATGTTTTCAACCCGATCAAAGACAGAAATCATCATTTGAGCTACATTTATTTTGTCGTCTGCAAATGCTTTCATTTTGGTCTAGTCCAAAATTCTGTCGTTTGGCAAGGAGTTAAATACCTGGGCGTCAACAAATAACTTTTTAGGTTTTGCAGTAGGTTACCTTTGAAAATACTGTCGCAAAAGATGAAATTGCTCGTAACAAGCATTTTCTTCTTTTCCCACAATGTTTTCGGCCCTTCCTAGAACAACTTTCAAATTTTGAGCCACATTTGATTTGTCGTCTGCAAATGCTTTCAGTTTGGACCAGTGTAAAATTTTGTCGTTTGGTAAAGAGTTAGGCTCATAACTTGCTGGGGAGGACTCTTTGTACCTTGCAGGAGACTAGCTTTAGATATATTGCTACAAAAGGAGAACCTTTTTTAAAGAGCAACTTCTTTTTGCCATTACGTTTTTTTTTTTAATGATTCAGTCATTTCTTCTTAATTTATATTGACTATTGTTGGTTTGCTAGATTGGTCTGGAGAATATTGTGAGAGAGAAAAAGGAGAAATAGCTTTTTTCCTCTGATATGTTTCAAAAGACATGTAATTAACTATTTAACACTTTACCACACAATCCCGACTTTTAACGACCCTGAGAAAGAAGACTTTTGAAAACATTGTGGGAAAAGGAGAAAATGCTGGTAACCAGCATTTTCTCCTTTTCCCACATTGTTTTCTACCCTTCCTGAATCATATTTCTATTTTTCAATCACAGTTATAATGTCGTCTGCAAAAGCTTTCAATTTGGACTAGTCTAAAATCTTTTTGTTTGGTAAAGAGTTAAGCCGCTCTCTGGCAAAAGGGAGTTTAATGCATCTCTATGGTGCAATTTACCAACTACGTCACCATATGTATGGATCCATAAAGTCAATTTTGTCTAACGACTGGCTGAATCAGGAGGTAGAATGGTCCTTGGACATGCAGAAAATTTACATAAAGCAAAAAGCTTCGACTCATGTCAGCCTGCGTAGACTGCACAGGCTGGTATGGGTCGATGCTTTTTTGCAAGATGAATTAAACCCCATTTTTCACAGAGCATGGCTCATTTGTAAAGGTTGTACAGTAATTAGTCAAATTATATGCAACAATAGCGTGTTTTTCTTGTAAATAACGGTGTTAAGTTTCTTCTTTACTTTCTTGGCGCGGTTGCTTTGTGTAAAACGCCGTTTTTCACTAATTTTCACGGCCAGTCTTACTATCAATGAGTTCCTCGAATTTCTTTGCCGGCGACTCAACGACTTTTTCAGACAGTTTAGAACACGATCAGACTGCACAGAACGTGCAGTCTGATCTTGGATCTACGCTGTCTGATAAGGAGATTCCTCCCACCCCGAATAAAAGCTTTGAAATCGCAAAATTTGGGGGGGGGGGGGGTTACCACTGGCTTGAAAGTTTCACTTCGCTTATCTTGCAGGTTAAGGGTTAAAATCTTGAAAACTCATAACACGCTGCATGTTGTATGTATGCTAGAATAATTAACTCTTTACCAAACGACAAAATTTTAGACTACTCCAAATTGAAAGCAGTTGCAGACGACAAAATAAATGTGACTGAAAAGTTGAAATTTGTTTTTGAAAGGGTAGAAAACATTGTGGGAAAAGGAGAAAATGCTGGTTACCAACATTTTCTCCTTTTCCCACAATGTTTTCAAAATACCTCTTTCTCAGGGTCGTTAAAAGTCGGGATTGTGTGGTAAAGAGTTAGGAGTTAATTGTTTGGAAAAACGATCTTCCAACTGTATTACTGTTTTGTTTTACAATACTCTATGTCAAAAGTGCTACATATTTGTATGTACGGGCATGGTTTTACCTATGTAATTGACTGACTGTTTGTCTAGCGTTTCACGCCGCTTTCAAGATTATTTCAGTCATATCACAGCAACAGCTAACTCATTCCTGTGTGTCGTGTATTTGACAAGCACTAAGCAAGAGCGTTGAAATGCCTTGCCCATGGATACTCCTGAAAAAAGCCTAGCATCGTGAGCGGCAATCGTAGCTCGGAACTTCCAGATTGCAAATCCTTGCCTTCACTACGGAACCAAATTGGACCCCTATGCCACAAGTACTTTTGTTTCTAAAAGTTTTTTTTTTTATTTTTCATTCCAAGATGACTGGTCTCATTTTTAATCAATGCATGATATAAAATTGCAGTCGATGATTTAAAAAAAAAAAAGGGAAAACCAATATATAAATTAAAGGCCCAGTGGCGGCCAAAAGGAAACAATGGGGGAGTCAAAATGCATTTGAACCATGCTCTGGCAAAAGGGGGTTTAATGTATATCCGAGCTGCATTATTCCAAGCAAGTTATGATACTTTTATGGATTCACAGAATCCATTTTGTAAAACAGCAAACTAAATCGTGAGGTTGAATAATCCTTTGACATGAAGAAAATTGACCGAAAGCAAAAAGTTTTGACCCAGGTCAGCCTGCGCAGACTGTGCAAGCTGACCTGGTTCATCGGATACTTTTAGCAGATGCGTTAAACCCCTCTTCACAGAGCATGGTTCATCTAGATTTAAATCATACCATTATAAACTATAGAAATTAATGTGTAGATAACAATCTGTTATTGTGCGGTCGTTTTATGTGTTAGTCGCTGGCAGAAAAATAAATTTTAAAACTAGGTCAAACGTTGCAAGTCGTTCTATCTTTTGTTTCCTTTTACTCGGTTCTCAAAATTCATTTTCTGCCAGCGGCTTTAACACTTAGACCGACTATACAATAACGATTTCTTATCTTCACATAGAAACTTCCATACTTTGGATTGGTATTGTTTTAAATTTAAATCCATTTTTATCACCCGCATTGCAGTTTACTTTTGCAGTTTACTTTTGGCCTCCACTGGGACTTTTATGTTGATACAACACTTCATGTTAAACCATGTTGCCAAAAGAGAAACGGTTCTTTACGAGCAATATTTCCTTTGGTATCAATGTCATAGTCCTGTACCGTATTTAAAGAGCCCTGAGATAGGGAAAGCTGTTCCGAAAGCATTTAGGGAAGATGAGAAATGCTGGTAACCAAAACGCAAAAGGCGCAAAAAAGTCTACTGAAGAAAGCAAGCAGGCAATGAATTAATTGAAAAAAAGAAACCAGATGCCAAATGCTTAGGTTCAATGAAAATAAACCATCAGAAATTTAATGTCGAATTATATCAACATCCGCTTTGTAAATACCGAGATCTGCATAGATGTTTTGCAAAATTTGGTTAACATAACATATCAGCCATGCTCTATGAAAAGGGCGTTTAATGCATCTACAAAAAGTATCGACCCATGTCAGCCTGCGCGCACTGCGCAGGCTGACATGGGTCGAAAACTTTTGCCACTGTTAAGTTTTCTGCTTGAATTTACTCATGATTCAACTGTCTTTTTCTTTTTCAGACAAAATGGATTCATATCATAAGGCGAACTGCGTGGTTTAATAGATTAGGAAGATGCTTTTAACCACATTTTGTCAGACTACCCCTCAGATAATTTTGAAAATACATGTATGTCAATTTTGTCAAGAACGTCTCTCTGTCATTGTCTGCCATTGTCTGTCTGTCTCTCTGTGTCTGTCTGTCTGCCTGTCTCTGTCTCTGTCTCTCTCTGTCTCTCTCTCTCTATCTGGATTTTTTTTTTTTTTAATATAGTTCTCCATCCGAGAAAGTTTCCCTTTTGCCCGAATGTTTACGAAAGTGGTTTGCTACAGAAAAGAAAGAAGTCGCACGTAGATTCTGACGTGTGAAAGAACCAACACATTAAAATGATATATTGCGTTAATATGCAACGGTGTAAACAAGTGTTTTTATGACAGTGTGTTATTACAGTTAATATTTTTTATTGGAAACAGAAGGGCGTGACGCAATTCCCATCTTTGTCTGCGATGTAAAGGTCATATACCTTGTAGATATCCTGGACCCAGTTTTCACGAAAAAACTTCAGTCTCTTATTTCATTACCTAAATCTGCAAACAGACTTATTTTCTGACTTTAGTCGAGTTTGTTATTCCAGACGCATTTCACTAACATTAACAGACTTATGTAACATTCTCCAGTCCTATGCTGACACAAAGTTTCGGACTCAACTCGGCAACGTAATGGACTTAAGTCTGTTAATTTATTTAAGTCCATTTTTTTTTTTTTCTTAGTTGCATCGGAAACGTAGTTTGAACTCAATATTTGAGAACGTTACTACTACAGACTGTTTTTTACCGTCTAGTAGAGTTAACATGTTTTGGCATACACTTAAAAATTAATTCTCTCTCTTTTGCATCTGCATCTGCATCTGCAAAAAGTATCGACTAACGTCAGCCTGCACACTCCGCGCAGGCTGACATGAATCGTAACTCTTTGCTATTTGTTAATTTTCTGCACGTCAGAGGACCATTCTACCTCATGATTTGTTAGACAAAAAGTTTTTTAGAGATCTCGGCGTAAAGGGTGGCTGGGAGTCTATTAACCCTCAGGCTGAGTCAAGGACATTTTGCGGATAGTGTAGATTCAAGATCAGACTGCACAGAACGTGCAGTCTGATCTTGGATCTACACTGTCCGATAAGGAGATATTTTTTCATAATTTTGAAAGAGCAACATTTGGGTCTTTTACTATCGGCTTAAAAGTTTCATTTTACTTATTTAGCAGGATAAGGGCTGACTTTGTATCGCGTATAAATGAAATGCATGTACATATTCTTAGTCAGGAGAGTTAGTTATTGCAACTTCAAAGCCGTTTTTCTCAGAAGTTCTGGCAAAGAAGCGGACAATGTAGATCCAAGATCAGACTGCAGGTTCCCTGCAGTCTCATCTTCGCTGTCCACATATTAAGCAATCAAATCTGTATTTAGATTTCAAAGCAAATGAATGTAAGAATAAATGAAACACACACGCGTGTTTGGGGATCAAACTACTTATTGAAGCAGTGAACATGGTAGATTACAACATGACCAGACTGCCCATTCAATACAGTCCGATCTTGATCTGTTCTCGCCATCCGCAGAGCAGTCCCTATGAAAAAGCTAATGTATTTTCTATGGAGAGGCAAAGCGTCCACGCTATCATATTTCCAAGAACGTTAATCTTCCATGACAGCCCCCTCCTGCTGTAATAAATTTTGAACCTTGCACTGTCTATCAAACTGCGCGGGATTCTACATGGAAAAGGGCCTTTTCAATGAGTAATAATGTTGGGGTGCAGTCTTAGTCTGGATTACCTGCCCCTACCACTACGTTTGAAGTACAGCGGGGTACCAGACTAGTGCAGTCTGTGAAGATTCCATTTTAGCTGAGACCAGTCTATGTATTTAACATCGATTGTGACACGAGTTCTGAACCTTATATTAACCCTTATCCTGCTAAATAAAGAAATGAAACTTTCAAGGCGATAGTAAAAACCCAAATTTTCCTATTTCAAAAGTACTTTTGGGCGAAAGATATCTTTTTATCGAACAGTGTAGATCCAAGATCAGGCTGTACGTTCTGTGCAGTCTGATCTTGATCTACACTGGCCGCGAAAGGTCAGAGAGTCATGCCTAGCAGCCTATGGGTTAACTCTTATCCTGCTGAATAAGTTAAATAAAACTTTCAAGCCGATAGTAAAAACCCCCGAGTTTTTTTACTTGAAACTTATGTATTGGAAAAAAAATCTCTTTATCAGACAGTGTAGATCCAAGATCAGACTGCACTTTCTGTGCAGTATGATCTTGAATAGCGCTGTCCGCAAAAGGTAATGAGGTTGCGTTTAACAGTCTAAGGGTTAACGACACTGGATGATCGATTCCTTGAAACTTTAACCAGTACTTGTGCCATGGTGTGGATAGTACCAAAGGCTGACCTACTCTGGGGGCGTGAGAGGCCGTCGCTCCACCCGCTCAGTGCCGTCTCCGCTATCTCACATTTATAACTTTCTTTAAGGATTAAAAAAAAAATCGCAATATTTCTTTGCATTCCATAATTCATCATTTTCTGTCCATGCATTTCATTAGTTACACAGATTCAATCAATCTTTGACAAGAAAAAGCAATATCTTTAATGGCCACAAGGAAGAAGGCATTTGAACGCATTGCGGGAAAAGAAGAAAACCTCTCGTAACCAGCTTTTTCACCTTCTATTCCTATAGTGCTTCCTTCCCTTTGAAATGCAAGTTTGGTCATATAAGCAATATAATTTATTATTAATCTTCTGCAAAGGATTTCAATTTAGGGCAGTCTGTTGAAGATGTTAACCCTTAGGCTGCTATCCCTTTGGACATTATGCGGACAATGTAGATCAAGATCAGACTGCAGAGAACGTGCAGTCTGATCTTAGATCTACACTGGCCGATTACAAAACTTTGAAATAGCCTTATTTGGTTATTTAGCCGGGTTTAAACCCACTTGCAAAATTCGGAAGCACCGTCACATTTTTTTCAAGGGGGATTAACGTTATAGAGGTAATCAAAGAAAGCAATAGGTTGTCTCCCTTTGTCCTTTTTCTATCACTCCTCTGTTGATAAAAAAAAAATATGATAAACTTTATCCTCCAACCCTGTATGTTGAAAACCTCTGCCATGTTTTTTGTTGAGTTACGAAAAAGTGCGATATTTTGACTGGGTCCTGTTGTGAACAATCCTGTCTATATCTGTGTCTGTCTATATTATGTAGATTAATTTTTAGCTTTTCTATGTTTTCTGTATGTCTGTCCTTTTCTAATGTATCTCGTATAATTATGCGTAGCGGTAACCATTTTTTCCCAAGTCAAAGAAAATAAACTTACCTATGAAAAAGTTGCCATTTTTTTCTTTTTTTAAAGAGGAAAATAGTCTAAATTTCAGATCCTTGGGCAAGCCATCTTATTGGCTGATAAGTTGTGTCCCAGCCAATTGAACCATTTGTCTTTAAATCTAGAATTTTAGATTGGTTCCAGCGATCAACTTGGAACTTATCATGGGAGAAAGTATAAGAGATAACACAACGGTAGACATTTTGAAAACTTTATTAACATAAATAAACATAGTATAGTTAGACATTTCAAAACATAAATATAGTTAGACATTTCAATTTTTTTTAAATAAACATACTTAGAGAATATATATATAGTCTGACATAAGCTGGCATTTGAGATAAAAAAATACATTAAACGAGTCCAGGGAAATTTTATTCAGCGAGCTTCTGGCGAGCTTTAAAACATTTTTGTAGACGAGCTTACTAACATTTTATCTCAAAAGCCAACAGTGTACGATACGAAAATTTGTAATGGGTATATGACACTAAAAACATACAAGGTTAGTGAGATAAATAGATATCATTGCGTAACAAGATCTAGTTTAGGGGATAAAAAGGTTTTATATGACATTTAGAGGAACTATTCTTTTTTTTAACTCTAAACCAGACGACATATTCTTAAACTTGTCCAAATTGAAGGCATTTGCAGACGACAAAATGTGACTAAATCGTTGGATTTGTCTTTAAAAGGGTATAAACAATTTCTCCTTTTCCCATGGTGTTTTGAGGGCAGTTAAAACACGGGAATGTTTGGTAACGGATTTATCTGATATGAGAAAAATGTTTTGAAAAAGTAGGGGAATTTGCTTCTAAAAAGCAATTTTTCAATTTTCCACAATGTTTTCAAAGATCAAATAATGAACGGTCTTAAAAGTCGTAATCGTAAAGTAATGGCCAGAATGCTTGATACCTTATACTCACAAATTGTCTGAATTTTAAAGTAGGCCTAACACATTTTCTGATTGGTTAAACCAAATGGTTTTAGCCAACCAGAAATTCCGTTACTTTATAAAATCAATAAGAAACAATTTAGAATGAGTGGTGAATATGGACCCTGGGTCTCAGTCTATTCTCCAGAATATTCTAAATTTGAAAGTAACACAACTTTTGATTGGCTAAACCATTTAGTTTAGCCAATCAAAAGTTGTGTTACTTCGAAATGTTGAAAATCTTGGAGAATAAGACAAAGAATG
Organism: Tridacna gigas; assembly: GCA_945859785.2. Classification (NCBI taxonomy): domain Eukaryota; kingdom Metazoa; phylum Mollusca; class Bivalvia; order Cardiida; family Cardiidae; genus Tridacna; species Tridacna gigas. The sequence goes on from OX244034.2 coordinate 53,230,716, forward strand.
TTCTTAAGAATGACTGGTGAATACAGACCCCGATGTTTGCACTTTCTGCGAACTAGTAAAATGTAGCACATTTAAACTTAAAATGTGAAAGCAATGTAAATAGAATCATATTTAAATCTTGAAGCACTTGAGAATATCCAATCCAGCACATAAATAATCCAACATACATGTTCACACAGATAAATCGTCAGTAAACGATGCCTACTTTGATCTGTGCTCCAAAAAAGCGGGTTTAATGCATCTGCGAAAAATATCGACCCAGGTCAGTCCGCGCAGGCTGACCTGGGTCAAAACTTTAAGCTATTTGTACACATTCTGCATCTCAAAGGGCCACTCTATCTAAGGATTCAGTCGGTTGTTAGAAAAAAAAAAAGAAAAAAATAGATTTAACGGATCCAAGATACTGTGATGACTTGCTTGTCATAATGCATATTATAACAGAGATACATTAAACCACCCATTTCCCAGAGCGCAGCTAATTCATATTTCATAATATACAAGCATTAAACACATAACCTCTTGAGAAAAATTAAGATCACATAGTGTTGAAAACATCCTTTTCGAAATATAAATGAGCTGTGCTCTGGCAAAAGGGGGATTAATGCCTCTCCCTGATGCATTGTAGCAGTCAAGCCATCACATAATTATGGATCCATAAAATCCATTTTGTATAACAACAAAATGATTTTTGAGGTACACTGGTCCTTTGACATGCAGAAAATTGACCAATAGCGAAAAGTTTCCAGGCGGAATGCGCAGGCTGACCTGGGTCGATACTTTTTCGCAGATGCATTAAACCCCCTTTTCACAGAGCATGACTCAAATACTAGTAATCAAGTTTAAATTGTGTTATTACCTGACGAAAAATTTTTTAGACTTTTCCATTTTGAAAGCATCTGAGGGCGACAAACAAGACGTGCCTTAAACGAAGGAAATTGTCTTTAAAAGGGTAGAAAATGCTAGTAACCAGCAAGTAACCAGCATTTTCACCCCCACCTTCCATACTTTCGGAGGCTTTTTTCTAAGAGTCGTTAAAACTCGGGATTGTCTGAAAAAAAGGGGGCGGGGTCTATCTTATAGATTTGAGAATGAAACTTTTACTCAAGTAACCCTTATCCTGCTAAAAAAGTTAAATGAAATTTTGAAGCCGATGGTAAAAACCCGAATAATGCTATTTTAAACTTTTTTTTCTTTTGAGAAAATTATCTTCGTATCGGACAGTGTAGATCCAAGATCATACTGCACGTTCTATGCAGTCTGATCTTGATCTACACTGTCCGCAAAAGGTCAGTGTGTCGCGCTAAGCAGCCCAAGGGTTATTTCTTTTATACTTTTCACAGCGTTTTCAAGCTATTTCTTACATACCAGATGCATCAAAAGATACCTGCAAGGGGATTTATGGAAAAGTAACATAAGACAACGTTCTTCCTGTGAAATTTCGCAACTCAATTTCACATTTAAGGAAAACTCAACCTTATTCAACACAAAGAACTAAGATTATTCACTGCCTCCGTGGACGATAATGACTCGGCTGACGTCAGAGATTTGACGTAATCAAATATTTGTTCCATCTCGGTACTTTTCCTTACATCCATGCAGTCGAACGATCCGGTTATTCTCTGACGTTTTGCAGTTGGTGAATGATGATAATTTTCTTCTGTCTTAGACGGGGTTACAGTATCATAAATAATGGAATCTCTCTGACGAAACTGCTCCGGGGAATCATTTGAACTGTAACAACTAGATCTGGCCATGTTCGGAAGCCGCATGTTGTATCGTGGACGACCTGTCGAATGGGTCTTCTTCACGAATTGGTTCATACTCTCAAAATCTTGACTAAACTGATTGTTTATCATTGTAAGATTTGGGCTTGTTTCTTGTTGTAATGTTGCATTAGGTATGAGAATTTCAGGTAGGCCGAGTTCTTCATGAATGTAAGTTTTGTGCTGTCCAGACTTGGCTGCTTTCTTGTTTATAATCTTGAACACGTGTTTCGGTGCCAGACTCAAATCAACTTTCCAGTAGTTCCTTCCCGAACTCTTTTTCCCGGTGATTTCGTCCTCTCCCGGAAGCGGATATGGTACTTTGTAGAAGCAAGCATTGTGGGATAGATTGTGACGTACGCAGTCCCGCCAGCCTGTGTAACTTCCACGGAAAAACTCGAAAAGTTCCATCAGCTTATTAAGAATTCCAGAAAGAGTGAGTCTTTGGTTTGGAGAGTTTTGAATGGCAGTGATGATCAGTCCACAATAGGAATATGGGGGTTTGGGATAACGTCTGTACTTTTCGGCTCGCGTTTTCTTTCTGTTGTCGACTGTTGTGTTTTTGGATGTCTTGGAAGGGTCCGTTTCTAATCTCGATTCCATGTTTGAGTGGAGCGATTCAGCCTCAGATGACGATGACGATGTTGTTGAATTGGTCGCAGTGGATGATGTCGAGGTAGATGATAACACGCTGGCAGGTCTTGGAAGCATGTTGTCTTCGTCACTGGATAATAAAAGTGGTGGTCATTATGAAGTTGACTGTCTCATTACAAAAAGACGAAATAGACTGGTCCAAATTGAAAGCTTTTGCAGACGACAAATTAAATCTTGTTCAGAGGGTAGAAAATAATGTGGAAAAAAGGAGAAAATGCTGGTTACCAGCATTTTCTCCTTTTCCCGCAATATGTTCAGAAGCCGTCTGCCTCAGAGTCGTTAAAACAGGGAATTGTTGGTTAAGCGTTAAATTAATAATTGATATCAAAAATTGCAACAGTGGAAAATATAGATATTTAACATGGAAAACTTCATTACTTGGGAAAAATGTGAAAACCTGACAAAACAAGAAAGTAGCAAAAAGAGGCAACCTACTGGAATCACTGGATCGTTGAATGGTGTTTATCCTTGTCAGTTATATAGCTGAATGACAACGATTTGAGCCATGCTCTGGCAAAAAGGGCCTTACTGCATCTCGGTAATGCATTGTACCAAGCAAGTCATCTCATAATCCGTGGCCCATAAGATCCACTTTGTCTAACAACCAACAGAATCATGCTGTAGGCTGGTCCTTTGACATGCAGAAATTGGACCGGTAGCAAAATGTTTCGGCCCAGGTCAGTCTGCGCGGTCCACTCAGACTGACTTGGACCGATACTTTTTGCAGATGTCTAACAACCGACTAAATCATGATGTACGCTGTAGACATGCAGAAATTGGACCGATAGCAAAAAGTTTCGGCCCAGGTCAGTTTGCGTGGACTGCGTAGGCTGACCTGGGCCGATACTTTTTGCAGATGCATAAAGCACCCTTTTCACAGAGAACGGCTATTTTTTTTATGTATTTTTCCTGGACTTGGAAGAAATATCTCGATAGTAACAAAACGTTTTAACTATTGTTAAGCTGTTAACATTTCAGTTGGTTAACCTTTTAACACACAATCTCGACTTTTAACGACACTCAGGAAGATGGCTTTTGAAAACAATGTGGGAAAAGGAGACAGTGCTGGTAACCAGTATTTTCTCCTTTTCCTAACATGATTTCTATCCTATCAAAGACAAATTTTGTCATTTGAACCACCTTTCAATTGTCGTCTGCACATGCTTTCAATTTGAACAAGTCTTGAATCTTATCGTTTGGTAAAGAGTTAACTCATTACCAAATAACAAAACTTTAGACCAGTAAAAGCATTTGAGGATAACAAATAAATTGTGGTTCGAATGATGTGATTTGTCTTTCCAAGGACGGAAAAAGATGGGAACAGGGGAAAAATCCTGGTTACCAACATTTCCTCGTTTTCTCACAATGTTTTTCAAAAGTCTTGTTTCCTTGGATCGTAAATACTCGGGACTAAGTGTTAAAGGGTTAATCGATGAACGTGGAAAAAAATCCAAACTATTTTTAATCCTAAAGCTGCTAGATTCGACTCAAGGACCTTATGTGGACAGTGTAGATCAAAATCAGACTGCAGAAAACATGCAGTCTGATCTTAGATGTACACTGTCGGATCAGGAGATATGTTTCTCCCACAAATACATGTACTTTTGAAATAGTAAAATTCTGGGTTTTACTATCGGCTTGACAGTTCTATTTCACTTATTTAGCAGGATAAGGGTTAAGTTTAACCCTTTACCAGACGACAAAATTTTAGCCTTGTCCAAATTGAAAGCATTTGCAGACAACAATTTCAATGTGGCTCAAATGGTGCAATTTTTCTTTGATAGGGTAGAAAACATTGTGGGAAAAGGAGAAAATGCTGGTTACCAGCATTTTCTCCTTTTCCCACAATGTTTTCAAAAGGCTTCTTTCCCAGGGGCGTCAAAAGGCGGCATTGGGCAGTAAGGGGTTAATCTTCCATCCCGACATTTTTAATCCTTTACCTCACAATGTCGCCTTTAAACTACCCTGGGAAAGAAGCCTTTTGAAAACATTGTGGGAAAAGGGGACAATGCTGGTAACCACGTTCTGTATCTGATCTTGATCTACACTGTCCGCAAAAGGTCAGTGAGTCGCGCTTAGCAGCTTAAGGCTTACAGCTTTACCTAACAACCCAAGGTTTTAAACAAAGGGTCGTCAACACACGGAATTACGTGGCACAGGATTAAAAATATACAACACAACCCCGGGTTTTCATGACGCAAGAAAACTGGCTTTTGAAAAGATTCTAGAAAACGAATACCGGTAACCAGATTTTGTCCCCTTTTCCATCATTGTTTTCTTCCCTTTCAGAGACAAATCGTGTTACTTGAGGCAATTTTGATTTTTCGTCTGCAAATGCTTGCTATAAACAGAGTCATGAGCCATGCTCTGGCAAAATGGGGCTTAATGCATCTCCGTGATACACGATGCCAAGCAAATCATCTCAGAAAAATTATCATGGATGCATAAAAGCCATTTTGCGTTACAACCGACTGTATCATAAGGTAGACTGGTTCTTCGACATACCGAAAACTGACCAATAGCGAAAAGTTTCGACCCAAGTCAGCCTGCACAGGCTGACCTAGGTCGGTACTTTTCGCAGAGACATAAAGCCCCCTTTTCACAGAGCATGGCTCATTTCTGTTTGGACCGACCACACAATAACAGACACAATATTCCCTAGACTTTTAAGTGGTATGATTTGAATTTAAACGCATTTTAACACCTGCAGTGTCTTTTTGGTCGCTAATGGGCCTTTAATGTTATTACTTACAATCCCGAGTTTTCGCTTCATTACTGAGCAAGTCTTTTAACCCTTTCCCAAACAAGCCCTGGTTTTCACGTGTCTGCAGTACAAGTCTTTTGAAAACACTGTGGGAAAAGGAGAAATTGCTCGTAACGAGCAATTTCTCCTTTTCCCACAGTGTTTTCTACCCTTTTTGATAACTTTCTGCCATTTTCATCAAATTTAAAATTGTCGTCTGCAAACTCTTTCAATTTGGACCAGTCTAAAATTTGTCGTTTGGGAAAGGGTTAAAAACGTTTTGGGAAAAACTGAAGGAGTAAATGCTGGTTTCGAAAGAAAGAAAGAAAGAAAGAACTAATATCTTACGTCTTATATAGGGCAGGTATAAAGTGATCATATTTCGAGAAGTTCTGATGATCGAAGAAGTGACGTGAAGTATTGTAATTCACAGACAGTCTCAGTTCTTCGATGTCTGGCTTCTCGTCGTAGGTCATGGGTTGATACGCCGCGTCCGGCTTCTCGTCGTAGGTCATGGGTTGATATGTCGCCAGCCATGGCTGGAAGTGGACGTGTGGGTTATAATGTAGTGGTTGATCTATACGGCTGATTTCTCTATGATAGTCGAAGGCACAGTCACTCTTGACATCGCTTTTCGTTTCCGACATTTTGTTCAAGGTACTCAGCTGTAAGTCAAGCTGCGAGGAAAAAAAAAAGTGTTCTTAATTCTTCTTTAAAAGACAACAATATTTTACCTTCGTCCAAATTGAAAGAGTTTGCAGACGATGTATTATATGTGGGTCAAATGGCAAAATTATCTCCCTGACAGGCTAGAAAATGTTCCGGGAAAACGAGAAAATGCTGGTATCATGTAACACGGAGATGCATTAAACGCCCTTTTTCTAGAGCATGGCCTATTTGTAACAAAATAATAAGAAACTGCACATTGCAAACATTTGTCCCCATGGCAGCCATACACACTGTAGTTTTCAAAATGGTCATTTCCAGACTGAAAAATTCAGCTGCAAGACGTTTTAATTTATACTGCGGATATTTGAAGGCACGGTCACGATCAATCACGGGCACGAGAAATCAACAACAAAGATGATTGCCTGCGCATAAAAAACATGAAAAACGCTATGACAAAAGGACAAACTTTTCATTGTTTTGCAGAAATGATTTGACGGACGACCTCTCAAAATTCGCAGAATGACCTTGAAATTTTTTTTGTAAAGTATGAATAATCAAAATATTAAATAAATCAGGGTTTTATACATGAACACATGTGCAAAGATGGTGGGAAAAGGATATACTGCTCAAGGTGATCAGCATTTATTTGCCACAATGTTTTTGCTAGAAAACTCTGCGTTGGATGACCAACAACGTGGTCTGAAGGTGGTTATCTTACAAATGCGTCTTCATGTTCGACATCTTTAACCCTTTCCCAAACGACAAATTTTAGACCTTTTCAAATTCAAAATATCTGCAGGCGACAAATTCAAAATTGGTACAGATGAGCTTAAGCTCTCTAATATGGTATAAAATATTGTGGGAAAAGGAGAAAATGCTGGTTACCAGCATTTTCTTCTTTTCCCATAATGTTTTCAAAAGTCTTCTTTCCCAGAGTCGTGAGAACCAGAGATTGTTTGGTAAAGGGTTAACTATTTATTCTTTAGCAACAATTCAAGAGAGTTAATGACCCTTCGGAAAATGGCTTTTTTTAACATGGTGAGAAAAGTAGAAAATGCTTGTAGCCTGCATTTTCTCCTTTTCTTACAATGTTTTCTGCCCTTTCAAAGACAATGTCCATTTTTTGAGCCAAGTTTAATATGTCGACTGCCAATAATCTTCCATTAAAGGAAATCTAATATTTTGTTGTATGGTAAACTGGTAAATATGATTTATTCAAGTCCACTGTTTAACTCTTTACCGAACAATACCGAATTTTAACGATCTGGAGAAAGAAGACATTGTGGGAAAAGGAGAAAATGCCGGTTATCCACATTTTCTTTCTTTTCCCCACAATTCTTCCTACCCTATCAAAGACAAATACTATCATTTGAGTCACATTTTAATTGTCATCTGCAAATGCTTTCAACTTGGACAATTTGTCTACATTTTTCTCGTGTGGTAAAGAGTTAACCCTTTACCACAGGATACAATTTTAGACTTATCTATACTGAAAGTATTTGTAAAGGAGAAACTGAACAGGACTCAAATGACGAGATTTGTTTTTGACAAAGTAGAAAAGCATTGTGGCAGAAGGAGAAAATGCTGGTTACCAGCATTTTCTTCTTATCCCACAATGTTTTCTAAGGGTTTCATTATTAGGGTTGTTAAAACTTGGGATTACGTGGTAAATGTCAAAATTTTGGACTTAAAGAAAGCATTTACAGAAGACAAAGAAAATGTGGAAAAAAAAAAAATGTAATCTGTCCCTGGAAGAGTAAAAAAAAACATTGTGGGAAACTGAGAAAATGCTGGTTACCAGCATTTTCGTCTTTTCCCACAATGTTTTCAGAAGGCTTTATCCTCAGGGTTGTTAAAACTTGTGTGGAAAACAGTTAAACACTATTTTTTCTTTTCACTTCCGGGAAAAGCCTCTCCGTATGAGGGAATAAAGATCCAACCTAAAACCTAACATTAAATGTAGTTTGATCTTATACCTCCACTGTCTGCAAGAACACGGTAAGTTGTCTTAAGCAGAATACAGGTCAACACTTCACCTCACAATGCCGAGTTTAAACGACCTTTTGAAAACATTGTAGGAAAAGGAGAAAATGCTGGTAATCAACATTTTCTCCTTTTCCCACAACGTTTTCTACCCTTCCATGCGAATTTCATTTTTTTTTTTTTTAGTCTCATTTACTTTTTTGTCTGCAAATGCTTTCAGTGTGGGCATGTCTAAGATTTTGTCGTTTAGTAAAGACTTAACTCTTTTAGCTTAGACAATGTCGAAACGACCACTTTGCAAGAAAGGAAAAAAATTGGTGAAGAAATGACCAAAATACGGGCCGGAATGACCAAAAAGTGTCGAAATGACCTGGTGTCTAAATGACTGGATACCGACTGTAATTATGTTGAAAACGCCGTTAACACCACAAAAGCAAACAAAATTTTGGGGTGAGAAAAGTGAAAAGGATATTTTGCCGTAAGAAAAAAAAAACACGTTATATGCAGCCTTTCCAGTGGGAGATTTATCCAGCATTCATCTCAATAATGAATCTATAAAGGGAGAAGCAGAGATTGAAAGGCAAGATCAGACCGCACATCGGTGCTGCCTGATATTCGTCTTCACTCTTTTTCTCTTTAGACATTTACATCGTCGCTTGGTAACACATTTTTACAGACACACAGACAGACAGACAGACAGAGAGGAACAGAGAGAGAGAGAGAGAGAGAGAGAGAGAGAGAGCATGTCTAGTCACTTACCTACAAATTCTTCTGTCTTCCCTGAAGAATCCGATGAAAAATACTTTTTTTAAAACAAAGTAATTAACAAAGAAGTATGGAACACTTAATTCGTATAAAAATCTTCACATGTAAGCAAATGAATGCCGTAATGCACACGGGCATCGTTTTATAAGGATGGTAGAATTTTTACAATTTACAGAATTAATTACAATTACTTACCAATATCACACTATGTATGGATAAAGATTAAGGATAAATCTGTAATAATTGAAGATTTCACACGTTTTCCAGACATCCACGACGACACTGCGGTATCAGTCTAAAACAAAAGTCTGACACCCCGGATCATCAACCCCTCCCCGTGCCGGACATTTCACTGTCAACACCTTCAACACCTTCAAAACTACATGTATCATGAATGAAAAATTAACCCTTAATGAAACAGAATAGAATTTTATTTACAATTATTTTAGCAAAATTTACAATTATTTTAGCAAATATATAAGGAAAATGCAGAATTTTATTTACAATGACTTTAACAAATATATGAGGAAAATATAGTCGTGAAAAGGTCTACATCGAGGAACTATTTCGTTAATAAATGATGGTTTACATATTACTTTAGATCTTACAGAGCACCACACAATAAAAATGAAATAAGAATGAAATTTTCAGACCATAAACGAGAAAACAAATCGAAAATTTGGTGGTCAGAGATGAAACGGCTTTTAAGTACAGAAACAAGACCCAATTTACCTTTTACCAAACATTTCCGAGTCAGCTTTGACAAAGAAAGTTTTTCAAAAAAAAAATGTTTTTTTTATACTATCAAAAGGTAAGCTACATCGTTTCAACATTCTTTTCGTCGTCTATACATGTACATGCTTCCAAATTGAAACTGTACCACACAATCCCAAGTTGAACGACCCCGAAGAGGAAGGCTTTTGAAAGCATTGTGGGAAAAGGAGAAAATACTGGTAACCAGCATTTTCTCCTTTTCCCACAATGTTTTCAATTTTACCAGACAGAAACATCATTTGAGTTACATTTAATTTGTCGTCTGCAAAAAAATGGTTTTAAATCTGGTCCAGTCCAAAATTTCATGGTTCTGTAAAAAGTTAACCATTGAAGCGTCAAACAAACCAAAAGGACATTTTAGTTGAGAGAGGAAAAAAGACCGTCTTAATCCTTTACCAAACAACGCCGAGTCTGTCTTGACAAAGAAAGCTTTTTTGAAAACATTGTAGCAAAAAGGAGAAATCGCCCATGAAGTTTCTCCCTTCGTACAATGGTTCATATGTCAGTGTGTCAGTATTTAACCCTTTCCCAAACGACAAATTCTGGATTGGTACAAATTGAAAGAGTTTGCAGACGACAATGTTAAATTTGATGAAAATGGCAGAAAGGTCTCAGAAAGGGTAGTAAACACTGTGGGAAAAGGAGAAATTGCTCGTTACGAGCAATTTCTCCTTTTCCCACAGTGTTTTCAAAAGACTTGTACTGCAGACACGTGAAAACCAGGGCTTGTTTGGGAAAGGGTTAAGTGTAAAAGCAGAACGCGAAGTATGAACTATGATCTACACTGTCCGATGCATTGAGATTTTTTTTTTTTATATAAACGAAAGAAAAAAAGTTTGGAATTGCAAAATTAAGTTTTCTTTTAAACTGTTGTCTTGAAATATTTAGTTATTTAACATTTTAAACTGTTGTCTTGAAATATTTAGTTATTTAACAATCAAAGGCTTATGGTTTATATGTGAATACATATTAACCCCAAAAATGCATTTCACGACTAAAGTTGCATTTCCTGTCGGTGCAGATCAAGTTCAGACTGCACAAAACGTGCAGTCTGATCTTTGATCTACTCTGTCCGCTTGGCTGAAACATTCCGGATAACAGTAACGTTGAAACTGCGTGCCTTTTTCTAGATTCAAAATGTTTGTTTGGTTTATTTATAACAAACGGAGAAATAAGTAAGGTTTTTAAAAGCGGGCTGCTTTAACCTTTTACCACACAATCCCGACTTTTAATGCCCCTGAGAAAGAAACCTCTTGAAAACATTGTGGGAAAAGGAGAAAATGCTGGTAGCCAGCATTTTCTCCTTTTCCCACAATGTTTTCTACTCTATCAGGGAGAAATTTCCTCACTTTGGCCAATTTTAATTTGTCGTCTGCAAATGCTTTCAATTTTGACTAGTCTGAATTTTTTTTTTTTTTTGTTTTGTTTTTTACTGTTTGGTAAAGGGTTAAGACAAAAAAACAAAAGAACATGTCTACAAGAGATAAAGAGATAACAGAACTTGAAAAAAAAACACCAAAGACGTTGTAGAGTTTTAAAGAATACTTGTCATCAAATAATCGTCGGTTAACCCTTAAAGTGCTAAGTGAAATATGTGAGTCATGCTCTGTGAAAAGAGGGCTTAATGCATCTGCAAAAAAAAAAAAAAAAAAAAAAGAAGAAAAAAAGAAATCCACCCATGTCAGCCTGCGCAGTCCACACAGGCCGACACGGGCCTAAGCCCTTTGCTATTTGTACATTTTCTGTATGTCACAGGACCATTCAACCTGCAGACCCTGCTGATTGTTAGATTAAATGAATTGTATGGATCAATAAATATGTGATGATTTGCTAGGGAAATGCATCACGGAGATGCATTAAACCCCATTTTTTCAGAGCATGGCTCATATGTAAAATTCTATCCATTGATAAAAAAGCAAAATATTTTGAGTCAAAAGGGTTTTTCTTGCCAGACAAATCTCACCACTTAGGAAGGAAGAGAATCATGTTCAGACTACACATGCTGTGCATAGGCCTATATGAATGGTAGCCATTTTGATTCTCGCGCATTACCTTCCGCAAGGTGGCACATTTCAAATACATGACCTATCTGATATGAGCATTCGGGTACAGAACCGGATTTTCGTGGCGACAATCAATGCAACGAATTTCAAGATAAATATACGTTTACTCACTAAAACCTAGCTTGTACGATTCATCCAGCCATGGTTAGCTAGCATGTAACCTATGCATGTAAGCTTGGGAAAAATCCCCGGTTTAACCACAGCAAGGTGGGGACATTATTTTTGTTGTCAGTCTGTTGCGCAAATCCGGGTTTTCCAAATGTCTATATTCAGAAACTGTCTACAGAGATTTGCAGTAAACAAATGGTATATAAAAAACATTTTCCCCGTTTGTAATAATTTTGTTTTTTTTAAAAGAAATTTTTAGCTAGATTTTTCCACAGACGTATTATTTATTGCCATTTTCCGGCTGTACTTTTTAAGCGGCAGTTTACGCACCGCGTATTAATATTTATCCTGTACAGGACAGTGACGTGTCATAGCAAACAGGTCAAATTTCACTCGTCACAACTCGGCCGATTCCATACCGACATCTAACCTCGTCCGTATAAAGGAGACTTCCATCTTGAACTACCAATCACATGATCTTAAACATGGCGGTGCCCCTTTAAATCGCTTAGCAACGATATGAACAACCACGGCGAAGTATTTCACATATATTGATCTATCGATGAAACCTCCCAACAGAATTGATAAACCACGCTAAAAATTTAATGTACAAACTGTTTGCCGACGGAAATATTCTTAGAAAGATATTGATAGCAAATTGTGACTCATGTTTTCTTTCTTAAGAGGAGTCTTACAGTTTGAATAATGATAAAGCGGTGTACTTCCGGCGAAGATATGTACTGTGTAGGCGCATATCAAGCCACGTGATACAGCCGAGGGACTTGATCACCGGATCAGCCGAGGTATGCCGAATGGTCAAATTTTTCGAAGAATATTGACATGCGCAGACAACGGGTTCTCGCGCAAATACAAGCCAGGTAAACTTGTACCCGTTGTATGTCTCGTTCCGTCCGTTGATACGAAAATCGATAACAGGTTGCCAGTTTACTAGCCGGGATACTACACTCTTTTGCACTACGGATCATTCCCATTCACCTCTGTAGTTGGCTCAGAAAGTATTCCGTCATCACGTGATATTTTCGTCACATGACCATAACTCAAAATGGCGACAAAAACGCCGGTGAAAGAAAGACCAATCGATTGTTTTGTCTGCTATTTAAACAGCATACGGCCAATCAGACTTAGTGGTTGGAAATGTGAAAAAGAGGGATTTTCTGAAAAGCTTAATTGTCTGTTAAAGGACGATAACTTGTTTTTTTAATTTTGTTTGAATTGTCATCATTCATGGGCGAAGCTATTTTTTTTTTTTACAATTGGCGTAAGATTCTGATCAGTAAAGAAGCTTGAAAAAATAGTTCCATTGTATACAGGTAAATTCATCAGTTTGAATGCACCTATAATGTATCCGGAATCATATTTCCTTTGTCTACTTTATTATGTTACACATGAAACAATTAAACAGTAACAAAACATGTTTTCCTCGGTTTGACAAGATTCTTGTCATTTAGCCTGTTGCAGAGATGTATGGTGAGAGTAACGAACGACAACTCTGCTCGGAGATTGGGGATACTACTGTACTCGCCATGAAGGAGATTGTCGTAAAATCATGACCACGAATTTTACTCGAATATCAAGAATCGATTATTTGGAAATATTTTTTTAAAAAGGTAAAATGACGGCCTACTTTTCTTACATAAATAGATAGAGTTCAAAATTACAAACCCGTCATCCCGTCTTTTTTTTAAAGCCCAAATTTGGCCTTGTGATGTCTTAACGTTTGCATGCCTTTGCTTCATAGAATTTCTAAGGATTTTTTTCTTTTTTTTTCGAGAAATTTTTACTTCACAAAAAAGTGTTTTTGACAAATAGGCCATCCAGTTTCAAAATTCTACATGGTTAAGCATGTGAATTAAACTTATAAAACAGTGTATTACAGACAAAAATGATATAATATCTCTACATAAAAACCGATTTGGAATTTTAACCCTTCAAACTGCCCCCCCCCCAAAAAAAAAAAAAAAAAAATGTCAATAATAAAACCCATTTATGCGATTTTATTAGTTTCTTGTCGGGGGAAACCCTTATCTAGGAAAGTGTAGATCTAAGATCAGAATGCACGTTCTGTGCAGTCTGATACTGAATCTACACTGTCCGCAAAAGTGCCTCGCGCAGCGCTAACAAGCCTCAGGGTTAAATATACATGTATGTTTATGTCCCCATATATGACCTTATCTTTTCTAAGACATGTGTCCCAGTTCAATAGGGGACCACAGTCACGTTTTAACGAGACTTTAGTCAGGCCACAAAACTAGGTTTTCCATATCAGCGCCTTGGCAATTTTTACCGTTCTTTACTTGGAAGAGCAGCCAGTGGTTTTAGTAAAAATGCTTAGCTTAGTGCGTAAAGGTACGTTGGACACCGTGAACGAACCAGTATACCGTTGACAGCAAAGTTATACATCTAACATACGCACAATTAAAAAAAAAGAAAAAAAAACTTATAGCCTTTTAAGTCTTTTGAATAAAATGGAAAGATTTCCGTCCATAGAGAAAATGGGACAATGACAACATTGTGGATGCACCTAAAAAGTTCCTGGGCCCGTTCCGAAATCCGATGATTTTTTTTTTTCGAAGAAAAAATTTTACACTTGATTGTGCGTTTCGAAAATTGAATGTTTGCCCAAATGACGGAATTTGTCTTTAAAAGAATAGAAAACGTTTGTGGAAAAAAGGAGAAAATGCTGGTTGTAATTATGCATTTTTCCTGTCACCACTAATGTTATCACTAACTGCTTTCCTCAAACGTGAAAACACGGGATTGTATGCACAAAAGGTGAAATTGTTGACTTTTACAAAAAAAAAAAAGGATTTCTTTAGGTCTGATAGCTTAAATCATATTAAATCATAGACTGAAAAGCGGAAAGTGCGGCCCAGGATCAGGCTCTAGGTATATACAGGCTGATTGTTGTCTTGGTCTTGGTCTTAAACACTCGGCAAGAATATTTCAGCCATGCTCGGTGAAAAGGGGACTTAATGCATCTGCAAAAAGTATCGACTCAGGTTAGCTTGCGCAGTCGCGCGATGTGCAAAGAATTGATATAACCGTATTGGAGAAAATAAAAAAAGAAACACTCCTCCTCGACCATAATTATTTCTTCTTAATCTTCCCGTTCTTGTTCTTCTTCTTTCCCATTCTTTTCTTTCTCTTCTTCTTAAAAAATTAATTTGGCGGTGGATCGCATAGATCTAAGATCACACTGTAAGAAGTAGGACCTAAAATCATTTTCAACTATAGGTACAGTTATCGCTAGAGCTATCGAAAAAAACAACACAATTTGAAGGGTTCATAGTTGTTACCTATGTACATGTAAAAGCCACTAGCTGCATTTCTACATAGTCATGCATCGTCGACAAAATAACCAGCGGTGAGAGAAGAATGAACCCTGTCGCAATGACTATCATCAAACCTCCGACAGAAATTTGCCGAGCTGGAGATTCGAACTAACGGACCCATGGTTTCAAGTCGTGTACGTTACAAACTGAACTACCGGGCTCGGCATTATTGTGATAAAGCTACGATACCAACAAGATCGACGGAAATACCTATACAGCAAACAAATGAGCCATGCTCTGGCAAAAAGAGGATTGGTGCATCTCCGTGATGAATGATACCTATCGAGCCATTGCATAATTATAGATCCATTGTAGCCACTTTACTTTAACAACCGACCTAGACCTGAGGCAGAATGGCCCTTTGACATACATGAAATTGACCAATAGCGAAAAGTTTCGGCTCAGGTCAGCCTGCGCGGACTGCGCAGGCTGGCCTGAATTGATACTTTTCCGCGGCAGATACGTTAACCCCACCTCCCCGTTCATACAGCATGGCTCAAATATTCAAACAAATCCCTCTACAACTATCGTTTCAAAGAGTATGTGGATTGATTGTATGGTGTTTAACGCCATTTTCAACATTATTTCAGTTATGTCGCGGCGGCCAGTGCACCTACAATGCTTTCCTGGAATTTCTTTTACCAGTACTTCGCACAATATTCTTTCTTAGCCACTGGCTGCTTTCCCACATAACCATCAGCGAGACAATGGTCAGCGATGAGAGAGGAATTCATCCTGTCGCAATGACTATCATCAGTCCTCGGAAAGAAATAGGACAGACAGACAGACAGACAGACATTTATTTTTTGACGTATACAAGTTGTACATTGTCACAGCACATATACATAAAATGAATTTAGTCACGTGAACAAATATAAACCTGAAAATAACAAAGGAAAAGGAAAAGAAAAGGAAAAGGAAAAAAGGGAAAAGGGAAAAGGGAGAGAAAAAAAGAAAATAGGAAGCACACCCACACACCCACACCCGCATCTACACCCACCCACCCATCCACACAAACCCACCCACACAAACGCACGCACATCATGGCGAAGATGTACATGATAGTAGTGTTTCAGATTTGTTTCGAAAATGGATCATTTGACAAAAATATCATAAATCGAGAGAGGACGAACAAGAATAATGATAAAGTAATAGTTTACAGGATAATGTTTAAAATACTATTTCTAAGAGTCAATGCTTCCTTAATGAATTTACAAAGATTAATGAGTTCGAATTTATCTCTTGAGCATAGAAGACTATGATATTTGAACACAGATGGATGTAAGTAATAGCTAGATTTAATATACTTTTTTCTCAATGCAATAAAACTTTTACAAACACAAATAAAATGAAATTCATCTTCTATATCATTTTCTCCACAACATTGGCAATAGCGAATCTGACGCGGTATAGAGTTCCTACCGTGTCTGCCTGTTTGTATTCTTAAAGGGTGACTAGATGTGCGTAAACGAATGAAATATAATCTATATGACTTCGGGATGATATTTAAGTAGTATTCGTACTCAAATGAAGTTTTAAAGTATTTATACATATCTAAAACCGTGCTTGTATTGACAGACCTGAACCAGTCAGTAATAAACGAGTCTAATACTCTTTCTTTGAAATCATGTAGGAAGCTTTTTACATTAACCGAATGATACGATGTGAAAATATTTGAAAATCCATATGTATCGAGCAAAGACTTAACATTTTTCACCCAATTCGATAAGCCATTAAAACTGTCCTGTAGAGCACATTCGTAAATTGTTTTCTGTAAAATATTGTTTGTATTAACAATCTTAAACCAATACTTGATGATACGGACATATCTATTGATAAATAAAGGGAAACGACCCAGTTCACCGTAAACAGTTGCATTACACGTACTGCTTTTGACCTGCAATAATTCTTTGCAGAATTTCAGATGTATACGCTCAATATCTTTAGATTTAGTGTAACCCCAAATTTCACAAGCATAACTAAGTACCGATCCTACAAAGGCATCAAATAATTGACATAGAATTTTGGGATTAAGATCGAATTCTCGACATTTGCATATTAGAAAATGCAGGGCTTTCAGTGCTTTGCCTGTTAAATGTGCTTGATTTAGTACAAATGAACCTGTATAGTTGAAAACTACGCCTAAGTAGTTAAAATTGTCAACAACTTCAATATTTTGACCTGCATAGCTCCACTTTTCTACCTCGGTTGGTCGACCCCTTTTACGAAATACAACGATTTTTGTTTTGGAAGTGTTGACTTTAAGACCCCATTTGTCACAATACTCGTGCAAAAAATTCAAATGCTGCTGCAATTCTTGTGGGGATTTACCTATAACAGCCATATCGTCAGCAAACAAAAGTAAAATAAAAACAATATCGTTAATATTCAGGCCACAGTTGGTGTCTTTTTGAAGAAATAGCTCAAGATCTTCGACAAACAGCGAAAATAATATGGGAGACATAACTTCCCCTTGTCGTAGACCGATTGCATAGTGAAAAAAATCTGAATACGAAGAGCGCAATTTTACACAAGATTTTACCTGTTCATACATATTCCTAAGAACTCTTAAGACTCTACCTTTAATACCGGACTGGAATAGTTTTAGCCATAAACCATCTCTGTATATTGTGTCAAAACACTTCATCATATCTATAAACGCAACATAAAGTCGTTCTTTCTTATTTAATCTGTGTTGAACCAGTGATAGTAAAGTGAAGATTGCGTCCACAGTTGAACGACCTTTACGAAATCCGAATTGTGCATCAGATATTGTGTTATTATTTTCACAGAAACGTTCAATACGTTTGTTAAGGATGGATGTAAATAGCTTAGAAAAACAACTTAGGAGAGTTATGCCACGGTAATTGTTTACGTCATCAACGCTTCCTTTCTTGTGCAAAGGTATAATGATACCTTCACTCCACTGTTTAGGATAAATGCCTGTATTAAGTATTGCATTAAAAATGTCGCACAGGTGACCCGACAGAATATCACTGGTTTCAATGAAACATTCATTCATCAGAAAATCATTGCCGACAGTTTTACCTCGTTTAAGTGATTGTATAGCTTTTTGAACTTCGGAAATGGTTATTAGTTCATCTAATTCTGGGAAAGAATCATCGACGTTATCAAAATCATAATTATTGCAAAAGTCTTCTACGTCGTTATTCATAAAATTACTGTTTTCATTCGATATTTTTTGGAAAAAATCTCTAAATTCTTCTAATGAAATATCGTGTTTGCTGTTGCTTGATTTTGGCTTAAAATAATTCCAAAACTCTTTTGGCTTACTATTGCGTAATTGCTCTATTTGTTTAATTTTCTGTTTATAATGTTGACCTTTTTTGTATTTTACCAGATCTTTATACAGTTTTCTATGACTACATAATACAGACCGATTCTCTTCATTTTTAACTAAATTAAAAGAGCGTAATGCATCTAAATATGATCGGCGAGCAGACGAACATTCCGCATCAAACCATTCAGCATTTTTCTGACAAGTATCGTTCACAAAGTATGTCGAATCAGTGGTTGTAACACATTTTGAAAACAAAGAATGCGATATCGAATGAAGTGTCCCGCTAAACTGGTCCACTGCACTGTTCACAGTTTCTGGTGCATTTGTACTAATACTGTTTACAATAGAATTAAAATTAGGCAAATTTGCAATGACAATAGAACGGAACTGAGCTGTCAAATTGCTATTCCATTTGTATTTAGTTTCAGTATAGGAACATTTATCTCTAGCAGTATTCTTGCAGTATAATGAAAAATGTAGTGGCGCATGGTCACTCCATTCGTTAAATGTTCCGACACCGAACTGTTTTAACAAAGAAAAATTTTCCTCGTGGGCTAAAAGGTAATCAATTACGGAACAACCGTTATGCGAATAAAAAGTGTGGTGATTCGAATCTCCAATTCGACCGTTAACAATGCGTATCGATGTTGATTTACACAAATCAAGTAGTTTAAATCCGTGACTATTGTGAATACTATCGACTGAGGCTCTGACAGGGAGGTGCTCTATTAAATAATTATCTTCATCACAGAAAGCATTATAATCGTCATGTACTATAAAGTCAAATCTGTTCCCTACACGGGCGTTAAAATCTCCGGCGATAAAAACATCACCCTTTTCTCTGTAAAATGAAATGCCTTCTTCTAATAACGAAAACAAGTCAACATCAAATACATTATACGCTGGTGATTCGTCACCCCAAATGTAAGAGCCACAAATATACACATCTTTTTCTAGATCAAAAAAGTTTTTGTCTACTTTAACCCAGCCGAGTCGGAGATCGAACCAGCAACCCCCTGTTCTCAAGTCGTGTACGCTACCGACTGAGCTACCCAAAGAGTATGTACCGCCTTGGGCGTAAAAAGTCGATTTTGAATGATAGTAATTTTAGGCCAACGTCCTGAGAAGTTCTTATACAACTGATGCAGCAAATCGTGTCCATCTTATCTGTAAAGCATTGCATAACTGTCTTGCTGTTTTCTAGATGGAGTTTCCAAATTCGTCTTGTCACAAGGCCCAAACACGAGACCTGTAGCAGTTTACAATACTATAACTACCGCTACCAGACGGTATGTGACTCCAAATACCTCTCTGGTTCATTAAGACGACACCGGAATAACGCAGAGATATAAAAACGATGAAGGTTCTTGCCGTTCTTACCTTGTGCGTCAGCGCATGCTTTGCTGCCAATATTGTCGATCTTCTCAAATCCGACACCGAATTCTCCACTCTAGCTCAGCTTGTATCGCAAGCCGGTCTCCTTTCAGCTCTGCAAAGCGGTGATTTTAATTATTCATTAAAATTTATTAATTAATTTATTTATCTATTTATTTTTTTGTTTATTCAACATTTTGCTCATATTTGGGCCGCTTAACTATTTACCAAAAGACAATTTTTTGAATACTTGCCTAAATTGAAGGCTTTTACAAAATAATTGTGGCTCATGAGTAGAAATTCACTTTTGAAAGGATAGAAAATATTGTGGGAAAAGGAAAGAAATCAAAGTCAAATTTAAAGTTAAACATTTGGCATAGCCTATCAGAAATTGTATTATCTCATTCTAAATTAAGGAAATTCTTGACAAATAGTTACAAAGAATATAATTAAAAATCTTTTGCAGACAGTATAGATCAAGATCAGACTGCACAGAACGTGCAGTCTGATCTTGGCTCTACACTGTCCGATTAGGTGATATTTTTCTCCAAAACAGTTAACTTTTATATAGCAACATTTTGGATTATTACCATCGGCTGGAAAGCTTCATTTGATTTTTTCAGAAGGTTAAGGGTTAGTCTAGTTCTCAAAAATATTTCAAATTTAAAAGTAACCCAGTTTAACTGATTGGCTGAGCCAAATGGTTTAGCTAATTAGAAATTGCGTTACTTTCTAAAGACAAGAATGGAATTTAGAACAGTTGGTGAACACGGGAACGGAACACTAAATAAGTTTTGTGTCTCTACATTTTACAGGAACTTTCACCATCTTTGCACCAACCAACGACGCTTTCGCCAAAGTACCAGCTGCTACATTGTCTGGTCTCCAAAAAGACAACGCTGCTCTGGCTAACCTTCTCAAGTACCACGTGGTCCAGGGAAATATCCCATCTAGCGCCGCCTCCAACGAACTGAAAGTGACGACACTGAATGGGAAAAAGGCCCGATTTAACGTCTATTCTCATAATCATGTAAGTTTTAATTCAATAAACTTTTAACCATAACACCTATTCTCGGATAATCAAACATATCCAGTTTGAAATCAAAGCGTTAAAAGCACTGGTGTGGCATTTGTCAAGGGAGCCATTGTGTCGAGTTAATAATTTAAAAAATAAATAAACAATAATGTGGGACGAACAAGCCCGGACAACAAGCCAATGGTCGAACAAGCCCAGTGACGAACTCTTTTTGAGACGAACACGGTCAGGTTGTGGGTATGATTGCGCCAATAGAAAGCCATAGAGTGTATTAACATTCTCAATAAAAAAAACAGAAGTACTCTCACGATCGATGGCATAATCCACTTTATTTTAATACGCCGTTGTTAATTCTATAATATCTGAGTGCTATCGAGACACCTATTTGTCTTAGAAAAATTGAGTTTAATTCGGTTTACTTCCTTCGGTTTTCAAAAACTACGATACACGATTTTCAGAATACCGTATTGAACTCATAGTGGCATTGTGTCCGACAAATACCACAAAAATATGTAAAACTGACCTACAATAAATAGGCTGAGGATATAGTTTTCAAATTTTAAAGAAAAAAACTAATTCTTCGTGTGTTTATAATTAAGTCATTACTGCCTGGCGTTGACGTGTAGTTTCCTGCGACCAATGACTTTTAAAAATATTGAGGCGAAACAAAGAAAACGCTTATGACGAGCGATTTTTTCTTATTATCGCGATATTTTAAATTCCATATATGCGTTAAAGCTGATTCACGGTGATAATCGGTATACAATATTACAAGGACGTTTAGTTTAGTTTGAACATATTTATGTTCCCTCAAATTTACATGGAAATGGGGTTGAGTCACAAGTTATGACAACTTAGATGACGGCTCTCCTCCTACAAAGTTTTTATACAAATGTTCAAGCAATTGTTGATACTATAAATATATTAGAGAGAGACAGAGACAGAGAGACAGACGACAGACGGAGAAAGACAAGTATACAATTTCATCAAATGGAATAAAAGAGACGTGTGATCCGGTAAACAGCATGTAAAAACTGCTGATCATTTAAATCGGCCAGTTTGTTTTATATAAGGACGTTTGCAAGGATGTTGTCTTTTGCCACAAAGTCGTTTAAAGAGGTAGATCTGGTGAGATAATTTTTCATGACATTTTTTTTTTAATCTCTTCATATCGCCCATTTACAAAAATCGACCACATATTGTACTATATTAATTTTTCAGGCTGTGACAATTGAAGGCTCCAAAATCATCACTTTCGATAAAACAGGCGACAATGGCGTCATTCACGTGATCGACACAGTCATGACTCCGCCAGAGGGCGATATCGTCGATATCGTAGCAAGAACTAGTGACGTCAGCACACTTTTGAGTCTAGTGCAGAAAGCCAACATCACCGATGCTCTTCATGGTAGGAACAAAACTTCATGTGAAAGAATAACCCTTAGAGGGCCATTTACAACTAGATCTAGTTGCTTTTGCGGTCAGTGGAGATCAAGATCAGACTGCACAAAACGTACAGTCTGATCTTTGATCTACAATGTCCGCGTTGTTGAGACATTTTGGACAAGAACAACCTTGAAACTGCAACAAGTTGGTCATATTTGTAGACTGAAAGTGTACGTTGCGCTTATTTGGCACTCTTGATCTGAGGGCTAACGATTAAAAATATGAAATGTTTTTATTCATTATAAATACTAGAATATTTAAAAGGCGGAATGCAAATAATATCTAACCCTTTTTAACTTTAAATCTGATAGATAGATAGATAGATAGATACATACATACATACATACATACATAGCTATGAACTGATAAACTACAATGTAATGCATAATACTTGTATTTCAATTTGTATTTGAAAGTGACACATAGGTCCGTTGCATGATATTTCAGTTTGTATTTGAATGTGACACATAGGTCTTAACCCTTTCCCAAACAAGCCCTGGTTTTCACGTGTCTGCAGTACAAGTCTTTTGAAAACACTGTGGGAAAGGGAGAAATTGCTCGTAACGAGCAATTTCTCCTTTTCCCACAGTGTTTTCTTCCCTTTTTGATAACTTTCTACCATTTTCATCAAATTTGAAATTGTCGTCTGCAAACTCTTTCAATTTGGACCCGTCCAAACTTTGTCGTTTGGGAAAGGGTTAATTATATCTTGTTGACAAATACTTACATACATTTATGAATCGTGCTCTGGAAAAAGGGGGTTTAATGCACCTCCCTTATGTTGTGTATTATACCCAGTAAGTCATCACACAACTGTAGATCAATAAAATCCATTTTGTCTAACAACTGTCTGAAACGTGAAGTAGAATAGTCCCTGGACATGCAGAAAATTGACTATTAACAAAAAGTTTCGATTCAGGTCAGCCTGCGCGGACTGCGTAGGCTGACCTTGGTCGACACTTATTGCTAATGCATTCAACTCCCTTTTCACCGATCATGGCTATTTTTGTTAATTAAAAGCTGATGGCCTTACCGTCTTTGCTCCAACAAACGCTGCCTTCAATCGCCTTTCCCAGAACACACTGAACCATATTCTTGCCAGTAACACTCTCCTTACAGGTGAGTTTTCAAAATGTTTAATTTCTGCCATCTTTTGTTTAATCCTTTCTGCGCCATAGGCGAATAGGAAGGATTTTTGCGAACGGCTTAGATCAAGACTGCACAGAACATGCAAGTCTGATCTTGGATCGATTCGTACACCGCCCGCCGCCCGCTTGTTTAGTCAAACAATAGGCCACTGAAATTCTATTAGTCTATCACGGGATAACGACATTTTCCTAAGCGGACACCGTTACTATAAATAGCACATTGGTAACTGACTCTATATCGTATGTATAGTACATGTATATACAGTATAGAGGCCATTATCTTCCGCTAGGTGACAAATACATCATTTAATCTTCGAAGAATATGACATGCGCAGACAACAATATAGAGGCACTCGCCAATGTGCTATTTATAGTAACGGTGTAAATGAGAATTTGAGTATTCCGTGATATATAGGCGATGCATCAATATGCAAGTGTTCGATGATCGACCAAGGAAAATTTTAGTGTTTCGTGATAGACCAATGGAGCTTCAAAGGCCTGTGGTCAAACCTATAGAATGAATACACATGTATCGATCTTTCTGAGTTTCACTTGATCGTATTTTCAGCCGTTGAAACAGGCTCGCCCAGCCGGGTAGGTAAGTGGTAAGCGTATCTGACTCATGACCTAGTGGTTGCGGGTTCGATACCCGGTTGAGGCAAACTTTCTTTCCAGAGATTTTTCGCCTCTCACCTCTGATGCATGTGAGAAAAGTAGTCAGTGGGTTGGAAAGAAAGTTGTGTCAGTACTGGTGAGTGAAAGCCAGGAAACACATTCGAAGGTACATTGACTGCCATCATATAACATAAGCCGTTAAAACGGCATTAAACTCCAATACAAACAAACAAGTCGCTGGGTTTATGTTTTGTGCTGAAATAGTTCAGTAAAAACATGTCTGAGCGGCCCTTTCTAATAAGAAGCAACTTTTAGTAAAGATACATGTACATTCTACCAGCCAAAGAGAGAGAGAGAGAAAAAAAAAAAAAAACGCTGTTAAAACTTAATAGTGTGTGGATGGTTCAGAATTTAGTCAGCTATGTAAACATAGATAAATTACCGATATTCATGTATATGGTGTAAGGGATAAAGAAATCAAGGAATTTGTCTTCGATTTAAAAGCAGAAACGAGAACAGTGATTTCTTTGATGGCCACCAGAAATTGAAATGCATTTTCCATCGGTCGTAATCTGTGCAATCTTGCAATCGTCAGGGGCAACATTTGACAAAAGATACAAGAATGATTATAGTTTGATAAAATAAAAATGATTTGGGTCAGACACTGGCTGAAATTGAGTATAGATGTATCTTAAAGCAAAGATATATTGCGTGCAACACACGAAATGGAGCCTTAGGACATATGCGTAAAAGTGTGTCATCCCAGATCAGCCTGTGCAGTCTGTGACTAATCCGAGACGACACTTCCAGTTTTTTGTGCTATTTTCTGTTTCACGAAAGTCTACTGTATGAAAAAATCTTATGTAGTCGTAAAGCGCCGTCTCGGATTAGCCTGCGCGGACTGCGCAGGCTAATCCGAGACGACACTTTACGCAATTGTCCGAAGGTCTCATTTCGCATGTTGCGGGCCATATTGAGTTACCAGTGAGGGAAAATAGATTGAAATGTACCTGTAGTAACCAAACACCTGTCTTAATCTTTACCAGACGACAAAAATTAGACCCTCCCAGACTGAAAGTATTTGCAGACGACAAATACAATACGTCGAAAATTACTAGATCTGTCCTTAGAGGGACAGAAACGGATTGAAAACATTGTGGGACAGGAAGAAAATGTTTTTTACCAGCACTTTCTCCTTGGTCCACAATTTTTCAAAAGCTTTATTTCTCAGGGCGGTAAACTATTGGGAATGTGTGGTAAACGGTTAAGCAAGGAAATTTTCGGTGTCCCTTACGTTCTTAATTTATACAAGTTTTACTGTATTAACATAATTGCCACGTAAAATATTTTTTTTTGTCTTTGCAATTGACAACCGTTTCGAAAACATTGTGGCCAAAGAAATATTGATCATGACGAACATTTTCTCCGATTTCCACAATATGTTTATGCACATCACGGATAAGCGACCGAGCTGCCGTGGACGTGTTCAAGAGTTTTGAATTGTAAAAGAATATCGATGTTTTCTTTTTCGTAAATGAGCATATCAAATTGATTTTGTTTGACAAAGTGCCAAATCAAAACAAGAACACCGCACGGGGGTGCCAACGCTCGTTTTTTAGAAATATATTGAATTTTAATCAAAATTTTAGGTCAAAAATGGGAAATAACTCTGTCAAATATATTTTGATGGTTACTTGCCATAATGGTGTGGGTTTCACCTTTTGCTAGTTAAGTCACGAGTTTGAAGTAAATATCTTCATTTAAGAAGTTTTTGCCGACGCAGACGACGACAAGACTATGACAATACCCAAACGTTTTCTTAAAAATATCCGAGCTAATAAATTTGAACAGAGCTGAATTGTGATAATTAATGCGAAACGATAAAAAGTGAAATGAGGATTTTTTTTATTTATATAAACAGAAATTTTGGAATACCACGTCGTGCCCCACAGTGAATTCTCCAAGGGCTTGTATAACAGAGAATCCCTCCATACAGCTGACAGACACAGCGACACCGTTACCGTCCATGCTGGCTCATGTATGTATTTCTTAACCCTTCACCACAAAATCTCGAGTTTTAACGACCCTGTGAAAGAATCCTTCTTGAAAACATTGTGGGAAAAGGAGAAAATGCTGGTAACCAGCATTTTCTCCTTTTTTCCCCACAATGTTTTCTACCCTTCCCAAAAATATATTTTAATCTGTCAGTCATGTTCATTTTGTCGTCTGCAAATGCCTTCAATTTGAGCCAGTCTAAAAATTATGTCATTTGGTACAGAGTTAATCGTGTACAACCAGAATTGAGCAGCGCTCTGGCAAAAGGAAGCTTGATGCATCACCGTGATGCATTTCACCAAAAGCAAGTCATCACGTAATTATGGATCCATAAAATTCATTTTGTTCAAACAACCGAATGAATACGGGGGTAGACTGGTCGTGTGAAATACAGAAAATTTGCCGAAAGCAAAAGGTTTCGACACAGGTCAGCCTGCGCCGATATTGGTCGTTATTTTTCGCAGATGCATTAAATGTCCTCTCCACAGGGCATGACTCAGGCTTATATTGTTTTACCCTAAGGGATCCACGGACAAACCGAGTGCCATCAGCGGACAGTGTATAATCAAGATCAGGCTGCATAAAACGTGCAGTCTAATCTACGATTCATACTGTCCGGCAAAGCAGCGTTGCACAAATTGAAATTTTCAAGTCTTGTCCTGCTAAATAAGTTAAATAAAAGTTTCAACCCGATAGTAAAAACCCGAATATTATTTCAAACTTATTTTTTGGGGTAGAAAAATATATCCTTATAGGACAGCCCAGATCCAAGATCAGGCTGCATTTTCTGTGCAGTCTGATCTTGATCTGCAGTGTCCGCAAAAGGTCCGTGAGTCGCACGTAGCAGCTTAAAGGTTAATATTTTGAAAACTTTATAACGGAAGGTGTGGGAGTAACACAGCTTTCAACAGTATATCCGAGTCGAATCACGGCGATAGCCCATTCTTGCATGCCTTATCTGACTTTGGCTACACAAGAACCAAGCTTTGGAGCTCTGTACAGCCGAACCAAAGAGCACCCCCGCAAGCATAGTGCCGACGTTGAAGATCGAAGGAGGATTACCTGATTACTGTCTCAACAATTTAAAACGCATCGGACCTGCTTTAAAATATTCGATTGAAAAGAAATGCATTATAGCAAGTCCCATAGGGTTATCTCTCTTTAAGCAACTTTTGCGTATTTGGTAAGAAAATAAACAAGTCTCGCGAGACGGAGCTATATTTCTATGTCAGATACGGTGCCCGTAACGTAGATAAAACATTAACCAACCCATAACGAGAATAAGAGATGAGAAATAAAAGTCTTGAGTACTCTTATCAGACACACTTTACGTTAGATTGTGCTGCCACTGATTTGTGTTTATGCGTGGTGTCTGTAATAGGTCTAAACGCGCCTTTCATTTGAAGAGTTTCATAATGAAAATGGGAAGTAATGTTGAAAGTTATACAATTTTTATTCTATTCACAGATGGCGTTCTTGTGAACAACGCGCGAGTGACGAAAACAGACATCCCTGCCGACAATGGCGTCATCCACTTGATTGACCACGTGTTGTGTCCACGAAGATATTTATTCAGTGTTTTTGTTGGAAGAAAATAGCTTATTCCTTCTTGTCTTGTTTGTGAATTCAAGCCGTTCTGTAAATTAATTAACTTATTTATTGTAATTACGCACAATTATTTAATAAAGTTTAAATAAAAAAAGGAAACTCTCTTGTAATTACATTGGATCCTTGGCGATACGGAAAGAATACCGGGATGTGGCGGTATATTTTCTTGTAGAGAATAACAGATCAATTATCTTCGCTCACGGTAAATTCATACAGACGAAATCTTCTCTCTTTTTGTGTGTTAGTGACAAATATTAACCAATTGTTGCACAGATTCGAGCGTTTAATGTCCCCAACAGAAGGCAGCTTTTTAAAACAATGTGGGATAAGAAGCGCCATTTTCCTACAAAATTTTCCAAAGAGAGAGGAAAAATTGTTCACTCCATAAATCTTTACACGAGACTTCAAAGCATATGCAAACGACACATTAAATGCGAGTCAAATGATGCAGTTTGTCTGTGGTAAGGTTGAAAACATTTAAGAATAGGAGCAAATGCTGGTTACTAGCATTTTCTGCTATTCTCATGATGTTTTCAAAGGCTATATTTTTCAGGATCGATAAAAACTCAGAATTGTCTGGTAAAGGGTTTATCTAAACATATTAAACATATTCTGAAACACACCCCACAACTTTTATCTATCACTCTTGATGGCTTCTTTCTGGAAACCTAACCAGTACCGTTTCATGGGCTGGTCCGTGATTTTTTTTTCCGAGGATGGGGGTCCGGAAAATAATAACGTAGATATGACATGTCGGAGCATTTAGTAATCTGTTGTTTTACAAGAAGTGCTCCCAAAATACTGTTGCAGAGTGGGCTATGCTACAATAACCTAGAGCATCTGTTACATGTGGGACGCATCTAGTTTAATACTTTAACACTACTTTTAAATGCATTTCAAATTGTTACAACAAATTCTAGGTGGATATGAATTATGTTTTGGCGCAGATCTAGAATCTACAGCTACATTCATACTTAATCAGAATTTCAGGCAGACAGCAGTCACCAGGTCACGCGTCAGATGCGCTAACCACTAAGGTACCTGACCGGACCACAGGACTAGAACCAAGCACCTCTGAGACTAATGGAAGAGGCAGATACTCTGTCCCTACACTGACGTCCCCAAACTTTCCTGATTTATGTAGATTATCATAAGGATGTATTTAACACCATAAAGTCTTGATCTAATCTTTTTATTCAACTCATAATTCTACCCATATGTATACATATATGTATAATGGGCTATGAAACAAAAATAAATGGTTCATCAAATTCAGTCATAGACATGTAGGTGTAGTGCTTAAGCCTTTATAACACAATCCCTACCCTGAAGGGGATGGCCCTTGATAACATTGTGGGAAAAGGAGAAAACGCTGGCTACCTGCATTTTCTCTTTTCCCCACAATGTTTTATCCCATTTCAATGACAGCGATAATCTTTTAAGCTTCATGCATTTTGTCATCTTCAAATGCTATCAACATGGAAAAAAGTAAAAAAAAAAAATAATGGTGTGTGGTAAAGGGTTAAGTTTCAACCATTCATTCTCTACCAGATGATAAGAATTTAGACTAGTCCACTTTGTAGATGAATTGATAGCATTTCTCTTTGGAAGGGTAGAAAATGTGGGAAATGAAGAAAATGCTGGTAACCATCATTTCCTTCTCGTACCACAATATGCGTGTCAAAATGTGGTTTTCCTCAGGGACATGAAAACCAAACAGCTTGATAGAGGCTTACATGTAATGTCATTGTACAGACAGTGTAGATCAAGATCAGGCTGCATAGAACATGCTGTTTGATCTTCAGTAAACACTGACAATTCTGGCAAAATTAGCCTTTACATTACAGTAAGTCAGCACTCCAAAGGTTGAAAGTCTAATGTTCACTGGCAATTCAAATGAAATTTAACAAAATTATAAGTCATTGCTGTAGCATGGAAAACAAGAGGGCCATGATGGCCCTGTATCGCTCCACTGACTAACAAGTACAAACCATACCAAACATTAGAATTCTAGGCCAGATGGTTTTGAAACAGAAGACTTATAAAGTTTTCCCTGCAAAAGTCCATGTGAAAGCTGTGATCCAAGGGCAAAACCTATGTAAAACTTGTGGCGCCAGGAGCAGGGCCAATTTTAAACCCAGGGCTATAATTTGAAGAAACTGGGTTGAGATCCATTAGATGAAGCTACATGCCAAATTTGGTAGCCCTAGGCCTTATAGTCTTGGACAAGAAGATGTTTAAAGTTTTCACTATAGAAACCAATGTAACACTTGAGACTCCCTGGATGGGGCCAATTTTGATCCTTGTGCTATAATTTGAAGAAACTTCGTAAAGGTCCTTTGATGAACCCACATGCCAAATTTGGTAACCCCAGGCATTACTGTTTTGTACATAAAGATTTTCAAAGATTTTCAATATTTTTAAGTGTTGTTGCCATGGCAACCAGAGTTTTTCGAGGAATTAAATTCTTTCAACAAATTCTAAAGAGAACCATGGAAGGATCATTTATAGGGACGTTTCGTCAAAATCAGATGGGTAGAGAAGATAGCGAGAAGATGTTTGAAATAAAAACTTAATGCACGTACGCACGCACAGACACAGGGCCATGACATAAGCTCGCTCAGCCAGTGGAACTACAAAGTAGCAAAATTAATCATATAAAATATCATTTCGAGAATGCATGTATACAGAATAAAGTATTTTTTACACAATGTTGACTGAAACTTTGTCCAAAAATTATTAAATGAAAAACTCTATATACCATACCAGTTTTCAGCCACATACAAGAAACAGATAACTCATGCCATTAATTGATTTTTTCCCTTGTATTACTGGTTTGCTGCAACAGATGAAAGAAGCTAAATTACGCAGGTAAATGGTTACATCTACCAGAATTGATATATTAGATACTGCATTTGTTTGCACTGAACAATTATCTTATATATGAAAATGGTTACCAGAAGTCATGTACATGATGTTTTACTATTGCATTTGTATATACACTAAACAGACAGCAATTTTGGCAATCAGTTCTATGCTGATCTTTAAAAATAGTTATACTTTATACGGAAATACCTATACAGCAAACAAATGAGCCATGCTCTGGCAAAAAGAGGCTTGATGCATCTCCGTGATGAATGATACCTATCGAGCCATCGCATAATTATAGATCCATTGTAGCCACTTTACTTTAA
This sequence comes from Tridacna gigas, assembly GCA_945859785.2. Lineage (NCBI taxonomy): Eukaryota > Metazoa > Mollusca > Bivalvia > Cardiida > Cardiidae > Tridacna > Tridacna gigas. The sequence continues at coordinate 53,261,368 of OX244034.2, forward strand.
CAACCGACCTAGACCTGAGGTAGAATGGCCCTTTGACATACATGAAATTGACTAATAGCGAAAAGTTTCGGCTCAGGTCAGCCTGCGTGGACTGCACAGGCTGGCCTGAATTGATACTTTTCCGCGGCAGATACGTTAACCCCCGCTCCCCGTTCATACAGCATGGCTCAAATATTCAAACACATCCCTCTACTACAATCGTTTCAAAGAGTATGTGGATTGATTGTATGGTGTTTAACGCCATTTTCAACATTATTTCGCGGCGGCCAGTGCACCTACAATGCTTTCCTGGAGTTTCTTTTACCAGTATTTCGCACAATATTCTTTTTTAGCCACTGGCTGCTTTCCCACATAACCATCAGCGAGACAATGGTCAGCGATGAGAGAGGAATTCATCCTGTCGCAATGACTATCATCAATCCTCGGAAAGAAATAGGCCGAGTCGGGGATCGAACCAGCAACCCCCTGTTCTCAAGTCGTGTACGCTACCGATTGAGCTACTCAAAGAGTATGTACCGCATTGGGCGTAAAAAGTCGATTTAGAATGATAGTAATGTTAGGCCAACGTCCTGAGAAGTTCATATACAACTGATGCAGCAAAATCGTGTCCATCTTATCTGTAAAGCATTGCATAACTGTCTTGCTGTTTTCTAGATGGAGTTTCCAAATTCGTCTTGTCACAAGGCCCAAACACGAGACCTGTAGCAGTTTACAATACTATAAATACCGCTACCAGACGGTATGTGACTCCAAACACCTCTCTGGTTCACTAAGACGACACCGTAATAACGCAGAGATCAACACGATGAAGGTCCTTGCCGTTCTTACCTTGTGCGTCAGCGCATGCTTTGCTGCCAATATTGTCGATCTTCTCAAATCCGACACCGAATTCTCCACTCTAGCTCAGCTTGTATCGCAAGCCGGTCTCCTTTCAGCTCTACAAAGCGGTGAGTTTAATTATTCATTAAAATTTATTAATTAATTTATTTATCTATTTATTTTTCTATTTATTCAACATTTTGCTCATATTTGGGCCGCTTAACTATTTACCAAAAGACAATTTTTTAATACTTGCCTAAATTGAAGGCTTTTACAAAATAATTGTGTTTCATGAGTAGAAATTCACTTTTGAAAGGATAGAAAATATTGTGGGAAAAGGAAAGAAATCAAAGTCAAATTTACAGTTAAACATTTGGCATAGCCTATCAGAAATTGTATTATCTCATTCTAAATTAAGGAAATTCTTGACAAATAGTTATGAAGAATATAATTAAAAATCTTTTGCAGACAGTATAGATCAAGATCAGACTGCACAGAACGTGCAGTCTGATCTTGGCTCTACACTGTCCGATTAGGTGATATTTTTCTCCAAAACAGTTAACTTTTATATAGCAACATTTTGGATTATTACCATCGGCTGGAAAGCTTCATTTGATTTTTTCAGAAGGTTAAGGGTTAGTCTAGTTCTCAAAAATATTTCAAATTTAAAAGTAACCCAGTTTAACTGATTGGCTGAGCCAAATGGTTTAGCTAATTAGAAATTGCGTTACTTTCTAAAGACAAGAATGGAATTTAGAACAGTTGGTGAACACGGGAACGGAACACTAAATGAGTTTTGTGTCTCTACATTTTACAGGAACTTTCACCATCTTTGCACCAACCAACGACGCTTTCGCCAAAGTACCAGCTGCTACATTGTCTGGTCTCCAAAAAGACAACGCTGCTCTGGCTAACCTTCTCAAGTACCACGTGGTCCAGGGAAATATCCCATCTAGCGCCGCCTCCAACGAACTGAAAGTGACGACACTGAATGGGAAAAAGGCCCGATTTAACGTCTATTCTCATAATCATGTAAGTTTTAATTCAATAAACTTTTAACCATAACACCTATTCTCGGATAATCAAACATATCCAGTTTGAAATCAAAGCGTTGAAAGCACTGGTGTGGCATTTGTCAAGGGAGCCATTGTGTCGAGTTAATAATTTAAAAAATAAACAAACAATAATGTGGGACGAACAAGCCCGGACAACAAGCCAATGGTCGAACAAGCCCAGTGACGAACTCTTTTTGAGACGAACACGGTCAGGTTGTGGGTATGATTGCGCCAATAGAAAGCCATAGAGTGTATTAACATTCTCAATAAAAAAAAACAGAAGTACTCTCACGATCGATGGCATAATCCACTTCATTTTAATACGCCGTTGTTAATTCTATAATATCTGTGTGCTATCGAGACACCTATTTGTCTTAGAAAAATTGAGTTTAATTCGGTTTACTTCCTTCGGTTTTCACAAACTACGATACACGATTTTCAGAATACCGTATTGAACTCATAGTGGCATTGTGTCCGACAAATACCACAAAAATATGTAAAACTGACCTACAATAAATAGGCTGAGGATATAGTTTTCAAATTTTAAAGAAAAAAACTAATTCTTCGTGTGTTTATAATTAAGTCATTACTGCCTGGCGTTGACGCGTAGTTTCCTGCGACCAATGACTTTTAAAAATATTGAGGCGAAACAAAGAAAACGCTTATGACGAGCGATTTTTTCTTATTATCGCGATATTTTAAATTCCATATATGCGTTAAAGCTGATTCACGGTGATAATCGGTATACAATATTACAAGGACGTTTAGTTTAGTTTGAACATATTTATGTTCCCTCAAATTTACATGGAAATGGGGTTGAGTCACAAGTTATGACAACTTAGATGACGGCTCTCCTCCTACAAAGTTATTATACAAATGTTCAAGCAATTGTTGATACTATAAATATATTAGAGAGAGACAGAGACAGAGAGACAGACGACAGACGGAGAAAGACAAGTATACAATTTCATCAAATGGAATAAAAGAGACGTGTGATCCGGTAAACAGCATGTAAAAACTGCTGATCATTTAAATCGGCCAGTTTGTTTTATATAAGGACGTTTGCAAGGATGTTGTCTTTTGCCACAAAGTCGTTTAAAGAGGTAGATCTAGTGAGATAATTTTTCATGACATTTTTTTTTTTAATCTCTTCATATCGCCCATTTACAAAAATCGACCACATATTGTATTATATTAATTTTTCAGGCTGTGACAATTGAAGGCTCCAAAATCATCACTTTCGATAAAACAGGCGACAATGGCGTCATTCACGTGATCGACACAGTCATGACTCCGCCAGAGGGCGATATCGTCGATATCGTAGCAAGAACTAGTGACGTCAGCACACTTTTGAGTCTAGTGCAGAAAGCCAACATCACCGATGCTCTTCATGGTAGGAACAAAACTTCATGTGAAAGAATAACCCTTAGAGGGCCATTTACAACTAGATCTAGTTGCTTTTGCGGTCAGTGGAGATCAAGATCAGACTGCACAAAACGTACAGTCTGATCTTTGATCTACAATGTCCGCGTTGTTGAGACATTTTGGACAAGAACAACCTTGAAACTGCAACAAGTTGGTCATATTTGTAGACTGAAAGTGTACGTTGCGCTTATTTGGCACTCTTGATCTGAGGGCTAACGATTAAAAATATGAAATGTTTTTATTCATTATAAATACTAGAATATTTAAAAGGCGGAATGCAGATAATATCTAACCCTTTTTAACTTTAAATCTGATAGATAGATAGATAGATAGATAGATACATACATACATACATAGCTATGAACTGATAAACTACAATGTAATGCATAATACTTGTATTTCAATTTGTATTTGAAAGTGACACATAGGTCCGTTGCATGATATTTCAGTTTGTATTTGAATGTGACACATAGGTCTTAACCCTTTCCCAAACAAGCCCTGGTTTTCACGTGTCTGCAGTACAAGTCTTTTGAAAACACTGTGGGAAAGGGAGAAATTGCTCGTAACGAACAATTTCTCCTTTTCCCACAGTGTTTTCTTCCCTTTTTGATAACTTTCTGCCATTTTCATCAAATTTGAAATTGTCGTCTGCAAACTCTTTCAATTTGGACCCGTCCAAACTTTGTCGTTTGGGAAAGGGTTAATTATATCTTGTTGACAAATACTTACATACATTTATGAATCGTGCTCTGGAAAAAGGGGGTTTAATGCACCTCCCTTATGTTGTGTATTATACCCAGTAAGTCATCACACAACTGTAGATCAATAAAATCCATTTTGTCTAACAACTGTCTGAAACGTGAAGTAGAATAGTCCCTGGACATGCAGAAAATTGACTATTAACAAAAAGTTTCGATTCAGGTCAGCCTGCGCGGACTGCGTAGGCTGACCTTGGTCGACACTTATTGCTAATGCATTCAACTCCCTTTTCACCGATCATGGCTATTTTTGTTAATTAAAAGCTGATGGCCTTACCGTCTTTGCTCCAACAAACGCTGCCTTCAATCGCCTTTCCCAGAACACACTGAACCATATTCTTGCCAGTAACACTCTCCTTACAGGTGAGTTTTCAAAATGTTTAATTTCTGCCATCTTTTGTTTAATCCTTTCTGCGCCATAGGCGAATAGGAAGGATTTTTGCGAACGGCTTACATCAAGACTGCACAGAACATGCAAGTCTGATCTTGGATCGATTCGTACACCGCCCGCCGCCCGCTTGTTTAGTCAAACAATAGGGCACTGAAATTCTATTAGTCTATCACGGGATAACGACATTTTCCTAAGCGGACACCGTTACTATAAATAGCACATTGGTAACTGACTCTATATCGTATGTATAGTACATGTATATACAGTATAGAGGCCATTATCTTCCGCTAGGTGGCATTTTTCAAATACATCATTTAATCTTCGAAGAATATGACATGCACAGACAACAATATAGAGGCACTCGCCAATGTGCTATTTATAGTAACGGTGTAAATGACAATTTGAGTATTCCGTGATATATAGGCGATGCATCAATATGCAAGTGTTCGATGATCGACCAAGGAAAATTTTAGTGTTTCGTGATAGACCAATGGAGCTTCAAAAGCCTGTGGTCAAACCTATAGAATGACATGTATCGATCTTTCTGAGTTTCACTTGATCGTATTTTCAGCCGTTGAAACAGGCTCGCCCAGCCGGGTAGGTAAGTGGTAAGCGTATCTGACTCATGACCTAGTGGTTGCGGGTTCGATACCCGGTTGAGGCAAACTTTCTTTCCAGAGATTTTTCGCCTCTCACCTCTGATGCATGTGAGAAAAGTAGTCAGTGGGTTGGAAAGAAAGTTGTGTCAGTACTGGTGAGTGAAAGCCAGGAAACACATTCGAAGGTGCATTGACTGCCATCATATAACATAAGCCGTTAAAACGGCATTAAACTCCAATACAAACAAACAAGTCGTTGGGTTTATGTTTTGTGCTGAAATAGTTCAGTTAAAACATGTCTGAGCGGCCCTTTCTAATAAGAAGCAACTTGTAGTAAAGATACATGTACATTCTACCAGCCAAAGAGAGAGAGAGAAAAAAAAAAACGCTGTTAAAACTTAATAGTGTGTGGATGGTTCAGAATTTAGTCAGCTATGTAAACATAGATAAATTACCGATATTCATGTATATGGTGTAAGGGATAAAGAAATCAAGGAATTTGTCTTCGATTTAAAAGCAGAAACGAGAACAGTGATTTCTTTGATGGCCACCAGAAATTGAAATGCATTTTCCATCGGTCGTAATCTGTGCAATCTTGCAATCGTCAGGGGCAACATTTGACGAAAGATACAAGAATGATTATAGTTTGATAAAATAAAGATGATTTGGGTCAGACACTGGCTGAAATTGAGTATAGATGTATCTTAAAGCAAAGATATATTGCGTGCAACAAACGAAATGGAGCCTTAGGACATATGCGTAAAAGTGTGTCATCCCAGATCAGCCTGTGCAGTCTGTGACTAATCCGAGACGACACTTCCAGTTTTTTGTGCTATTTTCTGTTTCACGAAAGTCTACTGTATGAAAAAATCTTATGTAGTCGTAAAGCGCCGTCTCGGATTAGCCTGCGCGGACTGCGCAGGCTAATCCGAGACGACACTTTACGCAATTGTCCGAAGGTCTCATTTCGCATGTTGCGGGCCATATTGAGTTACCAGTGAGGGAAAATAGATTGAAATGTACCTGTAGTAACCAAACACCTGTCTTAATCTTTACCAGACGACAAAAATTAGACCCTCCCAGACTGAAAGTATTTGCAGACGACAAATACAATACGTCGAAAATTACTAGATCTGTCCTTAGAGGGACAGAAACGGATTGAAAACATTGTGGGACAGGAAGATGTTTTTTACCAGCACTTTCTCCTTGGTCCACAATTTTTCAAAAGCTTTATTTCTCAGGGCCGTAAACTATTGGGAATGTGTGGTAAACGGTTAAGCAAGGAAATTTTCGGTGTCCCTTACGTTCTTAATTTATACAAGTTTTACTGTATTAACATAATTGCCACCTAAAATATTTTTTTGTCTTTGCAATTGACAACCGTCTCGAAAACATTGTGGCCAAAGAAATATTGATCGTGACGAACATTTTCTCCGATTTCCACAATATGTTCATGCACATTACGGATAAGCGACCGAGCTGCCGTGGACGTGTTCAAGAGTTTTGAATTGTACATATATCGATGTTTTTTTTTTCGTAAATGAGCATATCAAATTGATTTTGTTTGACAAAGTGCCAAATCAAAACAAGAACACCGCACGGGGGTGCCAACGCTCGTTTTTTAGAAATATATTGAATTTTAATCAAAATTTTAGGTCAAAAATGGGAAATAACTCTGTCAAAAATATTTTGATGGTTACTTGCCATAATGGTGTGGGTTTCACCTTTTGCTAGTTAAGTCACGAGTTTGAAGTAAATATCTTCATTTAAGAAGTTTTTGCCGACGCAGACGACGACAAGACTATAACAATACCCAAACGTTTTCTTAAAAATATCCGAGCTAATAAATTTGAACAGAGCTGAATTGTGATAATTAATGCGAAACGATAAAAAGTGAAATGAGAATTTTTTTATTTATATAAACAGAAATTTTGGAATACCACGTCGTGCCCCACAGTGAATTCTCCAAGGGCCTGTATAACAGAGAATCCCTCCATACAGCTGACAGACACAGCGACACCGTTACCGTCCATGCTGGCTCATGTATGTATTTCTTAACACTTTACCACAAAATCTCGAGTTTTAACGACCCTTTGAAAGAATCCTTCTTGAAAACATTGTGGGAAAAGGAGAAAATGCTGGTAACCAGCATTTTCTCCTTTTCCCACAATGTTTTCTACCCTTCCCCAAAACAAATTTTAATGTCAGTCATGTTCATTTTGTCGTCTGCGAATGCCTTCAATTTGAGCCAGTCTAAAAATTATGTCGTTTGGTAAAGAGTTAATCGTGTACAACCAGAAGTGACCAGCGCTCTGGCAAAAGGGAGCTTGATGCATCACCGTGATGCATTTCACCAAGCAAGTCATCACGTAATCATGGATCCATAAAATTCATTTTGTTCAAACAACCGAGTGAATACGGAGGTAGACTGGTCGTGTGAAATACAGAAAATTTGCCGAAAGCAAAAGGTTTCGACACAGGTCAGCCTGCGCCGATATTGGTCGTTATTTTTCGCAGATGCATTAAATATCCTCTCCACAGGGCATGACTCAGGCTTATATTGTTTTACCCTAAGGGATCCACGGACAAACTGAGTGCCATCAGCGGACAGTGTATAATCAAGATCAGGCTGCATAGAACGTGCAGTCTAATCTACGATTCATACTGTCCGGCAAAGCAGCGTTGCACGAATTGAATTTTTTCACTCTTATCCTGCTAAATAAGTTAAATAAAAGTTTCAACCCGATAGTAAAAACCCGAATATTATTTCAAACTTATTTTTGGGGGTAGAAAAATATATCCTTATAGGACAGCCCAGATCCAAGATCAGACTGCACGTTATGTGCAGTCTGATCTTGATCTGCACTGTCCGCAAAAGGTCCGTGAGTCGCACGTAGCAGCTTAAAGGTTAATATTTTTAAAACTTTATAACAGAATGTATGGGGGGGGGGGGGTTACACAGCTTTCAACAGTATATCCGAGACGAATCACGGCGATAGCCCATTCTTGCATGCCTTATCTGACTTTGGCTACACAAGAACCAAACTTTGGAGCTCTGTACAGCCGAACCAAAGAGCACTCCCGCAAGCATAGTGCCGACGTTGAAAATCGAAGGAAGATTACCTGATTACTGTCTCAACAATTTAAAACGCATCGGACCCGCTTTAAAATATTCGATTGAAAAGAAATGCATTATAGCAAGTCCCATAGGGTTATCTCTCTTTAAGCAACTTTTGCGTATTTGGTAAGAAAATAAACAAGTTTCACGGGACGGAGCTATATTTTTATGTCAGATACGGTGCCCGTAACGTAGATAAAACATTAACCAACCCATAACGAGAATAAGAAATAAGAAATAAAAGTCTTGAGTGCTCTTATCAGACAAACTTTACGTCAGATTGCGCGGATTTGTGTTTACGCGTGGTGCCTGTAATAGGTCTATACGCGCCTTTCATTTGAAGAGTTTCATAATGAAAATGGGAAGTAATGTTGAAAGTTATACAATTTTTATTCTATTCACAGATGGCGTTCTTGTGAACAACGCGCGAGTGACGAAAGCAGACATCCCTGCCGACAATGGCGTCATCCACTTGATTGACCACGTGTTGTGTCCACGAAGATATTTATTCAGCGTTTTTGTTGGAAGAAAATAATTTATTCCTTCTTGTCTTGTTTGTGAATTCAAGCTTTTCTGTAAATTAAATAACTTATTTATTGTAATTACGCACAATTATTTAATAAAGTTTAAATAAAAAAAGGAAACTCTCTTGTAATTACATTGGATCCTTGGCGATACGGAAAGAATACCGGGATGTGGCGGTATATTTTCTTGTACAGAATAACAGATCAATTATCTTCGCTCACGGTAAATTCATACAGACGAAATCTTCTCTCTTTTTGTGTGTTAGTGACAAATATTAACCAATTGTTGCACAGATTCGAGCGTTTAATGTCCCCAACAGAAGGCAGCTTTTTAAAACAATGTGGGATAAGAAGCGCCATTTTCCTACAAAATTTTCCAAAGAGAGGAAAAAATGTTCATTCCATAAATCTTCACACGAGAACAAAATTTAAGACTTCAAAGCATATGCAAACGACACATTAAATGCGAGTCAAAATGATGCAGTTTGTCTGTGATAAGGTTGAAAACATTTATGAAAAGGACCAAATGCTGATTACCAGCATTTTCTGCTATTCTCATGTATTCAAAGGCTGTATTTTTCAGGGTCGATAAAAACTCTGAATTGTCTGGTAAAGGGTTTATCTAAACATATTATTAAACATATTCTGAAACACACCCCACAACTTTTATTTATCACTCTTGATGGCTTCTGTCTGTAAACCTAACCAGTACCGTTTCATGGACTGATCCATGATTTTTTTCCGGGGATGAGGGGTGGGGGTCCGGAAAATAATAACGTAGATATGACATGTCGGAGCATTTAGTAATCTGTTGCAGAGTGGGCTATGCTACAATAACCTAGAGCATCTGTTACATATGGGACGCATCTGGTTTAATACTTAACACTATTTTTAAATGCATTTCAAATTCTTAGAACAAATTCTAGGTGGATATGAATTATGTTTTGGCGCAGATCTAGAATCTACAGCTATATTCATACTTAATCAAAATTTCAGGCAGACAGCAGTCACCAGGTCAGGCGTCAGATGCGCTAACCACTGAGGTACCTGACCGGACCACAGAACTAGAACCAAGAACCTCTGAGACTAATGGAAGAGGCAGGTACTCTGACTCTACACTGATGTCCCCAAACTTTTCGGATTTATATAGATTATCACAATGATGTATTTAGCACCATGAAGTCTTGATCTAATCTTTTTATTCAACTCATAATTCTACCCATATGTATACATATATAGTCTATATAATGGGCTATGAAACAAAAATAAATGGTTCATCAAATTCAGTCACAGACATGTAGGTGTAGTGCTTAAGCCTTTATCACACAAACCCTACCCTGAAGGGGATGGCCCTTGATAACATTGTGGGAAAAGGTGAAAACGCTGGTTACCTGCATTTTCTCTTTTCCCCACAATGTTTTATCCCATTTCAATGACAGCGATAATCTTTTAAGCTTCATGCATTTTGTCATCTTCAAATGCTATCAACATGGAAAAAAGTAAAAAAAAATAATGGTGTGTGGTAAAGGGTTAAGTTTCAACCATTCATTCTCTACCAGATGATTAAAATTTAGACTAGTCCACTTTGTAGATGAATTGATAGCATTTCTCTTTGGAAGGGTAGAAAATGTGGGAAATGAAGAAAATGCTGGTAACCATCATTTCCTTCTCGTACCACAATATGCGTGTCAAAATGTGGTTTTCCTCAGGGACATGAAAACCAAACAGCTTGATAGAGGCTTACATGTAGTGTCATTGTACAGACAGTGTAGATCAAGATCAGGCTGCATAGAACATGCTGTTTGATCTTCAGTAAACACTGACAATTCTGGCAAAATTAGCCTTTACATTACAGTAAGTCAGCACTCCAAAGGTTGAAAGTCTAATGTTCACTGGCAATTCAAATGAAATTTAACAAAAATTATAAGTCATTGCTGTAGCATGGAAAACAAGAGGGCCATGATGGCCCTGTATTGCTCCACTGACTAACAAGTACAAACCATACCAACATTAGAATTCTAGGCCAGATAGTTTTGAAACAGAAGACTTATAAAATTTTCTCTGCAAAAGCCCATCTGAAAGCTGTGATCCAAGGGCAAAACCATTCTTGACCACAACTTGTAATTATAACTTGATTTATAATTACTGGAATCCTGGTAGAGATCCACAATATAACGCCACATGCCAAATAATACAGGTCTAAGCCATATGGTTATAAACAAGAAGACTTTCAAAGTTTCCTCAATATTAATACCCTTGTAAAACATGATACCCCTGAGGCTGGGCTAATTTAGATCCCAAGACTAAATTTTGAACAAATTCAGAAGGGATCCAAATTTGGTAGCCCTGGGATTTATAGTTAGGGGCAAGAAGATTCTTAAAATTTTCACTCTTTAAGCACATGTTGAATTTATGACCGATTGAGGGGACCAATTTTGACACTAGGGCTTTAATTTGAACAATTTTAGAAGAGGCCTGCTTGATGATGTAGCTCACAAAATATTACTGCTGTAACTCGAGATAAGGAACAAGAAGATCTTGAAAGTTTTCACTATATAAGCCAATGTAAAACTTGTGGCGCCAGGAGCAGGGCCAATTTTAAACCCAGGGCTATAATTTGAAGAAACTGGGTTGAGATCCATTAGATGAAGCTACATGCCAAATTTGGTAGCCCTAGGCCTTATAGTCTTGGACAAGAAGATGTTTAAAGTTTTCACTATAGAAACCAATGTAACACTTGAGACTCCCTGGATGGGGCCAATTTTGATCCTTGTGCTATAATTTGAAGAAACTTCGTAAAGGTCCTTTGATGAACCCACATGCCAAATTTGGTAACCCCAGGCATTACTGTTTTGTACATAAAGATTTTCAAAGATTTTCAATATTTTTAAGTGTTGTTGCCATGGCAACCAGAGTTTTTCAAGGAATTAAATTCTTTCAACAAATTCTAAAGAGAACCATGGAAGGATCATTTATAGGGACGTTTCGTCAAAATCAGATGGGTAGAGAAGATAGCGAGAAGAAGATGTTTGAAATAAAAAATTAATGCACGTACGCACGCACAGACACAGGGCCATGACATAAGCTCGCTCAGCCAGTGGAACTACAAAGTAGCAAAATTAATCATATAAAATATCATTTTGAGAATGCATGTACACAGAATAAAGTATTTTTTACACAATGTTGACTGAAACTTTGTCCAAAAATTATTAAATGAAAAACTCTAAATACCATACCAGTTTTCAGCCACATACAAGAAACAGATAACTCTTGCCATTAATTGATTTTTTCCCTTGTATTGCTGGTTTGCTGCAACAGATGAAAGAAGCTAAATTACGCAGGTAAATGGTTACATCTACCAGAATTAATATATTAGATACTGCATTTGTATGCACTGAACAATTATCTCATATATGAAAATGGTTACCAGAAGTCATGTACATGATGTTTTACTATTGCATTTGTATATACACTGAACAGACAGCAATTTTGGCAATCAGTTCTATGCTGATCTTTAAAAATAGTTATACTTTAATCATTGCTGTAACACTTGAAGTAGTGTACAGTTCATTAGATAAGATTAATTACTATGGTGCATGCATTGCATGTTGCATTTGACTACCATGTACAAACAGCTACTAATATTTTTCAAAAAGAAGGGATACCTACTTCAACCCTTTACCAAACAATCCTATGCTCTCAATTCAAACAAGTTTAGAATTCTGCCAACTAGCAAGTAGCTACTCCATAGTTGTGCAGACTTATTATAGATAAAAAATGTTACCGAAAGGGTAGACCATTGAAGAAAAGGAAAAATATTGTTTTATGACAATTGCTTTATCACAACAATCTTAGTGGGAAAAGAGGCAAGTAACTCCTCCTTCTCCAACAAAACTTTAACTCGTTACCAAAAACAAAATTTAATTTAAGGCTTGCCCATATCAACAGCATTTTCAGATGACAAATTGTGGTTCATACATTGGAATTTGTTCTTGACATGTTAAAAAAATATTGTGGGAAAAGAAAAAAAGTGCTGGTTACCAGCATTTTCTTCTTTTCCAACAAGGTTTTCAAAACTCTGGATAATTTAGTATAAGGTTAAGAGCTGACAATGGCAAGGGTGTCACATGTTACATGTGCATGTATATGTGTGGCAAGCAAAAGTTGCTCCTTTTCTAGTGAATGCTTTCAAAAGCTATCAACTGCTACAAATGCTTTAACTCTTTAGAAAACAACAAAGTTTTAGACTTCTCAAAATTTAAATCATCTGCAGATAACAAATTCACTGTCTCTCAAATGACTTTGTATCTAAAAGGGTAGAAAAACAATGTGGAATGAAGAAAATGCTGGTTGCCACCATTTTCTTCTATTCTGCAATATTTTCAAAAATCCTTTCCATGAGGATTGTTAAAACACAGGATTGTTTTGCACAGGGTTAATTCATGCTTGCACATTGATAGGTTAAGATACAACATGTTTTGTTTTTTAAAAAAAAATATGGATACTATATTTCACCTGATTAACACGCCGGGGCACCATGCAAAACACAGACAAGGAGCTTTTAATTATTTCTTAGCCAATTTCCCAAAATTCAAGTGCCATCACTCCGAGTAAGCACAGTACTTTGAGTTGGATTTTAGTCAGTGCTGACTGCAAAGTGATCGCCATTTTGAAAGACTCGATGTATTAATGCAGAATATTGATTTTACCACAGATCATGATTTATTTGGACATAAAATATCATTCACGATTAGTTTAGGGCACTGGTATTCAATAATTCACTTTCTTAATGCTTTTCCAAGTTTTATGACAGATTTTGCGTTACTGGAAGTTTATAATGTTATTATGTATGTGTATTTGGATAGTCAGGTGTTAATGACATCCATTTGTGAAGAAATTAGGATTATATCAACGCCATACAGGTAAGTTTATTTATAACTTATTGGTCATAAGTGATTTCTGTCAGTCTGCGTTTGAACAATTTTAGTCAAGATATATTGTGTTTGGAAGTTTGTTGCTCCAGTCGTCGATTTTAAGGTATGGTCAGGTGTGTGTGTGTGGGGGGGGGGGGGGGTTGTCTGGAGGCCCCTGGAGTAAGTAATATAGTGAGGGGTGCACTACTATTAGGGAGGGAGCGTTAATTAGGTAAAATACTGTAATTCTTTCATGATCTGAAATAAAAACAAAGAAAAAGAATATAAATTTTTTCATTGATTTTTACCATAAACATGAAACTTGCCCAAAATGTCTAGAAGTAGAGTACAAATCTCAAAGATAACTATTTTCAAATTACAAAATAACACATGATACATCTGTACTTGTTAATTTCCAGTCACCTAATTTCCTCACATTGAACAAAAACAAGAAATATCACAACAAACTGTACACATGATACAGACAAAAAAATAGTGTTCATAATTCATAACCAAATGTGTTTTCCCCGCTATACGCAATGTACAAAAAGCCGTCTTCATCCTTATGTTCCTCATACACCTGACCCATGCTTGCACTGAAAATTTGAAAAAAAAAAAAAAAAAAAAATTAAACCAATATAATAAAAAAGAAATACCTGCAAAATTACATTAAAATTTTATCTTCTATCAATATCTTAATCAAGGGTCATCTTTGTAAGCAAAGACACTATATACTATGGATTCTCAGGTTCTGTTAGTTTTAAAATATCAAACTCCTGACCAGGTGACAAAATTTTAGACTAGTCTATTTTGAAAGCATTTTGAAACAATACATAAAATATTTCTCCTTTTTTAAAATATTGGTTCCAATAGCCCCCTTCCTCATGGTAGCAATAACAAGGGATCATTTACCAATTGGTCAAAGGATCCATTTACTAACTAGAGGCGCTTGAGCGCCTGTATCGCTCCACAGGCCTGATATTTCTATAATGGCGAAAAGAAGTTTTTAACAATTACCATTCAATCCTGCATTTTAGCTCACTGAAGAAAAAAGGTATGGAAAAAATTTGTGAGAAAAGAAGAAAAAAATGGTAACCAGCATTTTCTTAGTTTCCCACAATAATTTCTATCCTTTTTTATATATGTCTTACTAATTTGAAGATATGTTGTCTGCAACAGGTCCTTTCACAAACCATTTTGGGTGGGGAAACATCAAAATATAGAAAATATGTCTTTCTCAGGGTCATTAAAAGTTGTGATTGTGTGGTAAAGGGGTAATCTAAAAGAACAGCTAGGAGGGCAAATGAATGAATGTTATAGCAATATAGATCAACTTACATCAATACACCAGATAGAATGAAATATGCTGGCATACAATGAACACCTAATCCCTAATAATCAACTTTTCACAGTCACAGTTAGAATGTCTTCTGTGGCAAAAAACACAAAATGGTCTACAAATGCATTTACATAAATCAAATATCCTGCTCCAGGGCACAGATTAATTCTGAAGTTGCGGGATCAGTTTGACTGGATAACATTAATGCCTTATCACAAATGTAAAGCCCTGTCCCACTCTGTACCAGGTCACCAGGATTTACATCCCTTCTGTCCACTCTGCATTTACTCATTAGTAGGTCAACAAACCTTTACCAGAACTAATAAAAATTAAAAGTGCAGAGGTTCTCTTGTTCTATATCAAAAGGACTATAAAGTACCTACAACATGGGGGTTTTGTTATTAAAATACTTTTTCTTTTTTATCTTGGCATGGTTACTCAGGCTTAGTAATAAGGCAAAATTGAAAAGTTCAAGTTGTGAAAGGTGCTCAAGCTTTTATCTTATTTATGGCCAGTGATATTTTATTACTAGTACTAACTAATAGCATATCATTGGAGTAAATTGTGATCTTAATACCAAGGAAAATGTGTGGGCTTAAATAGGACAGCCCTGACTAGGTCAAGTCAATCCAATTTTCTTCCTTTTTCTTTGTTAGTCGATAAAACTAACACAATAAATAGTTTTGGAGAAGAACATTTTTTTGAAATATAAGCCTTGTCTATAAAAAAATGTGTTTTTAGGTGTATCATTTTTTTAAAAGGAATTTGGTATACAACCACCATAGAAACAATTTGGCAGACAACCACCATAGGAACTTACCTGCAAAACAACAATGAAATCCAATGAATAGTTTTAGAGAAGAAATTTTTCAAAGATTTTACTTCATACCATAAAAGGAAAATGAGTCTCCCATAAAAGCCATGTTTTTTGACAGATCATTTTTTTTTTAAAGGAATTCTGTAAACCTGTATCTAAGGAACATTCCTGCAAAATAATAATGCTATCCAAATAGCGGTTTGGGAGGAGAAGATTTTTAAAGGTTTTTTACTTTGGTTGCCATGGCAACCAGAATTCTTCATGGAACACAATTATTTGAAGGAATTTGAAAGAGGACCACCAAAGGAACATTCCTGTGAAATTTGGTAAAAATCCAGTCAATAGTTTCTGAGGAGAAGTTTTTTAAAGAAAAAGTTTACGGACGCATGCACGGACGAACGGACGGACGCACGACGGACACAACGCCATGACAATAGCTCGCTGGCCTTCGGCCAGTGGAGCTAATAATGAGGCTAAAACAATAACTTTGGTATTGATGAATGCAGTCCAAGATCAGACTGGACAGAGATACAGTCTATCTTTGTCCATTTTTTTTTTTGCAATAAGACACCAAAAGTTGCTTCACGCCTGGCTTGGTATTCACCAACAATTTTTAAGAATATTCTTTGTCTAATTCTCAAGGATTTCCTAGATTTGAAAGTGACATAATTTCTGACTGGCTAACCCAAATAGTTTAGCCAATCAGAAGTCATGTTACCTTCAAAATTATAAAATTCTTCAGCATAAGACTAAGACTATTCCTAACAATAGTTGGTGAATACTGACCCTGATGTGGATTAACCCTTTATCACACAATCCTGACTTTTAAGCCTTTTGAAATCATTGTGGGAAAAGGAGCAAATGCTGGTAACCAGCATTTTCTCCTTTTCTCACAATGGTTTCTATGTGTCTAGTGACAAATTTCAATTTTCAGGTCACATTTAATTTACTGTCTGCAAATACGTTGAATTTAGACAAGTATTATGTTTATGTTGCATGGTAAAGAGTTAAAATAACCAATATAATATATATACTGCAGATGGCTGAAGAGAAGGAACACCTTGATGTCCAACATGTAACAGCTGTGATATTGTGACATTATGTATACAACCATTTTATGAGTGTATTTAGAAAATGTGAAAAAAGATTAAAAAAAAAGGGGAAGAAAAAATGAAAATGCATCATAACACTGGCAAGTATCTACTAAATACATCTACAGATGACTGTCAGCTCATAGATCCAAATATAATTATGCAGTATACACTCAAATCACTTTACCAGACAGAACAGCAAGAACTGTGTGACAAAAGGAGTTAATCTGGTTACAATGTTTCAAAACATGACAGCTGCAGAAATAAAACAATTGATGGTAATGCGCAAATCTTCACAGCTCTAAACAAACAAAATTTCAAGACTGTTTATGGCAAATATATCTTTAACTTTTTACCAAACGACAGAATTTTAGACTGGTCCAGATTGACAGCATTTGCAGACGACATTTCAACTGTTGTTCAAAAATTGAAATTTGATTTAGGTAAGGGTAGAAAACATTGTGGGAAAAGGAGAAAATGCTGGTTACTAGTATTTTCTTCTTTTATTTGCAATGTTTTCAAAAAGCATTTTCTTCTGGATTGTGTGATAAAGGGATAAATACCAGAATAGTGTGTAAACCCAGGATCAGACTGCATGCCTTGTGCAGTCTGGCCTGGATTTACTCTATCTGCAATAGGACGTAGAGTTATACTAAACAATCTGAACTATTTATCCAAAATGCATTTCTCAGACAACCTAAATTTCAGTCCTAGAAAGAAAAAACTATTTTGGAATACATGAAATCAGAAAAAAGTGACAACAAAGAAAACTGTGACATTTCTCCATTTGCCACATTATTTCCCAAAAGCTTCTGAAACACAGAGACATTCAAGCTCTTTCTTATAGGGTAATTGGTTTAAAGTGAAGAATGGCTTGTTTAACCCTTTCCCAAACGACAAATTTTGGACTAGTCCAAATTGAAAGAGTTTGCAGATGACAATTTTAAATTTGATGAAAATGGCAGAAAGGTCTCAAAAAGGGTAGAAAACACTGTTGGAAAAGGAGAAATTGCTCGTTACGAGCAATTTCTCCTTTTCCCATAGTGTTTTCAAAAGACTTGTACTGCAGACACGTGAAAACCAGGGCTTGTTTGGGAAAGGGTTAAATAGCGTTTTATGCCCTTTCAACGTTATTTCACCAACATCAGAATGACAGCTCACTTTTTCATGCTTTTGCCTGGTTTTATATGTACCTAGCTAAGACTTTGCACAGCTTTCTTCAAAGACATTCACAAATGTGACCAATGACCCCAGCAGGAATTGATCTCAGGATTCTCTGGTTTTAACAAATCCTACGCATTTACACTTTATCATAAGACAAAAATTTCAAAAGGTCAAATTTGAAAGGTGGCAACCTAAATGTGTCTCAGTTGATGAGTTTTGTCTTTGAAAGGACAGAATAAAATGTGGAAAAAGGAAAAAAAATGCTGGTAACTAGCATTTTTCCCTTCTCCCGGGACATTGTTAAAAACCTTCTCTTTCATGATCATGAAATCACAAGATGGTTTTGGAAAAGAGTTGACCTCTGAGGACCCTTTACTACACAATTCCGACTTTAAAAACCCTGATAAAGCAGGCTTTTGAAAACATTGCCAGAAAGGAGAAAATGCTGCTAACCAGTATTTTCTCCTTTTCCCACAACATTTTCCACCCTTCCCAAGAGGAAATTCAATTTTTGAGTCACATTCATTTTGTTGTCTGCAACTGCTTTCAATTTGGACCAGTCTAAAATTTTGTCATTTGGTAAAGAAGGAATCTGCGGTAACTTACCTCGACTGTGGTAAAACTTTCTCGACAAACAGGAAGATAGCTTTCTCTGAGGGCAACTGAATCCTTTTTCTTATGATCCACATGAACTGGGCCACAGAAATATCATTGGGAACCAAAAACTTCCTTTTGTCTATGTCCTGTATGTGTGACTTTGGATCTCTTTCAACAATCACCTGGGAAAGATAAGGGATAAGTGTTTCTCTAAGTGTCTCTAAGTGTTCATCCAATTCACTTACTGGTAACCCTTTACCACACAATCCTGGGTATAACACTTTTGAAAACATTGTGGGAAAAGGAGAAAATGCTGGTAACTAGCAAATTCTCTTTTTTCCCACAATGTTTTCTCCCCTTTCAAAGTCAAATTTCATCATTTGAGCAACATTACGTTTGTTGTCTGCAAACTCTTTTAATTATGAAAAGTCCAAAATTTTGTTGTTTGGTAAAGAGTTAACCTGTTAAAGTAAAGGTTACCGGTAATTTGAAGACAACACAAAACTAGAACTGTTGCCAGCTGACAGAATATTGCCAATCGGATGCCTTGTCATTGGGTCAGGAAAAAAAATCAAAGGGCCACATCTCCTGCCAGTCAACCAATCTAGTGAAAATTGTAGAAGATGAACTCTTTACCAAACAAGTTTCAGACTGCTCCAAATTGAAAGAATTTGCAGACAATGAATTGAAGGTGGCCAAAGATAAATCCCTTTTATTTGAGCCATGTTTAACTTTCATTTGCAAAATTAATGCTTTTGATATGGAAGAGTCTAAAATTACTTGCTTTTCTGGACAACATAAATCAAGATCAAACTGCACAGAACAATCATGCAATCAATGCTTTCTACCCCTGCAAAGGCAAACACCTCAATCTGAGCCATAATTGTTTTGTTGTCTGCAAATGCTTTGAATTGGGACGATTCCAAAATTTTGCCATTTGGTAAAGAGATAAAAGAGACAAATGTTTTTCTTATGTGTCACTACCGGTAATTAAAACAAACTTCTGGTTGGTATTAACCCTTTCCCAAACAAGCCCTGGTTTTCATGTGTCTTCAGTACAAGTCTTTTGAAAACACTACGGGAAAAGGAGAAATTGCTCGTAACTAGCAATTTCTCCTTTTCCCACAGAGTTTTCTACCCTTTTTGAGACCTTTCTGCCATTTTCATCAAATTTAAAATTGTCGTCTCTTTCAATTTGGACCAGTCCAAAATTTGTCGTTTGGGAAAGGGTTAAGATAACCTTAGTAATAATGGGTATAGTGAAGTTTTGTCAGAATACTGTCTGGTAGGGGTGAATGGCCAAGAGCTGAAGAGGTTCAGTTTTGGTGTTTCCTACACAACTTATTGTTGACACTTGTGTAGATGACCGAGAGGTTTTTGTTCTTCTGTCATATTTGTAAAACTGAAAGTAATCATGGACATACATTGTATTTCTATCAAAAACTACAGGCACATGTACTTGTCAAAGTTTTACTAATGAAGTCTCAGTATTTTCATGTGAGGTATTTTACATATATAGAATAAGATCTTTACGATAAATTATGGTGACACAATGAAAAAAAAAATAAAGAAAAAGCGGTAAGCTTCAATGCCGAATATAAAGACAAAAAAAGTTAGATGAACACCTGTATATCTGAACACAAGCATGTTTCTTATATACTCAAATCTCTACTGGCAAAGAAACCTATGGTTTTGAGATTCAAAGAGAAACTAATCTTGCAGTAACATTTAAATCTTCACATGCATAATACTATATTTAACCCTTTACCAAACAGCATTTTTTTAGATTTGTATAAAATGAAGCATTTATGGAAGACTAACTGAATTTGATTCAATTAGTGAGATGTGTCTTTGAAAGGGTAGAAAACATTGTGGGAAAAGGAGAAAATGCAGAAAACATTTACGCTACAAGTGTGACGTATCTGATCTAGATCCATTTCTATGCTAGAGAAATATCTTCTTCCTTTTCAATTTAACCTTATTAAGTTAACCTAGACTGTACCAAGTTAGAAAGCTGGCAGCCATATTGAATCAGTGGTTAATAGTCGTTACCAGGCATCAAATCTTTTACTTTTCCCAATCTCACACATCTGCATGTGACAAGTCAAATATTGATATAGATTTGACTTTACAAGATAGATAGCAAAGTGGCAGATGGAGAAAATTCAAAATCGGGCATATCTATCTGTACGACCACACATGTGAGTATCATGGTGCTTGTTCTCTATGTAAAGCCATGATCAATGTAGATCTACAAACAAAATTCTTCTTGTTAGTTACTGATATGTTACTTAGCCATATTTTCTGTATAAAAAAAAGTCTTTCATACTTTTATGAACACCTATTACTGTAATCTGAATTCAATATCATAAAAAAGAAGGGTATTTCAGTGTTTTGGTGATATTTTGGCGATTTGTTGGACTCAAAAACAGAGCATCATCAGGTAATAATAACCCTTTTAACCATAAGCTCAAATCTATTTAATCTACCCATATACAGTTTTTTAATGGAGATTGTTATAGCATATACCATGAATGATCTATGCCAGTCACCTAGGTACTACAGCCTTTGCTTCACCTTCTTGCTCCAATAATAATCAAGCAATTTTGACATTTAGAAATTTCTCTTTGACTCTTGGAAATTCCATTTTGACTTTTGAAAATTTGGGCCCAAGAGTCAACGACTCTGGATTCAGGACCTAGTGAGAGTCCTCAATTATTAAACAAAACCTCCAATCCCCAAACCTTATGATTTCTTCTTACTTAACCTGTAGGCCTAGTACTGTAAATTGTTTCATATGATACTTTCATTGAAAGTTTCATGTTTCTGCAACCTTTTACCCAAAACCCCCTTTCTCCTTGTCTTTTTTATTTCTTACATATGAAATCAGCTTTTACTTATTATTATACATGTATCAGTTCAAACCCCATAAGAAGCCTTTTGTGTAGTGAATACAACTGTAACTGCTGCAATAGAAGGATATAATAAATATATGGGTACTCTAAGCATACTCTCTCCTTTCTCCTTAACAATTCACCGATCACTGTGTAGAATAATTAATTTCCATAAAAGTATAAAAGTTCGGGTTACAGGAATTGCCAAAGTCTTGGTGAACATGTGTTTGCATACAACTGTTAGCTACATCCAATGATAATTCAGTTGCCCATCATGCCCATATGCACAGGCATTAACCTGGGTCTGCGTCAACCCAGGATTCAGCACACTTGACTTAACTACCTTAAACCAAAGAGACCTATTATTGTGAGCAGAACTCCAATATGTGGATCTGTTTATTGACACTGCATTTATCAGACTGGTCGGCCAGTAATTCTGAATACCAGATCTGGATAACTGAGTTGCATGCTATGCTGTTATTTATCTCTTCGTATATAGACCTGGTTCCCTATAACTGTCTTCAATAAAGCTTAACCCCACCGGTACCATAATCCACCCCCTACTGTCTTAATATTGTTCAAATAACTAAGTAAAAAATACTTACTGGTATTCTTTCAGGATATTTGTCTCTTATCTTTGTTGACTCAGCTTTCCTCTGATCTATAAGCAAAAGAAACACAAGATGATGGTACAGTCAATCCACAATGCCGCAGTCCACATCTGACGTAATCAGTCAGGACTAGAGTACCAGTTCAGTTCAATAATCAAATGCATATTAAGTAATTGAGTATATAAACTTTAAGTACATGAAATCATAAACATCTATCACCATTTCAATGATACAAAACCCCTTTTGTGAATACCGATCATGAAACAGACTAAAAATTTATATTTCTGTTCAAGTCGAATGTGTACAAAAATGTAAACAAAACGAAACATTAAACAGGCCTGTTTCTTTTCACTTTACAAGCGATTTGCCCACGCTCCCCACCAATTTTTTAGGATATGAGTATAATAGTTATCTAATACCTACCGAATGTATGTTCTTCCTTGAATTTAAACCTCATTTTTGGCTAAAATTATACAAGACAATGACGAGAAATATATTTCACAGCGACAACGAAGTTTACTTTGATGTGACGTCACAAATAAATGTACTGGTCTAAACACACTGCAACTTCGAGTTACGGAATGAGCCGAATCTTATCAAAGATAGTGCGATTTTTTACGTCCTACAGATTTGAAAACTAAATAATCATTTTGTAAAAACCGTTACAGGCAGCAAAATATCTAATGATATCATGCATAAGTTCTATCCATTTTATTTTCCATGGCTGAAATATAATGAAATTTAGTCAACCAATGGTTACCAATTTTTTTTTCATAATATTAAAAATCATAGGACGATGAGTCATGTGAGATTAGTCGGCTGTATACGTTGTTAAATCATAAGCGAAAGGATTTCAGGGGAGATAACCAATCGAATAGTGCAGACGATTTTTATGCGCCTTGCAACTGACCATTATGAGTAAAGAAGGAACTTCCCTTTTGATGAATACCAAGTCTACTAGTCTTACAATCATATTCAACATTATCCTTGGCCATTGATTTCTCTATAGTAGCAGCTTACCGCCATGGCAATAGATATGAGCCATGCTCTGTGTAAAGGGGGCTTAATGCATCTGCAAAAAGTATCGACCTAGGTCAGCCTGCGCAGTCCGCTCAGGCTGATCTGGACCGAAACCTATTGCTATTGGTAAATTTTCTGTATGTCAAAGGATCAGCCTACATTATGATGCAGTCGGTTGTTAGACGAAATGGACTTTATGGACCCATGGTCATGTGACGACTTGCTTGGTATAATGCATCACTGGGATACATTTAGCCACCCTTTGTCGGATCATGGCTCATATCTATTTTATGCTAGCAAAAAATCTCTTTCTTTCTCTCTTTTTATGGTCTTACCATTTTGCTTCCATTATGTTTTAGACTAGAAACCTGTTAATTTGCTATTTACGAAGGCCTCAAACGGCTCCTACTTTAATATTTTTTCAGACGGTAATTTAGAATCGAAAAAGATATTAAGATATATCGAATCAGGATTTAAAAAAGCTTTTGGTATTTATAAATAACATTGTCGTAAATCAATTACAATGCAAACTGTGAAGCAGACAAAAATACTCGAGCTAGATCTAGAGTTCAATGTGCATCTACAAATACCATGAATTTCAGTTTTCCAAAGAGTTTCAACTCTCAACCCTCGACGAAAGAGGACACCACAAAAACAAACACAGTGATGGCGGGGGCATAGCTGCCTGTACGCAATTAAGCGCAGTTGCGAAAACTGTGCAAAAACACAGTTTTGCCGAAAAACGTCATCTGAGGCTACCAGATAGCTTCTACAATTCAAAAATTTTCTGGATGAGGCCTTCCATACCCTCCTGGTAAATCCACCCCCCCCCCCCCGGGACTTCGCGCCTAAGAGTTATCTCTACTCTTTGTCACCGTAAATAATCAAGTAATGCAGGATTTAAATCAGGCTGCAGGCTCTGCGATTTACTCCATCCACAAGATATCTAGCCGTATGCAGGGAAAGGATTGTGGGTCGCCAGGATTGTGTGCGTGTGTTCGGACATGTCCGACACGGATAAATAATGGGTGAAATCTTGTAAGGCTTAATGTTCTTTGTTTATGTATAATAGACTCTTTCGTGATTTCTTAAATACAGGAACGTGTACAAACTTATGACGAGTTAGAGGATTTCTTTTTAAAAAAAAAGCCTGGGTCCACCAATGTAAATTCTTTGAATCCAAGACCCACTCTCTTGCACTACGGATCATTCCCATTCATTCCGTGTATGGTGAGAGTAACGAAGGACAACTCTGCTGGGAGATTGTCCAAGATCCTGTATTCCTCTCTTTATCACCATTCCAACTCGAACTTTTTTCTAGGGATGAGGGTTTTTTGGATCTCTGGTGAAAGCGTCACGAGAATTTAAAAAAGGGGAGAAATGGGAGTACGTAGGCCTATGTTTCAACTTTAAAAAAATAAAAATAAACCGGCAGAAATTGTCCGTCATGAGCTATCTCTCCATGCATCACATTATTTACTTTGTCAGTAGCCAACTGTTGCCCGGATGTGAGCTTGTTTCTTTGACAGTTCATGGATTTTGAAATCGATCAAAGTTTTTAACCCTTTACCAAACAACCCCGAGTTTTAACAACCCAAAGGAAAAATCGTTCAGAAAACATTGTGGGAAAAGAAGAAACTGCTGGTAAACAGCATTTTCTCCCCCCTCCCCCAACGTTTTCTATCATTTCAAAAACAATCCACATCATTTGAGTCACATTTAATTAATTAGTTGTTGGCAAATGCTTTCTTTATGGACCCGTCGAAAATTTTGACACCTGGTAAAGGGTCGAACCCGTCCCTTTGCCATGCTTCCATAATCGAAATAAACGTAAAACGAACTATCTTAAACTTATTATCCCCTGAAACAAATTTGCAATAGACGACTTTGGAAACAGCCTTGTAAATAACTGAAATAAACTAAGGATTAAAGTAACAATAGCTACCAAAAGTAAACAAAGCAGGTGTTAAGGTGCATTTAAATCATATCACTTAAAAAGTATTGGAATTACATGTATTGTGAAGATAACAATAACGGTCGGTCCAAGCGTCGGTCGCTGGCAAAGAATTTGATTTCAAAACTAGGTTAAAAGTTGCCAGGTTACTCTATCTTTTGTTTACCTTTTGTCTGATTTTAAAATTCATTTTTCTGCCAGCGACTAAAACTTGGATCAGGGATTTTATATACACATGTGAAAATGTGACAAGCGAAGAGTTGCAGGGAGCAAGTTTCCCATTTTGCCATAATGTTTTCAGAAGAGGTCAAAATTACACTATTTCGTTAGTTGCCACTACGAGCAATGACCTCATCTTAAAAACGTTACCTGCTCACAGCGAATCGTCCGGAAGAGTTTCGAGAGAATAAAGCCCCCCCCCCCCCCCCCCCCCAACGAGGATCAGCTCTATATAACGTTACTTATCACTATAAGCAAGCTTTCCATTTTCATGAGGTTTCCATCAATATGTTCACACCCATTTCAAATCGTTCCGAGAGAGGAAAGGGTCGCTAATAATGGATCTGGCATATGACTTATTTTTCACCTGTAAAATTCTATACAAGTCTATATAGCACTATACACATACATGTACAATATCGGACCTACCCTGGGTTAGACCTTGATTGCTCTAAAATCAATCGTTAAGTCAGCGGACTATATCGGGGTGGCTACAGCTTGGATATTTATTTTAAAAGTGAAGTTTCTGTTCTATTTTCAGCGTTTTACTTGTTTTATGGCTAAAATAGAAGGAATTAAATGATCATATTAAGTGATCGCTTTTTTTCTAAAGAAGGGTATTCGAACCGTATTTATATAAGTCGCATGCCGGAAGAATTTACAGTAGATCTACATGTGTAAAACGAAACAAATTCAAAACCCCATAAGGAGCGATACAATTCTGCCAGCTATGGCTCCTGGATTACTTTAGCTCTACACATGCACCAGACAACAAAATTTCAGACTTGTCAAACTTGACAGCATTTGCAGACGTAAAATATGTGCGAAGCGATCCCAATTGTATTTGAAGGGGTTGAAAACCTTGTGGGTAAAGGAGAAAATGCCGGTCACCGGCATTTTCTCCTTTCCCACAAGGTTTTTAAAAGTTTTCTTCCACAGGGCCTTTGAAGACAAAAGACGAGGGTGAGTGATAAAGGGTTTTAAATAAAAAACAAAGACAGCCTAACAAAAAGGAACTACATGTACTCGTTTTCGCCTTTAATTTTTAGAGCTGATATATCTCTGTCGCGGTTTCTCTTTTCATGATCATTTTGAGTGTATAAAACACACCACGTGTATCTCATCTATCAAGGACAGAGAATTTATGTAAAATAGGATTAACCCATTCATGCGATATAATCCAGTTCGTCCGTTTTCAAGGTCTGAAACCCTTTTTGCTGAAAGGAAGCCTGTTTTGGTCGCAGAAAACTAAGAATCTGTAGGTAGGCCTATAGATCTAATTAAATATAAGACATGCAGGTCTGGCAACACAGCCGTTTAAGGGTTAGATTTTATAGATCTATCTAGACCTAATGATTTTAAGTATTAATTGATCTTAAGGTTTCAGTCGATCGTTAGAAACGGAATATTGCTACATGTATTTCAAAGTTGTTTCGCCCGAATAATTTCACCCCATCGGACGATGTAGATCAAATACCATACTGGTCAGTAGGCCTACAGTCTGATCTTGTGTTGTTATTTGAATGTGCTCAGAAGCACACTTTGACAAGCTTTGCAGTCAAAGGATCAGAACCAATGGTATGCGATTTTGTTAACAGCATAGCTTTTTTCTCCTCGGTATTATTATCTCCTGCTGTAACACGACTAAAGCAGACACGAACATGTTAGAAATGTGAAATGAAATGTGGTCGTTCTTTCGCAATCTCGAGCAAATATTAGCCATACCCGAGAGCGATCTACCTTCAACCCATTCTTTGTGTTGGGTTTCCTATCAGCTAGGTCTAAATTACGTTTTATGAGTTGGAGTGATTTAATAGGATCTTAAGTAGGTTTGTGAGAGGAACAAATGGACATGATTATTCGTGTGAAATTCGGTTGCTAAGTACGCGATGACGAAATTACCTGGTTTAGGTGCATTTGATTCTGTGTTCTGGGTATAGGCCGAATTGATTGGAAATAACTGTGGGATAGCAGAATTACGTGTCATGATCATAGTCGAAGGTAAGTTCAACTGTTATTGATTATCGTCTCTCCCTGTAGTGCACACATTTACATGTCGATTCAGTAGATTGCGATTGAAAACGTTGTGACAAAAGGAGAACTTTTTTTTCCGCAATGGGCCATTAATCCACAATCTTGTACGTAACCCTTTTACAGTTTTAAATCTTTTCCGTAAAACCTAGTTGTATACATAAATCTACCCCAAAGTGATTACGAATTACATTATGTACACACACTTGAAGCAAAGTCGAAAATTTTTTCACTAAATGTGGGAAATATTGTTGGAAAAGGAGTGGCTTAAGCAAAAGTTTGTACAGTTATAGGTAGTATTGGGTAATTTTCCTTTCCACTCATCATTCTATGTACATGCACTGTTATAAATAGTACGGTCACCAGGGGTTTTAATATTTCCAATATTTACAACCGTTTGAAAAGATTATAGGAAAGTTCATAAAGTACAATAGTATTTCTTTTTCCAATAGTCATCTGGTTGATTTTTTCCAAATATGATATTAAGTCATGCTCTGTGAAAAGGGGGCTTAAATGCTTCTGCGAAAAGTATCAACCAAGGCCAGCCTGCGCAGTTCGCGCAGACTGACCTAAGCCGAAGCTTCTCGCTACTGGTCAATTTTCTGTATGTCAAAATATCATTCTACCTCATGATAAAGTCGGTTGTTAAAAAAGTGGATATTATGGATCCATAATCATGTGATTGCTTGATAGGTATAATGCAGAACGAAGATGCATTAAGTCCCTTCTTGCCAGAGCGTGGTTTAATAAACTTGACCTCTTTGAAAGGCTGAAAATACAATACACTGAACTCAGACAGATTTTTATCTTGTAGGTTTTAAAGTACACAATCGGACGATATAGAGCCATGATCGGACTGCATGTCATGCCTGTGCAGGCTGATCGTGATCTATGCCGTCCGTATAGGCCCCTGTTTTCGCCTGTAGATGGCGCTGAAATTGCTTAGAGCACCGGATAAACTCGGGAGCCATTTTTAGTGTAGAAATAAGACAAGGTTGGTGATGTCAAACATGTCTCAGCAAAGAGGACAGTGTAGACCATAGATCAGACTTTTGTGTCATCTGATCTTAATCTACACTGACCTCAAAGGCAACTATAGTCATGAAAAATGCGCTTACGTAGTTCAGCTTTTACTTCCATCAACAAGTTTGCAATAGACGACTGGGGACTGATTGATTATAAGGAGCAATCACTCCTTCTAGTCACTACAATTTTTTTAAAAGCTCTAAGATATAGAGGCGTAAAAAGTTATATGCATAAATTGATGCGTTAAATAAAAGTACTAAACGTCCAGCTAAATCAAGAGTGGGAATTTAAGTATCTCTGTTTCTACGAGACACTTCCTTGTTATTTCTTTATTACTATACGACATGTTTCAAAGTTTTATATTGAGGTTTATCTATAAAAAGTACTTGAAAGTAGTATATATTATACCATTTTGAGAATATTTTGCTATGATACGGCATGATACGGTTGAGACGGTTTTGTTCTCTAAAAAAGGTTCCTCTCTTAACTAAAATATTCTCAAACCGATCCACATGCTCAACGAACTGAAGAACTAGTAGGTGGCTTAAGATTTTGATAAAAAAAAAAAAAAAATTAATTTTAAAAAAAATCTTCATCATCTTCATCATCATCATCATTACATCATTGCTTCAATCAAGATATTGAGTTACTGAGTTACTGAGTTACTGAGTTACTCTGAGTTACTGAGTTACTGAGATACTGAGTTACTCAAGACAAACCCCCCATCAACCAGGTGCATCATTACATCATTGCTTCAGTTACTGAGTTACTGAGTAAGTGGGTTAACCTGAGAGTTTAAGATATAAAAAAAAAAAAATTTAATTTTAAAAAAAATTTCATCATCATTACATCATTGATTCAGTCACTGAGTCAACCGGGTGCATCAGGCTAACAAGGTGCATCAACCAACGCGTCAAGCATTGGCAAGCCGTTTTATAAGTCACTGAGTCACTGAGTAAGTGGGTTAGCCGAGTGACTGAGTAAGTGGTTAACCTGAGAGTTTAAGATATAAAAAAAAAAAAATTTTATCCTTCAATCAACCAAGACATTCGAGTCACTGATTCATTCGACTCACTGATTCATTCGAGTCACTCAATGCACCAGATAAAAAAAATCATGCGTCATGGGTGAAATAAAAAATTGAATTTAAGATTTAAAAATCCTGGGTAAAAGTAGGTAAGATGACAGACTTACAAGATAAAATAAAAAGGTATCTACCCCCAATAAAATATCCAGTTTCATTTTATCCAAGAAATTTTATACCATATTCATTAAGACGCGTAGAATATAGTATAGATGATTTTAATTTATATTATGATTTAGCAAAAGCTATTACTTTAAAAGAAAAATATGAAAAATTAAAAAACGGAATAAACTATAATACGGGGAAAAAAATACAATATGGAAAAGAAACTTATATTAAACTTTTACAAAAATTAAAGAATCATGTTCTTTTACTTAACACAAAAGAAAAATATAGAGATACTTTAACAAAAGAAGATTTAGAGACAATTGAAAAGATAAATGAAGAAGTAGTCATCATTAATAACTTAATATCAGATTATAATGAAAAAAGAAGTGGACTATGTAAGAAAATGCAGGAATTAACAAATTGGAGAGAATATACAATTTTTGAAAATAAAAAATATGGTCTTTTTAAAGAATGTTATAATAATCTTCATCATGAAAATAATTGTTTAGGCAGATTTGAAAGAAAACTAAAAGAAAACATATCATTTAATGATATAATGAATTATATTACAGGAAGAAATATTGACGAAAACTATGTTTTAGAATGTATAACATGTGGTAAAATTAAAAATTTATAATTTTTATTTGTTCTTATCACAAATAAAAATTTATTTTTTGTACTCCTCTATCCTATGATGCCCCCAGGCAAGTGTATGAATTCTATCAGGTAAAATAAACCTTTTATCATCATTTGCACTTAATGCTATTTTATTAATTTCTTCCGTATAAATTTGATGCTTATAACTTCTTAAATTTGTCATTGTTCTATGCTGTATATTATTTTTTTCTAAACAATTCAGATAATCCTGATGCGTTATAGTTTTCTTAATTATATTTTTCTTAATTCCCTTACATTTTCTATTTTCCACCCCATCATCCATTTTAATACTGTACATTTTTGGTTTTAATCCAATAGTTTCTTCTATTTCCCTCCCACTTGTTTCATCCTTAAACATACCAATCACCTTTTTATTTATACCAACTGGAATACCTGAAGGATGACCCTCTTTTGGATAGTCACTTGTATCAAACTTTTCTTTAACATCATCCGAAATATCTTTATAAAAATCTTCTGTTTTAATTTCATACAATAAACTATCTGTATCAGTAAGTCCTAAAGTTGCTCTATCTCCATATTTTGTTTTAATATAGTTATAGTGAAAATCATACATCAATGTTTTACTTAACTCAAGAATGGAAAACCCTAAATATATTGGTTTGTTAAATGTTATTTGTGTTTTTCCCATATGAATGCTTATTAAATTTTCATTAAATATTTCTAAATGCTTAAAGTTTGGTTTGTTTACAAATCGTCTTGCTGTTTTCCTACTTCTGACAAGTCTAACATTTACCCTTTTTCTTATATTTTCCATGGTTTTACCAAACACTGAATTGTTCATTAACTTATAAAATTCTTTTTCAAAATCATTTTTTGCTTTTGTTCTTAGCTGCGTGTTTAAATCTATGTATTGTTTTAACCAATCGCTCTCCTTAAACTTAATCCCTCTATATATCTTCTTCAATTTTAAACCAAGACTTAAACACTGTTTTAAACTTTTATAATGTATAATATATTTTTTTTTATCATGTAAATTTGGTATCAGCTTTTCAACTTTATTTACTTTTTTTCTCTCTGCAGCAAGAGGAAGCTCATTAAAATAATCATGCAGTTCTTTAGGAACATCTAAATCAACTTCTAAAAAACAGGGATGACGTTTCCAGTTGTTTAATTCCTTTTCCGTCATCCATTTAAATCCGCCAATTGGAAGCTTCTGACTCATTGCCCAACCATACAAGTTATTCGCATCTAAATATTTACAAAATACTGAAGGCATATTCGAATTGTACTTTTTACCTAAATATTTATTATTAGCTATTATATGCCTTTTAACAATCATTGAAATTCCACCTCGGATCCCCCTTTCAATAAATTGGATTTTATTTTCATCTCTAATCAGTTTTAACTTAACACCAGTTAACTTTAATGCAGCATCCCAAGCTAAACCAGGTGCAGTAAAATACCAAGCAGGGTCTAATTTATAAACGTTAAAACAAACTTCTCTAAAACTTTCAAACACATCAGCCAAAAGAAGAACATCCGTTTTTAAATATAAATCATGATATTCACCAAGAGTTTTAATTTTAAATGTTTTCCATACCTTTTTTGCATGCTTATAATCTTCTTCTGTAATTCCTTCCCCAGCAAGTTTTGAATAAAATGCTTCTATAGGTGGTAATTGTGTTTCATTAAGTCTTTCTAATGAATCAATATATTCATATGGATAAACGCCCTTTCTACGAAGAAGTTTAAACTCTTCTTCTTTTGGAAATTCGCTTTTTAAGTTTTTGAATTGATAATCTTTTAAATTTTCTGCTAGTTTTGCTAAACCGCTACCCATAAATTTAAAACTATCTAAAAACCTAATATCCTTATAAATATCTTTACTTTTATACTGACCTACTAAAGTCTTTTTTGTAAAGCTTATATATTTTTCTTCATTATTTGGAATTACATTAATTTCCCCCTCACTAACACCAAGATTTTTAACAAACAAATGAGTATCATATCCAGACAAATTATGAAAGAAAACAGGAAGAAAGTTTGGTTTATTAAATTTAAGATTACATTTATTATGTGCGGCTCCTCTATATATGCCACTAAAATGACAGTGGTCTCTTACTTTTTTCCATCTATCTTCATCTTTTTCCTTTTTTTCTTCTTTTTCTTCCTCTTTTTTCACTCCATCTTCTTCATCGCTTTCATCTTCTTCATCCCTTTTTTCTTCCTCCCCAAACTTTATATTACAAAGATAACAAGTATCCGCCTTATTAAATTTTTTTATATCCTCCGGTTCAAATATCATTTTCTTTTTTGGCAATTTAAAAATCTCTTTGGTCAGACTTTCTATTTCTTCAACAAACTTTTCCTCCGCTTTTTCTCCTCGATATAGTAACAATCTAGACTTAAAAACATTTTCATCAAAACTTTTTAAAAAGAAAGCATAACCTGTTGGTACATGCATATGAGTTTTTGTTGTTGAACTTTTACTTGGGTCTGGTTTTGTATGTTGTATTGGTACAAGCATCGTTTCAAAATCACCATAAACAACAAAAGGATGCCACTGTGTTTTAACCCAGTTTTTAAACATTACGGTACACTGTTTTTTTGATGGCATTTTAATTCTTACAGCATCTTCTTCATAGCAAAACACCCTATGATCTTCTAAGACTCTTTCACTCGTAAAATGCCCTAAACAACTCCAACAAAAAGAAAGTTTATGTTTATCTTTGGATATTTTTGATGCTAATAGTGCACTTGGATTTTTTACCCAAACATAATGGCTATTTTCATCTTCATCTTTTATTAACAAAAGAATTACTAAATGTTTTCTATCAAAAGTTTCTTTTCTTTGCCTTCTAAGAGGATATAACCCATCTTTCTCATCATAACCTATAACAACGATAGAAAAATCCGGATTTTGATTTTCAAATTTATTAATATCACACAACTTAACGGGACATTCTATCCCCCTCATATTTAATTCTTTGATTTGCTCTTTTAATTTTTTATCAACTATTTGTGGATTTTCTTTTTTCGGATAAACCACCCTCATACAACAGTATAAAAAACAATTATGATCATCTTCATTTTTAATATTAACAAGTCCATTTCTGTTATTTGCTCTTTTTAATCCTGCTGGTAAAGGCATCCATGAACCTGCAAGCCCCTCCCATAACGGCCTATTTTCTACAGCATGTAATGTTAAGCTTATAACCCTCTCAAATTTCCATCCACTTCCTGATTGTACAAAAGACGCAAAATTTTCCATAATTCGTTCTACCATATCATCATAAGCTTCATTTACATCACGTTCCCTTGTTATAGTTTCACTAATTGAAGAAAGTTTAGCTTGTTTATATTCAATATCACCATCAGATTTTGTCCTTGAAAATAAACATACTAGTTCTAGCTTTACCTTTGTATTTCTATTGTTTCTTAAAAAATTAGTTATGCTTTCTCTACATACTTCTAAAAAATCATTTGCTCCCCATCTTCTTACTCCATCTATAACATGCTGTGTTGCAAATTCTCTTAATGCAGACGCTTCTTGTCTTAATACAAAGTTTGGCATTTCTCTTCTTGACAAGTCTTCTTCTACATTTTCTAAAACCTCGTTTATAACTTGTGGAATTTGCTCTTCTGGAACATTATCAGTCATCCAATTAGTAAAATTAGTCACTCTTCTTCTAACACTCTGAGGAATTGCTACTGAGGCAACCCTTTGAGCACCACTATATAAATTAGATGCAATTGACTGACTAGCATCTACCAGTCTATTGATAAATCTTCGTGGAAAAGAATTCATCGCTATAATTTTTAAAATAGATAAAATTTACTTAAGTCAAATTTTATTATTTTTTTCATAAATAATAAAATTAAAGAATATCAATTCTATATTTACCTTTCCATACTCTACCATTCCAATTTTCAATCGTTTGAGGGCATCTATCTATATACTTACTAGCCTTGTAAATTGATGGAAACTCTTTCACCTCTTCTGTTTCTACATCCTTTAATGTAACCCTCTTTGGATTTTTAGCAATATCCTTTAATCTTTCATAATTAGGAATTTTTTTTAAAAATTTTTTTTCTTCCTCTTCAGGATACAAACCATGTTTTTTTAACACATCAATATACTTTTTCTTGGTCCAATAGGAATACCACTTAATATTGTTATCTGTTAATATTTTCTTAAAATCAGCAACCTTTTTCATTTTATTTAAGTAAAAAATTACTTAATACACTACACTCATCTTATTCCCATCACTCTGGAAGTTAATTAGTCTATCACTAAGTAAAACTGCATAAGCTACAGCATCTGGTGGTGGATTTGCTGCAAATACTGCTTTAACGTGAATATCAGTAACAGAATACTTAAGTCTTTCACTTTGTTTACTTAAATCAAACACAAACAAAGGATAAAGGGTTTTGTAATCTGAAGGAGTAATATTAGGGTTTGATACTAATTCATCCATGTTAAAAAACTTTTTTCTAAATGAAGCAGCTTCACTATATATTCTACTAATTTGATTAGCATTAAAATTTATATTATAATCATATGCTGGATATTTTTTTGAACCTAACATTACATAAATATTATTAACACTAAAGTTGTCAAATATAGCCGGGTTTTGTTCCTGGTCATCATTTTTTCCATTTTGAAAACCAATAATTAAAAACCTTGGTACTTCAGGTGAAGATTTAGATGCTAACCTCCAAGTAAAATTGGTTGATTGTGGAACAGCAATATTATCACTTTGTATCATTCTATATCCAACAGGAAATTTTTCTTTCTTCTCAATAAATTTAAAAAGTTCCATCTTATGACTATCTTCTGGTGTTACATGTGGCATAAACCAAGATACCTTCAGTAAATTAACTCTACCAGCAACTGTACCAGCAGCTCTATAAATTGCGTCATCATCACTATCTCTTGTTAAGGTTAAAGTTTGTTTCATACCATATAAAATTTTGTTATAATCTTCACAAAAACCAAATATATGTTTTAATGGTATCCTAAAACTAAATGTTCCAACTGGATTTGAATTAAAAATATACTGTTTTCTTACTGAAAAACCAGCATTTGTAGCACTAGCTGCATTAGTTCCTGTATCCTTATACCACAATTGGTTTAGCCCTTGTGATTTAGCAAAGTCATCTGGGTATTTTAACAACCCAAGCATTGTTGTAGACGTGCCAGGGTAAATATTGTATTCTATCTCTTGTCCACTAAGTTGATATCTGATAGCTTTAAACAGATACATTATTCCATTATTTATTAAGGTAACTTCATCGGCAGCTCCATAAACAGTCCCATCATTTTTTACTAATTCACCTACAACTTCTAAATATGATTCTGAAGGATGATAAAAAATATCTTGAGTTTCAATATCAATCCTAATATTTCCTCCATCATTGTTAAAATTAGTCCCTGTAATAGGCAGATATTCATAATATTCATATTCATCAATACTGTCGTCTTTAAAAATTGG
Organism: Tridacna gigas; assembly: GCA_945859785.2. NCBI lineage: Eukaryota > Metazoa > Mollusca > Bivalvia > Cardiida > Cardiidae > Tridacna > Tridacna gigas. The sequence continues at coordinate 53,297,038 of OX244034.2, forward strand.
TGCTTTAATATTTAAAATATCCATTTTTATTATATGCAATTATAATTTTAAGTCAAATTATAATTGTTTAATTTAATTTGCCCATAGTTGAGGGAATGACTTGTTTTCATCATCTACATATACACCCTTAAGTTTAATATTTTTAATTTTTTCTACTGAAAGGTTTTTTTTCATTTTTAGATAAATTCTATTTCCGTAAAGTATGGTTACCTTAGTCATATTATTTTTTTTTAGATATTGATTTATATCTTCTTCAAATTCCTTAATGATATCAGCTTTTTCAGGTGACAATTTTAAAACAACCTTTTTATAATCATAATTTGTATCACTGCTATCTAATACTTCACAATCTTCATCAAGTTTTAAATTTGCATAAAGGATACTAACCTTTTTTGTGTTGTATTTTTCATAAAGCGTTAAATTAAATTTTAGATTTGGCATTCTTTTTTATTTAATGTAATATTTTACTTAACTTAGCTTTAATTTATAATACTTTAACTCCGGAACCCTTACTATTTAATTTCTTAACTAAATCTTGAATAGCAATAGCACTACCATCTATTAAGGTGTTTATATTTTGTGTTGAAGGTTGAGTTGATGCATATTTTTCTATAATCTTTTTAGATTTTGGTGTTAAAGCCTTTTGAACTAACTTTTTACCTACATCAATTGCTGCACTCTTTCCAACCTCTAATGCTTTCTTCGCTCCTTCCTTAGCTACACTTTTACCAACATCAACTGCTGAAGATGCAATTTGTTTAGCTGCACTGCTTGTAAAGAGTTTTGTAAGAAAATTAACAAAACTATCAAATATTCCTGCTCCTCCATAAGCATAATTTCTTTTAAATCCTCTCTTTTGTGATGTAATCATTTTTATAGTATAGACATTAATTTTTTATAAGTTTTTGCATTTAAAACACGTTGTCTTTTTAATTCATCACAAATACTTACAAGCTCATTTCTCACACCTGTATTACCCGCACCTTTACTTGCCATTAAGAGATCAAATCTTTCTAATAGAGCGTTAGGGTCAGAAGGGATTACCGTAATTCCTTTTCCAAGGACTGCATCATTCCAAATATGTCTAAGCATGTTATTCCACTTATATGATTTACCGCTTTTTGGAAATTTACTTTTTGGGTTATTATCTCGATGAAGAGTGCCAGATTTTAATATTAACTCCTTGTAATTATCAAAATCCTCGTCAGTATATTTATCTTTATCCGGTTTTTTAGCTACAATTAACTCCCACAGACCGGGAGTGCCTTCATAAGTTTTATTTTCAAATAAAAGATCATTTCCTAAAATTACTGTTTCCATATTACCAATATAAAATTTGCCTTTTTTGTCATATAATCCATAAGTTGTATCGGCTTCATCCTTATTTGTAAATCTTCTTAGTTGCTTTGCTGCTTCTGGTCCAATAAGCAATAATGGATCACTTTCTTCTTCCATTTCATCCGCATACCTAAATATTTCTTCTAATTCTTCATCAGTAAGACCATCACTTTTTTTAGCTTCTATAGAAGGAAAGGCAGGAAATGTAATAGCCTGTGGTATCTGTTTAATCCCCTCTTTAATAGGTTTAAGCCCTTCTATAATTTCCTTTGTTGCAGCTTTTTGTGTTTCTGTAATAGGTTTAAAAAACTTTGAAAGGTCTGTTTGTAATTCAATTTCACCTGTTTTTTCTGCAAGCTGATTATCATGAATTCTTTTCTTCAGTGCAAGAAATTCTTTTACTGTTTGTTCCCTTTTTAAAGGGTCTTTTATCTTTAAAAATGACATTTTTTTAAAAAGTAAAAAAATTTTTTAATTTGTATTGTTTATCTCACATGCACAAGAACATTTAAACTTAGGCGGTTTTAGTTTTAATTTGAATGCCTTTCTACAAGTCTCCTGAATTCCTCCCGTGCTTCTATTCGTCCCTTCTCTATTAAACTCTCCGATTCCTCTAGCTTGCTTTTTTTCTTTGTTTTACTTCTAATTTCTTCCTTCATTTGTTTGTATTTTTCCAATTCTTCCATAATTAAAGTAAATTCTGAATGATCTATTTTGTTGTCTGTTATTGCTTTTGATATATGTGTAAGTAGTGTGTTTAGCTTTGAATCAGCCAACATTTTAATCTGAAGATGTTTTTCTGATTTTGTTCTGCTTCTTCTAACTACAAACTTGCCCACTAAAGCAGCTAACCCAACAACTAAAGCACAGCCTTCTAGAACCATAGTTGCAGGTATCGCTACTACGGTTGATAGTAAAGCGATTCCCCCTGCTCCTGCACCTAGTGCTAAAACGGTTAGTCCAGCTTCTACGTTGTCCACATTCTTACTAATCTTCATGTATTTTTTACTTAGTTGCTCTCTTTCCCTAACTTCATTTTCTAGAAAAGTCTGAATTTCTGATATCTTTTGTAACCTGAATGATTGACCGTTATCTCTTGCTGTTATTACTGGCTCTAATGATGGTGCATTTGGTATATTTCGTGCTTCTGGTAGCTCTGGATAAATCTTTTCTTTTAGTTCCATTTTATTAACAGCAACTTATTTTTAAATAGAATAATAAAGACGACACAAAAAGGTGTTTTCTTGCATTTTTTTTATTTTACCAGAGTTGTTTGTAATTGTTGCAACCATGTCATCCACCTCTTCTAATGTAACTTCATTTGTAATAGATAATTGATTGAGTTTAAGATTATAAGATAGAGAAGCTAAAACAAAACCTTTACTCATATTGAAGCCCATACCTAAGGCTATCGTCTTCGTTTGTCCTCCTTCTATTACTAACGGTTGTTGAGTAAAAACATCCCATGTAACAGGATTAACTTTTTTAGCTGGATACTTAACTTCTACAGGTTTCCAAAAAATAGTTTTTGGTTGAACTATTTTATGTTTTCCATTTCCAAATTTATGCACATTCATATTTTTTAATTTACAATATTGCACCTAATATAGGAATATTAGCAAATGGACTATTAGGCCCTAAAAGAAGACCTTTTCCATCATAAATTTTACCACCTTGTTTTAAATACAATCCATCACCAACGGAACTTAATCCTTTACCTTTAGCTGGACCAAGAAATAAACCTTTACCATCAGTTTCTACTTGACAGATGCAACCACCTTTCTTAAGATATAGACCATTACCCATTGCTTTTTGAACACCTGAAGATGCTAAACCAGATAGTGCACCAACTCCCAAAGCAGGTAAAACAGTTCTTGCTAATGTAGGTAGAACTGATGAAGCTAATCCTGCCAACATTCCAAGAAATCCGCCTTCTACTTTCATATTATGCTTAAGTTGTTTAGTTGACATTCTAATTGTTGCCCCCTTACCAGATTTATAAGCTTTTGTAAGTTTATTTACTTGAGATTTGGTTAATGCTACTACATCATTACCATGAATATCCTCATGTTTTAAACGAATACTAGCTGGAGCTTTGTTTCTAAAAGAATGTAAAATTTTTTCCTTTTGTCCGTCTGATATATTTATTTTTGCATTAATATAGTTTGTCATTTTTATATTTATCTTGCTTCTCTTATATGAAATCTAATTGTTAAATTTTCCCCTCTAAGATTGAGTAATGTTCCATCTTGATCAGTAATAGTCACATTTAAATTATGTATTTCATTTAATGTTAATGGAAGGTAAACTAAATTGACTGGATTTTCTATAATTTTATATCCTGGTGATACATTTGGAAAAAAACTATAAATTGTATTTCTTTGTGAACCGTTAACATAACTACCTGAAATTAAATCTAAATTAACTAGTAAGCTATTAATACTAAGAATATTTACTACATTTTCTGATTCATGAAATCCTTGTTCATATTTAGCACGAGAGAACCCTAATACTTTAGCAATAGAATTTTGTTGGTTAAAATCAACCTGATATCCATTTTCTAAAACAAGAATAGACTTTAAAGTATTAGTATTTGCTGAGATGTTAATATAATATTCTTCATTAACAGCATCATAATGACCCTTTTTTCTCATTTCTTGTTGAATTACATCATTAATATCAACTAGATCATAACTTCCTTCAGGTATTTTTATTTTTACCCATGACGTACCATTATCTGGTGTATAAACAAAAATGTTATTGCTTGCGTCAATATTAGGAAATGAATAGTAAGTTTCAAGATTAACCAATGCTATTTCATATTCTTTATCTTTTTCTAATAAAAGAGGAGGAGTAAATCTTGTTCTAATCTCTGTTTTGTTATCGCTTACGATAATTTGAAATGAAGTTTTGTGGTCAGTGTTTTTTACTATCTTTTCAAGTAATTCTACTTCCATTTTATTAATTTGTAAAATATATTTTAAAATGAAAAAAAATATATTTTTAATAATAATCTCGTGGTATATAAACGTTATCAAATCCACATCTATATTTACCATCATTAGGGTTCTTAGTTAAATCTAACACTACGAATCCATGAGGTTGTTCCCAACACTTTTTACAAAAATTAATAAACTCTGTTTTAGTCATATCATCTCCTACATGATCACTATAAATATGATTAAGATTTTTTAAGTCTTGTCTAAACAAGCATATTAAGTTTGCATTTTCTCTAATAGTTTGACGAGGTAGTCTAAAATAGTTTTGTGCTAGATAAAAACAATCTGCGTTACTATGTCTACCCCGCACATAATAGTTTTCACACTTGTTTTGTCTTTCTAAAAGTAAGTCATCAAATATCATTAAGTTTTTATTTGATGCATTTAAATCTCTCGGATCAGGAACATCACTAGCATATTCATAAAATTCACAATTGATATCAGATTTTTCCTTAATTGTTTTTGCCCATTCTTCAACTAATGCTGTAGGTGAAATATCTCGGTTTTGAACTTCATCTTTAATTGAAAACAACCTTAATATGTTTTCTTTTGGTATTTTTTCTTCAAAAGCTTTTTTAAGTATGTGATATTCTGGTTGAAACAAACTTTTACCAAAAACGTATAAGTTACTATAATCTAACCAATCTGGTCTTAACAAAAGGTTAAGTAAAAGTGTAGTTTTACCACATCCCGATTTACCTACTATTAAACCTCTGATACTCCTAGGTAAAAGGGGATGATTAAATCTTTTTGCTAATGTTTCATTCCAAGATAAATTAACAATATCCATTTTATATTAAAAAATATATTTTAATATAAAATAATGTATTGCGTTAAATGTAAAAAGAAAACTGATACTACAGATTTAAATTGTGTAGTAAGTAAAAATGGTAAAAAAATGGTGCGAGGAAAATGTGTTATTTGTGGTACAACTAAAACACAATTTGTTAAACAAAAAGAAGGTGGTTCATTGTTAAACAAAGCAATCAATAACTTGCCTGTTGAAATGCACTTGCCTGGTCATAATTTTACTGGTCCCGGTACAAAGTTAAAGAAAAGATTAAATCCTGACTTAACACCTAAAGATTGGTCAAAGCCAGTAAATCGTGTTGACAAAGCGGCTTATCATCATGATATTTGTTATCTTAAGCATAATGATACTAAATCACGTAATGATGTATGTGATGCTAATATGCTTAAAGAGTTAAAAGGTATCTATAATCCTACTATTAAGGAAAGAATGGAAAGAGGATTGGTTTCCTCATTGATAGGAACCAAGAAAAGATTTGGTATGGGAATGAGTAAAAAAAAAAATATTCACTAGCAGAAGAATTACATAAACCTGTAAAAAGAAAATTTAAGAAGAGAAGAGTTAGAGTAAATGGTATCGATAGGATATGGGCTGCTGATTTAGTAGATATGCAAGCATTTTCTAAACTAAATCGTGGAGTAAAATTTCTTCTTGCTGTCATTGATATCTTTTCAAAATATGGATGGCTTATACCATTAAAGGATAAAACAGGAAAATCTGTTTCTGTTGCACTGAAGAGTATTTTTAAGGAAAGAAAACCTGAGAAAATGTGGGTGGATAAAGGTAAAGAGTTTTATAACAAAGATGTTAAAGATTTGGTTGAATTGTATTCTACTGAAAATGAAGAAAAATCAAGCGTTGTTGAGAGATGGATTAGAACAATGAAAGAAAAAATGTGGAAGTATTTCTCTGCTCACTCAACAAATGTATATATTGATGTATTACAAAATCTTGTTAAGGAATACAACAACACGAGGCATTCTTCTATTAAGATGACACCAATTGAAGCAAGTAAGAAGAAGAATGAAAATAAAGTTTGGACAACATTGTATCCTGATTATGATCAAGTAAGGGAGGATATTAAACCAAAGTTTTCTGTTGGAGACAAAGTAAGGATAAGTAAAAAGAAAAAGACTTTTGAAAAAGGTTATACTACGAGATGGACTGAAGAGGTTTTTACTGTTACAGAAGTAAAACAAACAACGCCTATAACGTATAAGATTGAAGATTTAAATGGTGAAGAAATTAAAGGTTCTTTTTATGAGCCTGAACTACAAAAAACGAGCCAAGAGGTGTATAGGATAGAAAAGATTATTAAAAAAGGTAAAAAGAAATCTCTTGTAAAGTGGAAAGGTTATTCTGATGAGTTTAATTCATGGGTTGATAATAGTGCTATTGTAAATATTTAAGTATATAAAAAATGGAGAATATTTTAGTTGATAAAATAACTTTACCAAATAAACCTTTAAGCAATTTTGAGCTTGAGGATGCAGCAAAAAAATTAAAAATAAAAAATTTTAGAGGAATATTTTTAAGAGATACCCTACCTAAAAAAGTAAGAAATAAAGAATGTGGTATATTTAATCTTGATGACGTGGGCGGACCTGGTACTCATTGGGTTGCTTGGTTTAAAGATGGAAAGAAAAAAATTTATTTTGATAGTTATGGTATTCAACCGCCTCTCGAAATTATAGATTATTTAAAAAGTCCATTACATTACAATACGGATCAATTACAACAAGCAGGTGAAGTATTTTGTGGACATTTATGTTTATATATTCTTAAAGAATTGTGCTTGGGTAATAAATTTCAAGATATTTTAAATAAACTTTTTTAACAATATTAAAAATGCCTGTTGATAAATTTGGAAGAATGGATGAAGTTAAAACAAGCGGTGATGGTGTATCACTTGCTTACATCTCAAATAATTTTTTACGTAAAGATGGAACAACTCCCGCTGCTGGTTCTATAAATATGAATGGAAACACACTAACGAGGGTTAGTAATCCAGTAAATCCACAGGATGTTGCTACTAAGAGTTATGTTGATGCAAACGCTGGGCTGTTAGATGAAAATGGAGGATATCATATGACGGGATATTTAAATATGGGTTTTAATAAAATAAAAAATATAGCGGACCCTGAGGAACTGAGTGAGGCTGCTAATAAAAAATATGTAGATGCTGCTGAAAGTGCTTTTGTTTTGGGAGCAGATGGTACAGCAAGAGGAGATATTTCTATGGATGGATTTAGAATTAACAATGTTGGTTCGCCAATAGAAACTCGTCAGGTGGCGAATAAACATTATGTAGATACCGCTGTTGAAGCAATAACTGCAGGTAATAATGCTTTAACAAAAAACCGATATGGAACTTTCTTAGCAACTGGTAAAATAGATATGAACACTCATCAGCTTACTGGAATATCAAATCCTATAGACCGTGATTCAGCAGTTAATAAAAATTATGCTGACAATGGAGGAGCAATTGTAAAAAATCCTGATGGAAGTTTTACAGCAATATCTGATGTTGATTTTCAAGGTTTTACTATAAAAAACGCCGGAAATCCTGTAGAAGAAAGAGACTTAGCAACAAAATCTTACGTGGATGGAAAAGTATCACTTCCTTCTCTCATAGGTCCTAAACCTATTATAAGCGTGCATGCTGAGGAACAAGGTCCATTATCAAGTGGTAGTTATGAGTTTGCTTTTGGTAATGGAGGCAGTGGAGAAAGTCATGGGTTAGGAGGTTATTGTATGACTGCTCCTGGTAGAATTTTAAGAGGAACTTTAATGGTTGTTAAAGGAACCGGTGTTCTAAAAGAAGAGTCAAAAGTTAATATTGTCGTAAATGGAGTTGAACAACCTAACTACTCCATAATAAAAAAGAAAGGAGAAGGTTGTAGTTGTACAGTTTTTCCTAAACCTTTAGAGGTGGAGCGATGTGATGTTATTAACTTTTTAACAAAGAGAAATAACCCAAACGCTAAAAATGCATATTTAACAATATTAATAGAATTGGACTTGTAAAATATATAACCCTTTACTGGGTTAAATATTTATAGAAACTTAAAGTTTATGCTATATTCTTCAATATCATTAAGTCGGCTTTCTAGGTATTGTCGATGTTCATTTGGACGATCTATAAATCTTTCTTTAAAGAGAGATAGTAATTTGGTTAAATCTTTAATGTAAAAACAATGATTAACGTGTATGGTATTTCCACCAGCATAAAATGTTATGTTTAAAGTATCTTCTTTAGGTTGTTCATAAAGCATTTTACTGCAGTAGTAGTATATATCACTAAACCATCTTGGATTTTTATAGGGCATTAGACCGGTTCCATTTGTGTAAATGATTTTGTTCGTGTTTATAGGATAAATATTTAATTTATCCCCAAGTATGTTATTTAGCTTTTGTTTGAAAACTGGCTCTAGTTCTAGCATTTTATTTTTATGAAAATTTTTGTTTAATATTCTATTTCTTCTATTTCATCCATGATGTCTTCTCTAATTTTTTTATATTCTTCTTCTACCACAGCTTTCAACTGTTGTTCTTCTACCGTGATACCCTCTTTCTCTTTCAACAAAAGATTTTCTAGTTTTTTATAAATTTCTTCCCCTTTCTTTTCTAAATATGTTCTTATACCAGCTAGGGTTTCTCTTTTAAAATAATCATAAGCATGGAAAAACTGATCTTCCATTTCATATATGCGAGCATCTGTTGAAAAGGGATTATAGTCTTCATCTTCGTTATCGCTGCTATTAATGTTTATTAAACCGTTTTCTAGTTCTTCTCTTTTTGATATTAGATGATCTAGATAGAAACAATTGTCTGCAAATTCACATTTTTTATCAAACCATTCTTGCTTTACACCATCGTGTATACTATGGGTTATGTAGTAAGTATAACAATTTATTTCTTCATAAAACTTTTCTAGTTCTCTATATTTTTTTATCACATCTACTACGTGTTCATATTCTTTATCCTCTTTGGAAAATGCTATACATGCTTTGTTTGTCATTTCTTTAAATAACTCATAACTATCACTAATATCTATAGATGCTCTTGATAGGAATTGATCTATTTCCCATTTATCTTCTACAGTTTTACTTGCTTCTATATCTTCCTTTATTTTTTCCATATTTAACCTATTATGTTGTTGAGACTTTTTAAGTAAAATTCAATTTTTTATTTCTATCAAAGGAATAAAAAATTAAAAATTTTTTTAATTTTTACATTTTAAACCAATACCAACGGTTCCCCACTATACATATATCTCGTCCCAAAACTTGCTATACTATGTATTAGACATGTAGTAAACAATGCTCTGATATCTTCTTTTTCCATTTCATAAATATTTTTTTTTTCCAAATTCAACGAATACCTTTTACTTCCATTTTGCACTATTTCGAATATATCATCTTTAAACCATTCAAATACTTTCCTTTTTAAAACTTCCTCTGCTTGTTCTATTACTATAGATTGTATCATGTCTTCTTTTTGCTCGAAGATTTCTTTTAAAAACTCATTACTCAATATTTCGTTTTCACTAGTCATATTTTTTTATTATTTTTTTTATTTAACTTTTAATTTTTTTTTTTTTTTATCCATCGGCTAACTCAGTCACTCGGCTAACCCACTTACTCAGTGACTCAGTGACTTATAAAACGGCTTGCCAATGCTTGACGCGTTGGTTGATGCACCTTGTTAGCCTGATGCACCCGGTTGACTCAGTGACTGAATCAATGATGTAATGATGATGAAATTTTTTTTAAAATTAAATTTTTTTTTTTTTATATCTTAAACTCTCAGGTTAACCCACTTACTCAGTAACTCAGTAACTGAAGCAATGATGTAATGATGCACCTGGTTGATGGGGGGTTTGTCTTGAGTAACTCAGTATCTCAGTAACTCAGTAACTCAGAGTAACTCAGTAACTCAGTAACTCAATATCTTGATTGAAGCAATGATGTAATGATGATGATGATGAAGATGATGAAGATTTTTTTTAAAATTAATTTTTTTTTATCAAAATCTTAAGCCACCTACTAGTTCTTCAGTTCGTTGAGCATGTGGATCGGTTTGAGAATATTTTAGTTAAGAGAGGAACCTTTTTTAGAGAACAAAACCGTCTCAACCGTATCATGCCGTATCATAGCAAAATATTCTCAAAATGGTATAATATATACTACTCTTGAACAGCTAATTTCTGAAAATTTTATCTCTGTACAAAGTAATCCCACGATTGTATGACACTGAGAACGAAGGCGTTTGAAAACTGTGGAAAAAAAAGTGATAATGCTGGTAACCAGCATTTTTCCCTTTTTCCCAAATTGTCTTATAATCGCTCACTGACAAAATCCGCCATTTTCAGCCTTATTTGATATTGTAGTGCTTTCAAGTTGAACATAGGTTAACCCGTAACCAGCTGAATAATTTAAATGAAACTGTCAAGCCGATAGTAAAACCAGAATAATGCTATCTCAAACTTAATTTTTGGAGAAAAAATATCCCCTTATCGGACAGTGTAGATCCAAGATCAGACTGCACGTTCTGTGCAGTCTGATCTTGATCTACATTGTTCGCAAAAGGAGAGTGAGTCGCGCCTAGCAGCCTAGGGGTTAAATGGTGAATTTCTTACAATACTGACTGAGACAGCTGCTAGTATATGGAAAGTATCTTTCAGGCCCCCTTTTTTTTGGCGATCATTACATCACTCAGTACAAAATGTCCATGCTTTTCTCTGTAAATTTGTCAAAATTTTTATCCACACGAAATACTTACGCAAGCTAGTCAACAAGAATATTTCTTAAATATCGTTCTACCCGATTAAATCTTCCTATAGCAATTTTCCTTACTTTAATCGAAGCATTCGTGTAAAAAATTTCTTAAGGCCGTCCGAGAGAGAGAGGGAGAGAGTGGAAGAGAGAAGAAGAAGAAGAGAGAGAGAAGAAGAAGAAGAGGAAGAGAGAAGAGGAAGAGAGAAGAAGAAGAGGAAGATAGATCAGAAAAAAAGAACAAAGAGCGAATGATAATGAAATACGTCACTATAGCTTGGCTAAAAGGTATAATCTATCACAAATAAAACATGTAGTCGATTTGTTTAAAGAATTCAATGTTAAATATTGTCAGACACAAATCTCTATCCTTGTTCACATAATAGACCTATCAGGTACAGTTCGTAATGCACTCTACATATGAGCCATGCTCTATGAAAAGGGGGCTTAATGTTTCTGCGAAAAGTATCGACCCAGGTCAGCCTGCGCAGTCCGCGCAGGCTGACCTGGGCCGAAACTTTTCGCTATTGGTCAATTTTAATGTATGTCCCAGGCCCATTCTAACTCATGATTATGTCAGTTTTTATTTATTTATTTATTTTTTTTTAAAGTGGCTATTATGGATCCATAATTATGTGCTGGCTTGATAGGTATCATGCATCACAGAACTGCATTAAACCCCCTCTTGCCAGAGTATGGCTCAATTTGTAAACTTTTACTCTTGTATCTATCACAATTACTAAAGGAAAAAGAACTAAAACATCGTAATTGACACATTTTTACGGACAGACGAAATTTTCCCCTCGCAGAAGACAACAATTTTAAAATATTGTGGCAAAAGATGAAATTGCTCTTTTCCTCATGAAACAAATTTGCAACAGTCGACTTTGAGAATATCCTTGTGCAATTAAAATATGTGCAACGAAGATACACATGAAACATTGTGACGAAATGAAAAAATGCTCTTTACTGTCAGTTTTTCCTTTTGCCACAGCCGAACCCTGGTAGCTCAGTCGGTAGCGTACAGGACTTGAGAACAGGAGGTCGCTGGTTCGATCCCCGCCTCGGCCAATTTGTTTCCGAGGATTGATGATAGTCATTGCGACAGGATTCATTCCTCTCTCACCGCTGACCATTGTTTCGACGATGGTTTTGTGGGAAAGCAGCCAGTGGCTTGGAACGAATATTGTGCAGAGTACTGGTAAAAGAAACTCCAGGAAAGCATGGATTGGGACACTGATATAATTGAAATAATGTCGAAAACGGTGTCAAACACCATACAATCAATCAACAATCCTTTTGCCACAGTATTTTTAAAACTAAGCCGCTACAGAACAAAAACACTGTCGTATGCAGACGCATACGTTTAACCCTTTACCACACGATCCCCAGTTTTAAGACCCCGAACAAGAAGGCTTTCGAAAACATTGTGGGAAAAGGAGAAAAAAGTGGCAGCCAGCATTTTCTCCTTTTCCCTCTGTTTTCTACTTTACAAAAACAAACAAAAAAAAAAAAAGTCTGAGCAACATGTAGTCTGTCGTCTGTAAGTTTCTCCAATTTGGACCAGTCTAAAATTCTGTCGTTTGGTAAAGAGTTAAAGTCGACTTGTATCCGTTATTTGCTTTGTTATTGAAAAACGCGGACAGACATCTACAGTAAATCACACTTCATAGATAAAATTTGATATGTATATATACATGAGCCACGCTCTGTGAAAAGAGGGTTTAATGCATCTGCAAAATAGTGTCGACCTATGTCACCCTGCGCAGTCTGCGCAGGTTGACCTGGGTCGAAACTTTTTGTCATTGGTCAATTTTAAAACATGTCCAAGGACCATTCTAGCTCATGATTTAGTCACTTGTTAGAAAATAAATGGATTTTATGGATCCATGAATATGTGATGACTTGCTGGGTATAATGCGTCACAGAGATGGATTAACCCTTTACCACACAATCCCGACTTTTAACGACCCTGAAAAGGAAGTCTATTAAAAACATTGTGGGAAAAGGAGAAAATGCTGGTAACCAGCATTTTCTCCTTTTCCCACAATGTTTTCTACCAATTCCATAACAAATTTCAATTTTTAAGACACATTTAATTTGTCGTCTGCAAATGCTTACAATTTGGACTAGTCTAAAATTTTGTCGTTTGGTAAAGGGTTAAAGCCCCTTTTGCCAAAGCATGGCTCATTCTATAAGGCCATGCTCTGTGAAAAGGGGGCTTAATGCATTTGCAAAGAGCATCAACCCAGGTCAGTCTGCGCAGTCCGCGCAGGCTGACCTGAGCCGAAACTTTTTGCTATTGGTCAATTTTCTGTATGTTCAAGGACCAGTCTACCTCATGATTAAGTTTGTTTTTTGGACAAAATGGGCTTTGTGGATCCATAACCATGTAATGGCCTGCTTGGTATCATACATCACGGAGATGCATTAAGCCCCCGTTTTCCAGACAATGGCTCATATCAATTTTTATCTATGAAGTGTGATTTACTGTTGATGTCTGTTCGCGATTTTATATAACCCCTGAATATGAGCGGTCTCATTCGATCAAATGGAACTCAGTTGTGCGTTTAACCCTTAAGCTGCTAATCGCGACCCACTGACCTTTTGCGGACAGTGTAGATCAAGATCAGACTGCACAGAACGTGCAGTCTGATCTTTGATCTACACTCTCCGATACGGTATTTTCTTTCCGGTGAAATCAAGTTTGAAACCGCAATGTTTGGGCTTTTAGTATTGAGTAGAAATTTGCGTTTCATTTATTCAGCAGCTTAAGTGTTAACAAATTATCCCCAGCATACGACGTTTTTTTTGTCTGAAGCAGACCCATATTGAAATCAATGTGACAGAAAGAGAAATTGTTTTTATCCTTTTGCACCAACGGTTGTATTCATGTATTTAAAGTAACATAGCTGCCAAAAGTCAACAAAGCGGGTGTTAAAATACATTTAAATATTTAAATCATATCATTTATAAGTATGGAAATTATTGTGAAGACAATCTGTTATTGTACGGTTGGACCAAGTCTTAGCCACTGGCAGAGAAATTAATTTCAAAACTAGTTTAAAACTGCAAGGTCACTCTATCTTTTGTTTACTTTTTGCCTGATTTTAAAATCAATTTTTTTCTACCAGCTTGGACCGACCATGCAATGACAGACTGGCATCGTCACAATATTTGCCATACCTTTTGATGGAATGATTTAAATTCAAATGCATTTTAACGCCTGCATTTTTGGCCGCTACTGGGCCTTTAATTTTAATTTATGTTGACTGTCCACTACCTCATACTTAATTCTGACCAGAGTGGAAATCTTTTAGGTCTCTAGGAAAACGACAATTTCTGGAGTTGGTAGTGAAAGAGTAAAGGCTAAGGTGTATCGAAAACGTTGTGAGAAAAGAAGCAATTGTCATTCAAAGAGATTCCGATTCGAAGGACAAATGGGGGTCCATTAGGAGAGACTCAGACATGGATTTGTGACCAGGAAAACCCGATTTGATTTCCAATAGGGTGCTGGCCACGTGGGGATGCGTTTGGACAAGACAAAATACTGCACAGTTTCATCCAAGTAAACCCCGATAGTGATAGCCCGGATGGACATGAATATGTGAGCATAGCTATTAGTGAAACCCCGGAAAAGTACGAATTAGTTAGCTTGAATAATTGACCTTACGTGTAAGTGAAACCCCTGAAAGTCAGGAACAAGTGAGCTTACGTACTAGGAAAACCCGGGAAAGACATGAATAAGTGAGCTTATGTGTTGGTGAAAACCCCGAAAATACATGCATTTTACGCATTAGTGAAACCCCGGAAAGACATGAATATGTAAGCTTACGTCGCGATACAACGAAAATATTGTTAAAACACATACACGCCCCCTCCCTCATTATAAAGCAAGCAAATATCAAAGGGCTGTTCAGAGTGTTTATCGAATGGTGTAAGCAAATTTCTGACAACGAGTTTTCCGTCGTGTATTGCAGGTTCTACGCAAAGGCTGGTCGAAGATGGCAGTAAATTCTTCAAGAATATTCGAATCATCCACTTGAGTCTTTCCGTGTTACTACTAGCAACGGGTATAGCCGCCCTTGTTTTCTCCTTGGGTTCCGATGGCGATGCACAGATTCCCTACTTCTTCTCGGCGTTTGTTGCGGGCGCCTGGGTAAGTAATCCTAACACTGACATTGCAAACGTCTCCGTAACTTCAACAATGTTGCACTCTGGTACAAACATGTTGTTGACGCCTTGTATTGGAATATCCTTGTACCGGACAATGCCGTGCTTTAGTGACCATGAGGAAGATAGCTTATGAAAAAATAAGAAAATGCTGTTAAACAACATTCTCTCGGATTCCCACAATATTTCTTACCCTTTCCATTTATGGTCGTAAATGCTTTTATTTAGAACAAATTAAAACAACCGCCTGGTGAAAGCTTTACCTTTTAGAACACAATCCTAAGTTTAAACGACCCATAAAAAAGAAAGCCTTTGAAACTATTGTGGGAAAAGGAGGAAATGCTGGTAAGCATCATTTTCTCCATGTCTCACAATTTTTTCTTCCCTATCACTTACATTTTACATTAGTTGTGCTACGTTTGATTTGTCGTCTGCAAAATTAATGCTTTGAAATTTGGTCAAGTCTAAAATTTTGATGACAAGTTAAAGTATAGAACAGATATGTTAATGGACCCTATATCAGTTGCATGAAAAGGTTCTGGACAGATGAAAAAAAAATACACCAAGGACTGTAGGATATACATAAATATTGAAATCTGCTTAGAGACAGGCGTTCTATCAGCGTGTCATATGGATCTAATGATTTTTTTTACTTCAGTTATGCAGGTTGTTATGGAGAAGATCTTCCCTCGATCTGGTTACAAAACTGTTCCACTAATTGCAAACACAATCGGATCTTTTCCTGACTTTCAGCTCAGAAAAAAAAAAATAATAACTGAACGTTCTGATATTAAAGAGAAGAAGAATAACCCAGCTTAAGATAGTGAAATATGCACGAAAAGGATAACTTAATCCTTTACCACACTATCACGAGTTTTAACGAGCTTGAGGAAGAAACCTTTTGAAAACATTGTGGGAAAAGGAGAAAATGTTGGTAACCAGCATTTTCTCCTTTTCCCACAATGTTTTCTACCCTACCGGACAGACAAATTCCACCATTTCAACCACCTTCAATTTATCGTCTGCAAATGCAGTCAATTTAGACACGTCTGTTTTTTTTTTTTGGTAAAGATTTAAGGATAGCAAAGGAAACAAGAGATTTTAACCGAACTTTGAGACAGGGAAAAACACACACCCTAGATTTGGTAAAAATTTCAGGCAATCAAAAAAACGGATCAGGTGCACTATACTATAGTGTTTAAGCGCGAAGAAAAACTTTTGAAATGGATTTAAGAAAACATACTTGTATATGAGTAACGCTCTTGCAGAAAGGGGTATAATGCCTCTTTATGATGCATGACACCAAGCAAGTCATCACATAATTATGGATCCATAAAATCCATTTTGTCTTACAAGCGACTGAATCATGAGGTAGAACGGTCCTTTTACAGGCAGAAATTTGACTTATGGAAAAAAGTTTCGATTCAGGTCGGCATGTACGGACTGCTCAGCCTGACCTGAGTCGATGCTTTTTGCAAACACCGTTTTCACACAGCATGGCTCTTATATTATTGTCTTTTCTTTCTTTTTGTTTACAGCACATTGTGTTCGTGGTTCTATGTCAAGTGTGTCTCCATTATCTTAAATCTGACAGACATAGGCTGAAAGAAGCGCCAACCTGGGTATGTACATATTCTGTTGTAGTCCTCTGCTGCCCTGGCAAGGAACATACCTGGTTGAATTCGCCAACCATTCTTAAGAACGTTCTCAGTCTGATTCTCCAGAATTTTCAAAATTTGAAAGTAACGCAACTTTTGATTGGCTAAACCAAATGGTTTAGCCAATCAGAAGTTGCGTTGCTTTCAAATTTAGAAAATTCTGGAGTATGAGACCAAGAATGTTTTTTAGAATAGTTGGTGAATACAGACCCTGGTCGAATTCACCAACCACTTTAATTTGCATTTTTAGTCTTAATCTGAATTGAGTAAGCAACACAATTTATGATTGGCTAAGCTATTTGATTTAGCCAATCAGAAATTTGGTTACTTTTAAATTTAGAAAATCCCCAAGAATACTAATAATACATAGAATGCAGTTCACAATGGTCGATGAATACGGGCCCAGGTGGTCTTTATCTGTGCAAAAAAAAAAATAAAGTTCCACTGAAAGAGAAAAGACTGATTTAGTGTAGTTTAGACTCAAGTAGCCAACAGTGTAGATTAGATATTAGACCACATATTCTGTGCAGTCTGATCTTGATCCACACCGTTCACAAAAGCTGGCTATATTATTAGTGGCGGTGAAGGAATTAACTCAACACTCAGGCAGAGGATAGAAAACAGAGGCCTATTTGAGAGGGCTGCTTTCTCCTCAGTGCAAGGGACAATTGACGAAAACAAGAGGTTTTTAACCCTTCATACAGTGTATTTGGGCCATGCTCTCTGAAAAGAGGGTTTTATACATCGGCAAAAAGTATCGACTCAGGTCAGCCTGCGTCGAAACTTTTTTGCATACGGTAGATTTTCTGCATGCAAATCCATAATAATGTGATGACTTGCATGGTATAATGCATGACGGAGATGCATTAAACGCCCTTTTGCCAGAGCATGGCTCATTGCTGTGGGAGAACGTCACGAACATGACTTCATCAGTGAGGTCATAAACTATTTTTGACCCAGTTCAGTATTCAACATTAATTCTAAATATTGTTCTAATTCTGCCCGTAAATTCGAAGGCTGGCCAAGTGGATGGTACCTTTTGTACGAAACAAAAACATTGCAAGGATTTTCCAAATTGAATAATTGCTGTGTAATGATTAGATTAGTCTTTGTAAGAGTAGAAAACATGGTGTGGAAAGGAGAAAATTCTGGTGATCAACATTTGCTCTTTATCCTACAATATATTCATAAAGGTTGTTAAAACCCGGAATTGTTTGTTAAAGACTTAAAACAGAATATATCCATTAATCAGATGGGTATTCTTGGAATTCAAAGTTAGAATTACTTATAGAATTGTGGAAAATTTGACCCCTGATTAACCCCTGGGCTGCTAAGCGCCACTCACGGACCTTTTGCGGAC
Source organism: Tridacna gigas (assembly GCA_945859785.2). Taxonomy (NCBI): domain Eukaryota; kingdom Metazoa; phylum Mollusca; class Bivalvia; order Cardiida; family Cardiidae; genus Tridacna; species Tridacna gigas. The sequence continues at coordinate 53,315,154 of OX244034.2, forward strand.
AGTGTAGATCAAGATCAGACTGCACAAATCGTGCAGTCTGATCTTGGATCCACACTGTCCGGCAAGGAGATATCTTTCCCCCAACAAGCACATTTGAAATAGAAAAATTTGGGTTTTTACCATCCGCTTAAAAGTTTGATTTCTTTTATTTAGCAGGACAAGGGTTAACCATTTTCAGAACCATAAGCGAAAACGATAAGGTTTTTTTTTCGGACGGCATATACTGGTATCAAGAATATACGGAACGTGTAGTCTGCCGATCTAGCCCATCTTTTCGATTTTCAATCGATTGCTCTTACACCCGCCGAAAGAAGTCGACTTTGTTGATTTAGCGCTGAAAGACTTAACAGATGCCAGTGTGCACTTGAGCAATGCTCTGGCAAAAGGGGGCTTAATGCATCTCCGTGATGCATTATACCAAGCACGTCATCACATGACTATTGATCCATAAAGTCCATTTTGTCTAACCACTGACTGAATCATGTGGTAGCCTGGTCCCTTGGGCATACAGAAAATTGACCGATAGCGAAAAGTTTCGGTCCAGGTCAGCCTGCGCGGACTGCGCAGGCTGACCTGGGTCGAAACTTTTCGCAGATGCATTAAGCTCCCTTTTCATAGAGCATGGCTCACTTTTATGTTTTCTGCATGTGCTTGGAATTAATGTTTGTGGGGTAGGCAAATGGGTTGATTTAACTAGCGCCATTTTCCTTTTCGTTACAGGTTAACGCCTACACAATAGCTTGTTCCATTTTCGTTATCTTCAATGTCATGGGAATAGTTTTTGTTGTCGTAAATGGAATGTGTATACGTGGACAGTTGTGTTATTATGACAAAAACGAAACAGCAAACAGATCTCTAGCGATTTCACTCGTATTCCTACATTTTGTATCCATATTGCTGAGCGTCTTTCTGGCTAAAAAATCTCACCTGATCGATTCCCAACTCGGGGAAGATATCACAATACGTGTAAACCATTCATTTGTATGGGGAAAACGAAAGGCTTCCAAAGTTACGTCTTCATCTAATGACAGTTCTAATTATAGTAACTTTTCTAGTACCGGGAATGAAAACGTGGCTACAGGCACGGAAGAAAACACACAAGATGGCGGGGAGATCGTTGAAGCACCAGCAACTTCTTGGTTAGATAAAAAACGAGCGGTAATAATCAAAACTAGGAGATCTAAATCACATCCGAATCTCAGAAGGCACCTGGAAATAAATCAAGATATTGAAGGAACAGTCGTTTCAATTTATTCGGATACCGAGGAAAAACCAGACGAGAGTAAACAGCGGAAGGGAAAGCGACGGCAGGTGTTGCCTAAAAGAAATCGTGTTACTCCAACAAAAATTGCACGTGATTCGTCAAACAATCCTCGCGACTCCCCAGAATCCGAACTTGGAAACACAACCTGTGAAATACAAATAAGCAATCCCCCAGTGACGGTTAAGATCGTAAACCAACGTAGCGAACAGATGCGTTCAACGGTATCTCACATTAGAGAGACGGGACTACTTTCCATGTCTCGAGAAAGTAGTGCGCTTCCTTCCGTCGACAGTAGAAGTAATACGGAAGACAGTATCAAGCTTTACCAAGAATCAATATTAGAGCAACAACATATGATGCTTAAGGCCCAAGAACAATTAGGTCTTGAACAAAGCGAATTGTTAAAGAGACAAGAGGCGTTAGTTAGTTACCAAATGCAAATACCACCACTTCCTGGAACAAGCACAGCGGGTAAGAATATAACGGAAGCAATGTCACCCCCTCCGCCGTATCCAGGCGACGGGACGGATGATGTCCCTTTATAATTACAGTTAAACATCATTAGAACGACACTCTTCGTTACAGAATAGATTCGGTCCCTAACTGAAAACGCCGGCACGATGAATATTTCGACTGATGGGAAAGGTTCTTGCTTTTCCAACTAGGTACATATTGTATTAATACTTAAGATATGTCGAAAATGCGGTGCCAGACGGCAAGATTGATCGAGATGAATAATTTCAACTTTTGTTGCAATGCTTACGATACTGAGCAGAGGACAAAGTCTCTCATTTAAAGGACTTAAACTATTTTTGAACCAGATAACCATCTATTGGTAACTAAAATCTTCGTTGTAATGAAGGACGGTCTAACGGGGCCTTCCTGTATTTCTATGACAAACCAAATTTAATCATACTCTAACAGTGCTCAAGATTGCTCAATATAGCATAGCATAATACTAGTACATAAATATAGTCAAGTTTGATTCGTACATGCAGTAATTCGTCTCTTTTGGCAAAACCCTTTACCAAACAATCTCGTGATTTGGTGACTCTGAGGAAAGACGCTGTTAAAACATTGTGGGAAAGGAGAAAATGCTGGTGACCAGCATTTTCTCCTTTTCCCACAATGTTTTCTGACCTTTGAAAGACAAATTTTATCATTCCAGTCCCAATCAGTTGTGTGGTTTGCAAGTGCTTTAAAACAGACAAGTCTAAAATTTTGTCGTCTAGTCAAGAGTTAATGGAAAAAGAAAAAAAAATGTATTGTCATGTCTTACGCAAATCGTGTTTAAAAAGTTTTGATTTTTCATATAGACTATCAGCACTGCTGTTACTGTCTTATTTCCATGAATATCCATATTGTGCACGACAACTAGAGATCTCATGAAATGTATAATGTATATGTGCCAATTGAAAAGTGCGGAGCCCCCTTGGTGTCATGTGTCAGACTTTTTTTTTATTTCATTGTAACTAAATACTAAATCGATGAAATAAAAATATCATTTCGTTGTAACAAAATAATAGATTTCGATAAAACGAAATGCTATTTCCTTATTTCGAAATAATATTTCGATAAAACGAAATAATATTTCGTTTGAACGAAATAATAATTCGTCTAAACGAAATAATTATTTGTTTAAATGAAATCATGTTTCGGTAAAACGAAATAATACTCTGTCCACTTGTGATTCACTGCGGACGAAAAATAACGCGTGTTCCGAACATACAAATTTCGTTTTGGAAATAGTATTTCATTTAGACGGATTAGCATTTTGTTAAAACGAATTATTGTTTCATTTTCTTAAAATAAAATTTCGTTATAACGAAATAAAGAAAATTATCACACATGGCATTTACGGGGCTCCGTAGAAAAGGCTTATCGGTTAACCTTTCAATTATCTATATACACAGTCATATCATTCGAAATTATGACTTATCTATTCATATTATCAAGATTTCATAGTTTTTAACTCTTTACCAAACATTCCATGTTTTACGAGCCTTAAATGGTGAAAATTAATATTTCTTTAAAAGGGTAGAAAAATTTGTGGGAAAAGGAGAAAAAGCTGGTTACCAGCATTCTCTCCTTTTTCAATAATGTTTGCAGAGGCGTTTTTTCTCCCGTTTAAACTCGAGATTGTGTGGTAAAAGATCAACTCATTTGGTGCCAAATATATAGACTGACCTCTTGATGGCTTAAAAATACAATCCAATGAAATTTTGAAACATTTTTGTCTAGCAACCTTGACTCAAAAAGTGGACGGTAAAAATCGAAGATCAGAAAACACGTCTTGTGCAGACTGATTTGAATCCATACCGTCCGCAAAAAGCTGCAGTTTTCGCTTATGACAATGAGAGGGCTAAACAGAACTAGACGCAAAAAGTACCAACCCTTTCATTCAGTGGTTACTGAATTTATCTAATAATAATAGAAATTACCTTTGATAATCTGCAGTGTTCAACAAAATTTGATAGTGCCTTTATAACTACATATGCTTTAACACTGTAGAGTTTATTGTATGTTTAAAGATAGTCTTATGATGTTTTTCAGATAATCTGGGTCTTTCCTAAATCTATATATATATTGTGTTTGTCCCACTTAACTTTTTAGAATTTTGTTCTATTTGTCTTTATTAATTTTTTTATTAAAGTTGGATGTTCATACTTTATGAATTTTGCATTATTTATGCCGAACGATTTTCTTGGTTTATATTACCTGTGCCTTGAAAGATTAGAAAGTTGGTCCGTATTCACCAACCATTCTGAATTGCATTCTTTCAAAGACTCTGAATTTCTGAACGTAGGAAGTAACATAATTTCAGACTGGCGTAACCATTCGGTCAACTGCGTTACTTCGAAATTTTAAAAGCTCTTGAGAATAAAGCTTAGAATGCAACTTAAAATGATAGGAGAATACGGACCCGAAAAAAAGAGTACAGAGTTAAACAATTGGCAATAAATCAAAAACGAAGAACCGGTGAAAAATCTATATTGTACTTCCCTATAGTATTGCCGACAGATCACGCTGCCCGCACTGTGCCATAAACGTGAGTTGTTAATAATTTATGACAAACAAGAAACCCACTTCTTCTTTATGATATAATCATGGTTTAGACCTACAAAAAATAAACGGCAAAGAATAAACGTACATATCCCAGTAAATACATGTCAGTAGAACAGTAGTACATGTATTTGTTAAATTACCAATGCAGGAACTGAACTAAATTCTACTAAGTTAATGTTTCAGACAGTCAGTCCAGCCATTTTAGCGTATGCTACTTAACAATACGTTTATGCTAAGCTTTGGGAAAAAAAAACAAACAAACTTGCGTTACAGCGGCCAACACACTCATGCATGCATTTGAACCATGGTCTGTGAAAAGGAGTCTTAATGCATCTGCAGTCCGCGCAGGCTGACGTGGGCCGAAACTTTTTGCTTTTGGTAGATTTTATGCATGTCAAAAAACCAGTGTACTTCATGATTCAGTAGGTTGTTTGACAAAATGGATTTTATGGATTCATGATTTTGTGATGACTTGCTTGGTATCATGGATCACGGAGATGCATTAAGCCCCTTTTTGCCAGAGTGCGTCTAATTTTTAGTGTATCTATTACCACCGAGGCACTGGCTGCTTTCCCATACCAAGAAAGTTGCACTTATATTCAGCTGTGCTAGAAAAATGAATACTTCCGCATTACTGTGATCAATCTTCAGAAAGAGTTTTGCGCGAGTCGTGGTTCGAACTTTTATGAGATGTTTTGACGAAAATTACACCGTCAAGTAAATAATGAACTTCCTCAATTAAAAAAAAAACAGATCAAAGTATTATATTTTTCAGGAGTGTGTTTGCCATAATATAACTCACAATAGTGGAATGTGTGGTTCCAAGATCAGACTGCACAAAACGTGCAGTCTGATCTTTGATCCACACTGTCTGCAATCGGCAGTCTGGTCTTATGTTATAGTATATTCAATGGGGACCGAAGTTGTGCTCGGCGCTTTAAGTGTTAAAATTGCAGGAAGTGGTTCTATTCTCATGGAAAACCGAATGCCAGCTTTGCCGATTCACCTGCTCAACTAAGTGGATGAATGATTAAGTTTTTCCAACTCCAAAATATAAATTCTACTTCTTTCGACCGCCGAAAATGTAATTCACTGACACTCTGAAAACGATTTTATCTGTAGGCTTGACTAAACAAGCGGGAGGTATAGATCCAAGATCAGACTGCACGTTCTGTGCAGTCTGATCTTGATCTATTCAGCCCGAAAAAGCCCCCTATTTCGCCTATGGTGTTAAAAGGGTTAAAGCATAGTACCCGAATCAATTTTTAACCAGCTATGGGAAGATATAAATCGATGAACTCCGTTGATTGTTAATTGACTGTAAATAAAGTTGTGCTCTTCCTTTGATCCATACATTCACACTTGGCCAGGCACTAAATCAAAGTACGGAAAGTATTTATAAACAGCCCTCTACTACTTTTCTGTCATGATTTCTGTGATATTTTTCCTATGTTAGGAACAGAATTCTTCCAAAACCACTGGCCACTTTTGCACATACACAGAAATGACACAAATGCCACTGGTGAGACAAGAATGATCGGCCTTTACGAAATTAGAACAATCTATTAGAGGTGAACCCTTAACGATACCGTCTATTTTCAGACCTCAGACCACGTCCGAGAACAAATGCAAGAAAGGGGAGGGGCTCGGTGCTTGACTGTTATTTTTTATGTTTACAGACATTTTCAACATTATATCAGTTACATTGCTGCAGCCGAAGCACCTATCCAAGCTTTCCTGGAGTTTCTCCCACCAGTAATTCGCACCATTTTTTCCAAGCCACTGACTGATTCCCACATTTACGTTGTAGAAACAATGCCCAGCAGTGGGAGAGGAATAAAAACCTCTCGCAATACCGTATCTGTCATAAAGGAAAGATTGTGGTCGAATGGGGAATCGAACCATTGACCTTTGGCCTTATCGACTGAGCTACCGGGCTAGGAGACTCGGTACTTGGCTAGTTTAAAACTATATTTTTTAATTGTTGAACAACGATATTTGTAATTGCTACATATGTATGGTATGTCCCCTTTGTATAATTTGCAATCTTTAGTAGGTCTAAAGATCGCCTGAACACTGAAGGGTTAATTTTCTTGTCACTTATTTGAAATAGATACCTCTAATTTATCGATTTAACCCACTATTTTAACAAACTTTAGGAAAATTTCTTTTGAAAAAATTGTTTGAGAAGGAGAAAATGCTGGACACCAGCATTTTCTCCTTTTCCCACAATGTTTTCTACCCTTTTAAAGATTCATATATCAATTTTCTTTTAATTCGAAGAAAAAACCCAATCATTTGAGTCACAGTCCCGCTTGTCGTCTGCAGATGCTTTCAATCTGGTCAGGTCTAAAATTTTGTCGCCAGTTAAAGAGTATACACCATGCTATGACATGTTGAATATTTCTATCGAGTCACGATTTACCGTTCTTTATAGATGGTCACCGAATCGTGAAATAATCTCAAATGGCTTAATTAAAAATTGATCATTCAATACTACTTTTGATGTCTGCCTTGAAGGACACTTCATTATCTATTTGCTTGGAGAGAAGCAAGGAATGTTTCGTTCCACGCTCTTTCATTCTATGTAAATCTGAACCTGTCAGCTGAACTGATAACCCAGATGGCTTGTTACACGGGGTTCGTAAGTTATTATCTCCAGATTGGTCAGTAACCTATTTGGCTACTTCACAGGCACCGTGTAGGTTCCGATTATATCGCACCGTCTCGCGAGACTTGTTCATTTTCTAACTTTTAGAGATGACTCTATCGGACTGGCGATAATAAGTAATTCACTTGAAGCTTTCAAGACTTCCAGATTTTTGTATAGACCTCTGTGTTCGATAAACCGTCAAGAAACCATCGGAAAGGCTCATACACAGAGGAAGTCTATTTCTTTTACCCTTTTTATCAGCAGCTGAACATTACACAAGTCGGATTGAAATAATTATTGATCTTTGTCGCCAGGAAAACATTTAGAAAAATATTTGATTGTGCAACCATGGCGTTTGATACATGTCTCTTCCTGTTATTTCATGCTTTTCATAGAAAAATGATATAACCGAGACAGTATGACTTTTGTTTAATAAACCTGTTACCTCTTTACCACACGACAAAATTTCAGACCAAACCAAATTGACAGCTTTTGCAAACGACAAAATAAATATGAATCAAATATTGAAATTTGTTCTTGGAAGAGTAGAAAACATTGTGGGAAAAGAAGAAAATGCCGGTTATCAGCATTTTCTCCTTTTCCCACAATGTTTTCAAAAAGCTTCTTTTTCAAGGTTGTTAAAAGTCGGGATTATGTGGCAAAAGGTTACCTCACAATCCATATTTTAAAACTCTGATGAAGAAGGCTAATGAAAACATTGTAGGAAATGGAGAAAATGCTGGTAACCATTTTCTCCTTTTTCTATAATGTTTCTACCTTTCCAATAGCTAATCCCATCATCTGAGCTAAATTTAATTTGTTGCCTGCAAATGCGTTAAATTGGACCAGTCCAAATTTTTGTCGTTTGGTAAAGACTTAGGCAAAATTCAAAGGTTACAATAATTCCATTGATTCATTACCGTCTGCTGGTGAGTCAGTATATTGACCGCTTTCAAAACATTGTGACAAAATGAAAAATTGCTCGAAACGAGAACATTCTTGTTTTGCAACAATCTCTTCACGTTTATGACTTTAAGATAAGCAAGATGACATAATAATCAGCTCATTTTGAGTTTACAAATGAAACCGCCAAGCCCACGTAGCTCAGTCGGTAGCGCACAGGACTTGAGAACAGGTGGTCGCTGGTTCGGTCCCCGGCTTGGCCAATATCTTTCCGAGGATTGATGATAGTCATCGCGGCAGGATTCATTCCTCTCTCACAGCTGACCATTGTTTCGACGATGGTTTTGTGGGAAAGCAGCCAGTGGCTTGGAAAGAATATTGTGCGGAGTACTAGTAAAAGAAACTCCAGGAAAACATGGATAGGTGAACTGGCCGCCGTGATATAACTGAAATAATGTTGAAAACGGCGTTAAACACCATACAATCAATCAATACAACAAATGACATCCCCGTCCCGGTTTCATGTCTTACAAGTACACTACTGACTGCGTTACCGGACTTCGCTTAACGCTCCACGTAACAATCCCGAGAGTTAACGATCCTGAGAGAGGAAGCCTTTGAAAACATTGTGGAAAAAGGAGAAATGTTGGTAATCAAAATTTCTCCCAAAATGTTTTTTATCCTTTCAAAGATACCGGTATATATTATCATTTTGATCATGTCTAATTTGTAGTCTGCAAATGCTTTCAAAATGGACTAGTTCAGAACTTTGTCATTTGGTAAAGAGTTAACCCTTTAGCTGCTAAGCGCGTATTCAGGACATTTTTGCGTACAATGTAGATCAAGATCAGACTGCACAAAAAGTGCAGTCTGATCTTTGATCTACACTATCCGATACGGTATTTTCTTTCTCGTGAAATTAAATTTGAAACCGCAACATTTGGGATTTTACTATTAAGTTGAAATTTTCGTTTCATTTACTTAACAGTTTAACCCTTTACCACACAATCCCGACTTTTAACGATCCTGAGGAAGAAGCCTTCTGAAAACATTGTGGGAAAAGGAGAAAATGCTGGAAACCAGCATTTTCTCCTTTTCCCACAATGTTTTCTACTTTTCCCAAAACAAATTTCAATTTTTGAGTCACTTTTATTTTGTCGTCTGCAAATGCTTTCAAATTGGACTGGTCTAAAATTTTTGTCGTGTGGTAAAGAGTCAAGGGTTAAGGGTCATTAACTCTTTACCACACAATCCCGACTTTTAACGACCCTGAGAAAGAAAGTTTTTGAAAACACTGTGGGAAAAGGAGAAAATGCTGGTAACCAGCATTTTCTCCTTTTCCCACAATGTTTTCTTCCCTTCTCAAAACAAATTTCAATTTTTCAGTCACATTTATTTTGTCGTCTGCAAATGCTTTCAATTTGGACCAGTCTGAAATTTTGTCGTTTGGTAAAGAGTTAAACAGAGGGTTGTTTGGTAAAGGGTTCAGTTATACACGATTAGACTCTTAGCAAGATAACCTTGCTAGACTGAGCTTGAAAATCCTTTGGTGATTAAGGAATCATGCTCTGGCAAAAAAGGGGTTTGGTGCATCTCCGTGATGCATTTATACCTAGCAAGTCATCACATAAAAATTTATAGATCCATCAAATCCATTTTGTCTAACAACCTACTGAATCATGAAGTTGACATGCGGAAATCTACCAAAAGGAAAAGTTTTGATCCTGGTCAGGCTGATTGGACTGTCCTGGGTCGATACTTTCTGCCGATGCATTAAGCCCCCTTTTCACAGAACATGGATCATCTCTTGAGGTAATCAAAATAGTCTACACGATGTTACATAATGGTAATTTAGTGCAATGTAGGTAACCTCAAGTTTCAACGTGCAGTGAAGCGTCCTGAATCTTTACCAGACGACAAATTTATAGACTCGGCGATGTAAGGACATTTGCACGCAAAAAATTATATGTGGTTCAAACGATAGGATTTGTCTATCAGTGGGCAGAAAACTTTCAGAAGGAATGAGAAAACGCTGGTGACCAGCATTTTTTTCGGCGTACATGAAAGCGCTGTCTTTTGACCTACTTCTTGGTACCGATAAAGAATGAATACTAGTAGATGGAATTTTGCGACTGGCCCCTCCTGGCATATTTGCTCGCACATTTATGAAACCACTACTAACAAGCGTTGCTATCGCTAATCTATATCCCGGGACCTTGATTCATACCATAGCAGACTTGTGTAATAGAGAATGATTCTTGTCATGTGCTACTTGGAAAGTTAATATTTTAATACGCGTTCCCCAGTAACCCAATACTTTTCAACAAAATGAAAAGAGTGAGGAAATAGAGGCAGTTGCTCGTGAGGTTACTTTTCATTAATTTACCTCATATTGAACCAACACAGAGTTTCAATATTCATATTCCAGCATCTCTTACGCCGTCTATCTTTGTAAAGATATTTGTCTTTTTTTGCCAACAATATTTTCAAAGGCTTTTTTTATCAGGTGCGCATGGGCACTGAACTACTTGGTGCCTTACAGCAATTATACATGACGCATGTTCTATGAAATGGGGGCTTAATGCGTCTACATGTGCCGAGCCAGGACAGCCTGCGTAGGCTGACCTTGGCCAAAACCTCTAGCTATTGGTCAATTTTCTGCAAGTCCAAGGTCCATTTTACCTTATGATTCAGTCGCTTGTTAGACAAAATGGACTGTATGGATCCACGATCATGTGATGACTTCTTCGTACCATACATCACAGAGACGTATTAGCCCTCTTTTGTCAGAGCATGGTTCACGTTTTACTATGTAACATAACGTGCATTATGACCATGTTTTTGTTGGTGAGAGTATGTTTTTGATGGTGGACAGATTAAGGAAAAGATGAAGGGAGGGAATGCTTTTCAATTTTCTGTAATCTTTTAGGAGGATCCCTTAATAATAAAACATAGAAGTGGAACAGGGGAACGGGATGAGGGAAAGAAGAGGGAGAGAGCGACAGGCAGGCTGAATAGCTCGTAAAAGTATTTCAGTACCGCTAGTTGCAATGCAATGAATTACTTGAACTCTTTAACAAGATTGGCCAAATTGACAGCATCTGTAAACGACAAAATGTAATTGGCTCAATTGATGGACTTTTCATTGGAGGAAGAGAAAAAATATGTGGAAAAGGAGAAAATGCTGGTAACCAGTATTTTCTTCCATCCCATATTTTTTTCAAAACTTTTCTCACTTCAGATTGCTAAAACTAGATACTGTGTGGGAAAGAGTTAACTAACATATTTCAGCAAAGAGAAAGGGCATATCAGCTCTTTAACTCAGTTACTTTCGAAAAACCTTTCATGTTTCTTGGTCAAAGATCCATCTCTTTAAATTTATGCTCGATATACCGGTATCTTAGAGAAAGACAGAGCAAATACAAAATCAGTAATGTAACCCCAAGATTGCAAATTAAATCAAATGAACATTTAAAGTCAGATGAAAATACTAAAGAATGCAATTTCAAGACTTTAGTGGCAAGATAGCTCACACAGTATCTGAAAAGCATTGTCTGATCATGATTCACACTGTAAAAGCTAGAGCTATCAGTAAAGGTGATTATACCCCCCACCAGCTCCTTGTCACAAAACAGCTCTTTGTCACAGAATGCAGAATGGTTTCGTAAAAAAATAAGAGTTGAAAAAAAAAGTGGGAAAAGAGTTATAGTACTTGTAAACTGCGCTTCTCATTAATGTGGTCTATCTGTATATGAAGTTTGATGTCACTAGCTTAAATGATTCAGAAGTTATGCCCCGGACAAATATCCAAAGTTAAAACTTACAAAGGGCAATAACTCGAAAAATAAATGGAATAGAGTTATGGTTCTTGTACACTGCACTTCGCCTTATAGTGATCTATCTGTGTGTGAAGTTTGAAGTCATAAGCTTCAATACTTTGGAAGTTATGCCCTGGACAAAAATCCATTGTTAAAATTTACAACGGGCAACAACTCGAAAAATAAATGAAGTAGAGTTACTGTTCTTGTACACTGCACTTCTCCTTAATGTGATCTAACTTTGTGTGAAGTCTGAAGTTCCTAGCTTCTATACTTTGGAAGTTATGCCCTGGACAGAAATCCATAGTTAAAATTTACAAAGGGCAACAAGCTTAAGGGGAGATAATTCGGCAACCAATGGCAGCAAGGTCGTGAAAATTGCACATGCACAATTTCATATGTACCCAAACATTATGTGTAAATTTCAGTACAGTACTTGAAAAACTGTAGGAAAAAAGCTCCGGGCAAAATTGTGTCTACAGACAGACGGACGGACGGACAAACGGACGGACAGCCATGGCGATTCAAGTATACCCCCCTCCACTTCTTGTGGGGGGTATAAAAAAAAAGCATCTGTGCTATGCAAGTCAACTGTCAACCTAAACTGAGCTAGGATTCGCCATGCCTTAGTGGTTACAGCACTGGATACTTTGTGGCATTCCAGCTGGCAGAGCTCGGTCCCATGATTATGTCCTCGGACAAGGCAGCTAAGCATCCCAGCCAATTCTTACTGAAATCCCATTGTGAAATCTAGGTAAAACATGATTAAGCGAGCCTTTGCCATGAGATAACTAATATGTTTCAAACCCGATTCAAAGAAAGAGACTCCCTCAATCTGGTTGTTATTACCAGGATGATGTATTGGTGAAAAAAATAAATATGAAAAGAAGAAAACAATACAATGATTTAACAGTACATTTATTGATGTGATACAGAAAATCTTCTCATTAAAGGTGAGCAGCAAGGTGAAATACAAAGCACTGTAAGCATAAACCTAAACAAAAACAGAGAGATAAGAAACAATGAAAATGTGTCAGATAAGTAAATGAAGAAAGTGCACACCGAAATGGACAGTACTGATGTGACTTTTATCGATAGAGATGCTTAAAGAAATCCCCATGCAGTAAGTCCTTCCTGATGATCAACACAACATTGTTTGGTGTTATGCTGGCAAATCACAAACATAAAATGCAGAGTAACCATGACCATGAAAAAGAAAATAGAAAATAAACGCTTAGCTTTATTGGTGAGTATGATAATGACACAAGCCTTTGTCAGATACTAAGGCATCCCACAGGAACACATAAAAATAGTTGTTTCCTGAAAATTGGAACATAAGAGGGAAGGAGAAATGAAATCAAATTATCAGTGAATGCCTATTACTCAAAAATCAGTCATGTTTTCTCAGATGCCAAAACTCTAGACTTGTTTAAAATCGGATGCATTTGCATTCGACAAATTAGATGTGGCTCAAGTAAAGGTATTCATGACAGGAAACATTGTGGGAAAAGGAGAAAATGCTGGATACCAGCATTTTCTCCTTTTCCCTCAATGTTTTCAAAAGCAGTCTTTCTCAGGGTCATTAAAGTAGTTCATGATTTTTTGGTAAAGTGTGAAGGACAATAGAAAGTGTTTCTTTGTGGTCATCTAGTCATCATAACAGTGTGCCTGTGTCTTTCTTTGCACGAAAAAGTGCACAAACATCCCTATTTACTTACATGAGCTATCAGGGCGCGTATTCACCAACCATTCTTGGTCTTACTCTCCAGAATTTTCTAAATTTGAAAGAAACACAACTTCTGATTGGCTAAACCATATAGCCAATCAGAAAATGTGTTGCTTTCAAGTTTAGAATGTCTCAGATATAAGGCTAAGAAAATTCCTAAGAATGGTTGGTGAATACTGCCCCTAGGACTGCTGCTATGCATTTTTTTTTTTCGTGCAAGGATACACTAGTTCAAGCTGCTACTTTTGATTCGAATATTTTTGAAAACTGGACAAATTTCTTTTTTAAGGTGTGTAGAAAACCAAGCTTTCTGCTTTATCATGCATTATTGTTGATAACAAAGTAACTATGAACACAGAGGAACACAGTAGGCACACAAAACAATAAATCATTACTTTAAATGCCATTTTCAGTCTCGCCAGAAACGAAAGAAGTCTATGAACTGGAAATAACAATGTCAGTAAAGAAACAGGGTATTCTTTAATTCTCAAAGATATAGAAAACAAGAGGGCCATGATGGCCCTGGATCACTCACCTGAGTAGAGTGCCTTAAAGGTATTTCTTTAATTTGACCAAGTGACCTAGTTTATGACCCCAGGTGATCCAATCGCATATTTCAAGAAGACAAACATTCTGACCAATTTTCAAGTCAATTGAGCAAAAAATGTGGCCTCTAGAGTGTCCTAACGGTATTACTTTAATTTGATCTAGTGAACTAGATTATGACCCCAGGTGACCCAAATCTGAACTGGTCTTGGACTTTATCAAAAGAAACATTTTAACCAATTTTCAAATCAACTGAATAATAAATGTGGCCTCTAGAGTGCACACTAGGCATTTCTTTAATTTGACCAAGTGACCTAGTTTATGACCCCAGTTGACCCAAATTCAGATTTATGAGAGATTTCACAAAGACAAACATTCTGACCAATTTTAAAGGCAACTGAGCAAATAATGTGGCCTCTAGAGTGCCCACAAGGTATTTCTTTAATTTGACCTAGTGACCTAGATTATGGTTCCAGGTGACCCAAATCCAAACTCATCTGATATTTCATCAAGCCAAACATTCTGGCCATATTTCAGGTCATTTGAGCAATAATTGTGGCCTCCAGAGTGCAAACAAGGTATTTCTTTAATTTCACCAAGTGACCTAGTTTATCACCACAGTTGGCCCAAATTCAGACTTATGTGAGGTTTTATAAAGACAAAATTTCTGACCAATTTTCAAGGCAACTGAGCAAATAATGTGGCCTCCAGAGTGCAAACAAGGTATTTCTTCAATTTGACCTAGTGACCTAGTATATGACCCAAGATGACCCAATTTTGAACTCAATGAACTTGTTGTGCTTAGATGGGCAAACAAACTTAGAAGAGAATCACTACATACCAAATATCAAAGCTCTACACCTTCCAGTTTAAAAGAAGAATTTTAAAGTTTTCCTTCTTTGTTCCTATGTTCGAACTTGTGACCCCCGGGGTTGGGCCAGTTTTGACCCAAGCAGCATCCTTGGAACAACCTTGGTAGAGGTCCACTAGGAGATGCTACATACCAAATATCAAAGCTCTACACCTTCCCGTTTAAGAGAAAAAGAAATTTAAAGTTTTCCTTTTTTGTTCCTATGTTCAAACTTGTGACCCCCGGGGTTGGGCCAGTTTTGACCCAAGCATCATCCTTGGGATAAACTTGGTAGAGGTCCACTAGGAAATGCTACATACCAAATATCAAAGCTCTACAACTTCCCGTTTAAGAGAAAAAGAAATTTGAAGTTTTCCTTTTTTGTTCCTATGTTCAAACTTGTGACCCCTGGGGCGGGGCCAGTTTTGACCCCAGGGGCATCATATGAACAAACTTGGTAGAGGTCCACTCTGAGATGCAACATACCAAATATCAAAGCTCCACGCCTTTCGGTTTCAGAAAAGAAGAATTTTAAAGTTTTCTTTCTTTGTTCCTGTGTTCGAACTTGTGACCCCCGGTACGGGGCCAGTTTTGACCCCAGGGGCATCATGTGAACAAACTTGGTAGAGGTCCACTAGAAGATGCTACATACCAAATATCAAAGCTCCACGCCTTCCTGTTCCAGAGAAGAAGATTCTTAAAGTTTTTCTTTTTTGTTCCTATGTTCGAAATTGTGACCCCCGGGGCAGGGCCAGTTTTGACCCGAGGGGCATCATATGAACAAACTTGGTAGAGGTCCACTCTGAGATAGAACATACCAAATATCAAAGCTCCACGCCCTTCGGTTTCAGAAAAGAAGAATTTTAAAGTTTTCTTTCTTTGTTCCTATGTTCGAACTTGTGACGCCTGGGGCAGGACCAGTTTTTAGCCCAGGGGCATCATATGAACAAACTTGGTAGAGGTCCACTAGAAGATGCTTCATACCAAATATCAAAGCTCCACGCCTTCCTGTTTCAGAGAAGAAGATTTTTAAAGCTTTTCTTCTTTGTTCCCATGTTCGAACTTGTGAACATCCGGGGCAGGGCCAGTTTTGACCCAAGCAGCATCCTTGGAACAAACTTGGTAGAGGTCCACTAGAAGATGCTACATATCAAATATCAAAGCTCCACGCCTTCCTGTTTCAGAGAAGATTTTTAAAGTTTTTCTTTCTTGTTCCTATGTTCGAACTTGTGACCCCAGGGGCTGGGCCATTTTTGACCCGAGGGGCATCATATGAACAAACTTGGTAGAGGTCTACTAGAAGATGCTACATACCAAAAATCAAAGCTCTACGCCTTCCAGTTTCAGAGAAGATGATTTTTAAAGTTTTCCTTCTTTGTTCCTATGTTCGAACTTGTGACCCCCAGGGCTGGGCCAGTTTTGACCCAAGCAGCATCCTCGGAATAAACTTGGTAGAGGTCCACTAGGAAATGCTACATACCAAATATCAAAGCTCTACAACTTCCCGTTTAAGAGAAAAAGAAATTTAAAGTTTTCCTTTTTTGTTCCTATGTTCAAACTTGTGACCCCTGGGGCAGGGCCAGTTTTGACCCCAGGGGCATCATATGGACAAACTTGGTAAAGGTCCACTCTGAGATGCAACATACCAAATATCAAAGCTCCACGCCCTTCGGTTTCAGAAAAGAAGAATTTTAAAATTTTCCTTTTTTGTTCCTATGTTCGAAATTGTGACCTCCAGGGCAGGGCCAGTTTTTACCCCATGGACATCATATGAACAAACTTGGTAGAGATCCACTAGAAGATGCTACATACCAAATATCAAAGCTCCATGCCTTCCTGTTTCAGAGAAGAAGATTTTTAAAGTTTTTCTTCTTTGTTCCTATGTTCAAACTTGTGACCCCCGGGGTTGGGCCAGTTTTGACCCAAGCAGCATCCTTGGAATAAACTTGGTAGAGGTCCACTACGAGATGCTACATACCAAATATCAAAGCTCTACAACTTCCCGTTTAAGAGAAAAAGAAAATTAAAGTTTTCCTGTTTTGTTCCTATGTTCAAACTAGTGACCCCTGGGGCGGGGCCAGTTTTGACCCCAGGGGCATCATATGAACAAACTTGGTAGAGGTCCACTCTGAGATGCAACATACCAAATATAAAAGCTCCACGCCTTTCAGTTTCAGAAAAGAAGAATTTTAAAGTTTTCTTTCTTTGTTCCTATGTTCGAACTTGTGACCCTGGTGCGGGGCCAGTTTTGACCCCAGGGGCATCATGTAAACAAACTTGGTAGAGGTCCACTAGAAGATGCTACATACCAAATATCAAAGCTCCACGCCTTCCTGTTTCAGAGAAGAAGATTTTAAAAAATTTTCCTTCTTTGTTCCTATGTTCGAAATTGTGACCCCGGGGCAGGGCCAGTTTTGACCCCAGGGGCATCATATGAACAAACTTGGTAGAGGTCTACTAGGAGATGCTACGTATCAAATATCAAATCTCTACGCCTTCCAGTTTCAGAGAAGATGATTTTTAAAGTTTTCCTTCTTTGTTCCTATGTTCGAACTTGTGACCCCCAGGGCAGAGCCAGTTTTGACCCTGTATGAACAAACTTGGTAGAGGTCCACTAGAACTAGAAGATGCCAAATATCAAAGCTCTATGCCTTCTAGTTTTAGAGAAGAAGGTTTTTAAAGTATTCCATTCTTTGTTCCTATGTTCGAATTTGTGACCGCCGGGGCGGGGGCCAGTTTTGACCCCAGGGGCATCATATGGACAAACTTTGTAAAGGTCCACTAGGAGATGCTATATACCAAATATGAAAGCTCCACACCTTCAAGTTTCAGAGAAAATGATTTTTAAAGTTTTCCTTCTTTGTTACTATGCTCGAGCTTGTGACCCCCAGGGCGGGGCCAGTTTTGACCCCAGGGGCATCACATGAACAAACTTGGGAGAGGTCCACTAGAAGATGCTACATACCAAATATCAAAGCTCCACGCCTTCCTGTTTCAGAGAAGAAGATTTTTAAAGTTTTCCTTCTTTGTTCTTATGTTCGAACTTGTGACCCCCGGGGCAGGGCCAGTTTTGACCCCAGGGGCATCATATGAACAAACTTGGTAGAGGTCCGCTAGGAGATGGTACGTACCAAATATCAAATCTCTATGCCTTCCAGTTTCAGAGAAGATGATTTTTAAAGTTTTCCCTCTTCGTTCCTATGTTCGAACATGTGACCCCCAGGGCAGAACCAGTTTTGACCCTGTATGAACAAACTTGGTAGAGGTCCACTAGGAGATGTTACATGCCAAATATCAAAGCTCTATGTCTTCTAGTTTTAGAGAAGAAGATTTTTAAAGTATTCCTTCTTTGTTCCTATGTTCGAATTTGTGACCCCAGGGGCATCATATGAACAAACTTGGTAGAGGTCCACTAGGAGATGCTATATACCAAATATGAAAGCTCCACGCCTTCAAGTTTCAGAGAAAATGGTTTTTAAAGTTTTCCTTCTTTGTTGCTATGCTCTAGCTTGTGACCCCTGGGGCGGGGCCAGTTTTGACCCCAGGGGCATCACATGAACAAACTTGGTAGATGTCCACTAGGAGATGCTACATACCAACTATCAAAGCTCTGCGCCTTCTAGTTTTAGAGAAGGAGATTTTCAAAGATTTTGCTATTTTTTTCCTTTTCGTTGCCATGGCAACCAGAGTTAAGGGTGGAATTCAATTCTTTGAACAACTTTGATAGAGCTTCACCAAAGGAACATCCCTGCCAAGTTTCATTAAGACTGGCCCAGTGGTTTAGGAGAAGATGTTTAAAGAAACTGTTGACGGACTACGGACGCCGGAAATAGGGCGATCACAATAGCTCAACTTGAGCACGTTGTGCTCAGGTGAGCTAAAAAGGTTTGAAAATTAGTACTTCTTTGTTCAATAACCCTGCTCATAACCAGCCATTGTTTCTTTCCAAGCTTACCAAGCCCTAAACAGCTTTCCACCCACCGTTAGAACATAAAATATTCCAATACACAGGGTAGACATCTGTGATTAATTAATTTAGAGCAATCACAAGTTCACATAACAATTTAACCTAGTCCTTGTGGGCCTTTTGGCTTAAATTCTTGTTCTTTTATGCAATTTTATACCAGTTTGTAGCATGGTCTACAAATGGCCTTTAACTCATAAGATCTTAACCTTCCTCACATCTTAATCCTTATCTCCGAATTTTAACAACTCGGAGAAGGAGGACATTTGAAAACATTGTGGGAAAAGGAGGAAATGCTGATCACCACAGTGGTTACCAGTGTTTTCCAATGTTTTCTTGCCCTTCAGAGACAAATTCAATAATTTGATCCATGCGTAATTTGTTGTCTGAAAATTCTTCCGATTCGGACTGTGTGGTAAAGGGTTAAAAGAACAAAAAAGATTGCTGTAGTTTCCTAATGAAATTTCAGTTTTAAATATATTTTAAATATTTTCAAAGTATATTTTTCTCCAAAAGCACAAAAACAGAAATACTTTGATAAGCTGATGTGAAACTTGACAGCCTACACACTAAATAATTAATAAGAATTAAAATGCACAACAGTTACACAAGCAACAAGAGCACTGCATGTGCTAATGGTTGGCTACAGTTGCTTGTTTTTCAGTTAAAATTTATAAGTCATACAAAGGGGCATAACTGTGTCAAAAATACTTTGATGGTTACCTGCCTTGTTGTATAGGTTCCCCTTCTGATAGTTAAAAACTACTCTGATTTTGATGTAAATATCAGTAACAACAGAGATATTACAAAATATTGAAGTTTTTGAATGACAGGTCCAGGACAATACCTAAATGTTTTCTTTGAAAACAGCCGAGCTAATATATTTCATTAGAAACAATGATCTTTGAAACTGTTCTTACTTTTCCATTTTACATCTCATGTGAAAAAAACTATAAAGTAATCAAATTTGACATAAATAGAGTAATGCACCAATTCTATGTAATCTTTGTAATGTCTTGTGTATACACATCTGCATGAGTGATGTGTTTCTCAGGAAATGTTTAACTTGGCAAATTCCAGCGCTGTTTTGACTGCCTCATCCAGCGCTTTTGTATTCGAGCCTGTGGCTTGCGCTGATAACTCTTTTCCACCTCCTTTCCCATTAATCAATGGCACAACCTTAGACACCCATGCATTGGCACCAAAACCATTTCCAACAGCCTCCTGTTAATGACAAAAATTGAGTCAATCTTTTTCTCTCAAAATTAATCAAGAAAAAGTTCATACGTAGGGGCATACATATATTACAGGAAAGAGGGACAAACAGAAAACAATCTTTTTTTTTTTTATTTTCCAGAAAGGTTTTTTTGCACATTTTTGTAAATCCAATATCCAACAACCTTTGCAGTCTAGTCTTGATCCAGTCAGATTGAAAAAAAAAATCTTCCACCTGTCTACTTAGGTAAAGAGTTGACTACGCCTTTGACCTTAGTGCTATTACAGAAACCTGTGTTTGGAAATTTAAAGCAACAGAAACCTAAACTAAGTAAATGCAACTTAATTTAAAATTAAATCTTCACCATAAAACCTATCCTAGTATGGTGAAATCCATGCCATGTCATGACTGAATGAATCAATGAATGAATCAATCAAGCCATCATTCAATCAATCAAATCAAATGATTCAATCAATCAAATCAAATCAAAAGAATTTTAGACTAGTCTAAACTGGAAGCACTTGTATATGACAAACTAAATGTGGTTCAAATGAGCAAAGCCGTCTGTGAAAGGGTAGAAAAACATTGTGGGACAAGGAGAAAATGCTGGTCACCAGCATTTTCTCCCTTTCCCACAATGTTTTCAAAAGCCTTATTTCTCAGGATCATTAAAACTATGGTTTGTGTGGTAAATGGTTAAGGAATGTGTAAAATACATTACAGAATTACCTTTGGAACACAGCTCATGCACAGTATTTTATTGTTATCCTCATCTACAGAGAAAAACATGGTGGATGTCTCTGGGCTGAGAGCTTTGTACTGTTTCATGGCAGCATCTAATGCCTGTAACAAATTTTATCCTGTTTAATTCTACAATGAAATGGAAGTACGGAGTAGCTGAAGAAACCAACCAACCAATTATTACATAACTTAACAGAAGCATGAAACGCAGACAACAGACAGATGCATTTGACATTTTGTAGACATGCCTTAACCCTAACAATTTATCTACAGCCACACACTCCTACAATTCAACCTTAATGCAGACAACTAAATAAATTCAACCTTTTTCAAGGTCTCAAACTTTGTTTCCATCCTAATCAAAGATGATTTTGACCAAAGATTAGCATCAGGTAGTAGACAGGTTATATCCAAAATCAGACTGCACACCCTGTACAGTCTAATCTTGATCTTTATCATCTTAATGTTATTCTTGGTCTCTTTCACAAGAATTTTTGAAACTTTGAAGTACATGTAACACAGTTTATCCGAAAGTGTGTTACTTTCAAAATCTAGAATAAGCCTAAGAGTAGACCTAAGCACACAATTTAGAATGGCTGGTGACTACAGGCCCAGATGTACATACAAACACAAAAATAGAAGTAATGTAAAGGGTTAAGACCCTATGAGCCATGCTCTGTGAAAAGAGGGTTGAATGCATCTGCAAAAAATATCGACCTAGACCAGCATGCACAGTTCGCGCAGGCTGACCCCTGTCGAAACATTTTGCTACGGGTAAATGTTCTGCGTGTCCAAGGACCATTCTACTACAGGATTCAGCCTGTCATTAGACGAAACAGATTCATAATTATGCGTCGACTTGCATGGTATAATGCATCAAAGAGATGCATTACAGCCCTTTTTGTCAGAGTATGGCTCAATCATAATGCATTTTGTGACTACTATTTTAGTATGTGAAGATCAATTCATTTCAAATAGTTGCTGTCTTTATGACAGCAGTATGGCCAATACCTCATAGGACCAAAGAAGATATCAGGCCATAACTGATGACAGCCCTAACAAACACATAAAGATTTAACTCTTTACTCAACGACAAAATTTTAGACTTGTCCATATTGAAAGCATTTGCAGACAACAACATAAATGTGACTCAATGAATGAAATTTATCTATGGAAAGTTTGAAAACATTGTCGGAAAAGGAGAAAATGCTGGTTACCAGCACTTTCTCCTTTACCCAGAATATTTTCAGAGGTCTTCTTCCTCAGGGTCGTTCAAAGTTGAAATTGTGTGGTAAAGGATGAATATACCTTGCCATTGGAGCCTGCACTGAAGGTATGTACCACATATTTCTGATTTGGACTCTTCTCAATCATTTGTTTAGCCTCTTCCACTACTTCAGAGAGGATGTTAGCTTTTCTGGCTTTATCCAGATCATCCATCTTCTTCTTCAAGCCTTTCAGCTCCAGTCTCATCCTATCTCTTTGCCAGTATGGTATCATAGACTTTGTAACATCCTGAAAGAGACATTGCCATATTAATCTGAATGAGACAACAGTTAGAAGCACTGTTGAAGAAGAAATAGCATGTAAAAAAAATTCTCCTTCAGCCATGATGTTATCCTTTTTGTTCATGTATCTAACCTAAAATTATGTTGTTTTTTTTTCTTCAGTTTTTGCTATTGATAATTGTATTTGGTAACAGGTTATGGAGGTATTTACTGTTAATAACCTTTAAAATTATTTCTGCAAATAGAAAAGTATTTTCTCAAGGTGCCATCCTTATCTAACTATCTGCGACACACTTACATCATCCATTTCAACAATCCACCGTGTGAGCTGTTTTTCTGTGTACTCCTGTGTCTTCACGTTATTGTCTATCTTTGTCTTCAAATCTGACAAAGCTTTGTCCAATACCTCTGTACGATGTAATGCCTGTGAGGAGATCAAGACAAAGAGCAATTAATTACCAAAACCAATGTCAATTGCTGTTGACAAGATAGAGATTTTCCACCTGTTACCATATAAAAAAGCCATGTCTTTTTTTGGCTGCCCCCCCCCCCCCTTTTCCAGTTGGCAGCCTTTTGAAACATTAACCCTTTTACCAGATGAGAAAATTTTAGCCTTGTCCAAATTGAAAGCATTTGCGATGACAATTTTTCTTTGATAGGGTAGAAAACATTGTGGGAAAAGGAGAAAATGCTGGTTACCAGCATTTTCTACTTTTCCCACAATGTTTTCAAATGGCTTCTTTCCCAGGGGCATTAAAAGGCGGCATGGTGCGAGAAAGGGTTAAGTGAATAGGATCTATAGTAAAAAGAAATCCTTTCCTTTAAAGATATCTTCTCTCAATCACTTGAAATAGCATCATAATAGCATCATAATTTAACAGAGCTCCAGATAAGAGAAAGTGATGGTTATCTAAATGCATTATTTCCCTTCCAAACCCTATGTTCTGGGTACTCATTAGAATCGTCTCAATGAGACGATTCTAATGACTGCCCATAGTATAGGGTTTTGTGGAGAATAATTGATGTTTTCAAATTTGAAAATGAAATCACTACCTCTGTCTGGAGTTCTGATTTAATTTTGAATCAGACATAAGATTATTTGACATGAGATTTCACAAACCCTGGAGGCTTCTGACCCTGTTACAGCTATGATTCTTCGGATACCCTTAGAGATTGCTTCCTCAGACACTATCACCATCTTCCCGATATGGCTGGCATTCCTCAAATGTCTACAAAGAAATAATAGATTTTTGTAGTTTGTCATCAGATGCCTTTTTAACACAAAGAATGACAAAAAATGCACTTTTCCTAAAACTTATTTCTTCTCAGAAGCCAACCTAAAATTATACGAGCCATACTCTGTGAAAAAGGGGCTTAATGCATCTGCAAAAAGTATCGCAGTCCGCACAGGCTGACCTGGGTCGACACTTTTCGCTACTGGTCAATTTTCTGTATGTCAAAGAACTATTATACCTCATGATTCAATAGGTTAATATATAAAATGGATTTTATGGATCCATAATCATGATACTTTGCTTGGTTTAATGCATTACGGAAATACATTAAGCCTCCTTTTCACAGAGCATGGCTCATATCAAACAGTCACTTTATTTCAAATTAGAAATTCAAATTAGGCACAGACATCTAAATCTAGGTATACTGTTACCTGTAGGAATATGTATCATAAAGGTTGGAAAAAGTTATCAATCCGTTTGTATAGATGTTAATTATGGCAGACTTACGTGCCCCCACAAAACTCCACGGAAGTTGTAGACCCACCAGGTCCCATGGGGTCAGCCACAAGATCCTCTACAGGTATACCTATAGACAACACTCGAACAGGGTCAGGGTATACCTGCAAAATAACAATCCTACATGACAAGATTCTAAATGTTCTGACAATATGATTCGAGTATAAGCTTCAACATACAATTTTAACCCTTGGAATTAAGCTTCATATTCCAATTCCAAGTCATACTACATGGTCTAAGAAAACAAGAAGTTAATTGACAAATAAATTCTGGACATAGAGACAAGCAAATTTTCTATAAGATGAAGAAAGTGTCATAAAAGTATAATTAATCATCTACTATCAGGGCTTTTGTTTGACACGGGATTCCAGATTTTCACATAAAAAGAATCTAAAAATACCCTTTTTTGACTCCCTAAAAATTGCAATATGCCTAAATTTTACCTATCAACTTTTGCAGTGGTGCGTAAAAAAAAAAAAAAAAAATCAAAAGATCATTCTATAACAGGACATTAATATCAGTTCCAAACCTCATCAAAGATGGCCCTCAACCCTTGAATAGCCTTTGCCTCTACCAATGGGGTTTCTCTGGCAAACACTGTCTGTCTCTTGTCTGCCATTTCATTTACAATATCCTCTGTCTGTTTCACCTCCTTCACCGTCATTGCTCCCTGTTTTCAACAGTACAAAACATATTGGTTTGATGTGACAGGTGGACAAATATGTATGTAGAGGACTGTTGAAGACAGAACTGACACATGTCAACGTACATTTCTGCTTGTATGGTGTTTAATTCCATTTTAAACAATATACCTATCTATGCTTCCCGTGCTACTGACTACTTTCTCATTTAACCATGGCCGAAACAATGATCAGTTGTGACAGATGAACAAATCCTGTTTAAATCACTATCATCAATCCTCCAAAAGATATAAGCCAAACTGGGGATTCAAATCAGCCAAACCCTAGTTTCAAGCCCTGTACATAAGTGACCGAGCTACCATCTAGGCTTTAGAGTACACAACACATACAGACTAGTTCTATCTAGATTTAAAACCATCATTATAACCCTTACCAAACAATCCAGTGTTTTAACCCTTTACCAGACAATAAAATTTTAGCCTTGTCCAAATTGAAAGCATTTGCAGACAACAACTTCAATGTGGCTCAAATGGTGCAATTTTTCTTTTATAGGGTAGAAAACAGTGTGGGAAAAGGTGAAAATGCTGGTTGCTAGCATTTTCTCCTTTTCTCACAATTTTTTCAGAAGGCTTCTTTCTCGGGGTTGTTAACAGTCAGCATTATGAGGTAAAGGGTTATCAACCCTTGGGGAAAAAAGCTCTTAAGAACATTGCTCATTGCTGAAAAAAGGAGAAAATGCTGGTTACAAAAAGTAGTTCTGGCACCACATGAATCTTCTCTTTCATCAGCTAGGTTTTCTTCTCTTTCACAGACAAATCAAATTGTTTGAGCCTATTTTAATTTTTTGTCTGCAAATGCTTTCAAATTGGACAAGCAAAAGTTTGTCATCTCGTATAGACTTGAAACTTCAAAAAAGTTCATTACCTTTGCAGTGAAGTCAAATCTCAGTCTGTCTGGGGCAACAAGAGAACCTCGCTGATCCGCCTCATTCAGTACAGCCCTTAACCCAAAGTTCAACATGTGGGTTCCTGTATGGTTCTTCATGACAGAGGCACGTCTGGACTGGAAAAATCAAAGTTGTCTATACCTTATGTTTTGATGACCCTAATGAAGAAACCGTTTGGAAACACTGTATGGAAAAAAATGTGTTCTACCCTATCAAAGAAAAATCCCATGAGTGTTTGAATCACATTTTCATTATTGTGTACAAATGCCTTCATACTGGATGAGACAAACAGTTTGCTCCCTGGTAAACAATTAAAATATACAAGGAAATTGCTTCATGTGGTACAAGACTGACTGCACTGATCTTGGATCTTAAATTTCCAATATTGTCTGACATTTTTGCAAAAGCAGACTAAAAAATTACAATATTTTTGCTAATTCATGACCCTGAAGAAGATGGGTTCTGAAAAACATTGTGGAAAAAGGAGAAAATGCTGGTGACCATCATTTTCTCCTTTTCCCACAATGTTTTCTACTCCTTCACATACAAACCCCATTATGAGTCACATGTTGTCTGTAAATGATTTGAATTTGGACAAGTCTAAAGCAATATCAATGTGATCAATATCAGCAGATGCAAGGCTAACCTTCTCGTCTCTACTTACTTCATCAATGTTCAGCTTCAGAGTATCTCCCACTTTCAGAGTACCTTCAATAACTCCTATATGTAGTACATAGCCACCTCTAACTTGTACATTTCTCACTGTAAACTCTACATCCTGAAAAAATATACAAACAACTTGGCATTCTAATGTTCTATAGATAAAAGAAAATGTACTTCAAAGCAGGGGCAATAATTACAGCTTTCATTAAATGTGTTATTAACAGGAAATAAGCATGTATCTTGATAAATTATAGAATCTTTTTTTTTTTTTTTTTTTCAACAATTTTAGATGGCTTCTGATCTGTATCAACAACGGTAAACCTTTTAATGTATTCTAAAAATGACCAACAGAGATATGCTTGTCCTTTGGCTTGACTTCAATGGTGCTTTTTTGACTAAATGACATCCTATGACTGTGAATGGTTTCATTCTCTTCTTAGAACTCTTCAGAGGGTGAAGGAAATCAGTGAGATTTGCTTTTTGATGTATCATTGGACAGAAAATGAGTGCTGCGAAACATACTATGCCATGCTGGCAGGTGCCGGTGATGCTATTTATAGCACCATGTGACAATGTTACCAGTTGGTGTCAGTAAAATGTTTAAAATATGTTTTGTAATTTTAAGTTTAGGAAAAAATACATACATGTAATTCTCTCTTTACGCCCAGATGAAATTATAATTCTGATTAGCTATAATCTCAATTATCTTCAATTAATTAAAAGAGCCTTTTGAGCCACTGTCATTTGATTTGGTTTACAAAAAAATTTTTCATCATTTTTTTTTTTTTTGGGTGAACGTTCTTTTATCTCTTTTGAATTCTTTGGCAAACTTTACGGATGGGTTTTTTGCATTCTTAGTAAACAATTTTCAATCCTCCTCTTTCTGCATTTCTTTCAAATGCTCTCAAGACTGCTATACAGATATGAGTCATGCTCTGTAAAAAGGAGGCTTAATGCATCTGCAAAAAGTATCGATCAATGTCAGCCTGCACAGTCCACGCAGGCTGACCTGGGCAGAACTTTTTGCTATTGGTCTATTTTTTGCATACCTAAGGACCAGTTTACCTCATGATTCAGTGGGTTGATAGACAAAATGGACTTTATGGATCCATAATTATATGATTAACTTGCTTAGTATCATGCATCATGGGAATGCACTAAGCCCCATTTTGCCAGAGCAAGGCTCATGAATTATATAGTCATCATTAACACCTTTCATGTTATCAGCCACTTTCTATCAATCTTTATTACACATTTCTTTCATACTCTATCATTGTCTAAGACCAAATTATGCTGATGCAGTAAACAGATATATCAGAAAGGACAGACTACTTGTTACAAATTTCTTGAAGCCTAATCTTAGTCTGTACTGTCTACTGAAGCAAGTAAAATAGCCTTTTGCAACAAATGGGATAAGCCAATATTCATAATTATCAGACAATACCTCTTCATTCTCTTTCACCATGAACCCTTCATCAAATATCTGGCCTCCCTGTTCTGCGTAGAAACAAGTTTTGTCCAGCAACAAGCCACATTCCTGACCTGAGGTCACAGTGTCTACAAATTCCTTATTTCTTCTGATTGCTATAACGGTCCCTGTGCATGTCTCAAAACCTGCAGAATAATAGACAACTTTCACCTCCACCAACAGACTATAGAGCATTCTGTACATCATTTTTTGTGATTCCCTCTACATATGGGTACAACATTATACATGATTAACATCATTCTTCTTTACCTATGTACATATATTTTGTTTTAGTTCTATCCGTCATATTCCATGCATTTTCATCCTTTACCTATGAATACCAAATTTTAACAACCCTGAAGAAGATGGCTTTTGAAAACATTTTGGAAAAGGACAAGAGGTTGGAATCAGCATTCTCTCCCAGGGTTCCCCCTGGCCATTTTTTTTCTTGCGCCACCACTTTTGCCAAATGAGAAAAGTTTGCACCACATTAAGATAATTGGAGCCAGTTTAGTGCCATTTTTAAAATGAAAGTATATTGGGTCGGCCATGATAAAAAATCTGTAATAAAATGTCTTCTCTTTGTTGTATCATGAGCAATGAAATAAATGAAGAAACATTTTGCCATTTGATTAGTTTTTTACCGATATCTATATTTATTGCATGAATATAGTACAGCAGCAGGTGCTTGATTTTCAGTGTAAATCCCAAGGTGAAAAAGGGGCATGGCTGTGCTTCAAAATGCTTTGTTACCTGCTTGTTGTATACGTTCCCCTTTTGATAGTTACTAACTTGTTCAGGTTTGAATTAAATATCGTCAGTAATAATAGAGATATTAAAACATTTCAAACTTGTTGCACAACGATGACAGGGCTATGGCAATAACTTGACGTTGTATCTTCAAAAACAGCCAAGCTAAAAATGTTGACTTCCCCGTATTGAAAGCTCTGGAAGACAAGAAAATACTGGGTTATTCATGGCTCAAATGATACATCTTGCCTTTTGAAGGGTAGAAAAAATTAACAGGCAATATCATAATCGTAATCTACAGATCAGTTTACGTGAAAAAAATAGCAACCAACTTCTTTAACTGTGAAAGGAATAATTGATCGCAAAAATTCCAGTCTGCAAAAATAAGTAGCGAGCCGATAAATCAGTTATCCTGAGGTCCAATCTTCTTTAATAGTGATGTGTTAATTATCGAATAAATCAACCCGAACATAGTGAGGTCGTCGCTAAATACAGTCCATAATGCCCCTCATATACCTGTAACAGGTTGCATATAATGCAGAATGAAGGCGTGACTTTAGAAATTATGGGCGGCGACTAAATCTCGTATGTGATTCCTGACTGGTTTGCAGTACTGCATATTGTGTAAAAATTCTGTGTTCACACCCTTTGATGCAGATGGTGCGTGGCGAAATTGACATTTGATTGATTATTAGCATTGCATGGTGTATATGCGTGTATTGTGTGTAACCAGACAAACCCCATATAATATACAGACTGTTATTTAGATCACCTGCCGTGACGGGGTGTATCAGCGACAATTACAAACTGGTTATCAATTTTTCAGTTATAGATATGCTTTCACACACTGCGGTGACGGGGACCAGTATCAAAATGTACAGCACCCCAATGTGAAAAATATCGGCACCAGTCATTTTCGCCATTTGGCTTTTTCTTGCGCCACCTTACAAAATCTAGCGCAAATGGCGCCAAATGTGAAGCCCAGCAGGAACCCTGTCTCCTATTCCCACAATACTTTTTACCTTGTCAAAGAACTTTCGTTCATTTGCATCACTTTTAACTTAATTGTCTGCATAGGCTTTCAATTTGGAACAGTCCACAACCTGTTGTCTGGTAAAGGGAACAGTATAAAATGAAACTTAAATGGGCCATGCTCTGTGAAAAGTGGGTATAATGCATCAGCAAAAAGTACTGACCCAGGTCAGCTTGCACCGGCTGACCTG
This sequence comes from Tridacna gigas, assembly GCA_945859785.2. Classification (NCBI taxonomy): domain Eukaryota; kingdom Metazoa; phylum Mollusca; class Bivalvia; order Cardiida; family Cardiidae; genus Tridacna; species Tridacna gigas. The sequence continues at coordinate 53,344,851 of OX244034.2, forward strand.
TGTCAAAGCTTTTTTGTTTTTGGTAAATTTTCTGTATTTCAAAGGACCATTCAACCTCATGATTCAGTCAGTTGTCAGACAAAATGGATTTTGTGGATCCATAATTATATGATGATTTCATGCAGGCTGACCTGGGTCGAAACTTTTCGTTGTCAATTTTCTGTATGTCCAAGGACCACTCTTTCTCATGATTAAGTCAGTTGTTAAAATAGGTAGCTATTACGGATCCATAATTATGTGATGATTTGGTTGGTATTATGTAGCACGGAGATGCATTAAGCCCCCTGTTGCCAGAGCATGGCTCATTCATTAGGGGCTTCTGCCTACTTTATAGATCCATAGTTCAGAAAAAGACTGCAGAGAATGTCCACTTCTTTTGTCAAGCTTTAAGATAAAAATCTCTCTCAGGTCCAGTGGATTGTATTTTCAGCTGTCAAACAAGGTTACTCTTTGAAAAGGAGGCTTAATGCATTTGCTAAAGGTATTGACCCAGGTCAGCCTGCACAATCCATGCAGGCTGACCTGGGCCAAAACTTTTCGCTATTGGTCAATTTTTTTGTGTGTACAAGGACCTTTCTACCTCATGATTACGTCCGCTGTTAAAAAAAAGTGGCTATTATGGATCCATAATTATGTGATGGTTTGATAGGTATCACACATCATAGAGATGCATTAAGCCCCCTTTTGCCAGAGCATGTCTCATATATTTCCTGCTGAAAGAGTCACAGTTTTCTAGAAAGCCCACGAAGAAACAACTACTATTGACTTACTGTAGGTCCCATTCTCATCAGCAGCATATCTATATTTAGGCAGGTCATCTGTTGGGGGTATGCCTTTATCTTGTAGTTCACTAATCGCATGGACATTAAGGTTTATTTCCTCATCTACAGTTCTCCCTGTACCTTGAGATATCTCCTGATTAAGAAAGCAAAGAATACATGAGCAAATGTATGTATTGGACTATTTCTATTCATTGTAAGACACTTCTCACTTGACGTGCATCCAGTCTGTGCAGGCGAATAAAAGAAAACATATTTCGAGACCAAGATGGTTTTAATCTGAATCAGGATCTCAGAAACATCAACTTGACATTTCATTTTTTTCACAGAGACAAATATACAGGTGAAAAACTTGGGTTTCCAAATGTAGGCTTATTTGTTTGTTGTATCATGCCTTCAGAAGCTATTCAGTTATACCGGGATAGCTGATATGCCTATCTAGTGAAAGATTCTGCATGTAACACTCTATTGGGCACCAGCCACTTTCTCAAAGAAAAGGTGTTGGGAAAAAAAAAAAGAGTTCAGATTGACTGATTGATTGTATGGTGTTTAACGCCGTTTTCAACATTATTTCAGCCAGTGCACCTATCCATGCTTTCCTGGAGTTTCTTTTACTAGTACTCTGCACTATATTCTTTCCAAGCCACTGGCTGCTTTCTCACATAACCATCGTTGAAACAATAGTCAGCGGCGAGAGAGGAATGAATCCTGTCGCAATGACTATCATCAATCCTTGGAAAAAAATTGGCCAAGCCGGGGATCAAACCAAAAAAGTGTTCAGCAGTATGCTAGAACATAGTAACACTCTCAGTACTCTCATACATGTAATAGGTTACCTAGGGCCCTTTTGTTCACTGCTTACACTTTTGTAAGCATGGAAATTTAAACATACAACAGACCAACAGACAAAATCTTTACCTGCGCAATTTTCTTTGCATCTTCATAAGCCCCCATGTCAATAGACAGCCCTTTTTCTTCTGACATGAGTTGTGTTAAATCAACAGGAAAGCCATATGTATCATACAGTCTCCAGGCCACATCACCCGGCAGTATATTGGTGTCACCGAGTTTGTTTATAGTTCTCTCCAACAGTCGTTTACCTCGAGACAAGGTCTTCAAAAACTGTTGTTCTTCTTCATTTATCACATCTTTTACCTAAAAGAAAAGAAAAAATCATTTTTCGGTCTTGTTACCTCTGGCAGATGCATTTCTTTATTTAGAGAAGTAAACTATTTAAAATTTTGCTTCTTCTTTTATTGCAATGTTTGGTTTGTGTTCATGTATAAAACAAGCCATGCTCTGGCAAAAAGGGGGTTAGATGCTTCTCAGAAATGTTTTATACCATGTAAGCCGTCACATAATTAAGAATCCATAAAGTCCATTTTGTTTAACAACCAACTGAATCATGAGGCAAAATGATCCTTGGACATGCAGGAAATTTACAAATACCAAAAACTTTCAATCCATGTCAGACTGCATGGACTGCCCAAGTTGACATGGGTTGAAACTTTTTGCAGATGCATTAAATCCCCTTTATACAGAGCATGACTCAAATGTTACTGCATGTTATCTATATTTCATGCAGATATTTTTGATGTAATATGTTACTCAGTCATAAGATAATTTTTGAAGCAATAAGTAGAACAAACATGCTGTTTGAAAATAGTGTGACAGTAATTTTAATTTCTCATGAGAGCAACCAAATCTACTGCAGCAGTTTGCTTCTGGAAAACTTATGGAACTTACATTTATGATATATATGTATAAGGTACAGACCCTTTTTCAAAAAAAATATGAAGACAAGTACAATCACTTATATTCATAGAGATTGCTTTAAGAATACACAACTACAGTAATCAAATACAAAATGATTAAATACTGAATACAATTAGAAAAGGCCTGAACAATAATCCATCTATCTCAACTGATAATTGTCATACCATATCTGGATCCTTCTTCACTTCTGGAAAAGCGTCTCCCAACAGTTCAACAACAGCATCTACCATTGAGGCAAAAAATCCTGGTTTTGCTCCAAGTTTTTCTGTAGCATATCTTACTGCACGGCGTAGAATTCTTCTAAGAACATACCTGAATAAAAGAAAAGATTCTAATACAATCTTCAACTTTAAATTGATAAATTTGAATTATCCTGATTGTGTCTGTTTCTTTGTATATCTGTAATTTTCTAATTCTAGAAATTTTCAAGATTTTGGTTAGCATATTAACTCTTTACTAAACAACAAAATTTTAGACTATTCCAAATTGAAAGCATTTGCAGACGACATAATAAATGTCACTGAAAAACTGAAATTTGTTTATGGAAGGGTAAAAAACATTGTGGGAAAAGGAGAAAATGCTGTTTACCAGCATTTTCTCCTTTTCCCACAATGTTTTCAAAAGCCTTTTTCCTCAGGGTCGTTAAAAGTTGGGCTTGTGTGGTAAAGGCTTAAACTGCACGACACAGAATTCTTTCAGTAAATACCTGTATAACAATCAAAGTTTTTATATCAATCTCCAGCTAAGTGATAAGTTTAGAGGGAGCCTTTTGTACTTTTCTCTCATTTTCTAGTTTAGGAAGTTTTAGGACTTAAACAAATATTCAAATTTTATTTTAGCATCGTAACAGCTAGGTCTGAATGCTACCTCAGTTTGTCTGTCAATATTATGTCCAGTTTTGAACAGAATTTTGATTGTTTTTTGACTCCCTATTTACTAAAAGTCAAGTCATAAACAATGATCCTAAACATTCTTTGAAATGCCTATCCAAACTAACTTTGCATTGCAAATGGTTTAGATCAGATCAGACTGTACAAAGAATGCAGTATAATCTGTTGTGCTCTGTCTTTGGACACACTGACACTGAGCATCAGTATTTAGCTCTCTCAGTATTTAGAACCGCTGCCAATATGGCAAAAGATCTAGTATCACCGCTAATTTACAAATAAAATTACATCTGGGATTACTTCCTCAAGTGTTTTGTGAGAAGTTTTTAACCTTAGTTCTGATACCATTCTTTTACCCTTAAAGAGCCTTTCAGAACCATAGTTGCCTTTGCAGACAGTGTAGATCATGGTGAGTCTGTACAGGATGTGCAATCTGATCTTTGATCCACATTGTCTGCTTTGCCAAGACATGCTTGACACGAGCGATTTTAAATTTGCAATAATTTGGGTGTTATTTCTTGACTGAAAATGTCGGTTGGATTCTTTCAGTCCTCTACAGGTTAATATAATTGATATACCCTCGTCCAGCATTGTCTGGCCTTCCCCCATCAGATAGGGCAATGGTGAGAGTCCTGGCATGGTCAGCTAGTACTCTGTAGGCCATATCAACACCATCTGTATCTTCTTCACCCACACGGCCCTGATATACTGGACATCCAGTGTTCTGTTACAGACACAGTACATGGTAAAGATACTAATTTTACAGTTTGCATTACATGTAAGTGGGACTCTGGAAAAAGGGGTGTAATTCATTTCCGTGATGCTTTTATACCAACTGTCTCATCACTTAATTATGGATTCATAAAATCCTTTTTTCCTAACAATCAACTGAATTGAAATGTAGAATCTTCTTCAGACATGCATAAAATTTACAAATAGCAAAAGGTATCAACCCATGTATTCCTGTGCGGACTGCACAGGCTGACATAGGTTGATACTTTTTCTTTTTGTCCCTCCCCCAGATACATTAAACCCCCTTTTCACAGAGCATGGTTCATATAAATATGCAAGAACAAGTAGTAATGCTGCTGCACAATTTTCTAGGAGATACATGAAAATGATTGTTATCAAATTTAACATAAATCATACTCTTTGTTTTAAAAGTGCTAGAAAAAGTGGGAAACAAACTCAGAATTGATCATATTCATGACTGAGAACTGTCTCATGCAAGAAAGTGGAAACTGCTGCTATACCAGTTTTACAGACAAAAATCAAATGATCACTATTACTTTAACTCTTTACCACACAACAAAATTTTGGACTGGTCCAAACTGAAAGCATTTGCAAACAACAAACTAAATGCTACACAGATTAGGTTAGTTTTCTTTGAAAGGGCAGAAAACACTGTGGAAAAAGGAGAAAATGCTGGTTGCCAGTAGTTTCTCCTTTTCCCTTAATGTTTTCAAAGGCTTTCTTTCTTTCTTTCTTTTCTAAAACTTTTATTGTTAGGTCAAAAGAGAAAGCAGAAAAACCTACCTTTTGGATAAAGTGAAAGAGAGGTTGGAAAACATCCGTGTCATAGTTTGAAGATTTCCTTTGTATGACAGATACTAAACGCTCCAGTCCCATCCCACAATCCACATGACCTTTAGGTAGAGCTTTTAATTCTGTTGCAGATTCCCTACAAAATCATAAATGTACAAGGTGAAACCTCTATTATTATAACATGCAATTAATGATAATTCTTTGCATGCTGAAACTAGAGCTATCACTAAAAGTGATCATACCCCCCCACCAGCTCCTTGTCACAAAACAGCTCTTTGTCACAGAATGCAGAATGGTTTCGTAAAAAAATAAGAGTTGAAAAAAAAAGTGGGAAAAGAGTTATAGTACTTGTAAACTGCGCTTCTCATTAATGTGGTCTATCTGTATATGAAGTTTGATGTCACTAGCTTAAATGATTCAGAAGTTATGCCCCGGACAAATATCCAAAGTTAAAACTTACAAAGGGCAATAACTCGAAAAATAAATGGAATAGAGTAGAGTTATGGTTCTTGTACACTGCACTTCACCTTATAGTGATCTATCTGTGTGTGAAGTTTGAAGTCATAAGCTTGTATACTTTGGAAGTTATGCCCTGGACAAAAATCCAAAGTTAAAATTTACAAAGGGCAATAACTCGAAAAATAAATGAAATAGAGTTACTGTTCTTGTACACTGCACTTCTCCTTAATGTGATCTAACTTTGTGTGAAGTTTGAAGTTCCTAGCTTCTATACTTTGGAAGTTATGCCCTGGACAAAAATCCATAGTTAAAATTTACAAAGGGCAACAAGCTTAAGGGGAGATAATTCGGCAACCAATGGCAGCAAGGTCGTGAAAATTGCACATGCACAATTTCATATGTACCCAAACATTATGTGTAAATTTCAGTGCAGTACTTGAAAAACTGTAGGAAAAAAATCCAGACAAAATTGTGTCTACAGACAGACGGACGGACGGACAGACGGCCGGACAGCCATGGCGATTCCAGTATACCCCCCTTCACTTCGTTCTGGGGGTATAACTAGCATACAGGACTTTAACTTTTAAATTAACTCTTTACTAAATGCCAAAATTTTAGACCAGTCCAAATTGAAAGCTTTTGCAGATGCCAAAATAAGTGTAAATCAAAAACTGAAATTCAGTTTTGGAAGAGTAGAAAATATTGTTGGGAAAAGAAGAAAATCCTGGTTACCAGCATTTTCTCCTTTTTCCACAAAGTTTTCAAAAGGCGCCTTCTTCAGGGTCGTTAAAAGTCAGGATTGTGTGAATAAGGGTTAAACCTCAACCTGCTAAATAAGTGAAATGAAACATGAAAGCCAACAGTAAGAAGCCAAGTTTTGCTATTTCAAAGTCATATTTTTTAGAAAAATATCTCCTTATCGGACAGTGTAGATCTAAGATCAGCCAGCATGTTCTGTGTAGTCTGACCTTGATCTATACTGTCCGTAAAAGGTTCTTCGAGTCACACTAAGCAGCCTAAGGGTTAAGATCATAATCTGAAGTTCAATACTGATCTAAAAGTCGGAGAACATGAGAGACATCCTGTTTAGTTCAACCTTGTAGTTGCTACCAGAGGGTCTTATACACTGACTGAAAAATGCATCTTTTACTAAGCTTTTTATGAGTAAAAATCACCTTTAATAACTGGTAGATCTCACTTATTTCCAAGGTCTTGCCCTGTTTTTTGTCTAAAATTTTACTGCAAACAAATTTCAAAATTTCTAAAACTGATATCAAAGATTTAAACAAGAGGGCCATGATGGCCCTGGGTCGCTCACCTTAGTAGAGTGCCTTTAAGGTTTTTCTTTAATTTGACCATGTGACCTAGTTTTTGACCGCAGGTGACCCAATTTCAAACTCATATTTCATGAAGACAAACATTCTGACCAATTTTCAAGTCAATTGAGCAAAAAATGTGGCCACGAGTGCCCTAAAGATATTTCTTTAATTTGACCTAGTGACCTAGATTATGACCCCAGGTGACCCAAATTTGAACTGGTCTTTGACTATATCAAAAGAAACATTTTAACCAATTTTCAAATCATATGAATAACAAATGTGGCCTCTAGAGTGCCCACTAGCTATTTCTTTAATTTGACCAAGTGACCTAGTTTATGATCCCAGTTGACCCAAATTCAGACTCATGTGAGATTTTACAAAGACAAACATTCTGACCAATTTTCAAGGCAATTAAGCAAATAATGTGGCCTCTAGAGTGCCCACAAGGTATTTCTTTATTTTGACCTAGTGACCTAGTTTATGGTTCCAGGTGACCCAAATCCAAACTCATCTGGTATTTCATCAAGACAAACATTCTGGCCAAATTTCAGGTCATTTGAGCAATAAATGTGGCCTCCAGAGTGCAAACAAGGTATTTCTTTAATTTGACCCAGTGAACTAGTTTATGACCCAAGTTGACCCAAATTAATCTTATGTGAGACTTTATAAAGACAAACTTTCTAACTAATTTTCAAGGCAATTGAGCAAATAATGTGGCCTCCAGAGTGCCAACAAGGTATTTCTTTAATTTGACCTAGTGACCTAGTTTATGACCCAAGATGACCCAATTTTGAACTCAATGAACTTGTTGCGCTTAGATGGGCAAACAAACTTAGAAGAGAATCACTACATACCAAATATCAAAGCTCTACGCCTTCCAGTTTTAAAGAAGAATCTTAAAGTTTTCCTTCTTTGTTTCTATGTTCGAACTTGTGACCCCTGGGGCTGGGCCAGTTTTGACCCAGGGGCATCATATGAACAAACTTGGTAGAGGTCCACTAGGAAATGCTACATACCAAATATCAAAGCTCTACACCTTCCCGTTTAAGAGAAAAAGAAATTTAAAGTTTTCCTTTTTTGTTCCTATCTTCGAACTTGTGACCCCCGGGGCTGCACCAGTTTTGACCCAGGGGCATCATATGAACAAACTTGGTAGAGGTCCACTTTGAGATGCAACATACCAAATATCAAAGCCCCACACCTTTCGGTTTCAGAAAAGAAGAATTTTAAAGTTTTCCTTCTTTGTTCCTATGTTCAAACTTGTGACCCCAGGGGCTGGGCCAGTTTTGACCCAAGCAGCATCCTTGGAACAAACTTGGTAGAAGTCCACTAGGAGATGCTACATACCAAATATCAAAGCTCTATGCCTTCCCATTTAAGAGAAAAAAAAAAAATTAAAGTTTTCCTTCTTTGTTCCTATGTTCAAACTTGTGACCCCAGGGGCTGGGCCAGTTTTGACCCAAGCAGCATCCTTGGAACAAACTTGGTAGAAGTCCACTAGGAGATGCTACATACCAAATATCAAAGCTCTGTGCCTTCCCATTTAAGAGAAAAAAAAAAAATTAAAGTTTTCCTTCTTTGTTCCTATGTTGGAAATTGTGACCCCCGGGGCAGGGCCAATTTTGACCCCAAGGGCATCATATGAACAAAGTTAGTAGAGGTCTACTAGGCGATGCTACATACCAAATATCAAAGCTCTATGCCTTCCAGTTTTACAGAAGAAGATTTTTAAAGTTTTCCTTCTTTGTTCCTATGTTGGAAATTGTGACCCCCGGGGCGGGGCCAGTTTTGACCCCAGGGGCATCATATGAACAAACTTGGTAGAGGTCCACTAGGAGATGCTACATGCCAAATATCAAAGCTCTACGCCTTCAAGTTTCAGAGAAGAAGATTTTTAAAGTTTTCCTTCTTTGTCACTATGCTCAAACTTGTGACCCCCGGGGTGGGGCCAGTTTTGACCCCAGGGACATCATATGAACAAACTTGGTAGAAGTCCACTAGGCAATGCTACATACCTAATATCAAAGCTCTATGCCTTCTAGTTTTACAGAAGAAGATTTTTAAAGTTTTCCTTCTTTGTTCCTATGTTGGAAATTGTGACCCCCGGGGCAGGGCCAGTTTTGACCCCCAAGGGCATCATATGAACAAACTTGGTAGAGGTCCACTAGGAGATGCTTCATGCCAAATATCAAAGCTCTATGCCTTCTAGTTTTACAGAAGAAGATTTTTAAAGTTTTCCTTCTTTGTTCCTATGTTGGAAATTGTGACCCCCGGGGCGGGGCCAGTTTTGACTTCAGGGGCATCATATGAACAAACTTGGTAGAGGTCCACTAGGAGATGCTACATGCCAAATATCAAAGCTCTATGCCTTCAAGTTTTACAGAAGAAGATTTTTAAAGTTTTCCTTCTTTATTACTATGCTCAAACTTGTGACCCCTGGGACGGGGCCAGTTTTGACCCCAGGGGCATCAAATGAACAAACTTGGTAGAGGTCCACTAGGAGATGCTACATACCAAATATCAAAGCTCTGCGCCTTCTAGTTTCAGAGAAGAAGATTTTCAAAGATTTTGCTTTTTTTTCCTTTTTGTTGCCATGGCAACCAGAGTTGTGGGTGGAATTTAATTCTTTGAACAATTTTGGTAGAGCTTCACCCAAGGAACATCCCTGCCAAGTTTCATCAAGATTGGCCCAGTGGTTTTGGAGAAGATGTTTAAAGAAATTGTTGACGGACGCCGGACGCCGGACATAGGGCGATCACAATAGCTCACCTTTAGCACGTTGTGCTAAGGTGAGCTAAAAATCTTCAAAGTCTGTTACAGGAAATATTTTCATATTTTATGGTAGTCTTGCATTCTGATCATGGACAAAAACAATCCATATTTTTACTCTTTAGAGCTATAAGAGGTTTACTCTTTCACAAACAACAAAGTTTTGGACTTGTTTAAGTCCATAGCATTTGTACGCCACAAATTTAATGTGGCTCGAGCAATGAAAATTTACCTTAGTTGGGGTAGAAAACATGGTTGTGGGAAAAGGAGAAAATGCTGGTTTCAAACATTTTCTCTTTTTCCCAGAATGTTTTCTAAAGCCCTCTTTCCCTGGAGTCACTAAAAGTCATGATTGTGTGGTAAAGGGTTAACATACAACCTAACCCATGAATTTAAAAACATGGGGAAGAAAGCTTTTGAAAACATTATGGGAAAAAGACGAAGTGCTGGTTACCAGCATTTTCTCCATTTACCACAATATTTTGTAATATACCTGATACAAACCCACCATTTGCACCACAATTCATTTGACTTCTGCAAATCTAACAGTTTGGACTGGTTTGAAATTTCTCATCTGGTGAAGAGTTAACCCTTTTCCATGCAACAAAATGTTTTGACTTGCCAAGACCAAAGGCACTTGTTGACAACAAAGTAAATGTTTTACATTGTGGGAAAAGGAGAAAATGCTGGTTACCAGTATTTTCTCCTTTTCCCACAATGTTTTCAAAAGCCTTATTCCTCAAGGTTGTTAAACTCAGGTTAGAAATACTACACATACTGTACCTGTTATACTGAATAAACACCAAGTTCCATATCTCCAACACATCTGGATGATCCATATTCACAAGGCTACTTGCATCCCGACCCCCGATTCTGTCATAATGGATTTCTGTACAAGGTCCACATGGCCCCGTCTCGCCCATCTCCCAGAAGTTGTCTTTCATATCAAAGGGCATGACTCGACTCTCATCAATCCTATAATTTTGTACAGCTTTATCAACCCTTTACTAAACAACAAAAACTTAGATGCGTCCAAATTGGAAGCATTTGCAGACGTCAATCCAAATGTGGCTTGAATTATGAGAATTGACTGTGAAAGAGTAGAAAACATTGTTGGAAAAGGAGAAAATGCTGGTAACCAGCATTTTCTCCTTTTCCCACAAAGTTTTCTACCCTTTCATAGCCAAATCCCATAATCTGAGCCACATTTATTTCTTGCTGCAAGCGCATCTAATACAGAAAAGTCTAAAATTTTGTTGTCTGGTAAAGTGTTAAATAAAACTTTTCCCAAATTTATCTGCGAATGAATCAGTTTAATAGTTGTGAAAGTTACAGCGTAAAGGTTAATTGATTGAATGGTGTTTTACGCTCCTTTAAACGTTAATTCAATCATATTACGGCGACAGCTCACACATTCATGTATTTTCTGTGTTCCATTAGTACTAGGCTAGGGCTCTCAAAGTGTCTTGCCCAAGGACACTCCCACGAAAAACACCAGGACCTCCAGGTCACGAGTCCTACATGTAACCACTGAGCCAAGCAGGACCCCTACATACAGTAAAGGACTACCAATATTACTAAATACCACCATCTCCAATAAGCTAAAATTAAGTTGTTACCCCAGACTGATCCAAATATCTTTTGTCACGAGGTCAGGTTCCAGCCCAGCCTCTTTATTTCCACCAAAGTAGGTGACATACAGCCTGTCTTTCTCCATCTTAATTCTTTCTGTGAGAAGTTCCCAGGCCCAACTACAGGCCTCTTTCTGGAAACAATAAATATAACAACACAGTCCATCATGCAACATTATGCTTTTAGCTCTTTCACTGCCAATGTTGCCTTGGACAGCTTTTACAGATGGTGCAGATCAAGATCAGACTGCACAAAATGTGCAGTCTAATCTTAGATCTACACCATCCGCCACCTGACACTGATTTCTGACCAAAAGCAGTTTTAAATCTAATGAAAAACATGTTTGTAAACCACAAAAAAATGTTGATTCAACAGCTTTAAAAAAAATTCAGTAAATTAATACAACCAACTTTTCCGACATTGTTCTGAATACATATATCCTTTAATCCTGTAAACAACTTTTGCATTAATGTAAGAGGCCAATTTTGATTGAAATGTAGTAAAAGGAAATACTGTTCTAAATGACAAAAGTCTCCTTTCATTTTTATTTATACAGGAATTTATTCCATGTTAATCCACAACTTCCCAGGACAACTAGTAGTTAAGTGGAAAGTGTACATATACAATGTTTTATTGTTTCCATATATTTGGGGGATATTCTGGCCAAAGACAAGCCTTCAAATTGCACTACTTTTGTCACATATATACAAAAAAGAAGAAGTTCCACTCCATTCATTCAGTATGATATGCACATAGGACTGTATTTCATGTATCATAAATCCTTTCCTGCAAAGAATACTGGTATGACTTCTGTGTTTTGAAGACAGCTTTGGAAAACAATGTGGGAAAAGACAGAGTTTGCTTGTAACAAGAACTGCACCTTTGTCTTAATGTTTTCCATGCTGTTGAAGAACATTTCTTTTTGTTCCCTTCAACTCTTGTGTCATTTGTTACAACCTCAAGACTTCCAATTTGGAATGATCAATTAGCCCTTACTTTGTAGTAATCTCCAAAGGACCAATTTCCCAACATTTCAAAGAATGTATGGTGATACACGTCTTTTCCAACATCGTCCAAGTCATTGTGTTTTCCTCCAGCACGAATACACTTCTGCGAGTTACATACTCTTACATACTTTGCCATATCACTGTTTGGATCAACCGTGCCCAGAAATATGGGCTTAAACTATAAGTAAAAAGTATCAGTATTGTATTATGAATTTTCCTAAGTCTTGTATCAAGCTTCTCTTTTCCTTGATATGCATTTATAGCTGTGGATGATGTAACCCTTTCACAAACAACATATTTCAGGCTCTTCCATACTGAAAGCAATTGCAGCTAACAAATCTGAAATTATCCTAAATGAGTTTTACTTCTCTGACACAGTAGAAAACACTGTAGAAAAAGGAGAAAATACTGGTTATCAGCATTTTGAATTTCTCATTTTCCCACAATGTTTTCAAAGTTTTTCTTCAGAGTTGTTAAAACACAGGCTTTTTGGTAATGGGTTAAACAACTGAAAATGCATGTATTCTAGAAAATATCTCGGTCTATGACCGTAAACATAGTTGAAAATCATGCTTCATCATTGCCTTAACTCTTTACCACAAGACAAAATTTTAAACCAAACCAAATTGAAAGCATGTGCTAAATGTACCTCAAATGACCTCTGTCTTTGATAGGGTAGGAAATACTGTGGTAAAAGGACAAAATGCTGGTTACCAGCATTTCCTCCTTTTCTCTCAATATTTTCAAAGGCTTTCTTTCTTGGGGTCGTTAAAACTTGGAATTGTGTGGTAAAGGAATAATACAAATAAAAACATAACAGCAATAGAATAAATTTATTATTACATGTAATATCTTCTTTTCCCACAATGTTTTCATTCAATAACAATAGTTTCCCTTCAAGGATATTTACTATGTCACTAGTTCTATTCTAGTCAATCCTACATAATATCTATCATAATGGTGTTTAATACTTATCGTTTTTGACTGTATTTCAGTTACACCAATCTGACAGCCAACTTATGTCTGGTTTTGGGTTACATGGAAGATTTCAGTATCACATTTTCCATATTATATTTGCTTGTCTGTTATCAAGTAAAAACTGTCCTATAAGCACAGCACCCTGTAAAAACATACCTGGTTCATTCCGGCATTGGCAAATAGCAGTGTTGGATCATCCAGAGGTATGGTGGATGATGAATGAACATATGAATGCTCTTTCTCCTTGAAAAAGTCTATAAAAAGCTGTCTGATCTCATTTGCCTTCAGTGTTGTATCCATGGTTGCTCTCTGAAATAGAAACAGACTTTTTCCTTAACAGCCAATTTTCCTCTAACTCTTTACCACACAATCCAGAGTTTTTGAAAACCTTGTGGAAAAGGAGAAAATGCTGGTAACCAGCATTTTCTCCTTTTCCCATGATGTTTTCTACCTTATCAAAGACAGAAATCATCATTTTAGCTACATACATTTTGTCACCTGCAAATGGTTTCAATTCAGTCGCGTCCAAAATTTTGTCGGTTGGTAAAGAGTTAACTTTTTAACAGATGGCAAAATTTTGTACTGGTCCATGTTGAAAGCATTTGCAGATGACAGATGTGTTGCAAATGATACGATATGTCATTAAAAGCTTCAAAAACATTGTGGAAAAAGGGAAATTCTAGTCAGCAGCTTTTTCTTCTTTTCCCATGTGGTGTTTTTAAAAGTCTACTTTCTCTGGGTTAACATAGGACTGTTTGGTAATGGGTTGAAACACAATTCGAAAATTGTCTGACAAAATTCATTTGTTTATTTAGAATTTTCATCACGTCACTTTCCTTACCTCAAAACTTCCTGCAGACAATTATGTTCAACAGGAAACAAACCTCTTTTTGAAAATATTGTAGCAAAAGGAGCAATTACTTACAACAAGGTGGGGTTTGCATGTATTTACCTAGTATGCTCAATGAATATAAGACCTTTACTATCAGTTGAAAACAGACAAGTACTGCAATCAAACCTAAATAAAATGATCCCAGTTTTTGTGGCCCTAAGGTAAAGACACTTTGAAACATTGTGGGAAAAGAACAAATTCAGGAACTGAAATTTTCCCATTTTTCCACAATGTTCACTATAGTCACTGTATTTTCAAAAGAAACTTGCATCACTTGAGCCATGTTTATCATTTGCAAATTCTTTCAGTAAATACCACTAAAATTTTGTTGTCAGTTTCATCACATGATTCCTTTATGCTGTTTTAACATAAAGCGCTATCATGGTGACAGCTCACTTATTCAGACATTTTCTTTGGTTTTACCCTAACTGAGGATTCGCCCCTTGCCAAATGACACACCCCCAAAAAACCTTGGTACTTTAGGAGAGGAATGAAACCCTTAATCTGGGCAACTAATCCTCCATGTTTACCACTGAATCATGCACGACCCTGAGCATCCAGGAAACTTTGCATGACATTGGTCTGTGAAGCTCATAGGTCAGAATGCAAATTCCGATATTGATCTAGATCTACACTGCTAGCAAAGTGCTGTAGTTTTTACCGCATACCAAAGGGTAATTTCAAGAACTTACTGAACCGCTTTCAATCTCAACTAGTATCACATGCTGCTTTAATATCCGAATACTCTTTTATCCGACTTATATACCGGTTCTAGTTTCGAAATAATTGCATCATTTTTTATTACACCATCATTATGACATGAAGTGATTTCTCCCACTTCGAAAACACTTTAAATTTCTAAAACATGAATTTTGGTACCAATTAGGAGTAAACTGCAAGACATAGGAAAGAATATGTTTACAGCGCTTCTTACCTCTCGAAACTTTTTTTTTCGGCAAACCACGATTTTACCGACCGGTGCAAAGTAAAAATGTACCCGAACAGGTTAACCCGTCATCGGAACGGCATTGTGAGGAATATGATTTGAAATCGCTCTGTGTCTTGCCAAGTTTAAGTAAACCCGACAGAATAATCAAAACATAATATAACGGTGCGTTCCGAATCTCTGAGAAGTAGCGACAAAGTCGCATTTAGAGATCTGATAGTTCAAACTGGGTTCAAAATGGAACACGTCACTGGTGATCGGATGATTAGATCAGATATCTTCATTCTTTGTTGTCACAAAACTGACGGAGATTAGCTTATTCCTCCTGCAGACGGCTAGATCTCTGTTTCATTTTGCAGCCGACCATTTTTGAAAAAAAAAAAAAAATGCTAAGTAAAGGAGAAATTGTTCATGAACATTATTCCAATTTTCCCTTTGGTCAACAACGTGTTCAGTGCCTTTAAAGCTTTTACCACATAATCCCGACTTTTCACGACCTTGGGAAAAAGCCATTTGAAAACAATGTGGGGAAAGGAGTAACCAGAATTTTCTCCTTTTTCCACAATGTTTTCTACCCTTCCCAAAAAAATTTTTAATTTTTCAGTCACATTTAGTTTGTCGTCTGCAAATTCTTCCAATTTGGACAATACCAAAATTTTCTCGTTTGGTAAAGAGTTAAAGCCATTTTCATCGTGAATTCCTGTTGATTATCCGTATTTGGTATGGGCGGTTACAGCACAGGCGTTTGTTTCGTGACTTCACCATATTTATAATGTAATATAACAATGCTCTGTCGAATGGGGCCTTAACGCATCTGCAAAAAGTATCGACGCAGCCGGTCAGCCTGCACAGTTTGCGGAGGCTAACTTGGGTCGAAACTTTTTGCAACTGATAAATTTTCTGCATATCAAAGGGCCACTGTACCTCATGACTCATTCGATTGTTATACAAAATGGATTTTATGGATCCATGATTTTGTTTTGACTTGCTTTTGTATCATTCTTCTCCGTTATTAAAGCCGTTTTGCTAGAGCATGGCTCAAATTTGTTGTAGAATTGTAGAATCAGGCCCGTAGAAAGCAAAATGTGATGGGGGGGGGGGGTATTAAATAAGGTATTGTTTAACACGGAGTATCTAGGAAAAATCGTAAACAGTGTAATTCTTATTAACCCAACTGTCTTATTTTTCTAGTCAAGTAATAACTAGATCTAGAGCTAATTATATTTGTGGGTAGTTTTAGCTACATTGGCAAAATTATTTGGAGGGGAGCCCCCACGGCCCCCGTGCCCCTCCCTCTGTTCCTTGGGGCCTGTAGATGATGAAGATTGTCACATTTAACGAACGCCTGTGGTTTACAGTCCGAAAAATAGAACTAAATATTGCAAATGCAGGTTAGGCCAAAAATAGGCCTTCATGTCACAAATTAACAGACATAGTACTCGGATCTTTATCTGAACGTCAAAGAATTTTTCTAGATAGGCCTATATAGAATCCTCTGTCGAGATGATTTTGTTCAGCAACTGAGCTCCATGGAATCCTTAGATCAGCTTAGCTCTTTAGCATATGTTGTAACGATTAAAACACTCACAGAAATATATTATCACAGACAAATCTGACTATTTGAGTATTTTTTGTCGTCTGCACAGGCTTTCAATTCCGGCCAGTGTAAACTTTTGTTATTTGGTAAAGAGCTAAATACCACTGAGCCACGGAAGATAGAACTCCTGTATAACATTTAATAGAATCAATCGCCAACAGCCGTCACCCAGAGTGTCTATTGTATCATAAGTTGTAAAACATCGTATGCCACCTAAACACTGTCATTTTCCATGTAGAATCGTCAATTTATGTATCTTTTTCTCAAGCTGCATGCTTTTTTACTCATGAAACTTTTCCTTATTTGAAACATCATGTAAGATATGTACAGGTGAAGGACTTCTACCCAGCACGAGGCCACATTAAAATTTTTCGAATTTCCCTCCTGAAAGAGATGTGCAGCAGAGAACTTTGAAAAGATCTTTGTATTAAAGGGAACATGATTAATCAACATACCGGTATATTCAATGTATGAATACAGATGAAAACATTACGAAAAGGGCAGAGATTTCTTTCTCGTGGCGATCGATTTCTCCATCTGCCATAATTTTCCAAACTGACTTGTCGGCTGTTTTTTTTTTTTTTTAAGTCAGCTATAGTAAATATAATTCCAAAGTTTCCTTTTATAAATCATATTTCTATCTAAACAGTAATTATAATTATATATAACCTTTGAAGCAGATGATCTGTGCAATCGAATCTGGCTCTTTCTCTAAGCTCAAACTTAGAAGCGTGCAGCGGGAAAGGAGTCCGACATCGATGTCGATAGTTTATAAAACAATCTATTGGCAATTTAAAAAGAAAAAAAAAAGTCATGACCAATGAAAGCTTAGAAAATTTTTTACTGCTGATACATCATATGACGTTAAATGATGTTGGCAAACACTATTGTTACGTCACAGAACGTCGTAACTATATTGCAACGTGACAAAGCATTTTAAGAAATATCTCTGTGCAGGGATTTAAAATTTTACCTATCGTTTATTTGAAAGTTTAATTAAAATGGGTAATTGTTTGCCGAAGTTGAGGAAGAAGAACAAAGTTTGTCCCGATAGAAGTCTGACAGTGTCAAAAACGAAAGAAACAAATGTTTCTTGGTATTTTAAGTAGATCGCCTGCTTCACTGAGCATGTCCAGCAGCAGACCTGGACGTTCTGAGACAGAGCTAGAGATGGTCAGGAAACTTACAATGTCAAATGTTGATAGTACATCTGCAGAATCTGTGGTGTTAGACAAAGAAAAGACAATTCTTGATGAGCTGAAGGAACCGGGTGAGAATTTTAGGAATTTATCGTAATATCCGATACTCTATACGTAGTAGAAATACTTTGAATACTATGTACAACGTTTATTCAGTAATTCATTTGAATAAGAGAGTTTGATAGATATTTCAACAAAATTTGATATCAAATTGAAATCTGTACATTATTCCAAACTTTGATTCAACGATTTCATTTCAACCCTTCCAGACGTGATAAAGAAGCCCGTATTTTTCCAAGTCGACTTTGTACAAGGCATGCCACACAGAATGCCCTCTCGACTAGCCGAGAGAATGGAACAAAAGGTGGATGTGAAGAAATCTGAGCAAGTAAATATGAAACCCAATGCATTACAAGTGAATGAATAATGCTAGTTTGTGTCAGACTCTCCGTACTTTCAGTACCTTGATGTTTGGTTGCGATCTTGCATTCGTCTCATGTTAAGGGTCATTTTTTTTCCCGCAAACTGTGCAGGCTGACCAATACTCTGGGAAAGGGGGCTTTATGCATCTGCAATAAGTATCGACCATGTCAGCCTGCGCAGTCCGCGCAGGCTGACCTGGGCCGAAACCTTTTTCCTATTTGTCAATTTTCTGCAGTTCAAAAGACCAGTGTACCTCATGATTCTGTCGGTTTTACACAAAAGGGATTTTATAGATTAATAATGATGTGATTACTTACTTGATATCACACGTCACAGAGATGCATTAACTCTTTACCAAACGACAAATTTTTAGACTAGCCCAAATTGAAAGCATTTGCAGACGACAAAATAAATGTAACTCAAAAATTGAAATTTGTTTTGGGAAGGCTAGAAAACATTGTGTAAAAAGGAGAAAATGCTGGTCACCAGCATTTTCTCCTTTTCCCACAATGTTTTCAAAAGGCTTCTTTCTCAGGGTCGTTAAAAGTCGGGATTGTGTGGTAAAGGGTTAAACCCCCTTTATCCAGTGCATGGCTCAATTATTACTTAAGACAACCCTTCGTCTTTTTCATTGGAGACTATTTTCATGCGTCTATACCAGAGTCATAAATTAACCCTTATCCTGCTGAATAAAAGAAATGAAACTTTCAAGCCAATAGTATAAGCCCAAAATTTTCATGTTTCAAAGGTATTTTTGGAGGAAAGATATCTCCTTATCGGACAGTGTAGATCAAAGGTCAGACTGCACGTTTTGTGCAGTCTGATCTTGATCTATGCTGTCCGCAAAAGGTTAGTGAGTCGCGATAAGCAGCCTAAGGGTTAAATTGTAATGATAGTCGGAGTCAGATATAGTATTGTAACGATAGTTATATAGTAAACTAGCCTGTTTGGAAGACGAGCGTTACCGAAGGAGCGTTCACGTAATCTGCAAATGTCTTAGTAAAATCTTGCCAACAAATAGTAACAGTTGGTTACTTTATATGCATATCCCTTTAACTTTTTCCCAAACTACAAAACTTTAGACTTGTCCAAACTGAAAGCATTTACAGACGACAAACTTGATAAATTTGACTCAAAAATTGAAGTTTGTTTTGGGAAGAGTTGAAAACATTGTGGGAAAAGGAGAAAATGCTATTTACCAGCATTTTCTCCTTTTCCCACAATGTTTTCAAAAGGCTTCTTACTCAGGGTCGGTTAAAGTCGGGATTGTATGGTAAAGGGTTAAGACAAATGTTTTCCGGGAATAAACTGGGACCAACCAGAACTTCAGCCAAGCATTTTGTCCATCTGTCTGTCCGCCCGTCAGCCTCTGTCGGCTTGCAGAAAAGAATGCTTATGTGGTAAACCTCATCTAGGTTTTGACCTCATTGTAATGAAGCTTTGTTCATGCTCTTCCAGAAATTCTACGTGTGTATCACAGGAGTTCGTTTCGTGACGAACTTTGCCATCTATATAATGTAATATATAAGACATAGATGGCAAAGTTCGTCACAAAACGAACGCCTGTGGTGTGTATGACACACCTTTTCAAGTTTTCATTAAAGTGTTAATGAATTGTTTCCCTTTAAACTGGGATATTTGTGTGTGCAAAAGGTATACAGTCATGTTTTTAACTCTTTACCAACTATCAAAGTTTTTAGACTTGTCGACATTGAAAGAAATGACAGACGACAAATCAAACCTTGTTAGAATAGAAGGACTTATCTTAGGATAGAAAACGTTGCGGGAAAAGGAGAAAATCCTGGTTACAAGTTTCTCTATTTCCCAAAACACTTTCAAAGTCTTTTTTTTCAGAGTCGTTAAAACTAGAGATTGTTTGGTAAAGGGTTAAAGATTCGTTTTCTGAATTAACCCTTACCCTGCTGAATAAAAGAAATGAAACTTTCAAGCCGATAGTATAACCCCAAAACTTTCCTGTTTCAAAGGGATTTTTTTAGGGAAGATATCTCCTCATCGGATAGTGTAGATCAAAGATCAGACTGCACTTTCTGTGCAGTCTGATCTTGATCTACGGTGTCCGCAAAAGGTCAGTGGGTCGCGATAAGCAGCCTAAGGGTTAACGCACTTCGCAGGGGTATTAACCCTTTCAGCTGCCATAGGCGAAAACGGGGCAACGGGGGAGGCTTTTGTGAACGGTATCGTATCGACCAAGATCAGACTGCACAAAACGAGCAGTCTGATCTTGGATCTATACCATCCGCTTGTTCAGTCAAGCCTTGAAGTTAAAACTGTTCTGGGTAGAAGCTGATGGTATTTTCAGCTGTCGAATGAAGCCGAATTTATAAAGTTGGCGTCGAAAGAGTTAAATGACCTTTTGTGACACTGCATTGTATTACATTTCTCTCCAATAGTATGGTTTTGTTTACTCCATATTTTCAGGTTGCATTGACAGAAGAAGATGAAATCTTGATGAACGAAATAATGGAAGAAATCGAGGCTAAAGAAAGGCTTGAAAAGTTGGCTGAACAACAACTGGCGGCTCAAAACTTAAGAGAACAACATCTACTGTCTATCAAGGAGAAAGCAAAAGGAATGAGATCTAGACCACAAACAAGAGCCGGACAACATGGGGTAGGGGATAGTGGGATAGAGGGGAGGGAGGAAAAGGGTTAAATTGGAAGGGGTCGTGGGGGGGGGGGGGGTAAGGGGGAGGAGGGGGGGGGAGGGGTTAATTTTGGAGACGGGATTAGTTTTTGCAGGAAAAGCAGGCTCAGTGTTTGATCGAGATATTATGTGACAACACGATGCTCGGCTTGGATAAATAGGAACATTGCACATCGGTCAGTGCATAAACATTTCGAAGAAGATTTATGAAGCAATAATGTGTAAGAACTAAAATTGACGAGGAGAGAAGTTGGTAAGACGGACATCACGAACTTTGTTTTTAAATGATATTGGCTGAAAAAAAAAAGAGTGCCAATTAATGTTCTATCCTTTTAGAGCAAAGAAATGATAAAAAAAAAAAAACTTGAACATAATAGCTCTGTAATAAACTGAAACCACAGACTTCTATACACTGTAAGAATATATCACGATAATCAGTTAAAACAGTCCTTTTTTATTTATTGCCTTTGATATAAACAGAATATAAGTACATAAATATAAGTAGTATCTCATTTATTAAATAGTGCTTTCCCTCTATACCAAACGATCTCATGTTTGTACATTATGGAGGAAACGTGCCTATGGAAACATTGTGGAAAAAAGGAGAAAATGCTGGTACTCAGGAGCTTCCCCTTTTCATAAATTTTATTGGCAATGAATGGAGTTTGTGTGACCGAAACTACGAAAAGGACAGCTGGGAGTGTAGAACAAGATCAGACTGTACGTACGAGCAGACTGATCTGCAAAATACGTCTAAGGTCGCCAACGGCAGGACAAGCATCAAATTCGAGCTCAAATTTCTCCTAGACGAAAATCGTTGTGAAACGGTCTTGAGAGACATTTTATCACAGCCAATGGTTATCTCTACAGAGTCCCATGTTTGGTGCGAATGTAATGGTTGTATTGTGTTCAATGCCGTTTTCAACATTATTTCAGTTATATCGCGGCGGCCAGTTTACCTCTCCGTGCTTTTCTGGAGTTTCTTTAACCAGTACTACTCACAATATTCTTTCCAAGCCACTGGCTGCTTTTCCACTGAACCATCGTCGAAACAATGGTCAGCGGTGAGAGAGGGATGAATCCTGTCTCAACGACGATCATCAATCCTCGGAAAGAAATTGGCCAAGCCGGGGATCGATCCCGCGACCCCCTGTTCTAAAGTCTTGTACGCTACCGACTAAGCTACCGGGGCTTGGCGCGAATGTAACGGGCTGATAAACAGGCTGCCAAGCGTAGGGATCAAACTCCCTACCTCAAGGACAATAAGAACACAATCTCTATAGAAAAGCAGTATGAACGCCAACTAATAATACATTCAGCTACTTACTTATCACACAGGGGACCGGTGTGGCTCATTGGTAAAGTGTTCGAGCCACACTGGACGCACTGGGTTTTTTCGTGTGAGGGTCTTTGGGTAAGACACTTCAGAGCACCAGCCTAGTACTGGTGAAACCCAGGCCATACATGAATATGTGAACTGTCGCCGTGGTATGACTGAAATAATGTTGAAAGCGGCGTTAAACACCATTCAATCAATCGATCAACCAATTACTTATCATATCGTATACCATATGAAGTGGACATGCTCTGTAAAATGGGGGTTTAATGCATCTTTGTAATAAAGCATTATACCAAGTAATTTTTCGCACAAGATAACCCCATTTTACCTAAAAAACCGACCGAACCACGAGGTAGAATCAGCTAGAATGGTCCTTTAACATGCAGAAAATTTACCAGTAGCAAAAAGTTTCTAACTGCGCAGGCTGAGATGTGTCGATACTTTTTGCAAATGCATTTAACACCCTTTTCAGAGAGGATGTCTCAAACGTATAGTGTATTGCTTTGTGCTATAATTGTCCACATTATCTCTACATCCCGCCCGTTTATAATCCAGCACATATCTGATTATCAGGACATACCGACCGACCATCCGACCAAGCCATTCAGACTGCTACTTAGAATTCGAATTTATAATTCGATCAGAAATGTTGATGAATACGGCTTCCAGACTGAAAGGATGCGCAGGCAGATTCTGGTGTACTTTATCTTTGATAGGATACTCAATAATCAGAATAAATGATCTCCTAAACAGTGTTTTATTTTTTTGTGCTCTTCGCAAACAAAAACAGTGATAGCCAGCACAAGATATGTACATGTAGTATACCACATGCTGATAGTCGTCACAATGGGATATTTGTTCGTTTCTGTTGTGTTTAACATCGTTTTCAAACACTATTCATAAAAAATCGAAGCTACCAGTGCATCTATCCATGCTTTTCTGGAGTGTTTTTTTTTTTAAATCAATACTTCATACAATATTCTTCCAAAACCACTGGCTGCTTGCCCGCATTACCACTGTCGAAACAATGATTAGCGGTGAAAGAGGAATGAATCCTGTCGCAATGACTACCATCAATCTTTCGAAAGAAACTGGCAGTGTTGGGCCATGTGACGTGTTATAAGACAGGATCCCCACCACCTTGCCCTTCATTTGTCTTTTTGTCTTAATTCTTTACTAAATTTTACCGTGCTTCACAGACCTAAAACAAAGTAAGCGTTGGAAAACATTGTCGGCAAAGGACTACGTGGCCAATAAAAGAAACACGCCGATTAAAACGTATTTTTTTCTGATAATTTTATTCTTATTTATTGGAAATTCGCTTGCTATTGTCTCACTACAAATTTCCAATTTATCATGTTGATAGCCTTTTGCTGCACATATACGGCTGTTTATGGGAAAGTGATATCTCTGGAAAAAAAAAATGCCCGTGTGGCAAATACGCTTAGACCTACTGCTGAAGACTGCAGGTCCGTAGGTAGGGTCTTCCACGCCCAATCTCAAACTGGGCGTCACTTTACATCCTCAGCAATCACATAGATAAAACTATTGACGGGGTTGAACACGGTTAACCCTTCACATACGAATTGAATCAAACGATTTGCACCCAACATTTTGGTTTCAGATTTCTCTCCAGAAAAAGAAAAGTCACCATACCCGGGATAGTGTGATAGTGTAGTTCAAAGATTAGACTGCAAGTTTGATCCTAATCTACACTGTCTGCTAAATCGTGCTGAGCAGCACGTAGCAGCTGAATAGACATAAATCGCACTATGAATATTACGAACATGTCGTTAGTTAATATCCATTCGACTTGGACATCTCCTTAGCACTAGGCTATCGCTTGCTCCCAAAATAGATTAACTGTTTTCATTGGTTCTTGCTGTTATGAATATTAATAAGATGAGAGGTCATCCTCAATCGATTTTTAACGCTGTAATTAGATCTGTTAAATTTAATGGTTTTATTATAAAAAAAAAAGAAGGGTGATTTACTGAACTATTTCGGATTAAGACTGATAATCTATCGGCCATAAATTTAAGGGGAAAGTGTTTCTTATAGGGCAAAAGTTTCAAATATGGATAAAGAAAATAACGAAGGTGATTTTCATTTTGTATAATAAAAAAAAAAAAAAAAGTTATTTGTAAATGTGCCACGCTCTGGCAAAAGGGGGCTTAATGCATCTCCATGACACATTATACCAGGCAAGTCATCTCATAATTATGGATTCATAATAGCCACTTTTTTAAAACAAACGACTGAATCATCAGGTATCATAAGGTAGACTGCTCCTTGGACACATAGAAATTTGACCAATAGCAAAAAGTTTCGGCCCAGGTCAGCCTGCGCAGTCCGCGCAGGCTGACCTGGGCCGAAACTTTTTGCAGATGCATTAAGCCCACTTTTCACAGAGCATGGCTCAAATGTTTATTTTTCATGTGAATCTATTCAAAGTAATTCTGATATAGAGAACAAGTAAAAAGTTAAAACTTCAGCTTTACTTTCTTTTGTATTCGAGCAGGAGCAGTGAACATATTTAAATTAATTATTCAGGCCTGATAGAAGATTCACAGAAAAAGAGAGAGAGAGAGAGAGAGAGAGAGAGAGAGAGAGAGATCTTGGACCGTTCTCTTCGATTAGCAAACAATTTCTTAACCCTTATCCTGCTAAATAAAACAAATGAAAATTTCAAGCCGATGGTAAAAACCCAAATTTTCCTATTTCACTGGTATTTTAGGGGGAAAGATATCTCCTTATCGGACAGCGTAGATCCAAGAAAAGACTACACGTTCTGTGCATTCTGATCTTGATCTACGCTGTCCGCAAAAGGTCAATGAGTCGCGCTTAAGGGTTAATTATGGGCAAAGCAAGAAGCTTTTTGACTGCAAGGATTGAGACTCGATTGAAAGGAATATGCGGTCTTTATCGAATTTCCTTTCAACGTAAATAAATTCGCCTGTTTTTCCGAGTCTCAATCCTTGCAGTCCAAAAGCTTCTTGCGTTGCTCATAATTAACCCTTAAGCGCGACTCACTGACCTTTTGCGGACAGCGTAGATCCAGCGTAGAAACAGTTCATCTGGAGCTGAAGATGATTTTCACTAAAGTTCAGCATCAGGTGGTGGACGATGTAGATTCAAGATCATGCTGCACATTCTGTACAGTCTGATTGAGATCTACACCGCCCGCAAAATCTTTTTAAATAATTCACCTTTAGCAGAAAAAAAAAAAAGGTTAAGCTGTACATCTCTTTCAGAACAGATATAATATAAAATGGTTTTTACCATTTACCAAACAATCCCTTGTTTTAACGACCTAGGGGGAATAAATACCTTTGAAAATTTTGTTAGAAAAGGAGAAAACGCTGGTTACCAACATTATCTCCTTTTCTCACAATGTTTCCACTCTTTCCAAGACAAAATTCATTCGAGTCACATTTTATTTGCCGTCTGCAACAGCTTTCAAATTGGACATGACTTAAACTTTGTCGCCAGGTAAAAAGTTCGTGAGACTATGCCCAAAGAGACAATCTTGTGGCACTATATTGTTATCTTTGGAAAACAGACTACTTTATCGGTTTCTCCATTTATCGATTTGGCTGCAAGAGCTAAAAGTGCACCTCCAGCCCAGATTTTGGTATTTTTTTTCTTTTCATTTCTTTATAAATAATGTTATTTTGATGACACTTCCGCTAATACGTTTATTAATATAAATCGTTTCGATGCATTTGTAAGCACAGGTGTGTAAATCGAAAATCCAATAAGCGAGCCCCTAATTCGACCGGGCGAAAATACCCTGTGACGTCATACCATGAACGCCAACGCAACATCCGGTTACATAAAAACATCGTGTTAGGCTAAACATCTTCTTTTTCTACGCTCAGAGAACCTTATAATTTGTAAATATGTCGTGAGGAGATCAAGGCGGAACACCTAAATATATTCCTACCGATTTTAGCGACGTTGTCGCTATTCGTCGCAATACTGATGCAGATGGCGTTTCCTTACATTATTTTCCGAGAGACCCGACGAAAAAAAAAATGACAGATTTCGTACATGTCAAAAGAGTTTGGAGCGGGCCAACACATTATTCTGCTTTATGC
This sequence comes from Tridacna gigas, assembly GCA_945859785.2. Taxonomy (NCBI): domain Eukaryota; kingdom Metazoa; phylum Mollusca; class Bivalvia; order Cardiida; family Cardiidae; genus Tridacna; species Tridacna gigas. Next base: position 53,371,162 of record OX244034.2, read on the forward strand.
TCAACCCATTTCACTAGCGGAAGGGTGCATCCAATTTACACGCAGGTTTCAAATGGAATGTATAGTACAAAAGCTAAGAGATTACCGACGATGCCGTCCAGTATTTTCGGTGATCTATAGCAGTATTGATCCTAAACAACACCAGGATCCTTCTATGTCTCAGCAAGTGAGTTGTTGGTCTAGTAGCGAGGAAATCCAGGTTCGACTTCGCTGGTTCTGTTTATCACATGGGAGTGTCATTCAGCAATGCTGCACAGATCACCAGCCTAGTTCTCATGTTACTCACTAAAGCTTTGAGTCAATTTGAAATGCCGCTCTGATATAATTGAACTGTTGTTGAAAGTGCGTGCACAGCTCAAACCCTTTACCAAACGACAAAATTTTAGATTTGTCCAAACTGAAAGCAAGCACAGACGACAAAATAGATGTGACTCAAAAATTGAAATTAATTTTGAAAGGGTAGAAAACATTGTGGGAAATTGCTTGTTACCAGCATTTTCTCCTTTTCTTACAATGTTTTTAAAATGCTTTTGCTTTAGGGTCATTATAATTCGGGATTGAGTGATAACAGCTTATATCCCCAGAAAATAAACAGATGTAACTACTACTTGTTCAACTGTTTGTTTTCAATTCGGCGAGAAGAAAGTAAACCTTACAATCTTTACCAGACAACAAATTTTAAGTCGTGTTCAATTTGAAAGCATTGACTGACGAGAAATTAAAGTGATTCAAATGAAGGGATCTGTCTTTGAAATGGTGAAAAGCATTATGGTAAAAGGAGAAAATGTTAGTCACCAGCATTTTATCTATTTTATTTAATGCTTTTCGGTAGTTTATCGGGAAATAATGGTGGACTATGGTTTGATAATTTCACCGTTTCGACCAGTGAAATTACCTATTGATAAACAATTTTAAAGTTCTTTTCGACTATGGGATATCTCATCGTATCCGACAGTGTAGAGCCAGAGCCAAGATCAGACTGCACGCTCTGGGTATTCTGATATTAATTCAGTGTTTGCAAAAACGCTGAGTCCAGCTAAGCAGCCTCTTGATTAATAATAATCATGGCACCTACCATACAGAGACACAACATGATAACTTCATGATAACTTCGTCTCCTTAGGCTACTCGAGGACCTTTTGCCAATAGTGTAGATCAAGATCAGACTGCACAGAAAGTGCAGTCTGATCTTGGATCTACACTGTCTGATAATGAGATATTTGTCCCCCCCCCAAAGAAAAATAAATTTGAAATACCAATATTTTGGGTATTTACTATCGACTTAATAGTTTCATTTAACTTAGACTGCACGTTCTGTGCAGTCTGATCTTGATCTACACTGTCCGCAAAAGGTCTGTGAGTCGCAATTGGCAGCCTAAGGATTAATAAGGATATTATGAAAGTCGTTTACTGCAATTTACTTTCCAACAGCGAAATCTTTAGTGTTTTTTTTTTTTCCTGCAGAATGTGTTGTTGAGGCAATGTGTTATTTAGCCTGTTTACAGCTGGAACAATGCATGTCAATGGAAGTTTTTTTGAAAAAACGTTATTTAACGCTTTACCGAACAACAAAATTTTAGACTTGTCCAATTTGAAAAAATTCGCAGATGACATTTCAAAAATTAATTTTACTAGGATGTTCTCTTTTTCCCTTTATATTTAATTTTTTTTTTTTTTTTTTTTTGGGGGGGGGGTTTCATAAAAACTAGGGCAAAATTGGTAAGGGCTTAACTTATTTAGACATTTGACAAAGAAAAACTTGACTTCTTACCTATTTTCATGTACAAGAAACATTTGAACCACGCTCTGGCAAAAGGGGGCATAATACATCTCCGTGATACCCTATACCTATCAAGTAATCATAAAATTATGGATCCATAATATCCGCTGTTTAACAACAGACTTTATAATGAGGTAGAATGGTCCTTGGACATACAGAAAATTTAATCAATAGGGAAAAGTTTCGGCCCAGGATCAGCCTGCGCGCACTGCACAGGCTGACCTGAATCGATACTTTTCGCAGATTCATTAAGCCCCCTTTTCACAGAGCATTGTTCATTTCTTTTTTAACTCATGAATACTATCGTCAACCCTTACTGGGGAAACACTGTGCTAACACATAAGGTTACCTCGTTTTTCTTTGATAACGCTAGCTTCATGTTGCTACATTGTCTAGATTTTCACAGTCTGTACTAACCCTTATTCAGCTAAATAAGTTAAATAAAACTTTCAAGCCGATAGTGAAAAATCAAGAATAAGGCTATTTCAAACTTTTTTTTTTTTCTTTTTAGAAAAAAAAAATCTTCTTATCGGACAGTGTAGATCCAAGATCAGACTGCACGTTCTGTGAAGTCTGATCTTGATCTACACTGTCCGCAAAAGGTCAGCGAGTCGCGTGTAGCATCCTAAAGGTTAACTATTTATCAAACGACAACATTTTAGACTTGTCCAAATAAAGATGATTTGCGGACGAATTCATCGTGGCTCAAACGATGGGGTTTGTAATAGAAATGATAGAAAACATTGTTGGAAAAGAAAAACTAGTTGGTTACATCGATAGATTGTGTGAGTCAAGTTTTGATATAAGGATATGCACGAAAACATAATTGCAAAAAAAAAAAATGCCCAGAAAGATCAATTTTCCCTTCGCCACACTGTTCTTAAAACCCCTTGGTGATAATGTTAAATACATATGAGCCACGCTCTGACAAAAGGGGGATTAATGCATCTCCGTGATGCGTGATACCAAGTAAGACATCACATAGTTAGGAATCCAAAAAATCGGCTTTGTCTATCAACAGACTGAATCATGAGGTAGACTGGTCCGTGGACATACAGAAAATTGACTAATAGCGACAAGATTCGGCCCAGGTCAGCCTGCGCGGAATGCGCAGGCTGACCTGGGTCGATACTTTTCGCAGATGCACTAAGCCCTTTTTTCACAGAGTATGGCTCTTAGGTACGCGTCTTGTATATAATCTTACTGTTTCTAAGTTTATTGACCAAATATCTATATTCTACTCAGCAAGGTTAAAAAATAATCAAAATAATTCAAATAGTTTCTTAAGATCTGGCCTAATTCTTCTGAAATTCACGATATACATAAATAGGTGAGCTGCCGCCGTTGTATGACTGTTTAAAACACTTTTCAATGCAGCATAAACGTTATATATAATTCAAACTGTACCCCAAGAGCTTCGTTATCCTGCCAGCAACTGGAACTTTGGCAAACCGTATTGCAGCACATTGTCAGACCCATAATGATATTTATATACCTCTAAAATGGTATAAATTGGATTTGCATGCAATATGACCAACGAATTGTTTATTTTTGGCCACTAGTAGGACTTTCGTATCTCTCAAAACACGTGACAGAGCAGATGAATGACCAAACTTTGATCCACTCTGTCCACAAGAAGCCCCTTTTATTGCCCTTCGGTATGCAACAAGTCGAATTTAAAACTTTTATTAAAGTCAGAAAAGCTGGTTTGTGTGCATGCGCGCGCGTGCGTGTGTGTAGATAAACTTTGTAACGAACAGTTTGAGTGCTTTGATCTTACGGGCAAGATGTGCAGTCGAATAATTGTCATTGTAAGAAACATGTAACACACGATGTTGGCACAGTCATGTTACACTGCATGCACGTTGTCGAGCATCCATCTTCAAAATTTACACAAAACATACCAAGGCCCACCACTCAAACCGCATTTTTTTTTGCATTGAGTTTGTATCGTATCGTACTCCCCCCAAATACTTTGGTCGCTGATGTACAACAACCAATCAGATGGTTGCTACGTCAGGATCCTAGGATAATTGTTATCGCGTTTAACATGGCTACCGCACTTGTCACAACTCGGCCAATTCCGTAACTACATCTGATCTCGTCCATATCAAGGAAGCTTCCATATTTGAATTGCCAATCACATGATCTTAAACATGGGGATATAGCAACGACATGAACAAAAGCGGTGAGGTTATTCACATCTATCCATGTGTTGGTAAAAACTTCCGACAGAATTGATAAACCACGTTAAAACTTGAATTTAAAAACTGTCAACGGAAACGTAATTAGAAAGATTTCGATAGAAAATTGTGACTCGTGTTTGCTTTTTTTGAAAGGAACCTTACAATTTTAAGAACGGTAAAGTGGCGTATTTCCGGCGAAGAAATGTACCGTGTAGGTGCATATAAAGCTGCGTGATACAGCCGAGGAACTTGATCAATGGATCACCCGAGGTTTTCCGAATGAAGGCCGCCGGGAATAGCACCATACAGAAATGCTCAGTAACATTTTGCACTAGAGACAATTTTGACCGGTCATACAAAATTTGTCCTTGACTGAGGTACACATATACCATAGCCACAATGCTGGTAGATAACGATATGTTTGAAAGCAATACGAAGGAAAACATTATGGAAAGCGGCGTTAAAATTGTGATATTTCCTGAAATCTGATTCAGTGTGCCTGGAACTTTTCAGAAATAAAGTTTGAACACCAAATCCACAAAAATAGTGGGGTCCAGTATGTAGCCGTGATATATATAGTTGACACTTTTTGAAAACGGCGTAAACCGGATTCAAACAATAATAATATTAAAGAAAAAAAAAAACAAACAAACAAACTATAGTCATGTTCGCCAGAAATCTCTCACAAGATATCAGTGCAGATTCAAGACCAGGCTGCATTGTTCTGTGAAGTCTTATATTTATTTACAAAGTTCCCAGTCACCAAATGTCATGCTCTGCATAACTTAATCCTTTTCCGACGACAATATTTTAACCTGATCAATATTGAAAGTATTTGCAGATTACAAATTAAAAGTAGATCAAATGATAGAATTAGTCTTTAAAAGGGTAGAAAACATTGTAGGAAAAGGAGCAAATACTGGTTACCAGCCTTTTATCCTTCCCACATTGTTATCAAAGCTTTCTTCCGCTTGATAGTTAAACAAGGGATTGTTTGATAAAGAGGTAATCTTCTTATCTTTATTTACCTTTTTTCGATAGATATTTATATATATTTTTTTCTTTGATTATTAAGATTGTAGTGTTCGTCATCGGAATGGGAAAATCCCAAAGCGACAAGGTTCGGTGATCATTGAAGAACCTGTTTACATGGAAAGGGAGTTGGGTCTCGTCAGCGGAATTTCCTTGATTGTTGGAACAATTGTCGGTAATTATTTTGCAGTGTCGTTTATCAGTACTTTAAGTGAGAATTTTAGCAAAATCGTTTCTGGTATATCAGTGTTATTAAGTGATTATGATAGGTTGGAGCAATTGTGAGCCCTATTCATCAACAATTCCAAGGATCTTTCTGTTCTAACTCTAAATCCCATGACGTGTAAGATACGTCGGGGGAACTAACGAGTCGCATCCATAAAGATATTTGAAAATTGATGTACTTTTTTAATTCCAAGACTTGTTATCTAATTGGCAGGGGCGATCTGCCTTTGAATCGGAAGGCCAGTCATTGAATTTAGGTTTGGAATTGAATTAAGCTTTCTCCACAGAACGTAATCTGCATTAGAACCTTTTATGAGGATACTGTGAATGTATTGTCTCTGAGCCTTATCTCCCTTTGACGCATGGCTTATAATATGCAAATCAGATCAGCTGATTAGGAGTATTGGAGTGTTTCGATGTAGTCATAGGGAGATCATTGAGGCAAATTCTATTGAAACTTCGGATACCTAAGTTTGATGGCTACATTCACAACTGTAGCTGAGCAAGGTCGCTATCCTTTTCCAGTTGGCATGGTTTGAAATATTTACCAGTTGGTTTCGTATCAACCAGATTTCATGATGACTCTCTATATTTTGAGAAATGTATGACAGCCAAGTCGTTTTGGGAATTAATGATGTAAACAAAATGTTTACTATTCGATCATTCGATCAGTTACTCTTCAGGAATTAAAAAAAAAAAAAAAAATGAAAAACGGAAACGTGAATACGTTTATTTTCAGGTTCGGGTATATTTATATCACCTAAAGCAGTTCTAGAACTAACAGGTTCAGTTGGCCTCTCTCTGATAGTCTGGACCGGAAGTGGATTGCTTGCATTATTAGGTATAAAGTACATTCGTATTAATTATTAGACCTCCTGATGAATAAATGGACAATTTTAGTCAGAAGAAAGCTGAGTTTGTAATTTCAAATTTGTCAGCTCTAAAACGAAAAAATTTTATCTCCCCTAATAGTTATGGCAGATACAACTTAACCAGTTTCCACGACTAGAACAGGTGACAGTGCGCTGAAGTCAAAAGGCAGAGCAATAATATTTCAGAATTGGTATAAACTTCGATTTGTGGATGAAAAACGCTGTAATAGCAAAGTGAAGACATCGTTTATAAAAAAAAAAGTAATGAATTTGTAGGTGATTTATGATATATCCAGATACCTACCGCTTTTTGTGTGGTTTTGATAAACACCCGTACATTTTCAGGGGCGACTTGTTATGCAGAACTTGGTACACTAATACGGAAATCTGGGGGAGAATACGCCTATATAATGGAGGCCCTAGGTCCAATACCAGCCTTTCTATACGCCTGGACGGCGGTACTCGTTATGCGGACATCCGCTATAGCTATTGCTACCCTAGTATTTGCACAGTACACAGTAGAATTGTTACCCATATGTGGACATTCAGACCCTCCTGTAAAAGTGGTGGCAACAGCTGCAATCGGTAAACTGGTAAACTAAAATAATCTAACTATTCGATCATTATTCCTTAAAGCGCTGGACTTGGCTCATATTACTTTTGCAGAGAGCGTAGATTAAGATCAGACCACACAGAACTTGCGATTTATTCCGGCTTTTTTCCTCAGTTTAGAAGGTTCATTACATCGATTCAGCGTTGTAGAGCTGAATGGATCGTCCGCCCTATGTTAGTCTTTCCTCTTACACCTCATTCCCAGTCGAGGAAAATTTAATTTTCGAACTATTGTTTAAATCCATATGAGCCATGTTCTGTGAAAAGGGGGGCTTAATGCATCTGCGAAAAGTATCGACCCAGGTCGGCCTGCGCAGTCGGCGAATGCTGACCTGGGCCAAAAGTTTTCGCTATTGGTCAATTTTCTGTATGTCCAAGGACCAGTTTACCTCATGATGAAGTCGATTGTCAAAGAAAAAAGTGCCTTTTATGGATCCATAATTATGTGATGACTTGCTTGGTATAATGCATCACGGAGATGCATTAAGCCCCCTGTTGCCAGAGCATGGCTCATACCCATAGTCTGAGAAAGTGATTGTTCAAATAATCGACATACCCGTATCGGTTGCAAACTCTTTCCATAGAGCCTTATGAGCTTATTTTTTCAATGAGAATTTTTTCACGGTGGTTTCTTTAGAACCAAATCTTATAATCTGACCCACATGTACTTTGTCGTCTGGAGACGCTTTCATTATGGAAGAGTCTAAAATTTTATCGTCTGCTACAATTAAACTGTCAATATCATGCTCTCAGCTAACATCCTGCTCAATATGAGCCATGCCCTGGCAAAGGGGGTTTAATGCATCGCCGGTAGATGCATTATACTGAGCAAGTTATCTTATAATTATAGATCCATAAAAATCCATTTCGTGTAACAATCGACTGGATCTTGAGGTAGAATGTTGCTTTGCAATGCAGTATATTTACAAATAGCAAAAAAAGTTCAGGTCAATGTCAGCCTGTGCGGATTGCGCAGGCTGACATGAGTCGATACTTTTTGCAAATGTATTAAGTCGTCTTTTTACAGACTATGGCTCATATCTTTTTGCAGTGCTCCTTGCAGTAATGAACTGTTACAGTGTCAGATTAACGACTCGGGTCCAGGTTGTTTTCACCATTGCAAAGCTCATAGCTTTGGGTACAATCATAATTGGCGGAGCGGTACAGTTAGCGCAAGGTAGGATATCTTCCCGAGAGCATTTTGACAAGTACGGACGCACAGACGGAATGGCTCAGGTAGTAAGAGCGTAGGACTTGTAAACAGCAAATCTTGGGACCACTTGAGGGTGTGTTCGAGCCCCAATGCAGTTCATCTAAAATAACTAAGTCTTTAAGATGAGACGCTAAACTGAGGTCCCGTGTGACGGTGCTATACACCGAGCACATTAACTCTTTACCAAACGACAAAATTTTAGACTCGTCCAAATTGAAAGCATTTGCAGACGACAAAATAAATGTGATTGAATAATTGAAATTTGTTTTGGGAAGGGTAGAAAACATTGTGGGAAAAGGAGAAAATGCTGGTTACCAGCATTTTCTCCTTTTCCTACAATGTTTTCAAGAGGCTTCATTTTTAGGGTCGTTAAAAGTCGGGATTGTGTGGTAAAGGGTTAAAGAACAAGGCGTAAGTTAGGATGGGTTTCGTCCTGTATCTTGCAATATTCCCCGTAACATAACTAACAACCTTCAAGGAGTCGCCCTTATGGACAACTGATGGCGATGATAAATAAATGGAGCATTAATCAATTTCAAGTACGGTTCAAGGGTTGTGAATTGTGATTTGCAATTTAGGTTAATGGTGATGTAATCCATCTACTACAGTCTTTCAGTTATGTTTCATGTGGTACTTCAGATACATTTGAGTCAAGCTCTGTCAAAATGGGGTTTCATGCATTCCCGTAATATCTGATACCAAGCAAATCCTAACAGTATTATGGGTCCATAAAATCCATTTTATAAAACAACCAACTGAATCATGAGGTACATAGGTCCTTTGACATGCAGAAAATTTACTAAAGGCGAAAAGTTTCGACCCATGTCAGCCTGCGCGGACTGCTCAGGCTGACATGGGGCGATATATTTTTTTTTTTGTGCAGATACATCAAGCCACCTTTTCACAGAGCATGGCTTATTTAAAAAGTTTCAACAGCATTCAGATTTTTAACCCAGAGTTCCTGATAAAATACGTGAGGCCATCATATGAAGTCAACCTAGCTATTATGACTTACAGGTAAGACGACACAGTTCCACAACAGTTTTAAAGGTTCCACGGATTCTCCCTCAGTTATTGCGCTCGCCTTTTATCAAGCACTCTGGGCCTTCGATGGTTGGTAAGTTGACGTTTTCTACACTACTCTTGCCTTGTTGATGCTTTCATTTGAATGAACAATTTCATAATTGGCGTGCAACACACAAAAAGGGGTTCGGACATATGCGTAAGTGTGTCGTCCCAGATCAGCCTGTGCAGTCCGAGACGACACTTTCTTTCACTTCTTGATTTTCTGTTTCATGAGAGTATACTGTATGACAAAATCTTACTTAGTCGTAAAGTGCCGTCTCGGATTAGCCTGCGCGGACTGCGCAGGCTAATCCGAGACGACACTTTACGCAAATGTCAGAAGGTCTCATTTCGCATGTTGCGGACCATATTGATTTAGTTCAGACTTTTAACCCTTGTCCTGCTAAATAATTGAAACGAAACTTTCAAGCCGATAGGAAAAATCTAAATTTTGCTATTTCAAAGGTAGTTTGGGGGAAAGATATCGCCTTGTCGGACAGTGTATATCCAAGAACAGACTGCACGTTCTGTGCAGTATGATCTTGATCTACACTGCCAGCAAAAAAGTCACTGAGTCGCGCTTCGCAGCCTGGGGGTAAAGACAAGACATGACGAAGAGATAGGGCTAACCCGGAGTATAACACCGCAGCCCTTCAAACACACGCCTAGGAGGAAACATAGACCCCCTAGTGCTGACAATAATGTGACGTCATAATTCGTGCTTACTGAGGTTATTCTTGATAGGCCTACTAACACTTTTCGAAAAAAAGTTTTCTTTGACTCCCCCGTTTCTGTCTTTGTATTGTTGTAAAATGTTAAAATAGTGTTGTATACATACGGAATATTATGTTGTAGTGTGTTTCCTGGGGCTTGTATTTACTTCGAGCTGTGTGGGAAAATTTGATATCGCGCTAGACCGAAGGTCGAGCGCGATATCAAAATTTTCCCACGCAGCGAGAAGTAAATACAAGCCCCAGGAAACACACTACAACATAATATTCCATTTATTATATACTTAAACTACCAAAAACCAAAATATATGCATTAAGTGACAATTTTATTCGAAAACGAAGCATAGTTATAAGAAAAATTGGTTTAGTAGGCGTTAACATCTTTTTTTCATGAATGGTGGATGAATTTTATTTAGTATTATTTCCACCACGCCCATTGTGTTAACATATAAAACAATCAAAATGGCTGCCGTGTGAGAATGATATGAAAGTAGTTCGTTCGTGGATACGTCATCATACCATATTTGGAACTGTATTCCACTGAGTGGAATACGGATTTTTTTTCTGTCGTGTGTGATTTTAGCCGCGTGCGACGCATGTATTTAACCCGGAAAACTTACAGGTATATAATAAAAACCTTTAATCGTTAAATATGGTGTATTTCTCAGGAACAACTTGACCTATGTCACAGAAGAAATTCGCAAACCCGAAAAGTAGGTAGAACAGATTTTCTTTTTCAAGACAAAAGTAGAAGTCCTTCTTTTCCGTGACATCTATTTTCGAAAGCTTATTTATCACATAGCTACCCTGATATTCAGTGTAATACAGCCACAACTAATTTTCTCATCTTACACATTTATATAAGATAAACAAGTAGTATCGTATTTTTATCTCTGAAGTTAATTGTAAAAACTGATGATTGTGACAAAACTGCAAATTTATCATCCAAAGATCCAAAGAAAATTATAATATACAAGTTTCTTTGGAACTATCTTTCGTCGGCAATGCACAAACCTCTCAAAGAAGAGAATAGGCTTCATAACATGAATAGGCTTCATGTAAATTCCAATACACTTGCTGGCCTAAATGAACTATTATTCTTGAGATAAAGTAATGTGATAAAAACAATTTGACATTTATTGGCTTTTGAGTTAAAATTGTATTAAAATCGTTCACAAAAATGTTATTAAGCTCGCCATGGGTCACTTAATAACATTTATCTAGACTTGTTTATTAAAATTTTATCCCAAATGCCAAATCATGTCAGATCCCATTATTCTAGTGACGGGAGCTCAAAAGCTTTTCTCGTCAAGGGCAAAATATTGATTTTAAATTTGAAGTTAAAGAATTTGTTTGATTATTCACAAATAAGAAAAGATGAAAAAATATGATATATGTATTTAGAATTAATATTTAAAAGGATTTTCCCTACCAATAATGCATAAAAACAGGTATGTATGTGAAGGCCACATGACCAACTGCCGTATTGTGGACCAAGATGCAGGATTACAACAAAAACAAAAAAATACTAATAATAAAATAAAATAAACACAGACATCGTTAACAACAACAAATTAAACATATTGAAAAAATATATATATATATTTCACATCACAAGTGACTAGGCTCTGAAACAAAAAGTTAACTTGACATTTTGCCAGATAAATATAATCATATCAACAACGCGAGTCTAGTATTCATAAAGGAGCAAAAACCGTTTTCTTCCACAGAAACATACCACGTGCAAACATTGCTGCTCTTATTATGGGTACATTTATCAATGTCTTCGCCAATGTGTCATATCTCACCGCCATGACATCTGCAGAATTGTTGGAGGCTCCAGCCGTCGCCCTTGTGAGTTACCTTTTCGTTTCTACTTTATTCAGATTTGGAGTATCTAGGGTTTAATTCACTTGGCAGTGTCCACGTAACTAGACTTTACACGACAACTCCTCTCACTATATCCTGTTCATGAAATATGTTGAGAAAAGTCGATCATATACGACTTATTCCGAGGGCAGTCAGCAAAATGTCTGATGGTGCCGGTTTAGGTAAACTCAAAACTTTTAAACTCTATTTTGTTGTTTTAAATTTTCCTTGACATTTATTAATTCCGTACATTTCATCGCAACGGTAACCCCGCAGTTTGATTGAACTTTGTTTTACGCTTTCTTGAACAGAATTTCAGTTTTATCTAGTTCGCAAGTTTCTTATTCATGAGTTTTCTGCCTTCATGCAAATACTGAGCTTGGGCCCGGTAGTGTCTTTGCCAATGACATCTCACGCCCTTAAATACAAGTTAGTGGCTTTTATTCCATTGAGCCATGGTGCCACAAAAGGGGATTTAATACATCTCCGTGATACATTATATACCAAGCAAGTCATCACTTAATCATGGATCCATACAATGTATTTCGTCTGCCTACCTGCTGAATCCCAAGGTAAGATAAATTCAAACATATTTTATTCTACAGAAGTACAATATACACAAACATTACAATACAATCAGTTAACAAGGTAGAATAGTCCTTTGACATGCAGAAAATCAACCAACAGCAAAACATTTCGACCCGGTACAGCCTGTGCGGACTGGGCAGGCTGACGTGGGTCGATTTTTTTTATTTTTTATTTTTTTTTATTTATTTATTTTATTATTATTTATTATTTTTTTTTTTTTGTAGTTGCATTTAACCCCCTTTTCACGGAGTATGGCTTTTTTGGAAATGTTTTTCTCCATGTTTGACGTCTTGTTGTAGCTATGGGGTAACCGTGTTCTGAAGGGAGCTGCTTCAATTCTGCCTTTATTTGTCGTGATTTCCGCCTTCGGATCTGCAAACGGAGAGGTTTTCACAGGTGGCAGGTCAGTGTTCATATATTTATCTTCTTATTTGGAAATTAGACATAATAACTATCTCAAAATACCTTTCTTTCTTTATCAAATTAGGGCATTAATTTCAGCAAAATGTGGACTGGACCAGTTTTTGCTAGAACGAATTGGAAATACTGTTGTAATTATCTTCTGATTTAGGAATTAGACAGATGCACTAAATTTGATAACTACCTCAAACACCTTTCTTTCCATATCAAAATATACGCATTTATTTCAGCAAAATGTGAACTGGACCATTCGTGCTAGAACGAATTTGGACTGCTATTGTCAGTTTCCAAAGAGTTGACTCGATTATTAATCTATTTTGCATTTTCGATACCCGTAAGTTTTAAAATATTCTCAGTTTGTCAATAATATGTAGCTGGATGTACGGTACTAATATGCTGGTAAATGGGGAATATTGAAAATACACCATGATATTACCGGTTTTTGAATAATGTCAGCTTCAGACGTGTATGCTAGTGAGAGAAAATAGTCATTTACCTCCCTTGATTCCTCTGCACCTCTTAATAGGTCCTCAAAGTGAAAAGAGTATTACTTGGTTTTTATCCTTGATATCCTTTGCACTATTCACGAATACATAGGTATAAATACCTCCATCAAAATTTATAAGGCGGCTATTTCGAGCCACTTACTGCATTTCAAGGGTAATAGTGAGTAAACCTAATTTTGAAAATACAATGCTTGGCTTGCATGTAACTCAAAGGCAAAATTTTAAAAATCGCAATATCTCATAGTAAAGCGAGGACAAAAATAAAGGAAAACAAGTAAAAGGACTTCGTTGCAATTTTGATTAACTCTTTGTTTATCTAAGAAGGGAAATAATTAGAATTTCACTTTTTTCTTCCATTGTAAACTTTGACTCTGATTTATTATTATTATCATTATTATCATATATATAATGTTTAGAGTTATAGAACACTAGACAGGTTGCCTTATTTACAAAACAATAATATAGGAGCCATGTTCTGTGAAAATTGGGCTTAATTTATTTGCAAAAAGTATCGATTCAGCGCAGGCTGACAGGGGTCTAAACTTTTTTCTTTTTGGCAAATTGTCTGCATGTCAAAGGACCAGTGTACCCTAACGATTCAGTCAACTGTTATACAAAATGGATTTTATGGATCCAAGATACTGTGATGACTTTCTTGTTATAATGCATATTATAACGGAGATACATTGAACCACCCATTTCCCAGAGCGCAGCTTATTCATATTTCATAATATACAAGCATTAAACTCATGACCTCTTGAGAAAAATTAAGATCACATGGCGTTGAAAACATCCTTTTGAAATATAAATAAGCCGTGCTCTGGCAAAAGGGGGCTTAATGCCTCTCCCTGATGCATTGTACCAGTCAAGCCATCACATAATTATGGATCCATAAAATCCATTTTGTATAACAACCAACTGATTTATGAGGTACACTGGTCCTTTGACATGCAGAAAATTGACCAATAGCGAAAAGTTTCGGCCCAGGTCAGCCTGCGCGGAATGCGCAGGCTGATCTGGGTCGATACTTTTCGCAAAATATTGTGATGACTTGCTTGTCATAATGCATAACGAAGAAACATTAAACCTCCTTTTTGCCAGAGCATGGCATATCTGTACGTTTATTTCAGAATCGTTTATGTTACCAGTCGAGAGGGACACCTTCCAGAGGTTTTGTCGTTTATCCATTATAAACGCCGTACACCAATTCCATCTATGATATTCATGGTAAGGTTAATAGTAAATTCAAGCCATATTACAGAGAAGCGGGCAGTGCTGTCAAAGATCGTACTGCATGTTTGTGCAGGCAGATCTTGGCATGCAGTATGCACCCAATTCCACCTCAGACGTCTCGGGGTATCCGTCTCGGAGAGGAAAGTAACGTCACGGGATGCGGTTCTGTATAAAACGCTTACCCCCTTAAAATGCGAAATAAAGGAAATGAAACTTTCTAGCCGATAGTAAAAAACCCAGATTTTGATATTTCAAAGTGGGGATGATACATATATCCTTATCGGACAATGTAGGTCCAAGATCAGACTGTGCGTTCTGTGCAGACTGATCTGGATCTACACTGACCGCAATAGTCCCTGAGTCGCGCTTCGCAGCAAATGGATTAAATCCAGTCGGTCCTTGTCTCCCTTTGGATGTTCTGCTTTATTTACTGGTGGGTATACAAAGCTATATCTCGTCACAGTTATACGAGATTTTTTTTTTCAAAAACGATTTACTGAAGGATAGATTGATTGATTGATTGAATTGGAGTTTACTGCCGTTTTAACAGCTCAGCTCATATCATGGAGGTCAGTAATGGCACAAATTTCTTTCCAAGTCACTGACTACTTTTCTCACATGCATGTGGCGTGCAGCCACAAGGGAAAATATTGCCGTAGGTTGTTCACGAGAAGAAGAAATTTCGATCTTTCATTGCAAACCCCCCCCCCCCCCAATATTCTATTCATTTTTGTGCAGTTAACCTTATTTTGTAGGGACTTGCGAAGTACAGGGGAGCTCTGGGTAGTTCCGTACCTCTAATTTATCAGTCGGTAAATTCACTGGCCGAAACGGTGAAATTATCAAACCATAATCCATCATTTTTCCCGATAAACTACCGAAAAGCATGAAATAAACCATAATCCACCATGTTTTCCCGATAAACTATCTAAAAGCATGAAATAACAAACCATAATCCACCATTATTTCACTATAAACTACCGAAAAGCATGAACTATCAAACCTTAATCCACCATTATTTCCCGATAAACTACCGAAAAGCATGAACTAACAAACCATAATTCACCATTATTTCCCGATAAACTACCGAAAAGCATAAAATAAGGGTTTATATTTACTCTATTGAACATACTCTTTCTCTGTCGTTTCAGTCTGCCATTGCTTTTACAATGGTGTACGTGAGTAATATTGAATCCTTGGTGGAGTTTTTTAGCTTTGCATCCTGGCTCTTCTACGGGACAGCTGTGGGAACTTTACTTATCTTTCGCTATACAAAACGGGACGTAAAAAGAATCATAAAGGTGAGATGTTTTACATTTTTTATCAGTAAATGACCAAATTAAAGGAGATTTTGTTAATGCTGATGCTGCTGTTTTTTGTTTGTTTGTTGTTTTTTCTGTTATTGTTGTTGTTACAGTTGACACTCCTATAGCTTATATCGACTGAATGGGGCGAGAAGTCGGGTATGGCAACTATGTTTGATATTAACTGTGAACGTAGTCTACGAAGAATGTCGGACTTTGCCGATGTATCTATGCTCGGCGTGGTTTCAGAAGTGACGTATTAAAATCTTTCGTAAACGGAAAAATGTTTTGTACTTATTGCGTTGGGGACAAAAAGCCCTAAGAATCGTCTTGAGATCGCCAAAAGCTCTCTTGATTACATTTCTTTTTTCTAGAAGAGTTTTATAAAACTTTCTATCACATAACTCCCCTCGTTTTCAATGTAATTATAGCCATTACAAATTTTCTTGTCTCACTCACGTTTGAAACAAGAAAATAGTGCTGCAGTTAGTCAACACTCTGTAATTATACACCTCATCTCTAAAACATTGCTGACCTACATTCCTGTGTGAAATTAAGGGTCAAAATTGGTAATCATGATACAGTTGCGAATTTAATCACTTGTAGATTCAAAAGAAAATCAATATAATAATGCAAGTTTCTTTGGAACTGTTTTTCGTTCGTAATGTACCTGTCAAAGAAGTGAATAGGCTCCATGTAAATTTCATTACACATTGTACATGTATGCTTATTTTGTAATACATCATGGACTATAATTCTTGATATACAGTTATATGATAAAAAGAATCTGACATTCGTTGGCTTATGAAGTAAAAAAACATGTTATTGAGCTCGACAAAGGCTCCCTTAACTTTTTTTGTTTGTAGACTCCTTTAATAAAATTTTAACACTAACTCAAGTCAGATCCTATATGTCTCAAAACTAATGGATATCACATCCTAACTCTCTGAAACCAACAACGGTAAAATTTGAATCTGGCTTTTTTTTTTTTCCTCTTTTTTTTTCAGGTTCCGATAATTTTACCAATCTTGTTTGTCCTGTGCTCAATATTTCTTGTGATTGCTCCGATTCTTGAAGCACCAAAACTTGAATTTCTGTATGCCACATTATTTGTGGCGGGCGGACTAATATTTTATTTTCCATTTGTACATTTCAAGCTGGTCAAAATTGGTAAGTACAATGTATTATCAATCACTGCCTACCAGTATTTATCATTTTTTTTTGTAACATGCTTATCCTTTTACCAAACAATTTTGTGTTTCTTCGACCCTGAGATTGAAAGCCTTTGGATAAATTGTGGGCGATAGTTGAAATTCCCTTGTCTGTCTGTCCATCCGTTTGCGGCAAGCACATTTAAGGTATATTAGCGTCATAAATTTGGGGTTTTTTTGCTGTCATTGTTGTAAAAGCGTAATCAACCACTGACCAGGGTCTGTATTCACTAACCATTTAAAGGAAGATACTTAGTCTTAATCTCCAAGATTTTCTAAATTCGAGTGTAACATAACTTCTGATTGGCTAAACCAAATCTAGAAGATTCTGGAAAATAAGACTAAGAATTTTCTGACAAATGGTTGGTGAATACGCACCAAGCTGGGTTCGCGTTCCTTTGAGTTTATATTTGCCTTACAAAATGTCTTGATCTTATTACAGCTTTGAGCATTGTTTTAGAGTTAGGCAGACATTTCTAAAATGAATTTTGAAAAAAAGATCATTATATAGTTTTTCCATTGAAGTGCAGGTAAACAAGAGAAAATATGCGATATAACAGTATTTGATTAAAGTAGTGGCCAAAAAATCAAGGATAATTTTTTTTTATCATTTTTTTTTGTCATGACGTTTCTTATGAACGGATATATCAATTAAATTTTGAATGGCATCATTCCTGTTTTTTCAATAGCAAAAGTGTCAGCAGATCCCGTATTTACCTAACATTCTTTATGTAATACTTTAGTCTAATTCTCGTGATTTTTGCTCAATTTCAATGTAACGTTATTTCCGATTTGCTAAACCAAATGAGCTCATTGCATCTGCATCGACCCAGGTCAGCCTGCGCGGACTGTGCAGGCTGACCTGGGCCGAAACATTTCGCTATTGGGTCAATTTCTTGCAAGTCCAAGGACCGTTAACCTCATGATTCAGTCGGTTGATAGAGAAAATGGACTTTATGGACCGATGACCATGTGATGACTTGCTTGGCATCATGCATCACGGAAATGCATTAAGCCCCTCTTTCCCAGAGCATGGCTCGAATGGTTTAGGCAATCGAAAATTACGTGACTTTCTCAATTTAGTATAAAACTAACAATGCAGTTTAAAATGGTTCGAAAATACAACCCAAGGTAGTCAAGAAGTATCTAACTATGTACGACCGTGGCGAGTCTTTTTTTCACACATTTAACGTTTACAAATATGCCAAAGAAAAGAGGAAAGAAAAAGGAAATTTGCCTATTATTTTCTCCTTCTGATTTTTTTTTTTTTTTGCAGACAAAATTACGGTGTTTTTACAGCTGTTTCTGGAGATTGTACCAAGTGGTCAAAAGCCTGATGAATGAATGGTGGAAGTGTCTGATTTATGTGACTGTAGTTCGTGTCTGTGTTTCAAACATAGCTAAGGCGTGCCAATTTCGCTCAAATGTAGGGATTTGTCTTTTCATGGGATAGGAACATTGTGAGAAAAGGAGAAAATGCTGGTAACCAGCATTTTCTCCTTTCCCCACAATATTTCCAAAATCCTCATCGCAAGGGTCGTTTAAGACAGAACAATGGCTATACGAGAGGACCATACATGCATTATCCGTATGACTGTTACGTGTCTGTATTTTGAACATCTGCAGAGGCGCGACTTAGATGCAATTTAAAAGTCTCTCTGCGAATTTTGGCAGCAATTTTATGAAAATCCGCTGTCAATGTTCATGCACCCACCTGGGTTGATACCTTTTGCAGATGCATTAAGGCCCCTTTTCACACAGCATGGCTCATAAATTCTACCATATGTATTCGTTTTAAGACAGCTGTTTTTTTGTGATATTTTGTTTTACTGTGTGGCGTGTGTTTGTGTGTATGGAAGAACAGAACCCTTTGCCAGACTTTTGCACGACAATCCCGACTTTTATTAATACCCTGAGAGAGAGAGAGAGAACTTTTGAAAACATTGTGGGAAAAGAAGAAAATGCTGGCAACCAGCATATTTCCTTTTCTCACTATGTTTTCTACCTTTCCCGAAACAAAATTTAATTTTTGAATCTCATTTATTTTTTCGTCTGCAAATTTATCCTTCAATTTGGACAAATTTAAATTTTTTCTATTGGTAAAGAGTTAATTCTTTACCAAACGACATAACTTTGGACGGGTCGATTTTGAAAGTATATTCGGTGGTCAATTTAAACGTGGCTAAAAAGATAGGAATCATCTTTGAAAGGGTAGAAGACATTTCGAGAAACGATTACCAGCATTTTCTCCTTATCCAACAATATTTTCATATTCCCATTTCCCAACGGTGGTTAAAACACGAATTTGTTTGGCAAAAGGTCGAGAAATAAAGAACAATGGTTTATTCATGTATAGTAGTTGTTTAACTCTTTACCAAACGACAAAATTTTAGACTGGCTCAAATTAAAAGCATTTGCAGACGATAGATAAACGTTGCTCAAAAACTGAAACTTGCCTTTGCAAGGATAGAAAACATTGTGGGAAAAGGAGAAAATGCTGGTTACCAGCATTTTCTCCTTTTCCCAAAATGTTTTCAAAAGGTCAGTTCCTCAGGATTGTGTGGTAAAGGGTTAAAACAAAGTACAATGTACATGACTGTAAATAAATTTACACAATATTACAAAAGTCCTCTACGCAAACTTGCCGTCAGTTTCTTTAAACGGACGTCATTCGATCAACATCATAAATAGAATTCCATACGCTGTGAAAAAGGGGTTTAACGAATCTGCAAAAAGTATCGACTCATGTTAGCCTGCGCAGTCTGCGCAGACTGACATGGGTCGAAACTCTCCGCTATCTGTCAGTTTTCTGCATGTCAATCTATCTCGTTATTCAGTAGGTTGTTAGACAAAATGGACTTTATGGATCCACAATGGCTTGCTTGGTATAAAGCATCACAGAGGGGCATTAAGCCCCCTTTTCACAGAGCATGGCTCATTACTATTTATTTCACATCGATTTAGAAACAAATTCTCGAAACTTATTGTAATCTCTCTCGATTCTGCTTCATGGAAACTACACCAGTACCTTCACTGAATGTCTGGGCCAATGAACAATCCCAAAGTTGACACCCTTTCCCGGGTATCGAAGTCGGGACCTTATGGTTACAAGGCCGACGATCCACCTCACAACGTCGAACACCACGTTGAATAAACGAGCAGGGTAGTTCTTATGATAAGACCAACACTTGTTGATATATTTGCATATTTTAATTAACAAAAGGAATACAAAAATACGAATATAACGGATATAAATGAAAAGCAAATAATACTGTTGGCTTATTATTACAAGTTACCTCACTGAAGTAATTTCCTGCGACGAAAATATGCTTATGTACAATCAAGATGAATGACACATTTGGGCATAATACCGGCAACTCCCCACCACTATACATTTTTCTGCATATGTGTGGAATTACTTTATGAGTAAAAAGATAAGAAATTAATGAATTTTTTAGTTTCACTCCGTCGGTCAGTAGTACTTTTGATGTATACGGAATTAATCCCCATAAAAATATTGCAATGTTTTTGACTCATAATTTTGTTTTTCATGGGTTTTCGCGATATAGTGGTGGGGATTTGCCGGTATTATGCCGAGATTTGGTAGTACTGATTACATATAAAGAAAATGACAAGGTTTCAAAGGGGGAAATTGCTTGTTACTATTAATAGCTCTGTCTCTCATTTTCAAAGTGTTGCAAGCATGGTCTGCTGCAAAACGGAAAGAAATCGTCAAGAGGAGGCCATGAGTTGGATATAAGGTAATCAAAACAACATATCGATAATTCCTTGCTTTTATGAACATGAGAAAGGGTAAAAAAGGTAGAAAACACTGTGGAAAAATGAGAAACTACCTGTTTTCAAAAGCTTTTTCTGCCAGGGTCGTTAAAACTCGGGATAATGTGGTAAAGGGTTCACTCTTTACCAAACGACAAAATTCTGGACTTGTCCAAATTGAAAGCATTTGCAGACAAAGATTCAAATGTGGCTCAAAGGACTGGATTTTATCTATGATAGGTTAGAAAACATTGTTGCGGAAAAGAAGAAAATAGTGGATACTAGCATATTCTTCTTTTATCCATAATGTTTTCAAAAGCCTTCTCTGTCAGTGTCGTTAAAATTCGGGATCATGTGGTAAAAGGTAAACATATCACATGTATAGTATACGGCGAGCAAAACATTCCTGTCAATCATCAGGCTCGTAGAGGCTTGGTGCGACTTCGAAAAAGAGTTGTAGGAATACTGTTAGTCTATCTGTGAAAAGAAGAACACACAAATACGGATGCTAGTTTCTTAAACGTTGATAATTAAAGTGGCATTAAAACAGACTTCGTTTCACAAGTTCTGTTTGTAGAAAATCCTAACAAGAATGGCTAATATTCATTCGCGCCAAGATGGCCATAAAATTGAAATATAGATAGAACTACATGACGAAAAGACGAGGAATTACTGAATATTTTGTATTTTTACTGTAGAATTTCTAATACGGTTAGTAACGGTATAGCTGTTATTGCATAACAAGGGGTAATACATGTTAACACGGTTACATATTGATTGGCCCTTTTCACAATGCAGGACTCACACGTATTTTACCTTGGAAGAAAATTCCCGCCATATAAGCCTCAGTTCAAATATGGCCTGCAAGTTATTTTAATTTGGACACGTCTAGAATTTCAATCATTCGATAAAGACCTAAGCAAAAGTGTCCTATTCGAATGCTAATATCTATACTTACCAGCACTGAGAAGTTTGTAATGTACAAACGGAATGTAGACTACTAGCCCGCTAACTATAAATAAAGCAGCGTATAGAAATTCGATTTTCGGATCTTCAATTATGGGGGCGATCACCAGGTATATAGCACACAGGAGAAACAATATTGGCAAAATTATCGGAACCTGAAAGATATATATAAAAATGTTTTTACACTACTCTTGGATAGCGGAATAAAAACATCATCATCATCATCATCAACAACAAGAACAACAACAACCAAAAAAAAAAAAAAAAAAAACGTCAAAAGCAACAAAAAGCTAAATACATTTAAGGCCTTGAAGTTAATGATATCCAACGATAAGACTTTCATTGACTTTAAAATACGACCATGTAAGGACCTTACGATGAATGCTCTGGTATTTTATGATATATGCTACACTTTTAAACATGCAGGGACGTAGCTAGCCAAAATAAAGTGTACGCAAAAGTAATAACGAAGGTCTTATTCGAGGCGCGAAGTACCGTGAGAGGGAAGGGGAACTTCCCAGAAAACACTTGAGTTGTAGAAGCTATTATGGTGGTTTCTGTTGACGTCTTCTTTTTTTTTTTTTGGCGAATTCGTCTTTTTTTTTCTTTTTTTTTTTCTTTTGCAACGGACCGCTTTTACAAAAGGATGTGGAAAAAGAAGAAACTGCTCAATATGAGTTTTATAGGTTATATTTGTCAATGACTAGAGGCATAAAGGATCTGGTATGAGTTGGTATTTAAGATAAAGTTTTATCAAATGAGTCCAGGAAATTGTTATTAAGCAAGCCTCTGGAGAGCTTAATAACATTTCTGTGGACGAATTTAATAAAATCTTACTGAAAAAGCCAACAAATTTCAGATTCACTTTATCACACATAACAGTTACTCCCGAATTATTGGTCAGAATATGCAAAATAATACATGTACAGGTGGTATCTTTTATGGTCAAAACCAGGGTCCGTATTCACCAACCATTCTTGAGAATATTCTTAGTCTTATTCTCCAAGATTTTCTATATTTGAAAGTAACACAACTTCTGATTGGCTAAACCATTCGGTTTAGCCAATCAGAAGTTGTGTTACTTTCAAATATAGAAAATTCTGGATAACAAGACTAAGAATGTCTCTAAGAATGGTTGGTGAATACGGACCCTGATTTACTTCTCTGAAAGAAGTCCAAAATGACGTCACATTATGCTTATCTCAAACGTAGTCAAAGATACGAAAATTCGTAACGGAAGTATTACACTGAAAACAAGGGAGATTATACGATAAAAAGATATGAGCCGTGCTCTGGCAAAAGGGGGCTTAATACATCTCCTTGATGCATGATACCAAGCAAATCATCACATGATTGTGGATCCATAAAAATCCATGTTATTTAACCACCGACTGAATCACAAGGTAGAATGGTTTTTGGGCATGCAGAAAATTGACCACTAGCACAAGGTTTCGGCCCAGGTCTGCGGACTGCGCAGGCCGTCCTGAGACGAAACTTTTTGCAGATGCAATAAGGTCTCTTTGCGCAGAGCATGGTTCACATAATTTCGGTAGAATGTAAACTTCTAGTATTACCTTTATTATTCTCTTCACGTCCCGTTTTGTGTACCGCATTATCAGTAAAGTTGAGATTGACGTCCCATAGAAAAGCCATGCTGTAAAGCTGAAGAAATCTACAAGGGATCCGATGTTACTGACACCAATCATTGCTGTAGCAATAAAACACTGAAAGTATAAAACAACATGAAAAAGAACCAACAAACACCGTTTGATTTCATAAACAAACGAGCCACGCTCTGGCAAGAGGGAGTTTAATGCATCTCCTTTAGGCATGTATATCAAGCATTTCATCATGCAATTATAGATCCATAAAATCCATTTTGTCTCGCAGCCGGCTAGATCATAACGTAGACTGGCCCTCAGACATACAGAAAATTGGCCAATAGCAAAACGTTTCGACCCAAGTCAGCCGGATTGCGCAAGCTGACGTATGTCGATACCTTTTGCAGATACACTAACCCCCTTTTCACAGAGCATGGTTCAAATATTAACTCTTTCAACGCAAAATATATGAACTCGAAATCTTTCCACGGCTGAAAATACGGTTCTTTGAAACTTGGAAAGATTTTTATCTTACAGATTTGACTGAATGAGCTTTACGGTATAGGTCCAAGATCAGACTGCACTCTGTGTGTAACCTGATCTGAATCTACCTGTCTGCAAAAGAGTCTTTGGCTTTATAAGGGTTAAGTTCATTCACGTTCAATTTCAGACTGTAATATTTAGTTTGTGATAGCAAGGGAAGTTACTCTTGTGGCGTCTACTTATTAGAAAAGAAAGGATTGCACATGAACGCAAAATCTATTACAAAGAACACACAGGAGAAAGAGTTACGGGGAACAAATCTACCTATTTCGAAACTGGTAGATTTAAAATGGTTTCAACATAAGTTCGAAATAGGTAGATTTGTTCCCTGTAACTCTTTCTCCTATGTGTTCTTTGTAATAGATTTTGGTAGGTCTGCCAATGGCCTATATATAGGGAATGATCTGGCAAAAGGGGGTTTAATGCATCTCCTTGATGCATTATACCAAGCAATGCATCACCTAATTATGGATTCAGACTGCACAGGCTGGCATGATTCGATACTTTTTGCAGATGCATTAAACCCCCTCTTCACAGAACCCGCGCACAAAAAAACCTATTCGATTATCAAATCTTACCGTAAATACAATAGATGGTAGTGGAGTAAGACGTCTAACATGGACATACGAGAGAACTTCCGGTAAATGACCTTCTCGACCCGCAGCATAAACTACTCTGAAAAAGTAGTTCCGAATGATAACATCAAATTAGGTATATAGGTCCTTATTCGTCAACAATCCTGAGATACGCGCTAAGTCTGTTTTGAATTTTAGAAAGTAACACGGTTTCTGATTGGCAGGCTGAATGATTTAGCCATTCAGAAAATGTGTTACTTTAAAACATGAAAATAAGAATGCATATAAGAATGACTGGTGAATATGGGCCCACACCACTCGATGTTCAGCTGGACAGAGGTCTTCCGCCACTCAATGGCAAAAGCAGAGGATTTGTGATCATTAATATTTGGCTCAAACCCCCCCCCCCCCCGCCTTTAGCGGTTAGTTGGGCAAGCTGTTTTGAGAAAGCAGTTTTGATTGATGATACTCAGAAAGGTCTGATAAAATGATAACCGACTGGGCTGCAGTACTCTGTAGCTCAATGGCTTTGTCCTTGAATTCAAAGTCAGAAAATTCCGGTTCTATTCATGCTCGTGACTTGGTAGTGTCTCTTGGCAAAATCTATAAAAGACATAACCAGCTCTCGCCCAGGGTCCGTATTCACCAACCATTCTTAAGAACGTTCCTAGACTTATTCTTCAAGATTTTCCAAGTTTGAAAGTAACACAACTTCTGATTGGCTAAACCAAATGGATTAGCCAATTAGAAGGTGTGTTACTTTCAAATTTGGAAAATTTTGGAGAACAAGACCGAGAATATTCTTAAGAATGGTTGGTGAATACGGACCCTGACATGACTGGGATATTCTTGAAGAGGCATTTACTAACCAAACAAACTGAAAATGCACAAATTTTAAGGGCCATGCTCTCTGAAAAGTGGTTAATAATGCATCTCCGTGATGCATTATACCAAGTAAATCATCATATAAAATTTTATGGATACGTAAAATCCATTTTGTATAACGACTGACTGAATCATGAATCAGACTGGTCCTTTGACATGCAGAAATTTGACCTATAGCAAAAAGTTCGACCCAGAATCGACCGCGGAATGTGCAGGATGGCATGGGTCGATACTTTTTTGCAGATGCATTAAGCCTCCTTTTCACAAAGTATGACTCATATAGAAATTACCACACTGAAATCTTTCAAATGTTGAGTACGCAGAAAGATACTGACCTACCACCCGAGAAAACAGTTCCGTTTGCTGAACCAAACGTCGACAATAAAACAGCAATCGGCAATATCAATGAAGCTCCTTTAAGAACACGATCGCCCCACAACTGAAATATATTTTATATCTCATACTATTGCATAAATTTGCTCAAAGTAAATATTTTAAAAATCGTATCTGAAAACGGGGTGCATAAAGAAAGCTTAGTTTAAGTTACTTACAAACAAACAATAAGAAACGCAGATATTTCTTGTATGTATATAACACGAGTTACATGAAGAAGAACGCATTAAAACTAAAATTGAAAATCTTCCTTGGTCGTTTCGAATTTGACTGTCGAAAAGTGAAAACGGGCTCCAGAAGTGGAGGCCTACTTACCACGGCAACTGCTGGGGTTTCAAGGAGTTCAGCCGCAGTCATTGCTGTTAAATACGAAATGTTGGTCAACAGGTAAACTACAGTAACCAGTATAATAGCAGTAATGTTGGCCCGTGGAACATTTCTGTGAAATTTAGGTTATTATTTAACTCTTTAGCATACCACAAAATGTTAGACTTGACCAGATTTAAAGTACTGGCAGACGACAAATTGACTTTGGATCAAGTATTGAAAGCATTTGGGAAAAGGATAAAATGCTGGTGAAGCATTTCGGCTAAGCAATGTTCAAAAGCTCGCCAGAGGCTAGTTTAATATAATTTTTCCAGACTCGTTCATGAAATTTTATTTCATACTAACTTATGTCAGATCTTATTTTTATACAATTTTGAGAGAAATTTTTATTACGTCATCAGGGTCCGTATTCACCAACCATTCTTAAGAATGTTCTTTGTCTTGTTCTTCAGAATTTTCTACATTTGAAAGTAACAGAACTCCTGATTGGCTAAACCAAATGGTTTAGCCAATCAGGAGTTGTGTTACTTTCAAATGTAGAAAATCTTGGAGAATAAGACTAAGAATATTCTAAAGAATGGTTGGTGAATACGGACCCGGGTTTCTGCCACGCCAGACATATCTATGCACACACGGTAATTTCCATGAAATAAAGCCCATTTATTTGACTTAAATAGAGATCTACGAACAAAATGATGTCACAAATGACGTCAAACAAATATGATATCAAACGTGTATAAGATAGGAAAATTCATAATGGTATATTACTCTGAAAACAAGCGAGGTTATGTGATAAATAGATGATCTTACATGAGTGTTTATGTACTATCATTTTAATCAAAAGAGTTGCCTAAATTATATGAAGCGAGCCTTGGCGAGCGTCATATAGATTTTATTCAATGAGTCTGATAAAAATGGTGATATAAAAATACGAATGTGCGATTCTATTTATCACATAAAACAAATGACAGACAAATAAGTATCCTGTATCATCGTCTCTGCCTATATCGTTCACGGGTCCATGTTTACAGATGTAGTTAGGTTTGACATGTGTACATAAACAAGAAGATAGGTCTGTGACATTTATATCGAAAGTAGAATAAAATAGCTTACAGAAGGAGTATATTGAAATATTTTACAATTTGGTTTACTTTAAATAACTTTTGGTGCATTTCTCTTGTTATTAAATATGAAAATCATAACATTTTCCCCACATATATGTCTTAGCAACAACGACGTCATTTTCTCGCGAAATGGTGAAGTAGCACACATTCCATTATGTGCTGTGGTTGATTTGGCCGGCTTCACGCGCTCATAAATACAAAAATAATCAAAACCGGGAAAAAAAAAAAAAACGATAATACACTAAATTATCGGAACATACATTCTGCCAACGCATCGAGAGAGTCTAATTCATAAACACGTAGGTTCCACATAGATCTAATCATTTCACAAGTAGTTTTTATGATACAGTCACTTGATAAAAAGAATATGACATGCGTTGGGTATCGAGATAAATTTTATCAAAATCTTCAGGAAAGAAGCTATTATTAAGCTCACCAAAGACCCGCTTAATTATTCCTTATTCGTTTAATGAAATTTTATCTCAAACACCAACTTATGTCATATCCTGTATATCTAAAATGCCATTTTATGTCAGACCATATATTTACTTAATAGGTTTTCTTTTGTGATAAATAAATAAATAAATAAATGAATAAAATGCTCAGTCAGAGAGAAAGACTTAAAACTTTACTATCGCAGCTGTGACCAGAAGATCCAAAGTGCCAGGTTTGCTAACATACAGAATATTAAGATAAGGCAAGGACATGGGATACATGAATATGTTTTAGTAAAATCTTTTTAAAAAAATGATATTGTAAAAATTTGAAACAATTACAAAAACTTAATCAAGCACGGTCGAGTTTTGCTTTCTGTAATCCTTCCCCGACAAAGAAATCTGAAGTTCTATGATAATGCAGAATACATTCTAGGAATAGGAGAAATTGCTTGCCACGAGCAGTTTCTCCTTTTACTACAAAGTTTTCAAAAGCCTTCCTCTTCTAAGGGTCGTTAAAACTCTGGACTGTTTGGTGAAAGGTTGAATTATCCTTTATAAATAAAGAACTACTCTATTTTCGTTACAAAGGTAGAACGGAATTATCTCCCTTTGGTGAAATTAACAAAACACATAAGAAGAAATTAAAAGAGTTAGAATAACTCTCAAATTAATTCCGCAGTTGAAAATAAGCAAAGGTATAATTGGTCTATTTCTGTTCATTTATTCAATAGACTTTAAAAAATGCTAATAGATATTCCCCATGCACTGTCTTAACAGTAAATTTACATTTAAAGCCATGAGGAGAAATTTATGTTTATGAAATGAATTAAAGCGGAAAAACTAGATTTTTAAGCAATGTTAAAGGGCATTTAAACCAGATTTCTCCGTTGCATATTTTTACATGTTTTATATTTTAGAAAATCTTATGAAAGACTGCTTTATTTCAATAGCGAGCAAAGATGGCTTAAAATTAAAACGTAGATAGAAGTACATGTAGAAAACACGAAAAAAGACCGACGTGTCTTTTTTTTTAGTAAAATGTCATTCTGTTGGTAACGATCTAGCCTTTATTGTATAACAAGAGATGAACACTGATTTTGAGACAGTGAAATATAAGTTTGCCAGATAGCTCAATGGTAGAGTTGCAGGCTCTGGATTTAAAAGTCGCGGATTCCACCAGAAACAATTTTTTCCTTAACTAAGCGTGAAAAGTCACGTTCTTAAAATTTTTCCTTACAAAATATCAACTTTCTCACCTCAAAAATATTTTTGTCAAAATCTGGTTTGATGCTCCTTTAAAAAAGATTAACTTAATATAGTATATAAGTAAGTATATAGTTACTTGTCTGGTTTATATATTTCCTCCGTCACATAGTTCAAGTTATTCCTAAAGGATAAAGATGAAATAATATAACTCACTACATGGAAACAAAATCTTTTTTATATATATATTTAACACGAAGGCCAATATTCACGGCTCAAAGCGCTTCTGCTGAAAGTGTATTTTGAATCTACACTGTCCAATACGAAGAGATTACTTTTGAAACCGAAATTGTTTGGACTTCATTATTTTCTGAAAACCATCATTTGATTTATTAAGGTATTTAAGCAATAAACACAAAAATGCAAAAGAGATAAGTAATTCAGTTGACTTGTTTGACATGGAAATTATATATCGCTTGTGACGAACAAATGCTCCTTTTCCCACTAGGTTTTAAAAAACTGTCTACCGCAGAGAGGGGTTAGTATTTGTATTATAATGGGTGAAGACTTACCAGCCGTCATAGGCCCAAAGTGCTTGATACAGGGCCAGAGCAACGACAGAGGGGGATTTTGCCGAGCCTTTAAAACTGTCCTGGAATTGAGAGGTTTCGCCTGCAAAATGAAATATTTTGCAATCAAGAGGAAATAGAATTTTTTTTTTTTTAATCCTTTTCCAAACAATGATTGGTTTTAGTGACCCTGAGGAAAATTACTTTTGAAACATTTTCAAAAAAATGGAGAAAATGCCGGTAACCAGCATTTTCTCTACCAGCATTTTCTCCTATTCTCATATTTTTTTCCCCTATCTAACAGGTAAATCCCTCCATTCTAGCCACATTTCCTGTGTCGTCTGCAAATGCTTCCTTTTGGTTTATTGGTCTTAAATTCTGTCGTTTGGTAAAGAGTTAACAGGTAAAAAAATCTTCAGATTCTTCCATATTTAAAGCATTTTTTCACACATAAAAATAAATTTGGATCAAAGGAAGTATTTTTTCACCCAGGGTCCTAAAAACACGATACAGCTTTTAGCTCGGCTCTTTCCGAAGCCCCCTTGAGTGATTGTCCTAGCCCTGGCGTCGCCGTCGTCTGCGTCTGCGTCGTCATGCAAGAACTTGACATTTTACAATACAGATCTGTCTTCACACTTAGACAAGTTGTTAACTATCAAAAGGGGCACCTATACAATAAAAGCAGGTAACTATCAACAAATTTTTGACACTATTCTGCCCCTTTTTTGACTTAGAAATATCACTGAAAGTCAAGCAACCGCAGCCGAGCGTTAGCACCCACACGCGGTGCTTATGTTTTAATAAATGAATTTTTAGTTGTCTACATACAATACATGTTTTGTTTTGTTTTGTTTTTTCGTTGTTGCTGTTCTTGGAATGGTGTTAAACGCTGTTTAAAACAAAATAGACTTAGGGCTAGATATGGAGATTTATCCTGTCACCTCCCATAAATTCCGTCGTATAACAGGGGGTCATATAAACTTGGTGATATACGGTCACTTGACCACGTGACTAGGTTTATCCTGTCACCTCCTATAAATTCCGTCGTATAACAGGGGGTCATATAAACTTGGTGATATACGGTCACTTGACCACGTGACTAGGTTTATTATGTCAGTTGGTCACGTGATCAAGGTTTATTAGGCTAGTTGGTCATGTGACCAGCCGGAACTCCTTTTTTAGGTACCGGTACACGAAATCAATATTTCAAAGTAAAATTATTGCTTAAAATTCGATGCACATTTTAATTTTTCTTATTATTTAAAATAAAACAGAATTCTTCGCCACAACATTCTTCCGATGGGTTTACGTCACGTTTATGACGTAGTCAGTATCATTCATGACGTCATTATTACAGCTGCATACCTAAAGCGCTTTACACAGTTCGCCATACAAGTGTGTTTTTTTCAAAGTGCGAAAGATGTCAATATGTGTCTTAATTTCGAGCGAAATATTCTATCTAGTCGGATTTATGTTTGTAAATATGAAACGGGATAAACAGAATAGTGTTGTGGATTGGAAAATTTGAAGAATAGACAATAGTGTCTTTGATTCCAGGAAAGTTTGTCAAGCTCGGCTCGGGAATTTTATGGTATCAGTACCATAAGATATTGAATAAAAGGTACGGTCTATGTATCATGTTTGTTTTTTGTTTTGTTTTGTTCATTTACAGTGCGTGACAGGATAAATAGAATAGATGGTTGGTGTCTTGGATGGTTTAAGTTTATCGGGCTCGGCTCCGGAAATTATCCGGTTCGCCTTCGGCTCACCAGATAAATTCCTCCGCCTTGCCCGATAAACTTAACCCATCCAAGACACCAACCATCTATTCTCTATTTATTATGTCAGCTGGTCACATGATCAAGGTTTATTAGGCTAGTTGGTCATGTGACCAGCCGGAACTCCTTTTTTAGGTGCCGGTACACGAAATCAATATTTCAAAGTAAAATTATCGCTTAAAATTCGATGTTGATTTTTCTTATTATTTAAAATAAATTAGAATTCTTCGCCACAACATTCTTCCGAGGGTTTACGTCACGTTTATGACGTAGTCAGTATTATTCATGACGTCATTATTACAGCTGCATACCAAAAGCGCTTTGCACAGTTCGCCATACAAGACAGTGTGTTTTTTTCATAGTGCGAAAGATATCAATACGTGCCTTAATTTCGAGTGAAATATTCTATCTAGTCGGATTTATGTTTGTAAATGTGAAACAGGATAAACAGAATAGTGTCGTGGATTGAAAAATATGAAGAATAGACAGTAGTGTCTTTGATTCCAGGAAATTTTGTCAGGCTCGGCTCGGGAATTTTATGGTATCAGTACCATAAGATATTGAATAAAAGGTATGTAATCTTTGTATCATGTCTGTTTTTTGTTTTATTTTGTTCATTTACAGTGCGTGACAGGATAAATAGAACAGATGGTTGGTGCCTTGTATGGTTTAAGTTTATCGGGCTCGGTTCCGGAATTTATCCGGTTCGCCTTCGGCTCACCAGATAAATTCCTCCGCCTTGCCCGATAAACTTAACCCATCCAAGACACCAACCATCTATTCTCTATTTATCTATCTTCTTCAATCGAAAGAAGCTGTGAATTACCATTATAATTATAGAAGGTTTTTATATTTTTTACCATAAATAAAGGAGACAAATCATACCTTTGGCTAACTGCACTAAGCCCCCAACAATAATAATACTAAGTGCAACAAGTTTAGCAATGGTGAACACAATCATGACTCGGTTTGATATTTTTACGCTGTAACCGTTGATCAGCATAAGAGTAACTGAAATAAACACGAGTATAAGTTAATTATTCATAACTCGGTTTTATATTTTCACACTATAACAGATGAGCAGCATTAGGCTCACTGAAATAAACATGAGTATAAGCTATTATTCATGACTCGGTTCGATATTTTCAATCTGTAACTGTCTATCAGCATTATGGTCACTCAAAAAAGAAGAGAATGAGTTATTATTCATGACTTGGTAGGATATTTTCACAAAGGTAACCGTTGATCAGTATTACGGTCACTGTAATAAACATGAGTGTAAGCTATTATTTATGACTTGGTATATTTTCAATCTGTGACTGTTTATCAGCATTATGTTCACTGAAACAAACTTGAGTATGAATTATTATTCATGAATCGGAAAGATATTTTCACAAGGTAGCCGCTGATCAGCATTTGGGTCACTGAAATAAACATGAGTTAGAGTCATAATTCATGGCTCGGTTTGATATTTTCACACTGCAGTCGCTGATCAGCACTAGGGTTACTGAAATAAACATGCGTATGAATTATTATTCATAACTCGATTGATACACTGTAAACATTGATCAGCATTACGGTAACTGAAGCTAAATGGCAACATGACCTTCAATTATTATAAAATTGAGGACTCGGTTTGATATTTTCAAACTGTAACCGATGATCAGCATTAGGGTCGATGAAACAAACCTGACTATGTGTTATTGTTTAAACCTTAGGCTGCACTTTTCACACTTTTCAAAACCCTTTAGCGGTCATTGTAGATCCACGATCAGACCAAACAGAGCGTACAGTCTGATCTTGACGTTATGTTGTCCGATACGGTAAGAGCTCTCTGGGATAAAAAAAAAGCATTCTGCAATATTTCGATATTTACTATTGGCTGGAAATAACCCATCTAGCTGTGTAAGGATAAAATTCAGCTTATTATAATGTACTTGATTAACTTTGTTACCAGCGGACCACAATAAAAAGGAAAAAAGGGAACGAAAAAAAAAAAAACACGACAACAAAAAAATGAGAAGAGCTTTCGGCCAAGAAAAATTTTCTACAAATGATAAAATTGCCAAATACCTGCATCATATTATTGAACAAAGGTATCTCTAACTTGAATGAGAAATTGGTATCAAACATTCTTTCCAGAGAGAAAGACAAGTTCATTTTCTTCGTGTTATTTTGATTTCCGCCAAATTCTCCTTTTCCCAAGATGTTTCCAGATGCTTTCTAAAACTAGGGCTGTAAAGATATGGAACCATTTGGGTTAGTTGAAAAAAGAATGATGTGATGAATTTATTTACCGATTGAAGCAGCAGCGACCAGCTTAGTCGGAACTTCTGCGACGCCACATATAGGTAGAAGTTCTGTCATGTATTCTGCGAAAGTCATGCATACTATTGCAATAGACGAAGTACGTACGACGATAACGGAAGTCCAGGCAAATAGAAATCCTGGTATTGGGCCAAGCGTTTCCATAATATAAGCATATTCGCCCCCAGATTTCTGAACCACAGTACCAAGTTCTGAATAACATATTGCACCTGAAAGAAGACATGTGCATTGATTTGAACTAATTTGTTTTTATCGATTCTGAAAGTCCCAAAACTTACATGATCTATTGAAAAGTATCGAGCCATGTCAGCCAGCTGACACGGGTCGAAACATTTTGCCATAGTTTTTTTTTTTTTTTTTTCATGTCTAAGGAACATTCTACCTCCAGATCCAGTCGATTGTTAGACTATGGATTTTATGGATCCCGAATAATGTGATGGCTTGCTTGGTATAATGCATTACAGATATGCATTAACGCTTTACCAAACAATCCCGGGTTTTCACGACTCTAGGAAAGTAGGCTTTTGAAAACATTGTGGGAAAAGGAGAAAATGCTGGTAACCAGCATTTTCTCCTTTTCCCACAATGTTTCCTATCCTATCAGAGAACATATTAAGCTCATTTGTACCAATTTTGAATTTTTCGCCTGCAGTTGTTTTGAATTTGAAAGAGCCTAAATTTGTCGTTTGGGAAAGGGTTAAACCCCTTTTTTTTCCAGAGCGTGGCTCATGTATATTGATTAGTTCTGATAATTGCTTCATGCAAAACTTTAACCAGAACTCGCGCCGAGGTGTCGTAGTTCCAAAGGTTGAGCTCGCTCATCACAGGTTTCAAATCCAGAACCTCCGATGAATTTTTCCCTATTTTCCTCTAATTGATTGTCAGTCAAACTTTGGTAAATGAAAGAGAGAGTGAAGCAACAGCAATTGCCATCACGTTTGTGTTGAGAATAACCACCATATCATAATGTCAGTATCATAATACGCACAGGTACAGCGGCCGTAAGGGTATGCGTTCAAAAATTCGTGGACAAGTTACCATCTGTTATATTTCAATTCTTATCCTAAATTCAAAGCCTATGCATCTGAATGTCTGAGCGGTTCTATTCATCTTATTGGCTAAGGTAGAATTATTCTGCCAATCCGATGGCCAGTCTTGGAATTTAGAATTAGAATTATTATTATTATTATTATTATTATTTTTTTTGTATCGCTGGAGACATTGAATCCATAAATCTTCATCTGTCAATTGATTTTATTTGAAATAAAATAAATGACAACAAAATGCACTTTTTCTGATCTTTAATTCAAATTTATATATAAGCCATGCTGTATGAAAAGGGGGCTTAATACATCTGCAAAAAATTTCGACCCAGGTCAGCCTGCGCAGTTCGCGCAGGCTGACCTGGGCCGAAACTTCTTGCTTTTGGTCAATTTTCTGCATGTCAAATGACAATTCTACTTCATGATTCAGTCGGTTGTTAGAGAAAATGGATACACTGGATCCAAAATCATATGATGACTTGCATGGTATAATTCATCACAGAGATGTATTTAGCCCTCTTTTCCCAAAGCATGGCTCATATAATTAGTGTGCTCTAAATTTCGGATAAGATAATTATGTTGTGATCTGAAGCAAAACTCTTTACAGGCATATTGGTTTGATCAGAGACACCAACAGAAAAATCAAAATCATTATAGAAGTTTTGGATATATGCTGTCAAATTTATGACCAAAAATTTACAAAATCGGATTTAGTCTCATGGAATAAATATTCAGTATCCAAGTTTGACAACAATAAATGATTTAAAGCAATGGATCAATAGGCTAATGTCTATTTGGAATTGTGATCACATATGATAATTTACCTAGTAAGGCAATCAATCCAGCCAATGTCCAGACTACCAGAGAGAGACCGACCGATCCCGTCATTTCTAAAACACCTTTGGGAGAAATAAAGATACCGGAGCCTGTGAATAGAAATAGCATATAACAATATTAAAACGATCAAACTGTAAAGGAAATAAATGCGACACAGAAGTTCCACGTTTTAGACAAGTCTCCGGGTTGTCATTATGTTCCCAAAACCTTAAATTTCTGATATTTCAGGATGCCAATATCTACTTGTACAGTGTGTCAAACTGTTGGGCCACACATTAGATTTACATACTTAAATTTTCATTTAAATGAAAGAAAGAACTCCATACTTTTACACTTTTAACAAGGCTAGGGGATCGTATATAAACATGGTTCCTGGTAGGACTGAGGCGAAGCAGATACACTCAAATAACACTCGTCACAACTCGGCCGATTCCGTAACTTCATCTAACCTCATCCGTATCAAGGAAGTTTTCATTTTGAACAGCCAATCACATGATCTTAAACATGGCGGCGCCCTGAAAATCGACACCAACAACCACGGTGAAGTCGTTCACATAGATAAATTTGATGGTGAAAACTTCCAATGAAATCTATAAACCACGTTAAAAATTGAATGTACAAACTGTTTTTCAGGGGAAAGATATGTAGAAAGATTTCGATAGAATATTGAAATTCATGTTATCTTTTTTTTAAGAGGAGCCTTAAAATTTCAAGAACGGTTAAACGGCGTATTTCCGGCGGAAAAATGTACCCTGAAGATGCATATCAAGCTACGTGATACAGCCGAGGGACTTGATCGATCGCCTGGGGTATGCCGAATGACTCAAATAAGTCGGCCGTCCATTACATCACCGATGCATTGAGGAAAAGGTTGCTGGTTTAGGCAACCATTTGGTGCCATTATAATCTACCATGCGAAAGGATGCGGTATCAACACCGAAACTATCCGAAGAAACCGAATGTAACTCGGAAAAGGCCGACAACAGAGAATGCCTCCAGAAGGATACATACAGCATGTCTTCGCGATGTAATTTCGATTCTTTGTGTCCTTCCTCTCTGGCTTATACCACAGGCCTCGGACTTTTAGCTGGGCAAATACGGAATAAGTTGATTAACCCTTTACCATTCAATCCCCACTTTTAGCGACTCTGAGGACAAAAAACCAAAAAAAAAAACTTTTGAAAACTTAGCGGGAAAAGGAAAAAATGCTGATTATTTTGTCCTCTGAAAATGCTTTGAATTTGGACTAGTCTAAAATTTTGTCGTTTGGTAAAGGGTTGATAACAATTTAATTCATAAACGGTCGGGATTCGTCGTCCATTTTAGATTTGATATTGGCAGAGTCATATTGGTCGAGTTTTACTCGTATTGGCCGAGTGTGCTGATATTGGCTAAGTTTTGTCATTTGGCAATGAACGGTCGGTTTCGTCATATAGATGCAAAAACACCGTTTTTCGATTACAAAACGCCGATACATTAAAACCTCGGACTTTAAACTCTCTGAATCTTAGTGAACAGCAGGTGTTAAAAGAAAACAACTTCTTGATCAAAATCAAGCTGTGGGTGACAGTAAACCTATCTGTATTTTGTTTGTTTCTTTGTATCGGAGTTTAACGCCGTTTTAACTGCATAGGCAGCATCACGGTGGTCAGTGCACCTACGCATGTGTTCCTGGGCTTTCTTACAACAGTACCGACACAACTTTCTTTCCAAGCCACCGACTACTTTTATCACATGCATCAGGCGTGAGAGAGGCGAAAAATTGCCGGATAGAAAGTTTGCCTAAGCCGGGTATCGAACTCATAACCACTGAGCTACCCGGCCGGGTTTCTGTAGTACGTAAGTGGCTATTTCGGCTTTAAAGGGGTTGATTCCTGCAAATTAAACGGTAGATGGGTAAGGAAATAAAAGAAGATATATTTACCGACAATATTACCTGCAAATTAAACCGTAAAAGGATAAGGAAGTAAAATATGATATATTTACCGACAATTGTTCCAACAATCAGTGATATTCCTCCGATAAGACCAACTTCTCTTTTCAAACGCACTGGCTTTTCTAAAACCGCCATTCCATACTGCGTTTCACTTTTTGCATTCCTCTGTCGCATACCTTACGATGGAAATGAAACAAAGATATATGAGCCATGATCTGTGAAAAGGGGGCCTAATGCATCTGCAATGACATGAGTCGAAACATTTTGCTATGAGTAAATTTTCTCTATGGCCAAGGACCATTCTACCCCATGATTCTCTCCGTTGTTATACAAAATGGATTTTATAGATCTATAATTATGTGCTGACTTGCCTGATATGGCGTGCAACACACGAAAAGGGGCCTTCGGACAATTGCGTAAAGTGCTGTCCCGGATTAGCCTGCGCAGTCCGCGCAGGCTAATCCGGGACAGCACTTTACGACTACATAAGATTTTTTCATACAGTCTCGGATTAGTCACAGACTGCACAGACTGATCTGGGACGACACACTTTTACGCATATGTCCGAAGGCCCCTTTTCGTGTGTTGCACGCCATATAATGCATGACGGAGATGCATGAAACCCGTTTTGTCGGAGCATGGCTCATCTATATTGCCACAAAGGCCTATGAACAAAATAATTGAGCCACGCTCTGTACAAAGAGGGCTTAAAGCATCTGTCAAAAGTATCTGGGCCGAAACTTTTCGCTGTTGGTCAATTTTCTGCATGTCAAAGGACTAGTCTACCTGGTGATTCAGTCGCTTTTTAAACATAATGAATTTTATAAATCCCTAAATATGTGATGTCTTGCTTGCTATGATCCGTCACGGAGATGCATTAAGCCCTTTTTTGCCAGAGCATGGCTCAATTATTTTTTGCGCAAAGGACAATCATTTATAGCACAAAAATGTTTTGTAAGGGCGAAAATCAATTTTTAATGCAGAAAGACAGTTGAAATCATATTTCTGTAATTTAGTCTACGTGTGCCCGAGTTACGTGATCTTCATACAAAGTCAAGAAAAACTGACGTTACATTAAAAGAATTAGTAGAGGTAGAAGTAGTATTTGTTGTTGGTGGTGGTGATGATGCTGATGATGATGATGTGATTATGCTGATGGTGATGAGGATGATGATGATAAAGATGATGATATCCCACTAAACCTTAGTGTTTTACATAACACTATATCAATTTAATGTTTTTAAATTTGCTAATTTGATAGACTACATGTATTGTATCGAAATTCCTCAACATTTGTAAATACAATATAGAGGTCGGGAGTATCAGAATATTTTCCCGCCGTTGCCGCTTTTACTTTTTCATCTCTTTAGAAGGCGACATTAAAAGGCAAGAATACTTTAGAATTGACATTCGATGGCTTTAGAGATATCAAAATACTGAAAGTACTGACAGACCAGCGCATTTGATTTGATTGATTGTTTGTATGGAGTTTATTAATCCTGTTTTCAACATTATTTCAGTTATGTAGCGGCGGCCAGTGCACATATCCATGCTTTCCTGGAGTTTCTTTTACCAGTAATCCGCACAATATTCTTTCCAAGCCACTGGCTCCTTTCCTACATAACCATCGTTGAAACGTGAGAGAGAAATGAATCCTGTCGCAATGACTGTCATCAATCCTCGGAAAGAAATTTGATGGGGATCAAAACAAGCGACCTCCTGTTCTCAAGTCCTGTACGCTACCGACTGAACTGCCGAGGCTATGTATGCTATTGGTTAACTATAATCCAGTTTAAATCTAACCCTTAACCTGCTAAAAAATGTAAAATGAAACTTTCAAGCTGATGGTAAACACCTGAATATCGCTATTTCAAAGTTACATTTTGGAGAAATTATATCCTCTTATCGGACAGTGTAGATCCAAGATCAGACTGCGCGCTCTGTGCAGTCTGATCTTGTCTGCAAAAGGTCATCGAGTCGCGGTAGAGCTAGTAAAAGAAACTCGATGAAAGCATGGATAGGTGCTCTGGCAGCCGCAATATCACAGAAATAATGTTGAAAACAGCTTTAAACACCATGCAGTCTATTAGTCAATATCCAATAGCACAAGATCTAGTTAACTATTTAACTCTCTTTACAAAACGAAAAATTTTACACTTGTCCAAATTCAAAGCTGTTGCAGACCATAAAATAAATGTGGCTGAACTGATTGAAACATGATTCCAGAAGGGCAGAAAACAATGTGGGAAAAGAAGACAATGACGGTTACCAGCCTTTTCTCCTTTTCCTGCAATGTTTTCAAAGGGATTCCTCCCCAGTGTCGTTAAAACATGGGATTGTTTGGTAAAGGGTTAATAGAATAACAGTTTAACATAACAGTTTAACTGTGCACAATGATCTAAATAATGAAGGAATGACAAGGGTTCCCCTGACCAGTGAGGGTTAATAAAGCTGGGATTTGCTACAAGTTACCTGGGTGTATCTATTAATAGATTCATTCATAATGTTACAGTGGTATAGGAATAAATGATTCTCTGCTTTGCATAGGTCACTCAATTTTCATATAAGCAAAGATCTTGTACCTTATAAATGACATCTTGTTCAGTTTATTACTTTGTAAGACGACATGTTCAAATCGGAGAGGTAGAGATATAGTGGTTTTTGTCTAAATTGTCATATATAACAGAATTAAGATTTCTAACAGTAAGAAGTATTTTCTGTGAGGCAGTATATGGCAACTGTGGGGTTTTTTGTTTACTTTGAATCTAGGTCAATCTTGATGTCTATAGACTAGCTTTGCTAGTCAAAAATACCATTAAGCTCGCAAGAGACTCGCCTAATAACATTTTCTTAGACTCTTTCAAAAATATTTTATCTCAAATGCCAACTCTTAACAGATCCCATATTTCTAAAGTCCTCAGAGATATCCCATATTATATAGCTCTCACTCGATAAAGCATTCCTTATCAGTTTATATTATTGTTTATGTTTGGGATTACAGATTAAAACCACTTACCGAGACGAGATAATCTATAAACCAAACTCCATAATGTTTATCTTATCTCGTCACGGTTTTGTGGTATTAAACATACATTCCCAAAAAAACAAACAATGAAATAAACTGTTAATGAAAGGTTTATCGAGTTGGAGTTATACTACATACCTTCAACAGGCAAATGAAGTACACATATATCCGTATGGTGATACAGGTTTATTTAGAAGTATAATTTAAAGTCGGGAATATAAATATTTCTGTCCCAGTGTTGCAATTTCAAACATTACACTGTATGTTTATCATCGTTGAGGGTAATTGATGTCTCAAGACACCCTTAGATAACCCATGTACTGATTACCTACTGACGACAGGTGTATTATATGGCAATATCGAAATTTGTAACCAATATGACGAAGTAAGGTCATTGAATTTCAAATGTCTAGGTTTAATTTTGTCAAAAAATACCAATGCACAGTGAACAATAAATTGTGCCAAACGTGCGGTGACACATTTACATTTGAGCCATGCTCTGGGAAAAGGGGGCTTGATGCATCTGCGAAAAGTATCGACTCAGGTCATCCTGCGCAGTCCGCGCAGGCTGACCAGGGCCGAAACTTTTCGCTATAGTTCAATATTCTGTATGTCCACGGACCAGTTTACCTCACAATTCAGTCGGTTGTTATAAAAAGTGGCTATTATGGATCAATAATCATGTAATGGCTTGATTGGTACAGTGTGTCACGGACATGCATTAAGCCCCCTTTTGCCAGAGCATGGCTTATTTATTAGATTCCTACCTATGTTTTACTGATATTCATTTTTTATTTATAAAAAAAAGTCTCTTAGTGAGGGAATCAATAATAAATCAAAGTACTGAAAGTATTGACAGACTAGCGAATTTGATTAATTGATTGATTGTATGGTGTTTAACCCTAATTTCAACATTATTTCAGTTATGTAGCAGTAGCCAGTGCACATATCTATGCTTTCCTGGAGTTTCTTTTACCAGTACTCAGCACGCTATTCTTTTCCAAGCCACTGGCTGCTTTCCCACATAATCATTGTCAAAACTTGAGAGAGGAATGAATCCTGTCTCAATGACTATCATCAATCATCGGAAAGAAATTGGCCAAGCCAGGGATCGAACCAGCGACCTCCTGTTCTCAAGTCCTGTACACTACCGACTGAGCTACCGGGGCTATGCATGCTATTGATTAACTATAATCCAATTTAAGTTTAACCCTTAAGCTGCTAGAAAAAATTAAATGAAACTTTCAAGCCATTGTAAACACCTGAATATTGCTATTTCAAAGTTAGATTTTGGAGAAAATATATCCTCTTATCGGACAGTGTAGATCAAGTACAGACTGCACATTCTATGCAGTCTGATCTTAATCCGCACTGTCCACAAAAGGTAACTGAGTCGCAGTGGTGCTGGTAAAACAAACTCTAGGAAAGCATGGATAGGTGCACTGGCCGCCATAACATCACTGAAATAATGTTGAAAATGGCGTTAAACACCATACAATCAATAAGTCAATAACTAATACCGAAGCACAAGATATAGTTAACTATTTAACTCTTTACAAAATGAAATTCAAAGCTGTTGCAGACCACAAATCAAATGTGGATAAATTGATGAAAACAGATTCCAAAAGGGCAGAAAACAATGTGGAAAAAGGAGAAAATGATGGTTACCAGGGATTCTTCCCCAGTGGCATTAAAACTTTGGATTGTGTGGTAAAGGGTTAATATTCAAGATGTAAAATAACAGTTTAGCATTACAGTTTAACTGTACACAATGGTCTAAATAACAAGTGACTGAAGGAATGACAAGGGTTCCCTGTCCAGTGAGGGTTAATGCAGCTGGGATTTGCGACAAGTTACCTAGGTGTATCTATTTTTAGATTCATTCATAATGTTACAGTTGTGGGGGAATGTGATAATAGCCTGCTTTGCATAGGTCACTTAATTTAAATATAAGCAAAGATCTTGTACCTTATAAATGACATCTTGTTCAGTCTATTACTTTGTAAGAGGACATGTTCAAAGTGGAGTGGTACAGATTTAGTGGTTTTTGTCAAAACTGTCATATATATCAGAATTAAGATTTCTAACAGAAAGAAGTATTTTCTGTGAGGCAGTATTTGGCAACTGTGGGGTTTTTTGTTTACTTTGAATCTGGGTCAATCATGATGCCTATAAACTAGCTTCGCTAGTCTAAAAAAAGATATGTGGGTAAAACTGCTTGTCAGTCTTTGATGCATTGACTTAATCACTCTTTATGTACGGATCTCACACTGCTTTAAGTATAAAGTATGACTCAGTAATCCAAACAGTATCTACTTGTTTAATTTGGATGCAAATATTCGCGTAACCACATTCCAAGTGTTGGCGCATAGATAATAACTCACGTCATTCAGTAAGTTTACCTAGGGATCGTGCGTATACATATCGTAATAGTACGTTTAAATTAGATCATTCGAAAGACAAAAGATTTGCCTTTCCATGTTGTTGAAATCATGTTCCCTATTCCAGAAGCATTTCAGTAAAGCGGGGACATTTCTACTTCTAAGTGTTAAACCCTTACTCCACACCACACGACCCCGAGTTTGTACGACCCTGATTGACAGGGCATTTAAAAACACTGTGCGAAAAGGAGAAAATGCTGGTAACCAGCAGACTTTCCTGGTTATAAATGCAACAGCCACACAGAAGCCTTTTCTTAGATAAAGTAGTTCTTTCCAATCCACAGTGCAGGTAGCAAAGATCGTGCGCTAATAATTGAGCCATGCGCTGTGAAAAGTATCGACTCAGGTCAGCCTGCGCAGTCCGCGCAGGCTGACCTGGGCCGAAACTTTTCGCTATTGGACAAGTATCTGCATGTACAAGGACCCTTTTCCCTCATGATTAAATCGGTTGTTTTAAAAAAATGGCTATTTTGGACCCATTTCTAGATGATGGCTTGATAAGTATAATGCATCATGGACATGTATTAAGCCCCCCTTTACCAGAGCATGGCTCTTTTATTATTTTGAGATTAAAGAAGAATGCAAATGTTGTAAGACAGAAAGAACTACTCATAAAATGTGTACTTGAAAAAGTACTATAACTTTATGGTGTCACAATTGGTCTTTTGCCATGCCATCGGAAATCTACACGAAATTTAAAATGTTTGTCTTACCAGGAATAGTGTGTAGTATGTCTTTTCGACCTAATGCCCCCATTCCACTGGTCGGCATTTCCACTCCAATCATGGCAATCAAGACGCTTCTCAAAAATCTTCCAAACTGCCACAGAAGCGCCGACATGTGCACTATTTTGGGACTTAACCGTTGCCAGTACGCTTGTAGCACACTTCAATCACGATCTCGCTGCGCTGGTCACGATCCTGTCGCGCTAAAACACAGATATGTGGGTAAAACTGCTTGTCAACCTTTGGCGCATTCTACAGCGCTTAAAAGGTCTCTCCAGGACGCTTGTAGTACGCTTCCACTATGTACGGCACGGGATTTCAGGCGTAC
Source organism: Tridacna gigas (assembly GCA_945859785.2). Classification (NCBI taxonomy): domain Eukaryota; kingdom Metazoa; phylum Mollusca; class Bivalvia; order Cardiida; family Cardiidae; genus Tridacna; species Tridacna gigas. The sequence continues at coordinate 53,414,850 of OX244034.2, forward strand.
TCCTTTCTGCTTCGACTTTGCTACGACCTATGCGCAGGAGCCGTGCTTCTGTTGCGCTTTTGGAAGGTTTCTATATGAGTCATACTCTGTGAAAAGGGGGCTGAATGCATCTGCGAAAAGTATCGACCCAGGTCAGCCTGCCCAGCCCGCGCAGGCTGACCTGGGACGAAACTTTTCGCTATTGGTCAATTTTCTGTAGCGTGATTCATATAGAATCGGCATTTAACTGCTTTGGCAGCAGTTGACCATCGGCCTTCGAAGAAAGTGGATCAAATTGCTGCAGAAGCTGTGCTCCAGCTTGCGGTTATGAAGAATAGATCGATAGGGTTGGGCGCTGCTTTTGTTTTGATGCGCTGCACTTGCGCTACGTTACTCGCGCTGCGGCTACGATACTTCTGCGTTCACAAATTTCTTGCTACACTTTTACGGTTTTGTGGAGCTTCGAGCCCACAGCGATCCCGCTACGTAAACTTTGAGCGAGGTCAAAACAGGCACCGTGCAGTGGCGATCATGAAGCTTTCGATACGCTTCTAGTACAATCAAGGCCTTGCTACTGCGCTGTTGCCTTTCCTGCTACGATTCGCGGCGTTTTTACCGAGATTTCGAAGCGTATCGGTATCGCCGCTTTGTTGAATAGGGCTTTATAGTGGCTATCATCAAGCTTCCAATACGCTTCTACTACGAGCAAGGCATTTCTACTACGCTGTTGTCATTTCTCCTTCCATTTACGGTGTTGTGACCAAAAAGTCGAAGTGTAGCGGAATTGCCGCCCAGTGGAATGGCGGTATAAATGGTGCAAAAAGCTTTCTCTATAAAGTTTACATAGTATAATTATTTGGTATGCTGAGTCTAACCTGACAGTATTTTAACCAATATTTCTGGTATATTTGGTGTATATCAATATTTTCATAAACACAAAGAAAAAAATACAATCAGAAAATAAATTCAACACTTTAAAGAGAAATCAAGGAACATTAAAACGATAGCAATTTAATGTACTTAAAATAAAAAATATCAATAAAAATAAGCACGTAGATCTATAAATGAATCTTATTTTATGTAAATGTACATACAAGTCTATGTAATTTGACCGTTAATAATTGGTGTTTAAAACCCTTTTTCAAGAATCTGTAAGTTATGTCACTGTAGCCAGTGAACCTATCAGCGCGATTCTCGTTTTTCTTTACCCTTACTTAGAGCAACATCCTTTCTACGCCCCTGACTGCTTTCCTACAAAAACAAAAGCGAAAATAGGCCTAGGACGTACCTTTAATATGATCTGTATCCATTTCTAATAGTTTCTGACCTGATATCGGACCACAAGTACACTCAGTATATACGTAGACTTGCTGAAGACGCTTTTTAATCCTTTACCACACAACCCCCACTTTAAACGACCTTGACGACGAAGTCTCTTAAAAACATTGTGGGGAAAAGGAGAAAACGCTGGTAAACCAGCATTTTCTCCTTTTCCCACAATGCTTTCTGCCCTTTCCGAAGCAAATTTCAATTTTTCAGTCACATTTGTTTTGTCGTCTACAGATGCTTTCAATTTGGACAAGTCTAAAATTGTGTCGTTTGGTAAAGTGTTAAATTCCTTTATCTCGTTGTTTCAAAATTGTCGCAGTATGATAGCTTAAACTTATTTTCTTTCGAGATGAGACAGAAGACTTTGAAAATATTTTACCAAAAAAGGTAAAATCACTCGCAATTAGCAGGTTTTTCCATAAGCCAGAATGTTTCCAAAAGTATTCATCTATCAGACCTTTAACAATCATTTTTATTGTAAATGGATGCGTTTAATATTTTCTGTTGCAAAGTTGTTTTTTTTTTTTCCCCCAATTCTGTGGCATTGATAAACAAATGCGAAATCTTGTCAGATCATACAGAGAAGGTGTGGTGCTGTAATAGGCGGTAAGATATTGCCCAAGCCATAACAAAGTACACACCTATTAAGAGTCAGACATTCCTATCAAGATCTAGTATCCCAGCCTAGTGTCTCACAACTTGTTATGAGAGAACCAGGGTCCTAATTCACCAACCAGTAACATTCTTTTTCTTACTCTCCGCGATTTTTTAGATGTGAAAGTAACGCAACTTCTGATTGGCCAGTCAGAAGTTGTGTTACTTTCACATCTAGACAATTTTCTGGAGGCTAAGACTAAAGAACGTTCTTAAGAATGATTGGTGAGTATGGACTCTGATTGCAAAACTGCACATTAACCCTTAACCTACTAAGCCCGACTCGCTGACCTCTTTCGGACAGTGTAGATCAAAATCAGACTGCACAGAACGTGCAGTCTGATCTTGAATCTACACTGTCCGATAAGGATATATTTTTCTCTACAAAAAACAAGTTTGAAATAATATCATTCGGGTTTTACTGTTGGTCTGAAAGTTTTATTTAACTTATTTAGCAGGATAAGGAACCCTCAACCTGCTAAATAAATAAAATGAAACTTGCAAGCCTGTTGTAAAAAACCCAAACGTTGATATTTCAGAGTTATATTTTTGGGAAAAACTATCTCCATATCGGACAGTGTAGATCCAAGATCAGACTGCACGTTCTGCACTGATTTTGATCTAAACTGTCCGAAAAAGGTCCTTCAGTTGCGCCTAGCAGCCTAGGGATTAGATTTTGAAACGTTAGATTGGACTGTGAACTTTCACAAAACAATGCTGTGTTTTCACTACAATAAAAGAGGCGGCTTATGAGAAAATTGTGGGGAAAAAAGGGGGAAAATGCTGGTATTATTTTCTAATCATCTCACAGCGTTTTCTCCTATGTGGAAGAAAATTTCCGTGTGTCAAGCAACGTTTAATTTGACGTCTGCAAATGCTGTCAATTTAGTTGAAGATAAAATTTTGTCGTGTTGTGAAAATCGGATCAGGGAGAGAAACATAGACATGTCCCACAGTTCTGTCGTGTTTACGAAACATTATCAGCATAGTACCAACCGCTACAACGCTGTGTGGGTAAATACTTCAATGCTGTTCGTTGTTTATAAACACACCTTTCTCATTCCATTGGACTGTGGTCTAGTCACCTTGCCAAGGTCATCAATTTTACCGTTTAACTTTTTACCAAACGACACAATTTTTGACTTGTCCAAACTGAAAGCAGTTACAGACGACATTTAAAACAAGACTACAATGATGAGATTTGACTTTGAAAGTGAATAAAACATACGTGTAGTTGGAATATGATAACATGCAAGCTACCAGCTTTTTCTCCGTCTCCACAGCCGTTAGTGAGGATCGAGATAGGTTGACAAACGGTTAAATCGACCAGAATCCAGAATTACACATTGGCAATTTTAAAACTATACATGGATCCGTGGAAATCGATATTTGACCAATCAGGTCATCGCATTTATTTGCCCGATATGCAGCCTTGCTGTCTGCTATTTCGGCTCACAAACAAGCGACTGTTAATGTTGGAGAAGTGCGATATTATGTGTGTTTACAACGCTTGAATTTTAAGAAAAAGTTTAAAAGATGTGCTTTGCGATCGTGTACTGCTTACGTGAGATATATGAAGAGATTATAACTTTGGATTATGATTTTGATTGACAATGGGACATCAGCAAAGAGTTTCAATCAACGCTATATTACGCAATGGATTAATTAATGTTAGTTTTTTTTTTCCCCCTCTGAAACTCTCCGAAAAAAACTTAAACTATTTTACAGTGGAAAAACAAAGGTAAAATATATGAAATACTAATAAAAAGAAAGTACGTTCACTCAAATAGCTAATCTTGTTTAATAACCTCTGCACATCCAAAAAAGGGCACGTGCCATCAGTGTTTCAGTTTGACACTAACATTAACCCTTGGTGCCTGAAGAATGCTGAATGTGAAGATACAGATCAGAGTGCAAAAAAATGCATTAAAACCATCTGCTACTTAAATTAAGTACATTTACATATATTCTTTACTGAAGGTACATGTAGATTTCAATTATGAAACAGACTAAGTTTTGTTTTGTACAGTTTTGGAAGTTCTACTCAAAGGCAACTTATGTTAATTAAATCAGCTTTTGACTTAGCCATATTTAGGTGGATTAAACATTTCTCAGACTTCGACCTCTCTGTTGAATGAGACAATCTATAAATATTTCAAAATGCTTGTTATTTAGTGTAATTTATTATCGAATACGATGTTGAGACAACCTAACAAGCCTTACAAACATATTAATCATCTCTAATTCTATTATTTTTAGGCAAATCTGAGGATTATGGGGTGTTTCATTCTCTCTCGTAGAAGTTCAAAACTTTGCTGGCACATGTATTACATTGTCCGTAGCCCCTGAAATTCACACTTTTTGTACAAATCCTTGTGTAAATAAGTTCAAGTATCCATATATTTCTTGCCGAGAATCCATCATCGGCAGAAACATATGAAAAGGAATATTTTTCCGGAATTTAATCGAGAGAAACAGTCATGACAGCACGATTTAAGTAGCCTTTCTGCTGTACTGTATATGCATTTATTGCGTTTGTTTGTGAGCCCTTAACGACGGTAACCAAGGAAGTCGGTTTATCTCATCGCCAAGGATCCATGTATTAGATGAGCTGCGCTCTTGCAACAGGGGGCTTATCGCATTTTACCAAGCAAGTCATCACTTAACACTTAAGCTGCTGCATAAATGAAACACAAATTTCTACTCAATACTAAAAGGCCAAACATTGCGGTTTCAAAGTTGATTTCACCGGAAATAAAAAGCCGAATCGGACAGTGTGGACCAAAGATCAGACTGCATGTTCTGTGCAGTCTGATCTTAATCTACACTGTTCGCAAAAGGTCAGTGGGTCGCGATTAGCAGCTTAAGGGTAAGGGTTAATTATGGATCCGTAAAGACCGTTTTGTGCAATAACACACTAGACCACAAGGTACATTGGTCCTTTGTCATGCAGACTGACCAATAACAAAAGATTTCGGCCCACGTCAGCCTGCGCGGACTGCGCCAGCTGACCTGCGTCGATACTTTTTGCAGATGCATAAAGCCCCCATTCACAAAGCATGGTTTATTTAGAAATAAAAGTATATATCTATAACTACCTCCATAGATGATATATACACTAAGATAATGACAGAAAATACACGTATCTCAATGTATGAACTTGTTTTCATTAATTTGCATTGACATTTTTTACATATTTTTTTTCAAGCAGTTTCAAGTCATGGTAATATTTGTAAACAGGTGCATTCGTTACATAACGCCGAAAATTCGGTCAGAAGAAACGCCATGGCGTGACGAAATTATGCTATTGGAATGTTTCAATTTTACCCTTCCAAGAGTAAACATTCACATCACTTAAGATGCCACTACCTAAAATCACTTTTTCGGCGTAGCTAAATGCGCTGGTTTTTGACCTACTTCTTTGTGCTGATAAAGAATGAATATATAGCAAATTGCGATTGGTCAAAAATGTGCACATGTTTATTCGGCGGGCCAGTGCTGGCATACTTGCTCACACACTTAAAAAACTGCTATTAACAGGCGTTCCTACTGCTAATCGATACCACGGGGCCTAGATTCATACCGTAGCAAAATAGTGTAGTAAAGAATTATTCTTTTCTTGTGCTATTTGGAAATTTAATATTTTAATATATTTTCATAAGCGTTACCCAATAACCCAGTGCTTCTTTTCAACAAAATGAAGAACAGTGAGGAAAAGAGGCAATTGCTCGTGGGGTTACTCTTTATCATTTTACTTCATTTGAGCCACAAAAAGTTTCAATATTCATATCCCAGTATTTCTTACGCCGTCTATCTTTTTTTAAATTTTCAGAGGCAGGGCGTAGCCGGGGGGTTCAGAATCCTTGCACTCCAAATTGAGAGTGCAAGTATACCCTTAGGCTAAAAGCGCGACGTAGAACATTTTGCGGAGCGTGTGAGTCACAAGCAAACTACGCATAATATGCGGTCTAATCTTGTCTATACTGCCCGATACAGTAAGATTTTCCATCGAAACGGATTATGATGACATCGCAATATATGGCTTTTAACTTTCTGCTGGATTTTTTTCAGCAGTTTAAGGCTATTCTACAAAGTGGTAAGAGCATGTTCGGAACCACATTTTTCTACATTGCGCTCTGCGTATTGTGCGTTATGGATGCTACGCCTCTGCCTGGTCGTAGCTTATTAATCCGTTTAGAGGTATTTGAAAGCCCCGTTCCTTAACTCTTTACCAAACAACAAACCTTTAGACCTGCCCAGATTGAAAGCATTTGAAGAGGACAAAATAAATGTGACTCAAAAATTGAAATTTGTTTTTGGAAGGGTAAGCTTTGTGGGAAAAGGAGAAAATGCTGGTTATCATTTTTTATTAATATACAATTTTTACAAAGGCTTTCTTTCTCAGAGTCGTTAAATCTCGGTATTTTGTAGTAAGGGTTAAAACCCTACTTTCACGGAGAATCGGAAAAAACGGAATCATGTCATGAAGTAAAGTGTTAACTAACCAATACGATTCAAAAAGTTTGGTTCCAAACCTTACATACAAGAAAATACTGATGCATATTAAGCATCAATGTCATTGGTATATTAATATTTACCATAACTACCACAATGAATCGAATAAATTGAGAAGGTAGAAACGAGACTGGCTTAGTGTACATCTGTGTAATGGACACCATTGTTAGAACCACTTTTGTAATAAAACGGCTTTTTGTAACAAAATTTCAATCTCACCGTATTCCTTCAATATTCATCCAAACAGTTTCAAATGAATATATTTGTGTAATTTGAACCAAATTCTTTTTGGAAACATCGTGAAAGGTGGAAAAATGCGTTTGAAAATGTTGTTGCAAAATGTCGGTTTATTACAAAAGTGGTCGGATTTGGAGAACAGCAAATGTAACAAAATGTCGGCTTTTTGTAACAAAATTTCAATCTCACTGTATTCCTTCATCATTCACTTAAACAGTTTAAAAAGGATACATGTGAGTAATTTTAACCGAGTTCCGTTTGGAAACATCATGAAAAGTGGAAAAAAATGCATTTGAAAAAAAAAAAATTTTTTTTGACCAAATTTTCAAGTTCGCTATATTCCCTCAATATTGACCCATATACTTCAAAACGACTATATATGGATGTTTTTTACTCCAATCTTTACAGAAACATCATGAAAAAGTGGAAAAAAATGCATTTGAAAATGTTGTTGCAAAAGGCCGTTTTATTACAAAAGTGGTTGGAATCGGATAACAGCAAGTGTAAGAAGAAGACGGCCTTTTGTAACAAAATTTCACTCTCACTGTATTCTTTCATTATTGATCCAAACAGTTTGAACTGGGTATATTTTAGTCATTTTAACCGTGAAACATCATGAAAAGTGGAAAAAAATGCGTTTGGAAAAAGATTTTTTCGACCAAATTTTCAAGTTCTCAATATTCCTTCAATATCAACACGACGGCTTTCTGTAACAAAATTTCAACCTCACCGTATTCCTTCATTATTCACCCAAACAGTTTAAACTGGATATATTTGAGTAATTTTAACCGAATTCGTTTTGGAAACATCATGAAAAGTGGAAAAAAATGCGTTTGGAAAAAAATTTTTTTCGACCAAATTTTCAAATTCTCTATATTCAATATCAACACGACGGCTTTTTGTAACAAAATTTCAACCTCACCGTATTCCTTCATAATTCCCCCAAACAGCTTAACCTGAATATATTTGTGTAATTCAAACCAAATTCTTTTTGGAAACATCATGAAAGGTGGAAAAAATGCATTTGAAAATGTTGTTGCAAAAGGCCGTTTTAGTACAAAAGTGGTTGGAATCGAAGAACAGCAAATGTAAGAAAAATGACGGCTTTTTGTAACAAAATTTCAATCTCAATGTATTCTTTCATTATTCACCCAAACAGTGTAAAATGGATATATTTGAGCACTTTTAACCGAATTTTTTTTTTTTTTTTTTTTTGAAACATCGTGAAAGGTGGAAAAGAATGCATTTGGAAAAAAAAAAAAAAAAAAAAAAAAATATCGACCAAATTTTCAAGTTCGCTATATTCCTTCATTATGAACAGGACGGCTTTTTGTAACAAAATTTCAAAATCACCGTATTCCTTTATTATTCACCCGAACAGTTTAAAATGAATACAATTGTGTAATTGAAACCGAATTCTTTTTGGAAACATCACGAAAGGTGGAAAAAATGCATTTGAAAATGTTGTTGCAAAAGGCCGTTTTATTACAAAAGTGGTCGGAATCGAAGAACAGCAAATGTAAGAAAAAGACGGCTATTTGTAACAAAATTTCAATCTCAATGTATTCTTTCATTAATCACCCAAAAAGTTTAAAATGGATATATTTGAATACTTTTAACCGAATTCTTTTTGGAAACATCGTGAAATGTGGAAAAGAATGCATTAAAAAAAAAAAAGACCAAATTTTCAAGTTGGCTATATTCCTGCAATATGAACTCGACGGCTTTTTTGTAACAAAATTTCAATCTCACCGTATTCATTCATTATTCCCCCGAACAGTTTCAAAATGAATATATTTGTGTAATTGAAACCGAATTCTTTTTGAAAACATCACGAAAGGTGGAAAAAATGCATTTAAAAATGTTGTTGCAAAAGGCCGTTTTATTACAAAAGTGGTCGGAATCGAAGAACAGCAAATGTAAGAAAAATGACGGCTTTTTGTAACAAAATTTCAATCTCAATGTATTCTTTCATTATTCACCCAAACAGTTTAAAATGGATATATTTGAGTACTTTTAACCGAATTCTTTTTGGAAACATCGTTAAGGGTGGACAAGAATGCACTTGAAAAACAAAAAAAAAAAAAATAGACCAAATTTTCAAGTTCGCTATATTCCTTCAATATGAACACGACGGCTTTTTGTAACAAAATTTCAATCTCACCGTATTCATTCATTATTCACCCGAACAGTTTAAAATGAATACATTTGTGTAATTGAAACCGAATTCTTTTTGAAATCATCACGAAAGGTGGAAAAAATGCATATGAAAATGTTGTTGCAAAAGGCCGTTTTATTACAAAAGTGGTCGGAATCGAAGAACAGCAAATGTAAGAAAAAGACGGCTATTTGTAACAAAATTTCAATCTAAATGTATTCTTTCATTAATCACCCAAAAAGTTTAAAATGGATATATTTGAATACTTTTAACGGAATTCTTTTTGGAAACATCATGAAAGGTGGAAAAGAATGCATTTGGAAAAAAAAAAAAAAAAATAGACCAAATTTTCAAGTTCGCTATATTCCTTCAATATGAACTCGACGGCTTTTTGTAACAAAATTTCAATCTCACCGTATTCCTTCATTATTCACCTAAACAGTTTAAAATCGATATGAGCTGTGCTCTGTAAAAAGGGGCTTAATGCATCTGCGAAAAGTATCGACCAAGGTCAGCCATTGCAGTCCGCGCAGGCTGACCTGGGCCGAAACTTTACGCTATTTGTCCATTTTCTGTATGTCAAAGGACTAGTCTACCTCATGATTAAGTCGGTTGTTAAAAAACATGGATACAGTGGATCCATAAGTAGCCTATGTGAAGTAATATCCCCAAAAAGTCCTTATTATTTAAAATCAGCGACGCACTGGCGTTCTATATCCATCCATTATGACAGCATTAGAATACCATTGTGATTACCAGCATTTCCCCTCATTGTTTTCATAACCTTTCTTCGCCAGGCTTAACGTAGAAACAAGGTATCATTTGATTAAAAGATATTTCAAAAGTGATTCTGAGAAAAAAAAAATGCGCAGTATACCTCAGCAAACGTTTATTATTGATTCCTGTCAGTTAAGGGCCATTTTGGCAGTCTGTTCGGATCCTTTTGGCCCGATATGTTCCTTTCTGGTATGTTTTCTTGCACCTAATGTCCACAATAGTTCGTAATTACGATTATAAATGAGCCATGCTATGGTAAAAGGGAGCTTAATGCATCTCCGTGATGCATGACACCAAGGAAGTCGTCATGTTATTATGGATCCATAAAATCCATTTTGTCGAACAACTCTAAATCATAAGGTAGACTGGTCCTTTGACATACAAAAAAATGGCCAATAGCGAAAAATTTCGGCCCCAGTCAGCTTGCGCGGACTGCGCAAGCTGACATGGGTCGATACTTTTCGCAGATGCGTTAAGCCCTCTTTTCACAGAGCAGGGCTCAGATGTTTGTAAAATTTCACTTTTAGAGATCTGTATAATGGTAATTTGTCAGCTGGCTTTTATTTTGGAGCACAGTATCGTGTTATTTAATACACATCGTATTACAGTAAGGCTGTTTCTCTTAATAGACTTGGGCTCGTATTCGCCAACCATTCATAAAAACATTCAAAGTCTCAAGACTTTTCCTTTTTTAAATTTGAGATTAATACAAGTTCTGATTGGCTAAACCAAATATTTTAGCCAATCAGAAGTTGCAATGTTTTCAAAAGCATTCATCCGTGACGTCGTAAAAACTCGGGATTGTGTGGAAAATGGTTAAACCACAACCGTTCACCTCCAATTAAAACATGTTTAGTAGATACTGTGGGAAAAGGGGCGGTTGCTTGTTGAAAGCAATTGTTCAATTTTTTTTTTTTTTTTTTTCAGAGAGCATGGCTCAAATATCTTACAAATCGCAAGAATTCCTTACGAAAATAGTCTTCAACGATCGGCCTTTTGCAACAACATTTTTAAATGCATTTTTTCCACCTTTCGTGATGTTTCCAAAAAGAATTTGGTTTCAATTACACAAATATATTCATTTTGAAACTGTTCGGGTGAATAATGAATGAATACGGTGAGATTGAAATTTTGTTACAAAAAGCCGTCGAGTTCATATTGAAGGAATATAGCGAACTTGAAAATTTGGTCTTTTTTTTTTAATGCATTCTTTTCCGCCTTTTACGATGTTTCCAAAAAGAATTCGGTTAAAAGTATTCAAATAAATCCATTTTAAACTTTTTGGGTGAATAATGAAAGAATACACTGAGATTAAAATTTTGTTACAAATAGCCGTCTTTTTCTTACATTTGCTGTTCTTCGATTCCCACCACTTTTGTAATAAAACGGCCTTTTGCAACAACATTTTCAAATGCATTTTTTCCACCTTTCGTGATGTTTCCAAAAAGAATTCGGTTTCAATTACACAAATGTATTCATTTTAAACTGTTCGGGTGAATAATAAAGGAATACGGTGATTTTGAAATTTTGTTACAAAAAGCCGTCCTGTTCATATTGAAGGAATATAGCGAACTTGAAAATTTGGTCTATTTTTTTTTTTTTTGTTTTTCAAGTGCATTCTTGTCCACCTTTCACGATGTTTCCAAAAAGAATTCGGTTAAAAGTACTCAAATATATGCATTTTAAACTGTTTGGGTGAATAATGAAAGAATACATTGAGATTGAAATTTTGTTACAAAAAGCCGTCATTTTTCTTACATTTGCTGTTCTTCGATTCCGACCACTTTTGTAATAAAACGGCCTTTTGCAACAACATTTTTAAATGCATTTTTTCCACCTTTCGTGATGTTTTCAAAAAGAATTCGGTTTCAATTACACAAATATATTCATTTTGAAACTGTTCGGGTGAATAATGAATGAATACGGTGAGATTGAAATTTTGTTACAAAAAGCCGTCGAGTTCATATTGCAGGAATATAGCCAACTTGAAAATTTGGTCTTTTTTTTTTTTTTTTTTTTTTTATGCATTCTTTTCCATCTTTCACGATGTTTCCAAAAAGAATTCGGTTAAAAGTATTCAAATATATCCATTTTAAACTGTTTGGGTGAATAATGAAAGAATACATTGAGATTGAAATTTTGTTACAAATAGCCGTCTTTTTCTTACATTTGCTGTTCTTCGATTCCGACCACTTTTGTAATAAAACGGCCTTTTGCAACAACATTTTCAAATGCATTTTTTCCACCTTTCGTGATGTTTCCAAAAAGAATTCGGTTTCAATTACACAAATGTATTCATTTTAAACTGTTCGGGTGAATAATAAAGGAATATGGTGATTTTGAAATTTTGTTACAAAAAGCCGTCGTGTTCATATTGAAGGAATATAGCGAACTTGAAAATTTGGTCGATATTTTTTTTTGTTTTTTGTTTTCAAATGCATTCTTTTCCACCTTTCACGATGTTTCCAAAAAAAAAAAAAAAAAAAATTCGGTTAAAAGTGCTCAAATATATCCATTTTAAACTGTTTGGGTGAATAATGAAAGAATACATTGAGATTGAAATTTTGTTACAAAAAGCCGTCATTTTTCTTACATTTGATGTTCTTCGATTCCAACCACTTTTGTAATAAAACGGCCTTTTGCAACAACATTTTCAAATGCATTTTTCCACCTTTCATGATGTTTCCAAAAAGAATTTGGTTTCAATTACACAAATATATTCAGGTTAAACTGTTTGGGGGAATTATGAAGGAATACGGTGATTTTGAAATTTTGTTACAAAAAGCCGTCGTGTTGATATTGAATATAGAGAATTTGAAAATTTGGTCGAAAAAATTTTTTTCCAAACGCATTTTTTTCCACTTTTCATGATGTTTCCAAAACGAATTCGGTTAAAATTACTCAAATATATCCAGTTTAAACTGTTTGGGTGAATAATGAAGGAATACAGTGAGACTGAAATTTTGTTACAGAAAGCCGTCGTGTTTATATTGAAGGAATATTGAGAACTTGAAAATTTGGTCGAAAAAATTTTTTTTCCAAACGCATTTTTTTCCACTTTTCATGATGTTTCCGAAAAGAACACGGTTAAAATGACTCAAATATAACCATTTTAAACTGTTTGGATGAAAAATGAAAGAATACAGTGAGACTGAAATTTTGTTACAAAAAGCCGTCTTCTTCTTACATTTGCTGTTATCCGATTCCAACCACTTTTGTAATAAAACGGCCTTTTGCAACAACATTTTCAAATGCACTTTTTCCACTTTTCATGATGCTTTTGTAAAGATTGGAGCGAAAAACATCCATATATTGTCGTTTTGAAGTATATGGGTCAATATTGAGGGAATATAGCGAACTTGAAAATTTGGTCAAAAAAAAATTTTTTTTTTTCAAATACATTTTTTTCCACTTTTCATGATGTTTCCAAACGGAACTCGGTTAAAATTACTCAAATATATCCATTTTAAACTGTTTAAGTGAATGATGAAGGAATACAGTGAGATTGAAATTTTGTTACAAAAAGCCGACATTTTGTTACATTTGCTGTTCTCTAAATCCGACCACTTTTGTAATAAAACGGCCTTTTGCAACAACATTTTCAAACGCATTTTTCCACCTTTCACGATATTTCCAAAAAGAATTCGGTTTAAATTACACAAATATATTCATTTGAAACTGTTTGGATGAATATTGAAGGAATACGGTGAGATTGAAATTTTGTTACAAAAAGCCGTTTTATTACAAAAGTGGTTCTAACACACCATCGTTAGGCCGAAAAACACAGCCTGGATCAAAATTTCCTAATACTGTCCTTTTGTTAACACTGAAGACGCCGAAGTGCGTTTATGTATTTACAATTCCTTAATTTCTCATTGGTGAATAAGATCATGTAATCACTTGTTTTCCCGTACTAAGTTAGAAAAGAAAATCAAATAACTTGTTGCATATAGTATACTCTACGCAGTGTAGGACCGGAACTACATGTATGCATTGTACATGTATGTGACTTGGGATTCTATACTGTGACGGTCTGTCACTTGGGTGTTAAAAGTTGTGTTTACGCTATGTCAACCCGGTGCTCTTTCATTTATTTTGATAGATTTATTTATTATGTTATACTGATATCAAGTTATATGTTTGTTATGTACAGACCATATCAGGAACACTGTGAACCTTCTTTAGAGCAACGGGGATGCCTTGATCAGTTGAACGTGCTAAAATACAGATGATTTTGTCCAAAAACAATGACATTTTCATTCGATTACTCAGCGTTAAAAATCTGTTTTCTCAGCGGAAAATGTATAAACAATTTCTTCATTCATATTTTTGTGAAAACATGCCAAGGTTTGGTAACAAAAGTCGACTACAATTTTCCTCATCCTTCGTTAAAATGACATATTGATAAAAGAAATTTGTAGTCATTTGTAAGCGGTTCAAACATCTCGGGCGACTGTACAATCGTAAGTTGGCCTCAAAACAAAAGTGCAATACAAGTGTCACTTAGAAACATATAGAGGATTTTTTTTTTTTTTTTTTTCGGTGGAAGATTGAAATTTATTTCATCGAGTGAATATCCTCGGTAACATTTTCACGAGTGGCACAGCCAGTCGTGCAAGTACTACCGATGATGTTCACTCGATGAAATGAATTTAGATCTTTCACCGAAAAAAATAAATATTCTCTTTTTTTCATGCTTCTAACCCCTTTTGTATTGGGACTTTCATCAAAATTCATAGTCTGGTACCCCGCCGTACTTTAAAAGTACGTCAGGCAAAGCGCAATAATGGCGGCCCCTGCTTGTAATATGCAGAAGTAACGGATTGTTGTTATTTCGCTTGATCAAATCCTACTTGAGACTGAAATGAATACAGATCGGTTGCAAAAAAGTAATGGCAGTTAGTTTTTTTAATTGTCGTTCTTATTTAGCGAGAAAAACTACGTATCAGAAATGCTTTAAGTATCCGAAATTTCAATGGACCGATATCACGTCCGAAAACAGAGCTACTTTTAAAATGATTCATAGTCAAATTTATATTTAAACCATATCCCAAAAGCACGTTTTAGATTCGGTAAAATATATCTTGTACAAAATTGATCTCATTTTATTCACTGATCAAAGTGGATCACATGAAATTAAGAAAAACAGGAAAGCATTTAGTGCTAAGATTGAGGTCGCCATGGAGGCCGCTATTATTGCGCTTTGCCTGACCCTATAACGTAGTGGTAGGGGCAGGTAATCCAGACTACAAAATTCAGTAGTTGTTTTCGGTAATTCCCCGTGGCATACCCTCACAAAACAACGCATTACAATATTTATTAGGTAAAGCGCGAGAAATATAGCGTAAACTACGTCATATTTCCCTCCATTTGAATGACACGCGTTGTTTACCTTGGTAACTAGTACGCGGGAACTACTGTTTCCACCGTCAATTTGAAGAGTTAGAAAATATAAGAATCGATATTTTCACTGGTCGCAACCATGAAATATCAAACCATAATCGACCATTATTTCTCAATAAACTATCGAAAAGCATGAAGTAAATAAGCATAATTCTCAAGCGAATAAAAATAAAGTGTCGCCGCTTCTGCTATGAAACAAAAATAGTATGGGATTTCATATACTGCATTTGGACTCTTGACCAAATAGTCAGGCGTTTTCACCACCCTAAGGAGGAACGATATTTGAAAATAATGCGGGAAAAGAACAATATGCTTGTGGTGAAGTTTGCAGCAGAGTCCTTTGAAAAAAGGCAAAGCTTGGATGACTAGCACGAATAAAGGTTTGAGACACGAATATAAGAGAAACTGCTCTTTTCTCCTTTCACCACAGTATGAGTCATGCTCTGTGAAAAGGGGGCTTAAAGCATCTCTGTGATGTATGATACCAAGCAAGTCATCACAGTATTATACGTCCCTAAAATCCGTATTGAGTTATAACTCAATAAATCACGAGGTAGGCTAGTCATTTGACATGTAGAAAACTGACCAAAAGCAAAAATTGTGCGGAAAGTGCAGGATGAGGTGGGTCGATACCTTTTGAAAATGCATTTAGTCCCCTTTTCATACAGCATGGTCCATATATAGTTCAAAAGGTAGTCTTCCGTTAGACGAACAATGTCATCTGCCGGGGTAAAAGTATCATGGACAAAAATAATGATAAAACATTCCGAAGTAAAATAAACGGTATATGAGCCATGCTCTGTGAAAAGGAAGTTTCACGACATATTTGTTTTTTTTTTTTTTTGTTAGACTTGCCGAAATCGAAAGCATCTGCAGATGACATAATAAATGTGACTCAAAAAATGAAATTTGTTTCGAGAAGGATGGAAAACGTTGTGGGAAAAGTAGAAAGTGCTGGTTTCCAGCATTTTCTCCTTTTCCCATAATGTTTTCGAAAGTTTTTTTTTTTTCTTCTTCTTTTTTTTTCTCAGGGTCATTAAAACTCGGGATTGTGTTGGAAAGGGTAATGCCCCAAGTCAGCTTGCCCAGTCCGCACAGACTAGCATGGATCGAAACTTTTCTGCTTCTGGTAAATTTTCTACCTGTCAAAGGACCATTCTACATCGCGATTCAGCCGGTTGCTAACCTTAAGCTGCCTATCGCGACTCACTGACCTTTTGCGGACAGCGTAGATCAAGATCAGACTGCACAGAACGTGCAGTCTGATCTTTGATCTACACTGTCCGATAAGGAGATATGTTCCCTCCAAAAATCCCTTTGAAACAGGGAAGTTTTGGGTTTATACTATCGGCTTGAAAGTTTCATTTCTTTTATTCAGCAGGATAAGGGTTGAACAAAAAGGATTTTAGGAACCCTAATTTTGAGATGCCTTGTTTTGAATAATGTACCATGGAGATGTATGACATCCCCTTTTGCCAGGGCCTGGCTCATATGTAACTGCCAAAAAAGGACTTATCAGCTAAATTTACATTCGCGGTTCAAAGTCTAAATTCTTATGTGTTATTTCATATAGACATCTTTATCTTTTCTAAACTGTAGACACTGTAAACCTGTCGTGCCATATACATGTATGACTGAATACAGAACAGAACAGAACATTTTATTTTACGACAAGTACACGGTTGTACATAGTCATACAGAAAAGATATATTAACATGAAATAATCATATACACATGTTGGAGAGTGAAGACCACGACCAGCCTTCATACACGTGCATGCTGATCTTATCCTACGTGCTCTGACCCTCATACAGATGTTTCAGTCATAAAAATTCACATTCACACGAAACCCTTACCAAACAATCCCATAATTCAATGACCCTGAGGAAGAAGGCTTTTGAAAACGTTGTGGGAAAAGGAGAAAATGCTTGGGACCAGCATTTTCTCATTTTATCCGACAATGTTTCCTACTCTTTAACCGTGTGAAGCAAATCCCATAATATCTTTTGTTGTCTGCAAATGCTTTCAATCGGGGAAAGTTTAAAATTTGTCATCTTTTAAAGAGTTAAATGCCAAAAGTAACAAATTGTAAAACAACAAAAGACGAGGCATGTTCTGGCAAAAGGGGGCTTAATGCATCTATCATTATTTTCATCAGTATTTTAGTATTATCATGATGGCTAATACACCTATAAATGAACCGCACTCTGGCAAAAGGGGGCTTAATGCATCTCCGTGATGGATAATGCCAAGCAAGTCAACACATGATCATCGATCTATAAAGTACACTATGTCTAGCAACCGACTGAATTCTGAGGTAGAATGGCCCTTTGACATACAGAAAATTGACCAATAGCGAAAAGTTTCGGCCCAGGTCAGCTCGCGCGGACTGCGCAGGCTGACCTGGATCGATATTTTTCCCAGATGCATTAAGCCACCTTTTCACAGAGCATGGCTCAAATGAATTCCATGGGTATCGTTACCAATAAGCCGATAACAAATATTTATTTATAGAATTTATATATTTATTTATAGAGTTTGAAATTTAGTTGTCTGGTAAAGCGTTAGGAGACTTTTGCGGACAGTGCAGATGGAAATCAGCACTGTAATGAGCCTTGCTCTGTGAAAAGGGGAAATGTATCTGCGAAAAGTATCGACCCAGTTCAGCCTGCGCGGACTGCGCAGGCTGACCTGGGCCGAAACTTTTTCGCTATTCGCCAATTTGCTGTATGTCCAAAGACCAGTCTACCTCAGGATTCAGTCGGTTTGTTTAATAAGTGGCTTTTATGGATCCATAATAATGTGATGGTTTGCTTGGTATCATGCATCACGAAGATGCACTAAGCCCCTTTTGCCAGAGCATGGCTCATTTAATGGATTTTTCAAACCGGCCTAGCTCTACCGCGTCCAATATTTAGTGGGAGAACAACGTACTCTGGTCAAAGCAGCTTCACGGAGGCAATACCTTGGCTCCTTTCAATTAACTGAAAATGTTTATCTATATGACTCCTGCTCTGGAAAAAAGGGGCTTAATGCATTTGCGAAAAGTTTCGGCCCATGTCAGCCTGCGCAGTCCGCGCAGGCTGACATGGGCCGAAAGTTTTCGCTGTCTTTAAATTTCCTGCATTTCAAGGGATAATTTTACCTCATAATTCAGTCGGTTGTTTGACAAAATGGATTTTATGGATCCATAATTAGATGATGTCTTGCTTGGTAAAAAGCATCACGGAGATGCATTAAGCCCCCTTTTGCCAGAGCACGGCTCATAGATATTTAGCAGTTTTCAATTTTACTGATTAAGTATTAAGAAGCGATATTTCAAGCCCCTGTAGTTGATAGCTTCGGAATACATTCCGAAAAATAGCAGTAAATTTTGCATGTTGAGAGCTATTGCCTCTTTCCCCACATATTTATTAGAGAGGTCATCAGACCTCTCAAACAGTGGTGAGTTTAAAAGGCAGACTGCATCAGAAATTGCTGTTGCTCTAAATCCATTTTTTTACGAAATTGTCCTGATACACAGTCTGTTTCGCCATGGTTTTATAAATAAACCGAAATCAAAAACTGAAATAGGAATAGACGTGGTTTGTTTTTATATGACGGATTCAAAAAAAAAAAAAGATTTGTGATATTGATTTGCAAATGACCTCTCCAATAACTGTAATTATTCATTAAACAAATAAATCTAAGCAAAAAGAAGAAAAAAGAAATTTTGTGAAAAAAGAGAAAGAACACTGCGGGAAAAGATCACGCGACTTGAAAACGCGGGAAGCATGCCATGTGACTGCATAAGAGGTTTCTACGCAGCGGTAATCATTTTATGCCTTCCTTTTATGTTTACATGTACTATTTGAAACACTAATGGTGACCTCTCCTGGCTGTTAAAGGCCCAAATAGCTGCCAGAAGTAAACAATTCGAGGGTCAAGTTGCAGAAAAATTTAATAAATACTATTTGAAAATAGGGATATCATTATGATAATGTATTACAGTGGAATCTGTCAAAGTTCCAGTCGCTGGGAAAAAAAACAACTTTTGTCCTGTATCATGACTTGCTAGTTGCAGCTGATTTCGTCCAGAGTTTGTTACTCGCGTTTAACCCTTTAGCCCCCCCCCCCCACCCCCCCCCCAAAAAAAAAAAACACCCCAGAATTTCTGACTTGTCCACTTAACTCTTTACTATACGACAAAATGTAGACTAGTCCAAATGCTTTTCTGTGCAGACGACAAATAAATGTGGCTCAAAAATTGAAATTAACATTGAGAAGGGCAGAAAACATTGTGGAAAGTATAAGGTTTAGCACTGAACATCATACATAATCTTGTCAGCAGGTTAACTCTTTACCTCGCGACGAAATTGTAGACTCATCTAAATTCAAAGCATTTACAGACGACAAATTAAACATGATTCGAATGATGAAGTTTGTCTCTGATCGAGTAGAAAACATTGTGGGAAAAGGAGAAAATGCTGGTTACCAGCATTTTTTCCTTTTCCCGCAATGTTTTCAAAAGCCTCCCCAAGATCGTTAAAACTTGGGATTGTGTGGTAAAGGATTAAAGGTCAGGTTGTCGAATAAAACAGTGCTGATGAGGTTAATCCTGCCGGGACCCTGTAGGTTTACAAAGAAAAAAAAATCTCAATGGTCTTCTCTATGGAGGGGAATATCCGCCAAAACTATGTGTCTAGATGACATTCTTATTTATGAACATTAGATGTGTATTTGTCCTCTTTCTTACATCTTACATGCATATAACATTTCATGTTTCATTATTACTAGTGCATGTTGCTTGATGCCAATTCCAATTTTCTACTTCCACTTGTATGCCATAAAAATGTTATTTAGTAGCGTGTGCTTCTGTTCATTATGCCCCTTTTGACATTATGATTTCATCCATCTTACTTCCTTATCCTGCTTTTTCCCCCCCATTTCCCATGTCTGTATAGCTTATCATTAAAGTGCTACATTCTTGTTTATGCATATTCTGGCAGAAACTATGGGCTTTTGTTATATTAACCCTTTATCACACAATCCCGACTTTTAACGACCCTGAGAAAGAAGCCTTTTGAAAACATTGTGGGAAAGGAGAAAATGCTGGTTACCAGAATTTTCTCCTTTTCCTACAATGTTTTCTACCCTATCAAAGACAACTTCCACAATTTGAGCAACAGTTAAATTGTCGTCTGCAAATGCTTTCAATTTGGACCAGTCTAAATTGTTTTCGTTTGGTAAATAGTTAAATTGACGCTATGATAGGTAGCTGAATTAAGACGAACGAAGTATGCACTAACAAGAATGGCATTTACACGAATACGACAAGTCATATTATGATACCAGATGGCGCTTTCATATACATTATTCGGTAACAGACAAGTTCGGTAAATTGGACTTATAAATAAATCAATTGGATGTTCAGTAACAAGGCAGTGCCCTGATGTTTCTCACACCCAGTACATAGTTTTCTGTGCAAACCTTTTTTTTTTTTTAATTTGCAATTGCCGCTCGTTTTCTGACATAATAATATTTGTTATGTTGTACCTTCCATGCTGTTTATAAATGCCTGAAATTGATAAATTCTGATCACCATATCTTATTTTCGGTTTTCACCCTTTCACCCTTAGTTGATTTAATCAATAATACACAATCCTAAACCTGTACCCAGTGTAATCGTCCTACAGATAACAGACTCCTAGCTTAAGCCAATTTTAAGTTTTCATAAATATGTTTTATCAAAAAGGCACTGTCTTTGTTAACATTTCCTTTGTGAAAACATTTTCTTTTGGGAACAAAATGGCCGGCTTGCAAACCAGCCATTTACCCTTAGAGCACCTTTCACCCTTGCAGCCAATTCAGATCAAGATCAGACTACACAAAACATGGACACTGATCGTAGATTTACTCCGTCTATTTTTCTAATACATTATGAATATGGACAACCTTGAAATCATTAATAGTAGATGTTCTTTTTGTAAAATGAAAATGGCCGTTTGGTTTATTCGATGCTCTAAGGGTTGAAATTATGGTTAATCAGTGCGAATTGATAAAGATATTACAGGCGAAACATTGTAGCAAATGAAGAGAGAGAGAGAGAGAGAGAGAGAGAGAGGCCTTGACAATGCTTTGTTGCATACTTCTTGTAATTTTGACTTTGTACATTGTGCTTGTCTAGAAAAAATGTTCTGTTTTGTTCCTCTCCTGCCTCCACAATCTTTTTAAATCTGGTCTGATGCACACAAGTCGTCGTCCGCAGGTTTTAAAGTGTGTTCATCAATACAACACGGACATCACTGCATAAAAAAATCATATAAGGTCCCTGACACCTGTACAAACTTTGCGAGAGCAAAGGGAGTACTGTATACTATATACATGTATAGACATGTGACTTTAACAGCCTATACCAGCCTGTATATCTCATGTGGTAGAGCGTAGGACTAGTAAACGTCATGTGTCGGGACACTTGAGGGTGTGGGTTCGATTCTCTCGGCTAACCATCTAAAATTACTAACAGTTTTCCAGATGAGACGTTAAACCGAGGTCTCGTGTGACGGTGCTATACACCGAGCACGTTAAAGAACCAGGCGTAACTTGTGATAGGTTTCGTCCTGTGTCTTGCACTTTCCCTGTAACATAAATAATAGCCTTTATGAGCCGTCGCCCATATGGGAAACCGGTGGCGCCGATAAATAAACGCGAATTCTTTAACAGCCTGTTTTCATACCTCCCATTACTAACAAGATAAAGAAGATCCCCATAGATCTTACAGATTAACCTGGGTTTAAAGGTGGCTATTTAGAATTTGTATGAAAAAAAAAAAAAAAACCCTAAAACTCAGTTTTTATGTCCCTGAAACATTAATAGACGAGGAGAAATTCGCAGATCAGACTGCACACATAAAAGTTAAGGGGATAGGGCATGTTCAGATCACACACTGCTCATGCTGTTTGAAAAAAGTATTTGTAAAAAGAGTATATGTCACTATCTATCTATCTCTCTCACCCCCCTCTCTTCATTTGCCACAATATTTTTTCTGTATTAGCCATCTTTCTGGAAACAATTGAATTATCCATAAGTTTAACTCTAAGAGCTTCAAATAAACCTGCCATTTTCATTGTAGAAATAAAACCTTAATTTTAGCGATTTCAAGGTTTTTTCCCGATCAGAATTTTTGGAAAAGCAGCATGTAAAGATCAAAGTTCAGACTCGGTGTTTTGCGTATTGTGATCTTGATCTGCACTGGCCGCAAAGACAACTGAAGTAGTGACAGGCGCTCTTAGGGTTAATGGCTGGTTTAGAAGTTTGGAAAAAAAAATTTTTTTTTTCGCAATGAAATATTCATAAAAACATTTTAAAGGAAGATACATCGGGTACAAGGTTAGGATTGGGTATTATTCATTACCTCAACTATATGGTTGGAGTATCGAAAGTAAGATGTGATAGTGATTTCAGGTATATTATTTTACATACAGCATGGCAGGAGCAACATAACAAAATTATTATGTCTGAAAGCGTGTGGAAAAAAAGAACCCTTGAACAAATGAGAGCCAAGACTTTACTTGGTATGAAAAACATCACGGTGCATTAAACACTATATAATTATCTTGTTACCGAAACATCTGATAGATGTACTATTATAAGTCCAATTTACAGAACTTGTCTGTTACCGAAATATTTGCCACCCATTATACTTCTCGTCTGCAATTAGGAAAATTTCAATACTGGAGAAGGAAGTATAACAAATATGACATGTATTTAGAAGAAAGTAAAATGCTACTAGAAACATGCAGAAAGCACTTGGAAAAAAGACAAATGCAATGACGCAGTAGGAAGTAATCAGGAAGAATTAATCATTCATAATCAACAAAAACACAATAGTAAATATGATCAAGTTATAATAATTATGCAGGCAATTAGCGCCAAACAGTATACACTAGTAATAATGACACATGAGATGCAATATGCATGTAAGATGTAAGAAAGAAGACGAATAGACATCTAATGTTCACAAATAAGAATGTCATCTAGACCCATAGAATTTTGGCGGATATTCCCCTCCATACTTCTCTACCTCCATGTAGCCTCGATACCCGGGGAGTAAAAGTGTCATAAGTTTCATAAAAATGGATTCTATACAAATCGAAGGTACGTTTTTAGCCAATGCTTTGGCTCAATGTACACCTATTTGTTTTATATTCACACACCGTGAAACATGCTCTTTAACCATTTTCTAATTTCTTTCAGTGTATTATGCCGAGCAAGCCATCACATAACTATGGATCCATAAAATCCACTGTGTCTAATAACTGTCTGAATCATGAGGTAGAATGGTTCTGACATGCAGAAAATTGACCATAGCAAAACGTTTTGACCCAGGTCAGCCTGCGCAGACCTGGGTCAATACTGTTTGCAAATGCATTAAGCCACCTTTTCCCACAGCATGGCTCATATATGTATCTATGTGCGAACTAAGACAGACCATAGGGCAGACAGGCTTATTCCAGTATATTTCTAAATTTTTTTCTTTTGCTGGGGTACAAATCGTTGCATTATTATAATAGTGTTCTAACTACATTTTTGTGAAATTTGAGAGTTTCATATCGTCGGAATCGTCTTGACGAGTTCTATCTCCCCATGAAATCAGTTTTGCTTCATAGGTGCTGGTTTAGAAGATTTTCAGTACTAACTTGTACTAACTCCACTATTTTAACAAGCTGTTCAAACACATTATGTTCTAAGTCAGTTTCCCAATCAAAATAGTTAAGTAGGGTCATCTGACCCGAACAATATGAAGAACATTTTGTTTTAAGTACCATGGTTGATACATCATGTAATGTTCTATCTCCAAAATATCCAATCAACGGTCACAATTTACATGGCCACTACTGCATGGAAACATGTAATTTCTACCATTGAAAAAACCTTGTGGGTACTCTTTAATTGTACATCTACTTTCCTATCATTTAGACAAACTCTAGCTGCTTAAAACTTGATGTTTTTTCCCAACAGTTGAAATAGCCAGATTGTACGCCATATTGTAGTAGTAACTTATATTTGGAGACAAATTTACATCTAATAACTTTCGGTTAGTTTTGTCTTGGAAATAAGAATATAGTCTAGGACCTATTTAATGATTCAACATTATTTCTTTATATCAAGTAGACAGGTCACATAGTGATCTTAAATGTCCTTGGTTCACAAGTACTACACCGGGGCTCTGAAGTGTCTTGCCTCGGGACACTCCAACTAAATACCCAGTGCTCCAAGTGAAGCTCCAACCAGAACTTCTTTAACTTGCTCACACGTTGAAAAACTCCTCAAGGTGTCAGACAACTACAATCGTCTTAGCTCTATTAAGGTATTAAGAAGTGTCTGACCCGCGTACATGTAAGTGATTCAAACGAAACTAAACAATACTTTGACCTTTAGTCGATTTCAAATAAGCCTTGAACAGTTCAAAAGTGTGCTTTTTTCGAAACTTAATTTGACACAATATACCTTTCCATGTCGATTTTATGCCGTCTTTTGTGAAAGTTCTTCATTTCCAGAAGTTTAGATTTCTGCGTGCAGCCTTGCTAAACAAGCCAGGAATTGTTTAAGCTCACAAGTTGAAGGATTTAAAAACTCACGCCTTAATTTCTGCCTGCTGACTAATATTGTGTTTACGGAAAACATTTGTAAGACTGGTCAATGTAAACAAGTGGACAACAAATTAGGATTATGTGGAACACCCAGTTCAAGAGTTTTATTGGTATCTACTGATAGGCCTTACAAATAAAATGAGTAGGAACAATGGTTGATATTGCTTACAGTGATGTATTCTAAAAAGATGTCCGCATAGTTCAGGCTTTACATAGAAGGGTCATTTATTATATGCACAGTACTAAAACTTAAGAGAGCAACGTTTATTTGTACTCACACTCTGTTCTGCTCTTGCTTCCACCCAGCAATAGTCAAAACTATTGTCTGGGAAAACACAGTGGGAAGAAAAGCCACTGCTTGGACTACTTCTCTTTCTACAATGCTCTCAAAGTCCGTAGTCAAAAGTCTAAGCTTTAATTATAAATTCAATTACTTCATACGTAACTTGCACTTTTGCTTAAAGACGCTGGCTGAGGTAGAACATGTTGTCTTTCTGTTACAATACTTTAAAAAAATTACGAATTTCGGCTTTGTTGTTTGATTTCTAAGTCAATTTAAAATTGTCACTATAATGAGTTAGAAAAGCTGTTGATTAAAATACGTTTTTGTGGTAAACATTTTTTTCTGCATTGTGATGTAAAGGCATAATATGGGGTCATAATTGAAATCAATGTCTAACTCCCGTTCCCCACCCACCTCCAATTGTTGGAGAATGCCAGCAATGTGCATAGAGTTTCTAACGATGGAGTGTTCTATTTCACATAATCACAATATAATACTAAAATAAAATGCAATTTCTTAACTACTTTGTTCTACTAAGATTGTGCCATATTAAAAGGAAGTTAAGATCAAAAGGAACTAAATGGTGTGTCTCTGATATAAATCGAATGATAATTAATGAGTTTACAAACCTCAGAAACTTTGGAGCTAATTTTCTCGGAAACATCCAAATGGCAGTTAGAACCTTATTAGAATAATAATAATGCGACGAAATGTTCAACCATGTATTTACAGAGCAAGGTGTGCGACAACGAAATGCCAAAAGCGAAACCGAAAATGGAGAGCCGGTTACAGAAAAACATGTACATATGAAAAGAGAAGTCGGTCTTGTCGGCGGGATTTCAATGATTGTTGGAACAATCATAGGTAATGTAACTGCCCTCGCCGCCCCGCCCCCCCCCCCCCCCACACACACACGAACAGTTTGATGATACATGTAGAAGTTTACGCTATAAGAAAGCACTGCATTATCAATACAGACTTAGCCGATTTGAATGATCTTTAAGCCACTATCAACATAATTTCAGGGGTATCATGGTGATAGCTAATTTTTCAGATCTAACTAAGATTTCACCAGTCCTAGACAGGAACTGTGCAATGTTTTGCCAAAGGAAACCTCCCCTCGACCACCGCTGCAAGCCCGTAGCCGGAACCAATTTCAGGATTTCCTTATTACAAGTCCAACACCTGTGGGCCCATAAGGATGGAAAAACCAAGACAAAGGGTATAGTCTATTACAATGAGGCGCGCTTTATGAGAAAGCAGTATTTTTCAGAAACTAAACTTAAAACGCAAAGGAATCCCCAAACCAGTACATCTACAAACGCGAGAAAATATGGTGTAGTAGATGGTGTACTAGATGGTGACCAATCGTCAGCATAATGCACGATTGAAATTATACGCAACAGAGTCAGTTTGTGAACTACATGTAGATATATCCACCATCTTCACAAGCACCACTTCGTTGTTCTATTCACCCTTGGCTGATCGAGTCGAAATTTGTAATCCCCCATATACCTGTTATCAATGGTTGCAGTCTGTTCTAAACGCCCCAATCGAATAGCGTGTTACATATACAATCAATTATCAGAAAAAAAAGCGACCGCAGAAGAGAGTTGTGGGATATGTTTGGAATCATTACCAAACGACATAGACCAACAATAGTTACTTCAACATTCACTGTTACAAATCCATTAAATAAAGTTTTGGGATACATTCTAACACCAGATGATAGTCTGTCAAAATAAGTGAGTGGAACTTTGCCGAAAGGGTGAAGTTACGCGACGTTTGATTGGTTTTCGGTGGTGCATGCTAGAAGTGATAACTATCAAACTCCGGTGGGCAGCATATCGCAGGGATTACAAATTTCGAATCGATCAGCCAAGGGTGAGTAGGGCAACGTAGTGATCATCACCCTTGGCTAGCGAAGGCGTATATCCACCTGGAGATGACTTTTTCCGTCTTTCAGCAAACTATTGTTGAAAACATGGTAGGTGAAAGCGATATTGCTTGCAAGGAGCAGTTTCCTTTTTTACAACTCTGTTTTTGAATGTGTTGTAATGTTAAATCTTAATTCATGTTTGTATATCCACTTTATTTTAAATGGCACGATGAGAAACTCACGGTTGTTAAGTCGCCTGAAATCGATTAACTACTTACAAGTGACTGTACAAATTTCTTTTCTCAATGTGCCATCTTAAACGAAGGATATGGAAGATTGAAGTCGACTTTGTTTCTAAACCTTTACGTTTTCTAAAAAAATATGAATAAAAAACTTTATACATCTTCCGTTGAGAAAACAGGTTTTAACACTGAGTAATCGAATATAAACGACATTGTTCTGGGACAAAATCATTTTGTATTTTTATCACGGATTTTGGATCTCGTCTGTAGTAAGGTGTAAATAACGACGCATTTGACGTGTACAGTTGCGACGAGATGGGTATATAGTCATTATACATACAATGTCAGTTCGGTTGGGTGTACGAACAGTCAGTGCAAATTGTTGTGTACGCGTGCGTATTTTCGGATAGGCCTGGACCATAACTTTTATATTTACAAAGGGATTTCAACTGAATTTGGGGAAACTACTTGACGATATGACGAAATATCATGTAAAAGATTTGTTCAAATAAGTTTGACGTCAAGATTACAGGTTAAGGTAGAATGATGCGATAATGTAAAACTGAGTATATCCGAACCCTTTCTTCTGCATGCTTGCCTGAATTTGAAAAAAAAAAGTTTGCACGATCGATTTACTTAACAAGTTTATCAGTGTAACTGTTATGTAAAATAATTGTCCCAGCAGGTCCAAGGTCAAGGTCACACTTGAGGGTCAAGTGATAGAACTGTCTCATTATTTAGCATGGCATTGCCGTCACTTTTGCTGGTTGATGATTAAGAAGTCCTGTTCAAGCAGGTCCAAGGTCAAGGTCACACTTGGTGGTCGAATGATAAAATTGTCATATATCGAGCTTGTCTATGCCATAACTACTGTGTGTTCACAATTAGCAAAATTTATGTTTCCTGTCCTTACAGTTTTCCCTCCTTTCGTACCATTTTCCCCCAAATGTAAAAGGATCGGGAATGATATATCTGAATCTTTTATTGTTATCTCTGTTCCAAGTGCAACATCAGAGATGTTTTGAATACCGCTTCCGGTAAACTCAGCATGTTGTCACCCGGCAACTTTCACGTTTAAGATTTATATTCCAGGCTCTTAACTCTTTACCAAACCACACAATTTTAGACTTCTACAAACTAAAAGGATTCACAGACGACAAATTATAAGTAGCTCAAATGTCTCAATTGTCTTTCAAAGGGTAGAACACATTGTGCTAACCAGTACTTTCTACTTTGGCCACAACGTTTATAAGCGCGTTTCTCTTCAGGGTCGTTAAAACAATGCACTGTTTGATAAAGGGTTAACCCTTTATCACACAATCCCGAGTTTAAACGACCCTGAGAAAGAAAGCTTTAGAAAACATTGTGGGAAAAGGAGAAAATGCTGACAAGCAGCATTTTCTCCTTTTCCCATAATGTTTTCTTACCTTTCACACACAAATTTCATTATTTTTGCCACATTTATTATTTCGACTGCAAATGCTTTGAATTTGGACCAGTCTAAAATTTTGTCGTGTGGTAAAGAGTTAACTGATAGAAAATCTTCGATTCCACCATAATTTGATGAAAACTTCTGGGCGTAGGATCCACCCATTCTGCTTTATGTTGCATCCTTGCAAAAAACGAATATCCGAAGTGAATCAGGATGTAATAGAAGATCTGATGAAAACATTGTGGAAAAATGACATTTTTTTTTTTTTACAAGCGAGCTCTACCTTTTCAAGAATGTTTCAAAAGTGGCCTACAGCACAGAGCGAACTACCTTCTGCGGGTGGCATGATAAGTTCTATAACATGACCCAAGGCAAGGCAGTGATGTTAATCCATTCAATGGATCATGTTCTGTCAAAAGGGGATTTAATGCATCTCCTTGACGCATTACGCCAAGCAAGTCATCACATAATCTCGGAATAGAAATCAACTGAAACCAATCAGTCTTGACAACCTGGCTTTCCTTCTGAAATCAAATAAAAACATTGCATCATTTTAATTTCTTTCATTCAAAAGTTTACAGACGTGTATAAGTTTATGTATGTTGGCCGATCATGGACAGTATATGAGCCATGCTCTGTGAAAAGGGGGCGTAATGCATCTGCAAAAAGTATCGACCAAGGTCAGCCTGCGCTGTCCGCGCAGGCTGACCTGGGCCGAAACTTTTCGCCATTCGTAAGTTTTCTGTATGTCATGGGGGCCTGTCTACCTCATGGACATAAATTCCATTCTGTCCAACAATCGACTGGATCTGAATGTTGAATGTTCTTATAACATGAAGAAATTTAACCAATAACAAAAAGTGGGTCAATAAGACACTAGTGTAATAAACATCCAAATGAACCGACTTCATACGCATACTGCCAACACAAAAGACATTCCTGAGTCCGCAAATAACAAATTATATCATAACTCTTCCTGTCTTTAGCCCTTGATAATATCCATATTAACTAGTGCCGCTGCAGCCACGTAAATGTCCCAAATTCGCAATTCCAATACAAATGTAAATCACCAAGAATCCAAACTAAACACCGCAGATCAACGTATGTGTCTAACTCCGTCCAATACTGCGACCATCACTGATGATCCAACCTCTAACAATCATATAGTCCAGGGAATTTGAAAGCATCTAAAGCGTTCCAATTCATGGAGGAACATTGATATGCACACTGACCAAGGAATTCTTTCTATAGAAGTAGCTTCACCGAGGAAAAAACGTTTTTAACAGCTACACAGAAAGTGATAGCGAGAAGCGATCTTCAAAGATTTACTCGTATGCCTTCTGCAACTAATAAACTTTACATGAAGTATACTCGCACTAAGTAACGGTTATAACAGCGGTGACGCCACTATAAAATTGAGCCATGCTCTGTAAAAACGAGGTTTAATACATCTGCAAAACAGTATCGACCCAGGTTAGCCGCACAGACTGACCTGAATCAATAGTTTTTGCGTGTGGTAAATTCTGTGCATGTCCAAGGACCATTCTACCTCAGAATTCAGCAGCTTATTAGACAAAATGGATTTTATGGATCCATAATCACACGATGTCTTGCTTGGAATTATGCATCACGGAGATGCATTAAACCCCTTTTTCCAAGAGCATGGCTTCAATGTGTCAAGAGGAATCGTTGAAACTTTAATATGAGTAGAGGCCCAAAGATTTCTTTTTCCTTCAAAGTTTTGCCAAAAAGTGCACTTAATTGCTGAATTTTTAACCCCTTGTTGGTAATCTGTACAAATTCAGTTTGTATGTGAAATATTAACTTAAAAAATATGGAAAGGGTCTACTTTTCCGCCAATATGTCCATGAGAAACCATATAACAAATCTTCACGGCTGCCTAAGTGTGGGACTCCAGACGAGACAGTAGACCATTTGAATTTTCGGGTTTTCTCAGACAACTTCTGGTCATGTTATAAAAAAGATCAAACACTGGTGTAATCTTACTTAAAACATCTAAAACAACATAAAGACTCGACAAGCCTCGCTTTATCTTGTTCTAGGTAACTCGCGTGATGTATACAATGTTACATGAGCACTCAAGTAAGATGCTCTATTTTACATATCTGTTTTCAGGCTCCGGCATCTTCATATCTCCTGGAAGAATTTTACAATTGACGGGATCGGTCGGCCTCTCCTTGATAGTCTGGGTCTGTAGTGGATTGATTGTCTCGATAGGTATAACGTCATATTTTGATATTAGTGACATTTTCATCAAGATATGTGAATCTGTGAATATGTGAATATGTGATGGTTACCCAAATCTCCATGAAAGAGGAAGAAGCTGCTACTAAGAATTATATGTCTAATAGTAAATGTGTAATGTGCATCGACTAGGTAGATCCATTCAAGCCCTAACCATGCTACACGCCCTACAGGCTAGCTCTTTTCACGATTGGCATTGTGTAACTATATTTAATTGCTCCTTGTGACACATATAGCTATACATTAGTTATAGGGAACGCTCTAAAAATATTAATTCACATACCAGTATAGGAAAATGAATATGTTTTGTCATATTCAAGCGCCCGAACTATCGACTAGAGGTAGCAACGCTTGTTTATTGATGGCATTAATGTGCACACAAATACATGTAGGCCAGCAAGTCCGCCGAGTAAACACAACCACTTGTTCTACCAGTTGCAAATTACTATTCATTCATTATGGTATATTAATACCAAGAAGTAAGTAAAAAGCCAGGGTAATCAGCTACCTCGAAAAAACGAATGATTAATTTTTGCAACACAGCTTTCTGTCGACTTCTGAAAAAAATGTTCTTAGACAAAAAACTGAGTACATAGTCTATATTTAAAAAGCAAAAGGATACCATTTAGAGTTTGCTAAGCGCCTAAAATTGAAAGTACAGAGTTTATTGTATACTATTTTATGTTAAGTTTCTTCTATCATATGTGAAATGGCACATAATATCTCCATTGTGCATACTTTTTTCAGGTGCGAAATGGTCCTGGTTTTGCCAATGTGTATATTTCACATGTCTGTTTTCAGGTGCTATATGTTATGCTGAACTTGGTCTTCTGATTCCGAAATCTGGGGGCGAATACGCGTATATCCTTGAGACGCTCGGACCAATACCAGCATTTTTATTTGCATGGACTAATACACTGGTTTTACGTACCTCCTGTATTGGAATAATAGTTCTATCATTTGCAAAGTACATGGTAGAATTTCTACCTATATGTGGAGAGGCAGAAGTTCCGACAAAGTTGGTTGCAGGTGTTGCTATAGGTAACCAAATTCATAATTTTAGTTTTTTGGTAACAAGAGGACAATGACACTCACCTAAGTTCACAAGAAAATTGAAAATATTGTCATTTTATAAACCTATGGAAAATATTGAATAAATATGTCGTAAGACCTGCAGCTAACACTAAATACTGAAATTAAAAGTTTTACGTTCACTCAGTCAAGGAGATCTTGGAATTTTTAAAATATTTCCCTTTGCATACGTGTATCTATGCAGAACATGTAACCGTGCAAAATGTCTGTACAGTAGCTCATTCTGAGCTTAAAATGCATATTAGTATTCTTAAGGATCTTGAGATAGAGTTAAAAAGGAAGTCCAAGGAATTACTTCGCCAGCTGACATCTCTCGGCATAACGACTGGCAAATGTACGAACTCAACCGAAAAAGGTTGACAATAACAATCTTCTGCTGGGTGTAGGAAGAGTCTTCCCCCAAGAATTTCGATCTTGATATATTCCGGATAACTTTAGATGAGGAATTAAAAAAAAATCTGTATTGCACAGTTGTTTTACTCCTGATAAAAAGGCTGAAGGGCAGTTTTTCTGATAAAATCTGAACATAATCAATAAATTATGGTGTAATTGCCTGCACTGGTTGTTAGCTCAACGATCGAAGGACAGAACAGCCTATGTAGTGGCACGGCTTTCGTTTTCTGGTCCGACGCCCGCCTGTCCCTTATCTATAAATCTTTTTCTTTTTTCTTGTTTACATGACAGATATCACATTTGTAACTCGATTTTCGTTATAGCTTGTCTGGTTTGTTACTCTCTACACCTGCTTCAACAATTAACATGGGAATAAATGGTCATTTAAAGTTGAAATCTTACATTTTCTGTCTATGAAAAAAAAAATTGATTCATGTTCAACTTTGTATATGATTGATTCAAACTGGTTCTCCTTACCCTATAAAATGTTGTGACCAGTAAATGTCCTTGGAGCGATTCGAGCTCCATAGGCCTGTTGCTTTTAGTTTGTTTTTTAAATATTTTTAGTTGAAACAGTATTTGCTTTGCTTAATCCTCTTACAAGTCTTTATGTTGTTCTTTAGTCATTTTCCGGTTTTCTACACCCCAAAAAAGAAGGGAGGGGGATGAAGTAGCATGAAGTACTGCATTAAATAATGATCAAGAGTAATGTTTCACAACTTATATTTCAGTGGCAATCATGCTAGTCAACTGTTACAGTGTCAAAATAACAACCCAGGTCCAAATCATCTTTACCATTGCTAAACTGGCTGCACTTGCTATAATCATTGTTGGAGGTTTCGTGCAGTTAGCCAAAGGTAATATGTCTTTCTGGTGACAATAATCAACTACACAAAAACTGCTAGACCTACTTATTGGCGAATTCAAAACTGAGATTTACATTCACCCTCTACCACACAATTCCGAGTTTTAACGACCGAAAGGAAAAGGACTATTGAAAACATTATGGGTCAAGGAGAAAATGCTGGTAACCAGCATTTTCTCCTTTACCCACAATGTTTTCTACCCTTTTCAAAACAAATTTCAATTTTTAAATCACACTTA
This sequence comes from Tridacna gigas, assembly GCA_945859785.2. Classification (NCBI taxonomy): domain Eukaryota; kingdom Metazoa; phylum Mollusca; class Bivalvia; order Cardiida; family Cardiidae; genus Tridacna; species Tridacna gigas. Next base: position 53,448,224 of record OX244034.2, read on the forward strand.
TTTTGTCGTCTGCAAATGGACAAGTCCAGAATTTTGTCGTTTGGTAAAGAGTTAAGCAGGTCAGAACTGTATATTCTCTGTATTTCAAATCTGGGCTATATATTTTAGCCGCATCTTCTAACAATTTGAAGGAATATTTTGTCCCGGCCTGTTGTTTGCGCCGTGAAATTACTGAATTTAGCAAAGTTTCTTGTTTCTTTAAGTTATAGTTTAAAGATTCTTGCGTAAATTTGTTTTTTTTATAGTGGATGCACCTTGTGGAATTTGACCACTAAAAAAAAACGAAAAGAATGAGCCGTGCTCTGTGAAAAGGGGGCTTAATGCAGCTGCGAAAAGTATCGACCCAGGTCACCCTGCGCAGTCCGCGCAGGCTGACCTGGGCCGAAACTTTTTGCTGTCGGTCAATTTTCTGTATGTCAAAGGACCAGTTTATCCCATGCTTAAGTCGATTGTTAATAGAAGTGGCTTTTATGGATCCATAACTATGTGATGACTTGATTGGTATTTTGCATCACGGAGATGCATTAATCCCCCCCTTTGCCAGAGCATAGCTCAAATGTTATCACATAATTACCCTTGTTTTCAGTGTAATACAACCATTACGAATTTTCTTATCCTACACACGCTTGAGACAAGCAAAAAGTGGCGTGTTTGGTCAACACTCTGCAATCATACGCCTCATTTCTAAGACATTGCTAACCCAGATTTCTTAGTTGAATTAACTGTCAAAATTGGTGATCGTGCCAAAGCTGCAACAAAATCATTATAAGCAAGTTTCTTTGGAACTATTTTTAGTTCGTAATGTGCCTGTCCAAGACGTGAATGGACTTCGTGTAAATTTCAATACACGGGCATATGTCTTAACACATGCGTAAACCGTATGTAATTCTTGAGACACAGTTATGTGATAAAAAGAATCTGACATTCGTTGGCTTTTGAGGTTAAGTTTTATTTAACTCGTCTACAAAAGAATGTTAGCCTTGAATGGTATTTTGGTGGGTATTCGCCAAACATTCTTGATAATATTCTTGTTCTTATTCTCAATAATTTTCTTAATATGAATGTAACGCAGTTTATGATTGGTCAAAACAGATGGTTAAGCCAATAAAAAAAATTGCGTTTCTTTATTAATCTAGAATTATACCAGGAATGCAATTTATAAAGGTTGGTGAATACGGACCCTCTTACCGTTTTCGTTTTATCCTTGGTTTTGACTGCATGACCTTTTTCTTTTTTAATTGATACGCGTAGGTTTATTCACCCATATCTATTGCTAAAGCCTTCGCACAAGGCAGCTTTTCAAGTATGGAGAACCCCAAGAACAAACATGACCTGGTCAGCTCTCTTCCTTGTATCGTTAGAACCGATGTAAAACTCCAATCAGACAAGCTGTCTTCAGACATATAGCATCTGATATAAGTTAGCATTTGAGATCAAATTTTATTTAATAAATCTAGAGAAAATGTTATTTAGCGAGCCAATAACACTTTTTTGTCGACCAGAGAACATACGGGAGTACTTGCTTATCCCAGACGCGTGTACGATAAGAAACTTCGTCATGTCTGTATTACACTGAGAAATAAGGGTAGATATGTTATAAAAAAGTTTCTTTGACAAATGAAATATGATCCATTTATTTCTTCCCTCATTAGGGGAAACAACTGAATTCAAAGACAGTTTTAAAGGCACTACAAGATTCCCATCGTCTATTTCACTTGCTTTTTATCAAGCACTTTGGGCATATGACGGTTGGTAAGTACAGCAAATAAGTTTCGTCAGACGACCTTTTGCATCTTACAACCGACATTATTTGAAAGCAGCGTGACAGATGGATATATTGATCACGACGAGCAATGCTTTCGTTTTTCCACAATGTTTATGTATTTATACTAAACTTATGTGGATTATTACCATTTCATCAAGATGCATCATCTAGATACACTCCGAAAACAAAATTGAAGCAATTCTGTTTGTACCTGCATTACTTTGAGCCCGGTGGCTCAGTCGGTAATGTATAAGTGTCATGCTCTGTGAAAAGGGGTGTAATGCAACTGCAAAAAGTATCGACCCAGGTCAGCCTGCGCAGTCGGCGCAGGCTGACCTTGACCGAACCTTTTTGCAATTGGCCAATTTTCTGCTTGATCAAAGGACCAGTGTACCTTCTGATTCAGTCGGTTATGAGACAAAATAGACTTTAGGGATCCATGACCATGTGATGACTCGCTTGGTAGCATGCATCACGGTGTTGCATTAAGCCTTCTTTTGCCAGAGCATGACTCATATGTTAGCTAGTAAACCGGGGGCTGTTGGTTCGAATCCCAGCTCTTTCGATGACTGACATTAGTGCGGCACGATTCATTCCTCTTTCCTCTCTGAGCATTGTTTCTGTTTCGTTCTTGTAGTACAACAGCAAGTGGATTTGAAAAATTGTTATGCATCGTAGCTATGAAAGAAAACATCAGGGATGCAAAATTCAGTTTCACGGGCCACCCCTATCACTAAGATATTGCTCAAAGCAGTTCAATACTCCAAACAAAACAAAAGCAAATGGGCCATAATGGCCCTGAGTCGCTCACTTGAGCTTTTTTGACCAATCACGACCCATTTCCAATCTCTCCCGAGATATCAAGACAAACGCTTTAACAAACTTTTATGAATATTGGACTGAAAATGTGGCCTCTACAGTGAACAGCCTTTCTAGGATTTGTCTCAGTGACCTATTTTTGACCATCTATGACCCATTTTCAAACTCGCTGTGAATGTCATAAAGACGAACATTCTCACCAACTTTCCTGTGTTTTGGACTGAAAATTGGCCTCAAGGGTGAACACAAGTAAATTCAAACATTTGTCTCAGTCTACCATTTTTGATTCATTTACTTAATAGTTTTTAACCCCGCTTTCAACGTTAGAACTACTTTTTGTCCCGACGTGACCCATTTTCAAACTTGTCTGAGATATCATTCAGATAAAAAAATTCAAACCAATTTTCATGAGTATATGACAGAAAATGTGGCTTCTAGAGAGTACACAAGGTTTTCTAAAATTTTGCCAGGTGAACTATTTTTGCCCCGCTACGACTCATTTTCGAACTCGTTTGAGATGTCATCAAGACAAAGAATCTGGTAAAATTTCATGAGAACTATGCTAAAAATGTGGTCTCTAGAGTGTACACAAGATCTGAAACCTTGACCAAGCTTTTGCCCGGTTGTCACTCATTTTCAAAGTCGTTCATCATATCATCAAGACAAACAAGGCTAATTTTCATAAGTACTGAAAAAAAAAAAAAGAAAAAAAAAAAAAAAAAAAAAAATGTGGCCTTTAGAGCGTAATTAAATTTTGCAAAGATTTGACCTGACTTACTTTTTGACCTGACATGACACATTTTGCAACTTGTGCGAGATATCATCAAGGCAAACGTTCTGACTAAGTCGCATGAGTATTGAACAAAAAATGTAGCCTCGAGAGTGTACACAAAGTCTTCATACGATTAGCCCTGATGTTTTTGACCCGACGTGACTCATTTTCAGTTTATCTCCAAATAACATCAAAGCAAACATTCTGACCAAACTTTCTTGACTATTAGACAATGTGTCCTCTCGAGTGTATACATGGTATTTCTAAGATTTCATCTGGTTAGGTTGTTAAATTTCATTGTCGCTCAATAGGATAGATGTTATAGTTTTTGACCTGACGTGACCCATTTTCGGACTCTTCCGAAAAATTATCAAGACAAACATTCTGACCATCTTCCATTGATATAAGATAATGTGGCCTCCAGAGATTACACAAGATTTTTCGATATTTGACCTGATGACCTAGTTTTTAATCCGACGTGATTCATTTCTGAGATACTGCCAAGAAAAACATTCTGATAAAGTTTCATGAGTATCGGACTGGAAATGAAACCTCTGGAGCATACACAAAGTGAAACTGGACGACGAACAACGGACGACGGACGCCAGACAGAGCACGATCACAAAAGCTCACCTTGAGCACTTTAGTACTCAGGTGAGCTAAAATACATACCTCTCTAGTGACAACGATGCACATTCAAAATGAAGGAAACCTTTCGCTTTCTCCACGTCATTATCTTTTTCTCTGTCTTTCCGACTCTTCTCTGTGTCTTTCCTTCTTTTCTGTTTCCCTGTCTGACCTTCTGTCTGTCTGCCTGCTTATCTATGTATCTCTCTTTTATTCACCCTCTGTCTATGTGTTTCATTGCTTCTCTGCGTCTATCTTTGTCCTTCTGTTTCCGCAATCCTCGTCTTTTTTTCTTTCTTCATTAATAGATTTGTCTGTCTCGTTCTATGTACTTGTATTCTCAGTCTTTGCATCTGTCCGTCCGTCTGCCTCTCTTTCTTTCTTTCTTTCTTTCTTTCTTTCTTTCCTTCTGGATAACTGTTTCTGTATTTCTTTCTTTCTGTATTTCTTTCGTCTTTTCGTATGACCGTCCGTCTGTCTGTGTTTCTGTCCATCTGTCTGGTTGAATTTATGGACTCTTTCAATTATTTTCCAACAGGAATACCCTTAACAGTGTGACGGAGGAAATCTATCAACCAGAAAAGTAATTAAGTTTTCTTTTACGTATCAGCCATGCTCAAATTCCGTAAGAGGGTCTAATGCATTTACAAGAAGTATCAACCAAGGTCAGCCTGCACCGGCATCTCAGGCTGATCTGGGTCGATTTTCTGCAGCTCAAAGGGCCAGTACACCTCATGATTCAGATGGTTTGTAAAACAAAATGGATTATATGGACCAAGGATAACGTGATGGCTTGCTTTATATAATGTATCGCGGAGATGCATTAAACCCCCTTTTCCCAGATCATGGCTTTTTTTTTTTTTTTTTTTTTTTAAAGGCACCTCTTATTTGTATTGTTATTTAATTCAAACTTTGCTTGAAAATGTGCACAAATTTGCTTCGAGTCTTATTTGAATACAAATTGGTGTAAAAGCAATTAGAACTGTTGAAATACTGGCTTCGGCGGCCTTAAAGACCATACAAACAGAACGAACAAACATATGGGCTATGCTTTGTGAAAAGGGGGCGTAATGCATCTGCGAAAAGTATCGACCCAGGTCAGCCTGCGCAATCCGTGCAGGCTGACCTGGGCCGAAACTTTTCGCTATTTGTCGATTTTCTGTATGTCAAAGGACCAGTCTACCTTATAATACAGTCGGTTGTTAGAAAAAATGGATTTTATGGATCCATAACTGTAAAATGACCTGCTTGGTAGGATGCATCACGGAGATGCATTAGGCCCCCTTTTGCCAGAGGACGGCTCCTACATTACATTCCCTGTCATTCCTTTCAAGTATTCTTGTATTCAGTCAGGTTGTTAGATTTCATTGTCTCTCAATAGGATTGTTTTTAGCTGACATGTGTGACAGAATCCCTAGATTCGATTTGGCGCGCATTTCCCTTCTATAAATAAGAGGGTTGTCCCAGAAATTCGCGAACGTTGCTTATATTACTGGAAATTGACAATGAACACCATCGATTTTTTGATAGATTTAAAGTTAAATATATACCTGTGTTCATGTATAAATATCAATGTTTCTGTCATTACAAATGACAAAAATATCTACGTATAAACAGCACCAGGTGAAGGGGTCGGCGGACACTGCCCACGTCATAACCAATATATAGGGTGTTAGGGACAGAGAAACACGAGGAATTTGTTCACATTTAGAACCGGAAACGACAACAGTGATTTAGTTGAAGGCTGCCAAAAAAAGAAATCCATTTTCTATCAGTCGTAATTTGTGCAACCTTGCACCTGTCAGGGGACAACATTTGGCACGAAGATACAAGAATCATTAAAGTTTCATGAAATCAAGATGAAATGGATTAAAAACTGTTTGAAAAAGAGTAATAGATATTTCTTTTAAATTTACAGAATTATTCCTCTGGCAAATATTTCTGCCTCGGTACTTGTTACTGTTGTGTACTTACTAACCAATATTTCATATCTGACGGCCATGACTTCAAGCGAGCGTGTCAACTCTTCTGCAGTCGCGATTGTAAGTATTACATTTGAGTCATGCTCCGTGATTAGCAGAATTAACCCTTATCCTGCTTAATAAGTGAAATAAAATTTTTTAAACCGATTGTTAAAACCCAAATAATACCATTTCCTTACCGGACAGTGTAGATCTACACTGTCCGCAAAAGGTCAGTGAGTCGCGCTTGGCAGCCTAAGGGTTTAGGCATCTGCGAAGAATATCGACCGATATCAGCCCGCGCAATCCGCGCAGGCAGACATCGGTCGAAACTTATTGCGTTCGGTCACTTTTCTGCATGTCAACGGACCAGATTACCTCACGATTCTGTTTATTGTTTGACAAGATTGACTGTATTGATCCATAATTATATGATGACTTGCTTTCTACAATGCATCACGGAGATGCCATAAAGCCCATGGAGAATGGCTCTTTTTTTTTTTGTATTTTTTGGTACATTGAATATTGCGTAAAAAAAAAAAATGACAATTTTCGCACCCACTGTTAGATTTAATCCACTGCTGCTCGTATGCTATCGAAGCCAGAAATTTGCTGCATATTCCTAAGCTTGTACAGAAAACTGCTCTTATTCCAAGGTCATAGCTAATCAGTTAGAATGCTTTTGAATTACATGTCGTTGTATTACTTAGAAATGGTAGTGCAAATAAATCATTACCCTTAAAAAAAAGAGAGGTTCGAATACAACATTCAAATCTCTCTCTCTCTCTCTCTCTCTCTCTCTCTCTCTCATATTACGTTGTATCCCTTAGATCCAATCGTCTTCTTATTGTCTTACTCTTATTAGTCAAGTACTTTTTCATCATTGCTGTTGATAAAGTATTTGACACTTGGAAATGGTAGTCTAAAATCTTCTTGGTTCGGCTGATTTCAGAGAAAACGTCGAGGTATTGTCATAGCCCTATCGTCGTCTCCGTCATCGTCGTCATCTTCGTGTAAAAACTTTGCCATTCTATAATATCTCTGTCATTACGACTGATATTTACTTCAAACTCGGACTATTCAATAACAACCAAAAGGGGAACCCATACAATAAAGACAGGTTACCATCAAAAATATTGTTTACACAGTTATGTTCCTTATTTGAAAAAGAAACTGTAGCCGAGCGTTGGCACCCTTATACTGTGCTTTTGTTTTTTCTGTCTTGGCACCCTTATCCTTGGCAGGTAATCCTCAAAATATTTTTAGCATAGTAATGTCCCTTTTTCAACTTATAATTCGTCGGGCAAGTACTTGTACATTTTATGATATTTCTGTCCTTACTGAAGATACTTACTTAATACTCGTACTAGTTGTTAACTATCAAAAGGGGAACCCGTATACAACAGGGGCAGGTTACCATCAAAACAATTTTTGACACAGTTATGCCCCTTTTTCGAAAAAGCAACTGCAGCTGAGCGTTGGCACCCTTATGCGGTGCTTTTGCTTTCCTATCTTGCTCTTATCGATCAAATGCTTTTTTATCAATGATGTTGATGAATATGAGTCATACTCTGGCAAAAGGAGGCGTAATGCATCTCCATGATCAATGGCTCCAAACAGGTAATCACATAATTATAGATCTATAAAGTCCATTTTGTCTAACAACCGTCTGAATCATGAGGTACACTAATCCTTTGACGGGCAGAAAATTTTCCAAAAGCAAAATGTTTCGGCCAAGGTCAGCCTGCGCGAACTGCGCAGGCTGACCTGGGTCGATACTTTTTGCAGATGCATTAAGCTCCCCTTTTCACAGAACAAGGCTCATATATGACATCATTTGTTTCAGTTATGGGGTGATCGTGTCCTTAAAGGAGCTTCTGCGATATTACCAGTTGCGGTTTTGCTGTCGACCTTTGGATCGGCAAACGGGACTATTTTCTCTTTTGGCAGGTTTGTACTAATTATCTCATCATCGGTTAACAAAAGGTCCTTTGATATCTTTATCAATCGCCATTTGTCTTGGAACGACAATTGGCTGACAAAATATCATCCTAATTATTAATGCTGCACCATCAATTTGAAGTAATTCATTGGTTTCAACATGAAGTGTTGTTTAAACGTTTGAATAATGAACTGAAAAGGTAAAATTCACCGTTATAAATGTATTTTCATTGTCTATTTTTAGTACAGTAAAACCCAAAATTTGAGACCATGGCGACACTCCATGTTAAAAAGATTTCAATGCAGCCCTTCACCAAGGATTTTGAAACCCTTTAGAGAAAAGGAGAAAACGCCGGTTTGACGGATTCAACTGGCCTATGGTTAGACAAAACGGATGGTATTGATCCATAATTATGTGATTACTTGCTTGGTATAATGCATCACGGAATTGCATTGACCCCTCTTTTTCCAGAGCATGGCTCATATGTATATGATTTTTAGAATTAGGAAAAAAAAAATAGTAAGAATAGTTGGTAAATATGGCATCTTGGCCCGTATTCTAAACTGAAAACGTATTATATTCTAAATTTAGAAAAACAAAAACAACACTTTTGAGTGGCTAAACCTTTTGGTTTGGCCAATCAGAAATATTGTTTCTAAGAATCCAATTTAGAATAGTTGGTGATTACAGCTCCTCGTGAAATTCACGGATAATGTATTGCCGATGTGACTGCGTCTTTATATTACAACTCTTTACAAAAACAATCCCGACTTTTAACGACCCTGAGAAAAAAAGCCTTTTGAAAACATTGTGGGAATAGGAGATAACCAGCATTTTCTCCTTTTCCCACAATGTTTTCTACCCTTCCAAAAACAAATTTCAATTTTTCAGTCACATTTATTTTGTCGTCTGCAAATGCTTTCAATTCTGACCTGTCTAAAATTTTGTCGTCTGGTAAAGAGTTAACTCCTATAATTCGCGGACATTGAAGTGTTTCCAGTGGTCCATTTTTCTGTTAATTGTTTTAGTCAGGCTTTATTCAATCTGATCTTGATCTTAACTGTCCGTAAAAAAGCGAATGAAGAAATGTTTATCGTTTGAAGTGCATTCCCAAACAACCGTGTAAGTATCCTAACGGTGCCATGTAGATTGTTCGATGCAGGTAAAACTTCAAGCGCAGTAATTGCGAACTACTTTTCGTCATTGCCTTCAACTGGTATTTCAGAGTAGTTTATGCTGCAGGACGAGAAGGCCATTTACCAGAATGTTTGTCGTTTGTCCACGTTAAACGTCTGACACCAGTCCCGTCAATCATCTTTACGGTAAGAATTGGCAATAGAGACTTCACAATTGCAAATGATAGTTATCCCCCTTAATTTTTGTCTTGAAAGTGACCTTTTGCGGACCTTTTGTGGACCGCGTAGACCAAGATCAGACTGCACAGAACATGCAGTCTGATTTTGAATCTACACTCTCCGATAAAGAGATATTTTTTCTGTAAAAGATTAGTTTGAAATCTCATTATTCTGTTTTTTTTTTTTTTTTTTTATTATTATTATTATTATTTTTTTTTTTTTTTTAAATGGGCTTGAAAGTTTCATTTAACTGATTTAGCTGGACAAGGTTTCTCGATTTACAATTTATGTGTCATCTGCAAATGCTTTCAAACAGACAAGTCTAAAATTTTGTCGTCTGGTAAAGAGTTAAATGAATAAACAGAACCAATTTTTTAAACTTAAATTTTAATTCGAAGAAAGTTTTGAATGATGAAACGCCCAAAAATTCGAAGAAAATAAGAAAATTTAGTTTATGGCATGAATATACATACGCGGAATTAGAGTTTTTCAGACGGCATTGATCAAGATCAGACTGCACAGAATGTGCAGTCTGATCTTGGATCTATACCGTCTGCTTGTTTGAACAAGCCTGTGAGACGAAAATCTGTCTGAGTTTTATTGGATGGTATTTTGAACCGTCGGAAGAGGTCGAGTTTATAAAAGAGTTAGAGGTGTATTTAAGCGTGGAATTTTCAGTTTGAAAAGAATAGCACATATTCCGCTCTGCGATAAAACCAACGTCGATGATGCAGTTCTACTAAGTATCAACAAAAAAAGGTTTTAGTGAAGAAATCGTTCTTTTAACTTCGATCACCCCTCAATACTATGGCCTCCTCTGTTGCCTCTATTTTCAGTGTTGTGTAAGTTTAGCAATGATTTATATCAGTGATATCGATGGCTTGGTAGATCTCTTCAGCTTCACGGCTTGGACTTTCTACGGATTGGCAGTCTCATCTTTACTTGTACTGCGCTACTCCAAAAGGGATTTACAAAAGGTCATTAAAGTAAGACTTCCTTTTTTTTCCGTTCTGTTACTAAAACTGTCTGAAAATATAATTGAGCCGTGCTCTGTGAAAAGGGGGCTTAATGCATCTGCAAAAAGTATCGAACCAGGTCAGCCTGCGCAGTCCGCGCAGGCTGACCTGGACCGAAACTTTTCGCTATTGATCAATTTTCTGTATGTCCAGGGACCAGTCTACCTCATTATTCAGTAGGTTGTTACACAAAACGGATTTTAGGGATAATGTGATGACTTGCTTGGTGTCATGAATCACGGATATGCATTAAGCCCCTTTTCACAGAGCATGGCTCAATTCTATATGTATTAAATGCACATACATGTATAGGACGCCTTGTCAATTTATATACTGTAACTAGAATGACATTCAGAAGTATAGCACCTCTCCTTGATCCGAACCTTTGACCTATTGACCTCTAGATTAATAGGTGTCATCTTCATTCCATGTTTAACGTATGTACCAAGTATGAACATTTTTCATCCCCAAATGTTTACTTATTGTCCGGATAAGGTTCGGTATACCAAGTAGCATCGTTTTTCAGCAGCGGAGACTTGAGCTGGTCCCCATTGTATACTCATAATAATCGATTACCTGCATGAAGAATGGTAACCAATCTACCACGGGTAGATGTGATATAGAAGACACACTCCGATTGGCTTATCCAGCTAATCTATTTTATCCAATTAAAGGAATTGTCACAATAGCCTGTATAACTTGCATATATTTGTATATGTACAACGGGGACCAGTCTACGATGGGGTTTGGTGTATTTCTCTCCATGCAAATTAGGCGGAGTGCGTTATGGTTAGTGCTTGGATGGGTGGCCAAGTCGTTGCACGTCAGCAAGTGAAAGAATACATGTGCTTAACAAATTATTAAAATCTGCAAATGAGTTACAAAAAAAAAATCACTTCATCTTGCTTTTTGATCTGCATAATAGACCCGAAGGAGAGAGAGAGAGAGTGACCTCCGGGGGCCTGAATGAAAAGTAAACAATAGTGACCTCCCATTATTTTAAAAACAGACTGGCAGAATTCTGCTCGTTTTTAGCAGCCTGTACCGATCCCTATACATTTTTGTTATATCATGGGAGGTAACCAATGTAGAAATCTACATATTTGGTAAGAAAACGAACGAATCTCGCCAGATGCGGTGTCCGAAACGTAGGCAAAACATTAACCTTTTACCAGACGACAAAAATTTTAGCCTTGTCCAAATTGAGAGCATTTGCAGACGACAATTTCAATGTGGCTCAAATGGTGCAATTTTTCTAAGATAGGGTAGAAAACATTGTCGGAAAAGGAGACAATGTTTTCAAAAGGCTTGGTTGGTTGGTTATTTCTGTTTATTTATCGTCGCTACCGGTTGCCCATCTGAGCGACGCCCCCAGAAGACGGTTAGTTGTTACGGGGGATAGTGCAAGGATACAGGTCGAAACTACTGAGAGCTTCGCCTGGTTCTTTAACGTGCTCGGCGTATAGCACCGTCACACGGGACCTCGGTTTAATGTCTCATCCGAAAGACTATTAGTAATTTTTAGTTGGCCAGCCGGGGATACGAACCCACAATCTGTAGGACATTATGTTCACGAGTCCTACGCTCTACCTACTGAGCCATATCGGCTGGTGAAATTTTCAAAAGGCTTCTTTCCTAGGGTCGTTAAAAGGCGGCATTGTGCGGTAAAGGCTTAAGTAACCCAAGTATTAAGTAACGAGAATAACGAATGAGAAATAAAAGCCTGAATATACTTATTAGACACTGTATCGCAATGGAATGTGCTGCCGTTGGTAAAGATAGTTACATTTGATTCTATGTCATTGATTTTTGTTGTCACATGGTCACGGTAAGAGGTCTAAACGCGCCTTTATCTTAAAGAGTTCCAATAAAATGTTCCCAGTGACTACTTCCTATTCAAACATAATACGTGAAGCGTTGTTTTTAACCCTTAGATTGCTATGCACGTTTTTTTTTTTTCACCTTTTGCAGATAGTATAGATCATGATCATACTGCACAGAACGTGCAGCCTGATATTTGATCTACACTGTCCAGTATCGTAAGCCATGAAAAATTACGTGATGACTTTGATATCGCAATATTTTATATCGCAATATTTCAGTGGTCTTAGTTATGTCCTGGAGATACCAATTCATGTGTTTAAAGGTTAGCCCTTTCCCACATAATCCCAAGTTTTCACGACTCTGAGGAAAAAGGCTTCTATAAACATTATGGAAAAGGGAGAAAATTCTTGTAACCAGCAATTTTTTTCCTATTCTCACAATGATTTTTATTCTTTACAAAACAAACTCGTTCACTTGAGCCACGTCGAATTTGTCGTCTGCAAACTCTTTCAATTTGGATAAATCTACAATTTTGTCGTCTGGTAGTAAAGCTTTTAACTGTTTAAAGCATCTACATTCTAATTTTGTAACAACATGGCCGATCGAGGTTTTTGATCTAGAGTTAAAATGGTCCTTTGATGTGCAGAAAAGTTACAAATAGCAAAAAGTTTCGACCCGTGTCAGCCTGCGCGGACTGCGCAGGCTGACATGGGTTGATACTTTTTGCAGATGCAATAAACCCCCCTTTCACAGATCATGGCTACATTTCTAAAATCGTAAATGAGTACGGCCCCAGAATTGCTATAAACTGTAAAATGTTTGTTCTCGACTTTCAAATTCATCTAATTTCTTTTTTTCAGACACCGATAATTTTCCCGATAGTTTTTGTCATCTGCGCAACGTTCCTCGTACTCGTGCCGATAATTACGGCCCCTAAACTCGAGTTTCTGTACGCTTCCCTATTTGTCATGGGCGGGCTGCTGATCTACGTACCATTTGTTCACTTAAAACTTGTCAGTGCTGGTGAGTATCTGTTTCAGATTGTGATCTTGCAGCTAGGCCGAAAAACGCTTTTGAAATTTGATACATTGCAAAACATAGTTATTTGGGTTTAAGTGAATCAAAAAAAATTAAAATATGAGCCATGCTCAGTGAAAAGGAGGCTTAATGCATCTGCGCAAAGTATCGACCGAGGTCAGCCTGCACAGGGTCAGCCTGTCAGCCAGGGCCTAAGCTTTTTGCTTTTGGTAAATTTCCTGTATGTCAAAGGACCGGTGTAACTTCATTCAGTCGTTTGTTACACAAAATGGATCTTATGGATCCATAGTTATAAACATGATTTGCTTTGCTTAGTGTCATGCATCATGAAGATGCGTTAAAACCCCTATTGCCAGATATTGGCTCAAATCTTTATTATTCCAGTGAAAAATAAAAACAGAGGTTTGTCGTAAGATACGAATCTTTGTAAGACAGAAACTGCGACAGGTCAAATTTTTAAACAGTTTTTGAAGTGGTCCAAGTTCATCGATGGATTCAATCTAGAGTCCTTCACATACCCCATCTGAAAGTAGAATTTTACTTGGCATTCTCGTATTCCATTAGTGGAATGTCTTTTGTCCCCCTTTTCAGGTATTATTTTCATTTAAACACTAAATGTTTATGCAGATATCCTGCATTTTTTATTGTCATTGAAAACATAATCCAATCATTTGGGTCAAATTTAATTTGTCGTAAGCAGATTCTTCAAATTGGATGGGTTTAAAATGTTTGCGTTTGTTGAAGAGTTAAACGACTTTTATGTGCTAATCTAGAGAAGGGATTTAAAACGATTAAAAAGTATTATGCAATTCCGAAATTCTAGAAATTGTATTTCATCTTTGAAGCCTGTTCCATTAGCCTGGGTTCCAGTCCGATCATTTTCCTCTTTTATATTCGGACTTCACTTTGTCAAAAATGAGGTCATTTTTGACAAAGTAAAGTCCGAATATAAATCAAAGCGTTGAAAGCACTGGTGTGGCATTTGTCACGGGAGCAATTGTGTGGAATTAATAATTTGAAAAATAAACAATAGAAATAGTTTCAAAATATTCGCTTGAAAGTCAACCTACTATATAGTCATGCACAATCCAATAGAGTAGCATGCAATTTTATGGGACGAACAAGTCCGGGCGTACAAGCTCAGGGATGAATAAGCCGAAGAACGAACTGGTTTTGGGACGAAAGAGCACGGAATCGGTCAGGAGACAAAGATTGTGTGTATCATTACACCAATAGAGCGCCATAGTGGATCAAGCTATTTTCGATAAAAAAAAGAAGTTTTTTCCATGATCGATGGCCTAATCCAGTTTATTTTAATACGCCATTTTGAACTTCCTATCTGAGTGCAATCAAAACACTCATTTGCCACGGAAAAATTGAACTTAATTGGGTTTACATTCTTCGGTTTTGTACAAACTACGATACATGATTTTCAAAATGCCGTATTAAACTCATAGTGGCATTGTCATCGACAAATGCCACAAAAAGGAAAAAATAATCGGACTGGAACTCAGGCTATGTTCCATGGGCAGACAATTCTTATGAATACTTGGTACATCAGTTTCTTTTGTGAAGAACTAAAGAAAAAAATACATGGACTCATTTAACTCGAAAATACTCTTATTTTCTACACCTTTTGGTGCAACGGTTGACAAAAGTCTGTACGTGCTATATTATCTTAATGTTAATTATCGATTCTGTATCGATATTTTTTTTTTTTACGATGCTTAACCCTATCCCGAGTTTTAACGACTGTGAGGAAGAAGCCTTGTAAAACATCGTGGGAAAAGGAGAAAATGCTGGTAACCAGCATTTTCTCCTTTTTCCCGCGATGTCTTCAACCCTATCAAAGACATGATCCATCTTTTAAGCCACACTGAAATTGTCGTCTGCAAATGCTTTCAATTTGGAAAATTCTACATTTTTGTCGTGTGGTAAATAATTAACTACGCCGTATCCAACAGTATCTAAACGATTTTACTGCGGCACTTAGACTATTTATGTGTTTCCGAGAGTAACACAGTCTAATTGTAATTTTTCTACTATCATTTGCAGATAAACTCACAGTACTTTTACAGCTATTTTTCGAGGTCGCACCGAGCCCTTACCTGGCTGATGAGTAACTGGTCGCTTTACAAGTCAGGCCACTTACCGCTTTCCTTTTTACAGGCCTCAAAATTCTAACTAATTCATCTAGAAAATACTTGCGGACGACAAATTGCTGACAACGGTTTCATCTTTCCTTGAAACATTGGAAAACTTTGAGGGAAAAGGAGAAAATGCTCATCTCAAGCATTCTGTCCTTTTTCCACGATTTTTTTCAGAAACCCTCTTTCTCAAGGATGTAAATTTCTGGGATCGTTTGGTAAAGAAGGGTTTTTTTTTTCCTCTCACCGAGATGTTCTCAAAAGCCTTCTCCCTCAGGGTTGTAAGAACACTACATTGTAAGAGTTGATATGCACCTTAAGGTAAGGAAATCGTAAGTGGGGAATAGTAAATTTGTTATAATTGCACCCTGAAGAGTTTGATATCATTAAAATTTGAAACAGTTGAGCCATGCTGCGTGAAAAGGGTGCTCAATGCATCTGCAAAAAGTGTCGATCTAGGTCAGCCTGCGCATTCAGCGCAGGCTGACCTGGGTCGAAACTTTTTGCTATTGGTCAATTTCTGCTTGTCATAAGACCTTCTTCCCTTATGATTCAGTCGTCTGTTAGACAAGAGGGATTTCAAGATTCCCTAAATATGTGATGTCTTGCTTGGTACAATGCAAAATGGAGATGCATTAAGCTCCCTTTTCACAAAGCATGGCACAATTATATAAACGTAACACCAAGCCAACTTTTGAGCTTGGCTTTCTTCAAAATACCGTTTATAAGTAAGTAAGCAACCTATTTTCACTGCAAATTTATCATAGAACAACCTCCCTTCGGTGACAATTTTGCTGTGGAAAATAAACAAAAAATATAATTGCTCCTTTTCTGCCCACTTATTTACAAAAATATTTCAGTCATGCTCTTTAAAAAGGGGGTTTAATGTAGCTCAGTGCTGTATTATACCAACCAAATCATCATATAATTATGGATCCATAAAATCCATGTTGTCTAACAGCCGACTGAATCCTGAGGTCGAATGATCGTCTTATATGTAGAAAATTCACCAATATCAAAACGTTTCGACCCAGGTCAGTCTGCGCGGACTGCGCAGGCTGACCCAGGTCGATACTTTTTGCAGATGTATTAACCCTTATCCTGCTGAATAAAAGAAATGAAACTTTATAGTAGATAATAGAAGCCCAAAACTCTTGTTTCAAATGTATTTTTGGAGGTAAAATATCTCCTTATCGGACAGTGTAGATCAAAGATCAGACTGCACGTTCTGTGCAGTCTGATCTTGATCTACGCTGTCCGCAAAAGGTCGGTGGGTCGCGATAAGCAGCCTAAGGGTTAAGCTCTCTTTCCACAGAGCTTGGCTGATATGTTTTATGGAATACCAACAACAATAATACAACTTTTACTTGAGCTATTTACTTAGATAATTTTTATTCTAAACGAACTTGTATACATACTGACTGAAAAAAAAAAAAAAATCGTATATCCGATATTGAACTTTGTGATTTGTATTGTGATTGAAATATACATGTATAAGTCATGCTCTGTGAAAAGGTTGCTTAATGCATCTGCGAAAAGTATCGATCCATGTCTGCCTGTGCAGTCCGCACAGGCTGACATGGGTTAAAACTTTTTGCTATAGGTAAATTTTCTGCATGTGCAAGGACCATTCTACCTCCAGACTCAGTCATTTGTTAGACTGAATAAATTTTATGGATCCATAATCATGTGATGACTTGCTAGGTACAATGCATCATGGAGATGCATTAAACCCCTCTTTGCCAGAGCATGACTTGTATCATTATATTGAAATAGGAATACTTTGTGCGTGGGGGTAACTATAGGATGAATAAGCCGCGATTTAAGGTAGCAATTCACTGTGTTCATTGTTTTATCCCCATTCCCTGTCGTATCAAACATAGCTTTCACGGACGGAGTAAGATCAAGACCAAACTATACAGAACGTACAGTCTGATCTTTGATCTAAACCATACGACGTGTGATCCTGAACCAGTTTACTTCTATTACCAAAGCATATTTTGCAACAGTGATATGTGTGATTTATGTATGCATTGTTCTGCCTGGGGAGAAATGTCCCATCATGATATTATCAGGTAGGACTTTGTCCCTTCTGAATGAGCCATGCTCTGGCAAAAGGGGGGTTAATACATCTCCGTAATGCAATATACCAAGCAAGACATCACTTAATCATGGATCCATAAAACCCATTTTGTCAAACAACCGACTGAATTATGAGGTAGAATTATACCCTGACATGCAGAAAATTAAAAGATAGCCAAAAGTTTCGGCCCATGTCGGACTGCGCAGGCTGACATGGGTCGATACTTTTCGCAAATGCATTAAGCCCCTTTTCACAGAGCATGGCTCATTAATTTATATGAGAAGTAATCTTGAGTGCCTTTGTCTCACTAATTTTCAAAGGGTCCCCTATTTCTGCAAGTTTCCCCTTTTATGCGTATTTTTCCAAACAAGACCCGAAATATGCTAATGACGTGCAAGGTAATTTGCATACTGAAGAGATATTTTACGATTAAAAAAAAATGCACGCAGAACGTATATATATTCACTCCGAAGTATTTCCGTTGTCCAGTTCGTTACTCTCTGTTATAACACAACCTTTGATACCCACGCTTTGTTTACTTCCTGCTTTACGCACGCATCTCTCCTTCTCATATTTCATTCTTAGCATAGGATGTCTTTACGACAGAATCGCCGGAAAAAAAATGCGTCTTATTAGTTTGCTGTTGCCGATTTCTTGGATTTTTTTCGACTAAATCTAGATAAATTTTTACCTTTTTAAATAGCAAGAAAAAAGAAAGAGGAAAAATGAAGGAGCATTGGGGTTTAATGTTGATAACTTGCACAAATAAGTGTTTAAGACGT
Organism: Tridacna gigas; assembly: GCA_945859785.2. Taxonomy (NCBI): domain Eukaryota; kingdom Metazoa; phylum Mollusca; class Bivalvia; order Cardiida; family Cardiidae; genus Tridacna; species Tridacna gigas. The sequence goes on from OX244034.2 coordinate 53,466,355, forward strand.
GAATACAAGAAGAAACTGCTCGTTTCAACTTTTACCACAAAATGCTCAACAGTAATCATCAGCAAGGCGAATAAGAATAAACAAGACAAATCTTTGAAAAAAGATAGACGGTCTAAGAGGTCACTGACTGGAATATGAACATTGACACCATTGTATGGCTCAGTATGAAGAGAAATAAATATAGGATATTTGTTTTTTTCGGTGGAAGATCGAAATTTTTTTTCATCGAGTGAACATCATCGGTAATAATTGTCACGAGTGGTGCAGCCACGAGTGGAAATATTACCGATGATGTTCACGAGATGAAATAATGAAGTTTACTTCGCCAGCAATTACCTCCCTTCCTTATTGTTTTGCATATCTTTGAAAAGTGAAGATTGCAGTTGGATATTATGTTTCAAACCTATATGAGCCGTGCTCTGGTAAAAAGGGGCTTAATACATCTCCGTGATGCATGATACAAAACAAGTCATCACATGATCATGGATCCATAAGTACATTTTGTCTAACAACTGACTGAATCATGAGAAGATTTCAGCCAAATCTATCCAAACGTTAAAAAGGTACATGTATCTACTTTCAAACGTAGCGAAAGTTTCATTTTTGCTTGAGTATATTGATACAGTTGGACACCTTGTCTTGTTACATTATGGAGGACCAAGTTTGAAAAAGAAGTAATCCCTGGGCAATTAGTAAATAACCAAAGGTGAACGTTTTTTTTATTATTATTTTACGAAAACATTAACCCGCATATACATGGTGATATTTACAATAGAAATACAACAATGATATAGAATTAGATAAATTACAAAATATACTGTTTACTTAATGGAGCCATGCTTTGAGAAAGAGGTGCCTAATGCATCTGCGAAACGTATCGACACCGGTCAGCCTGCACGGTCCGCCGAAATGTTTCGCTATTGGTCAATTTTCTGTATGTCAAACGACCAGTCTACCTCATGCATTAAGCCCCCTTTTGCCAGAGCATGGCTTAATTATATTTGAAAGATGTATAACCGATGAAAGATTTCGAGGGAAATAGATACCAGTCAAAGGTTCAAAATCTATCTCCCCTGCTTGTAAGCCATGGAAGGCTTTCTGTTTACTTTTACATCTAATGATCAAACAATGCTAATGATAATTTCGCTTATTTAACCCTTTACCACACAGTCCCGACTTTTAACGACCTTGAGAATGAAGCCTTTAGAAAACATTGTGGGAAAAGGAGAAAATGCTGGTAACCAGCATTTTCTCCTTTTTCCACAATGTTTTCTTTCCTTCTCAAAAGAAATTTCAATTTTTCACTCACATTTATTTTGTCTTCTGCCAGTGCTTTCAATTTGGAGTAATCTAATATTTTGTTGTTTGGTAAAGATTTAAATGGCTCATGTAAAAATACATATCATCGGATTGTTTTGATTCGATTTGTTCTTCGGACATTGCACAGACTAAATGCACAAGCATCTGATAATTGTTAATGATATGTCAGCACAGTACATCAAACTTTCTAGATTCTGAACCCCTTTAACCACAAAATATAGGGGCTTTAAAAAAAAAAAAAAAAAAAAATAATAGTAACAGTAAAAATAAACAAATAAAATAAAGGGAAAAGGAGATATGCTAGTATTTGGCATTTTCTCCTTTTTCTACAATGTTTACTGCCCTATCAATAGACAATTATGTTGGTTGAAACCTCATGTAATAGGTCATGTGCTTATTATTTTAATAAACGCGGAAGAAAAATGGGAGATACATAAATGACAGGGATGCCAAATCACGCCAAAATAGATGTTTTATCATCGAAGGGAGGTAATTCGTTTTGTCAATAACTCTTAAAAATGCACCGTATCTCTTAAAATGCTTGATATACGTTTCTAAATTATTTTTACAAGATATTAGAAAGTTGTACTATATATTTTTCTGTGCAAAATTAAAAAAAAAAAAAAAAAAATATGTCCACTGAATTTTTTCGTTATTGCAGAAAAATAATCAGAAAATAAGTCTTTGATGACACGTTAGAACATTTCTAATTGCTACTGTGATCTGTCTAGTGCCTTAACTCTTTGGATTAAACCCTTTTGCTATGAGAAAACATCACATTTCTAAGTATAATCATTTATTTCAGCAGTATTTGTTATTTTAAGAACCTTTTTTTGTGATACTGAAGGTAAAATTCTCCATTATACAACCAATATTCTTTTGCACCAAATGAATATATGGCAATAAAACATTTACCAAAAATATCAAATAAAAAAATGTAGCGAGTTCAAATACTTTACTGTTCTGAACTGGTATTTATAGGGCAGAATAAGCGATTATGAAAGAGTTAAAGGGCAAATCCGAAAATTTTTTGACTGAGCTTTATTTCCCCCCTTCAATCATCCATAAATGATGTCAGTAAAACATCTGTGCGTCATTTTCCTCAATTACTACCCGGTAACATACCATAAACCACGGTTCAATTGTCGCGATGATTTACGGCCCTGAAATGGTGCATCGCTTACTTCCCCTGATTTGCTTACACAACGCCCCCCTCGCCCCCGCCCCCTCCCCCGTCCCTGTGTAACGTCATAGAGGCAGTTAGTCTTCTTCCTTTACATAGGGATGCTGATATCCGGACGCGGTTATCCAAGTATGAAATGGAAATTTAGAATTTAGGCCGAAAAAAAAAAAAGACAATTTGCGCAGTCTATGGCTGCAACGTCGATTCGGGAATTCATAGAATCAGTATGTTCAGATTGTCAAGAGAAATTAAAGGAGAAAGCTATGGATTCAGCGTTTAAACCGAGGTCGGACAGTAACGACGGATTTTGTGCCAACGAATAATTCTAAACTGTGTCTGAAGAACAGGGATCGTAAATTACAGTTATATACGATCCCTGGTCTGAAACACTTTAAGGACAGTCAGTTTTTAATAAATCCAAATCTAGCAAAGATTATGGTAATTTTAGGCTACGAATGAAACCTGACACTGTGCCAACATTATTCGAAACTCCAAATCGGAGAGAGGAAAAGCCCAGACACTCCGCGAGAGCTATTTCCAAAAAGAAACTTCAGCATGAGGTAAAAATCTTTTTTCTTGAAATGAAGATATTTTGAACTGTTATTTGTACTCTTTTACGGTGCTCTGCATTATCTCTTCATTGTGGGAAAAGGAGAAAATGCTTCTAACTAGCTGCTTTTTTTCCCGAAATGTTTTCAAATTCATGTTTACTTTAGTGTGACCCGTTTTCAAAGCATCATTCCTCAAGGTTTAATCTCGGGGGTTGGGTTATGTGGTGAAGCTTAACTCTTTACCAGGAAACGAAATTTTAGATTCATCTGAGTTCAAAATTTTGCAGACAACAAATTCAATTTTAGTCATATGATCTATGGTAACTCTTTATCAAACGACAAAATATTAGACTTGCCTAAATTGAAAGTATTTGCAAGCGACAAATTGAAAGTGACTAAAATGACGGTTTTTGTCTTTGGATGTATAGAAAATATTGCGAAAAAAGGAGAAAGTGCTGGTTACCAACTTTTATCGATTTCCCACAATGTTTTTAAAAGTCAGGGTTGTGTGGTAAAGGGTTAACTGTTTTTCAGAAGATAACAATCATTGTCGGAAAAGCAGAAACTGCTGGTTACCGTTTACAAGGGCTTTTGCCTCGCCCACCACCCCGGGTTCCTTGAATTTGGACCTCCAAATTTTCTTAATGACCTCCCAAAATTTAAATGTTTGCCTTCTTTTATTCACCGCATCGTCATTTTCATGGTCATCAACAGACGAAAAATTATTGTCATCGACCCTCTTATCCTCCGAAACTGTATTATTTTCTTTACAAACTGGCTCTAATATGTACGTTCTAACTGGACCAGAATCGTCTATTTCTTCCTCTTCAATATCGCTCAAGTCGCTATGGTAAACAACGTCCATATTAAAACAACAACGCCTATGACGTCATAAATCAAGGGACACAGCCCGACGCAACAAATAACTATGGGAAATAAGCGATGTTGTAAATAGTAATAAGCAGAAATATAAATTGGAATAAAGTACTTATACTGTGCTTTTTTTTTTTTTTTTTTTCGAATTACAACATTACCAGAGTACCAACTAATAAAAGTAGTGTTGAAAATTAACATTTTCTGAAAGCTGTTGATTTGCCCTTTAAGAATGAGGGAAAGGTTACATGTAAAGGTTTATTAAAATACGGGTATGATCATGTATGATAATCGATCTTTGAATGTTTATATACACTTGTGTTGAAAAAATATAATTGACCGATACTCTGGAAAAGGGGATTAAATGCATCTCCGCGACCCATTATACCAAGCAAGCCATTACAAAATTCTTGATCCGTACGATTAATTTTGTCGTACAACCAGCTGAATCATGAAGTAGGCTAGTCTTTTGACACGCAGAAAATGTACAGTCAGCGCAGACTAACCTGGGTCGATACTTTTAGCAGATGCATTATAACCCCTTTATAACAGATTAATATGTAACGTTTTTCGATTTAAAGAATCGTTTTGATGCATCTGCTGTATAACGTGCACACCTCATGGTGTTTCCAACCCTGCGTTGCAGCTGCATTTTCAGTGAAGATTCAAAGTCGAAAATGGGGCATAAAAATATAATGTAAAAATATTTTGAAGATAACCTGCCACTCTTATGAGTTCCCTTTTGATAGTTAACAAGAAGCCCGAGTTTTAAAGAAATATTTTTAGCATTGACAAAGATATCAGAAAATGTCAAAGTTTTTACACGATGACGACACAAATGACGACGGGGCTGTGACAAGACCTCAACGTTTTCTTCGAAATCATTTACACGAGGGGTGATCAAAAAGTTCTCGGAAAAGTGCTATAATTTTCCTATTAAGCCTCCAAAACATTTGATTTCTTTAATGAATATACTTGAAGATATTTTGGTTTAGATTGCAAAATTTAAAGTTTCAAGCTTTCATACTCATTAAGTTTCCGTTACTATAGGAACGTCACAGACCGGATACCGTAAAATGATATTGTAGTGACTTTGCAATGTTTGAAAGCAAAGGTTTAATGTCCGCATATGGAAAAGAGTTAAACAATCACATGGTCAGCAATGTACAGTGTGCAATCAACATCTGTCAGTTACTTGTCAGCTAGATATGGGCTGGGTGCAACTTCGAAAAACAGCTGTAACAGTACTGTGAGTCTATCTGCAAATGGAAATAAAAACAAACGATACCGTTAGACGCGTTAAACCGACAGTTGTGGGAGACAGTTAGTGCACTGGTAGAGCGTGGCCTCTCATACCAATGGTTCAAATTCCGTGATGAGTGGGACCAAACTTTGGGAGAATTCTCCTTAAGCCCCCTTTTCTTAGATCACTGCTCATTTAAAACATTTAAATATTCATTACTTGCTCCTATTATCTTAGTTTATCGAAGACTTCGTATAATGAATGGGCTACACTGTATCAAACCGAATCATAAGGAAGGCAATCACTGGCTTCTTATCGTATTGTCCCAATTTAGTATCTTGATGGCATCTGTTACATTTTAAAGGCATTAATCACTATTGCGGACAGTGTAGATCAAGATCTACATTGTCCGATAAAGGAGATATGCTTTCCCAAAAATACATTTGAAATAAACGATTTGGTTTTTTTTTTTTTTTTACTATTGGCTTGAAAGTTTCATTTAGCAGGTTAAGGGTTAATAGTTTGAAACTAAACCGACTTTTATAACAAACGGAAAACTTGAGTTACCGAAAGAAATTTTACAAGAACATAATTATTTCAATGCCTCTAACACTTTACCAAACAACCTTTCGTTTTAACGACCCTGAAGAAACATTGTGGGAAAAGGAGAAAATACTGGTAACCATGACTCGACTAAAGAAACGGACGAAATAGATCAAAGATCAGGGCCCATATCCACAATCCATTCTTAAGAACTTTCTTAGTCCTTTTCTTAAGAATGTTCTAAATTTGAAAATGACGCATCCTCTGATTGGCTAAACCGGATGATTTAGCCAATCAGAAGTTATTTTCTAAATCCAGATTAAGACTAAGAATGGTCAAGGTTTAAGATAAGATAAGGTTTATTCAAGTAAAATATGCATGACAATACATGGTAAAACATAAATAAACATTAATAAAAACAGAAATATCACAATTTATACCTGGTTACCATGGCTGCCACATCCACATCCAGGATAACGCAAAAAAGATATGTATATATAATCTCTTATTTTCACTGTTCCATTTCCATGGTTGGTAAGTACGAACCGAGATTTCACGTTTTGTCAGTCTGATCCCGATTCATGCTGTCCGTAAAAAAAGTCCCTGATTGAGGGTCAAAACTCAAAGAAACAAATAAACAAAAAAAAAAACCTTTTCAAAAGTCGGTATGATATATACAAACCGATACTTACCCGCACTAATAAGTTTGAAGCGTACAAGTGGTACATAAAACAGCAGACCGCTGAGCATAAATAAGAAAGCGTATAGAAATTCAATTTTGGGATCTTCAAGTATTGGTGCAATCACAAGGTACGCACAGCAGAGGACAAACAAGATTGGGAAAACGATCGGGATCTGAAAAAGACAATTCGTTCGTTAGTTCGTTCGTTCGTTCGTTCGTTTGCTTAGAGTTTAACACTATTTTAACAGTTATATCACGACGGTCCCGACCGAGTAGCCCAGTCGTTCGCGTATCTAACTCGTGACCTGGTTGTTGCGGGTTCGATACCCGTTTGAGGCAAACTTCCTTTCGGGCGATTTTTCGACTCTCACCACTGATGCAAGTGAGAAAAGCAGTCAGTGGCTTGGAAAGAAAGTTGTGCCAGTACTGGTGTGAGAAAGCCAGGAAACAAATGTGTAGGTGCACTGATCGCCGTGATATGACCTTAGCCGTTAAAGCGGCGATACACTCCGATACAAACAAAGAAACAAACAAATCACTGCGGTCAGTGCACCTACGCATGCATTTCCTGGCTTTCTCACACCAGGACTGGAACACTTTTCTTTCCAAGCTACTGACTGACTTTTCTCAGATGCATCAGAGGTGAGAGGTGAAAAATCGCCGTAAAGAAAGTTTGCCTCAATCAGGCATCGAACCTGCAACTGCAAGATCACGGGTCAGATACGCTAACGACTGAGCTACTCGGAGGAGCCTTAAAAAGGCAAATTAGAGGACTTTTAAACCTTTTACCACACAATCCAGGGTTTCAATCAACTGGTTCCAAAGATGTAGATCTATATTGCAATATCAAAGCAGTTCTTGTCAGCATATCTGGCAAAGATCGGACAATGCAGATCTGAGATCGGACTGCACCTTCTGTACAGTCTAATCTTGATCTGCATAAGCAATTAAATCCGAGTTTAGTTAGGCTTCATGTACATAATATGTAAGCCGTGCTCTGGCACAAGGGCAATTATTGTAGGCCTATCCCCTTGATGCAATATACCAAGTAAGGCATCATATAACTAGAGATCCATAAAATCCATTTTATCTAACCACCTGACTGAACCATGAGGTAGACTTGTCCTTTGACATGTACAAAATTGACTAGTACCAAAAAGTTTCGACCCAGGTCAGCCTGCGCGTACTGCGCAGGCTGACCTGAGTCGATACTTTTTGCAAATGCATCACCCCATCTTTTTTTTTTATACAGAGCATGGCTCATATCATTCTGCATGTAGAATGAGGGCCATTCTTGAGTTATTTCCCTTGATTCCTCCCCAGTACTACATTGGTCCTGAAGAGGGGATTACTTGGATTTTATCCTTGACTTTCTTGCACTACACAAATATGTTCTTGAGACAATATCTCACCTAAATCTGGTAAGATTGTGTAACAAATCGATATATACGCATTTCTCTGATGATTGAAAACATGATTAGCTTTAAAATTATATTCGGATCTTACATATAATCATAAATCAAATTATATTTATCGCAACATCCCCAAGGGAGTCAAGGATAAAAACAGAGGTACACAGGTAAAAGGACCAATCTGTGATTTGGTTACCTTTACTCTTTATCTGGCAAGGGAGATATACTGGCTTACAGGAATGGCCCTCATTGTTTTTGAAGGCCTGTTAGGTTATCAGATCTATCTCGGTATACAAAGAATGGAATCTTACCTTGACGATTCGTTCAGCGTCCTTTTTCGTGTAACGCAGTACAAGTAAAGTGGACACCGCCGTTCCGTAGAACAGCCAAGCTGCGAAACTGAAGAAATCTACCAGGGATTCGATGTTACTGATTGAAATCATTACTAATGTAAGACAACTCTGAAAATATAGACAAAAGATGTGACCACGGTAATTACAGATAGTCAAATTAAAAAAAAAGAACTTTATTTCTCTTTTTTAAATTTCAAGTTTAGCTACTCATTAGAATATTTTCCCATTATAAAATCCTCGACCGTCCATGATTCGTGCAAATTAGCAAGAACCGACCGTCAGTCTTATGCGTGTTTTTCTTCCCCGCATAGCTTCTAATTATTTTAACTGTTTACGTTTAAAACCAAGCACGATCGCATTCTATTTCTTGAGGTACCGTCTTTGAACCGTGCCCAGGATGAATGACGTCATATACACTTCCTTTAAAGGCCAAGCTAATTTCAATTGTCGTTTATCATTGTTGTGTTAACTTAGGTATGAAATTGTAAAGGATACTTGCGGATTTACTCAGAAATAAGTTTGGAATTCTTTTATTGCTAGAACTGACATGTTTTTGATGTCATAGTCGATAAATGCATTATTACAGTACTGAAAATGTACACGGAATCCTTTTCGCAAAACACACGATATAATCGGTTTAGCCCTACTGTCGAAAAAGTAGGTTGGATTATCGTAAAAAAGAAACATTCAGATTAGTCTGGTATCCCGCCGTACTTCAAAAGTACGTCAGGCAAAGCGCAATAATGGCGGCCCCCGTTTGTAATATGCAGAAGTAACGGATTATTGTTATTTCACTTGATCAAATCCTACTATAGTCTGAATTGAAAACAGGTAGGTTGCAAAAAAGTAATGGCAGTTAGTGTTTTTAATTGTCGTTCTTATTTAGTGAGAAAAAATACGTATCAGAATTGCTTTAAGTATCCGAAATTTCAATTGACCGACATAACGTCCGAAAACAGGGCTACTTTTAAAACGATTCATAGTCAAATTTATATTTAAACCATATCCAAAAAGCACGTTTTAGATTCGGTAATGTATATTTTGCGCAAAATTAATCTCATTTTATTCACTGATCAAACTGGATCACATCAAATTAAGAAAAATAGGATAGCATTCAGTGCTAAGCTTGAGGTCGCCATGGAGGCCGCCATTATTGCGCTTTGCCTGACCCTATAACGTAGTGGTAGGGGCAGGTAATCCAGACTACATTCAGATATGCCATGCGAAAATACTGACATATGGAAAAGTATTTCATGTTTTTCTGACAGTAAAATGTATTTGAAAAAAAGTGAATGAGATTTTTTTTTTTTTTTTTTTCATTTTGGGGACAGGTCTCGAATTAAGCCTGTATTTGCTCTTTTAAACCCATTTTGATGCAACTTTCGGTAATAGAGCTTCCGGAAGGAAGTCGAAAGCCGGCAACCTACTTTATTACGTTATCTTCTCACCTGATTCATCGGTATCGTAGTCTGGATTACCTGTCCCTACCACTACGTTATCGGGTTAAACAAAGCGCAATAATGGCGGCCTCTTAAGCGTCCTCAATGCTTCCCTACGTACCTACATGCTTCCCCGTTTCCCGTAATTTCATGTGATCCAGTTTGATCAGTTGATAAAAAGAGATCAATTTTGTACAAAAAATACATTACCGAATCTAAAATGTGCTTTTGGGGTATGGTTTAAATATAAATTCGACTATGAATCATTTAAAAGTAGCCCTGTTTTCGGACGTTATATAGGTCCATTGACATTTCCGATACTTAAAGTATTTCTGATATGTAGTTTTTCTCGCTAAATAAAATAGACAAGTAGAAAACTCAATGCCATGACTTTATTGCAAGCGATCTGTTTTGAATTCAACCTATGATCCGATTTGATCATGTGAAATAACAATATCCCGTCTCCTCTGCATATTATCAACGGGGGCCGCCATTATTGCTCTTTGCCTAATATACTCTTGTAGTACGGCGGGGTACCAGACTATCGGTATCGCTGAAATGCGTGCGGTCACGATCGAAGTAAGGGCACGATCCAAGGACGGTCGGCGGCTCACAAAAGGGAGGGGATGTTTCATTTCGAGGGTAAAAAAAAAAGTTGAAAAAGATGTTTACTTTTGCCTTTTAGCGTTATATAATATTCGTAGATCTAGTAACATTTGAAATACATCAATGTACATATATTGCCCATACTCTTTTTGTAGTACTGTTTAAAGTTAACCTTTAGGCTTCTAAGCGTGACTCAAGGAGCTTTTGCGGACAGCGAAGATCAAGATCAGACTGCACAGAACGTGCAGTCTGATCTTAGATCTACACTGTCCGTTAAGGAAATATAATTTCCCTCTCCACCACCCCATCCCCACCCTCGCCCCCCCCCCCGAAAAAAAAAACTCAGAATTAGCAAGAATTTTGGTTTTACTATCGACTGGAAAGTGTCATTATAACATAATTAGCAGGTTTACTCATTACCAAACGACAAAATTTTAGACTGGTCCAAACTGAAAGCATTTGCAGACGACAAAATAGACGTGACTGTAAAAATGAAATTTGTTTCAGGAAGGGTAGAAAACATTGTGGGAAAAGGAGAAAATGCTGGTAACCAGCATTTTCTCCTTTTCCCACAATGTTTTCAAAAGCCTTCTTCCTTAGGGTCGTTAAAAGTCGGGATTGTGTGGTAAAGAGTTAAGGGTTAAATAAGTATTTACGAATACGTTATGTCAACGTCAATTTTCACATGACGTCAGTATCGGGTAGGACCACCTGCAGGGGTACGTATTGACCAATCATTCTTAAGAAAAGTCTTATTCTTATTTTCCAAGATTATCTAAATTTGAAGGTAACACAACTTCTGATTGGCTAAAACAATACTTTTTGCAGATGCATTAAACCCCCTTTCACAGAGCATGTGTCATTTATACAGGTTACAATTTGGGAAGTTACAGCGATGGTTTCTCAATTAAGGTGGGTGCTAAACACAGTTACAAATTTGTGTTGATCAGACTGTACTGGAAATGAGTCTCCGAAAGCGAACTCTTTACGCATTTACTTCAACACGACTTTGATAAAGTAAAGGGAGATAACTATCTCTTTCAATCATGAACTAAGGGAGACAACTCTCTAGCTAACAAAGCTTACCGTAAAGATGATTGACGGGACTGGTGTCAGACGTTTAATGTGGACAAACGACAAAAATTCTGGTAAATGGCCTTCTCGTCCTGCAGCATAGACCACTCTGAAGACATTGACAAAAAGTAGTTCACAATTACTGCGCTTAAAAGTACATTGAAGTACATCTGGAAGTAGGATTGTTACAGATAGACTTATTTCGAGATGATCTGAATAGTATGATTATTCATGATTATTATACGGTATCTGAGTAGGTAGTTTACAGGTCTTGAAACCAGGGGGTCGCTAGTTCGATTCCACAACTCGGCCGTTTTCGACTCCCCCGATGCATTTCTCTCTCGCCTCTGAACATTTTTTCGACGACGTTTATGTAGAAAAGCAGCCAATGGCTTGTGCGAAGTACTGAAACAAGAAACTACAGGAAAATATGGTTAGATGCACTGGTCCCCACGATATGAATGAAATAATGTTGACTTGCCTTCGCGATAGAACTGTAGTAATGTTAAAAAGGGCGTTAAACAACGTACAAACAAGCAGTTAAACTAAATTCGTACCTTCGTAACCGAGGGTGGGTCAACACTTTACAAAACAGTCCCGAGTTTTGACGGGAAAAAAGGCTTTAAAACATTGCTGGGAAAAGAGAAAATGCATGTTATAAGCATTTTCTCCTTTTTCAATGATGTTCAACTATTTCAACGGCAAATTCCACCATTTGAGTCACATTTAACTTATCATCTACAAATGAGCCATGTGAAAAGGGGGCTTAATGCATCTGCGAAAAGTTTCGGCCCAGGTCAGCCTGCGCGGACTGCGCAGGCTGACCTGGGCCGAAACCTTTCGCTATTGGTCAATTTTCTGTATATTAAAGGACCAGTGTACTTCATGATTCGGTCGGTTGTTAGACAAAATGGACTGTATGGGTTCATGATCACGTGATGACTTGCTTGGTAGCATGCATCACGGAGATGCAGTAAGTCCCCTTTTTCCAGGATCATGCCTCAAATGCTTTGGATTTGGAGAAGTCCAAAACTTTGTCGTTTGGTAAAGAGGTAAAGAGCTCATATTTAAGCTAACCTGCCACAAGCGAACATAGTCCCGTTTGCCGATCCAAAAGTCGACAACAAAACAGCAAATGGCAATATCGCAGAGGCTCCTTGAAGAACACGATCACCCCACAGCTGAAATAAATGGTGTGATTTATTCGTCAGCATTGTTCGAGAATAAGCATCTAAACATGATATTTTCCCAAACGTTAGAAAATGAGCCATGCTCTTGTAAAAAGGGACTTAATGCACTCCCTTAATGCATTATTCTGAGCAAGTCATCACATTATCATTGATCCATAAAGTACATTATGTCTAGCAACCGACTCAATCATGAGGTACATTGGTCCTTTGACATACAGAAAATTTACCAATAGTGAAAAGTTTCGGCCCAGGTCAGCCTGCGCGGACTGCGCAGGCTGACCTGAGTCGATACTTTTTGCAGATGCATTAAGCTCCTTTTCACACAGCATGGCTCAAATATTTTGGGTAAGCATTTCTGGAAAACCGACTGACTTCGGTCACCATTGGAAACATCATGAAAATCAAGAAATTCATCGAACTACTCCTGGACTATTTGTCAAGGTTGGTTAAGTTTTTTTTTTTTTTTTTTAAATAGAACTAGTCAGATCTTTATAATCTCAGCAAACGTAGAAAAGAAGATTTATCACTGACTAAAGTAAGGCAATAGATTTCAAGTCATTAGTAAACAAGAATGACAAATGTACGCAAAAAATATTTTCAGTGGTATTTCCTCAATGGGGTAGGTACGTAGCCTTCTAATTTAGATTTCGAGCCAGAGTTTAACCGAGACTTGTGGGAATATCACGTGATCAATAACTAGTGCTGATTACGGGGATATAAACTGGACCTCATAATTGCTCAGAGCTGATGTCATGTAGGGCAACTGTTGTAAAATAGACATGTCAGAAAAAATGTTCTGTATAAACTAATATTGAGGTAAATGCCTATGAAGTGCATACCAAATGATATTTTATTATGTCTGCACAAAGTTGGAAGCTTTCATATTAGTTAAATTGAAATAACTAGAAAAGTTTAATCCTTTGAAAAGGGGCAGATTTTATGAAGCAATCGGTATCTATCGGCAATTTCTCTACAAGAAATTTTGATGTATAGCATAAAAACCAAACAGGCTGAAGAAGGAGAAAATAGGAGGAAAAAATTCATTGCCGATTAAGCCATTTCCTCTAGCTTTGTTTTTTGAGTCCATTTAACCCGTAAGCTGCTAAGCTTGACTCACTGACCTGTTGTGGACAGTGTAGATCAAGATCAGACTGCACAGAACGTGAAGTCTGATCTTGGATCTACACTGTCCGATATGGAGATATTTGTCTCCAAAAGATAAGCTTGAAATAACATTTTTCGTGTCTACGATATGCTTGAAAGTTTTATTTAAATTGTTTAGCAGGATAAGGGTAATGATTGGGTATGTATTTCAAGATAATAGGATGGCAATACTCACAAGGGCGACTGCTGACGAGCTGAGAAGTTCCCCAGAGGTCATAGCCGTCAGATAAGATATATTGGTCAACAAGTATACACCGGTAACCAGTATCAAGGCAGCAATGTTCGCTCGAGGAATATTTCTGTAAATTTCAGGTTAACTTTCTCAAAGCGACAGGCAAAACATAATGGCCTTTGCAGACGGTATAGATCAAGATCAGACTGCACTGAATGCCTTCGAAAACATTGTTGGCACAAACGATATAATGCTAGTTAGAAGCATCGTCTCTTTTTCCAATAATCGATTCAACCGTTTTAGATACAAATACGACAGTTAAGTGAAATCTAATCTATCTAATCGTCTGCTCAGGCTTCCAGTCCAGAGAAGTCTAAAATATTTTTTGGTCTGATAGAGAATAATTAGAGCAGTACAGGAGAGTTGTAGTTTAAATAAAAAAAACTTGGAGTACCGCATACGGGTGCCAACGCTCAGCTGCGGTTGCCTGACCTTCAGTGACCTTACTTGGCCTTCAGTGACCTTAAGTCGAAAAGTGGGCATAACTGTGTCAAAAATACTTTAATGGTTACCTGTTCTTGTTGTATAGGTTTCCCTTTCGATAGTTAAGACCTTGCCAAAGTTTGAAGCAAATATCCTCAGTAATAACAGAGATATTACAAAATTTCGAAGTTTTGGCAGGACGAAGCAATCGACGATGACGACGCAGACAACGACGCAGACGACGACAACGCCAAGGCTACGGCAATATCTCGGCATTTTCTTCGGTAACAGCCGAGCTAACAAGCCGACCGACGGCAATCAAGTTTTCGAGGAAAAGAATGACAAATGTTTGAAAAACGAAACTGTTTAAATTTGTTGAAAAAGAGACTGTTTTACAAAATAGCGGCGGTCTGGGAAAAGGGGCGTTTGATGCACCTTCGTCATCGTTTATACATTCTCCAAGCAAGTTCTAGCATAGTATGGGTCCGGTTTGTCCCGAAATCGGCTGAATCATGAATCAGAGTGATCCTTTGACATAGGGGCCATACTCTGTGAAAAGGGGCTTAATGCATCTGCGAAAAGTATCGACACAGGTCAGCCTGCGCAGTCCGCGCAGGCTGACCTGAGCCGAAACTCTTCGATATTGGTAAATTTTCTGTATGTCACAGGACTAGTTTACCTTATGATACGATGGGTTGTTAGACAAAATGGATTTTATGGATCCCTAATAATGTGGTGACTTGCTTAGTATAATGCATCACAGAGATGCATTAAGCCCCCTTTTGCCAGAGCATGGCTCATATATAAAAAAAAATTACCAACTGCAATAAGTATGGACCCAGGGCATGCTGCGCGGAATGCGCAGGCTGATCTGGGTCGATACTTTTTGCAGATGCTCTAAACTACCTTTTCACAGAGCATATCTGAGGTTATTGTTTCTTCCGCTAGCAATAAATACATATCTCAAGAAAGCAGCCGGGATAATAAAATGAAACTGCTGAGAGACTTGGAATTCCTGCATTTCAATAGAAGAGCTTTAATCCAATGTTAAATCAACCCTTTGGCTGATAAGCTCGATACAAGAACTTTTTTGCGGGCAGCGTAGATCAAGATCAGACTGCACAGAACGTGCTGTCTGATCTTGTATCTTCACCGTCCGATAGGGAGATTGCTTCCCGCCTCCCCCCCTCCAAAAAAATGCCTTTTAAGTAGTAGAATTTTGGGGTTTTACAGACGGCTTGAAAGTTTCATTAAAGTCATTTAGCAGGATAAGGGTTAAAATAAAACTCGAAGCAAGGATGTGCATCTTTCCGCAAGAAAAATGAATTCTACCAAAGCAAACAATGAGAGTAGTGTTATGGATATATATAATAAAATATCATTACTTCTCGGGCTGATCAATTTCTTCCGTCAAAGAGTTCAAGCTATTCCTGTGGGATAGAAAGAACTTATAAACAGTCAATTTCCTCAACATTACACATACATACATAATTTTTTTCGTGAAAACGGGTCCAGGATATCTACAAGGTATATGACCTTTACATCGCAGACAAAGATGGGAATTGCGTCACGCCCTTCTGTTTCTAATAAAAAAACATTAAGTGTAATAACACACTGTCATAAAAACACTTGTTTACGCCGTTGTATATTAACGCATTACATCATTTTAATGTGTTGGTTCTTTCATACATCAGAATCTACGTACGACTTCTTTCTTTTCTGTAGCAAACTACTTTCGTAAACATTTGGGCAAAACGGAAACTTTCTCGGATGGAGAACTATATTAAAAAAAAAAAAACTTCCAGAGAGAGAGAGAGACAGAGACAGAGACACAGACACAGACAGACAGACAGACAGACAGGCAGTTTTCTGCACTTCTAGTTTTAGAATAGCGATATCGCGAGACTAAAGAGATTCAGGGGAGACCACTCTCGCTTCCAGAAATATGGTAAATTTCAATCTGTTTTCAATGTGGCAAGAAACCAGTGGTGTGAAACCTTAGCCTCCCCAGGATGAAAAGTCTTCTGCCGGAAGTACACTACTTACCAACCGTCATACGCCCAAAGTGCTTGATAAAGAGCAAGTGCGATAGCCGAGGGTGAACTTGTAGTGCCTTTAAAACTGTCCTTGAACTCAGATGTCTTCCCTGATAAAGAAACGAGAGGGAAAACAATACTAACAATTGTAAATTGCACTCACAAGAACTTTTATAATTGGGCCATGCTCTGACAAAAAGGGGCCTAATACGCCTCCGTGATCACTATACCAAGCAACTTATGATATAATTTATGGATCCGTAAGGTCTATTTAGTCTAACAACCGACTAAATCACGAGGTAAAATAGTGCCTAGACATGCATGAAATTTACAAACAGCAAAGAAATTTCGACCCATGTATATATGATAATCGCCACACTTTTAATTGTTATGCATGAAGTTAACTTGTATTTTAAGCACAGAATTGTTTGATTTGGCCGGTATTTTGCAATTAAGTTCAGGCACAAAGCAGCAGTATGTTTGTAACTTTCGTTAGGAACGCATAATTATTGACCTACCTTTGGCAAACTGCACGAAACCTCCAACAATGATGATAGCAAATGCAGCTAGTTTAGCAATGGTAAAGATGATTTGGACGTGGTTCGATATTTTGACACTGTAGCAGTTGACTAGCATTAGGGCCACTGAAATATATGTTGCCGAACATCATATTAAATATTAGTCTGGTACCCCGCCGTACTTCAAAAGTACGTCAGGCAAAGCGCAATAATGGCGGCCCCTGTTTGTAATATGCAGAAGTAACGAATTGTTGTTATTTCGCTTGATCAAATCCTACTTGAGACTGAATTGAATACAGATCGGTTGCAAAAAAGTAATGGCGGTTAGTTTTTTTAATTGTCGTTCTTATTTAGCGAGAAAAACTACGTATCAGAAATGCTTTAAGTACCCGAAATTTCAATGGACCGATATCACGTCCGAAAACAGGGCTACTTTTAAAATGATTCATAATCACATTTATCTTTAACCCATATCCCAAAAGCACATTTTAGATCCGGTAAAGTATATCTTGTACAAAATTGATCTCATTTTATTCACTGATCAAACTGGATCACATGAAATTAAGAAAACAGGAAAGCATTTAGTGCTAAGATTGAGGTCGCCATGGAGGCCGCCATTATTGCGCTTTGCCTGACGTAGTGGTAGGGGCAGGTAATCCAGACTACAAAATTCAGTGCAGTTGTTTTCGGTAATTCCCCGTGGCGTACCCCGCCCCCCCCCCCCCCCCCCATAACAACGCATTACAATATTTATTACCTAAAGAGCGAGAAATATAACGTAAACTACGTCATACTTCCCTCCATTTGAATGACACGCGTTGTTTACCTTGGAAACTAGTATGCGGGAACTACTGTTTCCACCCTCAATTTGAAGAGTTAGAAAATATAAGAATCGATATTTTCACTGGTCGCAACCATGAAATATCAAATCATAATCGACCATTATTTCTCAATAAACTATCGAAAAGCATGAAGTAAATAGGCATAATTCTCAAGCGAATAAAAATAAAGTGTCGCCGCTCCTGCTATGAAACAAAAATAGTATGGGATTTCATATACTGCTTTAGGACTCGTCACCAAATAATCAGGCGTTTTCACTACCCTAAGGAGGAACGATATTTGAAAATAATGCGGGAAAAGAACACTATGCTTGTGGTGAAGTTTGCAGCAGAGTCCTTTGAAAATAGGCAAAGCTTGGATGACTAGCACGAATAAAGGTTTGAGACACGAATATAAGAGAAACTGCTCTTTTCTCCTTTCACCACAATTTGAGTCATGCTCTGTGAAAAGGGGGCTTAAAGCATCTCTGTGATGTATGATACCAAGCAAGTCATCACAGTATTATACGTCTCTAAAATCCGTTTTGAGTTATAACCCAATAAATCAAGAGGTAGACTAGTCATTTCCCATGTAGAAAACTGACCAAAAGCAAAAACTGTGCGGAAAGTGCAGGATGAGGTTGGTCGATACCTTTTGAAAATGCATTTAGTCCCCTTTTTATACAGCATGGCCCATATATAGTTCAAAAGGTAGTCTTCCTTTAGACGAACAATGTCATCTGCCGGGGTAAAAGTATCATGGACAAAAATAATGATAAAACATTCCGAAGTAAAATAAACGGTATATGAGCCATGCTCTGTGAAAAGGAAAATTCACGACATATTTTTTTTTTTTTAAGACTTGCCGAATTCGAAAGCATCTGCAGATGACAAAATAAATGTGACTCAAAAAATGAAATTTGTTTCGAGAATGATGGAAAACGTTGTGGGAAAAGTAGAAAGTGCTGGTTTCCAGCATTTTCTCCTTTTCCCATAATGTTTTCGAAATTTTTTTTTTTTTTTTTCTCAGGGTCGTTAAAACTCGGGATTGTGTTGGAAAGGGTAATGCCCCAAGTCAGCTTGCCCAGTCCGCACAGACTAGCATGGATCGAAACTTTTCTACTTCTGGTAAATTTTCTACCTGTCAAAGGACCATTCTACATGGTGATTCAGCCGGTTGTTAAAAGCCTTAGGCTGCTTAATGCGACTCACTGACCTTTTGCGGACAGCGTAGATCAAGATCAGACTGCACAGAATGTGCAGTCTGATCAGACTGAACAGAATGTGCAGTCTGATCTTTGATCTACACTGTCCGATAAGAAGATATCTTCCCTCCAAAAATCCCTTTGAAACAGGGAAGTTTTGGGTTTATACTATCGGCTTGAAAGTTTCATTTCTTTTATTCAGCAGGGTAAGGGTTAAACAGAATGGATTTTAGGAACCCTAATTATGAGATGCCTTGTTTTGTATAATGCACCATGGAGATGTATGAAATCCCCTTTTGCCAGGGCCTGGCTCATATGTAACTGCCAAAAAAGGACTTATCAGCTAAATTTACCTTCTCGGTCCAAAGTCTAAATTCTTATGTGTTATTTCATAATAGAAATCTTTCAATTGTCTAAACTGTAGACACTTTAATTCTGTCCTGCCATATACATGTATGAATGAATACACATGCTGGAGAGTAAAGACCACGACCAGTCTTCATACACGTGCATGCTGATCTTATCCCACGTGCTCTGACTCTCATACAGTAGTTACAATCATAAAAATTCACCTTCACACGGAAACTTTGCCAAACAATCCCATAATTCAATGACCATGAGGGAAGAGGCTTTTGAAAACATTTTGGGGAAAGGAGAAAATGCTTGGGACCAGCATTTTCTCTTTTCCCACAACGTTTCCTACTCTTTAACCGTGTGAAGCAAATACCATAATTTGAACCAAATTTTCTTTTGTTGTCTGCAAATGTTCTCAATCGGGAAAAGTTTAAAATTTTGTCATCTGGTAAAGAGTTAAATTCAAAAAGTAAAACATTTAAAAAAAAAAAAAAAAAAAAGAGTCATGCTCTGGTAAAAGGGGACTCAATGCATCTACCATTATTTTTAACAGTATTTTAGTATCAACATGATGGCTAATGCACCGACTAATGCAGCAGTGAGCCGCGCTCTGGCAAAAGGGGACTTAATGCATCTCCGTGATAGATGATACCAAGCAAGTCATCACATGATCTTTAAATCCTAACAGCCAACTAAATCATGAGGTAGAATGGTCCTTTGACATACAGAAAATTGACCTATAGCGAAAAGTTTCGGCCCAGGTCAGCCCGCGCGGACTGCGCAGGCTGACCTGGGTCGATAATTTTCCCAGATGCATTAAGCATGGCTCAAATGAATTCCATGGGTATCGTTACCAATAATGCAATAACAAATTTTTGTAAGAGTTTGAAATTTAGTTGTCAGTGCAGATCGAGATCAACATTGAAATGAGCCTTGTGGTTTGAAAAGGGGGCCTAACGCATCCACGAAAAGTATCGATTCAGGTCAGCCTGCGCAGTCCGCGCAGGCTGACTTGGACCGAAACTTTTTCGCTATTCGCCAATTTTCTGTATGTCCAAAGACCAGTCTACCTCATGATTCAGTCGGTTTGTTTTATAAGTGGCTTTTATGGATCCATAATAATGTGATGGTTTCTTTGGTATCGTGCATCACGAAGATGCATTAAGCCCCCTTTTGCC
This sequence comes from Tridacna gigas, assembly GCA_945859785.2. Taxonomy (NCBI): domain Eukaryota; kingdom Metazoa; phylum Mollusca; class Bivalvia; order Cardiida; family Cardiidae; genus Tridacna; species Tridacna gigas. The sequence continues at coordinate 53,486,752 of OX244034.2, forward strand.
AGGGCATGGCTCAAATGGATTTTCAAACCAGCCTGGCTCTACCGCGTCCGATATTTGGTGGGAGAATATTGTACTCTGATCGAAGCAGCTTCATGCAGGCAATACCTCGGCTCCTGCTCTGTGAAAAGGGGCTAAGTGCATTTGCGAAACGTATCGACCCATGTCAGCCTGCGCATGCCGCGCAGGCTGACATGGGCCGAAACTTTTCGCTATTTTTAAAATTTCTGCATCGCAAGGGATAATTCTACCTCATAATTCAGTCGGTTGTTTGACAAAATGGATTTTATGGATCTATAATTAGGTGATGTCTTGCTTGGTAAAATGGATCACGTAGATGCATTAAGCCCCCTTTTGCCAGTGCACGGCTCATAGATATTTAGCAGTTTTCAGTTTTACTGATTAATTATGAAGAAGCGATATTTCAAGCCCCTGCAGTTGATAGTAAATTTTGTTCATTGATAGCTATTGCTTCTCTCCTCACATATTTATTGGAGAGATTATCAGACCTCTCCAAAGGTGGCGAGTTTAAAAGGCAGGCTGCCTCAGAAATTGCCGCCTAAATCCATTTTTTTTTTTTTTTGCGAAATTATCCTGATACATTGTCTGTTTTGTCATGGTTTTATAAATAAACCCAAATCAAAATCTGAAATAGGAAATAGACGTGGTTTGTTTTTATAAGACGGATTTCAAAAAAAAAGAAAAAGAAAAAAGGAATATTGATATTAATTCGCAAATGACATCTCCAATAATTGTAATTATTCATTACGCAAAAAGGAAAAAAAAAGAAGTTTCGTTAAAAAAGAGAAAGAAAACAGCGGCAAAAGATCACGCGACTTGAAAACGCAGGGAGCATGTCATGTGACTGTCATGTAATGCATAAGAGGTTTCTACGCAGCGGTAATCATTTAATGCCTTACTTGTATGTTTACATGTACCAAAATGTATTGAAATTAAAAGCCAATAAACTATCTGAAAAGACTGATGCTGACCTCTCCTGGCTGTTAAAGGTCCACTAGCTGCCAGAAGTAAACAATTCGAGGGTCAAGTTGCAGACAAATTTAATAAACACTATTTGAAAATAGGGATATCATTGGAGAGGTCATCAGACCCCTCCAACAGTGGTGAGTTTAAAAGGCAGACTGCCACAAAAATCACTATCCAAATCCATTTGTTTTTGCGAAATTGTTCTGATACACAGTCTATTTCGTCATGGTTTTATAAACAAACCGAAATCAAAAAACTGAAATAGAAAATAAACGTTTTTTTTTTTTTCATATGAAGGATATCCTAATAGATTTATTATACTACATTGATTGTAAATGATCTCTCGAATAAATGTAATTTTTTCATTAAACAAATAAATCTAAGCAAAGAGAAACAAATTTCGTTAAAAAAAAAAAGAAAGAACACCGCAGGAAAAGATCACGCGACTTGATACTATCTGGAGAATTCGTACCCTGGAGAACTCGTACCCTAATCTCGAAAGCACGAGTTCTCTGGAGAACTCGTACCCCACAAATAGATATAAATAGGTTGATCAGTATGTTTTCAAGTTCTATTTTTCAAAACTGACTAGACTCTAGCATTTTTCTCAGTTTTATACAAAAATTCTATGGATTTATAATGATATAGATTTGATGAAATAACACACAGAGTTGCCTCTATTATGCGGGATTGCGAGAATCCCACGAAAATCAACTTATGAGCGGAAAAAAAGTCCTGCCTCTTCGCCCTACGTACCGCACACCTCAAAAGAGTCATTGGTCCTTTGGTTTTGGGCGGATTGCGCAGGCTGACATGGTCGATACTTTTTGCAGATGCATTAAGCGCCCTTTTCTCAGAGCATGGCTCATTTATCTACTTTCTTAAATTTTTAACGTTTAGACAAACAACCTTTTCATTTTACATGTCTGCAGCAGACAACTTTTCAAAATATTGTGGGAAGAGGAGAAGCTGCTAGTCACTGCAGTTTCTTTGTCACAATGGTTTCCATCGCATCAAAGCAGCATCTTCCACATTAATTATCAAAGTTTGAATTGTCGTCTGCATGCCTTTTCTGTTTGGGACAGTCCAAAAATTGCTGTTTGTTAAAGGATTAAAAAATGTTACATGTATTTTTAACATGTCTGGTACTAGTATTATGTATAGGCCACCTTTATTTATTGTCATCAGGTAAGATTCTTGCATATTCAGTAGAATTAGCATATCGTATCAAATTTTAATTGAACGATTTCTCCTTTCCAAAAATATTTTGGCTTATCTGAGCACACATTACAATCATTCATTAGAAGTTTGTTCCTATTGAAAATCGGTCATCATCTTCAGTTATGTGTCCTTGAATTTTGAAAAAAAAAAAAATGCATTTCTGAGCATGTTAATAGCATATGGCCCACAATTCCTAGAATATTATAACAATGTGGAACATTTACTGTTTTGTGCATTTACACCAGCAAAATTTAAAAAAAAAAGATTCATTCATTTAATTCCTGACTTGTTTGTTTACATCTGCCAAAATATATTGAAATCAAAAGCCAACAAACTATTTGAAAACATTGATGCCGACCTCTCCTGGCTTCTTTTTTAAAGAAGACAACTTGTTATGGTAATGTATTACAGTGGAATCTGTCAAAGTTTCAGTCGCTGGGAAAAAACACTTTTGTTCTGTATCATGACTTGCTAGTTGCAGCTGATTTCGTCCAGAGTTTGTTACTCGCGTTTAACCCTTAACAAAAAAAAAAAAACCAGAATTTCTGACTTGTCCAAATTGAAAGCATTTGCAGACGACAAATCCAATCTAACTTAACTATTTACTATACGACAAAGTTTAGACTAGTCCAAATGCTTTTATGTGCAGACGACAAATAAATGTGGCTCAAAAATTGAAATTAACATTGAGAAGGGCAGAAAACATTGTGGAAAGTATAAGGTTTAGCACTGAACATCATACATAATCTTGTTAGCAGGTTAACTCTTTACCTCGCGCCAAAATTGTAGACTCATCTAAATTCAAAGCATTTACAGACGACAAATTAAACATGATTCGAATGATGAAGTTTGTCTCTGATCGAGTAGAAAACATTGTGGGAAAAGGAGAAAATGCTGGTTACCAGCATTTTTTTCCTTTTCCCGCAATGTTTTCAAAAGCCTCCATCCCCAGGATCGTTAAAACTTGGGATTGTGTGGTAAAGGATTAAAGGTCGGATTGTCGAATAAAACACTACTGATGAGGTCAATCCTGCCGGGACCCTGTAGATTTATAAAGAAAAAAAAATCTCAAGGGTCTTCAGAGAAAAAAAAAATCTTAAGGGTCTTCTCTACTTCCATGTAGCCTCGATAACCGGAGAGCAGAAGAACCCAAGTTTCATAAAAATGGATTCTACACAAATCCAAGGTACGTTTTTAGCCAATGCTTTGGCTCAATGTACACCTATTTGTTTTATATTATACACACCGTGAAACATGCTCTATAACCATTTTCTAATTTCTTTCAGTGTATTATACGGAGCAAGTCATCACATAAATATGGGTCCATAAAATCCATTGTGTCTAATAACTGTCTGAATCATGAGGTAGAATGGTTCTGATATGCAGAAAATTGACCATAGCAAAACGTTTCTGCACAGGTCAGCCTGCGCAGACTGCCCAAACTGCGCAGGCTACCTGGTCGATACTTTTTGCAAATGCATTAAGCCACCTTTTCCCACAGCATGGCTCATATATGTATCTACAAGCGAACTCAGACAGACCAAAGGGCAGACAGGCTAATTCCAGTATATTTTTTTTTTTTTTTTTCCGGGGTACAAATCGTTGCATTATTATAATAGTGTTCTAACTACATTTTTGTGAAATTTGAGATTTTGATATCGTCGGAATCGTCTTGACGAGGTCTATCTCCCCATGAAATCAGTTTTGCTTTATAGGCGCTGGTTTAGAAGATTTTCAGTACTAACTTATACTAACTCCACTATTTTAACAAGCTGTTCAAACACATTATGTTCGAAGTCAGTTTCCAAATCAAAATAGTTAAGTAGGGTCATGTGACCCGAACAATATGAAAAACATTTTGTTCTAGGTACCATGGTTGATACATCACGTAATGTTCTATCTCCAAAATATCCAATCAACGGCCACAATTTAGATGGCCACTACTGCATGGAAACATGTAATTTCTACCATTGAAAAAACTTTGTGGGTACTCTTTAATTGTACATCAGTAGTGTATAAATGCCGGTTCTGGGACAAAAGTCCGGAATTTTCAAATTCGCAGTATATTGTAAGGATACGAACACCAGATTTCTGGTCAAACCCAAAACCGGTTTTGATCCTGAGCGCGTCTGGTTGGATCTAGCCAAAAACCGGTTTCGATCATGAATTAGAAACTGATTGGAATTTTTCTGACGTGCCTGAGCGAACAAAGCTAGAAACTGATCGGAATTTTTCTGACGCGCCGGAGCGAAAAAGCTAGAAATCGTCAGAATTTTATGACGCGCTGGAGTGGGGCTCCCCAAAATCCGTTTTTCCAACGACCTTTTTTTTTTAAACCCTGGAGAGGTTAAAGAAAATCAGGAGGGCTTGTTTTGCCTCGTGTGTAGAAAACTGGACATGATTTCTAGTACAGCAAGGCCATCTTTTCTCCGTCCGCCGAAAATTTTAACTCTCTGTCGCTGATGGTAACGGCGTACGCCACCGTATTGGCGGGCGGATTATTTCCGAACGTGGCTGTGGCCTGTATCGCGATGGGGGTGCTCTTTAGCTTTTCGTTGTTTGCTTACGTCAAAGACAAACAGCGGAAACAGGGTTTTATAATCGCTGGGATTGATGTTTGGGTTTGAGACCAATTCGTCCATGTTAAAAAAATTTTCTCTGAACGCCGCGGCTTCGTGAAAAAACCTAGCAAACTGTTAGCGAGCGAAATCGCACTGGAACTCCACCTCCGGGTATCGCCTGCTGTTGAGCTCGACGTACATGCTTTTTACGCTAACGTGGTCAAACATGGCAGGATTCTGCTCTTGGTTTCCGGATTTCCCAGTCTGAAAGCCTATGATGACGAATCTAGGAACGTCGGGCGCGGATCTAACGGTAAACCTCCAAGTGAAGCTAGTATTATCCGGAACGCTACTTCTCTCGCATCTTCTTACTCTGAAAGAAACGGGCAAGGCATCCTTGTCTCGTATTACCTTATACTGCATGGCCTTTTCGGCGTCCGCGGGCATCACGTGAGGCATGAACCAAGAAAGTTTAGAAAGCTGAACCCTGCCGGTATCTGTCGCGTTGTCCCTAAAAATTGCGTCATCGTCGGTCGTTCGGATAAAGCTGAGGCTGTGTTTAACTCCGAAGACGAGTTTGTCGTAGTCCTCGCAAAAACTAAAGATGTGTCTGAGAGGAACCGCAAAGCTAAATGTTCCCGGCGGGTCTGGAGAAGTAATGATGTAACCGTGTCTGGCTGTGAAACCTATGTTTCCGGCGTTGCGATCCTTACTTGCCACTAGAGCGGTGTCTTTGGCCCACAGTTGGTTCAGACCTTGCGACTTGGAAAAATCGTCGGGGTATTTTAGCAGTCCGAGCATCGTAGTTGCCTGTCCCGGGTGCTGTAAATATTCTACGGTCTGCTCCGAAATTTTATAGGTGATACTGTTGAAAAAGTACAAAAGCCCGTTGTTGGTTAAGGCTGCGGTGTCTTGGTTGCCAACCGCCGCCGGAACGGTGTAGGCCGTTCCATCCGCCTTTTGCAATTGCCCCTCAAAGAGCAAGTAGCTTTTACACGGGTGAAGAAAAATGCTGCCGTCCTCTATTTCTATCGTTATTTCTCCCGGAGTGTTGAGGTTTGTCCCAACGACGGGTCTGTGTTCGTGCATTTCGTACTTTTCGGTGCTCTCATCCCTGAGGGGGAGCTCTTTAACTGCGTACATGGCCATTTTTTTTAAACGAGATAGAAAAATTTTCATACCACTTTGAGCCCGGACCCCGAGTTTAACTTTTTTACCAAGTCTTGTATGGCTATGACGTTTTCCTTGCCACCCCGCTTCCGTCTATCAAAGCGCTAATGTTTACCGGCGGCGCCTCGGGGGAGGCCGCATACCTATTAACGATTTCTTTGGCCTTTTTACGCGAGGACATGAGCTTTGTTATGGCTTTCTTTCCGGCATCCCCGATCGCCGTAACGGCCGCGCTTTTTCCGGCTTCAGGAGCTTTTTTCGCTCCTTCTTTAGCTACGCTTTTTCCGGCTTCCAAGGCTGAGGAGGCTAATGCCTTTGCAGCGTTGTTGGTAAAAGTTTGGCTGGCGATAGAGTCGAAGATTCCCGATCCGCCGTAGGCGTAATTTCTCTTAAAACCTCGATTTAGTGGTACTAGCATTTCTTTTTATAGATCCCGCATAAGATTTTTGTAGCTTGGTTTGTCTAAAATTTTCTGTCTTTTTAGCTTGTCGCAAATGCTAATGATTTCGTTTCGGACCCCAATGTTGCCGGCTGTTTTACTGGCGAGTAGAAGATCTAGTTTTTCTAGCAACGCCTCGGGGTCGCTAGGGATGACGATGCCTTTTCCGGAAAAACTAGTATCGGGGTCCGATTGTCTTTTCTTATTGCCTTGCTTTGGGGGTTCGTGATATGTACTTTTCTGGTAAAAACAAGTATCTGGATTCCCAAATATCGCTGTGTACGTTTCTCCATTTGTAGCCCGCGTTAGCTCTAGGGTGTTGGATGTCAGGGTCGTATCTGCGCTGAAGAGTCCCCGTTCTTAGCATTAATTTGGCGTAAACGTTAAAATCGTCATCCTTGTATTCGGAATCAAGTGGTTCTGGAGTTGCAATAAGATACCAAATACCGGGGGTTCCCTTGTAGTCTACTCCGCCTACTATGAAATCGTTCCCTCCTTCTAAAAATTTTACATAGTCTTTGCCAATAAAATATCCATCCTCGCCTGGCTTTTTATGCAGGCCCGTACTTCTATCGACTTCTTTGGATTTTGCGTTATCATACTTGTTTAAGTATTCTACCGCCGTTTCGCCAAGATGCGACCATGCATCCTTTTAACGTATTACCTTTGTCTTTGGAGATGGTTCGTCAGGTAAAACCGAGGGTGGTGCAACAGGTCCAGCAGGGGGTGCCACTTGAGCGGCGCTTGTATTGCCTCCTTGATAGGTACGAGCTCTTTTTCTAACTTTTTCGCCGCCTGTTTTTGGGACTCGGTAACGGGTTTAAAAAACGTGCTGAGGTCTTCTTGGAGAACTCTTTCTCCGGTTTTCTCCTCTATCGACCTATTCCAGATATTTTTTCTCGTCTCACAGAGCTCTTTTAAAAGTTTAATCTCGTCGTCTAAGTTTGTAATCTTTACAAAGGGCATCTCTTTTTAAAGACGCGACATTTTAAAATCTTAATTTTTAAGCTTGTTTTCGAGCTTGTTTAGAACCCTGCTTTAAACTCCATTTTAAAGCCTATTTTAAAATGGATTTTAGGTCTAATTTTTATCCTAGTTCTGACGTTTTTCCACCAACTTCCAAAAGGAATCACGAGCCTCCTGCCTCCCGATCTCGATTAAGTTTTCTCGCTGATCGCTGCTCAAAGCATTTTTCCGCTGCCGGATCGCTTCTTTCATGCGACGGTATTTTTCCAACTCTTCCAAAATGAGCTGAAATTCTTGGTCGCTGACCGCGTTGTCGGAAAGAGCTTTAGAAATGTGCGATGCGATGGTGTCCAGCTTTGCCTGCGCCAAAGTTTTAATCTTTTCGTGCTTTTCGGCTTTCACTGTACACTTTTTAGTCGCAAAATGACCAGAGCGACGCTTAGAGCCTCCGTAACGATCGCGGTCCCTTCCATGGCCAAAACAACGGGTGTCGTGATGATGGTTGACAATAGAGCGACCCCTCCAGCAGCGAGAACCATCGCGGTGGTCGTAAGAGAAACGTCTACTGCGTCCACGATTTTTACGGCTCTGTGATATTTTTTGCTCAAAGTCTCGCGTTTTTCCTTCTCGCGCTCCAGAATGTTCTGAATCTGGCTAATTTTTTGGAGTCGATAATTACAACCCGTCTCCTCAGGCGGAGCCGTTGGTAATATGGGGTAAATTTTTTCAGCGTCCATTTTTTAAGAGCAAGATTTTTAAGTTAGATAGCGAAGCAAGCAGAAAGGCTCTTTTTCTTCTAGAATCGCGACTTCCTTTCCCACGTTCGTCAAGGAGAGCAAAATGTTTTCGGAATCTTCAAGAACGCTCGCATTTAGCGAGATGAGCCTTTTTTCTTTCCCGCCTCAAACGAGAGAAATTAAAACGACGCCTTTGACAAGGCTCACACCAAATCTTAGACTGATGACGCGATTTTCCCCGAGTTTCACGACTAGTTTTTCTTGATTAAAAATTTTCCACGTCCTGTAGTCGAGCTTTTCCGGAGGGTGTCGAACTTTTCCCGGTTTCCAAAAAAACATTTTCTGAACAGGCGAAGAATGAGCTGTTTGGGAATTTTTTCCTCAAGGGCTTTTTTAATGATGCGGTACTCGGGCTGAAAAAAGACTTTTGCTAAAAACGAAGAGCTTTTAAAAGTCTAACCACCCCGGCGTCAACAAAAGGTTTAACAAGAGTGTAGTTTTCCCACATCCAGGTTTTCCCATGATAATGCCTCGAATCCTTTTCGGCAAAAGTTTGTGGTTGTGCGTTCTAGCAAGATTTTCGCCCCAGGACAGATCCGCAATGTCCATTTTAATTTTCTCGGAAAATTAAAATGCTGTATTGCGTCAAGTGCAGAAAAAGGACCCAGACCTTAAATCAATCGTCAGCCATTTCCAAAAACGGATGTAACATGGTTCAAGGCCAATGCACCGTTTGCGGAATTAAAAAAAACTCAGTTCGTAAAAGGCAAGGTAGGGGGCAGCGTTTTAAACAAGATGGTGAACAACATGCCCTTCGAAATGCATTTGCTGGGGCACAATTTTATGGGGCCCGGCACGAAACTTAAAAAAAGGCTAAACCCCGATTTAACTAGTAAAAAGTGGAGCACCCCCGCAAACAGGGTAGATTGCGCCGCCTATCACCACGACGTTTGCTATCTAAAGCACGACGATACAAAGACCAGAAACAACAATGCAACAAAAACATGCTGTCCGAACTCGAGGGGATTTTCAACCCCACTTTGAGAGAAAAAAATGGAGAGAAATCTCGTTTCCGGCTTGATCGGAACTAAAAAAAGATTCGGAATGGGTTTTAAAAAAGCACTTTAGCGGACGAGTTACACAAACCCGTGCAAAGAAAATTTCGGAAAAGGAGAGTTCGAGTCGGGGGCAAAGATAGAATATGGGCTGCTGACCTGGTAGACATGCAGGCTTTTTCCAAGTTCAGTTGAGGATTGAAATACCTTCTCGCGGTTATAGACGTGTTTTCCAAGTATGGCTATCTGGTGCCCTTGAAAAACAAGACGGGAAAGGCGGTCGCAGACGCTTTGGCGGAGATTTTTAAGGAGAGAGGCCGCCAAAAACTCTATGTGGACAATAGCGGCAAAGCAATAGTACGACGGGAAGACGATACTTTTTCCGCCGTCAGAAATATAGATATGCGGGGGTATACTTTGACGAACACTATAGATCCCGCGGAACCGCAAGACATTGCAACTAAAAATTACGTGGATGTTGCCGAAAGGGCATTTAGACGTGTCGGTGGTGCGTTTTTGGCCACAACATCTATAAGCCTGGGCAATCACAGAATAGACAATGTCGGCATGCCTATGGAAAACAATCAGGCCGCGCATAAATTTTACATTGACACCATTGTCGAGGCGGCCACCAGGGGCGAAAAAGCTCTAATGAAAAACCAGGATGGCTCTTTTTCCATGACTGGTGAACGATCACTCGATTACCGGATTGCCGAATCCCGTAGACCGCGAAGGAGCCGCCAATAAAAATTACATCGATAATGGCGGGGCCATCGTAAAAAAAACGGATGGGAGTTTTTCAGCGGTAGCCAACGTGGATCTCCAACGTTTTTCTCTAAAAAACCGCTGCGGCCTCGGTAAAAGATAGAGATTTGGCAACGAAATCCTACGTGGATAGAAAAGTGTCGCTCCCTTCTCTCATAGCCCCAAAACATATTATATCCGTGTGGGCCGAAGAAAATGGTCATAGGAAACGGCAATTACGAGTTTCCGTTCGGGAACGGCAACTTGGGTTCCAAACACGGTTTGGGTGGCTATTGCATGAGCGCGTCAGGCAGAATTACAAGAGGCACTTTAACGGTCGTGAAAGACGACCCAGCTATAATGAAAGAGGCAAAAGTATACATTGTGGTGAATGGACTAGAGCAGGTCGATTACACCATAGTTAAAAAAACAGACGAAAACTGCAGCTGCATGGTTTTTCCAAAGCAGCTCGAAATTAAACAATGCGACATCGTGAATTTCGTCTCGAGGTCAAACAACCCAAACGCAGCGCACACCTACATAGCTATTTTCATCAAGCTGGACTTGTAAAATTTATAACCTTATAACCCTGAACTTGTCTTTTTTAATTCCGTAGGTAAACAAAGAGGGATTGCGATTGCAAATGCAAAGGGGTCCCACTTTGCCATCGGAATACTCATAGTTGATGAAAAGTCTCTCAAAACCGTACTTTTTATTTGCCCCCAGTTTCTCGCCAAATCTTAAATTTTTCGCATCAAAGTCTTCGGGCTTCACCCAGTTTCTTGCGATTTCTTGTTGGTCAATGGTTTGACCAGAAATCTGGTGTTCATATCCTTACAATATACTGCGAATATGCCAATTCCGGACTTTTGACCCAGAACCGGCATTTGTACACTCCTTACATCTACTTTCCAATCATTTAGACAAACTCTAGCTGCTTTAAACTTGATGTTTTTCCCCAAAAGTTGAAATAGCCAGATTGTGCACCATATTGTAGTAACTTATATTTGGAGACAAATTTACATCTAATAACTTTCGGTTACTTTTGTCTTGGAAATAAGAATATAGTCTCGGACCTATTCAATATTCAACATTATTTCACATAGTGATCTTAAATGTACTTGGTTCACAAGTACCACACCGGGGCTCTGAAGTGTCTTGTCTCGGGACACTCCAACTAAATACCCAGTGCTCCCAGTGAAGCTACAACCAGAACTTCTTTAACCTGCTCCCAGGTTGAAAAATTCTTCAAAGTGTCAGGCACCTACAATGCTCTTAGCTCTATTAAGGTATTAAGAAGTGTCTGACCCGCGTACATGTAAGTGATTCAAACGAAGCTAAACATTACTTTGACCTTTAGTCGATTTCAAATAAGCCTTGAACATTTCAAAGATAGGCTTTTTTCGAAACTTAATTTGACACAATATGCCTTTACATGTCGATTTTATGCCGTCTTTTGTGAAAATTCTTCTTTTCCAGAAATGTAGATTTCTGCGTGCAGCCTTGCTAAACAAGCCAGGGATTGTTTAAGCTCACAAGTTGAAGGATTTAAAAACTCACGCCTTAATTTCTGCCTGCTAACTAATATTGTGTTTACGGAAAACATTTGTAAGACTGGTCAATGTAAACAAGTGGACAACAAATTAGGATTATGTGGAACACCCAGTTCAAGAGTTTTATTGGTATCTACTGATAGACCTTACAAATAAAATGAGTAGGAACAATGGTTGATATTGGTTACAATGACGTATTCTAAAAAGATGTCCGCATAGTTCAGGCTTTTCATAGAAGGGTCATTTATTATTTGCACAGTACTAAAACTTAAGAGAGCAACGTTTGTTTGTACTCACACTCTGTTCTGCTCTTGCTTCCACCCCTTAATAGTCAAAACTATTGTCTGGGAAAACACAGTGGGAAGAAAAGCCACTGCTTGGACTACTTCTCTTTCTACAATGCTCTCAAAGTCCGTAGTCGAAAGTCTAAGCTTTATAAATTCAATTACTTCAAACATAACTTGCACTTTTGCCTAAAGGTAGACGCTGGCTGAGGTAAAACATGTCTTTCTGTTACAATACTTTAAAAAAAAATACGAATTTCGGCTTTGTTTTTTTATTTCTAAGTCAATTTAAAATTGTCACTATAATGAGTTAGAAAAGCTGTTGATCAAAATACGTTTTTGTGGTAAACATTTTCTGCTGCATTGTGATGTAAAGGCATAAATATGGGGTCATAATTGAAATCAATGTCTAACTCCCGTTCCCCACCCACCTCCAATTGTTGGAGGTAGAACAAATTCAATCAAATGCCAGCAATGTGCATAGAGTTTCTAACGATGGAATGTTCTATTTCACATAATCACGATATAATACTGAAGTAAAATGCAATTTCTTAACTACTTTGTTCTATCTAGAAACCGAAAACTTCCAATTAATAAAAATCCAAGAGTGTTTTTTTTTCTTTTTTTTTTTTTTTTTTTTTTTTTGTGAAGATTGTGCCATATTAAAAGAAATTTAAGATCAAAAGGAACTAAATGGTGTGTCTCTGATATAAATTGAATGATAATTAATGATTTTACAAACCTCAGAAACTTTGGAGTTAATTTTCTCCGAAACATCCAAATGGCAGTTAGAACATTATTAGAATAATGCGCCGAAATGTTCAACCATGTATTTACAGAGCAAGGTGTGCGACAACGAAATGCCAAAAGCGAAACCGAAAATGGAGAGCCGTTTACAGAAAAACATGTACATATGAAAAGAGAAGTCGGTCTTGTCGGCGGGATTTCAATGACTGTTGGAACAATCATAGGTAATGTAACTTCCTTCCCACGAACAGTTTGATGATACATGTAGAAGTTTACGCTATAAGAAAGCACTGCATTATCAATACAAACTTAGCCGATTTGAATGATCTTTAAGCCGCTATCAACATAATTTCAGGGGTATCATGGTGATGGCTAATTTTTCAGATCTAACTAAGATTTCACTAGTCCTGGACAGGAACTGTTCAATGTTTTGCCAAAGGAAACTTCCCCTCGACCACCGCCGCAAGCCCGTAGCCGGAACCAATTTCAGTATTTCCTTATTATAAGTCAAACACCTGTGGGCCCAAAAGGATGGAAAAACCAAGACAAAGGGTACAGTCTATTACCATGAGGCGCGCTTTATGAGAAAGCAGTATTTTTCAGAAACTAAATTTGAAACGCAAAGAAATCAGCAACCCAGTACATCTACAAACTCGAGTAATATGGTGTAGTAGATGGTGTACTAGATGGTGACCAATTGTCAGCATAATGCACGATTGAAATTATACGCAACAGAGTCAGTTTGTGAACTACATGTAGATATATCCACCATCTTCACTAGCACCACTTCATCGTTCTATTCACCCTTGGCTGATCGAGTCGAAATTTGTAATCCCCGATATACCTGTTATCAATGGTTGCAGTCTGTTCTAAACGCCCCAATCGAATAGCGTGTTACATTTACTATCAATCATCAGAAAAAAAAAAGCGACCACAGGAGAGAGTTGTGGGATATGTTTGGAATCATTACCAAACGATATAGACGAACAATAGTTACTTCAACATTCAGTGTTACAAATCCATTAAATAAAGTTTTGGGATATACTCCAACACCAGATGATGGTCTGTCAAAATAAGTGAGTGGAAGTTTGCTGAAAGGGTTAAATTACGCGACGTTTGATTGGTTTTCGATGGTGCATGGTAGAAGTGATAACTATCAAACTCCAGTAGGCAGCATATCGCAGGGATTACAAATTTTGAATCGATCAGCCAAGGGTGAGTAGGGCAACGTAGTGATCATCACCTTTGGCTAGCGAAGGCGTATATCCACCTGGAGACGACTTTTTCCGTCTTTCAGCAAACTATTGTTGAAAACATTGTAGGTGAAAGCGATATTGCTTGCAAGGAGCAGTTTCCTTTTTCACAACCCTGTTTTTGAATGTGTTGTAATGTTAAATCTTAATTCATGTTTATATATCCACTTTTTTTTTTAAATGGCATGTTGAGAAACTCACGGTTGTTAAGTCGCCTGAAATCGATTAACCGCTTACAAGTGACTGTACAAATTTCTTTTCTCAATGTGCCATCTTAAACGAGAGATATGGAAGATTGTAACCGACTTTGTTTCTAAACCTTTACACGTTTTCTAAAAAAATATGAATAAAAAACTTTATACATTTTCCGTTGAGAAAACAGGTTTTAACATTGAGTAATCGAATATAAACGACATTGTTTTGGGACAAAATCATCTGTATTTTTAGCACGGTCAACTGATGAAAGCATCCCTATTGCTCTAAGGAAGGTTCACAGCACACATACGTGTTCCTGATACGGTATATACATGACAAACAAATAACTGGATATGAATATTTTATTATAGCTATCGAGATAAAACACCAGATTGAATTACTGTGTGAACACAGTTTTTAACAATCAAGTGACAGACCGTCACGTCACGTACAATACATACTTCCTGTCCGACTCTGTGAAAATAGACAATGCTGGTGAGCTAAAAATTTAAAATTTCTTTAACAGATAGTCTAAGTGATACAATACTTAGAACTTTTTCAAACTTCGGTTTATTGCCTACTGTAACAGATGAGATAAATAAACAGATTAACTCATACAAATCTAGATGAATACTTTTATCTTGTGTAATTCTAGATCGTAATGCTGTTGTCTCGCGTAATTTTAATGAACCTGTTGTAATAACTTAATTAAAGCCTAATGATACAGAATACATTAATTTTTGGATCTCGTCTGTAGTAAGGTGTAAATAACTACGTATTTGACGAGTACAGTTGCGACGAGATGGGTATATAGTCATTGGAGAGGTCATCAGACCTCTCCAACAGTGGTGAGTTTAAAAGGCAGACTGCCATAGAAATCCTGTCTAAATCCATTTGTTTTTGCGAAATCGTTCTGATATACAGTCTATTTCGTCATGGTTTTATAGAGAAACCGAAATCAAAAAACTGAAATAGGAAATAAACGGTTTTTTTTATATGATGGATTTCCAAAACGATTTATTATACTAGCTTGATTGTAAATGATCTCTCCAATAATTGCAAGTTTTCATTAAACAAATATATTTAAGCAAAGAGGAAAAAAAAATCCTTAAAAAAAAAGAGAAAGAACACCGCGGGAAAAGATCACGTGACTTGATACTATCTGGAGAATTCGTACCCTGGAGAACTCGTACCCTAATCTAGAGAGCACGAGTTCTCTGGAGGACTCGTACCCAACAAATAGATATAAATACGTTGATCAGTATGTTTTCAAGTTCTATTTTTCAAAAATGACTAGACTCTAGCATTTTTCTCAGTTTTATACAAAAATTCTATGGATTTATAATGATAATTATAGATTTGATGAAATAACACACAGAGTTGCTTCTATTATGCGGGATTGCGAGAATCCCGCGAAAATCAACTTATAAGCGGAAAAAAAAATTCGTGCCTCTTCGCCCTACGTACCGCACATCTCAAAAGAGTCTGTGGTCCTTTGGTTTTGGGCGGATTGCGCAGGCTGACATAGGTCGTTACTGTTTGCAGATGCATTAAGCGCCCTTTTCTCAGAGCATGGCTCATTTATCTACTTTCTTAAATTTTTAACGTTTAGACAAACAACCTCTTCATTTTACATGTCTGCAGCAGACAACTTTTCAAAATATTGTGGGAAGAGGAGAAGCTGCTAGTCACTGCAGTTTCTGCTTTGTCACAATGGTTTCCATCACATCAAAGCACCATCTTCCACATTAATTATTAAAGTTTGATTTGTTGTCTGCATGCTTTTTCTGTTTGGGACAGTCCAAAATTGCTGTTTGTTAAAAGATTAAAAAATGTTACATTTATTTTTAACATGTCTGGTACTAGTGTTATGTATAGGCCACCTTTATTTATTGTCATCAGGTAAGATTCTTGCCTATTCAGTGGAATTAGCTTATTGTATCAAATTTTAATTGAACGATTTCTTCTTTCCAAAAGTATTTTGGCTTATCTGAGCACACAATAAAAACATTCATTAGAGGTTTGTTCCTTTTGAAAATGAGCTAAATTGAATCATCATCTTCAGTTTTGTGTCCTTGAATTTTGAAAAAAATATGCATTTCTGAGCATGTTAATAGCATATGGCCTACAATTCCTAGAATATTAGAAGAATGTGGAACATGTACTGTTTTGCGCCTTAACACCAGCAAAATTGAAAAAAAAAAATGTTTTTTTTTTTTTCTCGTTCATTAATGCCTAACTTGTTGGTTTACATCTACCGAAATATATTGAAATCAAAAGCCAATAAACTATTCGAAAACATTGATGCCGACCTCTCCTGGCTTCTTTTTCAAAGAAGCCAACTTGTTATACATACTATGTCAGTTCAGTTGGGTGTACGAACAGTCAGTGCAAATTGTTGTGTACGCGTGCGTATTTTCGGATAGGTCTGGACCATAACTTTTATATTTACAAAGGGATTTCAACTGTATTTGGGGAAACTATATGACGATATGACGAAATATCATGTAAAAGATTTGTTCAAATAAGTTAGACGTCAAGATTACAGGTTAAGGTAGAATGATACGATAATGTAAAACTGAGTATATTCGAACCCTTTCTTCTGCATGCTTGCCTGAATTTGAAAAAAAAAAAAAGTTTGCACGATTGATTTACTTGACAAGTTTATCAGTGTAACTGTTATGTAAAATAATTGTCCCAGCAGGTCCAAGGTCAAGGTCACTCTTGAGGGTCAAGTGATAAAACGATCTCATATTTAGCGTGGCATTGCCTTAACTGCTGCTGGTTGGTGATTAACCCTTTCCCAAACAAGCCCTGGTTTTCACGTGTCTGCAGTACAGGTCTTTTGAAAACACTGTGGGAAAAGGAGAAATTGCTCGTAACGAGCAATTTCTCCTTTTCCCACAGTGTTTTCTACCCTTTTGGAGAACTTTCTGTCATCTTCATCAAATTTAAAATTGTCGTCTGCAAACTCTTTGAATTTGGACCAGTCTAAAATTCATCGTTTGGGAAAGGGTTAAGAAGTCCTGTTCAAGCAGGTCCAAGGTCAAGGTCACACTTGGTGGTCGAATGATAAAATTGTCATATATCGAGCTTGTCTATGCCATAACTTCTGTGTGTTCACAATTAGCAAAATTTATGTTTCCTGTCCGTACAGTTTTCCCTCTTTTCGTACCATTTTCCCCCAAATGTAAAGGGATCGGGAATGATATATCTGAATCTTTTATTGTTATCTCTGTTCCAAGTGCAACATCAGAGATGTTTTGAATACCGCTTCCGGTAAACTCAACCGGCAACTTTCACGATTTTAAGATTTATATTCTAGGCTCTTAACTCTTTACCAAACCACACAATTTTAGACTTCTACAAACTAAAAGGATTCACAGACGACAAATTATAAGTAGCTCAAATGTCTCAATTGTCTTTCAAAGGGTAGAACACATTGTGCTAACAAGTATTTTCTACTTTGGCCATAACGCGTTTCTCTTCAGGGTCGTTAAAACAATGCACTGTTTGATTAAAGGGTTAACCCTTTATAACACAATCCCGAGTTTAAACGACCCTGAGAAAGAAAGCTTTTGAAAACATTGTGGGAAAAGGAGAAAATGCTGACAACCAGCATTTTCTCCTTTTCCCACAATGTTTTCTTACCTTTCACACACAAATCTCATTATTTTTGCCACATTTATTATTTCGTCTGCAAATGCTTTGAATTTGGACCAGTATAAAATTTTTTCGTGTGGTAAAGAGTTAACTGATAGAAAATTTTCGATTCCGTCGTAATTTGATGGAAACTCTGGACTGTAGGATCCACCCATTCAGCTTTATGTCACATCCTTGTAAAAAACGAATAACCGAAATGAATCAGGATATTAAAAAAGATCTGTTGAAAACATGGTGGAAAAAATGAGAAATTTCTTGTTACAAGCGAGTGCTCCCTTTACCAGAATGTTTCAGAGGTGGTCTACTGCATAGAGCAAACATTCCCTGCAGGAGGCAATAATAAGTTTTATAACTTGACCTAAGGCGCGGCAGTGATGTAAATCCATTCAATGAGCTACGTTATGCATGGCAAAATCGTCACAGTGGCTTATTGTAGGGCTTCAGACAAGACTAAGGTTTTCTCAAACAATTTCTGGTCATGTTATAAATAACATCTTACACTGGTTTAATCTTATACAAAAACATCTAAAACAAGATAAAGACCCGACAAGCCTCGTTTTTACATGTATCTTTATTTTAACTCGTTTAGCACACTCAACATTCCATAAGCACTCATGTAGGATCCTCCATTTCATAACTGAGGCATCGTCTAGCAAACGGGGGCTTAATGCATATCCTTAATGCATTGTACCATGCAAGTCATCATGTAATTATGGATCCATAAAATCTATTTTGTCTAACAACTGAATGAATCTTGGGGCACATTGGTCCTTTGACATGCAGAAAATTTTCCAAAAGCAAAAGGTTTCGATCAGATCAGACTGCACAGTGGGACGATACTTTTTTTGCAGATTCATTAAGCCCCCCTTTTCACAGAGCATGGTTCATATATCTGTTTTCAGGTTCCGGTATCTTCATTACCCCTTCAAGAATTCTACAACTGACGGGATCGGTCGGTTTCTCCCTGATAGTCTGGGTCTCAAGTGGATTGATTGCCTCGATAGGTATAACGACACATTTTGATCTTAGTTTTTAACAGAAAGAAGAAATATCTGTAAAAAGAAAGATAGACGGCGTAAGATGTACTGGAATATGAATATTGAATCTCTTGTGGTTCAAATAATGAACAGTAACCTCGCAAGCGATTGGTTTATCGTCACCATTGTTTTGTATATTGATGAAAAGTGATATTTTCATTTAGATGTATATTTCTAGGTAAGATGTTAACCCAAATAATCTATGAAGAGGAAACAGTTGCTACTAAGAATTATGTCTCCAATAGTGCTTGTGTAATGTTCGCGTACATCGCCTAGGTCACCTATCCAGTCCCTAACCATGCCACTTGCCGCTTAACTAGCTAGCTTTTTCTCACGATTTGCTTTAACCTCTTATATATATATATATATATATATATCCGCTCTTAAAGTGACATATGTAGGCATATAGTAATGAATTACAGCGAACACTTTAGAAATATTAAATTACATATTAGTACAAGAAAATGATTATTCTCTTCCATATTCATGCGCTACTTTTTGAAGAAGCGGCCGAGCAAACGACTAGCGGTAGCAGCACTTGTATATTTGTCACAAATGTGTCTGAAAATAGGCCAGTTGGGGTAAGTCGAATAAGCATGCATGTCCATTTCTTTTTACAAATCTGAAATTACTGTTCATTCAGTCGGGTATATCTATACCAAGAAGTAGGTAGAGAACCAGCGTAGCCAGCTACCCCGAAAAGCAAATGGTTAATTTTTGCAACACGGCTTTCTGCCCACGATTGGGAAAATGTTTGTAAGTGAACTTCTAAGGCCATATATCTAACAAGCTATAGTATACCACTTACAATTTGCTAAGCGCATAGAATATTCAAGTAGGATTACATAGTTTATTATATTGTTTTATGTTAAGTTTCTTCTATCATATACAAAATGGCACCTGGTCTCTTCAATGCGCACATTTTATGGCTCTTTTCAGGTGCAAAAAATTACCTGACCTTGCCAGTGCGTATATTTCAAATGTCTGTTTTCAGGTGCAATATGTTATGCAGAACTCGGTCTTCTGATTCCGAAATCTGGGGGCGAATATGCCTATATCCTGGAGACAGTCGGACCGATACCAGCATTTTTATTTGCCTGGACTAATTTGATGGTTTTACGTACCACCTCTATTGGCATAAAAGTTCTAACCTTTGCAAAGTACATGGTAGAACTTCTACCTATATGTGGAGAGGCAGAATTTCCGACAAAGTTAGTTGCAGCTGTTGTGATAGGTAATGGAATTCATACTTTTACGTATTTGGTAAAAAAAGGACAGTGACACTTCTAAATATATAGCTCACCCGAGCTAACAAGAAAAAAAAAATTGTCATCTTCTTAACCTATGGAAAATAGTGAATTACTATGTCTAAGGACCCGCAGCTAATACATGTACTAAGTACTAAAATTAAAAGCTTTACCTTCACTCAGTCAAGAAGATCTTGGATCTTTGAAGACCTCTTCCTCTGCATATCAGTGAAAAACATATGACCATGCAAAATGTCTATACAGAAGCTTATCTCGAGTCCAAAATACTCATTTAAACTCTGAAGGTCCCAATAGTGGCCAAAGGTTAACGATGTGGGTGTTAAAATGCACTTAATTTTAAATCATACCTTTTAAAAATGTAAATTGCTATGAAGATGACGATCTGTTATTGTACGGACGGTCCAAGTCTTAGTCGCTGGCAGAAAAAGGAAATTTAAAACCAGGTAAAAAGTAAACAAAAGATAGAGCGACCTGACATCTTTTTCATAGTTTTAAAATTTATTTTTCTGCCGGCGACTTACAATTGGACCATCGGTACAATAACAGATTTTCATCTTCAGATTAATTTCCATACTTTTGAATGGTATACTTTAAAGTTAAATACATTTTACCATCCGCATTGTTTACTTTTGGCCGCCACTGGGCATTTAGAAATTTGAGACAGAGTTAAAACGACGAAGTCCAAGCAAAGACTTTACCCGCCGACATCTCGTGGCATAACGACAGGCAAATATACGAACTAATCCAAAAAAGGTTGACAACTAAGATCTTTTGCGAGGTGTGGATAGAGTAGTCCCCTAGGATTTTCGATCTGGATATACTCTGGATATCTGTAGATGAGGAATTAAAAACATCTTTTATTACTGTTATGAACAGTTGTTTTATTCCTGATGCACAGGTCGAAAAGCAGTTTCAGATATAAAAACTGAACCTATGGCGTAATTACTTGCTCTGGTTGCTAGCTCCATTGATCGACGGACGGACAAGTTTATGTGCTGTGGCATGGCTTTCGTTTTCCGTCCGATGCCAGTCCGTCCAGCCGTCTGTTTATCTTTTTTTCTTGTTTACATGACAGATGCCACATCTGTAATTCGATTTTCGTCCGTCTGGACAGATATCTTCTAAAAATCCCTGTCAGAAATTGTTGAAACTTCATGCATGTGTTCCTTATGACAGTTCGCCGATATTTTTTTTTTTTTTTTTTTTTGCTGTGTCGTGGAAATAGGGGGCTTCATGCATATTTCCATTATGGACCGATATCTCTTTAACTCCTGGAAAAAAAGTTATGAAACTTCATATTCATATTAAAGACAATCGTTATTTATTTTTATTAAATGAAATATCAAGTCGTGGAAAAAATGGGGGGGCTTAATGTATAATTTCATTATGGAGCAATAACCGTCTGTTATTCCTTCCGTTTGGATAGATATCAGCTTAAATCCTTGTCGAAAAGTGACGAAACTTCATACATGTTTTCCTAATGATTGTCCGCAGATATGTTTCTTTTTTCCTTTTTTAATTAAATGCCGTGTCATGAAAAAAGGGGGTTTGATGTATATTCCTATTATGGACCACTATCGCTTTAACTGCTGGGCAAAATTGAATGAAATTTCATATTCATACTGTTTATCATAAGGCACAGACAATCGTTATTTGTTTTTATTTAATGAAATGTCAAGTCATGGGAAAAAGGGGGCTTATATAATTTCATTATGGACCAATAACAAAAAGGTCCCGTGTACATGCAAAACGCCATACCTCCTACATGTTTCTATCAACAAAGATATTTTTCGGCGGGTGATGTCATTTCAATGAAATAACTTGTTTGAAATTGTGTTTGCTTTGCTTAATCTTCTAACATGTCTTTTTGATTTTTTGTAGTCATTTTCTGGTTTTCTACACCCCAAAAAAGAAGGGGGATGAAGTAGCATGAAGTACCGCATTAAATAATGATCTTTTGCGAGGTGTGAATAGTAATGTTTCACAACATATATTTCAGTGGCAATCATGCTAGTCAACTGTTACAGTGTCAAAATAACAAACCAGGTCCAAATCATCTTTACCATTGCTAAACTGGCTGCACTTGCTATAATCATTGTAGGGGGTTTCGTGCAGTTAGCCAAAGGTAATATGTCTTTCTGGTGACAATAATCAACTACACAAAAACTGCTAGACCCACTTATTGGCGAATTCAAAACTGAGATTTACATTCACCCTCTACCACACAATTCCGAGCTTTAACGACCCAAAGGAAAAGGACTATTGAAAACATTATGGGTCAAGGAGAAAATGTTGGTAAAAAGCATTTTCTCCTTTACCCACAATGTTTTCTACCTTTTCCAAAACAAATTTCAATTTTTAAATCACACTTATTGTGTCGTCTGCAAATGGACAAGTCCAGAATTTCATCGTTTGGTAAAGAGTTAAGCAGGTCAGTACTGTGTATTCTCTGTATTTCAAATCTGAGCTATATATTTTAGCCATAATTTTGAAGGAATATTTTGACCCGGCCTGTTCTTTGCGCGGTCAAATTATTGAATTTAGCAAAGCGTCGTGTTTCATTAAGTTATAGGTTAAAGGTTCTTGCGTAAATTTGTTTTTTTTTTACAGTGGATGCACCTGGTGGAATATGACTACTTAAAAAAAAAAACGAAAAAATGAGCCGTGCGCTGTGAAAAGGGGACTTAATGCATCTGCGAAAAGTATCGACTCAGGTCACCCTGCGCAGTCGGAGCAGGCTGACCTGGGCCGAAACTTTTCGCTGTCGGTCAATTTTCTGCATGTCAAAGGACCAGTTTACCTCATGCCTAAGTCGATTATTAATAGAAGTGGCTTTTATGGATCCATAACTATGTGATGACTTGATTGGTATTTTGCATCACGGAGATGCATTAAGCCCCCTCATGCCAGAGCATGGCTCAAATGTTATCACATAATTACCCTTGTTTTCAGTGTAATACAACCATTACGAATTTTCTTATCTTACACACGCTTGAGACAAGCAAAAAGTGGCGTATTTGGTCAACACTCTGCAATCATACGCCTCATTTCTAAGACATTGCTAACTCAGATTTCTTAGTTGAATTAACTGTCAAAATTGGTGATCGTGCCAAAGCTGAAACAAAATCATTATAAGCAAGTTTCTTTGGAACTATTTTTCGTTCGTAATGTGCCTGTCCAAGACGTGAATGGGCTTCGTGTAAATTTCAATACACGGGCATATGTCTTAACACATGCATAAACCGTATGTAATTCTTGAGACACAGTTATGTGATGAAAAGAATCTGACATTCGTCGGCTTTTGAGGTTAAATTTTATTTAACTCGTCTACAAAAGAATGTTAGCCTTGAATGGTATTTTGGTGGGTATTCGCCAAACATTCTTGATAATATTCTTGTTCTTATTCTCAATAATTTTCTTAATTTGAATGTAACGCAGTTTATGATTGGTCAAAACAGATGGTTAAGCCAAAAGAAAAAAAGTGCGTTTCTTTATTAATCTAGAATTATACCAGGAATGCAATTTATAAAGGTTGGTGAATACGGATCCTCTTACCGTTTTCGTTTTATCCTTGGTTTTGACTGCATGACCTATTTTTTTTTAATTTATACGCGTAGGTTTATTCACTCATATCTATTGCTAAAGCCTTCAGACATATAGCATCTGATATAAGTTAGCATTTGAGATCAAATTGTATTCAATAAATCTAGAAAAAATGTTATTTAGCGAGCCTTTGGCGAGCTAATAACACTTTTTCGTCGACCAGGGAACATACGGGAATACTTGCTTATCTCAGACGTGTGTACGAATAAGAAAATTCGTCATCTCTGTATCACACTGCGAAATAAGGGTAGATATGTTATAAAAAAGTTTCTTTAACAAATGAAATATGATCCATTCATTTCTTCCCTCATTAGGGGAAACAACTGAATTCAAAGACAGTTTTAAAGGCACTACAAGATTCCCATCATCTATTTCACTCGCTTTTTATCAAGCACTTTGGGCATATGACGGGTGGTAAGTATAGCAAATAAGTTTCGTCAGACGACCTTTTGCATCTTACAACCGACATTATTTGAAAGCAGCGTGACAAATGGATATATTGATCACGATGAACAATGCTTTCGTTTTTCCACAATGTTTATGTATTTATACTAAACTTGTGTGGATTATTACCATTTCATCAAGATGCATCATCTAGATACACTCTGAAAACAAAATTGAAGCAATTCTGTTTGTACCTGCATTACTTTGAGCCCGGTGGCTCAGTCGGTAATGTATAAGTGTCATGCTCTGTGAAAAGGGGTGTAATGCAACTGCAAAAAGTATCGATCAGGTCAGCCTGCGCAGTCCGCGCAGGCTGACCTGGACCGAACCTTTTTGCAATCGGCCAATTTTCTGCTTGATCAGAGGACCAGTGTACCTTCTGATTCAGTCGGTTATGAGACAAAATGGACTTTATGGATCCATGATCATGTGATGATTTGCTTGGTAGCATGCATCACGGAGTTTCATTAAGCTTTCTTTTGCCAGAGCATGACTCATATGTTGGCTAGTAAACGGGGACTGTGGGTTCGAATCCCAGGTCTTTCGATGACTGACACGATTCATTCCTCTTTCCCCTCTGAGCATTGTTTCTGTTTAGTTCATGCGGTAAATTGGCATGTAGATTGGAAAAAAAATACGCATCATAACTGTGAAAGGAAACATCAGGGATGCAAAATTCAGTTTCACTGGCCGTCCCTTGAACACTAAGGTATTGGTCAAAACGGTGTATTACTCCGAACAAAACAAAAGTAAATGGGTCGTTATGGCCCTGAGTCGCTCATTTGAACCTTTTTGACCAAACACGACCCATTTCCAATCACTCCCGAGATATCAAGACAAACGCTCTAACAAATTTTTATGAATATTGGACTGAAAATGTGGCCTCTACAGTGTACATTCTTTCTAGGATTTGTCTCAGTGCCCTACTTTTGACCCACTACGACCTATTTTCAAACTCGCTGTGGATATCATTAAGACGAACATTCTGACCAACTTTCCTGTGTTGTGGACTGAAAATTGGCCTCAAGGGTGAACACAAGCAAATTCAAACATTTGTCTCAGTGATCCTTTTTTTGATTCATTTACACAGTGGTGTTTAACGCCGCTTTCAATGTTAGAACTACTTTTTGTCCGGCCGTGACCCATTTTCAAACTTGTCTGAGATATCATTCAGATAAAAAATTCCAATTAATTTTCATGAGTATTTGACGGAAAATGTGGCTTCTAGAGAGTACACAAGGTTTTTCTAAAATTTTGCCAGGTGAACTATTTTTGCCCCGCTACGATTCATTTTCGAACTCGTTCAAGATGCCATCAAGACAAAGATTCTGATAAATTTTCATGAGTACTATGTTAAAAATGTAGTCTCTAGAATGTACACAAGATTTGAAACCGTGACCAAGCTTTTGCCCGGATGTCAGTCATTTTCAAAGCCGTTCATCATATCAACAAGACAAACAAGACCAATTCTCATAAGTACTAAAAAAATGTGGCCTCCAGAACGTAAACAAGTTTTTTTTTTTTTTTTCAAAGATATGACCTGGTGATTTACATTTTGACCCGACGTGACACATTTTGCAACTTGTGCGAGATATCATCAAGGCAAACATCCTGACTAAGTCGCTTGAGTATTGAACACAAAATGTAGCCTCTAGAGTGAACACAAGGTCTTCATACGACTAGCCCTGATGTTTTTGACCCGACGTGACTCATTTTCAGTTTTGTCCGAAGAACATCAAGGCAAACATTCTGACGAATTTTCTTGACTATTAAACTGACAATGTGTCCTCTCGAGTGTACACAAGGTATTTCTAAGATTTGATCTGGTGACCTATACATGTACATAGTTTTTGACCCGACGTGACCCATTTTCGGACTCTTACGAGAAAATATCAAGACAAACATTCTGACCATCTTCCATTAGTATAAGACTGACAATGTGGCCTCTAGAGCTTACACAAGGTTTTTCTATATTTGACTTGATGACCTAGTTTTTGATCCGACGTTATTCATTTCTGAGGTATTGCCAAGAAAACACTCTGATAAAGTTTCATGAGTATCGGACTGGAAATGAAACCTCTGGAGTGTACACAAGGTGAAACTTGACGACGAACAACGGACGACGGACGCCAGACAGAGCACGATCACAAACGGTCACCTTGAGCACTTTAGTACTCAGGTGAGTTAAAAAAAACAAACCTCTCTAGCGATAACGATGCACATTCAAAATGAAGGAAACCTTTCGCTTTCTCAAAGTCATTATCTTCTTCTCTATCTTTCCAACTCTTCTCTGTGTCTTTCCTTCTTTTCTGTGTCCCTGTCTGTCCTTCTGTCTGTCGGCCTGCTTATCTATGTATCTCTCTTTTGCTCACTTTCTGACTTTCTGTCTCTGTGTTTCATTGCTTCTCTGCGTCTATCTTTGTCTTGCTTTTTCAGCAATCCTCGTCTTTTTTTCTCTCTTCATTAATATATTTGTCTGTCTCGTTCTCTGTACCTGTATTCTCAGTCTGGACATCTGTCCGTCCATCTTTCTTTCTTTCTTTCTTTCTTTCTTTCTTCCTTCCTTCTTTCTTTCTTTCTCTCTTCCTTTCTTTCTTTCTTTCTTTCTTTCTTTCCTTTCTATTTTTTATTTATTTATCTATGTAATTTATTTATTTATTTATGGATATCTGTATTTCTTTCTTTCTGTATTTTCTGTCTCGTTGAATCTATGGACTCTTTCAATTATTTTCCAACAGGAATACTCTTAACAGTGTGACGGAGGAAATCTATCAACCAGAAAAGTAATTAAGTTCTCTTTTACATATCAGCCATGCTTAAATTCCATAAGAGGGTCTAATGCATTTGCAAGAAGCATCAACCAAGGTCAGCCTGCACAGTCAGCGCAGACTGATCTGGGTCGATTTTCTGCAGTTCAAAGGACAAGTACACCTCATGATTCAGATGGTTGTAAAACAAAATGGATTGTATGGATCAAGGATAACGTGATGGCTTGCTTTATATAATGCATCCAGGAGATGCATTAAACCCCCTTTTCCCAGATCATGGCTCATATTTTTTAACGCTCTTATTTGTTATTTAATTCAAACTTTGCGTGAAAATGTGCAAAAATTTGCTTCGAGTCTTATTTGAATACAAATTGGTGTTAAAGCACTTAGAACTGTTGAAATACTGGCTTTGGCGGCCTTAAAGACCATACAAACAGAACGAACAAACATATGAGCCATGCTTTGTGAAAAGGGGGGCGTAATGCATCTGCGAAAAGTATCGACCAAGGTCAGCCTGCGCAATCCGCGCAGGCTGACCTAGGCCGAAACTTTTCGCTATTGGTCAATTTTCTGTATGTCAAAGGACCAGTCTACCTTATAATACAGTCGGTTGTTAGAAAAAATGGATTTTATGGATCCATAACTGTAAAATGACCTGCTTGGTAGGATGCATCACGGAGATGCATTAGGCCCCCTTTTGCCAGAGGACGGCTCCTACATTACATTCCCTGTCATTCCTTTCAAGTATTCTTGTATTCAGTCAGGCTGTTAGATTTCATTGTCTCTCAATAGGATTGTTTTTAGCTGACATGTGTGACAGAATCCCTAGATTCGATTTGGCGCGCATTTCCCTTCTATAAATAAGAGGGTTGTCCCAGAAATTCGCGAACGTTGCTTATATTACTGGAAATTGACAATGAACACCATCGATTTTTTGATAGATTTAAAGTTAAATATATACCTGTGTTCATGTATAAATATCAATGTTTCTGTCATTACAAATGACAAAAATATTTACGTATAAACAGCACCAGGTGAAGGGGTCGGCGAACACTGCCGACGTCATAACCAATACATAAGGTGTTAGGGACAGAGAAACACGAGGAATTTGTTCACATTTAGAACCGGAAACGACAACAGTGATTTCGTTGAAGGCTGCCAAAAAAAGAAATCCATTTTCTATCAGTCGTAATTTGTGCAACCTTGCACCTGTCAGGGGACAACATTTGGACGAAGATACAAGAATCATCAAAGTTTCATGAAATCAAGATGAAATGGATTAAAAACTGTTTGAAAACGAGTAATAGATATTTCTTTTAAATTTACAGAATTATTCCTCTGGCAAACATTTCTGCCTCGGTACTTGTTACCGTTGTGTACTTACTAACCAACATTTCACTTCTGACGGCCATGACTTCAAGCGAGCTTGTCAACTCTTCTGCAGTCGCGATTGTAAGTATTACATTTGAGTCATGCTCCGTAATTAGCAGAATGAACCCATATCCTGCTTAATAAGTGAAATAAAATTTTCCAAACCGATTGTTAAAACCCAAATAATGCCATTTCCTTATCGGACAGTGTAGATCCAAGATCAGACTGCACGTTCTGTGCAATCTGATCTTGATCTACACTGTCCGCAAAAGGTCAGTGAGTCGCACTTGGCAGCCTAAGGGTTAAGGCATCTGCGAAGAGTATCGACCGATATCAGCCCCCGCAATCCGCGCAGGCAGACATCGGTCGAAACTTTGCGTTTGGTCACTTTTCTAAATGTCAACGGACCAGATTACCTCACGATTCTTTTTAGTGTTTGACAAGATTGACCATATTGACGCGTCATTATATGATGACTTGCTTTCTACAATGCATCACGGAGATGCCATAAAGCCGATGGAGCATGCCTCATTTTTTTTTTTTTTTTGTACATTGAATATTGCGTAAAAAAAAATGACAATTTTCGCACTCGCTGTTAGATTTACTCCACTGCTGCTCGTATGCTATCGAAGCCAGAAATTTGCTGCATATTCCTAAGCTTGTACAGAAAACTGCTCTTATTCCAAGGTCATAGCTAATCAGCTAGAATCCTTTTGAATTACATGTCGTTGTATTACTTAGAAATGGTAGTGCGTATAAAGCATTGCCCTTAAAAAAAAGAGAGGTTCGAATACATCTCTCTCTCTCTCTCTCTCATATTACGTTGTATACCTTAGATCCAATCATCTTCTTATTGTCTTACTCTTATTAGTCAAGTACCTTTTCATCATTGATGTTGATAAAGTATTTGACACTTAGAAATGGTAGTCTAAAATCTTATTGGTTCGGCTGTTTTCGAAGAAAATGTCGAGGTATTGTCATAGCCCTGTCGTCGTCTCCGTCATCGTCGTCATCGTGTAAAAACTTTGCCATTCTGTAATATCTCTGTCATTACTGCTGATATTTACTTCAAACTCGTCTATCTAATAACAGTCAAAAGGGGAACCCATACAAAAGAGACAGGTTACCATCAAAAATATTGTTTACACAGTTACGCTCCTTATTTGAAAAAGAAACCGCAGCCGAGCGTTGGCACCCTTATACTGTCCTTTTGTTTTTTCTACCTTGGCACCCTTATCCTTGGCAGGTAATCCTCAAAATATTTTTGGCATAGTAAATGTCCCTTTTTCAACTTATAATTCGTCGGGCAAGTACTTGTACATTTTATGATATTTCTGTCCTTACTGAAGATACTTACTGCAAACTCGGGTGAATAGTTAACTATCAAAAGGAGAACCCGTATACAACAGGGGCAGGTTACCATCAAAAACAATTTTGACACACTTATGCCCCTTTTTCGAAAAAGCAACTGCAGCCGAGCGTTGGCACCCTTATGCGGTGCTTTTGTTTTTTCTGTCTTACTCTTATCGATCAAATACTTTTTTTATCAATGATATCGATGAATATGAGTCATGCTCTGGCAAAAGGGGGCGTAATGCATCTCCATGATCCATGGCCCCCAAACAAGTAATCACATAATTATAGATCCATAAAAACCATTTTGTCTAACAACAGTCTGAATCATGAGGTACACTAGTCCTTTGACATGCAGAAAATTTTCCAAAAGCAAAATGTTTCGGCCAAGGTCAACCTGCGCGAACTGCGCAGGCTGACCTGGGTCGATACTTTTTGTAGATGCATTAAGCTCCCCTTTTCACAGAGCAAGGCTCATATATGACATCAATTGTTTCAGTTATGGGGTGATCGTGTCCTTAAAGGAGCTTCTGCGATATTACCAGTTGCGGTTTTGCTGTCGACCTTTGGATCAACAAACGGGACTATTTTCTCTTTTGGCAGGTTTGTACTAATTGATCGGTTAACAAAGGGTCCTTTGATATCTTTATCAATCGCTATTTGTCTTGGGACGACAAATGGCTGACAAAATCTCGTCCTAATTATTAATGCTGCACCATCAATGAAGTAATTCATTGGTTTCGACATGAAGCTATGTTTGAACGTTTGAATAATGAACTGAAAAGGTAAAATTCACCGTTATAAATGTATTTTCCTTGTTTTTCCTTGTCTAATTTTAGTACAATAAAACCCAATTTTGAGACTATGGCGACACTCCATGTTAAAAAGATTTCAATGTAGCTCTTCAACAAGGATTTTGAAAACGTTTAGAGAAAAGGAGAAAACGCCGGTTTGACGGATTCAACTGGTTGTTAGACAAAACGGATGGTATTGATCCATAATTATGTGATCACTTGCTTGATATTGCCAGAGCATGGCTCATATGTATATGAATTCAGAATTAGAAAAAAAAAATAGTAAGAATAGTTGGTGAATATGGCATCTTGGCCCGTATTCTAAACTGCAAACTTATTCATATTCTAAATTTAGAAAAAAAAAAACACCACTTCTGAGTGGCTAAACCTTTTTGTTTGGCCAATCAGAAATTGTTTCTAAGAATCCAATTTAGAATGGTTGGTGATTACAGCTCCTCGTGAAATTCACGGTTACTGTACTATTGCCAATGTGACTGCATCTTTATTTAAAACTCTTTACGACACAATATCCCGACTTTTAACGACTCTGAGAAAAAAAAGCCTTTTGAAAACATTGTGGGAAAAGGAGAAAATGCTGAAACCATGATTTCCCACAATGTTTTCTACCCTTCCCTAAACAAATTTCAATTTTTCAGTCACATTTATTTTGTCGTCTGCAAATGCTTTCAATTTGGACCAGTCTAAAATTTTGTCGTCCGGTAAAGAGTTAACTCCTTTAATTCGCGGACATTGAAGTGTTTCCAGTGGTCAATTTTTCTGTTAATTGTTTTAGTCAGGCTTTATTCAATCTGATCTTGATCTTAACTGTCCGTAAAAAAGCGAATGAAGAAATGTTTATCATATGAAGTGCATTCCCAAACAACCATGTAAGTAACGGTGCTATGCATGCATTCAGATTGTTCGATGCAGGTAAACTTCAAGCGCAGTAATTGCGAACTACTTTTCGTCATTGCCTTTAACTGGTATTTCAGAGTAGTTTATGCTGCAGGACGAGAAGGTCATTTACCAGAATGTTTGTCGTTTATCCACGTTAAACGTCTGACACCAGTCCCGTCAATCATCTTTACGGTAAGAATTGGCAATAGAGACTTTATAATTGCAAACGATAGTTATTCCCCTTAATTTTTGTCTTGAAAGTGACCTTTTGCAGACCTTTTGTGGACCGCGTAGATCAAGATCAGACTGTACAGAACGTGCAGTCTGATTTTGGATCTACACTGTCCGATAAGGAGATATTTTTCTTTAAAAGATTAGTTTGAAATCTCATTATTCTGTTTTTTTTTTTTTGTTTTTTTTTTATTATTATTATTTTTACAATGGGCTCGAAAGTTTCATTTAACTTATTTAGCTGGACAAGGTTTCTTGATTTACAGTTTATGTGTCATCCGCAAATGCTTTCAAACAGACAAGTCTGAAATTTTGTCGTCTGCTAAAGAGTTAAATGAATAAACAGAACCAATTTTTTAAACTTAAATTTTAATTCGAAGAAAGTTTTGAATGATGAAAAGCCCAAAAATTCGAAGAAAATAAGAAAATTTAGTTTACGGCATGAATATACATACGCGAAATTAGAGTTTTTCAGACGGCATTGATCAAGATAAGACTGCACAGAACGTGCAGTCTGGTCTTGGATCTATACCGTCTGCTTGTTTGAACAAGCCTGTGAGACGAAAATCTGTCTGAGTTTTATTGGATGGTATTTTGAACCGTCGAAAGAGGTCGAGTTTATAAAAAGTTAGAGGTGTATTTAAGCGTGGAATTTTCAGTTTGAAAAGAATAGCACATTTTCCGCTCTGCGATAAAACCAACGTCGATGATGCAGTTCTACTAAGTATCAACAACAAAAAAAGGTTTTAGTGAAGAAATCGTTAACTTCGATCACCCCTCAATACTATGGCCTCCTCTGTTGCCTCTATTTTCAGTGTTGTGTAAGTTTAGCAATGATTTATATCAGTGATATCGATGGCTTGGTAGATCTCTTCAGCTTCACGGCTTGGATTTTCTACGGATTGGCAGTCTCATCTTTACTTGTACTGCGCTACTCCAAAAGGGATTTACAAAAGGTCATTAAAGTAAGACCCCCCCTTTTTTTTCCTTTCTGTTACTAAAACTGTTTGAAAATATAATTGAGCCGTGCTCTGTGAAAAGGGGGCTTAATGCATCTGCAAAAAGTATCGACCCAGGTCAGCCTGCGCAGTCCGCGCAAGCTGACCTGGACCGAAACTTTTTCGCTATTGATCAATTTTCTGTATGTCCAGGGACCAGTCTACCTCATTATTCAGTAGGTTGTTACACAAAACGGACTTTAGGGATACTGTGATGACTTGCTTGGTGTCATGAATCACGGATATGCATTAAGCCCCTTTTCACAGAGCATGGCTCAATTCTATATATATTAAATGCACATACATGTATAGGACGCATTGTCAATTTATATACTGTAACTAGAATGACATTCAGAAGTATAGCACCTCTCCTTGATCCGAACCTTTGACCTATTGACCTCTAGATTAATAGGTGTCATCTTCATTTCATGGTTAACGTATGTACCAAGTATGAAAATTTTCCATCCCCAAATGTTTACTTATTGTCCAGATAAGGTTCGGTATACCAAGTAGCATCGTTTTTCACCTGCGGAGACTTGAGCTGGTCCCCATTTTATAGTCATAATAATCGATTACCTGCATGAAGAATGGTAACCACTCTACCACGGGTAGATGTGATATAGAAGACACACTCCGATTGGCTTATCCAGCTAATATATTTTATCCAATTAAAGGAATTTTCACAATAGCCTGTAAAACTTGCATATATTTGTATATGTACAACGGGGACCAGTCTACGATGGGGTTTGGTGTATTTCTCTCCATGTAAATTAGGCGGCGTGCGTTATGGTTAGTGCTTGGATGGGTGGCCAAGTCGTTGCACGTTACCAAGAGAAAGAATACGTGTGCTTAACAAATTATTAAAATCTGCAAATGAGTTACAAAAAAAAAAATCACTTCATCTTGCTTTTTGATCTGCATAATAGACCAAAAGAGAGAGAGAGAGAGTGACCTCCCTTGAATGAAAAGTAAACAAGAGTGACCTCCCATTATTTTAAAAACAGACTGGCAGAATTCTGCCCGTTTTTAGCAGCCCGTACCGATCCCTATACATTTTTGTTATATCATGGGAGGTAACCAATGTAAAAATCTACATTTTTGGTAAGAAAACGAACGAGTCTCGCGAGATGCGGTGCCCGAAACGTAGGCAAAACATTAACCGTTCATCAGACGACAAAATTTTTAGCCTTGTCCAAATTGAAAGCATTTGCAGACGACAATTTCAATGTGGCTCAAATGGTGCAATTTTTCTAAGATAGGGTAGAAAACATTGTCGGAAAAGGAGACAATGTTTTCAAAAGGCTTCTTTCCTAGGATCGTTAAAAGGCGGCATTGTGCGGTAAAGGCTTAAGTAACCCAAGTATTAAGTAACGAGAATAACGAATGAGAAATAAAAGCCTGAATATACTTATTAGACACTGTATCGCAATGGAATGTGCCTCCGTTAGTAAAGATAGTTGCATTTGATTCTATGTCATTGATTTTTGTTTGCGCATGGTCACGGTAATAGGTCTAAACGCGCCTTTATCTTAAAGAGTTCCAATAAAATGTTCGCAGTGACTACTTCCTATTCAAACATAATACGTGAAGCGTTGTTTTTAACCCTTAAATTGCTATGCACGTTTTTTATTTTATTTTATTTTATTTTATTTTATTTTTTTATTAATTTTTTTTTTCTTTTCAACTTTTGCAGAAAGTATAGATCATGATCATACTGCACAGCACGTGCAGCCTGATATTTGATCTACCCGTGAGTGTCCAGTATGGTAAGCCATGAAAAATTACGTGATGACTTTGATATCGCAATATTTTATATCGCAATATTTCAGTGATCTTAGTTATGTCCTGGAAATACCAATTCATGTGTTTAAAGGTTAGCCCTTTCCCACATAATCCCAAGTTTTCACGACTCTGAGGAAAAAGGCTTCTATAAACATTATGGAAAAGGGAGAAAATGCTTGTAACCAGCAATTTTTTTCCTACTCTCACAATGATTTTTATTCTTTACAAAACAAGCTCGTTCACTTGAGCCAAGTCGAATTTGTCGTCTGCAAACGCTTTCAATTTGGATAAATCTACCATTTTGTCGGCTGGTAAGTAAAGCTTTTAAGTGTTTAAAGCATCTACAGTCTAATTTTGTAACAACATATGGCCGATCAAGGTTTTTTTTTTTTATTGTAACCAATGGGCCGTGTTCACCAACCATTCCAATCATCAGAGCTCCAGATAGAGGGAGTGATTTTGATTATAGAATTGGATATGTTAATAACTCTCCTCTAAACCCAATGTTATGGGTATTCATTAGAATCGTCTCATTGAGACGATTCTAATGAGTACCCATAACATAGGGTTTAGAGGAGAAATAATGGATTTAGAATACCATCACTCCCTCTTATCTGGAGCTCTGCAATCATTTTTATCATTCTAATTTTGAGGCCATGCTATCACTGTATTTGAATCAGGCTGCGGGTCTTGAGCCCTGCCCTGGCAAAAGGGGGTTTAAATCCATCTACGTGATGCATTATACTAAACAAGTCATCACATGATTATGGATCCATAAAGTCCTTTAAGTCTAAAACCCGAACTGGGTCTGGAGGTACAATGATCCTTTGATATGCAGAAAAGTTACAAATAGCAAAAGGTTTTGACCCGTGTCAGCCTGCGCGGACTGCGCAGGTTGACATGGGTTGATACTTTTTGCAGATGCATTAAACCCCCCTTTCACAGATTATGGCTACATCTCTAAAATCGTAAATGAGTACGGCCCCAGAATTGCTATAAACTGTAAACTGTTGGTTCTCGACTTTCAAATCCATCTAATTTCTCTTTTTCAGACACCGATAATTTTCCCGATAGTTTTCGTCATCTGCGCAACGTTCCTCGTGCTCGTGCCGATAATTACTGCCCCTAAACTCGAGTTTCTGTACGCTTCCCTATTTGTCATGGGCGGGCTGCTGATCTACGTACCATTTGTTCACTTAAAACTTGTCAGTGCTGGTGAGTATCTGTTTCAGATTGTGATCTTGCAGCTAGGCCGAAAAACGCTTTTGAAATTTGATACATTGCAAAACATAGTTATTTGGGTTTAAGTGAAACAAACAAACTTAAAATATGAGCCATGCTCAGTGAAAAGGAGGCTTAATGCATCTGCACAAAGTATCGACTGAGGTCAGCCTGCACAGGCTGACCCTGTGCAGGCTGATCTGGGCCTAAGCTTTTTGCTTTTGGTAAATTTCCTGTATGTCAAAGGACCGGTGTAACTTCATTCAGTCGTTTGTTACACAAAATGGATCTTAGGGATCCATAGTTATCTGATGACTTGCTTTGCTTAGTATCATGCATCACGAAGATGCGTTAAACCCCCTATTGCCAGATATTGGCTCAAATCTTTATTATTCCAGTGAAAAAAAAACAGAGGTTTGTCGTAAGATACGAATCTTTGTTAGACGGAAAGTGCGACAGGTCAAATTTTTAAACAGTTGTTGAAGTGGTCCAAGTTCATTGATGGATTCAATCTAGAGTCCTTTACATATCCCATCTGAAAGTAGAATTTTACTTGGCATTCTCGTATTTTATTAGTGGAATGTCTTTTGTCCCCTTTTTCAGCTTTTATTTTCATTTAAACACTAAATGTTTGTGCAGATACACTGCATTTTTTATTGTCATTGAAAACATAATCCAATCAATTGGGTCAAATTTAAATTGTCGTAAGCAGATTCTTCAAATTGGATGGGTTTAAAATGTTGGCGTTTGTTGAAGAGTTAAACGACTTTTATGTGCTAATCTAGAGAAGGGATTTAAAACGATTAAAAAGTATTATGCAATTCCGAAATTCTAGAAATTGTATTTCATCTTTGAAGCCTGTTCCATTAGCCTGGGTTCCAGTCCGATCATTTTCCTCTTTTATATTCGGACTTCACTTTGTCAAAAATGAGGTCATTTTTGACAAAGTAAAGTCCGAATATAAATCAAAGCGTTGAAAGCACTGGTGTGGCATTTGTCACGGGAGCAATTGTGTGGAATTAATAATTTGAAAAATAAACAATAGAAATAGTTTCAAAATATTCGCTTGAAAGTCAACCTACTATATAGTCATGCACAATCCAATAGAGTAGCATGCAATTTTATGGGACGAACAAGTCCGGGCGTACAAGTTCAGGGATGAATAAGCCGAAGAACGAACTGGTTTTGGGACGAAAGAGCACGGAATCGGTCAGGAGACAAAGATTGTGTGTATCATTACACCAATAGAGCGCCATAGTGGATCAAGCTATTTTCGATAAAAAAAGAAGTTTTTTCCATGATCGATGGCCTAATCCAGTTTATTTTAATACGCCATTTTGAACTTCATATCTGAGTGCAATCAAAACACTCATTTGCCACGGAAAAATTGAACTTAATTGGGTTTACATTCTTCGGTTTTGTACAAACTACGATACATGATTTTCAAAATGCCGTATTAAACTCATAGTGGCATTGTCATCGACAAATGCCACAAAAAGGAAAAAATAATCGGACTGGAACTCAGGCTATGTTCCATGGGCAGACAATTCTTATGAATACTTGGTACATCAGTTTCTTTTGTGAAGAACTAAAGAAAAAAATACATGGACTCATTTAACTCGAAAATACTCTTATTTTCTGCACCTTTTGGCGCAACGGTTGACAAAAGTTTGTACGTGCTATATTATCTTAATGTTAATTATCAAATCTGTATCGATAGGTTTTTTTGCGATGCTTAACCCTGTCCTGAGTTTTAACGACTGTGAGGAAGAAGCCTTGTAAAACATCGTGGGAAAAGGAGAAAATGCTGATAACCAGCATTTTCTCCTTTTTCCCGCGATGTCTTCAACCCTATCAAAGACACGATCCATCTTTTAAGCCACACTGAAATTGTCGTCTGCAAATGCTTTCAATTTGGAAAATTCTACATTTTTGTCGTGTGGTAAATAATTAACTACGCCGTATCCAACAGTATCTAAACGATTTTACTGCGGCCCTTTGACTATTTATGTGTTTCCGAGGGTAACACAGTCTAATTGTAATTTTTCTACTATCATTTGCAGATAAACTCACAGTACTTTTACAGCTATTTTTCGAGGTCGCACCGAGCCCTTACCTGGCGAATGAGTAACTGGTCGCTTTACAAGTCAGGCCACTTACCGCTTTCCTTTTTACAGGACTCAAAATTCTAACTAATTCATCTAGAAAATACTTGCGGACAACAAAGTCAAATTGCTGACAACGGTTTCATCTTTCCTTGAAATATACGAAAACTTTGAGGGAAAAGGAGAAAATGCTCATCTCAAGCATTCTGTCCTTTTTCCACGATCTTTTCAGAAACCCTCTTTCTCAAGGATGTAAATTTCTAGGATCGTTTGGTAAAGAAGGGTGGTTTTTTCTTTTACTCTCACTGCGATGTTCTCAAAAGCCTTCTCCCTCAGGGTTGTAAGAACACTACATTGTAAGAGTTGATATGCACCTTAAGGTAAGGAAATCGTAAGTGGGGAACAGTAAATTTGTTATAATTGCACCCTGAAGAGTTTGATATCATTAAAATTTGAAACAGTTGAGCCATGCTGCGTGAAAAGGGTGCTCAATGCATCTGCAAAAAGTGTCGATCTAGGTCAGCCTGCGCATTCAGCGCAGGCTGACCTGGGTCGAAACTTTTTGCTATTGGTCAATTTCTGCTTGTCATAAGACCTTCTTCCCTTATGATTCAGTCGTCTGTTAGACAAGAGGGATTTCAAGATTCCCTAAATATGTGATGTCTTGCTTGGTACAATGCAAAATGGAGATGCATTAAGCTCCCTTTTCACAAAGCATGGCACAATTATATAAACGTAACACCAAGCCAACTTTTGAGCTTGGCTTTCTTCAAAATACCGTTTATAAGTAAGTAAGCAACCTATTTTCACTGCAAATTTATCATAGAACAACCTCCCTTCGGTGACAATTTTGCTGTGGAAAATAAACAAAAAATATAATTGCTCCTTTTCTGCCCACTTATTTACAAAAATATTTCAGTCATGCTCTTTAAAAAGGGGGTTTAATGTAGCTCAGTGCTGTATTATACCAACCAAATCATCATATAATTATGGATCCATAAAATCCATGTTGTCTAACAGCCGACTGAATCCTGAGGTCGAATGATCGTCTTATATGTAGAAAATTCACCAATATCAAAACGTTTCGACCCAGGTCAGTCTGCGCGGACTGCGCAGGCTGACCCAGGTCGATACTTTTTGCAGATGTATTAACCCTTATCCTGCTGAATAAAAGAAATAAAACTATATAGTAGATAATAGAAGCCCAAAAGTCTTGTTTCAAATGTATTTTTGGAGGTAAAATATCTCCTTATCGGACAGTGTAGATCAAAGATCAGACTGCACGTTCTGTGCAGTCTGATCTTGATCTACGCTGTCCGCAAAAGGTCGGTGGGTCGCGATAAGCAGCCTAAGGGTTAAGCTCTCTTTCCACAGAGCTTGGCTGATATGTTTTATGGAATACCAACAACAATAATACAACTTTTACTTGAGCTATTTACTTAGATAATTTTTATTCTAAACTAACTTGTATACATACTGACTGAAAAAAAAAAAAAATCGTATATCCGATATTGAACTTTGTGATTTGTATTGTGATTGAAATATACATGTATAAGTCATGCTCTGTGAAAAGGTTGCTTAATGCATCTGCGAAAAGTATCGATCCATGTCTGCCTGTGCAGTCCGCACAGGCTGACATGGGTTAAAACTTTTTGCTATAGGTAAATTTTCTGCATGTGCAAGGACCATTCTACCTCCAGACTCAGTCATTTGTTAGACTGAATAAATTTTATGGATCCATAATTATGTGATGACTTGCTAGGTATAATGCATCATGGAGATGCATTAAACCCCTCTTTGCCAGAGCATGACTTGTATCATTGTATTGAAATAGGAATACTTTGTGCGTGGGGGTAACTATAGGATGAATAAGCCGCGATTTAAGGTAGCAATTCGCTGTGTTCATTGTTTTAACCCCATTCCCTGTCGTATCAAAAATAGCTTTCACGGACTGAGTAAGATCAAGACCAAACTATACAGAACGTGCACTCTGATCTTTGATCTAAACCATACGACGTGTGATCCTGAACCAGTTTACTTCTATTACCAAAGTATATTTTGCAACAGTGGTATGTGTGATTTATGTATGCATTGTTCTACCTGGGGAGAAATGTCCCATCATGATATTATCAGGTAGGACTTTGTACCTTCTGAATGAGCCATGCTCTGGCAAAAGGGGGGTTAATACATCTCCGTAATGCAATATACCAAGCAAGACATCACTTAATCATGGATCCATAAAACCCATTTTGTCAAACAAACGACTGAATTATGAGGTAGAATTATACCCTGACATGCAGAAAATTAAAAGATAGCCAAAAGTTTCGGCCCATGTCGGACTGCGCAGGCTGACATGGGTCGATACTTTTCGCAAATGCATTAAGCCCCTTTTCACAGAGCATGGCTCATTAATTTATATGAGAAGTAATCTTGAGTGCCTTTGTCTCACTAATTTTCAAAGGGTCCCCTATTTCTGCAAGTTTCCCCTTTTATGCGTATTTTTCCAAACAAGACCCGAAATATGCTAATGACGTGCAAGGTAATTTGCATACTGAAGAGATATTTTACGATTAAAAAAAAATGCACGCAGAACGTATATATATTCACTCCGAAGTATTTCCGTTGTCCAGTTCGTTACTCTCTGTTATAACACAACCTTTGATACCCACGCTTTGTTTACTTCCTGCTTTACGCACGCATCTCTCCTTCTCATATTTCATTCTTAGCATAGGATGTCTTTACGACAGAATCGCCGGAAAAAAAATGCGTCTTATTAGTTTGCTGTTGCCGATTTCTTGGATTTTTTTCGACTAAATCTAGATAAATTTTTACCTTTTTAAATAGCAAGAAAAAAGAAAGAGGAAAAATGAAGGAGCATTGGGGTTTAATGTTGACAATTTGCACAAATAAGTGTTTAAGACCTGAATACAAGAAGAAACTGCTCGTTTCAACTTTTACCACAAAATGCTCAACAGTAATCATCAGCAAGGCGAATAAGAATAAACAAGACAAATCTTTGAAAAAAGATAGACGGTCTAAGAGGTCACTGACTGGAATATGAACATTGACACCATTGTATGGCTCAGTATGAAGAGAAATAAATAGAGGATATTTGTTTTTTTCGGTGAAAGATCGAAATTTTTTTTCATCGAGTGAACATCATCGGTAATAATTGTCACGAGTGGTGCAGCCACGAGTGGAAATATTACCGATGATGTTCACGAGATGAAATAATGAAGTTTACTTCGCCAGCAATTACCTCCCTTCCTTATTGTTTTGCATATCTTTGAAAAGTGAAGATTGCAGTTGGATATTATGTTTCAAACCTATATGAGCCGTGCTCTGGTAAAAAGGGGCTTAATACATCTCCGTGATGCATGATACAAAACAAGTCATCACATGATCATGGATCCATAAGTACATTTTGTCTAACAACTGACTGAATCATGAGAAGATTTCAGCCAAATCTATCCAAACGTTAAAAAGGTACATGTATCTACTTTCAAACGTAGCGAAAGTTTCATTTTTGCTTGAGTATATTGATACAGTTGGACACCTTGTCTTGTTACATTATGGAGGACCAAGTTTGAAAAAGAAGTAGTCCCTGGGCAATTAGTAAATAACCAAAGGTGAACGTTTTTTTTATTATTATTTTACGAAAACATTAACCCGCATATACATGGTGATATTTACAATAGAAATACAACAATGATATAGAATTAGATAAATTACAAAATATACTGTTTACTTAATGGAGCCATGCTTTGAGAAAGGGGTGCCTAATGCATCTGCGAAACGTATCGACACCGGTCAGCCTGCACGGTCCACCGAAATGTTTCGCTATTGGTCAATTTTCTGTATGTCAAACGACCAGTCTACCTCATGCATTAAGCCCCCTTTTGCCAGAGCATGGCTTAATTATATTTGAAAGATGTATAACCGATGAAAGATTTCGAGGGAAATAGATACCAGTCAAAGGTTCAAAATCTATCTCCCCTGCTTGTAAGCCATGGAAGGCTTTCTGTTTACTTTTACATCTAATGATCAAACAATGCTAATGATAATTTCGCTTATTTAACCCTTTACCACACAGTCCCGACTTTTAACGACCTTGAGAATGAAGCCTTTAGAAAACATTGTGGGAAAAGGAGAAAATGCTGGTAACCAGCATTTTCTCCTTTTTCCACAATGTTTTCTTTCCTTCTCAAAAGAAATTTCAATTTTTCACACACATTTATTTTGTCTTCTGCCAGTGCTTTCAATTTGGAGTAATCTAATATTTTGTTGTTTGGTAAAGATTTAAATGGCTCATGTAAAAATACATATCATCGGATTGTTTTGATTCGATTTGTTCTTCGGACATTGCACAGACTAAATGCACAAGCATCTGATAATTGTTAATGATATGTCAGCACAGTACATCAAACTTTCTAGATTCTGAACCCCTTTAACCACAAAATATAGGGGCTTTTGAAAAAAAAAATAATAATAATAATAATAGTAACAGTAAAAATAAACAAATAAAATAAAGGGAAAAGGAGATATGCTAGTATTTGGCATTTTCTCCTTTTTCTACAATGTTTACTGCCCTATCAATAGACAATTATGTTGGTTGAAACCTCATGTAATAGGTCATGTGCTTATTATTTTAATAAACGCGGAAGAAAAATGGGAGATACATAAATGACCGGGATGCCAAATCACGCCAAAATAGATGTTTTATCATCTAAGGGAGGTAATTCGTTTTGTCAATAACTCTTAAAAATGCACCGTATCTCTTAAAATGCTTGATATACGTTTCTAAATTATTTTTACAAGATATTAGAAAGTTGTACTATATATTTTTCTGTGCAAAATTAAAAAAAAAAAAAAATATGTCCACTGAATTTTTTCGTTATTGCAGAAAAATAATCAGAAAATAAGTCTTTGATGACACGTTAGAACATTTCTAATTGCTACTGTGATCTGTCTAGTGCCTTAACTCTTTGGATTAAACCCTTTTGCTATGAGAAAACATCACATTTCTAAGTATAATCATTTATTTCAGCAGTATTTGTTATTTTAAGAACCTTTTTTTGTGATACTGAAGGTAAAATTCTCCATTATACAACCAATATTCTTTTGCACCAAATGAATATATGGCAATAAAACATTTACCAAAAATATCAAATAAAAAAATGTAGCGAGTTCAAATACTTTACTGTTCTGAACTGGTATTTATAGGGCAGAATAAGCGAT
This sequence comes from Tridacna gigas, assembly GCA_945859785.2. Taxonomy (NCBI): domain Eukaryota; kingdom Metazoa; phylum Mollusca; class Bivalvia; order Cardiida; family Cardiidae; genus Tridacna; species Tridacna gigas. Next base: position 53,529,434 of record OX244034.2, read on the forward strand.
TATGAAAGAGTTAAAGGGCAAATCCGAAAATTTTTTGACTGAGCTTTATTTCCCCCCTTCAATCATCCATAAATGATGTCAGTAAAACATCTGTGCGTCATTTTCCTCAATTACTACCCGGTAACATACCATAAACCACGGTTCAATTGTCACGATGATTTACGGCCCTGAAATGGTGCATCGCTTACTTCCCCTGATTTGCTTACACAACGCCCCCCTCGCCCCCCGCCCCCTCCCCCGTCCCTGTGTAACGTCATAGAGGCAGTTAGTCTTCTTCCTTTACATAGGGATGCTGATATCCGGACGCGGTTATCCAAGTGTGAAATGGAAATTTAGAATTTAGGCCGAAAAAAAAAAAAGACAATTTGCGCAGTCTATGGCTGCAAAGTCGATTCGGGAATTCATAGAATCAGTATGTTCAGATTGTCAAGAGAAATTAAAGGAGAAAGCTATGGATTCAGCGTTTAAACCGAGGTCGGACAGTAACGACGGATTTTGTGCCAACGAATAATTCTAAACTGTGTCTGAAGAACAGGGATCGTAAATTACAGTTATATACGATCCCTGGTCTGAAACACTTTAAGGACAGTCAGTTTTTAATAAATCCAAATCTAGCAAAGATTATGGTAATTTTAGGCTACGAATGAAACCTGACACTGTGCCAACATTATTCGAAACTCCAAATCGGAGAGAGGAAAAGCCCAGACACTCCGCGAGAGCTATTTCCAAAAAGAAACTTCAGCATGAGGTAAAAATCTTTTTTCTTGAAATGAAGATATTTTGAACTGTTATTTGTACTCTTTTACGGTGCTCTGCATTATCTCTTCATTGTGGGAAAAGGAGAAAATGCTTCTAACTAGCTGCTTTTTTTCCCGAAATGTTTTCAAATCCATGTTTACTTTAGTGTGACCCGTTTTCAAAGCATCATTCCTCAAGGTTTAATCTCGGGGGTTGGGTTATGTGGTGAAGCGTAACTCTTTACCAGGAAACGAAATTTTAGATTCATCTGAGTTCAAAATTTTGCAGACAACAAATTCAATTTTAATCATATGATCTATGGTAACTCTTTATCAAACGACAAAATATTAGACTTGCCTAAATTGAAAGTATTTGCAAGCGACAAATTGAAAGTGACTAAAATGACGGTTTTTGTCTTTGGATGTATAGAAAATATTGCGAAAAAAGGAGAAAGTGCTGGTTACCAACTTTTATCGATTTCCCACAATGTTTTCAAAAGTCAGGGTTGTGTGGTAAAGGGTTAACTGTTTTTCAGAAGATAACAATCATTGTCGGAAAAGCAGAAACTGCTGGTTACCGTTTACAAGGGCTTTTGCCTCGCCCACCACCCCGGGTTCCTTGAATTTGGACCTCCAAATTTTCTTAATGACCTCCCAAAATTTAAATGTTTGCCTTCTTTTATTCACCGCATCGTCATTTTCATGGTCATCAACAGACGAAAAATTATTGTCATCGACCCTCTTATCCTCCGAAACTGTATTATTTTCTTTACAAACTGGGTCTAATATGTACGTTCTAACTGGACCAGAATCGTCTATTTCTTCCTCTTCAATATCGCTCAAGTCGCTATGGTAAACAACGTCCATATTAAAACAACAATGCCTATGACGTCATAAATCAAGGGACACAGCCCGACGCAACAAATAACTATGGGAAATAAGCGATGTTGTAAATAGTAATAAGCAGAAATATAAATTGGAATAAAGTACTTATACTGTGCTTTTTTTTTTTTTTTTTTCGAATTACAACATTACCAGAGTACCAACTAATAAAAGTAGTGTTGAAAATTAACATTTTCTGAAAGCTGTTGATTTGCCCTTTAAGAATGAGGGAAAGGTTACATGTAAAGGTTTATTAAAATACGGGTATGATCATGTATGATAATCGATCTTTGAATGTTTATGTACACTTGTGTTGAAAAAATATAATTGACCGATACTCTGGAAAAGGGGATTAAATGCATCTCCGCGACCCATTATACCAAGCAAGCCATTACAAAATTCTTGATCCGTACGATTAATTTTGTCGTACAACCAACTGAATCATGAAGTAGGCTAGTCTTTTGACACGCAGAAAATGTACAGTCAGCGCAGACTAACCTGGGTCGATACTTTTAGCAGATGCATTATAACCCCTTTATAACAGATTAATATGTAACGTTTTTCGATTTAAAGAATCGTTTTGATGCATCTGCTGTATAACGTAAACACCTCATGGTGTTTCCAACCCTGCGTTGCAGCTGCATTTTCAGTGAAGATTCAAAGTCGAAAATGGGGCATAAAAATATCATGTAAAAATATTTTGAAGATAACCTGCCACTCTTATGAGTTCCCTTTTGATAGTTAACAAGAAGCCCGAGTTTTAAAGAAATATTTTTAGCATTGACAAAGATATCAGAAAATGTCAAAGTTTTTACACGATGACGACACAAATGACGACGGGGCTGTGACAAGACCTCAACGTTTTCTTCGAAATCATTTACACGAGGGGTGATCAAAAAGTTCTCGGAAAAGTGCTATAATTTTCCTATTAAGCCTCCAAAACATTTGATTTCTTTAATGAATATACTTGAAGATATTTTGGTTTAGATTGCAAAATTTAAAGTTTCAAGCTTTCATACTCATTAAGTTTCCGTTACTATAGGAACGTCACAGACCGGATACCGTAAAATGATATTGTAGTGACTTTGCAATGTTTGAAAGCAAAGGTTTAATGTCCGCATATGGAAAAGAGTTAAACAATCACATGGTCAGCAATGTACAGTGTGCAATCAACATCTGTCAGTTACTTGTCAGCTAGATATGGGCTGGGTGCAACTTCGAAAAACAGCTGTAACAGTACTGTGAGTCTATCTGCAAATGGAAATAAAAACAAACGATACCGTTAGACGCGTTAAACCGACAGTTGTGGGAGACAGTTAGTGCACTGGTAGAGCGTGGCCTCTCATACCAATGGTTCGAATTCCGTGATGAGTGGGACCAAACTTTGGGCGAATTCTCCTTAAGCCCCCTTTTCTTAGATCACTGCTCATTTAAAACATTTAAATATTCATTACTTGCTCCTATTATCTTAGTTTATCGAAGACTTCGTATAATGAATGGGCTACCCTGTATCAAACCGAATCATAAGGAAGGCAATCACTGGCTTCTTATCGTATTGTCCCAATTTAGTATCTTGATGGCATCTGTTACATTTTAAAGGCATTAATCACTATTGCGGACAGTGTAGATCAAGATCTACATTGTCCGATAAAGGAGATATGCTTTCCCAAAAATACATTTGAAATAAACGATTTGGTTTTTTTTTTTTTTTTTTTACTATTGGCTTGAAAGTTTCATTTAGCAGGTTAAGGGTTAATAGTTTGAAACTAAACCGACTTTTATAACAAACGGAAAACTTGAGTTACCGAAAGAAATTTTACAAGAACATAATTATTTCAATGCCTCTAACACTTTACCAAACAACCTTTCGTTTTAACGACCCTGAAGAAACATTGTGGGAAAAGGAGAAAATACTGGTAACCATGACTCGACTAAAGAAACGGACGAAATAGATCAAAGATCAGGGCCCATATCCACAATCCATTCTTAAGAACTTTCTTAGTCCTTTTCTTAAGAATGTTCTAAATTTGAAAATGACGCATCCTCTGATTGGCTAAACCGGATGATTTAGCCAATCAGAAGTTATTTTCTAAATCCAGATTAAGACTAAGAATGGTCAAGGTTTAAGATAAGATAAGGTTTATTCAAGTAAAAGATGCATGACAATACATGGTAAAACATAAATAAACATTAATAAAAACATAAATATCACAATTTATAGCTGGTTACCATGGCTGCCACATCCACATCCAGGATAACGCAAAAAAGATATGTATATATAATCTCTTATTTTCACTGTTCCATTTCCATGGTTGGTAAGTACGAACCGAGATTTCACGTTTTGTCAGTCTGATCCCGATTCATGCTGTCCGTAAAAAAAGTCCCTGATTGAGGGTCAAAACTCAAAGAAACAAATAAACAAAAAAAAAAAACTTTTCAAAAGTCGGTATGATATATACAAACCGATACTTACCCGCACTAATAAGTTTGAAGCGTACAAGTGGTACATAAAACAGCAGACCGCTGAGCATAAATAAGAAAGCGTATAGAAATTCAATTTTGGGATCTTCAAGTATTGGTGCAATCACAAGGTACGCACAGCAGAGGACAAACAAGATTGGGAAAACGATCGGGATCTGAAAAAGACAATTCGTTCGTTCGTTCGTTCGTTCGTTCGTTTGCTTAGAGTTTAACACTATTTTAACAGTTATATCACGACGGTCCCGACCGGGTAGCCCAGTCGTTCGCGTATCTAACTCGTGACCTGGTTGTTGCGGGTTCGATACCCGTTTGAGGCAAACTTCCTTTCGGGCGATTTTTCGACTCTCACCACTGATGCAAGTGAGAAAAGCAGTCAGTGGCTTGGAAAGAAAGTTGTGCCAGTACTGGTGTGAGAAAGCCTGGAAACAAATGTGTAGGTGCACTGATCGCCGTAATATGACCTTAGCCGTTAAAGCGGCGATACACTCCGATACAAACAAAGAAACAAACAAATCACTGCGGTCAGTGCACCTACGCATGCATTTCCTGGCTTTCTCACACCAGGAGTGACACACTTTTCTTTCCAAGCTACTGACTGACTTTTCTCAGATGCATCAGAGGTGAGAGGTGAAAAATCGCCGTAAAGAAAGTTTGCCTCAATCAGGCATCGAACCTGCAACTGCAAGATCACGGGTCAGATACGCTAACGACTGAGCTACTCGGAGGAGCCTTAAAAAGGCAAATTAGAGGACTTTTAAACCTTTTACCACACAATCCAGGGTTTCAATCAACTGGTTCCAAAGATGTAGATCTATATTGCAATATCAAAGCAGTTCTTGTCAGCATATCTGGCAAAGATCGGACAATGCAGATCTGAGATCGGACTGCACCTTCTGTACAGTCTAATCTTGATCTGCATAAGCAATTAAATCCGAGTTTAGTTAGGCTTCATGTACATAATATGTAAGCCGTGCTCTGGCACAAGGGCAATTATTGTAGGCCTATCCCCTTGATGCAATATACCAAGTAAGGCATCATATAACTAGAGATCCATAAAATCCATTTTATCTAACCACCTGACTGAACCATGAGGTAGACTTGTCCTTTGACATGTACAAAATTGACTAGTACCAAAAAGTTTCGACCCAGGTCAGCCTGCGCGTACTGCGCAGGCTGACCTGAGTCGATACTTTTTGCAAATGCATCACCCCATCTTTTTTTTTTATACAGAGCATGGCTCATATCATTCTGCATGTAGAATGAGGGCCATTCTTGAGTTATTTCCCTTGATTCCTCCCCAGTACTACATTGGTCCTGAAGAGGGGATTACTTGGATTTTATCCTTGACTTTCTTGCACTACACAAATATGTTCTTGAGACAATATCTCACCTAAATCTGGTAAGATTGTGTAACAAATCGATATATACGCATTTCTCTGATGATTGAAAACATGATCAGCTTTAAAATTATATTCGGATCTTACATATAATCATAAATCAAATTATATTTATCGCAACATCCCCAAGGGAGTCAAGGATAAAAACAGAGGAACACAGGTAAAAGGACCAATCTGTGATTTGGTTACCTTTACTCTTTATCTGGCAAGGGAGATATACTGGCTTACAGGAATGGCCCTCATTGTTTTTGAAGGCCTGTTAGGTTATCAGATCTATCTCGGTATACAAAGAATGGAATCTTACCTTGACGATTCGTTCAGCGTCCTTTTTCGTGTAACGCAGTACAAGTAAAGTGGACACCGCCGTTCCGTAGAACAGCCAAGCTGCGAAACTGAAGAAATCTACCAGGGATTCGATGTTACTGATTGAAATCATTACTAATGTAAGACAACTCTGAAAATATAGACAAAAGATGTGACCACGGTAATTACAGATAGTCAAATTAAAAAAAAAGAACTTTATTTCTCTTTTTTAAATTTCAAGTTTAGCTACTCATTAGAATATTTTCCCATTATAAAATCCTCGACCGTCCATGATTCGTGCAAATTAGCAAGAACCAACCGTCAGTCTTATGCGTGTTTTTCTTCCCCGCATAGCTTCTAATTATTTTAACTGTTTACGTTTAAAACCAAGCACGATCGCATTCTATTTCTTGAGGTACCGTCTTTGAACCGTGCCCAGGATGAATGACGTCATATACACTTCCTTTAAAGGCCAAGCTAATTTCAATTGTCGTTTATCATTGTTGTGTTAACTTAGGTATGAAATTGTAAAGGATACTTGCGGATTTACTCAGAAATAAGTTTGGAATTCTTTTATTGCTAGAACTGACATGTTTTTGATGTCATAGTCGATAAATGCATTATTACAGTACTGAAAATGTACACGGAATCCTTTTCGCAAAACACACGATATAATCGGTTTAGCCCTACTGTCGAAAAAGTAGGTTGGATTATCGTAAAAAAGAAACATTCAGGTTAGTCTGGTACCCCGCCGTACTTCAAAAGTACGTCAGGCAAAGCGCAATAATGGCGGCCCCCGTTTGTAATATGCAGAAGTAACGGATTATTGTTATTTCACTTGATCAAATCCTACTATAGTCTGAATTGAAAACAGGTAGGTTGCAAAAAAGTAATGGCAGTTAGTGTTTTTAATTGTCGTTCTTATTTAGTGAGAAAAAATACGTATCAGAATTGCTTTAAGTATCCGAAATTTCAATTGACCGACATAACGTCCGAAAACAGGGCTACTTTTAAAACGATTCATAGTCAAATTTATATTTAAACCATATCCAAAAAGCACGTTTTAGATTCGGTAATGTATATTTTGCGCAAAATTAATCTCATTTTATTCACTGATCAAACTGGATCACATCAAATTAAGAAAAATAGGATAGCATTCAGTGCTAAGCTTGAGGTCGCCATGGAGGCCGCCATTATTGCGCTTTGCCTGACCCTATAACGTAGTGGTAGGGGCAGGTAATCCAGACTACATTCAGATATGCCATGCGAAAATACTGACATATGGAAAAGTATTTCATGTTTTTCTGACAGTAAAATGTATTTGAAAAAAAGTGAATGAGATTTTTTTTTTTTTTTTTTCATTTTGGGGACAGGTCTCGAATTAAGCCTGTATTTGCTCTTTTAAACCCATTTTGATGCAACTTTCGGTAATAGAGCTTCCGGAAGGAAGTCGAAAGCCGGCAACCTACTTTATTACGTTATCTTCTCACCTGATTCATCGGTATCGTAGTCTGGATTACCTGTCCCTACCACTACGCTATCGGGTTAAACAAAGCGCAATAATGGCGGCCTCTTAAGCGTCCTCAATGCTTCCCTACGTACCTACATGCTTCCCCGTTTCCCGTAATTTCATGTGATCCAGTTTGATCAGTTAATAAAATGAGATCAATTTTGTACAAAAAATACATTACCGAATCTAAAATGTGCTTTTGGGGTATGGTTTAAATATAAATTCGACTATGAATCATTTAAAAGTAGCCCTGTTTTCGGACGTTATATAGGTCCATTGACATTTCCGATACTTAAAGTATTTCTGATATGTAGTTTTTCTCGCTAAATAAAATAGACAAGTAGAAAACTCAATGCCATGACTTTATTGCAAGCGATCTGTTTTGAATTCAACCTATGATCCGATTTGATCATGTGAAATAACAATATCCCGTCTCCTCTGCATATTATCAACGGGGGCCGCCATTATTGCTCTTTGCCTAATATACTCTTGTAGTACGGCGGGGTACCAGACTATCGGTATCGCTGAAATGCGTGCGGTCACGATCGAAGTACGGGCACGATCCAAGGACGGTCGGCGGCTCACAAAAGGGAGGGGATGTTTCATTTCGAGGGTAAAAAAAAAAGTTGAAAAAGATGTTTACTTTTGCCTTTTAGCGTTATATAATATTCGTAGATCTAGTAACATTTGAAATACATCAATGTACATATATTGCCCATACTCTTTGTAGTACTGTTTAAAGTTAACCTTTAGGCTTCTAAGCGTGACTCAAGGAGCTTTTGCGGACAGCGAAGATCAAGATCAGACTGCACAGAACGTGCAGTCTGATCTTAGATCTACACTGTCCGTTAAGGAAATATAACTTCCCTCTCCACCACCCCATCCCCACCCTCGCCCCGGCCCCCCCCCCCCCCGAAAAAAAAACTCAGAATTAGCAAGAATTTTGGTTTTACTATCGACTGGAAAGTGTCATTATAACATAATTAGCAGGTTTACTCATTACCAAACGACAAAATTTTAGACTGGTCCAAACTGAAAGCATTTGCAGACGACAAAATAGACGTGACTGTAAAAATGAAATTTGTTTCAGGAAGGGTAGAAAACATTGTGGGAAAAGGAGAAAATGCTGGTAACCAGCATTTTCTCCTTTTCCCACAATGTTTTCAAAAGCCTTCTTCCTTAGGGTCGTTAAAAGTCGGGATTATGTGGTAAAGAGCTAAGGGTTAAATAAGTATTTACGAATACGTTATGTCAACGTCAATTTTCACATGACGTCAGTATCGGGTAGGACCACCTGCAGGGGTACCTATTGACCAATCATTCTTAAGAAAAGTCTTATTCTTATTTTCCAAGATTATCTAAATTTGAAGGTAACACAACTTCTGATTGGCTAAAACAATACTTTTTGCAGATGCATTAAACCCCCTTTCACAGAGCATGTGTCATTTATACAGGTTACAATTTGGGAAGTTACAGCGATGGTTTCTCAATTAAGGTGGGTGCTAAACACAGTTACAAATTTGTGTTGATCAGACTGTACTGGAAATGAGTCTCCGAAAGCGAACTCTTTACGCATTTACTTCAACACGACTTTGATAAAGTAAAGGGAGATAACTATCTCTTTCAATCATGAACTAAGGGAGACAACTCTCTAGCTAACAAAGCTTACCGTAAAGATGATTGACGGGACTGGTGTCAGACGTTTAATGTGGACAAACGACAAAAATTCTGGTAAATGGCCTTCTCGTCCTGCAGCATAGACCACTCTGAAGGCATTGACAAAAAGTAGTTCACAATTACTGCGCTTAAAAGTACATTGAAGTACACCTGGAAGTAGGATTGTTACAGATAGACTTATTTCGAGATGATCTGAGTAGTATGATTATTCATGATTATTATACGGTATCTGAGTAGGTAGTTTACAGGTCTTGAAACCAGGGGTTCGCTAGTTCGATTCCACAACTCGGCCGTTTTCGACTCCCCCGATGCATTTCTCTCTCGCCTCTGAACATTTTTTCGACGACGTTTATGTAGAAAAGCAGCCAATGGCTTGTGCGAAGTACTGAAACAAGAAACTACAGGAAAATATGGTTAGATGCACTGGTCCCCACGATATGAATGAAATAATGTTGACTTGCCTTCGCGATAGAACTGTAGTAATGTTAAAAAGGGCGTTAAACAACGTACAAACAAGCAGTTAAACTAAATTCGTACCTTCGTAACCGAGGGTGGGTCAACACTTTACAAAACAGTCCCGAGTTTTGACGAGAAAAAAGGCTTTAAAACATTGCTGGAAAAAGAGAAAATGCATGTTATAAGCATTTTTTCCTTTTTCAATGATGTTCAACTATTTCAACGGCAAATTCCACCATTTGAGTCACATTTAACTTATCATCTACAAATGAGCCATGTGAAAAGGGGGCTTAATGCATCTGCGAAAAGTTTCGGCCCAGGTCAGCCTGCGCGGACTGCGCAGGCTGACCTGGGCCGAAACCTTTCGCTATTGGTCAATTTTCTGTATATTAAAGGACCAGTGTACTTCATGATTCGGTCGGTTGTTAGACAAAATGGACTGTATGGGTTCATGATCACGTGATGACTTGCTTGGTAGCATGCATCACGGAGATGCAGTAAGTCCCCTTTTTCCAGGATCATGCCTCAAATGCTTTGGATTTGGAGAAGTCCAAAACTTTGTCGTTTGGTAAAGAGGTAAAGAGCTCATATTTAAGCTAACCTGCCACAAGCGAACATAGTCCCGTTTGCCGATCCAAAAGTCGACAACAAAACAGCAAATGGCAATATCGCAGAGGCTCCTTGAAGAACACGATCACCCCACAGCTGAAATAAATGGTGTGATTTATTCGTCAGCATTGTTCGAGAATAAGCATCTAAACATGATATTTTCCCCAACGTTACAAAATGAGCCATGCTCTTGTAAAAAGGGACTTAATGCACTCCCTTAATGCATTATTCTGAGCAAGTCATCACATTATCATTGATCCATAAAGTACATTATGTCTAGCAACCGACTCAATCATGAGGTACATTGGTCCTTTGACATACAGAAAATTGACCAATAGCGAAAAGTTTCGGCCCAGGTCAGCCTGCGCGGACTGCGCAGGCTGACCTGAGTCGATACTTTTTGCAGATGCATTAAGCTCCTTTTCACACAGCATGGCTCAAATATTTTGGGTAAGCATTTCTGGAAAACCGACTGACTTCGGTCACCATGGGAAACATCATAAAAATCAAGAAATTCATCGAACTACTCCTGGACTATTTGTCAAGGTTGGTTAAGTTTTTTTTTTTAAATAGAACTAGTCAGATCTTTATAATCTCAGCAAACGTAGAAAAGAAGATTTATCACTGACTAAAGTAAGGCAATAGATTTCAAGTCATTAGTAAACAAGAATGACAAATGTACGCAAAAAATATTTTCAGTGGTATTTCCTCAATGGGGTAGGTACGTAGCCTTCTAATTTAGATTTCGAGCCAGAGTTTAACCGAGACTTGTGGGAATATCACGTGATCAATAACTAGTGCTGATTACGGGGATATAAACTGGACCTCATAATTGCTCAGAGCTGACGTCATGTAGGGCAACTGTTGTAAAATAGACATGTCAGAAAAAATGTTCTGTATAAACTAATATTGAGGTAAATGCCTATGAAGTGCATACCAAATGATATTTTATTATGTCTGCACAAAGTTGGAAGCTTTCATATTAGTTAAATTGAAATAACTAGAAAAGTTTAATCCTTTGAAAAGGGGCAGATTTTATGAAGCAATCGGTATCTATCGGCAATTTCTCTACAAGAAATTTTGATGTATAGCATAAAAACCAAACAGGCTGAAGAAGGAGAAAATAGGAGGAAAAAATTCATTGCCGATTAAGCCATTTCCTCTGGCTTTGTTTTTTGAGTCCATTTAACCCGTAAGCTGCTAAGCTTGACTCACTGACCTGTTGTGGACAGTGTAGATCAAGATCAGACTGCACAGAACGTGAAGTCTGATCTTGGATCTACACTGTCCGATATGGAGATATTTGTCTCCAAAAGATAAGCTTGAAATAACATTTTTCGTGTCTACGATATGCTTGAAAGTTTTATTTAAATTGTTTAGCAGGATAAGGGTAATGATTGGGTATGTATTTCAAGATAATAGGATGGCAATACTCACAAGGGCGACTGCTGACGAGCTGAGAAGTTCCCCAGAGGTCATAGCCGTCAGATAAGATATATTGGTCAACAAGTATATACCGGTAACCAGTATCAAGGCAGCAATGTTCGCTCGAGGAATATTTCTGTAAATTTCAGGTTAACTTTCTCAAAGCGACAGGCAAAACATAATGGCCTTTGCAGACGGTATAGATCAAGATCAGACTGCACTGAATGCCTTCGAAAACATTGTTGGCACAAACGATATAATGCTAGTTAGAAGCATCGTCTCTTTTTCCAATAATCGATTCAACCGTTTTAGATACAAATACGACAGTTAAGTGAAATCTAATCTATCTAATCGTCTGCTCAGGCTTCCAGTCCAGAGAAGTCTAAAATATTTTTTGGTCTGATAGAGAATAATTAGAGCAGTACAGGAGAGTTGTAGTTTAAATAAAAAAAAACTTGGAGTACCGCATACGGGTGCCAACGCTCAGCTGCGGTTGCTTAACCTTCAGTGGCCTTGCTTGGCCTTCAGTGACCTTAAGTCGAAAAGGGGGGCATAACTGTGTCAAAAATACTTTAATGGTTACCTGCTCTTGTTGTATAGGTTTCCCTTTCGATAGTTAAGACCTTGCCAAAGTTTGAAGCAAATATCCTCAGTAATAACAGAGATATTACGAAATTTCGAAGTTTTGGCAGGACGAAGCAGTCGACGATGACGACGCAGACAACCACGCAGACGACGACAACGCCAAGGCTACGACAATATCTCGGCATTTTCTTCGGAAACAGCCGAGCTAACTAACCGACCGACGGCAATCAAGTTTTCGAGGAAAAGAATGACAAATGTTTGAAAAACGAAACTGTTTAAATTTGTTGAAAAAGAGATTGTTTTACAAAATAGCGGCGGTCTGGGAAAAGGGGCGTTTGATGCACCTTCGTAATCGTTTATACATTCTTCAAGCAAGTTCTAGCATAGTATGGGTCCGGTTTGTCCCGAAATCGGCTGAAGCATGAGTCAGAGTGGTCCTTTGACATATGGGCCATGGTCTGTGAAAAGGGTGCTTAATGCATCTGAGAAAAGTATCGACACAGGTCAGCCTGCGCAGTCCGCGCAGGCTGACCTGAGCCGAAACTCTTCGCTATTGGTAAATTTTCTGTATTTCAAAGGACTAGTTTACCTTATGATACGATGGGTTGTTAGACAAAATGGATTTTATGGATCCCTAATAATGTGATGACTTGCTTAGTATATTGCATCACAGAGATGCATTAAGCCCCCTTTTGCCAGAGCATGGCTCATATATAAAAAGAATTACCAACTGCAATAAGTATGGACCCAGGGCATGCTGCGCGGACTGCGCAGGCTGATTGGGGTCGATACTTTTTGCAGATGCTCTAAACTACCTTTTCACAGAGCATATCTGAGGTTATTGTTTCTTCCGCTAGCAATAAATACATATCTCAAGAGAGCAGCCGGGATAATAAAATGAAACTGCTGAAACACTTAAATGTTGACATGAGACTTGGAATTCCTGCATTTCAATAGAAGAGCTTTAACCAACGTTAAATCAACCCTTTGTCTGATAAGCTCGATACAATGACTTTTTTGCGGGCTGCGTAGATCAGGATCAGACTGCACAGAACGTGCTGTCTGATCTTGTATCTTCACCGTCCGATAAGGAGATTTCTTCCCCATCCCCCCCCTCCGAAAAATGTCTTTTAAGTAGTAGAATTTTGGGGTTTTACAGACAGCTTGAAAGTTTCATTAAATTCATTTAGCAGGATAAGGGTTAAAATAAAACTCGAAGCAAGGATGTGCATCTTTCCGCAAGAAAAATGAATTCTACCAAAGCAAACAATGAGGGTAGTGTTATGGATATATATAATAAAATGTCATTACTTCTCGGGCTGATCAATTTCTTCCGTCAAAGAGTTCAAGCTATTCCTGTGGGATAGAAAGAACTTATAAACAGTATATTTCCTCAACATTATACATACATACATAAGTTTTTTCGTGAAAACAGGCCCAGGATATCTACAAGGTATATGACCTGTACATCGCAGACAAAGATGGGAATTGCGTCACGCCCTTCTCTTTCCAATAAAACAATATTAACTGTAATAACACACTGTCATAAAAACACTTGTTTAGACCGTTACATATTAACGCATTACATCATTTTAATGTGTTGGTTCTTTCACACATCAGAATCTACGTGCGACATTCTTTCTTTTCTGTAGCAAACCACCTTCGTAAACATTCGGGCAAAAGGGAAACTTTCTCGGATGGAAAACTATATTTAAAAAAAGCTTCCAGAGAGAGAGACAGAGACAGAGAGACAGACACAGACACAGACAGACACAGACAGACAGACATACAGACAGACAGATAGACAGACAGACAGACAGACAGTTTTCTGCACGTCTAGTTTTAGAATAGCGATATCGCGAGACTAAAGAGATTCAGGGGAGACCACTCTCGCTTCCTGCACATTTGATTCAGGTTTCGACTTTGTGACCGCTGAAGTAAGTGAATTATATACATGACATCGCCTTTTAGTATTAATTTTTTGCTAAAATTCTTTTAGTTTCGATTACTAATTTCAAACTATACAAACAACCTATTATGTTAGATATACTGCCAAACTCCAAATGTTTAAGATGCTCTAGTATCACGATAGCCAGTGCCAGTTCTAGTATGTATATCTACAACGGGGACCAGTTTAGATTTTTTGGTACCTGTGTTGGTCCGGATTTAGCGAAAAACACAATCGGTTGACATGTTTTTTTAAGCACTATGTATGCACTATTGAGAGCAACCGACGGAGAAGCCATAGTTTTGCCATTAAGGGATCTGTGAAGCCAGAAATATGGTAAATTTTACTGTGTTTTCAATGTGGCAAGAAACCAGTGGTGTGAAACCTTAGCCTCCTCAGAATGAAAAGTCCTCTGCCGGAAGTACACTACTTACCAACCGTCATACGCCCAAAGTGCTTGATAAAGAGCAAGTGCGATAGCCGAGGGTGAACTTGTAGTGCCTTTAAAACTGTCCTTGAACTCAGATGTCTCCCCTGATACAGAAACGAGGGGGAAAATAATACTAACAATTGTAAATTGCACTCACAAGAACTTTTATAATTGGGCCATGCTCTGACAAAAGGGGGCCTAATACGCCTCCGTGATCATTATACCAAGCAACTTATGATATAATTTATGGATCCGTAAAGTCTATTTAGTCTAACAACCGAGTAAATCACGAGGTAAAATAGTGCCTGGACAAAAATTTCGACCAATGTCAGCCTGCGTCAAATATATGAGAATCGCAACACTTTTAATTGGTATGCATGAAGTTTACTTGTATTTTAAACACAGAATTGTTTGATTTGCCATGAAATTCAGGCACAAAGCAGCAGTATGTTTGTAACTTTCGTTAGAAACGCATATTGACCTACCTTTGGCAAACTGCACGAAACCCCCTACAATGATTATAGCAAGTGCAGCTAGTTTAGCAATGGTAAAGATGATTTGGACGTGGTTCGATATTTTGACACTGTAGCAGTTGACTAGCATTAGGGCCACTGAAATATATGTTGCCGAACATCATACTAAATATCTAAGCCATACTCTGGCTAAAGGAGGTTTAATGCATCTAAATGATGCATTATATCAAGCAAGTCATCACATAATTATGGATGTATGAAATTCATTTTATCTAACAAACGGCTGAACCATAGGTAAAATGGTCCTTTGACATCCAGTAAATTTAGCAAAAGCAAAAAGTTTCGACACAGGTCAGCCTGCGCGGACTGCACAGGCTGACCTGTGTCGATACTTTTTGCAGATGCATTATATACCCCCTTTTCACAGTGCATGTCTCATTTATTTAAAAAGGTATTTCATGTTTATTCATCTACTTTCTTTGCGAATAAAAAAGGAAAAATAATGATAAGACTTTAGAGAACATTATTCATCGAAGCAAACATGCCGTTTGTTACCAGACAAGTTAGATTTATTATTATTGTTATTATTATAAAATATCCTCATCTTACTCGTGTAGGTCTCAGTCGGTAGCGCACAGGACTTGAGAACAGGAGGTCGCTGGTTCGATCCCCGGCCTGGCCAATTTCTTTCCGAGGATTGATGATAGTCATTGCGACAGGATTCATTCCTCTCTCACCGCTGACTATTGTTTCGACGATGGTTATGTGGGAAAGCAGTGGCTTGGAAAGAATATTATGCGGAGTACTGGTAAAAGAAACTCCAGAAAAGCATGGATAGGTGCACTGGCCGCCGCGATATAACTGAGATAATGTTGAAAACGGCGTTAAACACCATGCAATCAATCAATACTCGTATAGGTATTCTGTACACAGCCATCACACACACACACACTTTACACATCCACCTCGGCAGACACTGGCATATTTAATCAGTTTAACTCTTTACCAAACGACAAAATGTTGGACTCGTCCAAATTGGAAGCATTTGCAGACGACAAATTGAAAGTAGCTCAAATGATGATTTCTGTCTTTGAAAAGGGTAGAAAACATTGTGGGAAAAGGAGAAAATGCTGGTGACCAGCATTTTCTCCTTTTCCCTCAATGTTTTCAAAATCCTTCCCCCTTAGGGTCGTTAAAAGTCGGGTGTGGTAAAGGTACATATTCAGTTACCTATTGCAACAGCCGCAACAATCTTTATCGGCAGCTCTGCTTCTCCACATATAGGTAGAATCCCAACCATGTATTTTGCAAATGTTAAAATGATTATACTGATACACGAAGAGCGAATAATCATAACATTAGTCCAGGCGAACACAAATGCTGGTACTGGTCCCAGGGTCTCAAGGATGTACGCGTATTCGCCCCCAGATTTCGGAATCAAAAGCCCAAGTTCTGCATAGCATATTGCACCTGAAAACAGAAATTTGAAATCTACGCATTGGAGAGACGAAGTGTCATTTTGAACTTGAGAAACGAGGCGCTTTCTTTTCACCAGACAAATGAGATGCCATATTTGCACCGGAGAAACGAGGACCTATTTTGCACTGGGGAGACGAAGGACATTTTTGCGCTGACTAAACGAGGCGCCATTTTGCACTGGAGAAACGAAACACCATTTTGCACAGGAGATAGGAATGACAATTTTACACTGGCTAAACGAGGCGCCAGTTTGCACCTGAAAACAGAAATTTCACACAGAAGAGGGCATCTGAATCAGCACGTAACTTTTCATCTGCTTCGAGAAGCTCGACCTCTACGTCTACGTTGACCACACGCTCAAACCTTTACCAAACAATTCTGTGTTTTTAATGACCCTGAGGTGGAAACCTTTGGAAAGCATTGTGGGAAAAGGAGAAAATACTGGTTACCAGCATTTCTCCATTTTCAACAGTGTTTTATTCTTCTTCTAAGACAAATCTCAGCATTTCTGCCAGTGTCTTGTCATTCCGAGGGAAATTTATAATGTTGCTTCGTAAGCCTTGTAACTGCTGCTGCCACCTTCCGGTCTGTACGCGACATTGTTGTTTTGGAAGTAACCTTGGCTTTAAAAGTGCGTGTAAAGGTGAATTCACCCTTGCAGCACCGTAGGCAAATACGGGAGCTTTTGCGGACAAGATAGATCAAGATCAAAACTGCACAGAAGGTGCACTCTGATCTTGGATCTTTACCACCCAACGCTTTAAACAAGCCTACGAGATGAGATTCTTTCTGAGTTTGTGTAGATTGTTTTTTTAGTCGTTGAAAGGGATTCGAACTTATATATGAGCCGTTCTCTGGGAAAAATTAAAAAAAAAAAAGGTAATCTCATCCTATACCACGCAGTCCCGACTTTTAACGGCCCTGAGAAGGAGGCTTTTGAAACGATTGTTGGAAAAGGAGAAAATGTTGATAACCAGCGTTTTCTCCTTTTCCAACAAGGTTTCCGAACCTATCAAGGACAAATTTCAATCTTTTCGTCTGCAATTGCTTTCAGTTTGGACCAGACTAAAATTTTGTTGTTTGGTAAAGAGTTTATGTATCTGTGTGATGCATTATACCAGGCAAGTCATCACATAATTATGGATCCATAAAATCCGTTTTATGTAACAACTGGTTGAATCCTGAGATCCTTGGATATACAGTAAAAATACGTATTCATATAAGTACGATGACGTCGTATTGGGCTCGCAACATGCGAAATGAGACCTTCGGGCATTTGCGTAAAGTGCCGTCCCGGATTAGCCTGCGCAGTTCGCGCAGGCTAATCCGAGACAGCACTTTACGACTACGTAAGATTTTTTCATACAGTATAATTTCCTGAAACAGAAAATTGCACAAAAATGGGAAGTGTCGTCTCAGATTAGTTACAGAGTGCACAGGCTGATCGGGGACATCACACTTTTACGCATACGCCAGAAGGCCCCTTTTCGTGTGTTGCACGCCATTTAGTCTTATGAAAATAGACGGGGTTCCAGATTGCAAAGCCTCTAAAACAATGTTTCAACGCCACATTGGCGACTTTTTACAGCATGAACCCGTCAAGTTTTTTTTTTTACTGCAAAGCTCTGGCAAAAGGGGCTTAATGCATTTCTGTGATGCATTGTACCAATTAAGCCATTACGTAACTATGGATTCAGAGTAGCCACTTTCTTTAATAACCGACTGAATCATGAGGTAGACTAGTCCTTTGGACATACAGAAAAAAGACCAATAGCGAAAAGTTTGGGCCCAAGTCAGCCTGCGCGGACTGCGCAGGCTGACCTGGTCGATACTTTTCGCAGGTGCTTTAAGCCCCCTTTTCACAGAGCATTACTGAAATCTAAAAGGGACCCTTTAAAAAAAGATAAAAATAGGATCGTATACCTATTAAGGATATTAGTCCACCAAGAACCCAGACTATGAGAGAAAGACCGACAGACCCCGTCTTTTGTAGGACGCCTTTCGGAGATATGAAGATACCAGAACCTGTAAACAGAAACCTGTCTTTGAGGCTACCTCTGTTCAGAAGGCAACCTGTATTAAGCGTGCATATTGTGAGTTCTCAGTGAAGGCAAATATGTTAAAATGTACCTGTACTAAGCAAGCACCTGTCTTGAGCAAGCACTATCTCATTGTCCCTTGCGCGCTTGCTTAATGGGGATCATTCCTGTAAGTCAAATTATCTCCCTTGCCAGATAAAGACTAAATGTAGCCATCAAGCAGATTTGTCCTTTTACCTGCATTCCTCCTTGATTCCCTTGGGGATGTTGCGACAAATATATTTTGATTTATGGTATACATGTAAGGACCCCATGTAATTTTAAAGTAAATTTTGTTCCCATCAGACAAAAACGGTATAATCGTTTTGTAAACCAATGTGACCATATTTAGTTGAGATATTATCTAAAAATATGTCTGTGTAGTGCAAGGAAATCAAGAATAAAAACAAAGTAATCGCTTAATCAGGATAGTCGAAGTGATGGTCTACTGGAAAGGAATCAAGAGAAGTAACTGAAGAATGGCCCACACAAAGGTCTTATAGTACAAAAAAAATCTACATTTTCACCTGCAGACGACGTTTTGCATAAGATCACATCTGAAAACATTCTGGAAAAAGGACAAATTGCTCGTGACGAGCAATTTCTCCATTTGCCACAGTATCCCTACCCTGGTTATTAACTATTCTGTATTTCGATTACACATGTATTACAAGGATAAAATTTTAAAAGTCGCTTACTTTATCCCCACGACCCGGAGTTTCAAACCAGGTTTGTACCTTTTAACCCTTTACCATACAATCCCGACTTTTAACGACCCTGAGAAAGGAGCCTTTTGAAAACATTGTGGGACAAAGAGAAAATGCTGGTAACCAGCATTTTCTCCTTTTCCCACAATGTTTTCTACTCTTCCCAAAACAAATTTCAATTCGTGACTCACATTTATTTTGTTGTCTGCACAAGCTTTCAATTTGGACTGGTCTAAAATTTTGTCGTTTGGTGAAGAGTTAACCTCGAGACAAAGTTTTAGACTTATCTAAACTGAAAGCTGTTGCAGACGAAAAAATAAGTGTGACCCAAAAAATGAAATTCAGTTTTTAAATGGTAGAAAATATTGTTGGTAAAGGAGAACAAAAATAATGCTGGTAACAAGCATTTTCTCCTTTTTCCTCGATGTTTTCAAAAGGCTTCGTTTTCAGGGTCCATAAACCATGGGATGACTTTCGGTAACAGTTTAGGCGAAATTGATCATTTTCCTTCATTGTAGAGTCTTGGATAGAAGTTTAATCGTGAAGACTGAAGATTGCTGAGGCACATGTCGAGATAACCACAGGAGAAATAGTAAAACATCTTATAAAAATGAGCCATGCTCTGTGAAAAGGGGGCTTAATGCATCTGCAAAAAGAATCGACCCAGGTCAGCCTGGGCAGTCCGCGCAGGCTCAACCGGGTCGAAACGTTTTGTTATTGGTCAATTTTCTGTATGTCCAAGGACCCTTCTTCGTCATGGTTCAGTTGGTTATTAGACAAAGCGGATTTTATGGATCTATGATCACGTGATATCGTGCTTGTTATCATGCCTCACGGAGATCCATTAAGCCCGCTTTTCTCAGAGCACGGCTCAATTATATGAGCCATGTTCTGAACAAAGGGGGCTTAATGCATCTCTGTGATGCATTATACCAAATAGGTCGTCACATGATTATGTTTTCCATAAAATTCATTTTGTATAACAACCGACTGAATCATGAGGTCGATTGGTCCTCTGACAAGCGGATTTTGACCAACAGCAAAAAGTATCGACCCAGGTCAGCCTGCGCGGACCGCTCAGGCTGACCTCGGTCGATACTTTTTGCAGATGCATTAAGCCTCCTTTTCACAGAGCATAGCTCAATTATATATATATATATATATATATATATATATATATATATATATATATATATATATGTGTGTGTGTGTGTGTGTGTGTGTGTGTGTGTGTGTGTGTGTGTGTGTGAGCCATAGTCTGTGAAAAGGGTGTTGATTGCATCTGCAAAAAGTAGTCGGCGACTTTTTTGTTATTGGTAAATTTTCTACATGTTTAAAGGACCAACCTAGATCACTATACAAACGGTTTTTAGAGAACACAGACCCATATCATTGGACGGCTTGCTTTGTATAATGCATTAAGAAGATTTATTGACTCTTTACCAAACGACAGAATTTTAGACTGGTCCTAATCGAAAGGATTTGCAGACGACAATTATAAATGTTGCAAACTTAGGGTTTTTTTTTTTTTTTTTTTTTGAAGCGTAGAAGACATTGTGGGAGAAGGAAAAAATGTTGGTTACCAGCATTTTCTCCTTTTCCCACAATGTTTTCAAAAGTCCTTTTCCTGGGGGGGGGGGGGGTCATTGAAACTCGGGATTGTGTGGTAAAGGGTTAAACCCCCTGTTCCCAAAGGGCCGCTGTGAGCAGTGTTCTGAGAAAAGGAGCATTAATGTATCTTCATAAGAAATTTTACCACTCCTGGTCGTAACATAAAATAGCTAAAATTCGTCTAACAATCGACTGAACCGTAAGATCCTTTATCATCCGAAAATCTATCAATCGCAAAACGTTTCGACCCAGGACAGCCTGCGTGGGTGTCTCCTGCCGATGTGGCTTGGTATCTTTGCAGATGCATTAAACCCCTTTTTCAAAGAGCAAGGCTCTGAGCGGCGCTCTGGAAAAAGGGGGCTCGGTGCATCTTTGTGTTGCATTGTACCAAGCATTGATTTTACGATTTAATTGATTTCACGGTCTTTAACGCCGCTTTTAACATTGTTTTCAGATATATCACGGCGGCCAGTGAACCTACCCGTGCTTTCCTGGGAATTCTGTTACCAGTACTTCGTAAAATATCTTCCCAAGCCACTGGTTGCTTTCCCACATTACCACTATACCAAGTAAGTCAATCATATAATTAAGGCTCCATGAAATACATTTTGTCCAGCAACCGACTGAATTATGAGGTAAAATGGTTATTGCCTCATTGGGCATGCAGAAAATTTACAAATGGAAAAAAAAACCAAAACGTTCCGACCTGTGTCAGCCTGCGCGGACAACGCAAGTTGACATGGATCGATAGTCGATGCAGATGCAACAAACGCCTATTCACAGAGTCTTTTTTTGTGCAAGTTGCTTGAAAGAATGGATGTGTGTAATTGCCACCGCGATATAACTGGAATATTGTTGAAAATGACTTTAACCCTTAGGCTGCTAAGCGCGACTCGGGGTGCTTTTGCGGACAGTGTACATCAAGATCAGACTGCACAAAACGTGCAGTCTGATCTTGGATCTACACTGTCCGATACGGTATTTTCTTTACGGTTAAATCAATTTTGAAATCTCAACATTTGAAATTTTACTATTGAGTGGACATTTTCGTTCCATTCATCTAGCAGCTCAAGGGTTTAACACCACAAAAACAATTAAGCAAACAAACAGATACTTTACCTACGATTGTTCCAACAATCATTGCAATCCCGCCGACAAGACCGACTTCTCTTTTCATATGTACTTGCTTTTCTGTAAGCAATGTTCCGTTTCCGGTTTCGCTTTTGCCATTTCGTTGTCGTATACCTAGCTCTTTAAATGAATGATTATAGGTTTTTTTCCTCCAATTACCAAACAATCCCGAGTTTCATTGACCCTGGGAAGAACGCTTTAAGAAAACATTGTGGAGAAAAGGAGAAAATGCTGGTAACAAGTATTTTCTCGTTTTCCAGCTTCTTTTCAAAAGCCTTTTAAAGAAAAATGGTTGAGTTACATTTATGTTGTCGTCTGCAAATGATTTCAATTTGGCCTATTTTTAAGCTCAAAACGAAATTTTTCGGGGATTAAGGCCTACGGCAACCATTCGTCTATGGGTATACATAAAGGTATGTTTGTGTCTGAGCTCGCCCCAAGGTGATTGTCCTTGTATTGGATCTCTTACAATCTTATTTCGAAAGATTGATGAGAGTCATTGCGATGGACTCTCTCTCTATCTCTCTCTCTCTCTCTCTCTCTCTCTCTGTGTGTAATCGTAAAACTGCTCGATCTTTATAAAAAAAAGAAATACTGAAGTGCTTTTTAATGTAGCACAAAATTCGAGACACAAAAATCAGCAAATTGCTTTCATTTTTTTTTTGGTCCCATATTGTTTTTTGTTTCGACCAACAGTATAGCTATATATCACAAAGCAAAGTTTTAGACCTATGGAAACTGAAAGCATTTGCAGACGTCAGAGACTATTGCTCGAATAATATGATTTGTCTTTTGAACGGTAAGAAACATTGCTGGAAATGGAGAAAATAATAGTTACCAGGATTTTCTCCTTTTACAGCGATATTTTCAAAAGCCATGATCTTTGGAGTCATTAAAACTCGGGATTGTTCCATGAAAGGATTAACCCTTTACCCCATAATGCCGCCTTTTAGCTCACCTGGGAAAGAAACCTTTTGAAAACATTGTGGGAAAAGGAGAAAATGCTGATTACCAGCATTTTCTCCTTTTCCCACAATGTTTTCTACCCTGTCAAAGAAAAACTGCACCATTTGAGCCACATTAGAATTGTCGTCTGCAAATGATATCAATGTGGACATGGCTAAAATTTTGTCGTCTGGTAAAGGGTAAAAGAAATGTTACTTTTAATAAAAGATAGTAAACTGGTGAAAGTGGTAAAGTCTAATCCGAGCCGGGGCCCGGTAGCTCAGTCCGCAACACACAGTGCTTGATACCAGGGGGTGGCTGGTTCGAATACCTAGAGGCAATTACTTTCCGAGGATTGATAATATCATCGCTACAGGTATCCTTCCTCCATTGCCCCTGATCAGTGTTTCTACACCGTTTATGTAGAAAAGCAGCTATTATCAAGCCATTGGCTTGGACAGAATATGGTGCGAAGTATTGGTGAAAAAACTCCAGTAAAGCATGGATAGGTGCACTGGCCGCCGCGATGTAACTGAAATAATGTTGAAAACGGCGTTAATCGCCATAGAAACAAACAAGCCTAATCTGAATTCTACCTAAGATCAAAATATTCAACTCAGATCTCCACGTTTCGGATTCCGGCATCAACTGAGTTTCAAAAGGTGTCGTAAATGAAGGAGGGAAAAAGGAGTTTTGCAGACTTAAATCCTGGCTTATTTTCTTGAAAGCAGTCATCGAGAATGATTGGTATATTTTGTAGAGCATGCTTCAAAATGTATGTAAAATAAATGGGTTAAACTCTTAACCGCTCGAAATATTTTGGACTTGTCTGAATTCAATGCATTTTCAAACAAGAAATATAAAATAGTTCAAACGATGGTATTTGTCTTAAAAAGAGTAGAAAACATTTTGGGGGAAAGGAGAAAATGCTGGTTACCAGCATTTTCTCCTTTTCCCATAATATTTTCAAAAGCCCCTTTCATTTAGGTCGTTAAAGCGAGTGATTGAATGGAAAAGGGATAAATTAAATTAAAACATTGGCCAAAAACGTACCTTCGATTTGTTCAGAATCCATGGTTAATGTTCTGTTCTTGTATTGCCACAGTGACTGATATCTAGTTATCGATGTTCGTTGGAGTCTCTTTGAAAAATACGTAAGATATTTTCCTCCGTTGAACTAAATGTTCCCAGCTGGATTGACCTTGTCTGTTTTTTTTTTTTCTAAAGCTTGTCCCTTTACTGCACGACAGTCATTTAAAAGTGTTCAAAGAGAAAGAATTTGCATGGCGGCGGATTAAACATGACTCAAATGACAGAATTTCTCCTGGAAAGGATAGAAAACTTTGTGGTAAACGGAGAAAATGCTGGTAACCACTATTCTTTTGTTTTCGTTCCCAAAACGTTTCACACTATTTCTTCCCCAGGGTCTTTAAAACACGAGATTGTTTAATAAAACATTAAATATCGAAGAAAGTTCGAATCAAGCAAAACTCTGAAATGAAAAGCAGTCTACGATATATACTGTATATATCCGTTTGTTTCCTTAGATTGTTAAAGGCCGTTTTCAACGCTATGTACTGGTGGCCAGCGTTCCTATCCTTGCGTTATTAGAATTGCTTTTACCAATGCTTCGCATCACATTCTTTTCAAACCACTGGCTGCTTTCGCACATCGCCGAAATAATCGTCAGGCCCTTTACGATTGATTTAGCAACACTCGTAGTGCAAATAATGACTTTTTCAACCAGTGAAAACCAGGTGATGTCAACAAATCGGACAGCGCAAATCCAAATCAGAATAAAAAAAGTTATGTGCAACCATGGCGTAAAAGAAAAATCTGTGCTTTGCATTTTATCGGCAAGTAACGAAAACAATTAGGAAGGTGATCCAGAATTAGATATCTGCAGACTACAAGATGGCATTGGTACAAATGCCCTGACATTCACTGATGGGGTAGAAAACATTGTGGGAAAAAGAAAAATTGCCTGTAACCAGCAGTTTTCATTTCTCCTCACGATATTTTGATAAAACCGCTGTCAGTGTAGACACGTGTGCAAACGGGTTTGTGTTTTCAAAGGTTATTACCCTCCCTTGCTCTTAACTCTCTCGGTGCTCAATATTCAAACTCGACCTCTCTCGACGGCTGAAAATATAATCTGTTGAACTTCAGACAGCTTTGTATCCCATAGGTTTGACTAAACAAGGGGACGGTATAGATCAAGATCAGACTGCACGCTTAGTGCAGTCTGATCTTGATCTATACCGTCTGCAAAAAGCACATGTACCAATGACCCTGAAAGGGTTTTTAAAAAAGACTGATAACGAATGCATGGCGTTAGCGTGAACACAGGTTTCCACACCCATAATACTTCAGTGTGCAGAACCAATCGAAATCTATTAAATAACACACCAAGGACAAAATTTGAAGGAACGAAAAACAGCATTTGTAACTTTATGTTAAAACATTGTAAAGGAAAAAACTTATATTGCTTCATCAGCAGTACTTTTGGTCGGGATACATTTGAAAAAAAAAAAAACAGCCAGTGAAGTTGAGCTGTATCGTGATCTTGTCTAAACTATTCGAAATATGAAAGGGAAGGATCTTTTGTTTTTTCAATGATAGACGGCATAAGAGGTACTGGAATATGGCATGAAACTGTTCTGTCGCTCAATATAAAGAGGCAGAGGCCAACAGAATAAACACACCCGCATTTTTAACCAATCGCAAATTTACTATTTATTCGTTCCACACTAATACCAAGAAGCAGTTCAAAAGCTAGTTTATACAGCTACGCCGGAAAAGCAACTGGTACGCTCAGTGGTGCATTGCTAACCCTTAAGCTGCTTATCGCGACTCACTGACCTTTTGCGGACAGTGTAGATCAAGATCAGACTGCACAGAACGTGCAGTCTGATCTTGAATCGAAATGAGACCTTTGGACATTTGCGTAAAGTGTCGTCCCGGATTAGCCTGCGCAGTCCGCGCAGGCTAATCCGAGACGGCACTTTACGATTACATAAGATTTTTTCATACAGTATACTTTCGTGAGACAGAAAATCGCCCAAAAACGGGAAGTATCGTCTCGGATTAGTCACAGTCTGCACAGGCTGATCTGGGACAACACACTTTTACGCCTATGTCCGAAAGCCCCTTTTCGTGTGTTGCACGCCATATAATCATGAATCCATTGAATCCATTTTGTCTAACAATCCACTGAGACGTAGACCGATCGTTTGACATGCAGACAATACCAATAGCAAAAAGTTTCGGCCTAGGTCAGCCTACGCGGACTGCGCACGCCGACCTGAATCGATACTTTTTGCAGATGGATTAAACCCCCTTTTCATAGAACGTGGCTCATGTATATATATTACACGAACATCGGCTGTGACCACGTTGTTATCTGCGACGTGATTTCCAGATAATTGTGTCGTGGCCTAAGGTCTACGCGATGTATCACTGAAGTGAAGGGCGGTACTTTATGAGCCGTCCATGCAGCAAAGTTATCAAACTATCTGTAACTCTTATTGGCCCCCGACAGACGACAATTTTTCTGTTTTGTAGTTGACAAATTCTGAAAACATTGTGGCAAAAAGAGAAATTGTTTTCAATGGGCATTTTCTCTTTTTTTAACGACTATGTTTCCACGTACATTCGCTTGTAAGATCTTATCA
The DNA here is from genome assembly GCA_945859785.2 of Tridacna gigas. Classification (NCBI taxonomy): domain Eukaryota; kingdom Metazoa; phylum Mollusca; class Bivalvia; order Cardiida; family Cardiidae; genus Tridacna; species Tridacna gigas. Next base: position 53,555,972 of record OX244034.2, read on the forward strand.
CATGTTGATATTTCCTATTTTACAAGCATTTTTTTTTTTTCAAAACCATCTACTAAAATTTGTTCGGCGCTTTACAACACAATCCCTTGTTCTAACAAACCTGAGGATAAAGGCGTTTGAAAACATTACGGGAAAAGGAGAAAATGCTGGTAACCAGCATTTTCTTCTTTTCCCACAATATTTTTTGCCCTTTCAAGGAAAACCCCATCAATTGAACCACATTGCCGTGTTCGACAGCAAATACGTTCAAAGTCTAGAATTTTGTCCTTTGAATGAGAAAGGTAAAGCGTCAAGTGTACGACATCGCTCTGTGAAAACCTTTTCAAAAATATGTCTGACGGTTATTCAACCTACTCAGTTATAGTTAACCACGACATAAGAAAAACTACAAGATTGCGTTTGCGCGGACTTTGATTGATCGAACATTTACCCCGCTTTGAGCACTACTGCATCCCTATCACAGTGAGAGCTCACTTATTAACGTGTTTCCTTGAATCAACCAGTTCGAAGCTGGGACTCTGCCCTGCCTGCCCAAGGACGCTCCCACACATATAATACTCGAACCCAGGGCCTTTGGATTTCAATTTCAGTGCCTTAACCGCTAAGCCACGCAGAGTCTAATTGCACTGAGCAGGAACTTGGTCAGCACCCTTACATCAAATTTATGTAACTTTGCTTCCCTCCATAAAGGTTGCCCGCCCGGGTCGCTCAGTGGGTAGCGTAACTGAGTCGTGACCTGTAGGTTGCAAGTTCGATTACCTGTTGAGGCAAACTTTCTTTCCGCCGATTTTTCGCCTCTCACCTCTGATCCATCTGAGAAAAAGAGTCAGTGACTTGGAAGAAAGCCAGGAAACACAGCCGAGCGTTGGCACCGGCAGGTGGTGCTCTTGGTACCAAATGCAACTTTTGCCAAGCACTGGCGCCCGAACGCAGTGGTCTTTTTATTTGTTGCCATAGAAACCAAAATGCAAAAATAGAAAGAAATACCTAAAAAATTATCGTCTCAGACACCATATGCTCGGTAATATTACCATTTAAAGGTTTTGTGTTTTCCCTTGTCATTGCTCAAAGGACATGGTTACTATTTCAACTTGAAAGTAACCATAGACTAGGTATGGAAAAATGAAAGACAAAGGAATTCATTGCTTTGCCATTGTGGATTTTTTGCGCTTTCCAGAAATGTTCTCTGAATTGTCCTCTATCAACAGTATTCTTTTTACTTTTTTTGCACGCTGCTCATTTTGGTTTGTTATCATGTTGACTTGTTGCCAAAGCAACTTAAAGGGAGAAAATAAGAAACAGAAAATCCTTGGGAAATTATCTCCTTTCAATCCATAAAGACCATGAGGCCAAGACTTGACAAAAATACTCATTATATTAGCCTTTACACATTTATGTTTTTCCTCTCTGTTGTAAACTCCACAGATTGTCAGTGTGAGACTATGTAGATATTTCTTATTATTCTGTGCAAACGTGATAGCAGTTTCAAGCCTGTACAAATGTGATAAAAAATTTAATATTCTTGACCTCATTTTCCTACCTCTTCACCCATTCTAATGCCAAGGCCTTCAGCGCCTTCAGCGCTTTGACTTAAATGCAAATGGTGTATTCTACATCATTGCCACTGCTCCACCATCGATCTATGATTTCATTTTCAGCTGTTACCTTGAATTACAACTGTTTCATACACCAAAATCTTTTCTTATACTCGGCACCTGTTGATTATCTTTGCATTATTGTATGCATAAAGGGAGATAAAAAGCATGGGCTACTACAATGTGTACAGCAAGAGTTCTTTTCCATTACTAAAACAGAATATTCAACCATTTGCATCTACAAAACAATGCTGTGTTACCCTGGACTAAGGCATTTGAAATACTCTGTGAAAATGAAGGAAAACAACTATTAAACAGCTTTTTCTTCTTTTGCCACAATCTTGTCAACCATTGAAAGCACAAATCCAGTCATTGGAGCCACATCTATGTAGGTGCCTTTAGTTGCAACGAACAGATACTTTGAGAAGCCAGCCAGTCATGTACTTCGACATTGCGTAGTTAAAGAAATTAAAACACCAGCCCATATTAATCCTGCTAAATGAGTGAGATGAAACTTTCAAGCCGATAGTAAAAACCAAGATTTTGCTATGTCAAAGGTATTTTCGGGAAAAAGATATCTCCGTATCGGGCGGTGTAGATCTAAGATTGGACTGCACGTTCTGTTTGGACATGTCTGCATGTTCTATTTGAACATGTCTAAAACCTTGTCGACTTGTAACTGAATAGATGAAGTGTCACGTGGTTTTTGAATGTCGTTTCACTCCGTTGTCTGCGCATCTCAATATTCTTCGAAGATTGGACCTGTCTGCTATGAGTCATCACTATCCTGTACTGCATAAATATTAATACGCGGTGCGTAAATTGACGCTAGAAATAGCAAGCGGTAAATGGCTAGAAATAATAAGCCTGTGGAAAAATTGAGCAAGTTTTTCGCTACAAATTTCTTAAAAATATAATGATTTCAAAAGGGAAAAAAACAATTTATAAGATACCACTGTTTACCGCAAATCTCTTTAGACAGTTTCTAAATATAGACATGGGGAAAACCGAGATCTGTGCAAAGACTGACAACAAATATAACGTCCCCACCCTGCTGGGCTTATACCGGGGCTTTTTCGCAAAACTTTCAGGGGTTATGACTGTAAATGGCTAGTGCATAGGTTATATGCTATCTAACCATGGCTTGATGAATCGTACAAGATAGGGTAAAGTGAGTAAACGCATATTTTATTTTGAAATTCGCTGCATTGATTGCCGCCTTGAAAAGTAGTCCGGCTCTGTACCAAGAATGCCCATGTCAGATAGGTATGTATTTAAAAAATGCCACCTAGCGGAAAAGAATGTGTTTCACTCTTTACGAAACAACAAAATTTTAGACTTGTCCAAATAAAAGTGTTTGCAGACGACTAAATAAATGTGGCTCAAATGATTGAATTTGTCATCGAAAGGGTAGAGAACATTGTGAAGAAAATTAGAAATGGTAGTATTCTCCTTTTCCCACAATGTCTTCAAAAGCTGTTTTCTTTGGGCTCACTTAAAATTCGGGAATGTTCGGTAAACGATTAAGTCACTAAATTCGACATACAGTTGTTCGTCCTTCAGCTACGCCGAAAAAAAATAACACTCAATTACGGTGGAAGGAGGCATTTTTGAAATCTCTTGAATGCGGATTACTTATCATCGCCAGTCCGACAGAGTTAACTCTCTTAGAGCAATGTTATGCATATTTGGTAAGATAATGAACAATTCTCGCGAGACAGCGCGACACTTTAAGGACAGATACCGGCCCGTCACGTAGAGGAAACATTAACTAACCCATTACGAGAGTAACAAACGAGAAATAAAAGCCCAAATATACCAAGTAGACGCTGCATAGCAATGAAATGTGCCTCCATTAGTATATATAGTTGCATTTGATTGTATTTCGTGTATATTGTAGTTTGTTTTTGTCTACGCGTTGTCCCGGTAACAGGTCTCAATGCGCCTATAAGTTTAAGACTCCGACTAATGAAAATAAGGATTGAACGAGTCTAAAAATGGTGTCGTATGTTAAGGTGTTAAATGCTACTGAGCGCCCCAGACAGACAGGCGAGACACAAAAAAGGTCAAAGCAACTTCTTTAGAATGGGTATCCGGTATCTAGTTGTCTTACACTTTTTTCCAAGTGATGTCCGATTAAATCGGTATCACTTAAAATGTGACTACTCAATAAATGTGTAAGATATGTGTCAAAGTCGTTAGAAAATAGTCTTTTTTTGCTTCTTATTTGGTGTCTGACACCATTTTTAACATCATTTCGGTGATATCGCAGCAATATCCATGTTTTCTTTAACCATTCTCCGCACAATCATCATCCTAATCCATTTGCTGCGTTTAGTCGGACAGTTTGATGGAGAAAATTTCCTGGTGCTTGCATTTGTTTGGAACTGCGAGGGAAAATTTGGTATCTCGCGAGAATGAAGGCCAAGCGAGATGTCAAATTTTTTGTACTCAGGAAGAGGTTAATACAAGCACAAAGAAAGTTACTGCAGTTTATTGCATGTATTTCTTTTATCATTTACTTACAAATTTTAAACCGAAATATTGCAATTATTAACAAAGTACGGAAACAGTAAAAAAAAAAAAGGTAAAAAATACTAGAATAGTGGGCAATAACTTCTTTTTATGACAGGCTGATGAATACACATGTTTTATATCGTATTTGACAAATCAATTCGGAAACCAAGCTGAAATCAGCTCTCAGGCGGGCTACGTCAGAGTACCATATTTTTCACTGTAAAGATACGGATACTCTTTCCATCGTGATTGATTTAATTTCGTTCGATGAATGTACATTAAATTCTACCCTTTCAAGAACAAAATTAATTTCAATGTTTCAGTCTCATGCAATGTGTCGTCTGCAAATACTTGCAATTCGGACAAGTTCGAACTTTTGTTATTCGGTACAGAGTTAACAAAATGGGCTTTACTTGTAGGAGAAACAATCACAGTATTGCTATTCTAACGTCGTTTTGGCCAGTCGATGTACAGGGTACTCTGTCGACGTGTGTTGAGTTCAAGAAAAGAATGGACAGGTATACTGGCTCATGCGATATAAATTACATAATTTTGGGAAAATAAAGTTTAAACAAACAAAACTGAACAGACATTTTCAGACGACAAACGTGGTTCAAATGATGGAATTAGTCTTTTAAAATGGCAGAAAACATTGTCGGGAAAGGAGAAAATGCTGGTTACAAGCTTGTTTCCCTAAGCTCGGCTCTTCCTGTGTGTGAAGGGCGGGATTGCCTGTTAAAGGGTCCCGAATTCACGATTCATTCTTGATAGAGTCGTTGTCTAATTCTCAAGAGTTTTCTAGATTTCAAAGTAACGAAATTTCTGACTGGCCAAGCCAGACAAATGTTACTTTACTAACGAAATATAGAATAAGACTAAGAAAGATCTATAAAGTTTGGTGAATACGTGCCTTCTTGTACATGAAGATAGATATGCAGAAAGAACCAGTAGTCATTACAGTGTTTTCTTTTAATCACTAGGCTGCTAAGCGCCACTCACTGACCTTTTGCGGACAGCGTAGATCAATATCAGACTGCACAGAACATGCAGTCTGATATTGGATCTACACTGACCTATAAGGAGATATCTCTCCTCCAAAACACTTTTGAAACAGGAGAATTTGAGTTCTTATCATCGCCTCGAAAGTTTCATTTATTTTATTTAGCAGGATAAGGGGTAAATGGTGTGTTCACCGACCATAAAACTTTCAGCGTACTAGGCGAAAGAAGGGCTTCTGTTGACGCCATAGAGTAAGCTCAGGCTGCTCAGAACGTGCAGTCTGGTGTTGACCCATAAAGTCAGCTGGTTTAGTTAAGTCTGTATGATAAGAGCCTTTCAGAATTTCAGTGGATTGCACATTTTAGTCGTCGACAGTGGTCAAATTTACAATATTTGACGCTGAAACGGTCTTGGTTTGGTTTTTATTGGAATTAACGCCATTTTAACAGCTCAGGTCAAATCATGGCGGTCAGTGACGCACCCATGTGTTTCCTGGCTTTCTCATATCTGAAAGGGTTCATCCTTAGGCCGCTAAGCGCGACTCCAGGACATTATGCAGAGAATACAGATCAAGATCATACTGCAGAGAACGTGCAGTCTGATCTCGGATCTACACCGTCCGACAAGGAGATATATATCCCCCAAAAATACCTTTGAAATAGCAGAATTTGGGGTTTTTTTTATCGTCGGTTTGGAAGTTTCATTTCACTTTTTTAGCAGGATCAGGGTTAATCAATATTTTGGTTAACTCTTATCGAAAAGACAGAATTTTAGACTGGTCCAAATTGAGGGCATTTACAGAGGACAAATAAAATGTGAGTCAAAATTTGAAACTTGCCTTTAGACGGATCGAAAACATTGTAGAGAAAGGACAAAATGCTGGTAACCAGCATTTTCTCCTTTCCCTACAATGTTTTGAAAAGGTTTCTTATTCGAGGGTCGTTATAAGTTGGGATTGTGTGGTGAAGAATGAAAATGCGTATCACGGCGAAATCTCTCTCCAGGATTTCTCCGGTGCTAAGGTGGAGCTCTACAGTCCCTTGCAAAAGGTCACTTCCGTCAGGCGCTGATCAGCCTTGCAAGAGGGGAGTTGAATCCCGAGCCCTGGGTTATAAATCATACCCCTATATCACTGATTCACGGTAAGCCCCCGGGTTACGAAAGACTGTAAATGAACTTGGACACAAATTAACAAATTTTTTTTTTCAACTTGTTTAATTACGTCTGTAATAAAACTAACAGCATAATGAGGACGCAGGAAATAAAATAAGCCATGCTCTGGCAAAAGGGGGCTGACTGCATTTCCCTAATGCATTATACCAAACAAGCCATCACATGCTTATGGATTCACAACATCCACGTTTTTTAAACAACCGACTTAATCATGAGGTAGACTGGTCCTTGAACATACAGAAAATTGACCAATAGCGAAAAGTTTCGGTCCAGGTCAGCCTGCGCTGACTGCGCAGGCTGACCTGGGTCGATCCTTTTGCAGATGCATTACGCCCCCATTTCACAGAGCATGGCTCAAATGTCTTTAACCCTTCGACCAAACAATCCTGTGGTTAAAGGAACCTGGGGTGGAAGCGCTTTTGAACACATAGTGGGAAAAAGAGAAAATGCTGGTAATTAGCTTTTTCTCCTTTTTTCATAATGTTTTCTACCTTTTAAAATACTATTTCCATCAATTTAGCTTCTTTTGAATTGTCGCCTTAAATTTTATTTTCTGATTAAGAGATATGAAATACCGTCCTCTAACAGATACAGAAAATTTCAAAGGAGACATCATTAATAATATGAATACATTTTTATGGTCCACGGAAAACAAAATTTGAAAAGAAATCGTTGCTTTAAAACAGCAATTGCTCCTTTTCCCACAATGATTCTAAATTTTTTCCCTTGGAAGTGCGTAGATACTCGTGTTTGTGTGATGACTTTTTCCGAATTATGGAAAGAATTGATTGAATGTTGTTTCATGCCGCTTTCAACATTGAAAAGCGACAGCTTACATACTCATGTGTGTCCTGGGCTTCACTAGTACTAGGTTTAGGGTCTGAAGTACCGAGGTGAAGGAGGGAGACGGACTGACAGAGAGGCAGAGGGAAATTGGAGGTGAAGGAAGGGGACCAACAGCCGGACCGGCAGACAGATTGACTGACCGACAGATAGACACAGAGAGAGAGAGAGCGAGCTTTAAAAAGTAATTACATAAAGCACTGGATACTTAATCATTTTCTCCTTTCCCGTCAATGTTTTCTACCATTTCAAACACGAATTCCATCACCGTCGATGTGTTTTAACGCTTTGCAAACTTTTAAACTTGTCCCAATTGAAAGAATTGCAGACGACAAATTTAAGTTTATTCAAATGATGTGATTTGCCTTGGGAAGGGTAGAAAACTTTGTGGGAAAAGGAGAAAATGCCGGTTACCGGCATTTTCCCCTTTTTTCACGTTTTCTAAGGGTCGTTCAAACTTGTAATTGTGTGGTAAACAGTTAAGTAAAAAGCATAGCGGGGAATCGCGTGTTTTTTTTTTTTATTTGTACCATTTGCTGATGTGCCTAGAGTAAGCATTTACGCGTAAAAACCTTATATAATACAATAAAATAAATTATTTCTATCAGACATTGACAAATCAAGTAACATAGTAAACATCACTTCAAAAATTAAAGGAGGAAAAAAATAACAGGATAGAACAGTAAGTAGAAGATTTGTACAGTGTGTCTATATATCACAAGACTAGGTCGAAAAAAAAAAAATGACATATCGTTAGAAAGTGTAAATACGAAATACACTGATGTAAAGGAAAGGTCAGTTACAGTATAAACATGTAAAAGAAAAAAAGAAAACAGCAGACGGGATAAAACGATATGCTTTAACAACAGAGTCCTTATTTGTAATGCATTGAAGTGGCAATAGAGGTTAACTTTTTGTAGATATTAATTTTTTTGTCATATATCAAATTCTTAATCCATGTACATCGCAAGTTGATAGAACGTACCCTTATCAGTTTTAGATTAAAGAAATAACAGATTTATTGCACTTTGCCGCTGTGGACACATTTCTTTATTTCGCCGAAGCAGAGGCAAGTCATAATGAAATGATATTCATCTTCAATATCTGAAAAATTAACCAATAGCAAAAAGTTTCGGCCCAGGTCGGCCTGTGCGGACTGCGCAGCCTGACATGGGTCGATACGTTTTGCCGATGACCCCCTTTTTACAGAGCATGGCTCGCGATATAGAATCTGACAAATGTTGACATTTGAGATATCAATGTCTTTTCTGCAGATTTGAAAGCACTCGTTACACATATCACACAGTCACCAAATGTAAATCACACCTTACACCAAAGACATGAATACATGAAAACCTCGATAGTACGAATATGAGCGCTAATAGCTCGAATTATCAATGTAATCGGTTTATCAAACAATTGTCGAGACTTTATATGCGTCTAAGAAACAACTCGTAAATATATTTATAGGGAACAGTTATTATGCAAATATGAATTGGATTTTTCTCAAAGTAAAAATGTACGACACTCTGCTTAGCTTAGAGGTGCTGTTCGTTTTTCCTTACAAGTATGCACGCCAAAAGCAATATTTCGAATAAACAGATGCTTTCGAGTTACAGATCGTTCCTGAAAACAAGATTTCTCCGTTTTTTATTCACTCGAAAGCACAGATTGAATATTCGAAACAAACGCTATTCGCCTCCTACAAAATAAAATCACAGAGGTGCCTTTGATTGCGTTAAAGTTACGCATTGGCAGATGTTAAAAACACAGTCACGTAACAGTTATATAAATAGTAACACTTCCCACTATTCATGCATCCGGTGTGTGACGACTGGGCACTATCTCAAGAAGCATCTGCAAAAACACCGTAATTCTGTCTGTGGAAAATAAAGAAGAAAAGAAATCAAAATGACAAGAAAGTAAAAAAATAAGGTAAAATTTTTAAGCTCCATGGTGAACGCATTTCCAGAGGATAAATGCAACCCAAATAAATAGAGCGTCTTTGAAAGGGTGGAAAGCATTGTCGATGATTGGTTTATCCTTACTAAGCCTGAGATAATTGCAGTTGCCTTTTCAATGGTTTAGATCAAAATGTACCACAATGTTTTCTATCCGATCAAAGGCGTTAATTTTAGCCAAATTTTGTCGCATGGTAAAGGTTTAAGAGAACTGAGGTTGCTTTTCATGATCAGGATCTGCCCGCTTATTATATTTCTCATACTTGATCAACAGCACATTGTGACCATAATCTGCTTGATTCCAAAGTCGTTTCTCACCCAATGTACAGTCAAACCTGTATCAAGCAAGCACATAAGGGACACGCATAATGTGCTTGTTTAAAAAAGGTACATTTCAACATATTTGTCTTCTTTGGGAACTAAATCTATGCTTGCTTAATACAAATTGCGTGGTTAACTCTTTCCCACCCATCAACATTTTGAACAACTCTGAGAAAGAAGGCTTTTGAAAACATTGTGGGAAAAGGAGACAATGCTGGTAACCAACATTTTCTCCTTTTCACTCCATGATTTCTACCCTTCCAAAGGCGAATTTATTTTGTCGTCTCAAAAGATTTCAATTTGGCCAGATAAAACATTTCGTCGTTTAGTAAAGGGTTAATCTAGGAGGTCACTAGGACAGGTTTTACTTTAATTTTTAAACTTCGCACAAAGAGGTATTGACTTAATTGGAGCAGAAATAAAAAAAAATCTTTACCAGAGGACAAACCTTTAGACTCGTCCAAGTTAAAAGCATTAGCAGACGACAAAATAAATATTACTCAAAAATTGAAATTTGCTTTTAGAAGGGTACAAAACTTAGTGTTAAAAGCAGAAACTGCTGGTTACAAGCATTTTCCCCCTTTCCGCCATGTTTTCAAAGATCTTCTTCCACAGAGTCGTTAAATCTCTGGACTCTCTGGTAAAGGGTAAGCTCTTTACTATACGACAAAAACTTAAACAAACTGAAGGTGGCCAAAATATTTGGATTTGTCTTTGAAGCGCGGAGGTGGGGGGATTAAAGTAAAAGGAGAGAATGTTAATTGCTTGATATTATTCCTATTCTCAAAATATTGTTCAAACCTCGAGCTTACATTATATCCCAGGGCCGTGAAAACACGAAATTGTTTCGTAAAGGGTTAAGCATGTTACAAAGAATCGACAAACAGGCAGTTATTTGTACTTACCAATTTTGACCAGCTTGAAATGTACAAATGGAAAATAAAATATTAGTCCGCCCGCCACAAATAATGTTGCATACAGGAACTCAAGTTTTGGTGCTTCAAGAATCGGAGCAATCACAAGAAATATTGAGCACAGAACAAACAAGATTGGTAAAATGATCGGGACCTGAAAAAAAAATAGCTGATGACGCAGAAACTCGATTAAATAGAGGATTTTTTTCGGTGAGAGATCGAAATTAATTTCATCGAGTGAACATCCTCGGAAATATTTTCACGAGTGGTGCATGATGTTCACTCGATGAATTAAATTTCGATCTTTCACTGAAAAAAAAAAAAGTATTCTATTTATTCCATGCTTCTAACACCTTTTTTTGTTGGGACTTTCATCAAAATCCAGTATATTTGTTTTCAGTAATTCCCCATGGAGTACTCTGCCCCACATAACAACGCATAATAATATTACGTAAAACGCCAGAAATGTAGGGGAAAGGTGTGTAAATTACGTCATATTTTCGTCTGGTTAAATGGCACGCACTATAACACAGGCAACTAGTGCGCGGGAACTAATGTTTTCGCCTTCAAATGAAGAGTTACTGAAACATTTACGGTAAATTTCACTAGTCGTAACCATGACTTATCAAACCTTATAATCTACCATTATTTCCCGATAAACTACCGCAAAGCATGAAATAAATACTTTTTTGGGTTCAGACAGACAGGATCCCACATATGTTGTCCCATATGTTGCGGCTTCTGACGTCATAAAACTCGTCTTTAAAACATGTGCTTTAGTGAGCGAAAACGCATGAGCTATGCTCTATGACAACGGGTTAAAAATGCAACCGCATAAAGTATCAGTTCAGGTCGCATAAAGTATCGGTTCAGGTCAGCCTGGGCAGGCTGACCTGGGTCGAAACTTTTTGCTTTTGGTAAATTTTATGCATGTCCAGGCACCAATCTACCTCCAGGTTCAGCCAGTTTTTAGACAAAATGGATTTATATGGATCCATGATAATGTGGTGATTTGCTTATTATGATGCATCACGGAGAAGGCCTCATGGCCTCACATGACGCGTATTTCAAACGCCAGAAAGATACGAAACTTCGTTAGCTACATTACACTAAAGTCAGTGGAAAAGTACGCGTTAAATCAAACATCAACAAGCAACAAGCTCCCTTTGTCTAATCTCAATATATACTTTTCGAAACAAGTCATATAACTTTGTTTTATCTTTAGGTTTATCTTTTTTGCTAGTAACTTAGGGAGAAAAAACTCATACAATTGTTCAAATTCGATCTCGTCATGACCGATATTCGTTGGTAAATCTCCGCGCGTAGTCGTAATGACATAGTGCAGGTACTCTTACATATTTCATGACCGCCTAGCCTCACTATACTTTCGTACAATATCGTCCTAAACGGCATTCCTCCTTGCACGATTGTTATGTTTGAATACCTGGCACTCTTGCAACATTTTTGTTCCTTATCGTAGTGACCGGGTGCTGTCGCGCTATTTCCGTGCATGATCGTCATGAGCGACATTACTAGCCATCAGCAATATCATCATACATGATTCTTTAGACACGTTTCCGTAGCGTGAACGTAATGACAAAGTCTCTAGTGCATTCTACATTTTTCGTTCACGATCGTAACGATCAAGTACCGAGTTCTCTCGCCATTATCAATACCTGATGGGCGATATTTACGATCACGTCTTGGGTATCGCGAGATAAATTGGGACTGCAGTGTAAATGATAACTTGGACACAACCAATTTAATCATACCTCCAACATATTAAGTCTATTGTATCAATCATATGTTGCACTTGTACAAAACTTCAAAGATGAACAGATAAAAGGGAAACATCTAAGGCAATTAATGCAGTTATGTCTGATTGATTCGCAGACTCTTCACGAATGTAGATAACTGATGCTATACAAAATTACATGAAAATGATCAGAGTTTTATGTTCCAGCGCTGAACATAAATTCATATCTGTATAACTGGGTAAGGGTGCGTAGTGCTGGTGATGAAAATCCGTGCAATTGCTGCCCGACGCACCGGAAAAACATCAACAAACCTTTTCTTTAGCAAGTAAAAAGTCTAACCTTAATGATTCTTTTTGCGTCCCGTTTCGTGTAACGCAGTACAAGTAAAGTTCCCACTGCTGTTCCATAGAAAAGCCAAGCTGCAAAACTGAAAAAATCCACCAAAGACCGTATGTCGCTGACATAAACCATTCCGAAAGCAATGGAAGACTGAAATGATGTAGAGAGAGTATATCTTATTATTCGAACATAGGACTCGTGGAAGGGATAGAGCACTAGCCTCTCTTCGTGCTCGTATCAAAACAATGAGATGGGTTCAAAGCGATGTTTTCCGTCGGAGAATGACAAATTATGGACATTTGTGCCTAATATTATTAGATAATAATGATATTTTGTGACATCAATTGTCGTATAAAATATGGGCCTGTAGATAATGTCCGTTTTGGAGACACTGCAAAAAGCGACAAAAAAAATCATAAAAATGCTAGTCATTGTTTTTTTTTTTTGATGTATACGTGTTCCGAGACCATAAGTATTGTAAATCATTTACTTTTAGCTCGACTGGGAGTTATGGCATGACACGGTGTCCGTCTTGCATCTTCCGTCCGTGCGTCCGTCCGTCCTTGTATTTTTTTTTTTTTTTTTCAGAACTTTACCATTCATACCATTGAAAATATGTTTTATGGAAATCCTCTTGTCAAAGCATCTTTTTTAGAGTTCATTGATATTTGGCATGAATGACTTGTTTGAACCGGCTTGTATTCATTCAAATAATCTTTGCATTCGAATTTGAAAAAGATACTTTTTTTTTGTGCGGGGAGGGCTAGGCAATTTTTTAATGAAAGTTTAGAAAGTTTTTTGCCATACAGAATTCTTATGATTAATATCTCTGGTATTCGAGGTCAGTGGGTAATACATTTATTTAAAAGGCAGTGGAGCGATAGAGGGCCATCATGGCCCTATTGTTATAGTGTCTTGTTATTTACTTTTAGCAACCAGCGATATCTAACAGGGAATTCGTTATGGCGACATTGGATTCTAATAGAATAAGGTAGACAGAATCGATATTTTTCCGATCCAAAGTGAAAAATTTGAAATTGAAATATTCTTGCAATATCACCAATTGACTATACTTATATTTTCTTATAATTCTAAGGCATGTGGGAAGTCATTAATTTTCTAGAGAACTTTGAATAACAGGTACTTTAATTAGCAAATCTTCGAGCGACTGAATCTTTAAGGTTTCGTATACACACTATGCAACTCTGAAAGCATGTAAGTCTTTATCCAGAGATATGAAAAATCAATAATGCTGCAAATCAAAATTTTAACCAAAAGTCTTTTCAGCATTTTGTCATTTTTCCACAATGTTTTCAATAATTGTCAACCGTTATACCGTCAACATAATGTATTTAAGCGACAGAAAGTAGACCCTAATGTATGATATCTTTTTCTTATCGAAATCCATTTATTATTAAAAAAAAACATACATCTGAAAATAAATTTGGCACAATATATGCTAATTCTGCCGTATGTTACTGAGTCCCTTAACAAACCTTACCATAAATATCATAGATGGAATTGGTGTTCGTCGTTTGCAATGGATAAAAGACAAAACTTCCGGAAGGTGACCCTCTCGACCAGCGACATAAACGATTCTGAAATACATGTAGAAATATATCGTTTTCAATCAATCTTTATTAGATATTTATGCCTCTGCCCATACAACAATAATGAACAAGAAAACAAATACTTTGTAACATCACTACAGTGTATTTAAATTGATAGACGACATACATGTTGTAACATTACGTCACCAACAAACATACACCGCATCACGGACTCAGCCTATTTTGCATGAAACAACAATCAGCAGAGGCCTATGAGAAATTGGATTGTATTGTTCCTAATTATTGCCATTTTTTTGATGTTCTGAACAACAGCACCTGTACCTAAATTTCGTCCAAGTCAGTCACTTCTACGTCTTCTTTATTATCGTTGTTAGCAACTATTGCATTATAGCGAATGTCAGTAAGCTTTGGTGGAAGAACGTCTCCTACATAAGGGCTTAAGAAGTCTATAAACTTTAGCCCTGCCATGCCTTTCACACGCATCAGATGCATCTGGCTCTGCTAGGAGAGAGTTCTTCCAAACTGGTACTTCGTACTTGACCAACCGTCTGACATGCTGAATTAAGTATTTTCTGCATGGCTGTAGTATACCCAAGTCTGTTCTTGACCTTCGTGCAAGGTATTCGTCGGTTTGCCACCACCCTTCTCTTTTATGCTAAATAGTCTCTGCTTGTGAACGGTGGTGACCTGGAGTTGCCATACATAACATACATATACCATTCATGTTCCCACAAGCGATCGCTACAGCATTACCTGTATCAACTAGTGGAAAGAGCGTATACAAAAGAATACCGCTCAGCACTTCTTTTCCTACATGCCTTTCGCTGATGTGACGGTATCAGCGCTTTCAAGGATAGAGGACAGTTTTCTCAATTTTGGACTCTTAAAAAATGCCGGGGTTTGTAAAACCACCAGGTGATACAGGTAATACTTTGGCGATCGATTGTGAGAACTTGAAGAACTTTGATCTACGCTGTCTGGCGAGGAGATATCTTTCCCCATAAAATACCTTTGAAATAGCAAAACTTTCTTTTTTTTTTGCTTTTCTTTTACCTTACGTAGCACGATAAGGTTTTACGTTCCTGTTCGAGTATCTAACGCTATCTTCATGGCTCCAGCTTCCCAATGTAATGAAGTAGAATAAAAAAAATGTCCGAGTTAGATAACCAGATAAGAACAGTTCTTCCATTCTCCTTCATTATAAAGTTTGTTTCACTCTGTGATGGTTAATTTGAAATAAGTCGATTACACATTCATGTAACTCAAACAGATTTTTTTTTTTTTTTTTTCTTCAGAGCAAACAATCACATTTAGTTTGTTCCGGGGAGCAGATTTGGTACCAATGAAAAATCATCCTTTGGAAGTGTCACACTTGGGTAACCTAAATTACGAGTCGGGATCAAGAGGATATTCAAAATATGAATGTAGCTTGATTTTTGTAATCAGAGTACCAGATGAAAGAGGTTATAGAACTCTAATAATATAACTCCTTCAATAACTCGTATGGTGTGGGTACTTATTAGAATTGTCTCGACAATTCTAATGAGTACGTTCAACACAGCTGTTATGAAAGAACTAAGGAAGATTTACTCTTTAAATTGGCAATGCTGGTATCTGTGCATTGTTCCAGCTGACCCTACGAATGATGAAATATATTCAAATAATCAGATATCCGCATTTTTTAGGTTTTACAATCATGATACTAAAACAAAATACAATTAAACACAATTAGACTACTGAGAATGGAATGATTTTTATTTAGCATACAGAGTTTGAAAACGATATCTTGGGATAGATTTTCCATTTTGCTGTACTTTATCTATTCCTTTATTGGTACGTTGTAGAAAAATAAATGATAGTGGTGAATTACATATATGTTGCAACTTTTTAGTGTTTGAAAAAAAAAATAGACCACAGCATTCGACCTAGCTCAATTCACACTAACATTACGTCGATAGTTTCCATAAAGTTTTGGTCCAATTCATCTTTGGGGGTCCTGTGTGGCTGAGCGGAAAAGTGTAGGACTCGTGACCTGGAGGCCCCGGGTTCGAGTCTCATTGGATCCATTGGGCTTTTCCGTGGGAGTGTCCTAGGGGAAGAGGCTTCACAGCCCTAGCCTAGGACTAGTGAAACCCAGGAAAGCCATGAATAGGTGAGCTGTCGCCGTGCTATGACTGAGATAATGTTGAAAGCGGCGTAAAACACCATTCAATCAAACAGCCAATCCATCTTTGATTTGTAAAGAAGCACGACATATCATATGCGGATAGCATGCATAAGACCTTCTTCTGAAAATTCTGAATCTAAATTTGAAGTATCATAAATATATACATGTACCTGCCACCTGTGAAAACGATCCCATTCGCAGATCCAAAAGCCGATACCAAGACAAAAATGGGTAGAATTGAAGCAGCTCCTTTCAGAACACGATTACCCCATAACTACAGTGAAAGACTTTAAATGTTAGTTCAGAAATATGGATACTAATATCTACACAAAAAAATAAATGAGTTTGTATTGATTTAGAATGTCCGTCTGCAGAGCAAAAACTTCTAAAGAGTTTGATTAATCAAATCGGACCACGAAATCCGTCCATATAGCGCTGATAGTTTTTGGAAGGCTCAAGATACGTGCCACAATTTTTTATATAGCATGTGCCACAATTTTTTATATAGCATGTACGCGTTGCTTAGACGTAGTGGCAACCCCTAGGCTGCTTAGCACGACTCAGGGACATTTTGCGGACAGTGTAGATCAAGATCAGTTTGCACAGAACGTGCATTCTGATCCTGGACCTACACCGTCCTATAAGGAGACATTTTTCCCAAAATGTACATTTGAAATAGCATTTTTTTAGGGGGGGGTACTATTGGCTTGAAAGTTTCATTTCACTTATTTAGCAGGTTAAGAGCTAAGATGCGACATCAATCAGTAATTGAGTTTGCAGACCATGCTTATATGTTGAAATGTAACTGTTCTATTCTCCAGTCTACATAATATCCGGGATATTTCAAACCTGAATGAAATGGAAACGCAAATACAACTCACAAGGGCGACGGCTGGAGTCTCCAACAATTCTGCAGAAGTCATGGCGGTGAGATATGACACATTGGCGAAGACATTGATAAATGTAACCAGAATAAGAGCAGCAATGTTGGCACGTGGTATGTTTCTGTGGAAGAAAACGGTATACGCATGTTTATACGATTATATGGCTCCGTTGAATGTATTTCATTTATCTCGCAAAATGATGGGTTAATGTTGACGTGTCGAGAATTTTTTAACTTTGGTATCTGGTGAAACACATAGATGTATCTATCTATGAAACAAGTTACAAACAACAGGGAATGGTGGGAATTAAGTTTGTTCCCTATGGTGAAGAAGCCATTTTAGGCAAGCAATTGCTCTTTTATCCTAGTTTTCTTTTTCAGATAAGCCGGCCATTGTTTTAACTTAAAATCGTATCTGTATGTTAATTCGTGAGTGAAGAAAGTTAAATCTACCAACTTTTCTGGTTTGCGAATTTCCTCTGTGACATAGGTCAAGTTGTTCCTGGAAAATAAATAACTTATGTAAAATTGTTAACCCTTCTACCACTATGGGTATAAACAGGGACGTTTGTTCACGGTATAAATCAAGATCAGGCTTCAGAGAACTTGAAGTTTGTTCTTAGAGCTATACTGGTAGCTTGTTTAGTAGTTTATTATAACATCCTATAAGCCCATAAGTCTTTTGGATGGTATTTTACAATACGTTTTGCCAGTAAAACATACTGATAATTAAAATGTTTATCATTTATTGCTGATAAGTGTTATTTCACAGCTAGCTTTGTTTGTATTCAACGCAATTAATACTTCCAATACTTTGATTACAATGTATTTCTATATTTAGATCTAAAGTATGCGTAGTTAAACAGACCAATTCTGTATCCCTCTTTTCGCGTTTCATGGTGATTTTGTTACTCCATTGGAATTTTTTTGTTAACTAATATAAAATATCCAGTAGCATATAGTGTTGCTTCTGCTACGTTTTCGTGAAAGTTTGAAAATTTTCGTTTCATCGATATACCAAGAGATATTTTGTTGAAGAAATATTGTTCTTATGACTAACTATCGAAGCATTTTATTGGTTCCATTGTTACATTATGCGAATCCTTTGACCAGTTAATATACATTATTCCTTGTGGAAAAATAAGGATTTTTGTCGTCTAATAGTTACGAAATCCCGGTTTTAGTGACAAATCCCCTAATTTAGTAACAAAATCCTTATAGTACTCATAACTATTTTTTCCACAATGTTTTCTACCCTTGCAAAGACACAACTCGCCATCTGAGTCACATTTGTTATAAGCAAGTGCTTTGGATTTGGACATCAATGATTTAGCTGTTTGGTAAAGAGTTAATTATATGTATTACTTTGGATAGGATAGAAAGCATTGTGAGGAAAATAAAAGATGCAGGTTATCCGCATTTCGTTTTCTTCTTTTCTCAAGAAGTTTTCAAAAGCCTTTCTACCTAAGGGAGGCAAAGGCTATTCTCTCAGGGTTAGAAATACAGAGTAAAAGGGGGAGCATACGTGAGAATCTATGGTGAATTAGCAGAGACAATGAATCATATTGTTGTCGTGATGGTCATAGTGTGAGCATAGAGACATTTTCGTAATAATATCCGCCGTAAAAAAAAAATATTAAATATTGCCGACACGTCGTGAAAATGACAACAAAACATCAAGAAAGATACTGTGCGTGTAATCATCACCGTAACCAACTCACCAACCATCGAAGGCCCAAAGTGCCTGATAAAAAGCCAATGCAATAACTGAAGGAGAACTAGTGGACCCTTTAAAACTGTTGTGGAACTGTGTCGTTTTACCTGTAAAAGAGATAACAGCCACGGTTATATGATCTTAAGTGAGTTATTGGATTACTGAGTTAAAAACTTTTTTCAAATGTGAAGCAATCTACGATGTCCTCGTTCCTTATTCAGCAACCATTCTTAACTTCATGCAAAGTCTAAATATAAAAACTAAAAATAACACAGCTTCTTATTGGCTAAATCAAATGGTTTAACTAGTCAGAAGCTATGTAACTTTTAGATTTAAAAAAATTCTTGAGTGTAAGACTTAGAATGTTCTTAAGTATTGTTGGTGATTATCTCGTAGTCGTCATTAGTCTCAGGCTTAATTCATCTAAGGAAACATGTTTTTCATCAGAAGGGTAAAAAAAACAAAGCTATTTCCTTGGATCACATTAAGTACTATAATACTTTTAAATTGCTGTTTATCATAAGTTGAACAAACCGGTACCTTTTCAGTCCCAGCTCGACCAATTTCTTTCCGAGAATTGATGATAGTCATTGGGACAGGGATCATTCTTCTCTCACCTCTGATCATTGTTTCGGCGATGGTTTTTATGGAAAATGGCCAGTGGCTTGGGAAGAATATTGTGCGAAGTACTGGTGAAAGAAACTCCATGAAAGCATGGATAGGTGTACTCGCACCATACAAAGAAGCAGACAAACGTTTTCAGGCGATATAGAACCCTGAACGTAGAAATATTGGAACTCTATTGGTGAGAAAGTCTTAAAAATATCTGACGATGTACATTCAAGATCATACTGCAAGTTTTGTTTGGCATGATCTTGGTCTATAATGACCACTAAAGCACATTTTACATAGATGCTTGATATACTTCCCTCTCCTGACAAGAGCCAGAACATTTAAATTTGCATCCGAACGATTTAAACACTTAACATTTAACTCTTTAACAAACGACAAAATTCTAGACTTATCCAAACTGAGAGTATTTGCAGATGACAGATGAAATGTACTTCAAGTGATGGGATTTGTCTTTGAAATAGTATAAAAAAAAAAAAGTTGGGAAAAGGAGATAATAATCACATGTTTTTAAATTTTCTTCAGCTCGTTGAAACACGAGATAGTTTGATAGAAGGTTAAAAAGAATGAGTGCGATATTGCAGTTGGCAACTGGCAGAAAAATTTAAAATAGCTCAACTGATAACCCGACTGTCATCACCGTAACGTTGGTTAACGCGAGTAATGAAATGTCAACTATCAGTCGACTGGCAATTCAAGTTTTAACTGCCCGATAAGTACAAAAGAAAACTGGAATGAAGCTACTAGTATCCAACTTTACATATCAGCTGCGAATTCATGATTCACAATCACGATTCACACCAGCCAACCTGCGCCCACGAATATGTGCCTTTGGAAGATATCCTACCCTGCGCTAACTGTACCACTCCGCCGATAATGATTATACTTAGAGCGGTCAACTTGGCAATGGTGAAAACGACCTGGACTCGAGTGGTTAGTCTGACACTGTAACTGTTCATCGCTGTGAGGAGCACTGCAATAGATTTTGGGCGGATTTTAACCTTTAACCAATTAATTTCTTCTGTTTTGAGCCGATAATATGGTGCCGCATATTTTTCTGAAACACAGCGGTCGATCACGTGACCTTCCATGACCTACATATTCGGGCCTGTTAGCCGTTCTACTTTATTAAAACACGGGATTATTCTGGTAAAGTGTTGATCAGAGAATTTGACTATAATGTAGGTTTAAGATTTTTTAAACAAGCTTTCAGAACTTTAGCATCATGAGCATCCCCAAATCAGTGTACAAGTATATGAGTTATGCTCGAAGAAAAAGGGGGTTTAATGCATCTGCAAAAATACCGATCCATGTTAGCATGCGCAGTTCGCGTAGACTGACATGGGACTAAACTGTTTGTTGTTTGTCAGTTTTTCTGTGAGTGAAAGGACCTCATGATTCAGTCAATTGTTAGACAAAATGGATTTTATTGATTCATACTATATGACGTCTTGCTTTGTATAATGCATCACGGAGATGCATTGCATCCCCTTTTGCCAGATTATGGCTCATATACTTATACAATAATTAGATTCATATGGACAAGCTCCGATTCTTCGAAAATCTAAAGAAATCGCCGAATGATGATGCTGTCAATTTCCTTGGTATGTTACATGTTAATAGTAACAGAACCCTATATATAAAAAACATTCTTAGCCCTATACCAAGGAAGAAAACCTAGACATGTCCATATTGAAAGCATTGAAAGATGACGTGCAAAAAGTGGTTAAAATGATGGAATTCGTGTCTGAAAGAGTGGAAAACATTGTGGAAAAAAGATAAAATGCTGGTTACCAGCATTTTCTCTTTTTTCGGAATGTTTTCAATAGCCTTTGTTGTCAGGGCCAATAAAGCTAGGGATTGTGTGCCAAAGGGTTACTTACATTCTCAGTCTAATTCTCTTAATTTAACAGTAACACAACTTCTGATTTGCTTAACCAAATGGTTCAGCCAGCTCTAAGTGCGTTACTTTCTAAATCTAGAATGAAACTGCCCGACCGGGTAGCTCAGTGGTTAGCGTATCTGACTCGTGACCTGGTGGTGGCGTGTTCGATACCCGAGGCAAACTTTCTTACCGGTGATTTTCGCTTCTCACCTCTGATGCAAGTGAGAAAAGTAGTCAATGGCTTGGACAGAAAGTTGTGTCAGTACTGGTGTGAGAAAGCAAGGAAACACATGCGTAGGTGCACTGACCGCCGAGATATGACCTAAGCTGTTAAAACGGCGTTAAACTCCAATAAAAACAAAATAAAATAGTATAAAACTACGAATGCTATCTACAACGATTTTCGAATACAGGCCCAGATTACTCACACCCATGACATATCTCACGTAAGGGGGTTCACTCCATGAAAGCTCATCGCAATCATTCTTTTGCTGTTAACATAACGGTCTTCAAAAGTACAACTCCCCTCAGATGTGATGACGACATATTGGCTTGTACTGTGATTCAATATGAGCCATGCTCTGTGAAAAGGGGACTTAATGTATCTGCTAAAAGTATCGACCCAGGTCAGCCTGCGCAGTCCGCGCAGGCTGACCTGTGTCGAAACCTTTTGCATTTTGGTAAATTTTCTGCATTTCAAAGAACTAGTGAACCTCATGATTCAGTCGGTTGATACTCAAAATGGATTTTAAAGATCCATAATTATGTGATAACAGGCTTGGTTTAATGTGATGACGAGATATTTCCTTGTACCGTAATTCTATATGTAGAATATGCTTGGCGAGGTTCTTATTAGGGAAATTCGCGGCTGTAAAAAATAAATCAATTTCACGTCATTGAAAATGCTCACTTTTAATTTTCCAGATAATGATTGAATTTCCGATATATTTCGAAGATCAGGGGAGCGATGGGGACTGCTTGTGAACCGCTGTTTCAAAGAAACTGTTTCTCTTTTCAAAACATTCACACAATAAAGATCGCTGTTTTTTGTATATGAAAGAATAAAATTTCATCATTTTACTTTACCGATTGCAGCTGTTGCCACCACTTTCACAGGAGCTTCTGCATGTCCACATATGGGTAACAACTCTACTGTATACTGTGCAAATATCAGGCTTCCGATAGCTATAGAGGATGTCCGCATAACGAGCACTGCCGTCCAGGCGTATAGAAATGCTGGTATTGGACCTAGGGCCTCCATTATATAGGCGTATTCTCCTCCAGATTTCCGAATTAGTGTACCAAGTTCTGCATAACAAGTTGCCCCTGAAAGTTTAAAAATTACATTATCATATACACACTCAAAGCTTCTGGACACTAAGTAAGGAAATTACATGTAAATTCATTATGTTCACATTTGTCCTTTAAATAAATAATACATACAGTATTTAAATATAATTATACAAATATTTTGATCTTTGTGACAGACAAAAAAAAAAGGGAATAAAGCGCCAAAAAAGTACATTTTGTCTGCCATTGCGGCATCTTTCTTACACCAGTCCAAGCTGACTCTCATTTAACCCAACATTTTGGACAACATTTTGGAGTTTTCTAAAGTCAAAGCATTTGCAGAAAAAAATACAAAACTTGGCTGAAATAATGACATTTGTCTTTAAATGAATAGAAAACATTGTGGGAAAGGGAGCAAATACTAATTACCAGCATTTACTCCTTTTCCCTCAATGTTATCAAAAGGCATCTTCCTCAGGAGCGTTAAACCTCGAGACTGTATCGTAGAGGGTTAAAAGTGGTATTGCTCTTCCTTTGCATTTGCTACTTATCCTAGAAGCGTAAACAAGCTTTTGTAGGCATACAGGAAATAAAACGTTTAAAGTTTATAGTATACTGTCTAGAAAATGCACCTATTTTAGTCTTTTCGACAACTGCAAATGTAAGTTTCTAATTATTGAGAGTTCTAACGATTAATAAGAATGTATTCTATACCCATACCCAATAATGCAAGTAATCCACTTCCGGTCCAGACTATCAGAGAGAGGCCAACTGAACCTGTTAGTTCTAATACTGCTTTAGGAGATATAAAGATACCCGAGCCTGAAAATAGATATGATTATTTCAATTTTAATGAAGATCCGGTGATTCTCTCTCTCTCTCTCTCTCTCAGGAACGAAGAAGGATCGAATAAGGTGAAAACTGATTTCGGTCTTGGTGCATCTATAAAACAAATTAAAATCAACAATGAAAAACTCCCATTCAAAAGTCAGATTAAAGCTACATCTTTACTCGTTTTTCAGCCAGTTTTTAACCCATTTCTTCTTTATTTTTATGGAACTATAATCATTTTTGTATCTTTTTGCCAAATATTACCCCTGACGGCTGCCAGGTTGCAAGATTATGGAAAGAAAATGCATTTCGTTTTTTGGCGTCCATCAACGTAATCGCCATTGTCGTTTCCGGTTTTAAATGAGGACAGACCCCCCTCAAGTTTCTCTATCCCTTACACCATATACACTGGTTTTTTATTCATGTTTACAAAACCGACCAAATTCTTAGCCATTCTAGACACTTTCAAATTTTAACAGCGTTTTTTCTCCCTCTGGCAGTAAGGATGTGTCTTTAAGATTTGGTCCAATACTTACCAACAATTGTTCCAACGATCAAGGAAACTCCGCTGATGAGCCCCAACTCCCTTTTCATGTAAACCGGTTCCTCGATGACCACCGAGTTGTATCGCCTTGAGATTTTCCCATTCCGATGCTGAACCCCACTGCCTAGATAAAGAGAAATGAGCAACGCTCTGTTTTATTTTGCAGTTGCAGAAAGTATCGACACAACAGAACAGAACATATACAAGGTCCTTTCTGTTCTGCTGACATTGGTCGAAAGGTTTTGCCTTTTGTACATTTTTCTGCGTGTCCAAGATAATTCTACCTCCTTCCACCATCACATGATCTCCTGATTGAAATGATGAAGCATTTGTACCCTACTGCGTGAAACTGTGCGAGCTGCGTGTCGGGTTTGTTGTTGTTGTTGTTGTTTTGTTTTGTGCAAGTTTTCTGATGCTATACATGCTGGATAAAATATATGCATGTAAATATCTTTTTTTATTTTGCTTGGAATACAACAAGGATGTTTGAATATTTAAATGGTAGTTGGATAACCATGCCATACGAAATTAATGTACAGCATGATGTACTGTGTTTCGGCATATCGTCGTGTTACTTGTAAAATAGAGTATGTAGCCTTGGCTACTCACGCTCTTTTGAAATGAGGCACCAAGATATCTATATCAATGTTTGCCGGCATCATTTTGACACTCAGGGCGCCAATACGTGCCTACCCGGCACAATCATTATATGAACCATGTTCTGTGAAAAGCTGGCTTAATGAATCTGCAAAAAGTATTGGCCTATGTCAGCCCCCCGCAGTCCGCGCAGGCTGACGTGGATCGATACATTTTGCTATTGGCAAGCTTTCTGTATGTCAAAGGACCACTCTACCTTATGACGGGCTTTAGGCTGAAAGGATGACATACAGCTCACCTTAGCTTTACCATGACTATCAGTTTTGACAGTTGGATAAACTAGAAAAATATGTGTCTGACGACTTATAGAAATGACAGGCAAAAAAGCAATGCACAAGCAAATGACAACACGTACTACTACTAATGCTACTATGACGTAACAAAATTTCATTTCGAACGTGTGTGTAAGTTAAGAAAATTCACAGCGGTTATATTACTCTTAAAACAGGGGAGGCTATGTGATCAACATTGGTCCTCTCTATCCGATTGATCTAAGTGTTAGATTGATTCCGACAGACAAGTTCTTGTTTGATCCACACGTAAGGTGCTGGTCTTGTGGGGAGCTATTGGGAAATGCTCTGCATGGTCCAGTTCTAAAGCAGTTGAAACGATGAAAAGACATGACGCAAATGTTGTCCACTGAAAAAAAAAAAGGCTAAACGCTAAGTAGGTACAAAGAAGGAGCCAACAAAACGACTTTTGTCGTGGTATGTTACTTGTGCTTTCATTTTGAGATGAATACTTAACAGGTGAACTTGTCTGCTATCAGAAAGGACAATCTTGGTCTTTATTCACCAACCATTCTTAAGAATGTTCTTGGTCTTATTCTACGGGATTTTCTAAATTTGAAAGTAACAAGACTTCTGATTGGCTAAACCAAATGGTTTAGCCAATCAGGAGTTGTGTTTCTTTCAATTTTAGAACATTTGAAGAATTCAGACTAGGAATGTTTTTAAGAATGGTTGGTGAATACGGACCCAAGTCTATAACAAAGGGAAATAAATAATAACGTTTATTTGCAGACAGCATAAAAAATGTGGCTCAAACGATGGCGTTTGTTTCTGATACAGTGGAAAACATTTTAGAAAGGGAGAAAAGAAAGGAGAAAAGAAAGGAGAAAGGGGAGTTTACCGGCATTTTTTCCTTTTCCTATAATGTATTCTAAAGCTTAGATACTACCATCAATAGGCTGAGAAACAAGAAGGGAGACAGTGGTGTGAAGGTAGAGCTGTTGGCCTCTAATGTCAGAGGTTCGGGCTCAAAACCCGCGATGAACAAGCAAAGTTAACATTTAGAGCTACCAACATTCACAGCGCAAGTAACTGTGAGTATTCAGGAACATAAACATCGAGAGTGATTGATTTATGTAATAACACAGGCCTTTGAAGCTTCATGGGTCGATCACAAAACACCAACATTTTCATTGCTCGATTGTCGGACACCGTTGCTAAAAATAGCAAATTTTGCCAATAACCTCTATATCCTTGTATTGTTATTGGAGAGGTCATCAGACCTCTCCAACAGTGGTGAGTTTAAAAGGCAGACTGCCTCAGAAATTGCTGCCTAACTCCATGCTTTTCTGCGAAATAGTTCTGATACACAGGCTGTTTCGTCATCGTTTCATAAATAAACAGAAATCAAAAAACTGAAATAGGAAATAGACGCGTTTTGTTTTTATATGACGGATTTCGAAAAGGATTTGTTATATTGATTTGATTTCAAATGACCTTTCCAGTCGTTGCAATTTTTCATTAAATAAATAAAACTATAAACACACACACACAAAAAAAAGAATTTCGTTAAAAAAGAGAACACCGCGGGAAAAGATCACGCGACTTGAAAACGTGGGAAGAAGGTCACGTGTCTGTCATGTACTCGTAATGCATAAGAGGTTTCTCATTTTTACACAGCGGCAATCATATAATGCCTTATTTTTTTGTTTACATGTACCAAAATATATTGAAATTAAATGCGATGAGCTATTTGAAAACATTGATGCTGACCTCTCCTGGCTTCTTTTTTAAAGAAGCCAACTTGTTGGAGAGGTCATCAGACCTCTCCAACAGTGGTGAGTTTAAAACGCAAACTGCCACAGAATTCGCTGTCTAAATCCATTTTTCTTGCGAAATTAGTATGGTACACAGTCTGTTTCGTCATGGTTTTGTAAATAAAAGCGAAATCAAAAAACCGAAATAAGAATAGACGTGGTTCTATTTTTAGGAATGACAGACAACTCGCCCCAAAGACAACTCGCCCAAAAGACAACTCGCCCCACAAAAAAATTGTCGTGTAGTTTTATAAACACGTTCAGGTGATAGTAATAAGAGCGGGGCGAGTTGTCTTATATGTGGGGCGAGTTGTCTTCTGAAGGTGAGTCGATTTGCCTTGTGGCGAGTTTTTTTTGGGGGGCGAGTTGCCTCGGGGCGAGTTATCTTTGGGGCTAGTTGTCCTGCACCCACTTTTAGATATGACGAACTTCAGAAAAGATTTGTTACATTAATTTGCCATGATTACAAATGACCTCTCAAATAACTTTAATTCTTCATTAAGCAAATAAATCTAAGCAGAAGAAAAAGTATGAAGAATTTTTTTCAAAAAAGAGAAAGAAGACCGCTGGACAAAATCTTGCGACTTGAGAAGGCGGAAAGAAGATCAAATGACCGTCATGTAAAGCAAAAGAGGTTGAAATTAAAGGCCAATAAACTATTTGAAAACATTGACGCTGACCTCTCCTGGCTTCTTTTTGAAAGAAGCCAACTTGTATTTCATACAGAGGCGATGCGCCAGTGTGATATTTTTAGTAACGGTGTCTGACGATCGAGCAATGAAAATTTTGGTGCTCCGGGATAGAAAATTCAGTGGCCTATCATTGTAAAAACTTGTGCCACAAATGAGGTCAAATAAATAGGTTTAAATTAACCTAAACTATGAATCTACGCTGCCGTTCCCAAGATACTCCAGCGTTACGGGCGACAATCGATACAACCCCCCCCCCCCCCCACCGCGACTACAAATCTACCACCTCGCAAACACTGAGCCACGCGGGATCTCTCCTCGCGAAACATGATGTCACCACAACATGCTCGTTTGATCACCTTATCATTGACCGAAGTTCGAAATAGTTGTTAATCTCTTACGGCGCTGAAGGTAATGTATGTTGCTTTTACGGTTAGCGTAGATCAAGATCAGACTGCAAAGTTTTGACTGATCTTATTTCTACCCTTCCCGCGGGTTTTTGAGACATGCTAACTACGCGGTTTTTCGGACGATGTAGTTAAAGATCATGCTACACAGAACGTGCAGTCTGATCTGTGATTTATATCATTCGCTTACAAGTATAATTTTTATTCATGAACAGCGGTGCGAGAGAATGGATCCTGTCGGAATGACTATCACACGATATACGTACACTAAAATAGGTGATAAAATCTATACCGTGCCCCCTTTGATCTTTTCTGACTCTAAACAATAAATAATGGTCTTTTGTTGTCTTAACCCTTTCCCAAATGACAAATTTTGGACTGGTCCAAATTGAAAGAGTTTGCAGACGACAATTTTAAATTTGATGAAAATGGCAGAAAGGTCTCAAAAAGGGTAGAAAACTGTGAGAAAACGAGCAATTTCTCCTTTTCCCACAGTGTTTTCAAAAGACTTGTACTGCAGACACGTGAAAACCAGGTCTTGTTTGGGAAAGGGTTAATGAGGGAGAAATTTAAAAAAATCCGTGAATCAAATTTCCTACATAAAAATTGTTGATTTTACAAAATGGCCAAGCTAATCAGACGGACAGACAGCCATATGTGGAATACGGGACCAAAGGTGAGTCGGGATGAATCTGCATCTAGATTTGGAATGTGTTGCATTTTTTTTTTATAAACGCAGCATGTCGTGGAGTACTCTTATGCAACCTATGTATCATAAATAAAAAAAAACACAAAAATATCTATCGGATGATTACAGCATGTGAATTAACATTTGTAACATGCTGGCGACTGAATAAAAATTTGTCTTACAACCCGATTTTCCTTTCCTCTCGACGCTATTTACATATAAATGAGCCATGTTCTGGCAAAAGGAGGCTTAAAGCATCTCCGTGATGCATGATACCAAGCAAGTCGTCACATGATTATTGATACGAAGCCCATCTTATCTAACAACTGATTTTAACCCTTTCCCAAACAAGCCCTGGTTTTCACGTGTCTGCAGTACAAGTCTTTTGAAAACACTGTGGGAAAAGAAGAAATTGCTCGTAACGAGCAATTTCTCCTTTTCCCACAGTGTTTTCTACCCTTTTTGAGAACTTTCTGCCATTTTCATCAAATTGAAAATTGTCGTCTGCAAACTCTTTCAATTTGGATCAGTCCAAAATTTGTTGTTTGGGAAAGGGTTAATCATGAGGTAGACTGGTTCTTTGACATGCAGAAAATTGACCAGTAGCGAAAAGTTTCGGCCCAGGTCAGCCTGCGCAGACTGCGCTGCGCAGGCTGACCTGGGTCGATACTTTTCGCTAGTGCATTAAGCCACCTTTTCGCAGAGCATGGTTCAAATGTATCTATCGGATGAATACAGTATCCGAACTATTTCTTGTAAAAATTTGACGACTGAATGAAAATTTTGTGTACAACATGATTTTCCTTACCTCTGGACGCCATATCCATATGAGCTATGCTCATGGAAAGGAGGGCTTATTGCATCTCCCGTGATGCATTATACCAAGCAAGTCTTCACATAATTTACGATCCGTAAAGTCCATTTATAACGACTGACTGAATGTAGGGGGAGAGTGGTCCTTGGATAGACAGAAAGTTTGCACAGGCTGAGCTGGGTCGATACTTTTTGCAGATGCATAAAGCCCCTTTTTCACAGAGCATGACTCGTATAGTTGATACGGTTTATTCTATTTTATTCTCAATCAAAAATGTTTTACCAAATTGCAAGCATTTGCAGATGACATGTAAACCTTTGCTTTAAAGGTGGAATATGTCCATAAAAGGGTAGAAAACATTGTGGGAAAAGGAAAAAAAATGTTGGTAACCGACATTTCTCCTTTTTCCCGTGATGTTTTCCAAAGCTTTGCTTTTCAAACATAATGAATCCTGATCCAGATTTTAAACATGTTGCTTTCTTTTACAAAAACAGCACTTTTATATAATACATAAGGGAAAAAAGACGAAACAAAACAAAACAAAAAAATATCTATCGGATGATTAAAGCATTCGAACTGATGCTTATAACAACTTGACGACTGAATGAAAACTTTTCGTACATCCAGAATTTCCTTCTTCTAAACATCATTTACATGTAAATAAATCCTTATAATTTACTTTTCGTACATCCAGAATTTCCTTCTTCTAAACAGCATTTACATGTAAATAAATCCTTATAATTTACAGGTGAATGTTATAATTCACCGGTTAATGTTATAACTTATATTTTTGACACGGCATGGACATTCATAGAATTTAACGCCGGTGAAAGAAAGACCAATCGATTGTTTTGTGTGCTGTTCAAACAGCATACGGCCAGTCAGACTTAGTGGTAGGAAATGTAAAAAAGAGGGATTTTCTGAAAAGCTTAAATGTCTTTTAAAGGACGATAACTTGTTTTTGAATTTTGTTTAAATTGTCATCATTCATGGGCGCAGCCTTTTTTTTTTACAATTGGCGTAAGATTCTGATCAGTAACGAAGCTTGAAAAAATAGTTCCATTGTATACAGGTAAATTCATCAGTTTGAATGCACCTATAATGTATCCGGAATCATATTTCCTTTGTCTACATTATTTATGTTACACATGAAACAGTTAAACAGTAACAAAACATGTTTTCCTCGGTTTGACAAGATTCTTGTCATTTAGCCCGTTGCAGAGATGTCTGGTGAGAGTAACGAACGACAACTCTGCTCGGAGACTGCTGGTTTAATGGCACGCGCCATTTACCTTGGTAACAAGAGCGCGGGAACTACTGTTTCCGCCTTCAGTTGAAGAGTTAGAAAATGTGCAGTCGGTATTTTCACTGGTCGTAACCATGAAATATAAAACCATAATCCACCATTATTTCTCGATAAACTCGAATATTTTACGTAATATTGTAATGCATTGCCATGTGGAGGGGGTACGCCACGGGATATTACCGAAAGCAATTGTACTGGATTTTGACGAAAGTCCCAACAAAAGATAAAAAGGGGTTAGAAGCATGAAATAAATAGATTTTTTTTTTTCTTTTTTCGATGAAAGATTGAAATTCATTTGATCTCGTGAACACCATCACTAGTATTTTCACGCGTGGCTGCACCACTCGTGAAAATATTTCCGATGCTGTTCACTCGATGAAATGAATTTCGACCTTTCATTAAAAAAAAAACTGTATATAATTCACTTTTAGATTTCTATTTATAAACTACCGAAAAGAGTAAAAGAAATAGAGAATACATGTGATTGGTTTTTTCGGTGATAGATCGAAATTTATTTCATCGAGTGAACATCATCGGTAATATTTTCACGATTGGCGCAGCCACGAGTGAAAGTATTACCGTTGATATTTACGAGATGAAATGAATTTTCAGTCTTTTACCGAAAAATACAAATATTCTATTTATTTCATGCTTCTGGTCCCTTT
Organism: Tridacna gigas; assembly: GCA_945859785.2. NCBI lineage: Eukaryota > Metazoa > Mollusca > Bivalvia > Cardiida > Cardiidae > Tridacna > Tridacna gigas. The sequence continues at coordinate 53,587,179 of OX244034.2, forward strand.
TTTGTTGGGACTTTCATCAAAATCCAGTACAGTTGTTTTCGTTAATTTCGAATGGCGTACCGCCTCACATAGCAACTCATTAAAATATTACGTAAAGCGTGAGAAATATAGCGTTACTTCATATTTCCCTCATGTTGAATGACACACACCATTTACCTTGGTAACTGGTGCGCGGGAACTTCTGTTTCGGCCTTCAATTGAAGAGTTAGAAAATATAAAATCGGTATTTTCACAGGTCGTAACCATGAAATATCAAACCATAATCCACCATTATTTCTCGATAAACTACCAAAAAGCATGAAATAAATTGTGTATTACGATATTGAACTTTGGAGGCTCATTTTACTGGAGCGTCAAGGAAAATTTTGAACAGCGTTGATCCAAGATAAGAATGTACTATTTCGACTTATTTAAGCTAAAAAAGTCACCAACCCAAATTGCCTTTCACGCCAGATGTTTGTAAAAATGATCATTAAACTTTGATCTACACTGTCCGCAAAATCATGGGAGATTGTGTTCCAGTGTACTTTGGACTCTGAACGTCTTATTATTGATCCTGTATGTTTTACTCATGGCGAAATGCAAAAGGATCCATGAATCTTAATTACTAGACATGAACTTTAATTTCATCCTATACCATACAAACTCGAGTGATAACTCGTAGTGAAGAATCCTTTTGAAAACATTGTAGGAAAAGGTGAAAATGCTGGTAACTAGCATTTTCACCTTTTTTTCACATTGCTTCCCAATGATTAATGATAAACATTGCAAAAGGATTCGTAATTCTCTAACCGCTGATCATTTTTGGCTATGTGAGAAAGCAGCCAGTGGCTTGAGAAGAATATTGTGCGATCTACTGGTGAAAGAAAACTCCAGGAAACATGTATACGTGCACTGACCGCCGCGATATAACCGAAATAACGTTATAAACGGCGTTAAACAGCATACAAACAAACTCAAATTGCTTTGTGCTTTTTCAGAGAACTTCAGTCCATCTCTGCGAAATTTGAATGTGTTTGAAGAATCTAAAATTTGTCGTGTGGGATAGGGTAACCCTTTACCGAACAATCTCGAGATTTAACCCTTTCCCAAACGACAAATTTTGGACTGGTCCAAATTGAAAGAGTTTGCAGACGACAATTTCAAATTTGATGAAAATGGCAGAAAGTTCTCAAAAAGGGTAGAAAACACTGTGGGAAAAGGAGAAATTGCTCGTTAAGAGCAATTTCTCCTTTTCTCACAGTGTTTTCAAAAGACTTGTACTGCAGACACGTGAAAACCAGGGCTTGTTTGGGAAAGGGTTAACTACCCAAGCAGAATATAGTAAAAACAGAAAATGATGGTAACCAGGTTTTCTATACTTTCAAAGACAAAATTCCTCATTTGGGTCACATTCAAATTGTCGTCTGCTACTGCTTTCGATATGGAAGAGTCTTTTTTTTTTTTCATTTGGGAAAGAGGTAACACCATACCAAACAATCTCGGGTTTTAACGACCCTTAAAAAAGAGGACTTTTGAAAACATTGTGGAAAACTTTTCCCATAATGTTTTTTTCCCTTCCGAATACAGTTCCAATTTCGGAGTCCTATTAATTTTATTTTGTGGTCTGCAAGTCTTTCAGTTTGAATCAATTTAAAATTTTGTCGTCTGGTAATGAAGTAATAGAACATTCGAGCATATCAGAGACGCACTTTGAGTGTAGAACTAAGGACATGAGTGTACTGTATCAATATATTTTGATTTTTTTTTTTGAAACTCCGCTCTTGTTCGGCTCTTAAGTAACTCACAGTAGTATTTGACAAAAATGCCACTATGAGTACAATCATCAGTACAACAAAGATAACCTTATGAAATATCGTATGATTATATCATTCAGTTTGATATAAGTACGTTTAACCCTTTACCAGACGACAAAATTTTAGCCTTGTCCAAATTGAAAGCATTTGCAGACGACAATTTCAATTTGGCTAAAATGGTGCAATATTTCTCTGATTGGGTAGAAAACATTGTGGGGAAAGGAGAAAATTCTGGTTACCAGCATTTTCTCCTTTTCCCACAATGTTTTCAAAAGGCTTCTTTCCCAGGGGCGTCAAAAGGCATCATTGTGGGGTAAAGGGTTAACGAAATTCCTTGTCTCTTTATGATTCTGGAATCTAAATAGACCTAGAAAATAGACTGATTTCAATACCACAACAGTACGTAATGTTTGCGCTGACTCTAAATGTCACGATATTTACAAAACTGGTTTCAGTGGGTGATGAGCTAGCTATTGACCTAAAAAGCCCGCGTGTTAGCGACCCTCATGAAGAGAGCTTTTAGAAAACATCGTGGGAGAAGGAGAAAATGCTGGTAATCAGCATTTTTTTCCTTCCTCCCCCTCCCCATTTTTTCTACCTTGTCAATCACGAAATTCTATCACTTTAGCCACCTTTAACCGTTTAACACACAATCCCGTGTTTTACTGACCCTGAGACAAAAAGCCTTCTGAAAGCATTATGGGGAAAGGAGAAAATGCTGGTAACCAGCATTTTCTCTTTTCCCCATGATGTTTTCTACCCTTTCAGAGAACACCAGTTCATGCGTGCCGATCTCAAATATTTCATCTGCAGATGCTCCCGATTTTGAAAAGTCAACGAACTTGTCGTTTGGGAAAAGGTTAATTTGTTGTCAGCAAATGCTTTTAATTTGGACAAGTGAAAAATTTTGTCGTCTGGTGAAGAGTTAGTGAAAACTTGGGCAACGTAGTCAGCGTAGCACCATGAAACGTTCGTTATCAAATATTCCTTGCTGGCATGTTGTTTCAAAACTGTTTCCCCAGCAAGGTTTCGATGGTAGCAATCACGAGTTTGCCCTTTAACAAACAATCCCCTGTTTTAAAGGGAGTTTTGAAAAAACATTGTGGGGAAGAGGACAAAATGCTGGTCACGGACCAGCAAATGCTCCTTGTTCTCACAATGTTTTATACCCTATTAAAGACAAATTCTGTAAATAGAGCCACCTTAAATTTGTCGTCTGTAAATGCTATTGGGCTACACAAGTCTAAAAATTTATCGTTTTGGTAAAGAGTAAAATAAGTTATGACTGGGAAAACGTAGACGAAAAAACAACATGAAACTTTTGTTATCAAAAAGTCTTCGGTGATAATGATGTTTCAACACAGTGTTACCCCAGCAAGGGTTTGAGGACAGCAATCACGAGTTCGCCCCTACCAAACATTCCCGTGTTTTACCAACCCCTTTAACGCGTCCACTGCCAGTGTCGCCTTGTATGGCTTTTGCGGACAGCTTAAAGCAATATCAGACTGCACAAAACGTGCAATCTGATCTTGGATCGACACCATCCACCACCTGGTGCTAATCTTTGACCAGAGTAAGCGTCGAATGCAACGAATATGTACTTATAGGCTCAGAAAAAAGTCGAATCCAATTAGTTGGCAGTGAAAGAGTTCACCAGCATTTTCCTTGTCATTGTTTTCTACCCTTTTTCAGACTAATCCCATCATTCGAGCTAAAAACAGCATGTCATTTGCAAATGAGCGATGCTCTGTGAAAAGGGGGCTTAATGCATCTGCGAAAAGTATCGACCCAGGTCAGCCTGCGCAGTCCTAGGCCAAAACTTTTCGCTATTGGTGAATTTTCTGTATGTCAAAGGACCTTATGATACATGTTAGACATGACGGATTTTATAGATCCTTAATTATGTGATGACTTGCTTGGTATCATGCATTACGGAGATGCATTAAGCCCCCCTTTTTTCCAGAGCATGGCTCAAGTGCATTCAATTTGGACAAGTTTTTTTTTTATCTGGTAGTAAATTTACGCTGAACCACACAATCTCGATTGTTAACGACCCTGACAGAACAGACTTTTGAAAACATCGTGGGAAAAGGGGAAAATGCTGGCAACCATTTCAGAGACAGAAATAATCTATTGAGCTACAAAGAATTTGTCGTCTTCAAATGCTTCTCAGTTTGGACTAATCTTAACTTTTGTCATCTCTAATGATTTAAACAGAAATTTCGGTTTTTTTTTTTTCATTTTCAACAGTCAAGTTCTTCCTTATCAAATGCAAAACTAAGTTTTGTGCAGTCTGATCTTGCTCTGCACTGTCTGCAAAAGGCCATTGAGTCGCGCTCAGCAGCCTAAGGGTTAAACACGATAAACTTATTGTGGCTTGTCTTGGAACGGGTAGGAAACCTTGTGAGAAAAAGTAAAAATGCTTGCTAGTTACCACCATGTTTTACTGTTCTCGTGATGTTTTCAACAGCTTTATTCTTCAGAGACTTAACACCAGGGGATTGATTGACAAAGTGTTGTGGCTACTGACTTATCCTATTTGGAAGAAAATGAATCAGGAACGGCTTGCACATTCGTGGGGCTCGATCTTGGTCATTTTTTTTTTTTTTTTTTTTTGAAAAAAAAAAAAAAAAAAAAGGGAAAAAAGACTTGTCTAAATTCAAAGAATTTGCAGACTTCATGTAAGTGGGCTCAAATGCTGGGATTTTATCTTCGAAAAAAATAAGAAAAACTACTGCAGAAATAGGAGAAAGTACTAGTAATGGTAACCAGTATTTTCTCCTTTTTCTATGATTTTTTTCAAAAGTCTTTTGTCTCACAGAGTTTAAAGCACATTATTGCTTGCTACAGGCTTAAACTTTCTCGCACTCATCTAGAATTAAGGGACAGATGTTATACAATTTAATTTAGATTTTTTTTTTTATCTCAGTATGAAAAAAAAAAAATCACGATAACTCCTCGCTTGACAAACAATAATGCTATTGCTCTAGTATTTTTGAAAATAAAAATAAATTATCATTATTATGTTTTGCGTGACAATCACTCATGATGTGGCCGTAGGCCACCAAAATAGATAAAAGTTAGGAAGAATTTTTACATTTGCCACAATGTTTACAAACGTGACCTGATAAAATACTCCAAACGTCCTCATCACACAGAATTATGTCAAACACGTGCTAGTTATACAAAGTATACCAGTCATCTTGTGACGCAGTATGGACTAGAAACTTTTGTTACAAATATTGACCTAAATATTGCCTAATTGCGGAGTAAATCTTAACCAAAAGACAAGATTTTACGCTCGTCCAATTTGAGTGCACAATCAAGAAGGGGTTTAAATAATCGAATCTTGTTGTTGATAGGGTTTTCTTTTCCCACGGTGTTTTCAAAATGTCTTCTTCGTCGAGGTTGTTAAAACCAGGGCTTATTATGTTGCAGCTACCGGTTTAAGACAACCAGTCATTTTTTGTTTTTGTTCAAGTGTTTTCTTTTTTTCTTTCTTTTTTCTTCATTTCTTTTAACTGTGTTTGAATTACGATTTATCCTGTCACTTGCGACCATTTCGACCCGATAACAGAGTGGCGTATACTTTTTATATCCGTCAGTTTGTCGTCGCTCGTATACAATTCGGCCGATTCCGAATTATATCTTTCTTCGTCCGTATCAAGGAGCCTTAATTACTAATATTCTTTCGGATGAGACATTAAACCGAGATCCTGTGTGACGGTGCTATATACAGAGCACGTTAAAAAACCAGGCGTAACTTAGGATGGGTTTGCACTATCCTCCGTAACAAAAACTAACAGTCCTTAGGAGGACGTCGCCCAAATGGGCAACTAGTGGCAACGATAAATGAACGCAAATTCAATTAATCAAGGAACCTTCCATTTTGAACTGCCAATCACATGATCTTAAACATGGCGGCGCACTTGTAAATCGACCAGCAACGACATAAAAAACCACGGTGAAGTTATTCACATCTATCAATCTGTCAGTGAAAACTTCCAACGGAATTGATTTACCATGTTAAAAATTGAATGTACAAACCGCTTGTCAACCGAAATGTATTAAGAAAGATTTCGATGAAAAAAAAATGTGACACGTGTTTTCTTTTTAAAGAGGAGCCTTACAATTTTATGAAGGGTAAAACGGCGTTTTTCCGGCGAAGAAACGTACCGTGCAGGTGCAAATCAAGCTATGTGATACAGCCGACGGACTTGATAAACGGATCACCCGAGGTTTGCCGAATGGTTTTTAGTGTGAATTTTAACATGTAAACACGCTTACTGTGTCTTCTTACATGTTTTAACACCAAAAAATGAATAATAATTACATCTTCGGCTCACCAGATAAAATTCCTCCGCCCTTGCACCGCCAACTTTACCAGTCCAAGACGTTAGCTATTTATTCTCTATTATAAAAGTATTTCAATCATATCACGGCGTCAGATAACTCAGGGCCTAAATGTGCAACTTTGATTTCCTCTATTGGCGAAAATAAAATAAAAAAAATAAACCTGCCTAAGCATCGTCTTTGTCGGTCTCAAATTCTAGAAAAAGATGAGATTACATGAGATTGGTATTGCATATTTTCTCTAACAACCCTCGTTTAAAAATTCTTCCTACAGGCCTGCAACTTATGATGTCCTTGTTTCACCTTGATAAGCATGGTGCTCCGCAGTGCCTTTTCAAAGAACACTCCCACATAACCGACACCGCCAGCAGGGATCGAACCAGAGTCTCCTGATTAGATATCTGACTTGCCTAAGGAGCCATGGGAGGTTACTCTGCCCGTTGTTTTGGGTATACATTCAACCTTTAACCGTGCCACTTTTACCAAAAATATGCTTCACCATATATATATATATATATATATATATATATATATATATATATATATACACTGCAATTTCTCATTTTGCCACAGTGCTCTCAGAAGCCTATAAGATACAATAAATCATCTGCACATGGTAGGCCTACTCGGTAAAACGAGATGAACGGCACTCTGGCAAAAAGGGTTTAATACATCTCCGTGATGCATTAAACAAAGCAAGTCATCACATAGTCATGGTTCCATAAAATCCACTTTGTCTTACCTGAACTGAATCATGAGGTAAAATGGTCCTTGTATATGTACAAAATTTACCCATAGAAAGAAGTTTCGACTCAGGTCAGCCTGCGCGGACTGCGCAAGCTTATATGGGTCGATACTTTTTGCAGATATATCAAACCCCCTTCTCCAAGAATATGGCTCAATTTCTAATGTTTTTCTAGCAAGAATGATAGCCTACGAAAATCATGGAATATCTTACTTAGGTATTGAGACAAGCTGGTCGAATCAATCAGGGCTCTAAAGTATAATCACATTATTCAGTTCAATGAAGCTTTTTTTTTTTTCATATATAAAATCTATCTCTCTCTCTTCCTTTCTCCTTAAAATAGTTCGCATCTCTCTCTGTGTCTGTGAAGACGAATATCTAGATCATTTTCAAAACACATTTTCAAAGCACCTATACAAAATAACATTGTAAACATTGGCAGCAGTAGATATTTTAACACTACGACTGCTTAGCGCGACTCGCTGACCTTTTGCGGACAGTGTAGATCAAGATCAGACTGCACAGAAAATGCGGTCTGATCTTGGAGCTACACCGTCCGATAAGGAGATATCTTTCCTCCAAAAATAACCTTGAAATAGCCGAATTCAGCTTTTTAATATCGGCTTAAAAGTTTCTTAGCAGGATAAGGATTAAGTTTCTATCTGTAGAAGAATTTTCCTAAGAAAATACACGTAAAAATAAAAATGTTTACAAATAACTTTAAAGTAAAAACGAACCTCCGTCTTTTTCTTTATCCATATTCGAAAGTTTTGCCCCTGTGAACCCAAGAACCCTCTAATGGTTCCGATGCTTTGAAATTATATAAGAAACACTCTCGCGTTATTTTTGCAAACGATCAGTTATTAGTCTTAACCCGAAATAATATAATGCAACAGTTTTGTTATTCTTACATAAAACCCTCAAAAGATCGCAGCACAGTGCTTAGGGTCAAGAAAGGATGACCTTTTATCTTATTAATATTCATAATATCACGAGCCAATGAAAACGTTTGTCCTGTTTAGGATGCAACTGGTAGTGCCAAGAAGGTGGCGTAAATCGAATGAAAATTAGCTATCCTTATCATATCATGCTGGGAGTAGGGAACAAGGGGGGCCATGCACCCACATTGATGTTTGTCGGGGAGGTAAATTTATGCTGTTTTGGTCCCTCTAATATTGAACTATTTTTTAAATATCATCTACGCAAAAGTGTCCTTCTTTCGCAATTGAAAATAAGTCTAAATCTTATTCTAAACGACCATTGCTATACTATTTCAAACTGAAAGCGTCTAAGTTAAATTCGAAACCGACGAAATGATATGGTGGTGAACGGAGAAAATCTTCCTTACAAACTGTTCTTCTCTCCATACAAAGCTTACAAAAGGCCTTGCTGTTGTAGCATATGACTATTTTTTGACTCTTTACCAAACTACTAAATTTTAGACTGGTCCAAATTGAAAGCAATTGCAAGCTAACCCAGAAGAAAACAAAAAAAGGAAAACGGTAGTAACTAAAATCCTCTCATTTTCCTACAATATGTCCTATTCTGTTGAGGACATTGCTCAGTATTCTCGCATATTTATATTTGTCGTCTGCGAATACTTTGTGTATGGACTGGTATACAATTTTGTGGGAGACAACGGTAAAGGGGGTAAAGCGTCGGCTTCTCGCCCCAAAGCTTCTTGGGTCTAATGCCGTGATGGGTGGGTCAACCGTCAGAACCACCCACAGCATGGCGCGAGTGCTGGTTAAGGTTTCCTGGAAGCAGTCATCGAGAGTGATTAAAATATAAATATATATATATATAAGTGTTAAATACATGTGAGCCATGCTCTGTGAAAAGAGGGCTTAATGCATCTCCATAATGCATTGTACCAATCAAGCCGTCATAGTATTACGGATCCATAACAGCCACTTTTTTTAACAACCGACTCAAAGGATCAGTGTACCTCTTGATTCGATTGGTTGTTAGACGAAGTGGATTGTATGGAAGTTTTGCTGGGTACAGTGCATTACGGAGATGCATTGAGCCCCCTTTTGCCAGAGCACGGTTCAGTTATACACATATATACATTATCATTACACACTGGATGTAACAAATATAGTAAGTCAAGCAACGTGGTAGAAATCGTACAAAATCATAATCACCGGCTCTCCATTATCCACAATGTTTTCCTAACTGGTTGACTGTTTATGATTCAGATGGTACATGGCCTACATAACGAGAAGGCTTTATGACATTAGCTATGCTCTGGCAAAAGGGGGCTTAATGCATCTCCAAGATATATTATACCATGCAAGCCATCAGTAAATATATTTATGGATCTACAAAATCAATACTGGCCGACAACCGACTGGAATCGAAGTATGGTCCTTGGACATGCAGAAAAATCACAAATACAAAAAAAGTTTCGACCCATGTCAGCCTGCGCGGACTGCGCAGGCTGACATGGGTCGATACTTTTTGCAAAATGCATTAAGCCCCCTTTTCACAGAGCACGACGCACGTACATAACGTAAATATTATTCTACAATGTTTGACATTGAAAGATAATGATTCGGCGATACAACTGTTTTTACCGCTCTTAGCGCCACTGACGAGAACAATGAGCTTTCGCAGAAGGCAAAGGTGAAGATCATACGAAACAGAATGGGCAGTCTGATCTTGGTTATACACCGTCTACCTTGTTTAGTCATGCGGATAAGATTGGGATCTGTCTGAGTTTCAGTGTATTGTATTTTCAGCCGTCGAAAGAGGTTGAGTCCATATATAATTTGTCGCTGAAAGAGTCAACCCGCCCTCTATATTTTTAAGGAACCATCGCTTGTTGAGCGGACTTGCTATTTAAATCACGTTCCTAGGTAGTGATCCCCGCGCTGCTCTATCGAGCTGTCATAGTCATTGTACTTTTAAGATTTTATTTAGCGATTTTAGCAGGCTTATACTCCGTAGGATAGCATTTTCCAAAAACATATTGCTTGGTATGTAATGTATGGTAGGCATATATACTCCTATATGTAAGCATGGTGTTGTCTGTATGACGCAAATACATAATATTATCCACACGTAATCATGTCGTACAGTCGGTGCCATATTCTACATATAGGAGCACAGTATAATTATATGCCTACCATACAAAGCACACCAAGCGATACATTCCCGGTTGTTTCTTCGACCTTTATTTCGTGATATATATGTACTTTGAGTGAGTCTGTTGTCACTAAATATTTGAACAGAAAGCCAGTTTAGACACTACTTTTCTGTATTAATTAGACTTTTTTTTTTCCGCCACCAGGGTCGGAAGTATCCGAGAACAAACTTTCAAAACAAGAATGAGAGCGTCTTTTGAAAATTCCGTTTTAGACATGGTTTTCCAAGAACATAGCCAGGTAGAATACCGGTAACTTTACAACAAGACTTTCGGCAATCCGGTTTAAAACCTTGGTAACCGCTGTTAAAAAGATATACACAATATGTCAAATAGAGCACGTTTATCGACGATGAAAAATTCTGGCGAGAGAACATTTACGAACGGCAGCAACATTACTTGATTACATATCCCTAGCAATGGATATGTAATCATGCGCCGGTATTTAAACTACCGCAGGGCGGTAAATCGACAAAACGTACTTTTTTGATCGCCTTTGAAATTTAAAGGAAAGTACGAAATGAATTTCGCTGGAAATCGTGTAAGCAATATGAACCATTCGGCAAAACTCGGGTGATCTGTTGATCAAGTCCCTAGGCTGTATCACGTAGCTTGATATGCACCAACACGGTACATTTCTTCACCGGAAATACACCGTTTTACCCTTACAATTGTAAAGCTCCTAAAGAAGCAAACATGAGTAACAACTTTCTTTCGAAATCTTTCTAGATATATCTCCCTTGTATGATTCTTGGAGGCATTCCAATTCGTCGACCATCAAGTAACTACGACAAATCAAAATTTTGAGTTTAGGGCAGCAATAAGGTTTCTCATAAAAGAAAGGTCAAATGCCAGGGACATTTACCGGTGAATACTGTAGTCGAGGTATACGGTGAGAGTAGTCGTCCTGGCTACTCAACAGTGGCAAAGTTTTAGCTCACAGGATGATGACCCACGATCAGGTCGTGCTAGCTGATACCATCACAAAGGAAGTGATCACTTCTGTGAAGGCCCTCATTACAAGTGATCGTCGAATCAACCCTTATCCTGCTAAATAACTAAAATGAAACTTTCAAGCCGAGTGTAAAAAACCAGAATAATACAATTTCAAACTTATTTCTTTGAGAAAAATATCTCCTTATCGGAGAGTGTAGATCCAAGATCAGACTGCACGTTCTGTGCAGTCTGATCTTGATCTACACTATCCGCCAAAGGTCAGTGAGTAGCGATTAGCAGCCTGAGAATTAAGATTAATGACACAGCTAGAGAGTGTGATATTGCTCAGGAAAATGTTTGCACGATCATCAATAATCATAATAATAATAATAATAATAAATTCTTTATTTTCAGAAGGTAAATCATTAATATTACACATCAATGTAAAAATGATACATTAATTACGGCAATATTATTTCCAATGATGCCTTCTTTAACAATATTCATATAATTAATCAGTATAAAACAAATAATGTAATTACATGTAATAAAAGTTATACCTCAAAGACAGACATAAACGGAAGTGGGTATCTGCAATCTGTTCGAACATCTATAGATATTTTTGCTTCAAACTTTAGCAATTTTCAAAAAGAAATGATTTGAATTTACTTTTGAATGTGTTGATATTTTGAGAGTTTCTAATTTCTGTCGGTACTCGATTCCATATTTCCATACCGGAATAGCTAAAAGTCTTTTTGAGATAGTTTGTATTGGGTTTATTATGTGAAATATCCCTTTTAGCTATTGACCGTAAAACATATGTATTATTTGATGAGAATGTTATAAGGTCAGAAATATAGGAAGGTGTTAGGTTATTAATGGCTTTAAAAATTAATAAGCCTATAAAATATTTACATCGGACTGGAAATGCTAACCAATTCAGAGTTCTGAGCATTTCGTATGAAGATTTATCCCTGTGTTCATTTAACATGATTCTAGCTGCTCGTGTTTGTAATTTGGTAATTCTATGAATATCAACCGTGTTTGCTTTACTCCATATTACACAACCGTAGTCAAATATTGGTGTAATGTATGCGTTGTAGAACAACTGCTTAACATCAGGTGTAAGAAAATACTGAATCCTTTTCAAAAGAAATAACTTTGAAACAAGTTTCTTACATGTTTTGTCAATGTGTAATTTCCATGTTAAGTTTTTATCTATGTAAACCCCAAGAAGCTTTTGTGATTCAACATTAGTGATCCTGTTGTTATTAACATACAGATTTAGATCTTCAATGCATGATAACTTTTGCTTTGATCCTATGATCATACAAGTGGTTTTGGTAGGATTGATGGCCATGTTATTTTTCATACACCAGCGTTGTGTTTTGTTGATATCTGACTGAAGTGTTAACTGAATTTCATTCATGTTTTTACCTTTACAGTGAAATGTTGTATCGTCAGCATACATATCCTAATCGGAATTGATTTCAAGAGGCAAGTCATTTACATACAATAAAAACAACATTGGTCCAAGTATGGATCCCTGCGGAACTCCAGACGTGACTGGAAGATAATTTGAGCATGCGACAGCAGTTCTGATCGCTTGAGTTCTATTTGTCAAGTAGGATTCAAAGAGTTTTAAGGCATTGCTAGAGAAATGATACAGTTTTAATTTATGAAGTAATACTTTATGATCTACGAGATCAAACGCTTTCTTGAAATCTAAGAATACAGCACCTATAATATTACCTTCATCCATGCTCGTTAACCATGAATTAACTAATCTTATCAGAGCAGTTTGGCACGAATGATGTTGTCTAAAACCAGATTGGCGTTCATCGAGCACGTTGGTATTTTGTAGATATTTATTTAATTGATTAGCAACGTGTCTTTCGAATATTTTAGACAACGTTGGCAAAATAGAGATAGGTCTATAATTATTCGGGTCATCTTTGCTTCCCCCCTTATGTAATGGAACAACACCAGCTTCTTTAAGTTTGTCTGGGAAAACGCCAGATGATAAGCTGTAATTTATTAAAGTTGCAATAGGTCTTGCAACCTGGTCTTTGCATAGTTTTAAAATATTAGGACCTATTTTGTCTAGCCCAGAAGACTTATTTGTGTCCAATTTTTCAATGAGAATACTAACTTCACGGGGGGTAATAAAATCAATATCAAAAGATGAATTTTGCAATTTCATATCAAGAAATCGTTGAAGTGAAATGAAATTTTCTGCATTAAATTGTGACTTTTCTGCTGTTTTGGCAATGTTTACAAAGTGATCATTCAATGCGTCAACTATATTTTGCATTCCCTCAATTATTGTATCGTTGATCTTTAACGTATTCGGAACAGATATACATTGTTCATGTTCGTTTGAAACCAGTTTTATATTTTTCCACAAAAACTTTGCATCTTTTTTGTCTTTGACTGAATTATTAAAGAAAGATTTTTTAGTCTTTTTTATGATCGAAACGCACTTATTTCTCCAGATTTTATACTGATCCCAATTTTTATGCGATCTATACATATCCCTTGCAATTCTAGCCTGTTTGACTTCGTCCGTGTACCAGCCAGGCTGCTGTAGCCGCTTTACTCTTTTACATTTTAACGGCGCATGTTTATCGAGTACACAGTTTAACATATAATACAATTTATCCAGAAATAAATTTGTATCGCTTATCGTTTCCAAAATATCGAAGTTGACTCTATAAATATCGTGTAAAAAGGAGCTTTTATCAAAATTCTTAAAAGATCTATATGTAATCGCTTTATGCCTGTTTGAATGTTTGATGTTGCACTTTTTACTTAAAGTGAAAGCTACTGGAAAGTGGTCACTGACGCCTATTTCAGGAACAAATATTTCACCTATATAGTTAGTAGCCGTGGTATAAATATGGTCTATGATTGACGAGGAGCTTTTTGTTACTCTAGTTGGGGTACTAACAAGTTGGTGAAGCCCAAAATCACACACCACTTTTGACCATTTACTATTACTAAAAGAATGTGGAGGTGAGAAGTTGATATTATAATCCCCAATAGCAAACCAGTCTAATTTAGAAGATTCCGCTAATATCAACTGCTTTTCATACTCATCTATCCAAGATTGGGGACTATTTGGAGGGCGGTAAGTGAAATTTACTAAGATTTGCGCGTTATCATCGGTATTTATCTGCAACCAGATTGATTCAATGTTGGAGAATTCCATATCATAGCGCCGTGTATACGTTATATAATCTTTTACATAAACTATTATACCTCCCCCAGCTTTATTTTCCCTGTCTTTACGTTCAAACTTGAACCCGGGTATGATAATGTTCTTGTCTGGAACATTATCTGATAAAAAAGATTCGCTAAACCCGAATATGTCTATTAGTCTGTTTTCATGTAAAATAATTCTAATTTCATCAAATTTTGGTAAAAAGTGCTGAATATTCAAATTCACAACATGTAACCCTTTAGCACTGAACTGTAAAAGTTCAGGGCTACACAATGTATAAGATGAACTTAGATGAGTGTTTTTGTGTGAATCACCTATGTTACTTGATTGATATTGAATATCATTATTTTCGGGAATCTTTAAATCAGAATTACATTCTATTTCATTACCGCTAATGTAATGTGTATTATCATTATTTAAGAATTTGGTTATTTCATTTTGTGTCGGAAGTCTACGGTGTACTGGTTTAAACTCTAAGCATCTGTCCGCAGTACAAATGCATGGAGCGATATTGCAGTTTTCACACAACGAGCAAAGAATGTTATAATTGTTATTAGTGAGGAGTAAAGGTGTATGATTATGTCTGTCTTCTATTTCCTACCAGTCCCTAATTCGACGATATTCCATTGTTTTATGGTTGTCCATACCACAGGTTCTACACATTGTCCATACTTTTCCTTTCCACTGTGTATTGTATCTGTTTCGCTGTGGATTCGAAATGGTTGGTTGATTCCCGAATCTTCCATTGTATAGGTGACTCTTGTATCGTCTGTTAATACTGGGATGGTTTCCATATGTTTCCCTATATCGATTTCTTGAGGTCACATAAATCTGAGATCTATTGTAGGTTTGTTCAAGCCCCCAATTTTTGTGTTGTTTGATTATTGATATGCGACTGTTTATGCTAGCCACTAGCATGCTCGAGCCTCTTGGATTTAAATGAATACCGTCTCGACTATAAAATGTCTTTGCAATGGTTCCATTTCCGTAAATAAATGACTGATAACAATCAATCAATTCAATATCTAGTTCCTCGCCAAGTTGTTTCAAGGCATCATTCAGCGGGATTACATCGGTGTCGCGTCGTGGACAAAGGGTACAGATGTAAAACGTACATTGGTCTTGTAGGGATTTAATTGTGTTTTTTTACAGTGTTGTATACTGCTTGTAGTGAGCCATCTGCAGCATCGTTACCGCCTATGTATATAATTACGTTCTCATACAATGTTAAATTGAATCTTTTTAATTTCGTCCGGATGTCATTGGCCTTCTTTCCTGGGAATGTCATAACACTGACATTTCTTTGTAGACCGCGCAGTTGAATTCCTTTAAGAATCGAATCTCCAATAATCAATGTTTTCTTTTTCTCTTCCAGGTTGTTTCTTGGTTCAGGACCTTGCGATGGCGATTTATTAGATTTATGAGAGTAGCTTCTTATCGTCGATTTTTGGATAGTTCCAGGGCAAATTACAGAATTTGCACTGTTTTGTTTGTTATCGAGATCACTAGCTGTTTTAGACTTTCTACTTGTACTATTATCTGCCACACATGTGTTGCTTGTAGCAGGTTGAAGGCCAGCTGCTTTCTTTTCACCGTTTGGGTTTTCTTCAGATTTATCATTTCTACGTGAAGTATCAAACGTCTGATCTATTCTGGTCTTTTCCGATGAGCTTTGTCCCATTTTCTTTTGTTTGCCTGGAGTCTGTACTGAAGAATCGCTCTTGCTTACTTTAAGCGTATCAGAAACCGATTGTAACTTTCTACTTAGATCTACATTTACGGACTCCAATTTCTCCTTTAAGACAGAAGTTGTTTCACTCACAGCATCTACTCCAGATTGTATGTCCCTGGAACAAACTTGATATTGTTTCTTCAGACTTACAACATTATCTTTGATTTCACCAATTTGTTCATTTGTTGATTTCATATGTCTCTTTAATTCATTTCTCAATACCTCGACAACTTCGTTGATTTTGTTTAATTGATCTTTTACAGAATTTAAGCTTAATTTTTTAAGAATTTAATCATCTTGGGATATCACAGGTTTCCGCAAGATGTGTCCCCAGCAACCTCAATGTGCATCGCTTCCAATGTCCTAAGTCAAGCCGGGAGCTTCTTGGCAGGTAGAAGGAGAACCCAGCGAGATTCTTCGTACGTTTAGTAACTGATAATGAAACGTGGATTCGTCATCGGGACCAAGAAACCAAAGAATGAGTCCAAGGAATAGATCACATTGGCTCATCCCGCCATAAAAATTCAAAACTCGACCATCAGCTGACAAAGTTATGGCCACTGTGTTTTGGATTTCTTAGGGGTGTTTTGTTGATCAGTTATAAAGCTGCTGGTATCTGTATCACTTGGGCTTACAATGCAGATCTAATAAAGCAGCTGAGAGCTGCTATTCAAGAAAAAAATATGGTAAAGTTCAGGTTATGGTTAAGGTGTATTGCTTCTTCACGACAATGCCCCTGTGCACAACTCGAAGACTGCATAAGCCAGCTACTTTTCATGAATGCAAGTTTGAACCGCTAAATCACCCACCCTACAGTCAAGATCCGACCCCCAGTGACCATTACCCGTTTAGAAATTTGAAGTTCCATATGCGGGGAAACAGATTTCTTGATGACGACGAACTCAAGGCTGCCACAGAGGCATGGTTTGACGATCAAACCTAAGACTTCTTTTCCAAACGTACAGGTGGTATGACAGAAAGAGTACTAGGCCCATTGAGCTAAATGAGAATTATACTGGTACATAATAATACACTGTATGGTGTGCTGCTGCCATATATAACTCCTATGAAGTACGTGTACTTAACTTTCCCTACCCCCGGAACAAAATCGTCCTTTAGATTTCCACTTCACAATCATCGAAATCCAGGTTCTGGCAAAACATGACTTAATGCATCTCCGTTATGCATGATACCAAGCAAGTCATCACATGATCATGGATCCATAAAGTCCATTTTGTCTATCAACCGACTGAATCATGAGGTAAACTAGTCACGGGGCATGCTGAAAATTGACCAATAGCAAAAAGTTTCGGCCAGGTCAGCCGGCTGACCTGGGTCGATATTTTTGCAGATACATTAGCATCCTTTTTCACAGAGCATGGCTAATTTAATGGTGTAAGTTGAAAGGACTCGTTTTACAATAGATGCTAATAAACATAGGTTTAGACGGAACTATGGTGACCAGAAAACTATCTCAAGCGAATTTATATGAGTCATTCCTCTGTCAAGAGAGGGTTTTATGCAACTGCAAAAAGTCTCGTCCATTGCCAGCCTGCGCAAACCGCATGCTCTAGGACCATTCTAGCTCATGATTCTGTAGGTTGTTAGACAAAATGGATTTCAGGAATCCACAGTTATGTGACGACTTGCTTGGTATAATGCATCACACGTGCATTTCGGCTGTTGTTCCATGTGTCCTCCATCCTGTTGCGTCATTCGTTTGTGATTGGCGTGTCCGTTCATCGCAATGGCAATCCTTTTTCCATATATACGATGCGACCACGCCATCAGTTTTTAGAAACCGGATTCTGAACAGCAAACATATCAGATGAAACAGAACAAAGCTTATTCTCAACGGCTAGGTTATACCATCATTCCGTATCCAAATTAGAATTATGTGACCAAGATTTTCTATGTTACTTTAGACTAAACAGAGCCCGATTTGCCGTCAATTTCAGAAAATGTGTTGAAGCCGATAGATATTGCGTAGACTGCAAGAGAGTCAATGAGTGCAAAACAACTTCATCTCACTTGAAATGCCGTCCGATGGTATGTTGCGATGAAAAAATAACGCTACATGTTGCGAACATTTTTGTCGCAATCGGACAGTCGCACTGACGGACAACGCAGTCGGATATATGGAAAAATTCATATTGAAAATAATGTGATCCGAACTTGCTTCCGTCAGCCGCACTAACGCAAACGCATATCGCAGTCAGTTGGCATACACATGGAAAACCAGCCTTAACCTAAAACCGCACAATGCCGCCTTTAGACGACCCTGGAAAAGAAGCCTTTTGAAAACATTGTGAGAAAAGGAGAAAATGCTGGTAACCAGCATTTTCTCTTTTTCCCACAATGTTTTCTACCCTATCAAAGAAAAATTGCACCATTCGAGCCACATTGAAATTCTCGTCTGCAAATTCTTTCAAGTTGGACGAGGTTAAAATCTTGTCATCTGGTAAAGGTTTAACCGGCTTTTCCCAGAGCTGCGCTCATATAACATTGAACTGAAGCTGATTTCAGGATAAAATGCTGAATACGGATAATCGGCTGTCTTGATCTCAGCGGACAGGTGTCATGATGAAGGCGACAGGATGGAATGTAAACCTTTTACCGAATGGCCCCGTGTTTTAGCGTTTGTTTGAACACGGCTTCTTTAAAACTTTGTGCGAAAAGGAGAAAATGCTTGTAAAGAGTTTTTACTCCTTTTACCGGCAATGTTTTCTACACTTTCATGGACTAATCGTATCATTTGAACTACACTTAAATGCTTTCAATATAGACAATACAAACAACTCCTCCAGTACAGAGTAAATCAGAAGGATGTCAATCCCATCTTTATCGTTTCTTCTTTTATTTTTTCATATTTTAGATCAAGATCAGGCTACTTGGAACAGGCAGTGTTTAACCTTAGCTCCACAATGCCCGACGATATGTGAAATGAACTGACCAAAACAGCCTTTGAAATCGCAAGAACATTGATTTTCTTCTTTTACCCTTATCCTGATAAATAAGTTAAATAAAACTTTTAAGGCAAAAGTAAAAACCCGAATATATCATTTCAAACTTTTTTTCTTTTTAATTTTCTTTTCGAAAAAATATCTCCTAATCCGACAGTGTAGATCCAAGACCAGACTACATGTTCTGTGCAGTCTGATCTTGATCTACATTGTCCGCCAAAGGTCAATGAGTCGCACCTAGCAGCTTAAGAGTTAACGGAATGAAGGTGTCCATAATATCTATCTATCAATTGAACCCTGAAAGCGTCTTTTACGATTATAGATGCCTTTGCGGTCTGATTAGATCAAGATCAGAATGCATAAAGCATGCAGGCTGATCTTCGATCTACACTGTCCGATTATTTGAAACACTCTGGGCAAAGTAACCATGAAATTGCTAAAATCTGGGGGTTTTTTCTCGACTGAAAGAGTATGTTGGGTATCTCTTTACCAAAGTTTTAACAACCCTGAGAAAGACACCTTTTGCAAACATTGTAGGAAAAGGAGAAAATGCTGGTAACCAGCATTTTCTCATTTTCCCACAATATTTTCTATCCTACCAAAGACGGAAGTCATCTTTTGAGATACTTTTGTCATCTGCAAATGCTATCAGTCAGGTCGAGTCCAAAATTTTGTTGTTTGATAAAGAGTTAAGTTTGCGCGCTAAGGGTTTAGGGTTTGGGGTCTGACTGTGTCGGACATACGAGTATAAATCAGAGCATGAAGCCAAGTCATTAAGTGATTAGTATCATACGTCATGGGCTGTATTGAAAACAGTTCACCCTTTGTCTACCGAATATCTGAAGTTGATCTGTTCAACCAGACAACAAAAAAGAACATGTACTTTCCAATTCAGAGCCATTTTAATTGGAAAAGTTCACAAAATCTGGAACATTATATGCCCAAGATCATACTTCGCATTTTTTGTCAAAATAGATCTTGGATTTCATTGTCCGCATTGAAAAGCAAGTTGACACTGTCTTTGGGGACATAGTTCAGAATTTACTCTTTCGATACCTACCAAATGAATAATTTAATGTATTCGAGCTCTAAAAGAAGATTTTAACTGCATATTGAAATGTGGCCTAGGTCTTAGCTCAGTATCAGGTTGCGGACGGGGTAGATCCAAGATCAGGCTGCACGTCCTATGCAGTCTGATCTTGGATCTACACCGTCCGCAAAGATTGTTGCATTCACCATATTGGCATAAGAGTTTAACAACTATTTTGGATTGATTTTTTTTCTGCAGATCTGAATTCAGTGTCATATGAAGTATTTGTCCATCACCAAAACAACATATTTTCCCCCCATCAATCAACATTTTTATCTATATGATGAGTAGGGACATAGACTGACGCCCAGTTCGTGATCGGGCGTGGCAGACTGTACCCTGCCGTCTCCAGCAGTGAAGCCAAACAAATTTGCCGCACGGGCAATTTTTGTAGGTACAGTCTACCGCTAACTTGTTCTAGTACATATGACACTAGATGGTAGCACTCGATGGAATGAAAATTGTATCTGTTTTAATTTTATGGAAAACAATGACAGTAAGGGAGAAATGTCAATAAGAAGCCATAGCTCCTTTTCTCACATTGTTCCTATGATCTGACAATTGTAAGAGAGATTGCCTACCCCGGGATATTCTCTGGCAAAAGGACAAGCCGCTCGTAATGACAATATTTTCGTTTGGGCTCCTGTATAAAAACTATAGCAGATTTAGCCTACATAGGTTATATACGAGTAATTATTCTAACTACTAGTAGTCATTTGAGTGATCTGTTGTTTATTGTTAGCATCGTAGATTTTGAATGAGTCTGAAGAAGGTTAGATTTTGGGGAGAACTGATGAGAGATCGAGATTAGCTCAGGTTAAGATCTAACACGGTTTGTCTTTTTTAATAGAAAAAGAAGGATCAGCTATTTACTTTTTCAACGGTAGTGAGGAAGAGTACATATGGCCCGCAACATGCGAAATGAGACCTTCGGACATTTGCTTAAAGTGTCGTCCCGGATTAGCCTGCGCACTCCGCGCAGGCTAATCCGAGACGGCACTGTACGACTACATAAGATTTTTTTCATACAATAGACTTTCGTGAAACAGAAAATCGCACAAAACGGGAAGTGTCGTCTCGGATTAGTCACAGACTGCACAGGCTGATCTGGGACGACACACTTTTACGCATATGTCCGAAGGCCCCTTTTCGTGTGTTGCACGTCAATTATCATATTAAGAAAGCATAAAACTGGCGCTCCCGTAAAAAGGAGTTTGATTATCAAACGACAAAATTTTGGACTGTACCAAATTGAAAGCATTTACAGCTGCATTTAATTTGTCGTCTGCAAATGCTTCTGATTTGGACAAGTCAAAAATTTTGTCGTCTGGTAAAGTGTTAAATAATAAGATTAATTCTATTAGTAATACATTAGTTATAAATTACAGGCCATGAAAATCAACTACTTTTACATTTTTATTGTAAAATCGTGATCTGTTATTGGTTTTTTTTTTTAATTTTTAAGCCCCAATAGCTGACAAAAGTGAAAAATGCAGGTTGTTAAAATGCATTTAAATTTAAATCATACCATTTAAAAGTAAGGACATTATTGTGAAGATGACAATCTGACTCTGTTATTCTGTTATGACACGGTCCATCTAAGTGTTAGTCGATGGACGAAATAAGAATTTTAAAAGTAGGTCAACAGTTGCCAGGTCGCTCTATCTTTTGTTTACTTTTTACCTGGTTTAAAAAAAATTCATTTTTTTGGCAGCGACTAACACTTAGACCGACTGCACAATAACAGATTGTCATCCTCACACTATAATTTCCATACCTTTAAATGGCATGATTTAAATTCAAATGCATTTCTCTCTGCTTTGTTTACTTTTGGCCTCTATTGGTGCTTTAACGCTTTCACTGCCAATGTCGCCTTGGACATTCTTTTGCGGATGGCGTAGATCAAGATCAGACTGCACAAAACGTGCAGTCTGATCTTGGATCTACACCATCCGCTACTTGATACTAATCTTCAATCAAAAGCTTCAAAAGCAACGAAAATATTCCTGTAGACTTCGAGAATTGGCGAATCAATTTATATGACAGCGAAAGAGTTAAGTTGATAAATAAATCAAAGATATTTATTAGCTTCAACGGTATTTTATCGTTTGTTACGTAACATAATTGTACTATCACTGCGTGGAGTCTGCATGAACCCATAAGTGATATATTTCCGGATAGAACGCAATATTGATAACAACACTTTTGAGCAGCTACTTATCAGTTCGTCACTGTGACCTTCAGATCCGGGGTTACCACATTTAATCTCATGCTCAACGTAGCTTTTCGGTGTAGCTGTATAAGCTGGTTTCTGACCTTTGTATTGGTAATAGTATCGAATGAATTCATAGTAATTTACGATTTTTCAAAAATATGACCATGTTTATTCTGTAGGTCGATGTGGTGCTTTTGCTGGCCTTTTTGCAGGCCTATTTGTTTTTGTGGCATTTGTCGAAGACAATACTGCTATGAGTTCAATACGGCATTTTGAAGATCATGTATGGTATTTTGTGCAAAACCGAAGGAAGTAAACCCAATTAAAATAATTTTTTCAAAGACAAATAAGTGTTTCGATTGCACTGAGATACGAAAATAAAAATGGCGAATTAAAATAGATTGGATTAGGCAATCGATCATGGAAATACATCTTTTTTATCCAAAATACCTTGATCCGCTATGGTCTTCCTTGGCGTAATGATACACACAATCTGTGTTTCCTGACCGCCCGATTCCGTGCTTGATCGTCCCAAAACCAGTTCGTTACTGGGCTTATTCGTCCCTGGGCTTGTTCGCAAGGACTTGTTCGTCCCACAAGATTGAACGCTACTCTATTGGATTGTGCATGACTATATAGTAGGTTGACTTTCAAGAGAATATTTTGAAACTATCTCTATGGTTTATTTTTCAAGTTATTAATTCCATACAATGGCTCCATCGACAAATGCCACACTAGTGCTTTCAACTCTTTGATTTTGTTTGTAATGGAGTAAACGCCTTTGAAACAGGTTAGGTCATATCACAACCGTCAGAGCATGTGTTTCCTGACTTTCTCACTCCAGTGCTGACACAACTTTCTTTCCAAGCCACTGAACTACTATTCTCACATGCATCAAAGGTGAGAGGCGAAAACTCGCCAGAAAGAAAGTTTGCCACAACCGGATATCGAACCTGCAAGCACCAGGTCAGGAGTCAGATACGCTAACTACTGAGCTATGGGGTCGGGCTATTTGCGGGCCTAATTATGAAACCAATATACAAGGGCTGATTCGATAACCTGTATCACTCATGCAAACCTTAGCAAGTGGATATGATCGGGAGTACTCCTTTCCTTGTACTAGTTGTGGGGCATTTTAATCCTTAACCTGTTACAGAACTCAGAATTAACGAAACTCAAAATTAATGAAACTTTCAAGTCGATAGTAAATACCCAAATTTTGCTATCTCAAAGTTAATTGGGGGGGGGGGGATATCTTCATATCGGACAGTGTAGATCCAAGATCAGACTGCACGTTCCGTGCAGGCTGATCTTGATCTACACCGTCCGCAAAAGGTCAGTGAGTCCCGCTTAGCAGCCTGAAGGTTAAGCCTAACCCTTTCAGCGCCATAGGCGAAAACGTGGTCTTTTGCGGACGGCATAGGTCAAGATCAGACTGCACAGAACGTGCAGTCTGATCTTTGATCTATGCCGTCCGATTGTGTTTTCAAGCCTATGAAGTAAAGATCTTTCTCAGTTTCAATGGATGGCATTTAAAGCCATTGGAAGAGAACAGATTTATATATTTGGCGCCGAAAGAGCTAAAGGTTCTTATGTGTTACCCTAAAACCAATTACTATAGAGTCTACATGTCTTGTCAGACACACCATTTCTTGGCAGTAACTGCTTCTTTTTCAACGATAAGTTGGATAAATATCTAAATTTTGAAAAATATATCTGTCTGAAAATATCAATTTCAAAACAATGTCCAAACAGTCAAAAAGGGGCCATTAGCTGGTATGGTTACTCTTCCTTCTCTTCATATTGAGGGGAATAAAAGGAGTTTCAATGTTTTTATTCAAGTATATATTACCCTACCTGTCTTTTTTTAAACTATCTGTCTTATTTATGGTCACCGACAGAATTGCGGCGGCGCAAATAGCCGCCACGTCGTCCGTGCGCGTGTCTCTCCATCTACGTGTCCGTCCGTCCGTGCCTCCATGATTTCGTTACACGTCGGGAAGAATCCATCGCTTTTACCTATTTTTAGTTCAAAATCTTCAGTTTTATTTACACTGTAAATAATGAAAAGAAAAAATAAATTTAGAGCCTCTTCTATCAGGTTGATTAATGGGTTAATTCTCTCAGCGCCAAATATATGAGCTATACTCGGTGAAAAGGGGGCTTAATGCATCTGCGAAAAGTATCGACCCAGGTCAGCTGCGCAATCCGCGCAGGCTGACCTGAGCCGAAACTTTTCGCTATTGGTCAAAGGACCAGTCTACCTCCTGATTCAGTTGGCTGTTAAAAAAAAAAATAAGTGGCTATTATGGACCCATAATTATGTGATTGCTTGCTTGGCATCATCTATCACGGGATGCATTAAGCCCTCTTTTTACAGAGCGTGGCTCATTTATAGATCTACAACTTTAAGTGCCAAATGTATAAACTTGACTCTTTCGACGGCTGAAAATATAATCCACTGAAACTGGGAAAGCCTTTTATTTTACAGGCTTAACTAAACCAGCAAAAGGGTATCGATCCAAGATCAGACAGCGTGTTAGTGCAGTCTGATCTTGATTTATGCAGACAGCACATCAAAAGTGGCTCACAATGATTGGATTTGCTTTTGAAATGGTAGAAAATACTGCAGGAAAAGGAGAAAACACTGGTTACCAACATTTTCTCCTTTTCTTAAAATGCTCTCAAAAGCTTTCTTTCTTAAGGTCATTAAGTCTTGGAAATGTTTTTTAACGGGTTAGCTTATTTGTTTGTATGGTGTTCAAAATCGTTTCCAATGTTATTCAAGTGATATCGAGGCAGCCAGTGAACAGTTTATCCAATATGGAATATTCAAGTGATATCGAGGCAGCCAGTGAACAGTTTATCCAATATGGAATATTGGACGAATCTGATTGATAAGAACTATTTTAGGATTGATTGATTGATTGTATGGTGCTTAACGCCGTTTTCAACATTATTTCAGTTATATCGCGGCGGCCAGTGCACCTATCCATGCTTTCCTGGAGTTTCTTTACCAGTACTCCGCACAATATTCTTTCCAAGCCACTGGCTGCTTTCCCACATAACCATTGTCGAAACAATGGTCAGCGGTGAGAGAGGAATGAATCCTGTCGCAATGACTATCATCAATCCTCGGAAAGACATTGGCCAAGCCGGGAATCGAACCATATCCGTATATTATTTCAAACCTGATATTTAAATTTCATTGACCACTTGGATTCGTTGAATATATTCACTGTGGTATTAAAATTTCCAGCTCATGGTTGGGAAGGGAAAAAAGTTGTCCGCTTCCAAAGATTCCGCCAATATTTCTCTCAGACTCTTAATAATTTAAAATTAATTCGGTCTGTGCTTTGTCCCAGACTGTAGATACAATATCCTAGAACACGATAAAAGTAACTTTTTTCCATTCGAGCTTAGAAATTTGTGAAAATTATCGACAATTAACTCTGGATGGTGTTCGGCCGGTAAAACAGTTGGACACTTTGTCTTGTATATTAGATTATAGAGGGTGAAGCTTGTCAAAAACCAGGCGCTTGTGGAACTACCGAGCTCGGTAGAGAAAGGGTTAAGTTCAGCTCATGACAGGGAAACTGAAGAATCGTCCAAACTGAAAACATTTGCAGACGACAAATTACATGAGGATTCTGCAATGGAATAGTATTTCAAAAGGAAAAAAACATTGTGGGAAAAGGAGAGTATGCTGGTTACCAGCATTTTCTCCTTTTCCCGCATATTTTCTCAAAAGCCTTTTTCCTCAGCATCATTAAAAAAGCCGATGTTAGTACATCGCAGGCTGACATAATTTCAAAACTTGTCGCAGGTGCATTTAGCTACCTTTTCAAAGAGCATGACTAGTAAACAAGTTGCATTCAAATACCAACACAGTGTGATGGGAAGCAATCCAATATTAGGCAAATATCTTCTAAAGTAAATTGTCTTCCTTTGATTTTGCTCTGTCAAAAAGCCCATGAAAACACGTCAACAAGAGATTAGCATAATTATGTATCACAACGTTGATTAGTTTGAATCAGGATAACTGTAAAACAAGACTGTTTCTAATAGGAAAAAGTTCCAACCCATGTCAACCTGCACGGACTGCGCAAGCTGGCATGGGTCGAAACTTTTTGCAGATTCATTAAGCCCTCTTTTTCACAGAGCATAGCTCATTTATAAAACCAATTGTGTGTTATAGTTATCCTAATTCCTGCCTTTCTACACGAATGTACCACTCAAATTACTGAGTTATTTTGCGACAGCTCACCAGGGTCCGTATTCACTAACCATTCTTAAGAATGTTCTCAGTCTCCAGATTTTACTAATTTGAAAGTAACACAACTTCTTATTGGCTAAAACATTTGGTTTAGGCAATTAGAAGTTGTGTTTCTCTCAAATTTAGAAAATCTAGGAGAATAGGACTAAGAATGTTCTTAAGAATTGTTAGTGAATACAGACCTCTGTGTTTTCTGGGTTGGATCAGTGTTTGTTAGGGGCTCTGCAGTGCTTTGTAAAACGACACAGGGAGTGGAAAACGAACTCAGACCCTTGAGATCACAGGTCCAAGAGGGACTATGATTCTATGAATCATTTGTGTGAAGTTTGATTAAAACTGGCCATGTGGATTAGCCAGAGATGATGTTAAGCGTTTCTGCGCCACAGGCGAAAACGGGGGTTTCTGCGAGCGGTATAGATTCAAGATCAGACTGCACAGAACGTGCAGTCTGATCTTGAATCCATAACGTCCACTTGGTTCGTCAAGGTGACGAGATAAAAATCTCCGTCTGGGTTTCAGTGGATTGTATTTTCAGCCGTCGAAAGAAGTCGACTGAATATTTTTGGCGCTGAAAGCGTGAAAGACATTGTTTCCGACTCACGAGCCGATCCCCTGTAGCTCAGTCGGTAGCGCACAGAACTTGAGAATGGGTGGTCGCTGGTTCGATCCCCGGCTCGGCCAATTTATTTCCCAGGATGGATGATAGTCATTGCGACAGGATTCATTCCTCTCTCACCGCTGACCATTGTTTCGACGATGGATGTGGGAAAGTAGCCAGTGGCTTGGAAAGAATATTGTGTGGAGTACAAGTAAAAGAAACTCAAGGAGAGCATGGATAGGTGCACTGGCCGCCGCGATATAACTGAAATAATGTTGAAAACACCATACAATCAATCGACTCACGACGGAAGCCGGAGAATGACCCTACATAAACGCCCACCATCTGTATATCGGGCTCAGGTGAGTTATTTTACAATACATACAACCTCTCCCAAACAATATGATATATGAATATACGCTAAAATGCGAGAGAAATTCTATTTGTAGCCTAGAAAAAATTAGCTTTCAACAGAGGGGAAACATCTACATAAATAACTTAGAAAAAATACATTTTCATAGCCGTCAAGTATCCTTTACTTAATGTAATTGTTGTGAACGATAGTCTTTCGAATAAAGCTTTGTTGGTGCGTTTGTTCAACCCTAAGGCTGCTAACCGCGACTCAAAGACATTTTTTGACAGTGTAGATCGAGATCAAACTGCACTGTATTTAAAGGTCAAAAGTAAATAATTCGGGGTCAAACTGCAGGCAAATTTAAATTGTATCATTTAAAACCATGGATATTTTCATGAGTCTGACAATAATAATGTTACAGAACACTGAAAATTACAGTTGCTGGCGGAAAGATGAATAATAAAACTAGAATTACAGTTGCAAACTGTAATTCTCGTTCTTAGATTTACATGTATTTTTCATGAGGTAACGAGTGAGCCCCTAGACATACGACATTATTTTAGACATGTCCAATTTGAAAGCATTTGCAGACGACATATCAACTCTTTACCAGAAGAATTTTAGTTTAGACTCGTCCAAACTGAAAACAATTTTTTCAGAAGAGAAATTCGATGTAGCTCAAATGATTATATATGTATATACCTTTGAAAGTGTAGAAAGCGTTTTAACCCTATACCACACAATCCCGACTTTTAACGACCCTAAGGAAAGAACCTTTTGAAAACATTGTGGGAAAAGGAGAAAATGCTGGTAACCAGCATTTTCTCCTTTTCCCACAATGTTTTCTACTCTGTTACAGACAACTTTCACCATTTCTGCCACTTTTCATTTGTCGTCTGTGAATACTTTCAATTTGGACTAGACTAAAATTCTGTCGTTTTGTACAGAGTTAAGCCACGCTCTGGCAAAAGGGGGTTTAATCCACATCTGCGATGTAGTATAACAAGCAAGTCACCACTTAATTATGGATCCATACAATCCATTTTGTCTAACAACCAGTAAAAATAATGAAGTGAAATGGTTCTTGCACGTTCAGAAAATTAGAAAATTTATCAAAAGCAAAAAGTTTTGGTTCAGGTCAGCCTGCGCGCACTGCACAGGCTGACCTGAGTCGATACTTTTTGCAAATGCATTAAACTCCCTTATTTAGAGAAAAAAAAACCCAACTCTTTCCCCACATTCATTGTCCCCGTGCAGTGATGTGCGAGAGTAGGGAATCTATACCTCGCCACAGCTGACAAGTTTTGAAGGAGCATTTACACGTAATATGGGGGAAAACATGTGGTATTTTATCGAAAAAAAAATACATTACGTAAGAACAAGAATCTTCCCAGCATTGAAAAAAATAAAGAAAAAAAAAACTGAAATTGTTGTGGCAAAGGGAGAAAATGCTGTTATCGGCATTTTTTCCTTTTTTTCCCAGTATATTTTCAAAGATCCGCCAAGCCTCCGTAGCTCAGTCGGTAGCATACAGGACTAGAGAACAGGATGTCGCTGGTTCGATCCCCGGCTTGGCCAATTTCTTTCCAAATATTGATGATGGTCATCGCGACAGGATTCATTCCTCTCTCATCGCTGACCATTGTTTCGACGGTGGTTATGTGGGAAAGCAGCCAGTGTGGGAAAGAATATTGTGCGGAGTACTGGTAAAAAGAAACTCCAGGAAAGCATGGATAGGTGCACTGGCCGCCGTGATGTAACTGAAATAATGTTGAAAACGGCGTTAAACACCATACAATGATTCCATACCATGATATCAAATATCCGTTTTCATCCAGGTCGTTAAAAGCCGAAATTGTTGAACTATGAGTTAGGGGTCAGAGTTAATCTGGTAGTAAACAGCCCCAAGTTCTAACGACTCTAAAGAACAACATTTTTGAAAACATAGTGGAAAATGGAGAAATACCTGTAACCATCATTTTCTACCTTTTCCACAATGTTTTCCAACCTTTGAAACGAATCCCATGATTTGGGCCACATTTCATATTTCGTCTGCGAATTCTTTTAGTTTGGATAAATCTTAATTTTTGTCGTGTGGTAAAGGATTAAAAGACGGAATTGTTTAGTAATGTGTAAAGGGTCAAAGTACTTTTATCGTGTTCAACTCTCGTATCTTTACCGAACAGCATTTTGGACTTGTCCAAATTTAAAGCATTTGCAGATAACCGCATAACTGTATCTCAAAAATTGAAATTTGGTTGTGGAGGAGTAGAAAACATTGTGGGAAAAGGAGAAAATGCTGGTTACCAGCATTTTCTCCTTTTCCCTCAATGTTTTCAAAAGGCTTCTTTCTCGGGGTCGTTAAGACTCAGGACTGTGTGGTAAAGCGATAAAGTGTCTGATAATTTAAGGCAGAATATCCCGTCACAAAACAAGCAAAATTTACCCTTGTCCAGTTTTAATGCATTCGCGGGGTCCTGTGTGGCTCAGTGGTAAAGTGTTGGACTCGTGACCTGGAGGCCCCGGGCTCGAGCCTCACCGGATCCACTGGGTTTTTCGTGGGAGTGTCTGTGGGCAGGACACTTCAGAGCCGTAGCCTGGCACTGGTGGAACCCAGGAAATGCATGAATATGTGAGCTGTCCCCGTGAAATGACTGAAATATTGTTGAAAGCGGCGTAAAACACCACTCAGTCAATCAATCAATAATGCATTCGTAGGCGACAATTTAAAGGTGGCTTAGATAATGATTTATTTTTTATAATATGTTGGAAAACATTATGGGAACAGGAGAAAATGCTTTCTTCCTCGAGATCGTTAAAACTCGGGATCGTGTGGTAAATGGATATTTGACAAAAGATAACAAAGGGTAAACAAACGCCAGTCACTGACCTTGAGAGCGTCAGATTAACTCTAAACCCTTTGTCTGCTAAGCGCGACTCAATGGCCTATTATATATATTATTGTATAGATCAAGATCAAACTGCATAGAACGTGCAGTCTGATCTTTGATCTTTGATCTACACTGTCCGATAAGGAGATATTTCTTTCCCTGAAAATAACTTTGAAACAGCAACATTTAGTTTTTTACCATCGACTTGAAAACAACATTTAACTTATTCAGCAGGAGAAGGATTAACGCTTTACCAAACGACAAAATTTCTAACTCTTAACTCTTAACTCTTTCACTACTAACTCCAGAAATTACATCTTTTTTCCGAGCTCTTAAAAAAAGATTTCCACTGCCATTTAAAACGACATTCATCATAGTTTAAAAATAGAGTAGCGGACAGCATAGATCAAGATCAGACTGCACGTTCTGTGCAGTCTGATCTTGATCTACGCTGTCCGCAAAAGGTAGTCAAGTCGTCATTAGTAGTGAAAGAGTTAATTAACACTTAAGCTGCTGAATAAATGAAACGAAAATCTCCACTAAATAGTAGAAGCCCAAACATTGCGTTTTCCAAGTTGATTTCACCGGAAACAAAATACCGTAACGGACAGTGTAGATCAAAGATCAGATTGGACGTTCTGTGCAGTCTGATCTTAATCTACACTGTCCGCAAAAGGTCAGTGGGTCGCGAGAAGCAGCTTAAGGGTTAACCTGCTAAGGAAGTTCAGTGGAACTATCGAGCCAATAGTAAATCATCAAATAATGCTATTTCAAAATTATTTTTTGGAGAAAAATATCTCTCTATCGGACAGTGTAGGTCAAAGATCAGACTGCACGTTTTGCAGTCTGATCTTGATCTACACTGTCCGCAAAAGGTTAGTGAGTCGCACTTAGTAGCATAAGGATTAGCTTGCCCAGACTGATAGCATTTGCAGACGACAAATTAAATTCGACCCATGTGTTGGTATTTGTTTTAAAAGGATAGAAAACATTGTTGGGGCGGGAGCGGGGGGGGGGGGGGGGGGGCAAAACACTGGTAACCAGCATTTCCTTCTTTTTTCCAACAATATTTTCAAAAGCCAGAGCCATGTTCTTGAGGCTTTTGTTAAAACTCTGGGTATTTTGTTATGGAGTTAAGCCTTTACAAAGAATAACCTGTGTTTTTAAAGCTCTGTTAGAGACAGTTTTTGAATTTTGAAAAACGACTGAGAAAAGGAGAAAGTCGAGGTAACCAGCATTTTTCCATTTTCTTCTCTGTCTTTCTCTAATCCTTTGAAAGACGAATTCCATTGTTTGCAGTAGAATTACATTAGAAGTATGCAAATGATGTAAAAACTGACAAGTTTAAATTGTGTAGTGTGCGTAACTCTTTACCAAACTCTTTACCAACTCTTTACCAAACGAGAAAGATTTTCGACGTGTTCGAGCCCAATGATTGAAACTTTGAAAGCATTTGCAGACCACCCTGGTAACCAGCATTTTTTTTTTTCTTTTTCCACGATGTTTTCAACAGCTTCATACACCAGGTTCAGTAAAACACGAACCTGTTTGGTTAAGAGTTAACCCTTTACCAAAACAATCCGGAGTTTTAACAAACCTATAGAAGAAGATTTCTGAAAACATCGTGGCAAAAAAATGAGAAAATAATTGTAGCCAACATCTTCTTTTCGCACAATGTTTTCTGTCCTATCCGAAACTTTTTTTTTTTTTCATTTTTTGAGTAACACTCATATATTGCCTGCAAACGCTTTCAATTTCAAGTCAATAATTTTGTCGTCAGGTAGAGTTACGTGTAATGATGCTAGAATAAATTCGGTGGTTTTCTGTGGACAAAGTAAATCAAGATCAGACTGCACAGAGCGTGCAGAGTGGACTGTTGGACAGAAACTGCTGATAGTTTGTGGAATATTCTGTCGCCGCCCCCTCCCAAAAAAATGAAGTTTGCAGTATTATGATCTTTTCTACTGACTGAAACTAAGTATTTCAGTTATTTGACACCTTAACCCTCTTAAGCTCTTTAGGCATCACATGTGGTTTTCGAGGATGGTGTAGATTAAGATTAGACTGTACAGGCGTTGTGTTGTTGATCTTGAATATACACCATTCACTAATTTATTCGAAACTATGACCAAATAGTTTACTCGTTAAAGTGGAATTATGTTTTGAACCTCTAAAAAAGACCAGCTGACTTTTTGGCGGTGAAAGGTTTAAGCCGCCACCCCCTACAGACGTCTTTTAGATAGTCTTGCAGCAGACGACTTTCGATCATTGTGGCAAAAGGAGGAATTTCTCGTGTCGAGCAATTTCTCCTTTTACCACGTTTCTTTGTGTGCTCGTGGATTAAAGATTAAACAATGTGGATTATCGATAGATTACACAAATGCTTTCACAGTCTTCTATTGCAGGCTGGTTCAAGGGGTCATAAGTCAAAGGGTAACATCACACCTTTGTGTACATTTATGGGCCACTCAGTATTTACAGTTTTCGTATATTCAGACGCGTTATGGTGCTGTGGTTAACTTACTTAATAAATCAGGAGTAATGTTCTTCTATTTATCTTGTGTGGTGCTGTTTTCTCTCTGTTATTGCGCAGATCACGATCAAAGCAAGGATGATGTTCAACGTCGCGTAAGTCCTTCCCATTTGCTACGTCCATCTCTTGCAGTGGAAAACAGAAAGGAAAAAATTCACGTGTTTGATTTCGCTGGACAGGAATTTGTAGACAACAGTTACAAGGTACCATTGTTGCATTTAATGCAGACGTCACTGAAACCTGATATAGAAGTTCTAATGGACACTGATTTCAAGCTGTCCTTCAACTATACTGTCGTCTGCACCAACAAACAACGCGCGTTTGAAGTCGAGTTTCGAACAACCGACAGCGATGTTTTGTCTGTTAAAGATTCGGGTAAAGTCACGATAACGTGCGAGAATTCCACGAGAGATAGTTTATATAACATTGCACCGACTGTATCCGCCTCGTCAACGTACACTTTGGTGTCAGCAACGCCATCGAGCCCGGAGCAATCACCAGAATCATATTCTTACGTGGATGGTGTTTTCAACGTATACTTTGGTAGTGGTATACTAGGAAAGGTATTTATAGAATTCGTTCTTGAGGAAATTGATAATACAACTACAGTTGCAGATGAAGGAGGTGGCATTAGTGGTGCCATGAAGACCCACAGGGAAGTTGTAAAATATCCCGTCAAGGTGTTAAGAAAGATACGACCGATAGACAGGTTATTTAGGGTGATAATTTACTCCGTGCAGGTCCTCGTTATGGTTGGGTTTGGCATTAAACTAGATCTACAGATAGTAAAGGACCATTTATGGAAACCCGTAGCGCCTGTTATGGGTCTGTGTTGCCAATATCTTTTGATGCCCACGGTAAGCTAAAAGAGCCTTACTTTTTTCCCTGTGAATTATTTTTTTTATGTTAAAAACTCATTCAACATAATACATATGAGTAATGCTCTGGCAAAAGGGGAATTAACGCATCTCCGTGATGCATGATTATACCAGGCAAGTCATCACATGATCGTGGATCCATTAAGTCCATGTTGTCTAACAACCGACCGAATCATGAGCTAAACTGGTCCTTGGACATACAGAAAACTGACCAGTAACAAAAAGTATCAATTCAGGTCAGCCTGCGCGGATTGCGCAGGCTGACCTGAATCGATACTTTTTGCAGATGCAGAAAGGCCCCTTTTTACCGAGCAAGGCTCACATAAAAATGAGATCACTTATGACGTCATCGTTCTTATTCAAATAAGATACGAAAAGTCGTTGAAGTTACAAGCAAATTTGTTTTCTTGCACTTCTCTTTTCTTATTTAATGATGTTTTGTTAACCATAGCCTTAATTACCCTGAACTCACAATCCCGACTTTTAAAGACCCTGGGAAAGAAAGCTTTTGAAAACATCGTGGGAAAAGTAGAAATTCTTGTCCCATGACGGTTGAAAGGTTGCATAGATTACGTACGATAGAAAATGCATTTCATTTTCTGGAGGCCATTAAAGAAATCATTGGTGTGACATTTCCTGTGTTAAATCGCAGATTCTGATACACATGTATGTATTTATCCTTTACACCATATACATTGGTAATTTATCTATGTTTACACAGCTGACTAAATTCTGAACCATTCTACTGTCTATCAAATTTTAACTGCGTTTCTCTCTCTCTCTCTCTCTGGCTGTATGTATGTGTCTTTAAACCGACCCTGGGGAAGACGGCTTCTACAACATTGTTGGAAAAGGATAAATTGCTGTTAACCAGCATTTTCACTTTCTCGCACATTGTATTTCTACCCTTTCCTTTTCCATCACTGTTTTCTACCCTGTCAAAGACAAATCCCACCATTTGAGTCATACTCATTTTTTCGTATGCAATGCTTTCAATTTGGACTGATCTAAAATTGTGTCGTTTGGTAAAGAGTTTTCGTTGTATTTTGACTTTCACGTTCGTCTCTCTTTCAGATTGCGTTCGCCGTTGCCAAAAGTGTGAACATAGAGGTCCAAATAGTAGCCCTGGGTATATTTATCGCGGGCTGCTGTCCTGGGGGTGGGGGAAGCAACATGTATTCATACCTCCTGAAAGGCAACCTGTCGCTCTCTATAACCATGACAGCTATCAGTACAGTGGCAGCCTTGGGTAAGGTTTTACGTTAACCATGTACTAAACGATCCCGTCACCCGTATCATGAAGACTTTTTGAAAACATCGTGGGACATCGTGGTAACCAGCATTTTCCCCTTGTCCCAAAATATTTTTTATCTGCTGCGCAGGCTGACTAGAGTTGATACCTTTTCATAGCGCGTTTCTCAGATATATGCAGTCAAGGTCAGGTTATGTACTATTTGATCTGTTTGGAACCCGTCGTCTGATCCAGATTTACACAGTTACTTTACCATCAGCATGCGAAAGACGGAGCTTTTCAGCAGCTCTTTGGAAACTTTAAGTAATATGGCAAGGGGAAATGAAGTTTGTATAGCCCGGTCAGAGTACGAAATACATACAGCTCAGTTATCAACCTATAGAGGTATAACCCGCGATAACCAGGTCAAGTTACAAAACACCATTTTTCATTTAAAAAATATGTTGGTATAACCCAGAGGGAGTACGAAATTCTAGTAGATCTGGTAGTTTTAAAAATGTGATATACACGCATGAGCAGTCAATTCATGTATATATTCATCCCTCATTACTCTGTCAAACACGAAAGGTATTTTTAAAAAAGATGTGGTGAAAGGAACCGGTATGGGTATGAATATTGCAACTCTTTTATGGTTCAAATTGAAGAGAAATAATGAAAAGTTGCCTCTTCTGCCCTTTTCTTTATTATGATGCATGTTGTTAAAAATGAAATTTTCCACCAGTCTAGACATATCGGTAGTTTTTTTCGGGATTAGATTTCATGCGAACTCATCGTAGGAGAATTAGCAACTGCTGCTGAAAACGGCGAGTCTGAAAATATATGGAGACTGTGTAGTGATGGGTTGTAGGGTAATGCACAAATATTAAATTACCATTTAGTACATAAAAGGGTTACCTTCTATCATGTCCTGACTGTGGCCGGTCAATTCTAACCCCCCTTCTCACAAAGCATGGCACAAATACATGTAACTAGACATTTAGTGCACAAAGTTTGCTCTAAATGGTGTGTAGAAACTATATACCAGTTAGCAATTTTTAACTATATACCAGTTAGCTGGCTTTTGCTCTACTTCTTGGTATGTTCATACATGAATGAATAAATAGGAATTTGGACATGTTTATTTGGTAAGCCCCCAAGTGCGCATTTGCGGGCACATTTAAGACACCACAACAATAATGGCGTGCAACACACGAAAAGGGGCTTTCGGACAATTGCGTAAATGCTGTCCCGGATTACCCTGCGCAGTCCGCGCAGGCTAATCCGGGACAGCACTTTACGACTACATAAGATATTTTCCTACAGTAGACTTTCGTGAAACAGAAAATCGCACAAAAACGGGAAGTGTCGTCTCGGATTAGTCACAGACTGCGCAGGCTGATCTGGGACGACACACTTTTACGCTGATGTCCGAAGGCCCCTTTTTGTGTGTTGCACGCCATTATATGAGGGTTGCTATTGCTAACGATACCCCGACGGGCTTATTCACACAACGGCAAGTTGCTATGACGGGAAAATATGGAGGGGAATATCCGCCAGAACTCTATGTGTCTAGATGACATTCTTATTTATGAACATTAGATGTGTATTTGTCCTCTTTCTTACATCTTACATGCATATAACATTTCATGTTTCATTATTACTAGTGCATGTTGCTTGATGCTCATTCCATTTTTCTTCTTCCACTTGTATGCCATAAAATTGTTATTTAGTAGCGTGTGCTTCTGTTCATTATGCCCCTTTTGACATTATGATT
This sequence comes from Tridacna gigas, assembly GCA_945859785.2. Taxonomy (NCBI): domain Eukaryota; kingdom Metazoa; phylum Mollusca; class Bivalvia; order Cardiida; family Cardiidae; genus Tridacna; species Tridacna gigas. The sequence continues at coordinate 53,623,916 of OX244034.2, forward strand.
TCACCCATCTTACTTCCTTATCCTGATTTTTTTCCCATTTCCCATGTCTGTATAGCTTATCATTGAAGTGCTACATTCTTGTTTATGCATATTCTGGCAAAAACTATTTGGTTTTGTGATATTAACCCTATACCACACAATCCCGACTTTTAACGTCCCTGAGAAAGAAGCCTTTGGAAAACATTGTGGGAAAGGAGAAAATGCTGGTTACCAGAATTTTCTCCTTGTCCCACAATGTTTTCTACCCTATCAAAGACAACTTCCACAATTTGAGCAACATTTAAATTGTCGTCTGCAAATGCTTTCAATCTGGACCAGTCTAAATTTTTGTTCGTTTGGTAAAGAGTTAAATTGAAGCTATGATAAGTAGCTGAATTAAGGCGAACGAAGTATGCACTAACAAGAATGGCATTTACACGAATACGACAAGTCATATTATGATACCAGATGGCGTTTTCATGTACATTATTCGGTAACAGACAAGTTCGGTAAATTGGACTTATAAATAAATCAATTGGATGTTCTGTAACAAGGCAGTGCCCTGATGTTTCTAACACCCGGTACATAGCTTTCTGTGCAAACCTTTTTTTTTTTGCAATTGCAGCTCGTTTTCTGACATAATAATATTTGTTATGTTGTACCTTTCATGCTGTTTATAAATGCCTGAAATTTATAAATTCTGATCACCATCTTATTTTCGGTTTTCACCCTTTCACCCTTAGTTGATTTAATCAATAATACACAATCCTAAACCTGTACCCATTGTAATCGTCCTACAGATAACAGACTCCCAGCTTAAGCCAATGTTAAGTTTTATAAATATGTTTTATCAAAAAGGCACTGTCTTTGTTAACATTTCCTTTGTGAAAATATTTTCTTTTGGGAACAAAATGGCCGGCTTGCAAACCAGCCATTTACCCTTAGAGCACCTTTCACCCTTGCAGCCAATTCAGATCAAGATCAGACTACACAAAACATGGAGACTGATCGTAGATTTACTCTGTCTATTTTTCTAATACATTATGAATAAGGACAACCTTGAAATCATTTTTAGTAGATGTTCTTTTTCTAAAATGAAAATGGCCGTTTGGTTTATTCGATGCTGTAAGGGTTAAAATTATGGTTAATCAGTGCGAATTAATAAAGATATTACAGGTGAAACATTGTAGCAAATGAAGAGAGAGGGAGAGAGAGAGAGAGAGAGAGAGGCCTCGACAATGCTTTGTTGCATACTTCTTGTAATTTTGACTATGTACATTGTGCTTGTCTAGAAAAAATGGTCTGTTTTGTTCCTCTCCTGCCTCCACAATCTTTTTAAATCTGGTCTGATGCACACAAGTCGTCGTCCGCAGGCTTTAAAGTGTGTTCATCAATACAACACGAACATCACTGCATAAAAAAATCATATAAGGTCCCTGACACCTGTACGAACTTTGCGAGAGCAAAGGGAGTACTGTATACTATATACATGTATAGACATGTGTCTTTAACAGCCTATACCAGCCTGTATAGCTCATGTGGTAGAGCGTAGGGCTAGTAAACGTCATGTGTCGGGACACTTGAGGGTGTGGGTTCGATTCCCTCGGCTAACCATCTAAAATTACTAACAGTTTTTCAGATGAGACGTTAAACCAAGGTTTCGTGTGACGGTGCTATACACCGAGCACGTTAAAGAACCAGGCGTAACTTATTATAGGTTTCGTCGTGTATCTTACACTATCCCTGTAACATTACTAATAGCCTTCAGGGGCCGTCGCCCATATGGGAAACCGGTGGCGCCGATAAATAAACGCGAATTCTTTAACAGCCTGTTTTCATACCTCCCATTACCAACAAGATAAAGAAGATCCCCATAGATCTTACAGATTAACCTGGGTTTAAAGGTGGCTTTTTAGAATTTGTGACGAAAAATTAAGAACAAAAACCCTAAAACTCATTTTTATGTCCCTGAAACATTAATAGACGAGGAGAAATTCGCAGATCAGACTGCACACATAAGAGTTAAGGGGATAGGGCATGTTCAGATCACACACTGCTCATGCTGTTTGAAAGAAGTATTTGTCAAAAGAGTATATGTCACTATCTATCTCTCTCAGCCCCTCTCTTAATTTGCCACAATATTTTTTCTGTATTAGCCATCTTTCTGGAAACAATTGAATTATCAATAAGTTTAACTCTAAGAGCTTCGAATAAACCTAACTGCCATTTTCATTGTAGAAATAAAACCTTAATTTTAGCGATTTCAAGGTTTTTTCTGTTCAGAATGCTTTGGAAAAGGAGCATGTGAAGATCAGAGTTTAGACTCGGTGTTTGGCGTCGTGTGATCTTGATCTACTCTGGCCACAAAGGCAACTGAAGTAGTGACAAGCGCTCTTAGGGTCAATGGCTGGTTTGGAAGTCTTTAAGGAAGAAAATATTCATAAAAACATTTTAAAGGAAGATACATCGGGTACAAGGTTAGGATTGGGTATTATTCATCACCTCAACTATATGGCTGGAATATCGAAAAGTAAGATGTGATAGTGATTTCAGGCATATTATTTTACATACAGCATGGCAGGAGCAACATAACAAAATTATTATGTCTGAAAGCGTGTGGAAAAAAGAACCCTTGAACAAATAAGAGGCAAGACTTTACTTGGTGTGAAAAACATCACGGTGCATTAACTCTTTACCACAAGACAAAAAAGTAGACATGTCCAAATTGAAAGCATTTGCAGACGACAATTCAAATGTGACTCTAATGATGGAAGTTGTCTTTGATAGGGTAGAAAACATTGTGGGAAAAGGAGACAAAGCTGGTTACCAGCATTTTCTCCTTTTCCCACAATGTTTTCAAAAGGCTTTTTCTTCAAGGTCGTTAAAACTCGGGATTATGTGGTAAAGGATTAAACACTATATAATTACCTTGTTACCGAAACATCGGATAGATGTACTTTTATAAGTCCAATTTACCGAACTTGTCTGTTACCGAAACATTTGTCACCCGTTATGCTTCTCGTCTGCAATTAGGAAAGTTTCAATGCTGGAGAAGGAAGTATAACAAATATAACATGTATTTAGAAGAAAGTAAAATGCTACTAGAAACATGCATCAAGCACTTGGAAAAAAGACAAATGCAATGACGCAGTAGGAAGTAATCAGGAAGAATTAATCATTCATAATCAACAAAAACACAATAGTAAATATGATCAAGTTACAATAATGATGCAGGCAATTAGCACCAAACAGTATGCACTAGTAATAATGACACATGAGATGCAATATGCATGTAACATGTAAGAAAGAAGACGAATAGACATCTAATGTTTACAAATAAGATTGTCATCTAGACCCATAGAATTTTGGCGGATACTCCCCTCCATAAGAAAATCCTTTTTTTTTTTTGTATTTATTGGTTATTTTGATAATTTTGTAAGCGTAACTCTAAAAAAAAAAAAAACATTACTGTATGTCTACATTTTCATATACATCATTTTTAGCAGCGACCGCTCCTTTTGCAACGACGATTTGGAGTAACATCTCATCTTGAAAAATATGTCTAATTAAAAATTCCACTTTTCGACAATGTGCAACGCAATGAGGAAAAAGGGATAATTGCTTCTCCTGATATCGAACCATCCAGAGTTTCAATATTTGTATTCAAGTACCTTTTACGCCGTGTGTCTTATTTTATAAGATATTTATTGTTTTGAAAATCGTTCTTGTTCGCAGAGTGAAGTTATTTCCAAGTGCCTGTTTGTTAAAGTGAAGTAGCACGACTTTCTTGCCATTATCCTCCACTAGGTGGCATTTTGCGAATACATACCTATCTGATATGCGTTGCCTGCGCATGTCATATTCTTCGAAGATTCGACCTGTCTTATATGACGCATCACCCATCCCCCGTATTCCTGGGAAAAGTAGGGCTTATATTGAAGCTATTAGCCTATTACCAAAGCATGTAGGGGCTGTTTTAATAAATGGTCGGTGCATAGGTTACATGTTAGCCGATCATAGCTGAATGAATGGCACCAGGTAGCGTTTTATTGAGTAAACGTTTATTTTATTTGAAATTCAAAGTCACTGTTGTTGTTTTGAAAAATTACTCCGCTTCTGTACCCAGGATGCCCAAATTAGATAGATGTGTATTTGTAGAATGCCATCTAGCGGGAGATAATGATATGATATGGGCATTCTGGGTACAGAACCGGACGACTTGTCAAGGTAGCAATCAATGCAACATAATCAAAATAGAATGACGAAATAATATTCTTTCTATCGTTGTTTATTTTTCAATTAACCACGGTTATGAGTTACATGTATACATGTACTTGGTAGTCGTTTGTTGTATATCTTCTTTTATTTAGTGATATACGTTTTGTTTGTTGACCAGGCATGTTACCATTATGGGTTTATACGCTTGGCTACACGTTCCTAGAAGACCAGGACCTCGTCATCCCGTTTTCCATGGTAGCAGTGTCACTGTCCATATTAATTACACCATTGGTCGTTGGAGTATTTCTTCGACAGAAACTCCCAAGAGTAGCGAAAAGGATTCAGAAGCTTTTGAAACCCACCATATTAGTGATGTCCTTTCTGCTCATTATCGTTGGAGTGTACTCGAATCTGTTCATCTTCAGGCTTTTCAAGCCGAGAACTGTCTTGGCCGCGTGCATGTTACCTTACATTGGTTATATCTCCGGTGGAATTATTGCCTTAGTGTTTCAACAACCATGGAAAACAGTGAAAACTATTTCAATAGAAACTGGAATGCAGAATACAAGTATCGCCTACATTTTGATGACGTCTTCATTTCCAGCACCGGAAGGAGATATAGGCTCAGTGGCACCAGTTGCTTCTGCAATAATGACACCTATACCCGTGTTTATTATTACTCTGATTTACACGGCATACCAGAAGCTGAAGAAGAAATACAGAGCTGTAGAACAAACAGAAGATACCGACAAAAGCAATCATGACACTCACGAGTTAGAAGATGCAGAAGATACGTTAAAAGCCTGAATACACTACTACTAGGTATCTAAAATCTTGGCAATTTAACTGCGAGAAGGACCGTCACTGGAGAGAGATAGTACCTCAGTGGCACAGTAGCGTATGCAATGATGATAACTACATGTATACCGCGGCTCTTTAATCACCCAGATTTGTTTGCTCTTTACCATACAACGTAATTTTTTACTTGTCCAAATTGAAGGAATTTGCAGACGAAAAATTAATTGTTCTTAAATTAATTGATTTCTCTTCGAAAGGGTAGAAACCCTTGTGGGAAAAGGAGAAAATACTGGTTACTGCAGTTTTCTTTTCTCGCGTGTTCAAAACATTTCCCTAGAGTCGTTAATACACGGGATGTTTGGCAAAAGGTCAAACAGCATCATGCCAAGTGATAAGCAATAGAACAATTAGAAGATACTGACAAGAGCTATCATGACATTCAAGAGTAAGAACATACTGTAAAAACCATAGTATTATACATTACAAATGTTTTTTTTTTTGTTTTTCTTTTAAGGAAATATGCTGCAAAAGGAGCGATTTTATGTACATGTATTAATGAGCAATTTTTCCTTTAAAAAAAAAAAAAAGCTGTCTACAAGTAGAGGATAAACGCTCATACATGTGAGTGGTGCTCCCGGAAAAGGGTGTTTAAGTCTACCACACCACCCCGATTTTTAACTACTCATATAAAGGAAGCTTATGAAAACGCTGTGGGAAAGGGAGAAACTGCTGGTAATCAGCATTTTCTCCTTTTCCCACAATGTTTTCTACCCTTCCCAAAACAAATTTCAATTTTTGGGTTACATTTATTTTGTCGTCTGTCAGTGCTTTCAATTTGGACTGGTCTAAAATTTTTGTCATTTGGTAAAAAATTAATGTATCTTCATTACATACACCAAATGAGTCACTGCATGATATGGCTCCAGTTTGTCTAACAAGCGGCTGAATCATGAGATAGAGTTGTCCTTTGACCTGCAGTAAATATTCTAATGGCAAAAATTTTCAACCCAGGTCAGCCTGCGTCAACTGCCCAGGCTGACATGAATCAATGCTTTTTGCAGATGCATGAAACCTTTTAGCAGAACATAACATGCACTTGTATTGTTGAGGATTATTGTTATTATAAACTATAGGAAAAGATACAATGTAAACATTTTTAGTGCTTTATTTAAAAATATATTTCAACTCCTTATTTTCATAAAATATACATCATTATATTAACAAAAGTGTTCAACAATTAAAATTAGATAAAAAGAAAAAAACAAACATGATGCAATAACAGTGATGCATTTTGACTCTTATTTTCTTGGTAATTTTTTAACCCCTTTGCTCTGATGCAGTTGCAATAAAATTCCTTATCCCAATTGGATTTTATCAAGAGAAACTATTTGCTATTCAATCATGACTTCTTAAAACAAGTAGTCCTTACAGAAAAAGAGGCTTTTAGAACAAAAAAAAAGGAGTGTGGATAGAGTAATTTGGCTCATAAAGTCATATCATACTCTATGGTGTAACATAATGCTGATCTCGACTATGTGTAACATATAAACATTCACAATTGCTCTATAAGTAACAAAATAAATTAACACAGGCTAGAAGTTTTACCTCCTTAACTTTTTACCAGACGACAAAATTTTACCCATGTCCAAATTGAAAGCATTTGCAGACGACAATTTCAATCTGGCTCAAATGGTGCATTTTTCTTTGATAGGGTAGAAAACATGGTGGGAAAAGGAGAAAATGCTGGTTACCAGCATTTTCTCCTTTTCCCACAATGTTTTCAACGGGATTCTTTTCCAGGATCGTTTAAAGTCGGCATTGTGCAATAAAGCGTTAAACAAATCTGCTTCAAGTAACTCTGAAAACATCCTTGTAAAAACACTTAAAATCAATATAAATTAACATTCAATATACAGGTATTATCACATGTTAAAAACATTGCAGCTAAAGACAAATCTGCCCATTATGAGCAATTTGTCTATTTGCCACCAAGTTTCTAAAAAGAAGTGGTCTACTTTAAAATAAAAAAAAAGTCATATAGCATGTAATTAAAAAGAAGTGGCCTACTTTAAAACAAAAAAGTTATAGAGTGAAATATAAATAATCATCCATGTCAAATGCCAAGTTACATGTATGTACCTGCAAAGATACTAAGATATCACCAGTATTTCCTGACTACAGCATGACAGGTCATTTGTTCTTACAATTAAATAAGTGAACTGTTGCAATAAAAAAAATTAAACATGTCTTACTTTTTATCACAGAAAGTTTATCAGACTAGTCTAAATTTATACAAGGTTGTTTTTTTTTTTATACTGATTCTGTTTATTTGGTGTTCAAAACCGTTTTCAACAGTATTTCAGTAATGTTACAGTATCCACGCCAGCTAAAATTTCTTTACCAATACTTTTCAAAACGTTTACAGAATATTCTTTCCATGTTAATGGCTGTTTTCCCACATACACACAAAGGAAACAGCTATTTGTAATGAGAGAAGAATGAATCTGTTCTTATTACCAATATTAAAACTCATCAGATTTTTCTTTTTCTCCATTAGATGGATGACCTTGTTTTATAACATGAAGAATTATTCTCTGTATCCAAACTTTCCATTAACCCTTTACCACACAATCCCAGATATTAATGAATCTTGGAAATAAGACTTTTGAAAACATTGTGGGAAAAGGAGAAAATACTGGTTACCAGTATTTTCTCCTTTACCAACAATGTTTTCAACCTTTTTAAGAACAAATACTATCAGTTCAGAAAAGATTTGAACTGTTGCCTGTATATTCTTTCAACATTTATGGATGTCCTAGGTTTCACCAGTACTTTTCACCAGTCTTGGGCTCTGAAGCTTCTTGGCAAAGGGTAGTCCCATAAAATACCCTGTAATTTGAGTGAAAATCAAACCCAAGGCATCCACATTTTGAATCCTTTACCTTACCACTGAGCATTGTTGGACCTCTCATCAGACTAAAGTAGAAAAATGAAGTCATGGGTGGTATAAGAAGAAAATAAAATTTCCCAGGGAAATACTGAGATTATCAGCCAGATTGCCTCATGAGTGCAAGGAAATGTAACCAAGATATCCAAAAGGGGATTGATGTAACAAATAAAATGAACTGCTCAAGGATTCCTGTGCATCCCAATAGATGAAATCAGTGGAAACTTTTTATTTGTAATACACCCTGTTGGCAGAGCTGTAAATGCACAAAATCATGATATCACTTCCATGTCAGAGTAATGTAGCACTGATATCACACACTGCTACGGAAAGGCAACCCCATAATAATCATGTCCCTTTGAGTTGAAACACTTGTAGGAACAAAGCAATGCTCTTACTGGGATAAGTCCATTCAAATTGTTGAGTCTGAGATCCTGTAAATAGATAAACAAGAGGGCCATGATGGCCCTGGAGTCGCTCACCTGAGCCTTTTGACCAAGCACAACCAATTTCCAACGTCTTGTGAGATATATGTATTACCAAACAATAAAATTTTAAACTCATCAGTCTGAACCTTCTGCATGAAACAAATAATATGGGGATCAAGCTGTGGAATTGGTCTCTCAAAGGGGTAGAAAACATTGTGAAAAAGGGAAAAAATGCTGGATACTACCATTTTCTCATTTTCAAACAGTGTTTTCAAAAGACTTCTTCCTGAGAGTCATTTGTATACTAGGTTTTTCTAAGATTTGACCTAGTGACCTAGTTTTTCAGCCAACATGACACATTTTCAAACTGGTCCAAGATATCATCAGGACTAACATTCTTACCAAATTTCAAGAGTATTGGACTGAAAATGTGGCCTCTACAGCATACACAAGGTTTTTCTAAGATCTGACCTAGTGACCTTGACCCAACATGACCCATTTTCAAACTCATCCAAGATATTACCAAGGCAAACATTCTGAGCAACTTTAAAAGAGTATTGAACAAAAAATGTGGCCACAAAAGTGTACACATGGTTTTTCTAAGATTTGACCAGGTGACCTAGTTTTTGACCCAACATGACCCATTTTCAAATTCAACAGAGATATCATCGAGACAAACATTCTGACCAACTTTCAAGAGTATCAGACAGAAAATGTGGCTTCTGGAGCTTACACCTAGTGACCTAGTTTTTCACCCGACATGACCTATTTTCAAACTAGTCAGAGATATTATCAAGGCAAACATTCTGACCAACTTTCAAGAGTACTGGACAGAAAATATGGCCTCTAGAGCATACACAATGTTTTTCTTAGATTTGACCTGGTGACCTAGTTTTTGACCCAACATTGCACATTTTCATACTATTTCAAGATATAATCAAGACAAACATTCTGACCATTTTTCAAGAGTATTGGACTGAAAATGTGGCCTCTATAGTGTACAAAAGGTTTTTCTAAGATTTGACCTATTGACCTAGTTTTTGACCCCACATGACCCAATTTGGAACTCGTCTGAGATTTTATCAAGACAAACATTCTGACCAAGTTTCACAAGTATCTGACTGAAAATGTGGCCTCCAGAGCATACACAAGGTTTTACCAAGATTTGACCTAGTGACCTAGTTTTTGACCCCACATGACCCAATTGCGAACTTGTCTGAGATTTTATCAAGACAAACATTCTGACCAAGTTTCATGAGGATCGGACTGAAACTGTGGCCTCTAGAGCTTACACAAGGTTTTTCTAAGATTTGACCTAGTGATCTAGTTTTTGACCCCACATGACCCAATTTGGAACTCGTCTGAGATTTTATCAAGACAAACATTCTGAACAAGTTTCACAAGTATCTGACTGAAAATGTGGCCTCTAGAGCGTACACAAGGTTTTACTAAGATTTGACCTAGTGACCTAGTTTTTGACCCCATATGACCCAATTTCAAACTCGTCCGAGATTTTATCAAGACAAACATTCTGACCAAGTTTCATGAGGATCGGACTGAAAATGTGGCCTCTAGAGCGTACACAAGGTTTTTCTAAGATTTGACCTAGTGACCTAGTTTTTGACCCCATATGACCCAATTTCAAACTCGTCCGAGATTTTATGAAGACAAACATTCTGACCAAGTTTCATGAGGATCGGACTGAAAATGTGGCCTCTAGAGCGTACACAAGGTTTTTCTAAGATTTGACCTAGTGACCTAGTTTTTGACCCCACATGACCCAATTTTGAACTCATCCAAGATTTTATCAAGACAAACATTCTAACCAAATTTCACAAGTATCTGACCGAAAATGTGGCCTCTAGAGCGTACACAAGGTTTTTCTAAGATTTGACCTAGTGACCTAGTTTTTGACCCCACATGACCCAATTTCGAACTCGTCTGAGATTTTATCAAGACAAACATTCTGACCACATTTCATGAGGATCGGACTGAAAATGTGGCCTCTAGAGCGTACACAAGGTTTTTCTAAGATTTGACCTAGTGACCTAGTTTTTGACCCCATATGACCCAATTTCAAACTCGTCCGAGATTTTATCAAGACAAACATTCTGACCAAATTTCATGAGGATCGGACTGAAAATGTGGCCTCTAGAGCGTACACAAGGTTTTTCAAAGATTTGACCTAGTGACCTATTTTTTGACCCCACATGACCCAATTTCGAACTTGTTTCATATTTTATCAAGACAAACATTCTGACCAAATTTCATGAGGATCGGATTGAAAATGTGGCTTCTAGAGCGTACACAAGGTTTTTCTAAGATTTGACCTAGTGACCTAGTTTTTGACCCCACATGACCCAATTTCGAACTCGTCCGAGATTTCATCAAGACAAACATTCTGACTAAATTTCACAAGTATCTGACTGAAAATGTGGCCTCTAGAGCGTACTCAAGGTTTTTCTAAGATTTGACCTAGTGACATAGTTTTTGACCTCACATGACCCAATTTCAAACTCGTCCGAGATTTTATCAAGACAAACATTCTGACCAAGTTTCATGAGGATTGGACTGAAAATGTGGCCTCTAGAGCGTACACAAGGTAAAAAGTTGACGACGGACGACGGACACAGCGCGATCACAATAGCTCACCATGAGCACTTCATGCTCAGGTGAGCTAAAAAGAAAATGTGGAACAAAGATACCCATCAAAAGGCATCTTTTGATACAAAACACTTAAACAAAGATACATAATCTTTTACTTTTTACTTCATAAACTCTAAAAGGTCCACTAGCTGCCAAAAGTAAACAATTTGCTGGTCAAATTGCAGAGAAATTGCTGACTATTTAATTCCTTTCAAACTATCAACATTATTATGAGTCTGATAATGTGTTATGATGAAACTTGTTAACCCTTTACCACACAACAAAATTTTACACTTGGCTAAATTGAAAGCAAATGCTGACGACCAAATTAAGCCTAACTCAAACATTGAAATTTGTTTACAGACGGGAAGAAAACATTGTGGGAAAAGGAGAAAATGCTGGTTACCAGCATTTTCTCCTTTTCCCACAATGTTTTCAAAAGGCTCTTTCTGGAGAGTCCTTAAAAGCCAGGATTGTGTGGTAAAGGGTTAAAGTTACAGTTGGGGGCAGAAAAATGTATTGAAAAACTGATACAAAAGTCTATCAATAATCCCAGTTACTTGGATAAAGACATGGAAAGAGGACTAGGCTGTCAATGTGTACAATATATTAAAGTTCACTTTGATTGAGTGTCAGATTCCTATCTAAAAATACATTACTCTACACCCATAATGGTTCAGATATATATGACTGATGCTTTATAAAATGGGGGCTTAATGGATCTGCAAACAGTATTGACCACAGTCAGTCTGCACAGGCTGACCTGGGCCAAAACTTTTCACTCTTGGTCAATTTTCTGTATGTTCAAGGACCATTCTACCTCATGATTAAGTCAGTTGTTTAAAAAGTGGCTATAGTGGATTCATAATCATCTGATGGTTTGACTGGTTCAGTGCATCATGCAGATGCATTAAGCCTCCTTTTGCCAGAGCATGGCTCATTTTTTTTTTTTTTTTTGACAGTGTCTGATCTAAATCCTGATACCATGATACAATATTTTCTGAATTCATATTAAACCCTAAGAGTGCTTAGCGAATTATTTTCAGACTGAAGCCGAGACTAAGCATTGCAACTTCAACACTATTTTGACTCGAAAATCTCACAAAGTATAAGATAGGGCAGATCTATGATCAGACTGCCCATTCTGAACTGTCTACAAATGATGCCACTCTTCTCCGTAACATGTTAAGAGTTAACTCTTTAAGAACCTTTCACAAAATTCAATTTCATTACAGCAAGTGTAGATCAAGATCAGATTGTACGAAATGTGCAGTCTGATCTTTGAGCTACACTGTCTGCTTTGCTGAAACACTACAGTCTGATCTTTGAGCCACACTGTCTGCTTTGCTGAAACACTACAGACAAAATCAGCCATGAAATTGTCATCAGTTCGGTCTTGCTTCAAGGCTGAAGATGTCTGTCAGAATTATTTGGCACTCTTAGAGTTAACCCTTACCCGATATTTAATCCTCTTGAGGGTTTTTGAAAACATTGTGGGAAAAGGAGAAAACAATGGTAACCACTATGTTTTCTATCCTTTGATAGACAAGTTCCTTGTTTTGAGTAACACTGAATTTGTTATCTACAAATGCTTTCAATTTGGACAAGCCTAAAATTTTGTCATATGATAGAGTTAAGCCATCATTGTATAGACTAATGTCATGTCTAACACTAACATAGGTGACATTAAAAGGAAAAACATTTGAAGCAAATGTTAAATAATTTGAAAAAAAAAAGTGGGAAAAAAAGCACTTGCTTTTCACTGACAACTGCTACTTTTGTCATATTTTGAATTACTATCTCCAGTAAAGGTATAATAATCATATCTGTACAACAGTAATGGATCAGTTAGGTAAGTAAACAAGAGAAGAAACCAAGAGCCATACTTACTGATTTTGCGTCCACAAACCTGACACATTCCAACCAGGTATTGAGGAAGGATTCACCACAAACTGCACATTTACTTGCCTGGGCCAACATTTCTCTGATCTGAGGATAATGTTTTATTGCACGTCTCAGGTAGGACCATCTGTAACACAGAAATCTTTATTACACCATAGCTCATTATCACTTACACCATGGCCCATTCCCCTATGGCTTACTTTCAAACACACCATAACTCATTTTCACATTCACCATGGCTCATTTTCACTTTCACCATGGCTCATTTTCATATTCACCATGGCTCATTTTCACTTTCACCATGGCTCATTTTCACATTCAGCATGGCTCATTTGCACATTCAGCATGGCTCATCTTCACTTTCACCATGGCTCATTTTCACTTTCACCATGGCTCATTTTCACATTCAGCATGGCTCATTTGCACATTCACCATGGCTCATTTTCACTTTCACCATGGCTCATTTTCACATTCAGCATGGCTCATTTTCACTTTCACCATGGCTCATTTTCACATTCAGCATGGCTCATTTACACATTCACCATGGCTCATTTTTACATTCACCATGGCTCGTTTTCACTTTCACCATGGCTCGTTTTCACTTTCACCATGGCTCATTTTCATTTTCCCCGTGGCTCATTTTCACTACCACCGTGGCTCATTTTCACTTTCATCATGGCTCATTTTCACATTCACCATAGTAAATTTTCACTTTCACCATGCCTCATTTTCACTTTCACCATAGCTCATTTTCACATTCACCATGGCTAATTTTCACTTTCACCATGCCTCATTTTTCACTTTTACCGTGGCTCATTTTCATTTTCACTATGACTCATTTTTAACATTCACCATGGCCCATTTTCACTTTCACCATGGCTTGTTTTCACTTTCACCATGGCTCATTTTCACATTCACCGTGGCTCATTCTGACTTTCACCGTGGCTCATTCTCACTTTCACCGTGGCTCATTTTCATTTTCACCGTGGCTCATTTTCACTACCACCGTGGCTCATTTTCACTTTCACCATGGCTCATTTTCACATTCACCATAGTTAATTTTCACTTTCACCATGCCTCATTTTCACTTTCATCACACCTCATTTTCACATTCACCATGGCTAAGTTTCACTTTCACCATGCCTCATTTTCACTTTCACCATGGCTCATTTTCACTTTCACCATGGCTCATTTTCACTATAACCTTGGCTTATTTTGACTTAACTTTTTACCAAACGACAAAATTTTAGATTTGTCCAAATTGAAAGCTTTTGCAGACAAAAAAATAACTGTGGCTCAAAAATTGAAATTTGTCTTGGGAAGAGTGGAAAACATTGTGGGAAAAGGAGAAAATGCTGGTTACCAGCATTTTCTCCTTTTCCCACAATATTTTCTGTAGGTTTCTTCCTCAGGGTTGTTAAAAGGTGGGAATGTGTGGTAAAGGATTAAAACATGGCTAATTCTCATATGGCTCTCTTTCACTTACAAAATGGCTCATCATCACTTATAACATGGATCATCATCATTTACACCATGGCTCATCATCACTTAACCCTTTCCCAAACAAGCCCTGGTTTTCACATGTCTGCAGTACAAGTCTTTTGAAAACACTGTGGGAAAAGGAGAAATTGCTTGTAACAAGCAATTTCTCCTTTTCCCACGGTGTTTTCTACCCTTTTTGATAACTTTCTGCCATTTTCATCAAATGTAAAATTGTTGTCTGCAAACTCTTTCAATTGGGACCAGTCCAAAATTTGTCGTTTGGGAAAGGGTTAAGCCATGGCTTATTCCCCTATGGCTCACATTCACAAACACCATGGCTTATGTTCACTTATACCATGGCTCATTTTCTACAAGAGCACTGCATGGAGGTGCCAGTGCTCAGCTGTAGTTGCTCAATTTTCAGTGAAAAATCAAAGTCAAAAGAGGGGCATAACGATATCAAAAATTCTTAGATGGTTACCTGCCCTTGTTGTATGGATTCCCCTTTTGATAATTAACATTTCATCCAAGTTTGAAGTAAAAATCTTCAGCAATAACAGAGATTTTATAAAATGTCAAAGTACTTAAAGATATTAAAGTTTTTACATGATGATGATGCAGACAACAATGCCAGGGCTTAGACAATACCTCTACATTTTCTTTGAAAATGGCCGAGCTAATAACACTGTGGCTCATTTTCACTAAGACCATGGCTCTTTTTCACTATCACTGTGGCTCATTTGCATTTATACCATGACTTATACTCATCAGTTGTTCCAAATCTCTTTAGTTCTGTTCACCTATGATCTCACGAACATGAGTTTTAACCTCCCTTATATGTATATATACAAATTTTGATAACACTGTAGGAACCAGCATATTCTTCTTCCTCCTCCGTTTTCCTGAAAATCCAAGGGTGATACATTTGTTTTGGTCAAATGTACACCCTTAGTGTATTTTGTACTAACTTTAGAATCTTAAACCAACCTATGCGGTGACTATTAGAAGAAATCAAATAAATACATGTGATTTCGAAACAAGAAAAGCAAGAAAATTAAATTTAACAGCTGTATATCTTGTTACAAATGCTTCTATCTTAATATATAGCATCTCAATAAAAGCTGTCCCAATTTAATTGTGCTTTGGTACCTACTACTGAGATTTATAACTTAGACTCAGCCAATTAACCCTTTACCAAACAATGCCATGTGTTAATGACTTGGAGGAAATATGTTATTAAAAACATTGTGGGAAAAGGAGAAGATGCTCGTATCCAAACAAACTTTAGACTTGTCTAAACTGAATGTGTTTATAGCCAACATTACCAAATGAGGTTCTCAAGCTCAGATTTTGTCATTGATAGGGCAGAAAACATTGTACAAAGAGAAGAAAATACTGGTAACAAGCATTCTCTCCTTTTTTCAAAATGTTTTCAAAATCCTTCAGGGTCGTTAAAACTTAGATTGTTCTGTAAAAGTATTTATAATCTATGATAGGGCAAGTTTTGTGTTAAGCAGTGCATTTCCAGTCAATTCTAAAGCTTGATTACATATTTTGTAAGTAAACCTGCCATAAAATACATATACTATGCCTAAATCTATAGAAATCCTGTATCAACGCCCACATCTACACCAGATCTTTTCTGTAGACAGAGATGTTCGGAAGCAATTGAAACAAAATAATGTCTGGTCAATCTTTCCATGTATCAGGATACTTTTGAAAACTTTTTCTACAGAACCTGTTATGTCTACATTAGAGAAAAATAAAATAAAACGAAATTCAAAATGCATTTACAAAAGTAGACTAAAAACTACACCTTCAATAAAGTACAAAGATAAAGCAAGTTATACCCTCGAACATTCCTATGGAAAGAAGGAAACATATTTTATTTAAACAGGAAAAAAAACATGTAACATTGAGCTATATGACAAAGACAATTTACCCCTCCTCTCTGAAGAATGGCAAAAATAGCTTTTACAAAAGGTATAATTAACCCTTTACCAAACAATCCACAGTGTGATATTCCCAAAGCAGAAAGCTTTTGAAAACATTGTGGGAAAAAGAGAAAATGCTGATAACCTCAATGTTTTTACCCTTTCAGTGACAAATACCATTTTCAGCAACATTTATTTTGTCTGCTCATGCTTTTAAAACAGACAAATAAGAAAATCTATGGTCTGGTAAGAGTTAAACCTTTACCACACAATGCCGGCTTTTAAAGAACCTGAGGAAGAAGCCTTCTGAAAATGTTGTGGGGAAAAAACAACAAGGCTGGTAACCAGCATTTTCTCCTTTTCCAACAATGTTTTCTACCCTATCAAGGACACATTTTGTCATTTGGGCCACCTTCAATTTGTCATCTGAAAATGCATTCAGTTTGGACCAGCCTGAAATTTTGTCGTCTGGTAAAGGGTTAAAACAACTTTAATCACAAAGGTGATGCAAAGGCAGATGCTAACGAAACATCATACAATTACAGTAATATGACTGCATTTCTTACTTGACACATGGACAAGAGGGTTCGCTTTTTGGTATGAGTTGGAAAGAATGGAAATGTTAAACCCTAGAGTGCCCATCATAACTTGAGCGGCTTTTGTAGATACATGTAGTATAATTCAGGATCAATCTGCAAAGAACCTACAGTCTGATCTTTGATCTACACTGCTTACTATGTTGAAATATTCTGTCCAAACAGTAACAGTAAGAGCACTAAATAAAATAATGTATTCAGGCAGCAGAAAGAAAAGCCTGTTTCCAAGGTTTCAAATACCTAACAGAGTATATAACACAGTATGGATCCAAGATAAGACTGCATATTCGGAGCAGTATGTGTTTGATCTTTACTGATCTTTCAGCTAATATCATCTTTTGCACCATCAAAGTTAAATGACAATGATTAAATACAAGCACATGTACATCATTATTGTACAAAGCACAAATCAAGAGGGACACAAAAAGCTGGGTTTGTTAAGGGCATTTCACAAACTCAAACATTACGGGTTTGAGGTTATTGTCATTTATATCATTCACTCCAATCCTGTGTTTTAACATCCCTGACAGAAAAGTGTTTTATTGACCCTGACAGAAGGCTTTTGAAACATTTTCCAACAATCTTTCTTAATCTTTCAGAGACAAGTCTCATTATTTGACCCACATCTGGTTGTTCTTTGGCAATAGCTTTGAATTTGAATGACAAAAAAATGTTGATGTTTTGTAGAGTTAACTCTTTACAAAATAACAAAATTTCTGACTCGAAATGGTTTGTAAATGGAGTCCCCTAGAACCTCTTTGTGCACATTTGTATAATTTAAATTGACAAATTATCAACATTCAGATTAATATGGGTTACAAAAACATCACAGACACACAAGTTTACCTTTTATCTGGCTTTCTGTCAGCATAATAAATCAATAATACAAACATTACTTAAGTAATGTCACTTAACACTTTACCAAACAAATAAAATCTTAGACTAGTCCAAATTGAAAGCATTTGAAGATAACAAACTAAATGTGAGTCAAAAATTGAATTTTTTTTCAGGAAGGATAGAAAACATTGTAGGAAAAGGAGAAAATGCTGGTTACCAGCATTTTCTCCTTGTCCCACAATGTTTTCAAAAGCTGTCTTTCTCACTGTCATTAAAAGTCAGAATTGTGTGGTAAAGGGTTAAAAAAGATAAGTTTAGCATTCCTTGACTGTCTAAAGATATAGATGGACCTTCAAAGGATGCCATTAACTTCAACAGAGATTACATAGAACCAATGCCAAGTACTTTGTTATCGAGGATAAATGTTCATACCAAACATGAATAACATTAACAAAATGTGTAAGTTCAAGGGAGGGAATTCTGTGATGCTTAGTAGCAGACATTCCAATATAAACATTGCACAAAATTATACAGGTCCTGGTTAAATGCTGTACAGAATTTCATTAGAGAGGACAGGGTTTACGCCATAAATATACCTATGTGTATATATTCCCACAACAGGAAGGACAGACTGACAGAGGCCTAATCCATTATATTCCCATATATTTTAATCATTTCAAGGAAATATCGTTCAAGTATGTACTAGATATATTCTTCAAGTAACACCATCAGTTACTTCAGTGGATGTCAATGATCATCCACAAAAATGCTCTGTGGGTTCTGATCTTTAAACAACTGTCCTAAATTTTATAACAGTAATAGGCCTTTTGTATGAACTATAAGTATCCATTCTATTCATTTACACACTAACCATTTTTTCTTGTATCAACTATCAAGCAAGCCTGTGTTTTCACAACTCTAAGGGAAAAGTCTTTTGAAAACATCTCAGATGAGCAGAAAGTGCTGATAAACAGCATTTTCTCCTCTTTTACAAAGTTTTCTACTCTTTCATAGATAAATCCAATTACTTTAACCATAACCGAACCTTTGTCTACAAATGTTCATATTATGGAAGAGTCTAGAATCATGTCATTTGTTAACCCTTAACCAAACAATCCAGTGACTCTAAAGGTGAAGAAAACATTGTAGGAAAGGAGAAATTGCTGGTAAACAGCATTTTCTCCTTTTCCACAATGTTTTCTACACATCCACGGACAAATTTCAATTTCTGAGTCATGTTTATTCTACTGTCTGCAAATATTTTGAATTTCAACTAGTCCTAAATTTTGTCATTTGGTAAGGAGTTAAAGAGTTGATGTAATGTACAGAAGATTGTAATTTCATATTTACCTGTCTTTCAACTCTTTCATAACAAATCTTGCACAGACTTCCTAAAATAAACAAATCTTAAAATGTTACCCAACAAATCAAGTGCTTAACACATTAACTCCAAACAAAATGATAAAATTCAGACTTGACCAAATTAAAATCATTTACAGATGACAGAACAAGTCAAAATTTGATTTCTGTCTTTGAAAAAATAGAAAACATTGTTGAGAAAGGGAAAAATGCTGCTAGTTATCAGCTTTTTTCCTTTTCCGATAATCTTCTTAAAAGCTTTCTTTCCAGGGGTCGTTAAAACAGAGATTGGTAAACACTTAAAAGTTTAAGGTAATCGGAAACTATTTTTTTTTTTTTTTTTTTTGTACCTTGTCAAAAACAAACTCCATCCTGTGAGCTAAATGAAATATTTCGTTTGTAAAACGCTCTCACTAAGTAAGATTTTGTTGCCTAGTACAGAGCAAATGACTAATCTAATGCATCTCTTTGCAGGTACAGTGTACCTTGGGTTAATGCAACACCTCCTTTTGAAAAGGTTTGCATGTTTGTTTGCATACTGTTTAACACCATGATTTTAAACATTATTTTAGTTATATTCCAGTGGCCTGTCCATGCTTTCTTAGGAGTTTCTTTTCCCCAGTACTTTGCACAGTTTTCTTTCCAAGCTACTGGCTGCTTCCCCCACATACATTAACCATCATCAAAACAATGAGCAGCTGTGAGACACAGAAATGAATTCTGTTGAAATGACTTTCATCAATCCTCGTACCTCTCCATGCTGTTCTGGAGTTTTTTTTACCAGTACTTCATCAAAAATTCTTTTCAAACCACCGGCTGCATTACCACATATAAATAATCAAAACTTTAACAATGTTCAGAATGAGAGGGGAATGAATCCTGTCACAAAGACTATCTACCATCACCAATCTTTGGAAAGAATTAGGCCAAGTTTGGATTTGAGCTCGCCACAACTGAGTTTCAAGCCTTGTGTATTACCAAATAAGCTACTGGGATAAGCTACAAGTACCTTGAGTGACAGCACTTCCTCCTCTTGAACTGAATGGACAGGTATATGTTGTAAAAGTGGATTTTCTTCACAATACAGATCTTTTAATGGCATGTTGTGGAGCTGCAAACAAACAAATCAAATTCATGTTAACCTTTTACCAAACAATCCTGTGTTTCAACTACCCTGAGAAAGGAGACTATTGAAAAGATTGTGGAAAAAGAAGAAAATGCTGGTAACCAGCATTTTCTTCTTTTTCCTACAATGTTTACTACCATTTCAAAGACAAATTACATTATTTGAGCCACATTTATCTTGTCATCTGCTACGACTTTGAATTTGGATGAGTCTAAAACCTTGTCGTTTGGTAGATGATTAACTCAAATTTATCTCTCTCGGAGTATTGACACAAGGATAACTTATGAGGTGTATCCATTTATTGTCAATATAATTTTTAATCATTCGCAAAAATTCTTGAAAAGGAGCAATCACCTACAAAAAAGAGCAGGCAATTAATCCAAAATTAATCCACAAAAATGCACACTTATTTTAAAGTTAAGAGTCATATTTGTATTGTAATGGATTCAAAGCATTAGCGTTTCTTTACCTCTGTTGGAAATATTCTTAAATCATTTGCAGCTATATCTAGCGTCCGAAGTTTGTAGCATTTCCCAATACTCTGTGATAATAGAAAAATAACATGTGAATGACTTTTTTTTCAGCCTGACAGTTTACCGAACAATCCTGAGTTTTAATTACCCTGAGAAAGAAGGCTTTTGAATGGAGAGAAAAAGAGAAAATTTTGGTTACCATCATTTTCTCCTTTTCAAACAATATTTTCTACCTTTTTGTAGAAAAATTCAATCATTTGAGACATATTTCTTTCGTAACCTGCAAATGCTTTCAATTTGAATAGGTCCAAAAGTGTTGGGAAATACTGTGGTTCCATGTAATATTGTCAGAATAAAACTTTGTTGATTGTATAAATTCAGCGACATCGTTGGACAGTAAATTCATTGATTTTCCATTTCTAAAAGTTTTCTTTTTTCTTTAAAAATATATCAAATTTTATCTTATTATCCAAATGCATGAAAACAAAAACAAAGACTTCTGAGATGGGAGTCGGTCGCTGACAAGTACACAGGTATCATACCGATTGCAAATTTAATTACCAGAATTTTCAGCATAAAACATTTAATTCAGTCAGGTTGTCAAACTAATACATAATGATAAGGTTATGTTCAAATTCAGCATAGGAACAGGCATTGTTATGCATTCAGATGCTTTATCAAACAGTAATATTATGTATTTATGATGTCATAGCCCTAATTTTGATTCTAGAAATGGAAACATAACAATGTAAAAATCAAGACATTTACATGTATTTAGTGATGTTTAAATCTTTATGTAAACAATTTTTCTAAGGTGTAGGTAAGTTTCTGTTCAGTAAAGAGTGCATACATGTATATTTAACATCAGCAGATTCATAATCAATGAAAGCTTAACCTGACTAAGATGAAGTCCATCATGGACTGATATTTTGTTGAGAACTTGAATATGTAGACTTACTTACCCACAAAATCAACAAAAATTAGTACTAAATGAATATTACTGGTTTCAAAGTTTACAGAATATTCAACAGACTGGACAAAATTAAACCCCTTACTGTACAAATACATGACTATAAACCCAAGCAATTCACAGCTTTGGAAAACATTTTTGGAAAGCCATACACTATTTATGAAACACACAGTGGGAAAACAAGCAAATGCTTACAAGAAACAGCTCCTTTTCCCATACTATTTTCCATATTTTTGTAAAAGGAAAATTTCCTTTCCATTAAAAGTTTGGTTTGATAAAGGGGCAAAGTGTGCATTCTGTTCAGTCTGATCTTGATCTTCTTCTTCCACAAAAGCTACCTATGCTGCCCATGGTTATCAAATAGTTAACTGTTGACCAAATGACAAAATTTTAAAACCATCCAACTTGAAGCATTTGTAGACAAAAAATTAAACATGGCTGAACTGGTGGGATCTGTGTATGAAAGGGTAGAAAACATTGTGAGAAAGGAAGAAAATGCTGGTTCCCAGCATTTTCTTCTTTTCCCACCATGTTTTCAGAGGTCTTCCTCAGGGTCATTGAAACTGGGGATTGTTCGGTAAGTGATTAAATCTATAAACATTGACAGAATAATACCTTACCTCCGGAAGTTCCCTAATTCTGTTTTTCTGAAGATGTAACTTTGTGAGACTGATAAGAAATCCAAACTCTAAAGGTAAGCCTGTCAGCTGATTATTTGCTGCATGGAATTCTTCCAGTCTAGAAAGAGCACATAACTCTACTGGTAGTTCTGTTAACTGGTTGTTGTCAATACTCATAAACTGTAGATTAATCAATCTGAAATTGACAACAAATATGATAAAATATCTTAACTCTTTACCACACAATCCCAACTTTTAACGATCCTGAGAAAGAAGAGTTTAGAAACATTGTGGGAAAAGGAGAAAATGCTGGTTACCACTGGCTGCTCCCCCCACATAACCATCATCAAAACAATGAGCAGCTGTGAGACACAGGAATGAATTCTGTTGAAATGACTTTCATCAATCCTCATACCTCTCCATGCTGTCCTGGAGTTTCTTTTACCTGTACTTCACCCAAAATTCTTTTCAAACCTCCAGTTGCATTACCACATATAAATAATATATTACCACATATAAATAATCAAAACTTTAACAATGTTCGGAGTGACAGGGGAATGAATCCTGTCACAAAGACTATCCACCATCACTAATCTTCTCCTTTTCCCACAATGTTTTCTATACTTCCTAGAACAAATCTTAGTTTTTCAGTTACATTTATTTTGTTGTCTGCATATGCTGTCAATTTGGACTAGTCTAAGATTTTGCTGTTTGGTAAACAGTTAATACATGTGCATGTAATTAACTTTATGGGAAGGACAATAAAAAAGATTTAAGTTATCAAGGCATTTTATCGCTGGAAAATTACAGAAACTTATAAAACTCTGAATAGCCCCTTTTAATGTGCTTTGTATAATAAACAAGAGCATTGCATGCAAGTGCCAATGCTTGGCCTTGGTTGCTTTTAGAAATAGATTGATTTTCAGTGAAAATTGTAAGTCAAAAAAAAGGTGGCATAACTGTGTCAACAATATTTTATTGTTACCAGCCACCGTTGTATGGGTTTCCCTTTTGATAGTTAATGACTAATCCAAGTCTGCAGAAAATATCTACAATGATGACAGAGATACTACAAAATGTCAAAGTTTTAAGAAAATGATGACGACCCTGACAATAATGATGATAATACCACAATCCTCTCTTCGAAAAAGCCAAACTAATAATAGGGTTCTATGCCAGTATTTGATATATGAAAATGTTCTTCATGTATTCTGTCATCTCTACCACTGGTACAAGAAAAGTATAGTCAACAGCCATAAAGTACAAGTTTAAAAAAAAAAATCACTGAACTGTTAAACAGAATGCAATACTCACCTGCAAATCTCTGAAGGAAGCGTTTTCATACAGTTTGAATTAAGGTTTAGAAATGTCAAACTTCGTAGACTAGCTGCAAGAAAAACAAAACAATCAATATACCATATAGAAACGACAAGCATACATTCACATGGAGACACAAATAAAGAAATAACAAAAATTAGAAGTGAATATTCTGGACTTGGCATTCCTTTCTCAATTAAATATCCATTAACCCATACCACAAAACACCTTGCTCCTGTAAAAGACAGGTTTTGAAAACAATGAGGTAATAGCAGCAATTACTTGAAACAAGCAATTACTCCTTTTGCTACAATTGTTTCTGCATCTGTTGAAAAGGAAATTTTCCTTTCTCATCTGTTTCACTTGAATTTTTGCATTTCACTAGTAAGGGGTGCATGCATGTCTAGAGTCAATGGTACGCGTATGGAATAAGCCTTGTTTCTATACAGTTATATTTCATGCAGCTCATTAGACTCACCCAAAGAGTTGGCAGGAAACATATTCATTGTGCCAAAAATGATCAGGTTAATCTATGAACATGTAGAAAACTGTGGGAAGAGGAGTAAATGCTGGTTACTAGCATTTTCTTTTTCCACAATGTTTTCAGAGGGATTCTTCCTCAGGGCCATGAAAGCACTCTTCTTTTAGTAAAGATTAATCCTTTACCACATGGCAATATCTTGACATTTTCAACTTGAAAGCATTTGCAGACGACAAAATATGACTCAAAAATTGTAAATTGTTTCTGAAAGGACACAAAACATTGTGGGAAAATGAGAAATGCATTTTCTTCTTTTCACACAAATTTTTTATCAAAAGCTTCTTTCTCAGGGTCGTTAAAACCCAGGATTGTGTGGTAAAGAGTTAACTAGCAAGCTCCTGAGCAGGATCCTTCTTTTTAACAGCAAAACACATTAGAAACAAAACATCATGGCAAACTGAGAAGTTACTGCTAAAAGAAAATAATTCTTTTACCATGCTGTTTTGAAAATCATTTTCAAACAAATTTATGTATTAACCCTCAATTCATGTTAATTATCCCTACTCAAAAATATTCTCTCAAAAGTTTTTTCCTACAAACTTGTTTGAAGAGATCATGAATTTAAAGTATGAGAAAAAGTTGATTGGGGGAGGGTAGTGGGAGACTTGCTCTCAGGTTGATTTGACATCCTGACCAGTTTCGTTCAAAGATTTTGAACTCTTCAGAGGATTTGTTGTGAATTGCAAGAGTGTTTTCTTGCTTTGGTTGAGGTTTTGCTCAGTAATAGCCTTTATATACCCTTGTGCTGCTGGTTTTCTGCTTTTAGAACAATAGATGATGTTATTTCCATTTCTAATTATAGAATACTAGACCGCTATATCTGGTGCTGTCGGTGTTCTATTTTTAGAACAGTAGATGACGTTATTTCTGTTTCTAATCATAGAACATTGGACTATCCAATGCTGCCGGTGCTGCTGTTATATCTGGTGCTACCAGTGTATGAATTAAAAGTATGCTAAACAATAATAGAATATGAATTCTGAAAATGAGTCATGTCATATTTTTTACTTACTCAGTACTTTTGGTGACAGACAGCTGATTTTGTTGTTAAACAAATGCAGTTTCTCAAGCATAGTTAGATGTTCAATTACTTCCGGAAGTTCTTCCAACTCATTATTCCCACAGTTTAAGATTTGCAACTGAAAGAAAAGAAATAATTTCTCTTTTTATAGAATTTATCTCCCACCTTTTCAAGCAATACCATAATGTACAGAAATGCCCCAGAGTGGGATGATGTACTTAAGCGGCAGAATAAGATAAACATTGACATTGCTAAATATTGAAATTCAGAGGTATATGTTCTAGATACTATGGGATTTGAACCAAGTGCCCCTCACCAATGGGGTATGTGCTCTTCTGACTCAGAAACATGACTTGATGACAGATAAGCACTACATTCCTCCCACATCTCTCTGGAGCTACAACATTCCTAGGTCATACAGGCTACCCTGAAACCCTGGTCAAAACTGAAATGCAAATGTTCAAATGATACAAGTCAATAAAAGTTGTTGATTTCAAGGGTATCAAGGCAGTTCCCTGACAAGATAGTTTCTTGACGTAAGTTTTTGACAGAGAGAGAGAGAGAGAGAGAGAGAGAGAGGGGGATTCACCTGACTGAAAACTATTTTTCCTTAGAACAGGAAATTAGACAATCTCATAGTAACCAAATGTACTCGTCCATTACAGGTACAATGTTTCAATGCATCATAATATGTATAATTTATCCATAAAATCCTTCATCAACAATATTCACTCATCATAATTTTCAAAAGTGTCAGGGAACTTTCTTCAAAAGTGTCAGGGAACTGTTTCCAAATCTGTTGAGGAACTGCCTTGTTGAGAAACCATCTGAAGTAAATATCTACGATAATGACAGAGATACTACAAAATATCAAAGTTTTAACAAAATGATGACGACCCAGACTATAACGATGATAATACCACAATCCTCTCTTCGAAAAAGCCAAACTAATAATAGGGTTCTATGCCAGCATTTGGGATATGAAAATGTTCTTCGTGTATTCTGTCATCTCTACCACTGGTACAAGAAAAGCAAGAAATCCTGTTCCTCCCCCATTTTGGAGGCTTGCTCTGGTGTTGATTTTTTTACTGTGTCTCTGCTAGCCTTTCAGCAACCCTTGTGTTCATACTCCTGGGAGAAATCTGATCTTACATGCTTCTTTTCAAACAGCATTAAGTGTCAATACTTTTGTTATCTGCTAACAATAGGTCCTTGTTCAATAGTGCAGTGATTATTTCTTACAAAAAAATGAAAGCATTAACAAAATCTAACTGTTACCTGCTTGCAATTCCAGTTATAAAATGTAAATAACCAATGACCCACTTGCAAGGAAGTTGAAACTATGCTTTACATTTACTGTGCATGTTCCAGAAGTCAGTTAAGTCTCAGTAAAGTTCTTTTATCACAGTCTGTTGGCTTTCTTCTTTACCAAGTTGTGCATAACAATGGAACCTAAAATGTACTGTATGTATTATATTTAGAATGAGATTATAATCAGCACTCAAATTCCCTAACATACTGCGCTATTTTTCAAAAATCAAATTGAATGTGCAAGGCCAGTCAAGTCTAAAAAGAAGACATATTGTTTACAAATTAACCAGACTTGTTTACGTCAGTAAAAGGTACAATAAAAATGATGAAAACCTTGCACCAAACTAAGTGTCAATGTGAATTTTAAATACTTATCTATCGATACACATCCATTTTCTTCCCTTACATGCAGATTAAAGACACAGATATCAAGACAGTTCCCCAACACAACTTTTATACGACAGTGTGGTATTAAAGGTAAAAGTTGAAAACAGTGACCTCATAGAAACTGTCGTCTATCATCCCGATTACTCCAGCAAGTCGGTGACCATGACTGAGCAGGGTCTAAAATGCAGACCAAGAGTTTTGTATGGATTCTATACAGTAATACAGGCGAGATGACAGCGATGTCATACAGATTAATGTTGTGTTTTAGACCGATTCAATGTACACCATAAACTGACATTCTATTATTGGTCTTTGTATCAGCGTCTATCAGACGTTTACGAGAGATACAGTGGGTACCAGTTCATGTACAATGGAAACAATTCAGTGTTAGAAAGTGGGTTCGAAATGATTCTGCAGCTATAAACTTGACTATTTGTAAGATGTTTTAATTGAATCTATCCTCTATATTACCTTTTAGTTCTGATTTAAGTTGTTTCAAGGGAGATGCAATTTGTTAATTCTGTTGTGTCAGGCTTTCATTTTGTGCATCAAAAATGCAAAAATGCTGTCAATAAAAAATTGTTCATCAACCATTTTTACCTATGATAATTGATAGAACACTGAACAAAAAGGTCGGGGAACTGTCTTCAAAAGCGTCCAGGAACTGTCTTCATATCTGTGTGGGCAACTGTCGCGAAAAGTTGTCGGGGAACTGTCTTGTCAGGGAACTGTCCAATTCTCAAGACACATACTGTACTGCAAGCTGAAAGATGACTAGTAAAATTTGTAGATTTCCAGAAGCACGAAAACAAAAATTGCTGAAGGGGGCTTGCAGAGACACAATCTGAAAAATGAAAACATCAGAGCAAGCCTCCGAATAGGGGTTATCTTGTGCCCATTTCAAGTGGCAGTGATTTCAATTTATTTTATTTAAGGTTTAAGTGAAACACACGAATTAATTTTTGCAATAGGTTTTAGGATGACATCAATCTCTCTCTCTCTCTCTCTCTCTCTGAATGCGTGTTCTGAGATCCAATGATTTTGAAGGGGG
Source organism: Tridacna gigas (assembly GCA_945859785.2). NCBI lineage: Eukaryota > Metazoa > Mollusca > Bivalvia > Cardiida > Cardiidae > Tridacna > Tridacna gigas. Next base: position 53,651,859 of record OX244034.2, read on the forward strand.
GGGCTGGGGATTCAGCACGCGAAAAGTAATGTCAAAAATGACATGCAAAATTTCACCTGAAATAAATAGCTTAGCTCATATGGCAGCGACTTCAATTTATTGTTTTTCAGTTGTAGATGCAACACACAATCTAATTTTCCTATAGATTTGGGGACTTTGTCTAGTTTTTTGTTGCTGAGATTCAAAGATTTAGGTTTCCCTTTCAACGCCCTGACGAGAAGCGTGTCCGCCATTTTGGTTGCTAGTCATTAAAATAAAGTCAGAAAATAAAATATTCGTATAAAATAAATTAGATAAAAAGTGGCAAAATTTTGCTTATGCCCAAGGAAATCAACAAAAATTTATAAGTTTCGTCTTTCCGGTCATTAGTTAAAGATAATATAATCAGATTAGATTTTTTACCTGCAACACGAACTATCGATACATGGTCTAAGCGAGACAACTCTTATCAATTGCCAGAAATTAATATAGTAGTTATTTCCCTTAGACCAGTGCGGGACCAGGAAAGACAGAGTTGATTCGTCCTAAAACCAGTTCATCCTTTTAAGTTTTTGTGCAATCGGCTTTTTAGCAAAGGATTGTTCGTCCTACATGAAAACCCTTCTTAACGAAAGTATTTTGTTTCGAAAATTCAAACAGAAATTTAAACTTACACATTTGTGTGATAAATTTCATTTTTCTTAAATGTTTATATTATTTGGGAAAAAGAAATATACAATGCTATGCTAAAAGTGTTTTTCCAGAATATTCAACAAAATTGTTGACAGTTTAGATCCAACAGATGAAAATGCACGTTATTAGTTGTTGATCAACAAATTCGCAAACGGCAGTCTATGCTTCATCTACATATCATGCAATTTAAGCCTTTAAGAAATGAAGGTTTGCAAAAAAATAGAGGGAATGTTTTTCTTTCATTCTATATCTATCTAATGGGTATGGGAAATCACATAAGAAATTAGTTTCTTGAAATTTTTACAGAAAACTAAGACAAATTTGTGTTCCGAAAAATGTAGAAAGGGTGCATGCCTTATTATTACGTACGTTATAATGCAGGGATCATAATGTTAAACATATATCCCTGATATTTATATATATGCTAACCAGTACAAATGACTATCCCCAAATGCGATTTTATCTTTGATGGGTCGCATCCGGGTATGGTGCATAATAAATGCCCAGATGTTAAAAGAAGCATTGTAAACGTCTCAGTATTGAGACTTACTTGTATGCATGTGATTACTTAACCTTCTAACAGACAAATTTAAAGCATTTGCAGACGACACGCGAAACATGTAGGAATAGCACAATGTTTTTCTCAGTTTCTTTGAAACTGGAAAAAAAAAAAAAAAAAAAGCCATCGTGGAGGAAAAGGCTCATTTTTGCTTTCTAGCGCTCTCTAATTTTCCCAGACTTTTGTTCATAAACTTTGTTTCGCAAGGCCGTAAAAATCGGACGGTCAAGAGTAAAACAATAAATTGGCATTTGATTCCGTAGTTTAAACTCAGGTATCTTCTAGAGTGGCGTCCCTTTGCCGGATAGAGTGATGCAACGTGAGTTTTAAGAAACGAATTTTCACTACGTAGAGAATAAATATAGAGTCAATGTAAGTATAAATCCTTTCTTTTATTAGTATACGGAAAAAATTCTTCTAGGGGTTTTAAAGATTATTATTGCATCTGATACGGATATACGATACATTTCTATGAGTGAGAATCCCATGGTTTCAAACAAAGTACGGAGACTACTGTACAGTATGAACCCATGTAGAGTACAAAAAAAAAAAAAAAATGACAGCTGTTTTCAAACAGTAAGGTCTGTTCCAGGAAAATCAGTTTCATACTGTATGGGCTAAATATAGATCCACCAAACACGACTAAATTTTTACTAGGTTTTAGGATTTGAAAGCGATACTTTTTCTTGAATGGCTTTGGAAAACATTCTATGGAAAGTTTTCTGCCCTTTCAGTTTGCATAGGAAATGTGCTTAACTCTTTACCTCACAATCCCATGTTTTAATGATTCTGAAGAAGAAGACATGAATAAACCAAGGTAACCAGTATTTTCTCTTTTACCCACAACAGTTCCCGGGAACAAGACAGTTCCCCGACAAGACAGTTCCCCGACACAAGCTTTCGAGACAGTTCCCCGACAGATTTGAAGACAGTTCCCCGACAGATTTGAAGACAGTTCCCCAACACATTTGTCCTACGTCAAATGGAAATTAACTGGGTAAAAGTGGTTGATGAAGGATTGTATGCATAAATGATGTTTGTGATTGATTGAAACATTTGTACCTGTGATTGTTGAGTACATTTGGTCATCGTGAGATTGTCTGTAATTTTCTATGACTGCAATGTGAAATGTCTATAATTTCCTATAACTCAGCTTTGACGGGACCGTTTGATGACATTTCGTTGCCAAATACCAAACAATTATCAAAATACACTGTAGTACATTTTTCCCAATGCTAGATACAATATACAGGATATGACAGGATTATGGACAGAGTTTACAAGGTAAACGGAAAAATATTTCACTCGGGTGACACCCCCCCCCCTTCGCTCTTTCCAGGGATCGTAAATTATACAATCCTTGCTCTTTCTAATGTAATTCCAAAACACATGAAGAAATACATACAAATTATCAAAATAATACAGAGGATTAACTGGCGAACAGCCTTTTTAAAAAAGTCCTATGTTTATAACAATCGTTAATAATCGTGAATTCACCCATGAGAGAATAAGTACCCGTCATTGTATAATAGAATTCTTAATTACAACGTACAGATAATTTCATCCCAATATATCAATTATACGCAAATATTTATAATTTCTCATGATTATCAATCATAAATATCAGTTACAGGTTATTTGTCTTGATACCCAGTTCCCTTCCATTCAGAGACAGGTTGGATCATTTAAGCTGTGTTTAATTTCTTGTCAGCAAATGCTTTCTACTTGATAAGCTGTGTAGAGATTTACATATTATACAGACATTGTCTCTATAATGCACAATCTGAACTTCACAATTTTTAGATGTTCATTACTTGCATATGAAAATTCATTCTGACTGTAAGAGGAATCAACTTTCAAAATCCTAGTGAGAACATTTATCTGACAGTATGGTCCAGGTATAAGTATATATCAATCATGAAAATTTAGTTTGATTTCAATCATGGAAAAACCGTCATCCTTATAAAAGCAAATCTTTCCACAGTGACAATCATCAATCTTGAGAAAAAATTTTGCAGAGCCATGATTAGAACCTGTGATCCCTGATTTTCAAGCCTACAGGTATGTTCCTGGCTGAGCAACAGAACTAGTATACTTGGTTCTGGTTAGGTAGGACAGCATTATCCAAAAACCAAGATTATAAAAACATAAACTCTGAAAGCACTTCAACCTTTACCAGACAACAAAATTTTAGCCTTGTGCAAATTGAAAGAATTTGCAAATGACAATATTTCAATATGGCTCAAATGGTGCAATTTTTCTTTGATGGGGTAGAAAACATTGTGGAAAAAGGAGAAAAAGCTGGTTACCAGCATTTTCTCCTTTTCCCACAACATTTTTCACGAGGCTTCTTTCCCAGTGTTGTTAAAAGGTGGCATTATGCGGTAAACTAACCGTAAAGGGTTTAGTTTGTAGATACACATTTAATCCTTTGTCAAACAATCCTGTGTTTTTGCAATCTTGAAGGAGGCCTTGAGAACGCTGTTTGAGAAGGAGAAAATGCTTTTTTTAAACTAGCCGTCTCTTTTTCCACATTGTTTTTGATCCACTCCATTAACAAAGTATATCATCAGATGTTGCATGCTATCAGTTTGGTTGAGAATTTTATCATCTGGTAAAGAGTTAACTCTTTATCAAACAACAAATTCCAGCTGTGTCTTAATTTAAACCATTTGCAGGCAACAAATTTGAAAGTGGTCTGAATGAACTGAAGTTCTTTGACAAGATAGAAAAGGTAGGAAATGGAGAAAATGCTTGATAATAGCATTTTATCATTTTTATACGCACGAAGGGTCGTATTATGTTATACCCCTGGTCGTCCGTCCGTCTGTCTGTCCATCCGTCCATCCGTTAGCAATTTCTTGTGTGCGCAACTCCTCCTACAGTTTCCATCGGAATTATTTGAAACTTGCCACAATGAATCTCCATGATGTCTAGTTGTGCACCTGACTCTTAGAATTTGGAATGCTGTTTGCGTTCTAAAATTATCTGCCCTTGGTTTCTGAAATAGCCAACTTTTCACTTTGAATTTTTATTCAGGCCATAACTTCCATACCATAAAAGGTATCAACTTGAAACTACATACACTGATAGAACACATCATGGAGAAAAGCAGTGCACAAGAATCATAACTCTGCTGCTCTTGTTTTTTGAGTTATTGCCCTTTGTTAATTTTCAGTTTGAATTTTTGTCCAGACCATAACTTCCAGACTATAAAAGCTATTAACTTGGAACTTCATACACTGATAGAACACACTATGGAGAAGTGCAGTGCACATGAACTATAACTCTGCCACCTTTAATTCTTTAGTTATTGCCCCTTGTTAATTTTCAGTTTGAATTTATGTCCAGGCCATAACTTCCAAACTTTAAAATCCATCATCTTCAAACTTCAAAGACTAATAGAACACATTATGAAGAAGTGCATTGCACAAGAACCATAACTCTGCCATCCTTCTTTTTGAGTTATTGCCCTTTGTTAGTTTTCACTTTGAATATTCGTCTGGGCCATAATTTCTAAATTATAAAAGCTATGATCTTGAATCTTCAAAGACTGACAGAACACCTTGTGGAGAAGAGCAATTCACAAAAATTGTAACTGTGCCACCCTTATTTTTTTAGTTATTGCCCTTTAATATTTTTCACATTAGATTTTTGTTTGGGCCAGATCTTCCACACTATAAAAGCTGTCAACTTGAAACAATATACACTGATAGAACAGATTGTGGAGAAGTGCAGTAAACAAGAACCATAACTCTGTCACCCTGAGTTTTTGAGTAATTGCCCTTTAATAACTTCATTTTGAATTTTTGTCCTGGCTACATCTTCCAAACTAGAAAAGCTATCAACTTGAAACTTCATACATTGACGGAACACATTATGGAGAAGTGTCATACACAAGAACCATCATGGAGAATAACTACTCTTCATTCACGGCCCATCCTTCATTTCAACTCATTTCACTGACAAGCCCCTTCGGGCTTATGAGCCGCTCTGCGAAGCTCTTGTCTCACAATGTTTTCAAAAGCCCGGTCCTTGAGTAAGGTTATAGCTTTAGACTGTGTCGTAAACTGTAAGTCCCCTTGCAGTACTACAAAAGATATTTTTGGGACTACATAAAATTATTACAACCAATTACATGACAAAATCAAAGTGCTGAAAGTACTTACAGACACGCACATGTGGAATAAGCTGCCTTGGTACAGATAAAACTTGATTGGTCCATACATGATTGAAGAAAAATGGTCCAATCCAGTTTTTAGGTCAGATCCGGTTCGACTCAGTGCTTAAGTCAGATCTAGTTTGGTCCAGTCAAATCTAGTTATTAAGTCTGATCTAGTGACTAGGCAGCATTGGATGACTGTGGGTTTCTTTTTTTTGGTTACATTTGAATCTGGGTTACCCTTGATGGCAATAGACTAGCGATCAGTGGTCTGAAATCAAGGGCCGAGCCCCAGTAGCTCAGTCTATTGCATACAGGACTTGGGAACAGGAGGTCGCTGGTTCAATCCCCAGCTTGACTAATTTCTTTCCAGGGATTGATGATAGTTGTTGCAAACAGGTTTCATTCCCCTCACACTGCTGATCATTGTTTCAATGATGGTTATGTGAGAAAGCAGCCAGTGGCTTTGAAACAATATTGTGCGGAGTACTGTTAAAAGAAACTCTAGGAAAACATGGATAGGTGCATTGGCCGCCTTGATATAACTTGGATAATGTTGAAAATGGTGTTAAACACCATGTACAATCAATCAATCTATCTAAAATTAAGGAAACACTGTGGCCCGCCATGGCATGGATTCTGGGGCTTATTGAATTTGGAATTTATCCCATCCAAATGCCTTTTGTTTTTTTGACAGGTAAATCAAATAACATTAATACACAACCAGTACCAAAGAATCCTATGTTGCAATAGGCTTTTGAAATCATTGTCTGAACAAGAGAACAGCATTTTGGCTTTTTCCCACTACATGTTCAGTCAGTCTACAGATAGATATAGGCATAAGATCTTTGTACATCAAATTTATCGTATACCAAGCATTCAGTATTTGGGTCATGCTAAAATTTTCTGGTCTGTTACAGAATAATGCCAACACCACGCAAACCAAAGCTTTAAAAACCTTGAGAAAGAAGGCTTTAAAAAACATGGGTAAAGAAGAAAATACTGGCACAACATTTTCTCCATTTCCCACAATGCTTTCTACTCTGTCAAATACAGATTCGAAAGTTTGAGCCACATTTTATCTGTCGTCTGCAAATGCTTTGGATTAGCTGAAGTCTAAAACTTTATCTTTTGACAAAGACTAAAGAATTAAACAACTTTGCACACTGTGCACACCTATGATTAAAATTTACTCTTTACCACCCAGCAAAATTTTAGACATCAAATTCAAAGCATTTGCGGGCAACAAATGAAATGTGAATCAGATTATTTGTCTTTGAAAGGGAATAAAATATTGATGATGGAGGAGAAAATGCTGGACACATGCATCTTCTCCTTTTGTCTTAACTGACCTCTTCAGGGGCGTTAAAATTCAGGATTGTTCGGTAAAGGGTTAAGGTGCAGTGAATGCATGTTATACCTCTGATTCACACATACCATGATGTTTCTTCTTTACACTCCCCCTGAAATTAACGCCCCCCCCCCCCCCCCCCCCAGCTTTTTTCTAATTAAAAATGGGCTTAACAGATGGCCAATCCATCGATAAAGTTGACATAAATCAGCTGGAATAAACTTACAGCATAGACATAATCCTAATTACTTTGCAAATGGATGTCATTAACACCTGACCATCTAAATATACATACCCTTCCGATTACATTATAAACTTTGGGCTACACAAAATCTCTCAAATAACTTGGAAAAAGTTTGAGAAAGTGCAAGAATCGAAGTCCACTGCCGAATATTCATGAATGCTATTTGATGTCCAAATGAATCGTGATCTGCAGTAAAATTGATATTTTGCATTCAGTACAGTGGGTTCGAAATATCATTTGCTTAGCATTGGGTGCTGACTAAAACCTTATCAGTAATGTTATAGTCAGCCGCAGAGAATTCTATGTTGTTTTTTCAAAGTTAACCTCCGCCCTGTCTAAAAATATAACTCCCCCAGGCGTGTTAAATATAGACAATACGGTAATTTTGTGTAATTTCTTCAATCTGTGGCAAATAGCTATAGGATACTTAAAGTACTTTCAAGCTTGGCCACATTTTTTTAATTTGTGCATTCTGATGCACCAAGCAGTGAAGCTCAGTGGGTAGCATACAAGACTTGAAACCGAGGGTTTCGAGTGAACTTCTTTCAAGGACTGATGATAGTGATTGTGAAATGATTCATTCTTCTCTCACTTCTGAACACTGCTCCATGATGTTTATGTGGGAAAGTAGCCAGTGCCTTCAAAATGTTTTGAGTAGTACTAGTAAAAGAAACTCCAGGAAAACATGGCCCGGTGCACTGCCTGCCGTTGTAACTGAATTAATGTCAAAAACAGCATTAAAACTCTAAACAAGGAAACAAAGCTTTCCTATCTATAATCTCTTCGACTGCAACTTTATTTGAGTGCTTTTACTACATACTTTAACCCATTTAGACACAATCCCAACTTTTAATTACTGAGGAAAATTGCATGGTTGATTGTATGGTGATTAACATCGTTTTTAACATTATTTCAGTTATGTTGGGGCAGCCAGTGCTCCTATCCATGCTTTCCTGGAGTTTCTTTTACCAGTATTACACACAATATTCTTTCCTAGCCACTGGCTGCTTTCTCACGCAACTACCATCGAAACAGTGGTCAACTGTGAGAGAGGAATGAATCCTGTCGCAATGACTGTCATCAATCCTCGGAAAGAAATTGGCCAAGCCGGGAATCGAACCAGCCACTTCCTGGTCTCAAGTCCTGTTGGCTACCGACTGAGCTACCGGGGCTTGGCTCTCTGTGGAAAAAGGCTTTTGAAAACATTGTGGGAAAAGGAGAAAATGCTGGTAACCAGCATTTTCTCCATTTCCCGCCATGTTTTCTTACCTTTAGAAAAAGTTCAGTTTTTAAGTCACATTTATTTTGTCATATGCAAATGCTTTTAGTTTGGACAAGTACAGAATTTGATGATGTGGTAAAGAGTTAAACAGTTTGATACATGTACAACAAGCACTAAAGATAGTTTTTACCCTGCACCAAACAATCGTATGTTTTCATGACCCTGCAAAAGAATGCTTTTCTGAAACATTCTGGGAAATGAAGAAAATACTGGTTATATGCATATAAACTTATAATAAATGTCTCAGAAAAAGAGCTTAACAAGAGCAATGTCAACATTGCTATCGTCTAGAATGTCTGGGCAAAGACATATAGGTAGGGATCAGACTGCTTGTTTTGTTAAGTGTGATCTTCTGATCATGATCTACACTTGCTGCAAAGGCAACTATATAGTAGTGAAAGGGTTAGGAGAGCAGACCTGTAGTGGTGTTTCATGTCTAATTTAGGGCGATTCAACAATGTTTGACACAGATCTTTACAACACGATCCAGACCTTTCACGACCCTGAAAAAGAAGGCTTTTGAAAATCTTGTGGGAAAAGGAGAAAATGCTGGTAACCAGCATTTTCTCCTTTTCCCACAAGGTTTTCTACCCAATGAAAAGCAGAAATCATCATTTTGAGCTACATTTAATTTTGTCTGCAAATGCTTTCACTTTGGTTGAGTCCAAAATTTTGTCGTTTGGTAAAGAGTTAATTATATGTTAAAGCCTTTGTTACAACTAATTGTTGATGTTACAGTTGCCTTTGAAGAAGGTGACAACTACCATATTAAATACTGTAAAATATCATGTTTAGAGCATCTACGGTCATTAAATTTTGCCTAAACTATTTCATTGCACTCTGAATACCCATTTACTTAAAGTGCATTTTTTCAGTTTAATATACCACTTCTGATCGTGCATTTGTGGTTTGTTTTAACTCTTTACCAAGCGACAAAATTTAAGACCAGTCCAGATTGAAAGCATTTGCAGACGACAAATTAAATGTGACTGAAAAAATGTAATTTGTTTTGGTAAGGATAGAAAACATTGTCGGAAAAGGAGAAAATGCTGGTTACCAGCATTTTCTCCTTTTCCCCACAACATTTTTAAAAGGCTTCTTTCTCAGGGTTGTTAAAAGTCGGGATTGTGTGGTAAAGAGTTAAAAGGTAATTTAGAAATGGAAACCCTTGTAAATATATATGATCTCATGGTCTGTGAAAAAGGGTTTTTTCTGCAAAAAGTCTCGACCCATGTCAGCGCAGGCTGACATGCTCAAAACTTTTTGCCAGTGATAATTTTTTTGTGTGTCCAAAGACCATTCTACCTCATGACACAGATTTTATGGATCCATGATTATGTGATGACTTGCTTGGCATAACGCAACACACACACATACATTAAATCCCCTTTTGCCAGAGCATGGTTCAAATAAAAAAAAAAAAAAAAAAGCTCCTACCACATTGTGATGAATCCCTGTGCAGTGAACCAATTTTGAAAACATTGCAGCAAAATATTAGACTGTGTGCAATGAGCAATTTTTAGCTGGGCTGTTTGAAGAAAAAAATAAATTATTGTTGCAGCCCTGGCACCTGTGTCATTGTCTTCATTGTTGTGCTAAAACTTTGGCATTTTATAATATCTGTGTTAGTACTGAAGGTTATTTTCTTCAAACCTTAACAAAAGGGGAACCTGTCAAACAAGGGTAGATAACCATCAAAGTGTTTTTGACACAGTTATGCCCCTCTTTCCACTTAAAATTTTTATGGAAAATCAAGCAACCGCAGCCAAGCGTTCAGGCACCCACATGCGGTGCTCTTGTTTCATTTGCTATCATAAAGCATTTGTTAGAGGGTGGCTCATTCGATAGCATACAGGACTTGAGAACAGGAGGTCGCTGGTTCAATCTCTGGCTCTGCCAATTTCTTTCTGAGGATTGACAATATAGTCATTGCAACAGGATTCATTCCTCTCTCATTGCTGACCATTATTCCGACAATGGTTATGTGGGAAAGCAGCCAGTGGCTTGGAAAGAATATTTTGTGGAGTACTGGTAAAAGAAACTCCAGGAAAGCATGGGTAGGTACTCTGGCAGCCATGATATAACTAAAATAATGATGAAAACTGCGTTAAACAGCATACAATCAATCAATCTTAGTTCATTTTATTTGCAGACTTACTCATCAGACAACAGAAATTTGACACTCATCCACATTATTAAGTTTTTGCCAACAACAAATGTGGCTTGAATGATTGAATTTGTCTGGGAAAGGGTAGAAATCTATGTCAATAGCTGTCCTTTTTAAATAGTGTTTTTAAAAATGGGAGTATCCTTGGAAAAGTACTGCAAAGTCCAAGCCTAGTGGCTGGTAAAACCAGAGACATATGAATAGGTGATGTTTCAGTATGCTTTGACTAAAATACTGTGAAAGAGTCATACACCATTTAACCCTTTAGCACATAATCTTGTGTTTCAACAACCCTTTTGAAAACATTGTGGGAAAAGGAGAAAACAGTGATTACCAGAGTCAATTTGTTGTCTGCAAATGCTTCCAATTTTGACCAGCCTAAATTTTTGTTTTGTACACAGGTGTTCGTTTTGTGACCAACTTCGCCATCTATATAGTGGAATATATAAGTCTTATATATTACATTATATAGATGGTGAAGTTTGTCACAAAACGAACGCCTGTGGATTGTAAAAGAGTTAAACTGATCTTAATCTACATTGTCTGTAAAAGCCCCAAGTCTGTCCTCAGGTAAACCACTTGCATCAGACTGTAATTTCTTGTTTCACTTTCGTTTCTCTGACTAAGCCTTAATCATGTGTTGTGCTAAATAAATTAAACTGGCATTCACAGTATTAAAATACCAAAGTTGCAATGCACTTTTCTAATTCAATGCTTTTTTTGTCAGATTATATGGTAAAAAAGAAGACAGTGTAAATCAAGATCAGACTGCACAATCTGTGGACTTTTACCACAACATTAACCCTTACCACAATCCTTTTTTACAAACTTGAAACACAAAGCTTTTGAAAACATTGTGGGAAAAGGAGAAAATGCTGGTTACCAGCATTTTCTCCTTTTCCCACAATGTTTTCTACCCTTTTGTAGACAGATTCCATCATTCGAGCCATATTTAATTTGCCATTTGCAAATTCTTTCAATTTTGACATGTCTGCAATTTTGTGGTTGGGTGAAAGGGTTATAATATGTGCATCCTATAGCTGCATGATCAAAAATGAAAACAGTAAAATGACTAAGAAGATTTTTTTTTTTGGACAATATTTTGCATCTTGAAGCAGATTTAGACTCTTGAACACATTATGGTAAAGCAAGAGTTTTCTGATAATGAGCAGTTTCTTCCGCTGCCACAATGCTTTCACATGATTTGTATCCATCTGTCTAATAATATTTCATTTTAACTTTCAGTATTTACCACACGACAACATTTTCTACTTGTCCAAATTGAAAGCATTTGCAGATGCCATTTTAACCCTTAAAGCGCCGAATAAACCTGTCTGACATTTTCATCCTAGAAATACAACCCAAATAATTTCAATTTCATGGTTGCTTTTGTCTATGGTGATTCAGCAAAGCGGACAGTGTAGATCAAAAATCAGGCTGCACATTTTGTGCAGCCTGATCTTGATCTACACTGACCGCAAACCCAACTATAGTCGTGAAAGGCACTTTAAGGGTTAAATTTAGCTGAAATATTGGGAATTGCCCGTGAATAGGTAGAAAAGATTGGAAAAGGAAAAAAAGCTGAATACCAGCATTTTCTACTTTACCCTCAAACTTCTCAAAAGGCTGTTTCTTCAGGGTTGTTAAAACTTGGGATTGAGTGATATAGGGTTAATTATCTTTATTTTTTTACAAGGATATTTTCAAGGTCTTCTAAAGTCTAACAAACAGCAAGACCTGAGGCTTACCCAAGCTGAAAGCTTTTGAAGAAGATTAGTTGAATGTGTCACAAATGATGGAAATTATGCATTTTTTCCTTTTCCCGCAATGTTTTATTCTTTATTCTTCAGGGTAATTGAAAATCGGAGTTGTGTGGTAAAAGGATGTATGTGTATGAAGGCTGTTGAACACATTGTGGGACAAGGAGAAAATACTGCTAACCTAAAACCAGCATTTTCTCCTTTTCCCACACTATTTTGACTCTATTAGAGACTATATACCTGGTATATGCCGTTCTTTTAGCCACATTTGTGTTCTTGTCTGCTTCCATTTTACAGGGTTCTAAAGTTTTGTGGTCTTTTTTGTCATAATCAGCTGGTGTGAAGGTCTAAAATTTTATGTTCCTGTGTATTGGAAAGGGTAAAGACCTTGAAGCTTTGCATAGCAGATAGTTTGCAGTTTGCACCAGTCTAGCATGCAACCCCTATGATTATTAACCCTTTCAGCACCATAGGCGAAAATAGCTTGTTTTTGGGACAGCATAGATCAAGATCAGACTGCACAGAACTTGCTGTCTGATCTTGGATCTTAGGATGCAGTCTGCTTGGTTATTCAAACCTATATGGTTAAAATCTTTCTAAGTGGAACATATTTTCAGCTGTCCAAAGAGATATATATATTTGGCCCTGAAAGAGTTGAGCAAATAAACAAAACTACATCAGATGATGTGAATATTGTAGAATAAGACTAGACTACATTCAGTGTTTAGTGTGATCTTGGACCAAGACTGTCCTATATTTTTGAGGATATCCAGTCCAAAATAACTTCGAAACTGGTAAATTTTAGTGTTAATCACCCACTGAAAATATGTTTTTTGTTTATTAAGCATTTTAAGTGTCTTTTTTCCCACCTTGCATACAATCCTTATCCTAAGTCTGTAATCTGTACCATACAACAAAATTTTAGATATCCAAATTCAAAGCCCTTGCAGACGATAAGTTGAATGTGGCTCAAATGAGATTTGTCTCTGAAAGGGTAGGAAACATTGTGGGTAACGGAAAAAATGTAATATCAGCATTCTTCTTATCTTACAATGCTTTCAAAAGTCCTCTACCTCAGGGTCAGTAAGATACATGATTGTGTGGTAAGAGGTTTAAATGCATTGTTTGTGCATTTAACTCTCTACCACACAATGAAATTTTACACCAGTCCAAATTAAAATCATCTGCAGATGATATAGTAAACATGACTCAAAAGTTGAATTTTGTTTTGGGACAGGTAGAAAACATTGTGGAAAAAGGAGAAAATGCTGGTTACCAGCATTTTCTCCTTTTCTCACAGTGTTTTCACAAGGCCTCTTTCTTAGGGTCATCAAAAGTTGGGATTGTGTGGTAAAGGGTTAAGACATTTTTCTTCCAGACGACTTGATATATCTTAGGGCAGATTGCTTTTGAAAACAATGTCTGAAAGAGAAATTCCTTCTTACATGCTATTTCTCATTTTGACACAATTTTTTCCCAATAATTCAATATATGAAACGTTTTGAAAAGAAACTCAAAGTTGCAGAAAAATGAACCTTTAAACCAGGCAAAAAGCAAACAAAAGACAGAGCGACCTGGTAACTTTTTACGTAGTTTTGAAATTCATTTTTCTGCTATCGACTAACACGTTGACCAACCTCACAATAACAGATTAATATCTTCACAATTATTCCAATACTTTTAATTGATATGATTTAAATTAAAATGTATTTAAACACCCGTGTTGTTTACTTTTTACCGCTATTGTGCCTTTAAGCTTGGCTTAAAGTATTGTCCTGAATGTGCATAGATTTATGAAGGAATAAAATGGTGAAGTCGGCATATTTTTTGTCTTTTTGTCCCTTTTCTTTTTATTGTTTGAAATGTAAAATTTTTGTTTTGGCGTTGTTCATTACAATATAAAGATAACTAAGGTCTTGAAAGCATTTGAAGATGACAAAATTAGCCAAAATAATGATAATTTTCTGAGAGTGTAGAAAACCTTGTGGGAAAAGGAGAAAATGCTGGTTACCAGCATTTTCTACCTTTCCCACACCATTTTCAAAAGTCTCTTCATTGTTGGTAAAGGAGAAAATGCTTGCTTACAGAATTTCTTCCCTTTGCCATTTGCTTTCACAAGCCTTCTTCCTGAGGGTTGTTAAAAAAAAAAGGTTTGTTTGGTAAATGGTCATAGGTTCACCGTTTCGTTTTTAATCCATTACCACACAATGCAAACTTTATCGACCTTGAAGAAGAAGACTTTTAAAAGCATTTGAAGACGACAAAATTAGCCAAAACAATGATAATTTCCTGAGAGTGTAGAAAACTTTGTGGGAAAAAGGAGAAAATGATGGTAACCAGCATTTTCTCCTTTTCCCACAATGTTTTCTACCATATCAAGGACAGAAATCATCACTTGAGCTGCATTTATTTTGTCGTCTGCAATTGATTTTAATTTGGTCAAGTCCAAAATTTTGTTGTTAACAATACTGGTAATGACCAGACTAAACTTGATTCTGATCACAACATGCTTCAGACGTGCCCAAGATAAATGCTATCAGATGCATGTTTTTCAGCAAACCACTTTTGAAAATAATATTGCAAAGGGAGAAATTGATTATAACAGGCAGTATCTCTTGTTGCCACAATGTTTTTACATGCATTAACCCTTTACCACAAAATTCCAAGTTTTGATGACCCTGTTATAAACATTGTGGTAAAAGGAGAAAAGGCTGTGAAACATTTTCTCCTTTCCACAATATTTTCTACTCTCCCAAACACAGAATCTGATTTTTAAATCACATGTACTTTGTCATCTGCAAATGTTTTCAATTCTGACTGGCCTAAAACTTTGTCTTTTGGTAAACAGTTAAACATCAACTTAACTCTTTACCACACAATCCTGAGTTTTAACAACCCTGAAAAGAGAAGGCCTTTGAAAACATTGTGAGAAAAAGAAAATGCTGGTAACCAGCATTTTCTCCTTTCCCACAATGCTTCTTATCCTATCAAAGACAGAAATCATCATTTGAGACGCATGTGATTTTTCTTCTGCGAAATGCTTTCAGTTTGGTCTAGTCCAATTTTAATTTTGTTGTTTGATTAAGAGTTATGTATGTTGATTTTAGATGTTTTACAAGAATGTTTTCAATGTGTTCTGCTGTAAAGTTGATTCAGGTTGTAAGATCAACATTGGCAGACTGAAATACAGGCTAAATACAGAACTGTGAACTCTTTCGTGATAAACTAGGTTAGAAAATTCCTAGAAAATGATGAGATGGATTTCTTGTAACTACTTGCTTATTCTTCTACACAGTCATCCCAAAGATACAGGTTTACAAGGAAAGTACAGCGGGGGTTCAAGGATTTTATCATATTGGTACTTATCCACAATGGTGTGAGAAACACTGCTGTTGGGGTAGAGTGTCCGCCTCTCACATCAAAGGTTCCCAGTTTGAATCCTGTGTTGAGCATGGTTAACTTTACCAAACCAAAAAAAAATTCAGACTGGTCCAAATTAAAAGCATTTGCAGACAACAAATTAAATGTGGCTCAAATGATAAAATTTATAATTGATAGGATAGAAAACATTGTGGGAAAAGGGGAAAATACTAGTTACCAGCATTTTCACCTTGTCCCACAATGTTGTCAAAAAGGCTTCTTTCTCAGGGTCGTTAAAACTCAAGATTGTGTGGTAAAGGATTTAAAAAGTGGTCCACTATAAGGAATGGCATGGCATGGCTGTTCATGGTTCAGTGTTTGAGACTTGTCAGGAATTCTTGGTTCCATCTCTGCTTTGTCACATGCTGATGTCTAGCTCACTAATATTGATATGCCAGAGAGACATTAATAACTGAGCTGTTGCCTTTATTTGATAGAAGAAAATTGTTGAAAGCTGTTTAAATTCCTAATCAATATGGCTTAGGCCAAGAAACTAAGCCATGTTTGTATGCAGACGGGATAATGCAACCAGGTTCGGACTTCCAGGGGTTGATTAGATTACAGGACTACTAAGTAAACAAGCTAGTCCAAAATATCAGCAGGCTATATAGAGTCCACATTGCATCAGAAATATTATGCAATAATGCCTGAGTAAAATAGTCTAGTTTCAGTTTCTATATTTATAAAACTAAAGACTGATCCTCTGATTCATCAGTGGGATTTGAAAGCTTAACCCACAAACAAGTATACCTTTAGGAGAAGTAGACAGTGTTGGTGAAGAAAAGAAAACAGCTTAATTTTTTACTTCAGCCAGTTTATTTTTTTTTTTTCCTTCAGCCTGTTGAAAAATGAAGTTACACACAGACAGAGGAAATTTTCAGACCCTGAAAGTTTTAGTTGCGGCAGAGCTAAGTCAGATCAAGCTAGATATTGAGGAAGTCCAGAGTGATGGTAAGTGATTTATTTTCTTGGTTTTGATAACTTGCCTTTTTCCTCATTCACGCTTTACCAAACAACAAAATTTTAGACCAGTCCAAATTGAGAGCATTTTGCAGATGAGAAAATAAATATGACTCAAAAATTGAAACTTGTTTTTGGAAGGATAGAAAACATTATAGGAAAAGAAGAAAATGCTGGTTACATGCATTTTCTCCTTTTCCCACAATGTTTTCAAAAGGCTTCTGTCTCATGATTGAAAAAAGTTGGGATTACATGGTAGACTGTATTAAATGTGTGACTTAACCCTTTATCAAACAGTCCTTTATTTTAATGACCCTGAGGTGGAAGGCTTTTGAAAACATTGTGGGAAAAGGAGAAAATGCTGGTAACCAGTATTTTCTGTCTTTCCCATGTTCTCCATCATTTGACTGATTTGAGATGCATTTAAATAGTTGTCTGCAAACACTCTCAATTTGAGCAACCCTGGTATTTTGTAAATTTTTGCTGATCAGTTTTTCACATAGAAATTCATGACATGATATATATTTTGTTTTCTGTCCACATTTGTGTTTCTGCTCTATTTTTTGTAAATTTGCTTTAACCCTTTATTGCACAATGCCACCTTTTAACGACCCTGGGAAAAAAAGCCTTACGAAAACATTGTTGAAATCACAGGAAATGCTGGTAACCAGCATTTTTTCCTTTTCCCATAATGTTTTCTACCCTATCAATGAAAAATTGCACCATTTGAACCTCATTGAAATTTTTGTCTGCGAATGCTTTCAGTTTGGTCAAGGCTAAAATTTTGTCATCAGGGTGAAAGATTCCAAAATTTTTTTTTTCTATTACATGTTGATGTTTTTTAGCAGTACATTGTAAGTATGGACATGCATAAAACAAAAAATGATAACAAAATGGTTTAGCCAATCAGAAGTTATGTTACTTTCAAATTTAGAAAATTCTTGAGAACGAGACTAAGAATGTTCTTAAGAATGGTTGGTGAATACACACCCTGATGTAGCTCATGTTTAACCCATACAGGGCGAAACGAATGATACCAAATCTTTTGTTGAGCAAAAAGATACACACACAATTGCTTTTAGCCAGCGAGTCTCGTAAAAGTGGTAAGTGTAGATCAAAGATCAGGCTTCATCTTCTGTGCAGTCTGATCTTGATCTATACTGGCCACAAAGGTGACTAAAGTTGTGAAAGGAGCAATTGGGGTTAACATAGGAAGTTTTTAGTGTTGCCCAGACTTCACATATTTTGTTTGTTTGTATGTAACCAGGTCCAAAAGTAGTTCCATATCTTCAAACCAACAAACTGCCTGTATTGGAACTTGAACCTGAAAAGTTCCTGTTTTCATCGAATGCAGCTGCAAGATATTTGTTGTCGTTGTCCGTGACAGAATCAAATGAATCAGCTGTGGACCAGTGGTTAGAATGGGAAAGTGCTTGTCTATTTGTAAGCTTTCTATGATAGGGATTATTTTTTTTCCTCGTTCTTTTTTTTTTCACCAAAATGAAACACTGATTGGTTACTTTACCAGACTATCCCGACTTTTAACCCTTTACTATATGACAAAATTTAGACCTGTCTGGACTGAAATCGCTGGCAGACAACAAATTAAACATGGCACAAGTTGTGAGATGTTTATGTGAAAGGGTAGAAAACATTGTAGGAAAAGGAGAAAATGCTGGTTAGCAATGTTTTCAAAAGCCATCTCTTTCAGGGTTGTTAAAAGTCAGGATTGTGTGTTAAAGGGTTAACTCAAGGGGAAGGGAACAATGTCTCAGAATCAATGCCTTAACACTGAAGGATGGTACATATGTTTTTTTTTACAAAATGGGGCAATATAAAGAAAGTCATTTATGGATGTGACTAATGAAGGAGTGAAAAAAAAAAGAGAGTCACTTATTAACTCTTTACCACATGAAAAAATGTTAGGCTCGTCCAAATTGAAAGCATTTGCAGACGACAATGTCAATGTGGCTCAAATAATATGATATTTCTTTGATAGGGTAGAAAACATCGTGGGAAAAGGAGAAAATGCTGGTCACCAGCAATTTCTCCTTTACCCACAATATTTTCAAAGGGCTTCATCCTCAGGGTCGTTAAAACTCAGGATTGTGTGGTAAAGGGTTAACCCATTACCAAACAATTCCATGTTTTAAAGATCCAAGACCCCATGCTTTGAATTCGGTCCAGTAGTGCTACGTAAATGAACAATGTTTTTCCTACACATAAAGCAGAACCATCTTGAGCAATTCAAAGACTTATCACTAGAATTCCTTTCATAATACGAGACATTGTTGAAGTGGGCAGAGTTCATTTTTGTGCAGCCAGATCTTGATTTACATGGCCCATAAAGGTATCTTAATATGTTGCCCTCAGTTTACTTAATACAAATGATTTATCATTTGTTAGATCTTTTTTTGGCAAATTTGCTCAGCTCTTGTAAAGACAAATTTATTACACACTTTGTTTACTCTTTACCAATCAATCCAAAGTTTGATTGACCCCCGAGGAAGAAAGGCCTTTGAAACACTGTGGCAAAAGGAGAAAATGCTTGTAAGTTGTTAACCAGCATTTTCTTCTTTTTCCCACAATATTTGATTCCCGTCCAAAGAAAAATTCTATCATATGAACTATGTTAGATTTCTCCTCTGCAAACGCTTTCAAGTTGGACAAGTTGAGAATTTTGTTTTGATATACTTGGAGAAATGCACTTAAAATCATACCTTAATTCTTTACCAAAAAGAAGGGTTTTGAAAACATGGTGTGAAAAGGAGAAAATGCTGGTCACCAGCATTTTCTCCTTTTCCCACAATGTTTTCTACCCTATCATACAGATAAATCACCCTTTGAGCTACATTTAATTTGTTGCCTGCAAATGTTTTCAATTTGGTCCAGTCCAAAATTTTGTCATTTGTTACAGGGTTTAGTACTTAATTGTTTACATGATGACAAAAATTCAGACTGGTCCAAATTGAAAACATCTGCTGTTTACCAGCATTTTCTCCTTTTCCCATAATGTTCTCAAAGGCCTTTTACCTTGAGGTCCTTAAAACTCAGAATTGTGTGGTAAGGGGTCAAAAGGTTTGATAAGACTGTTATATTTTCCAGCCAACAGTTTTCCCCTATCTTCTATCACATGTGGGGCAAGGTAAAACAGACGCTAGTGTGACAGAGTCCCTCACAAGGCTGCTAAAACAATTGGATGGTCAACTTAAGGATAAAACAACAGTTGTTGAAGTGAGTAAGACTTTTGTTTGAATACACAGTGTATTTGTTTGATCCATAACTATACAAATAGGACTCTTGACGCCCCTGAAGTAGATCCATTGCTATGACTCTTTTACTGCTACTGGAGCCTTTCATGACTACTGCAGACAGTGTAGATCAAGGTCAGACAGCACAGAACATGCAGTCTTATCTTGGAGGATGTACACTGTCCACTAACAGATGCTAAACTTTGGGCCTGAATCATATTCATTTTCATTTGAAGTCTAGGTTTAGGCCTCAAAAAGAGTCAAAGTTGGTTAGCAATTGGCAGCAAAAAAGTTGAGGGAAATGAAACAAAAAGACTGAAGGCTTTTTGTGGGTGAATCACAGCTGCAAAAGAATAGAATACATTGTGGAAAAAGGAGAAAATGCTGGTTACGAGCATTTTCTCCTTTTCTCACTATGTTTTCAAATATCCTCAAGCCCACGATCTTTAAAACAGAATTCTACGATAAAAGAATGAAACAACAGGTCAATCAAAGGCGTATTATCACTGATAAAATACCCTTATCTGTGCATGTTTCACTTGTTTCAACTTTATATGAACATGATCCATGAGTTGTTTATAACATGCATTATGTCTCAGGATTCTTTATAAGATAATTTTATCATGTTTGCATGTCTGACCATGCGTACAAATTTCGTCCTATCGCCCCATGCTGGTTTTTTAAAATGTCTATGGTGGACAGTTTTGGAAAGGATTGAGGAAAAAATAGCAAGTGCATGCTACAAGTCTTTGCTTCTTTTACCTACAATGTTTTTAAATTCCATATCAATTATCTTTTAACCCTTCACCACACAATCCCGATTTTTAACGACCCTGAGGAAGAAGCCTTTTGAAAACATTGTGGGAAAAGGAGAAAATGCTGGTAACTAGCATTTTCTACTCTTCCCAAAAGAAATTTCAAATGTTGAGTCACATTTATTTTGTCGTCCGCAAATGCTTTCAGTTTGGATGAGTCTAAAATTTTGTCCTTTGGTAAAGAGTTAACTAGATTATAAAACAGTAGACTTGTTCATAGTAGAAGTATTTGCAGGCAAATTATTAACTGTTTCTTGAATAATGGGTTTATGCCTTTGAAAAGGTATAAGGAATGGCGGGAAAAGAAAGAAGTGCTTGTTTCCAGCATTTTGATCTTTCCTTTCCAACTCTGATTTAAAAATAAGATTATAACAATGATCAAAAGGGGGGAATTCTTTTCTTTAACAGTTCCTCTGTTGTGCCACTCAAACAAGTGATTTGTTAACAGCCCTAAGGGCAGTGGATATCTCCCCATGACATATGTGCATTTTTGGAACTCATTTTTTTCAGGGTCAGACTACAGCAGCAGATATCTGTATTTGGGCAACATTGTATCCTGTACTTTCTGGAAAATATGTTTTAAAAGGTACTCTTTAATAATTGTTTACCAAAGAACAAAGTTTCAGACATGTCCAAATTGAAAGCATTTGCACACTACAAAATAATATAGCCATTACTTAAATCTGAAGAGTAGAAAATATCATGGGAAAAGTTGAAAATGCTGGTAACCAGCATTTTCTCCTTTTCCCACAATGTTTTTAGAAGTCCAGAGTCCCACAGTTGTAAAAACTTGGGATTTCATTGTAAAGAGTCAACTTATTGCCAGAAATAAATCTGCAGAGGATGATATGATATGGTATTGTAAATTTCTTCGTAAAATAGGAATAATCAATGTAAATTGAACATACATGTGAAAGCAATATGACAAAAAGAGAAATGGCTCATAAACCCTTTCCTGACAATTCTGACTTTTAACAACCTTGAGGAAGAAAAGGCTTTTGAAAACATTGTGGGAAAGGAGAAAATTCTGGCAGTCAGTAACTTCTCCTTTTCCTGCTATGTTTTCTACTCTATCAAGGACAAATCTAGTCATTTGTGCCACCTTTAACTTGTGTTCTGCAAATGAATTTAATTTGAACAATGCTAAAATTTTGTCTTTTGGTAAAGAGTTAAGCCACATTTGTCATCTGCAAATGTTTTGGATTTGGATGAGTCCAAAATTTTGTCATCTGGCAAAGAGTTATTAAAGTCAATTTCTACATTTGAAAAGATGTCTGCTACAAAGAAAATTAGTTACCTGTAGGAGAATTGGTCAAGTTAGTACAGAGTGAGTCATGTTGTGACAAGTAAACAAATAAATTTATTATCTGAGCAAACAACCTACAGGTTAATAGATAACATGCATCTTCTTGGAAAGGTAGGTCTTATCACAAAGGAAGTACCACCCATATCCAATCTTAGTAAGCGTTGTGTAAGTTCTGACTTTACTCTATACCAGATGATGAAATTTTAGACGCATCCATATTGAAAATATTAGCAAACGACAAACAAAAAATGGCAATTGTCTTTCAAAGGGCAGAATACATTGTGGGAAAATGCTGGCGACCATCATTTGTAGCTCTCCTTTTTTCTTCAAAACAAAAAGGTTTATTTATATCCCTCTTGTTGTCTACATTGACATCATGCAGAAACAATAATATTTACTGATAGCTCTGTCATTAGTGAAATTATTTGCCTCAAAGTTAGGCAACTCAGTAACAATGAATAGGGAAACCTACACCAGAAGGGTATGTAAACCACAAAATATTTCTGACACACTTATGCCCTTTTTCCATCTTAGTTTTTTTACGTGAAAAGCAACTGCAGCCAAACAGTTGTTGCTCTTGTTCCCGATTCACCACAATGTTTACCAAAGTATCATTCCTACATTGAATTATTTAAAGCCGGGTCCACGCCTAGATCAGGAACATTTCAACATTTTTGCCCTTATCTGGGAAATTTTAATGTATGCTTCCTTGCTAAAAATTCCATAACCCTTTACCACACAATTCCGCATTTTTATGACCCTGATGTAAGATTCTTTTAACTCTGTACCAAATGACAAAATTTAAGACAAGTCAAAATTGAAAGCATTTGCAGATGACAAAACAAATGTGACTGAAAAATTGAAATTTTTTGGGGGGAAGGGTAGAATACATTGTGGGAGAAGGAGAAAATGCTGGTTACCAGAATTTTCTCCTTTTCCCACAATGCTTTCAAAAGGCTTCTTACTTCGGGTTGTTAAAAGTTGGGATTGTGTGGTAAAGAGTTAAATAACGTTTTGAGAAAAGGGGAAACTGCTGGTTACCAGTGAACTATAATTCTTGATCCATAGTTATGTGATAAAAAGACTAGGGCACTCATTGGCTTTTGATGGAAAATTTTATTAAACTTGTCTTCAAAAAAATATTATTAAGCTTGCTAAAGGCTCGCTTAATAACATTTTATTTAACTCATCTGATAAAGTTTTATCTCAGCGCGAACTTGTGCCAGATCCTTTATATCTCCTAGACAATATTTTACTCACAGAAACATTGTCATCTTCTATCAAACATATTAAAGGTTGGGCAAGTGAATATTGTGGTATCAGTGTATGGTTTTTGGCTCTAAATGGCAAATCTGAGTGCCAGAAAGCTGTACAGACAGTGTTCCAGGGTACCGATACTTCAGCCATCAAAACAGCCATCAAAACATCTCTGACCAATCAGCCTGTTCCACCTAGAGTTACAGAGACAGCTGTACCAGCTTCTGTACAAAAGTTGAATAAACAAAAGGATGGAACTGCAGTAAGTAATCTGTCTCTTAGAAAAGCAGAGTGAAAGATGGGTATCGATATTTTGTGTCAAAGTTAGGTTATTGGTACAGAGCCCTAGCCTGGTATGGGTAAAGCCCAGGGAATACATGATGAGAGAGCTGTGTCCTAGATAACTGAAATGGGAGGTAACCGTGTAGGGTAGAGCTTCGGCCTCTCAAAATGGAGGTCCCAAGTTTGAATCCTGTGAAGAGCAGAGTCAACCTTGGGAAGTACTCACACCACAGTTTAAGCACTGGATAAGGTTTCCAGGAAGCAGTCGCTAAGAGTAATTAACCCTTTACCAAACAGGCCTTGGTTTTAACAATCCTGGGGAAGAAGCCGTTTGGCAACATTGTGGAAAAAGGAAAAAATGCTGGTAACCAGCATTTTTTCCTTTTCCCACAATGTTTTCCTCTGTATCAAAGACAAATTTCATCATTTGAGCCACATTTGTCATCTGCAAATGCTCTCAGTTTGGACAAGTCTACATTTTTGTCATGGTGTGAAGAGGCAATGTAATACGAATAGGTTTAACCCATTACCATATAATCCCAAGTTTTAATGATCCTGTCACAGAAAGCTTTGGAAAATATTAATGAAAAAGAAGAAAATGCTGGTAACCAGCATTTTCTTCTTTTCCCACAATGTTTTCCACTGTATCAAAGACAAATTTCATCATTTGAGCCACATTTAATTTGTTGTCTGCAAATGCTCTCAGTTTGGACAAGTCTACATTTTTGTTGTGTGGTATTAAGTTAACTGAAGTTATAGAACTTGTTTTACAATTGATGTAATATAAGGAATAGGTTTGACCAATTACCACAAACATGTACATGTAATTCCAAATTTTAACAATCCTGTGAGAAAAGGCTTCAGAAAATATTGTGAAAAAAAAGAAAATGCTGGTAACCAGTATTTTCTCCTTTTCAAACAGTGTTTTCTAAACCTTCAGAAACAAAACCTGTCGCTGGAGCAAAATTTAATTTTCCGTCTGCAAATGCTTTCAAATTTGACTAGTCTAAAATAGTTCTGTTTGGTAAGAAGTTCACCCTTTACAAAATGACAAAAATTTAGACTTGTGTATATAGAAAGCAATTGCAGAAGACAAATTTATATGGCTGAAACGTTGGAATTTGTTGTTGATGTGGTAGAAAACATTTTTGGAAAAAGAAGGAACTGCTTTCCAGCATTTTCTCCAGTTCCCACATTGTTTTCAAAGGCCTTCATCTCAGGGTGGTATAAATCGAGATTGTGTGATAAAGAGTTAAACATAATGTTTATTTCAAATAAGGCTGTGCTTGAGAAAGTTAATGCAAGTCCAGAAGAAATTGCTGCTGCTAAAGAAGCGTGGACTGAAGGAAACAAGGTCTGTCCAGAGCCAATTGAGCGTGTACACCCAGTGTAAGAGGCATTTCTTTCTACTGGTTAACACTTGAAACAAATTACCTGCTCACAGAGGGAGGATTCATACAGTTGAATAAATGAGATGAAAATTTAAAGCAGACAATAAAAAGTGCTCCAGTCAGCTTTAATTCTTTACCAAATGACAAAATTTTAGACTGGCCCAAATTCAACACATTTGCAGACGACAAATTAAATGTTGCTCAAATGATATGACTTGTTTCTGAAAGGTTAGAGAACATTGCAGGGAAAGGAGAAAATGCTGGTTACCAGCATTTTCTCCCTTTTCCATGATGTTTTCAAAAGTTTAATTTCCCAGAGGCATTTAAACTTGTAATTGTGTGATAAAGAGTTACATTTTCATCTCATTTATTTAGTAGTGTGTTCTGACTAAAAGAACTTTGAATTCACAGCATTTTTACTAAAACCCTATCTGTTGTGAATTTAATATTCTTTTAGATTGAACAATATAACACTTTGGATGGAATAGATCCAAGACAAGACTGCCCGGAATGTGCAGGCTTATCTTGATCTAAACTGTCCAAAAAGATGTTCAGTATCCCAATATCATTTCTTTTATTCGGCATGATCTTGACCTATGCTGTAGGCACAAGCACCCTGAGGCACAGTATCAATTCTGTTATCAAGCTGTTTAACCCTTTACCGCACAATGCTGCCTTTTAAGCCTTTTGAAAACATTGTGGGAAAAGGAGAAAATGCTGGTAACCAGCATTTTCTCCTTTTCCCACAATGTTTTCTACCCTATCAAGAGAAAATTGCACCATTGGAGCCACAGTGAAATTGTTGTCTGCAAATGCTGTCAATTTGGACAAGGCTAAACTATTGTCATCTGGTAAAGGGTTAAGGTAAGATTATTCATCTCATTTCCTCAAGAATCAAATTTTCAACAGATAACTTTGAAAACATTCTTTTAAAGTATACAGGCTTGAAAGCAGACTAAAAACAAGGGTCTCAAAAATTGAAATTAGTCATTGACAGAACAGAAAACATGTTGGAAAAAAGAAGAAAATGCAGGTTACAAGCATTTTCTCCATTTCCCACAATGTTTTCAAAAGCCTTCATCCTTAGGGTCGCTAAAGTCGGGAGTTTGTGTTAAAGGGTTAACCCTTTACTATACATTCCTGAGTTTTAACGACCTTGCAGTAGCAGTCTTTTTAAAACTTCATGGGAAAAGGAGAAAATGCTGATAGCCAGCATTTCATCTTTTGCCCACAATTTTTTCTAATCGTTCACAAAAAAAAAAAAAATTCATACATCTGAGCTACATTTGTTGTCTATAATTGTTTTCCATTTGGTTGAGTCCAAAATTATGTTGTTTGGTAGAGTTCATCCACAAATTTTTGAAAGCATATAAAGAAGACAAAGTTGGCTGAAATGATGGAGCTTGCCTTTGATATGGTAAAAAACATTGGGGGGGGGGGGGGGAGAAAATGCTGCTTACCAACATTTTTTCCTTTTCCAGCAATGTTTTCAATAGCTTTTCAATAGTTTTTTTTTTTTTTTTTTTGGTCAAGATCGTTAAAACTTGGAATTGTTTGGTAAAGGTTAATTCTTATTTTTGATATATCTACTTCAGATTACCAGAGAAAGGTAGAAGAAATATTTTGATCACCAGTGCTTTACCTTATGTCAACAATGTTCCACATCTGGGTAATATTATAGGCTGTGTACTCAGTGCTGATGTATTCTCTAGGTAAGATATCTATATCTGGTGCTACCATATAAATGTACTGTATCGGAAGAAGAAATATTTTTATTACTAGTGCTTTGCCCTTTGTTAACAATGTTTCTCAAAGGCTAAGTACTTGATGCTCATGGGTTCTTTGGATAAGATTCTTATCGTACCCTCACAAAGTTTGACCCTTAACCACACGATCCTGAGTTTAAACCACCCTTGGAAAGAGGTCTTTTAAAAACATTATGGGAAAAGGAGAAAATGCTGGTAACATTTGAAAACATTATGGGAAAAGGAGAAAATGCTGGTTACCAGCATTTTCTCCTTTTCCCATAATGTTTTCAAAAGACCTCTTACCCCTTTACCAGCACTTTCTCCTTTTCCCATAATGTTTTCAAAAGACCTCTTTCCTCCTTTACTCACAATGTTTTCTCTTTCTTCAAAAGTGATCTTATCATTTTAATCTGCATTAAATTTGCAGTCTGCAAATTCTTTCAATATGGACAAGTCTGAAGTTTTGTTGTCTGGTAAAGAGTTAAATATTACCAGACAACAAAGTTTTAGACGTGTCCAAATTGAAAGCATTTGCAGACGGCAAGATAAATGTGACTTAAAAGTCGAAATTTGTTTTCAGAAGGGAAGAAAACATTGTTGGAAAAGAAGAAAATGCTGAATACCAGCATTTGCTCCTTTTCCTACAATGGTTTTCAAAAACTTTCTTTCTAAAGGTCGTTAAAACTCGGGATTGCATGGGAAACAGGTATACAGGAATCTCCAGTCTGACTGTTTTTTTTAATATGGGAGATGATAGTGTAGCCGTAGAAGGTTGGCCTATCGTGTCCGAGGTTTGGGGTCGATAAGTGAATTCAGCTTTCCCAATACTGCATGCAGTCACAGCTACAAAGTAGAGGCCATGTTCAGCAAGAAGAGTGAATCCTGTAACATTATATTTCATCAATCTTTAGAGAGAGTTCTAGCCATGCAATAATAAAAGTCATTACAATAAGAATCATTAGAATACTTTCGGTCTGCTCTTGAAAATGTCATGTTTCAATAATGAAACTAAAGATGGATGGTTTTGATATTTTATAGGTATTGCCGGCTGAGAAATTACAACTGTATATACATCTGTGGAACAGACGAGTATGGGACGGCTACAGAGACAAAGGCTTTAGAAGAAGGCCTGACCCCACAAGAAATCTGTGATAAATACACAGCAATACATAA
The DNA here is from genome assembly GCA_945859785.2 of Tridacna gigas. NCBI lineage: Eukaryota > Metazoa > Mollusca > Bivalvia > Cardiida > Cardiidae > Tridacna > Tridacna gigas. The sequence goes on from OX244034.2 coordinate 53,679,659, forward strand.
ACAGATCTATGAGTGGTTTAACATTGACTTTGACTTTTTTGGAAGGACCACAACAAAACAGCAGACAGTGTATGTTTGCTAAAGTAAAAGTTCGAATTTTAACCAAGCAGTTTGCTTTTCTTATTTGCAATATTTCTGTTCTCTTAATGTCTAGGTCCTTGCTTGTGCATAAATGATTGATGTTAGAATATCAAAATTTCAGTTTTCACTATATCATTATGAAATGGATTTGTATTCTATTCAGATTTTTCTATTTGTACTTATCTCTTGACATTGCCAAATGATTCCTCTATGACTTAGGGATGGGGAAATCAAATTTTGCTTTTTAACCCTTCACCACACAATCCCAACTTTTAATGACCTTGAGAAAGAAAGTGTTAGAAAACATTGTTGAAAAAGGAAAAAATGCTGGTAACCAGCATTTTCTCTTTTCCCCCACAATGTTTTCTACCCTTCCCCCCCAAAAAAAAAATCCAAACAAACAAGCAAAAAAATCATTTTTTGAGTTATGTTTGTCATCTGCAAATGCTTTCAGTTTGGACAAGCCTAAATTTTTGTCTCTTGGTAACGAATTAAAACATCCCAGGGGGTAAACTGGAAGCAGCTTTACTCTGTCTGTTTGTCCATGGACATTCTAATGGGTCAGTTTGTGTCAAGATTTCCTCTGTTTTGCTCTTATCATATTGAAACTTTGTACAACCCATACCAAAAAAACTGTAGGCAATTTTAGGTCTCTGCACTGAAGCATTGAAGCCTTGAAGTTAAGACCTTTTTTTATTTTTGCATAATGCATATTAGGTTATTGGGCATTGAAGATCCACGTTCAGACTGTTATACAGTATTATCTTCAATAACACTGTCTGCTAAAGCAATATAAGGTCTGCTTAATGCTCTAAGGGTTAAGTGGAGCCTCGGAAGCTCAGCTGGTAAGGAAACATGTCTTGAGAAAAGGAGGTCACTGCTTCGATCCCTGGCTCAGCCAATTTTTTTCCGTAGATTGATGATAGTAATTGTGACAGGATTCATTCCTTTCACACCGCTGACCATTGTTTTGACGACGGCTATGTGGGATAGCAGCCAGTGGCTTGGAAAGAATACTTTGCAGAGTACTGGTAAAAGAAACTCCAGGAAAGCATGGATATGTGCACTGGCTGCTGAGATATAACTGCAATAATGTTGTAAACTGTGTTAACTCTTTACCACACAATCCCGAGTTTTAACAACCATGAAAAAGAAACCTTTTGAAAACATTGTGGGAAAAGGAGAAAATGATGGTAAATAGCAGTTTCTCCTTTTCCCACAATGTTTCCTATCCTTTTACAGACAAAATTCATCATTTCAGTCACATTTGATTTCTCGTCTGCAAATGCTTTTCAGTTTGGACGTATCTAAAATTTTGTCATTTGGTAATGAGTTAAACACCATACAACCAATCTAAGGGATAATGCTACAATCCATGCTGTGTTGTTTGGATTTTCAGGATAGCCCAGGATATATTTTGGAGGTTGTACAATAGAGGATTTGTTTTACATGATTCTGTGGAGCAGTTATATTGTGCAAAGTGTGACAGGTAAGGTGATCTAGAGAAAATGAAACACCCTCATACACTGGCAGACTAGATATATTTTAGTGGCATTCAGGCAAAATGTGGTTTAACACTTTACCACACAATCCTGACTTTTTACGACCTTACAAAGAAAGCTGTTGACAACATTGTGGATAAAGGAGAAAATGCTGGTAACCAGCATTTTGTTCATTTCCCGCAGTGTTTTCTACCCTTTTGGAGACAAATGTTATGTTTTGAGCTACATTTAAAATGTCGTTTGCAAATGCTTTCAATTTGGACAAGTCTACACATTTGTCGTGTGGTAAAGAATTAACACTTTACAACACAATCTCGACTTGTTACGAACCTTAGAAAGAAAGCTTTTGAAAACATTGTGGGTAAAGGAGAAAATGCTGGTGACCAGCATTTTCTCCTTTACCCACAATGTTTTCTACCCTTCCCAAATCACAATTCACTTCTATAGTCACATTTATTTTGTCGTCTGCAAATACTTTCGATATGCACTAGTCTAAAATTTTCTTGTTTGATAAAGAGTTAATTGTTAGATGCATTAAATTATGCAAGTCATTATAATTATTATATTAATATAAGAAAAATCCATAAAATCTATCTTGTCCAACATCCAAGTGAATCCTGAGGTAGCATGTCCTTTGACATTTAGAAAATTTTCCAAAGGCAGGTTTTGACCCAGGTCAGCTTGTGCGGATTGTGCAGGCTGACTTGGGCTAAACTTTTTTTGCAGGTACATTAAACCCCTTTTTCACAGAGCATGGCTCATGTATTTGTAATGGACAAAGTTTGGGAGCAATTTGTATTAACTGTTTACCCCACAATCCCAACTTTCAACGACCCTGGGAAAGAAGCCTTGTAAAAACATTGTGGACAAAGGAGAAAATGCTGGTAACCAGCATTTTCTCCATTTTCCACAATGTTTTTTAGCCTTCCCGAAAGACTTTTCAATTTTTCAGTCACATTTATTTTGTTGTCTGCAGCTACTTTCAATTTGGACCAGTATAAAATTTTGTTGTTTGGTAAAGGGTTAAGGTGAACATGCTTTCTGTTTGGCAGTTATATTCATAGCTGTGAAAACCTTTCTGACCCCTTTTCCTGTGACTGCACAAATATAAAGTTTTACGGCCTTAATGTGGACTGAAACGTTTGAAGTAAAATGGGATGTAAACTGTAAACTAGATCCTTGTACTAGGTCAAAATGAGTGTATTACTGAAAATTATTTTAAAAAGCCCAAAACTTACGTTAGGAATGATTTGTTTTCAATTCCATTAATTACATAAATGTAGTTTATATCACAATATTTGTCTTTTCAACTTAACTCTTTATCAGGCAACAAAATTTAAGATTTGTCTGTATTATTGAAAGTATTTGGAGGTGACAAATTAGCTGTAGCTCAAATGATGAGATTGTCTCTGAAATGGGCTGAGAACCAGCACTTTCTTCTTTTCTGACACAAAGTCAAAAAACTTTTATCTTCAGTATATTTGAGACTCATGATCATTTGCCAAAGGGTTAAACCAATGAGATCATTCACAACTTGCTTTACCATTATAGGTATTTAGCCGACAGATTTGTTGAAGGGACGTGTCCACTCTGTGGTTATAATGATGCTAGGGGTGACCAGTGTGATGGCTGTGGTAAACTGATCAATGCTATAGAACTAATCAATCCTGAATGTAAAGTATGTAGAGCCAGACCCAGAGTGAAATCAACAGATCATCTGTTTTTAGACCTTCCAAAGGTAGGTAAACCATTTTACGAAACCCAAGTCTTACATTTTGTTGTGTGAAAAAGATTTAAAGATACATGCTTACAGCCAGAGAGAAAAAACCTGTTAAAACTTGACGGTATATAGACTGGTTCAGCTGCGTAGACATAGATTACCAAAAATATGGTGTAAGAGAGAGAAACCAAAGGCATTTTTCCTCACTTAAAACTGGACAAGAGAACAGCGATTTCTTTGAAGGCCTCCAAAAAATGAAATGCATTTTCTGTCTGTCCTAATCTGTGCGACCTTGCAGCCATCAGGGGCATCATTTGGCTTGAAGATGTAAGAATGATTATAGTTTCATAAAATAAAGATAAAACGGGTTAAAAGTGGCTGAAAACTGGCTGAAAATGAGTATAGATGTATGTATCCTTAACCAAAAGAAAAAAAGAAATGTTACATGTGTTTCATTCACTTTTAGCTAGAACCTGAGGTACAAGCTCACTTGGACAAAGTGTTTAAAGAAGGCACATGGACCAACAATGCAAGAGTTATAACCAATACCTGGATCCGAGATGGACTGAAACCCAGATGTATCAGTCGTGATCTGAAATGGGGAACTCCTGTTCCACTGGAAGGATACACAGACAAGGTGAGAATTTTTTTTTTTTTTTTTTTTTAAATACTTTTGCCAGGTCTTTCATTCTAGTGGAAGAGGAATGACATAAAACAAGGGTACAGTTTCATACTGATATTTCCATATACAACAATACCCTTACAATGAAGTAATAGAATGAGATAGACAAAAATATTTAAACTTTACCAAGTTTCATAATCAAATGCTCTGTTTCTTATGGCAGATGAGGGTAAACAATATCCCATTGATATGCAGGGTTTATATTTGAGTGATACTCTGTGGAAAGGGGCTTAATGCATTTGAAAAAAGTTTCGACCCATATCAGCCTACATAGTACATGCAGGCTGACATGGGGTGAAACTTTTTGCTATTGGTCAATTTTCCGCATGTCCAAAGACTGCTCTTCCTCTAGATTCAGTCAGTTGTTAGACTGAATGGGTTTATACGGTTCTAGTATTGTTTGATGACTTGCTTGGTATAATGCATCATGGGAATGCACCAAGCCCCCTTTTGGCAGAGCACAGCTCAATTAATATCGTTGCAAATTTTCCAGGTGTTCTATGTATGGTTTGATGCCCCTATTGGATACATTTCCATCACAGCCAACTATACAGAGGAATGGGAACAGTGGTGGAAAAACCCACAAAATGTTGAAATGTACAACTTCTTGGGTAAAGACAATGTGCCGTTTCACAGTGTCATATTTCCTGCCACGTTACTGGGGGCCCGGGATGACTACAGTATTGTCAATCACATGTGTGCAACAGGTGTGGTTTTGCTGTTGTTGCTTTTTTACCCTAAACTTGCTTAACTCTTTACCACACAATCACGGGTTTTAACGACCCTGAAGAGGAAGCATTTTGAAAACATTGTGGGAAAAGGAGAAAATGCTGGTAACCAGCATTTTCTCCTTTTCCCACAATGTTTTCTAACCTTCCCAAAATAAATTTCAATTTTTGAATCACATTTATTTTGTCGTCTGGAAATGCTTTCAATTTAGGCAAGTCTAAAATTTTGTCGTCTGGTAACGTTTCGTGCAGCCTGATCTTGATCTACACTGGCTGCAAAGGTAATCATAATTGTGAAAAGGCACTTTAAGGGTTAACCTTTAATCTGATAAATAAGTTAAATGAAACTTTCAAGTCGATAGTAAAAACCTAAATGTTGCTATTTCAGAGTTATTTTGACTGGAAAATGTCTCCTTATCGGACAGTGTTGATCCAAGGTCAGACTGCACATTCTATACAGTCTGATCTTGATCTACACCGCCCACAAAAGGTTCTAGAGTGTCACTCAGCAGCCTAAAGTTTAACGGCAGGTTGCTTTAACTGTCTGAAAATACTTGTATTAGTTTTGTCTATTTAGCTATGCATACCAGTATTAAGTTTTGGCATGACACTCTTTCAAAGTAACAAGCTGCTTTGTTCAGAAATGACTCCTTTTGTAAGGAATATCGTCAGTTCTTCCCACCCCCACACCACCTGTCCAAAAAAAAAAAAAAAAAAGACTTCTGCTGAGATGAGATTTGGACTTGGGATCCATGCATTTCTAGGCCTGTACGTTACTGACTTGAACTTTGTATATAACTTACACTAAATCAAGTGATACTCCCGGACGCTAGATAAATAACAGAGTCTCCCCTTTGGTCTAAGAATAAATGACCAATGACATGTTAAAAATAACAAATGCAAGGTCTGATGCAAAATTTGATTGGTCATTGTACCTTAACCAATGCCTGAATATAGACTCTTAATGTATGTCTGAATATAGCCTATAAAAAGCAGCTGTTGCTTGGCTATGGGTATATGTATTAATAATGCGTGCATTTTCTCCTCTTCCCACAATGTTTTCAATAGTCTTCCTCTTTCTGGTTTTTAAACCTGATGTTATTCCTATACAGAGTTCCTGAATTATGAGGATGGGAAATTCTCTAAGAGTCGAGGGACAGGGGTGTTTGGAGATCAAGCCAAGGATACAGGAATTCCTCCTGACATATTTAGATTCTATCTGCTCTATGTGAGACCAGAAACACAGGTAGGTCACGCATCTCTTACATTGTGGATGAACTCTTTACCACACGATTCAGAGTTTTAATGACCCTGAGGAAATAGACTTTTGAAAACTTTGTGGGAAAAAGAGAAAATGCTGGTAACCAGCATTTTCTCCTTTTCCTACAAGGTTTTCTACACTTTCACAGACAATTACCATCATTTCAGCTAAATTTAATATGTTGTCAGCAAATGCTTTCAGTCTGGACAAGTCTGAAATTTTATCATTTGGTCAAAGAGTTAAGTAAGTGAAAAAATATTAATCCTTTACAAAACATTCCTGATTTTTTACAAACTCCGAATAAAAAAGGCTTTCAGACATTTTTGGAAAAAGATGTACCAGCATTCTCTCCTTTTCCCATAATTGTTTCAAAACTTCTTTGTCATGGTTGTTAAAACAGTTTGGTAAAGTGATGAAGCAAGTAAAACAATTTTTTTGTGTCCAATCTTCAGGATACTATTGGCAATAACAAATTAGTGTATATTTGAGCACCTTCACAGAGTTCATAATAGATATTTAGCCTAAATGTAGACATTTGAGCCATGTTCTGGCAAAAAGGGATTTAATGCATCTCTGAGATGCATTATACCAAGCAAGTCATCTCATAATTTTTGGATCCATCAAGTCCATTTTCTTTAACAACCAGCTTAATGTGGACATAGAATCGGCATCCCTAACACCACTAACAACCGGCTGAATAATGCGGCCCTTTGACCTGCAGAAAATTTACCAAAAGCAAAAATTTCAACACAGCCTGCATTGCTGACCTGAAACAATACGTTCTGTAGATGCATTAAACTCCCTTATCACATATACATGTTCTTTTTTTTTTTTTTTTTTTTTTTTTTTTTTTTGTCTCAAAAACCAAAAAAAAAAACTTTTTGAAAACATTCAAAGAAAAGAAATTTTGTAATTTTTAACATTACAGCACTTGTTATTGTAGGATAGCAGTTTCAGCTGGGATGATTTCCTTCTGAAAAACAACAGTGAATTACTTAACAACCTTGGAAATTTTGTGAACAGGTATGAATGATATATTTTAGTATTGATCAGAGTAATGTAAATATGTTTACAAACTGATGTCTTGCTTGAAGACCCTGAGAGAGAAGGCTTTTGAAAATATTGTGAAAAAGTGGAAATAATAGTTACCAGCATATTCTCTTTTCCTGCAATATTTTCTCTCCCTGTCCACTTTCCTGTAGTTTCTCCGTTTGCCAAAATTTGTGGCTGCCATTCATGCAATCAACCCTAATTCACATGATTTTCCATTTTCCATTAGATTTTCCATATTTTATAAGGATATTATCAAAGTTGTTTGCTGAAATGCTTCTGCACAGATTTGATAAATTGATTTGATAGAAATGTCCCTCTTTAGCTCTTTAGCAAACAACAAAATTTTAGACTTGTCAAAATTGAAAGCATTTGCAGACGATTAAATAAATGCAGCTCAAAGAATGATTTCTTTCCTTGATTGGGTAGAAAAAATTGTGGGAAAAGGAGAAAATGCTGGTCACCAGCATTTTCTCCTTTTCCCACAATTTTTTCAAAAGGCTTCTTTTCTAGGGTCGTTAAAACTCAGGATTGTGTGGTAAAAGGTTAACAAGTTTGAAATGGTTTCATTTGTCACAATGTTTTGATAAGTTTGCTGCAGAGATGTACTACGAAAATGATGTTGGTGGTTTTCTGTGTGTATCATCCTAGAATATTTTGCTCTTTGCTGTATTTTTTATTTTATTTTTAGTATTTAAAGGTCAATCAATCTTGTTAGGCTATAATCACAAGCATGTACTCCATTCTCGAAAGACACTAAAGAATTTATATTAATATTTCCCTTGAAATTCAGAAGTCGCTTTCTGTCAGTTGTTATGTATGTTATTTCACTGTATTATTGGCCAGTGGTCTACATACTGAATAAAAAAAATGTCTTTGTCTATACCTATTTCAGAGCACTTACATTTGTAAGTAACAGTTTTGGAGGGACCATACAGCCCATGGACCTAACTGAGGAAGACTTCAATCTTTTGGCCCTAGTCAACAGAGAACTTCACACATACATCGAAAATATGGATGATGCTAGGTATGGCAGTTTCACAATTTGCACTTTTAAATTGGTCCAGAGAGGTCGTGTTGTAGCCTTTTTGCAGACAATAATGTTTTGAAAAGGCTTCTTCCTCAGAGTCATTAAAACTGGGGATTGTTTGGTATTTTGCACCTAGTTCAGGTAACCCTTTACCAAATAATCCACTTTTAACAACCCTGTGGAAGAAGGCTTTTGAAAACATTGTTTGAAAAGAAGAAAATGCTGGTAACCAACATTTTCTTATTTTCCCACAATGTTTTCTACCCTTCAAAAGAAAATCTTATGTTTTGAGTAACATTTAATATGTTGTCTGCAAATGCTTTCAATTTGGAGAGGTCTTAAATGAGTTAACACTTTCTAGATCAATGTGCACTTGAATAATGAATTTCTCACAAGCCCTCTCTGGCAAGTAACTTTTCCTGAGCAAAGCTCTTGTTGTAATAGATAGATGCCAAGTCTGTTTTTTAAATGGTATCTATGAAGATTGCACAGTAGTGTAAATTTTGTTGGAAATGCATTTTATTAGCTCACCTGAGCACGAAGTGCTCAAGGTGAGCTTTTGTGATCGCCGAATGTCCGTTGTCCGTCGTGCGACGTCGTCATCCGTCGTCCACAATTTCTTTAAACATCTTCTCCTCCTAAACCACTGGGCCAATCTTGATGAAACTTGGCAGGGATGTTCCTCAGGTGAAGCTCTACCAAAGTTGTTCAAGAGATTGAATTCCACCCATAACTCTGGTTGCCATGGCAACCAAAAGGAAAAGATTAGCAAAATCTTTAAAAATCTTCTCTGAAACTAGAAGGTGAGAGCTTTGATATTTGGTATGTAGCATCTTCTAGTGGACCTCTACCAAGTTTGTTCATATGATGTCCCTGGAGTCAAAACTGGCCCCGCCCCGGGGGTCACAAGTTTCAAACATAGGAGCAAAGAAGGAAAACTTTGAAATTCTTCTTCTCTGAAACTGGAAGGCGTGGAGCTTTGATATTTGGCATGTAGCATCTCCTAGTGGACCTCTACCAAGTTTGTTCATATGATGTCCCTGGGGTCAAAACTGGCCCCGCCCCGGGGGTCACAAGTTTCGAACATAGGAACAAAGAAGGAAAACTTTAAAATTCTTCTTCTCTGAAACTGGAAGGCATGGAGCTTTGATATTTGGCATGTAGCATCTCCTAGTGGACCTCTACCAAATTTGTTCATATGACATCCCTGGGGTCAAAACTGGCCCCGCCCCGGGGGTCACAAGTTTCAAACATAGGAACAAAGAATGAAAACTTTAAAATTCTTCTTCTCTGAAACTGGAAGGCGTGGAGCTTTGATATTTAGCATGTAGCATCTCCTAGTGGACCTCTACCAAGTTTGTTCATATGACGCCCCTGGGGTCAAAACTGGCCCCGCCCGGGGGGTCACAAGTTTCAAACATAGGAACAAAGAATGAAAACTTTAAAATTCTTCTTCTCTGAAACTGGAAGGCATGGAGCTTTGATATTTGGCATGTAGCATCTCCTAGTGGACCTCTACCGAGTTTGTTCATATGATGTCCCTGGGGTCAAAACTGGCCCCGCCCCGGGGGTCACAAGTTTCGAACATAGGAACAAAGAAGGAAAACTTTAAAATTCTTCTTCTCTGAAACTGGAAGGTGTGGAGCTTTGATATTTGGCATGTAGCATCTCCTAGTGGACCTCTACCAAGTTTGTTCATATGATGTCCCTGGGGTCAAAACTGGCCCCGCCCCGGGGGTCACGAGTTTCGAAGATAGGAACAAAGAATGAAAACTTTAAAATTCTTCTTCTCTGAAACTGGAAGGCATGGAGCTTTGATATTTGGCATGTAGCATCTCCTAGTGGACTTCTACCAAATTTGTTCATATGATGTCCCTGGGGTCAAAACTGGCCCCGCCCCGGGGGTCACAAGTTTCAAACCTAGGAACAAAGAATGACAACTTTAAAATTCTTCTTCTCTGAAACTGGAAGGCGTAGAGCTTTGATATTTAGTATGTAGTATCTCCTAGTGGACCTCTACCAAGTTTGTTCATATGATGTACTGGGGTCAAAACTGGCCCCGCCCCGGGGGTCACAAGTTTCAAACATAGGAACAAAGAATGAAAACTTTAAAATTCTTCTTCTCTGAAACTGGAAGGCGTGGAGCTTTGATATTTGGCATGTAGCATCTCCTAGTGGACCTGTACCAAGTTTGTTCATATGATGTGACTGGGGTCAAAACTGGCCCCGCCCCGGGGGTCACAAGTTTCAAACATAGGAACAAAGAAGGAAAACTTTAAAATTCTTCTTCTCTGAAACTGGAAGGCGTGGAGCTTTGATATTTGGCATGTAGCATCTCCTAGTGGACCTCTACCAAGTTTGTTCATATGACGCCCCTGGGGTCAAAACTGGCCCCGCCCCGGGGGTCACAAGTTTCAAACATAGGAACAAAGAAGGAAAACTTTAAAATTCTTCTTCTCTGAAACTGGAAGGCGTGGAGCTTTGATATTTGGTATGTAGCATCTCCTAGTGGACCTCTACCAAGTTTGTTCATATGATGTCCCTGGGGTCAAAACTGGCCCCGTCCAGGGGGTCACAAGTTTCAAACATAGGAACAAAGAATGAAAACTTTAAAATTCTTCTTCTCTGAAACTGGAAGGCGTGGAGCTTTGATATTTGGCATGTAGCATCTCCTAGTGGACTTCTACCAAATTTGTTCATATGACACCCCTGGGGTCAAAACTGGCCCCGCCCCGGGGATCACAAGTTTCAAACATAGGAACAAAGAATGAAAACTTTAAGATTCTTCTTCTCTTAAACTGGAAGGCGTAGAGCTTTGATATTTAGTATGTAGCATCTCCTAGTGGACCTCTACCAAGTTTGTTCATATGATGTCCCTGGGGTCTAAACTGGCCCCGCCCTGGGGGTCACAAGTTTCGAACATAGGAACAAAGAAGGAAAACTTTAAAATTCTTCTTCTCTGAAACTGGAAGGCGTGGAGCTTTGATATTTGGCATGTAGCATCTCCTAGTGGACCTCTACCAAGTTTGTTCATATGATGTCCCTGGGGTCAAAACTGGCCCCGCCCCTGGTGTCACAAATTTCGAACATAGGAACAAAGAAGAAAAACTTTAAAGTTCTTCTTCTCTGAAACTGGAAGGCGTGGAGCTTTGATATTTGGCATGTAGCATCTCTTAGTGGACCTCTACCAAGTTTGTTCATCAATTGACCTGACAATTGGTCAGAAATTGGATTATGCACGTTGAGTGAATTTCGCCTATTGACTCAGGTGAGCGACCCAGGGCCATCATGGCCCTCTTGTCTAATTTTTCCTTTTTTAGCTCACCTGAGCACGAACCGCTAAAGGTGAGCTTTTGTGATCGAGCTGTGTCTGGTGTCTGTCGGCCGTCGTCAAGGTGTCAACAATTACCTTGCGTGCACTCTAGAGGCTACATTTTCAATCATACACTCATGAAACTTGGTCAGAATGTTTGTCTTAATAATATCTTGTACAAGTTGCAAAGTGGGTCACATCTGGTCAAAAAGTAGGTTACTGGACCAAATCTTAGAAAAACCTTGTGTACACCGTAGAGGCCACATTTTTCATTCTGATACTCATGAAACTTGGTCAGAATGTTTGTTTTAATGATACCTTGGACCAGTTTGGAATTTAGTCACATTGGTTCAAAAAGTAGGTCACTGACACTCATGTGTTTACATCATTAAAATCAGGACCTCTTCACCTTTATCAGCTGTAGATGACTTTACTCAGGTGAGCGCTTTAGGGCCAATGGCCCTCTTGTTTTCTTCTCTCCTGTAACTGATTATGCAAGATTACATTTTTATTTCTTCCAGATTACGAGATTCCATCAGAAACATTCTGGGTATTTCTCGACTCGGAAACCAGTTCTTGCAGGAAAATAAACCTTGGGTGTCAGTGAAGGGAAGTGAAGAGGAAAAGTAAGTAACTTTTGCTTCAATGTGTGTTTGTTTATTTGTCTGCGAAAAGACTAACTACCCCTTATCTTTGTCAGTCTGAAACATGGAACAAGATTTTATAATTTCAAGGCTAATTTGATGTGAAGATTCCACACAACAATAAGCACTGTAGATCTAAGACATGGCCTCAACATTCACCAACATGGCTTCACCCTTCACCATACAATCGGAGTTTTAAGAACCCCGAGGAAGGAGGCTTTTGAAAACATTGTGGGAAAAGAAGAAAATGCTGGTAACCAGCATTTTCTCCTTTTTTCCACAATGTTTTCTACCCACCCAAAGACAAGTTTAATCATTTCAACCCCTTTTATCATTAGCAAATGCTTTCAGTATTGAAACATTCTAAAACATTGTTGTCTGGTAAAGGTTTAATCCTGAACTAGTTCTAAATTCCTTGGCTACCCTTCTAATTGACTGAAGTGTTGTCTATGCCAATTAGGGTATGTATACACCAACCATCCTTAAGAACATTCTTAGTCTTATTCTCAAAGATTTTTTAAATTTGAAAGTAGTGCAACTTCTGATTGGATAAACCAAATGGTTTTTCCTATTCTATCGGAAGCTGTGTTGCTTTCAAATTCAGAGAATAAGACTAAGAATGTTCTTTAAAATGGTTGGTGAATACAGATCAAGATGTGTAGTCTTCAACTTTAAAACAAGAATGGAATTTAGTAGAGCGGATGAATACCTGAGACTCTTCCATCTTTGCAATGCAAGTTTGGATTTCTCCTGCCAGACCGACTCAAGTGTTAACTCATGACCAGTTGACAGAATGTAAGGTTTGTCCAAATTCAGGGCATTGGCATCTGACAAATGTGGCTGAAATAGTGCGATTGTCCAGGGAATTGTAAAGAACATTGTAGGAAAAGTAGAAAGTGCTAGTTAACATCAGTTCCCTATTTCCTGCCATGTTTTCAATAGCCTTCTTCTTGGTCATAAAAGCAAGGGGATAGTTTTGTAATCGGATAAAAGAAACTGTAGGGGTTGAATATGTCTCATTTATTATTTATTTCAGAAAGAGGGCTGGAACAGTGGTCAGTCTAGCAGCCAATATTGCCTGTTTGCTGTCTGTTCTACTAAAGCCTTACATGCCAGAGATTAGCGGAACAATACAGAGTCAACTGAATGCACCCTCCAAATGTAATGTTGTGTACAAGGACTTTGTGTGTCACTTGCCTCCTGGACATAAAATTGGAACGGTCAGTAGATGAGTAACTTTATTTATCACAGCTGCATAAATAAATCTGTTGCATGTATAGATAGAAGAACAGCTGAAATAGCCGAACTTGTAATACCATTTATCGAAAAAGAAAATAACTGTTGTGATTATCTGATAATCCAAGTAAGTGATTTAGGAAGAGTGGTTCAGAAAGGTCATGCTTTTCTATTAATAATGTTGCCTTTGTAGAGAAAGAAAGATAGAGAGCATAAAAATACCTTAATTTTCTCTCTCTTCTAAAAAACTTAAACATTTAGTTACATGTAATGGGGAGAGCAAGAGAGAGAGGGAGAAAAGATGTTCAATGTGTGCAGAATTTTGTTTTGTGTTTGCAGCCTTCCCCATTGTTCCAGAAGATAGAGGCATCAACCATTGCAGAATTAAAGAAGAGATTTGGGGGAGATGCTGCACCATCCAAGCCAAAGGTAAGCTGAAGTACTACAGCTATGCTGGTATCTAGGAAATAACACACAGGGATTTTTAACTTGGGCTTGCATATTTAAATTCCTTGCACAGAATTCTTTTTGAGGATTGGTGAGAGAGTGATAGAATTATACCTCTCTCACATCTTAAGCCTTCACCGTACAATTATGCCTTTTAATGACCCTGGGAAAGAAGCCTTTTGAAAACCCTGTGGGAAAAGGAGAAAATGCTTGTAGCCAGCTTCTACTTTTCTGCACCATTTGAGCCATGTTGACATTGTCGTCTGCAAATGCTTTCAATTAGGACAAAGCTATAATTTTGTCATCTGGCAAAGGGTTAACCATTGTTTTACACTTGGCTTATGATGTTAAGCTGCCAGAACCTCATATACTGTAAACATTGTTGTAGTACAGATAAGGAAACTCCCAAGAAGACAGTAATAGGTGCATTGCCCAACATGATGTGACTTAAATACTTTTGAAGATCACATCAGAAATGAAATATATCAGCTATACCTTTTTTACCTCTTACAACTTACTGATTAATGCACCAGTTTTGCCATGTTTAATTTGTTAGCTGCTTTCAAGATGGACATGTCTTAAATGTTATCATCTTGTGAAGAGTTTAATTAAAAACCAAAGAAAGTAAATTTTAGACTTGTTGAAATTGAAAGCATTTGCAGACAAGAAATTAGACATTTCTGAAAGAATGGGTATTTTGCTTTGGAAGGGTAAAGAACATTGTGGAATAAGGAGAAAATGCTGGTAACCAACATTTTCTCCTTTTTCCACAATGTTTTTAAAAGCCGTTCTCTTCAGGGTTGTTAAAACTTGGGATTGTTTGCTAGAGGGTTAAACAGCATTTATCTTTTTTTCTTTGACTTATGTAACACTAAAGATTGAGACATACCAGATAGACAGTTAGGAGTCCTGCTCATTCTGCATCACTGGAGACCAAATAATGATACTGATATTCTTGTCAATATCATTTCAAGCATATTTTCCTATCCTTTGAAAAACCTATTTGATGTTGTTCAAACTACTTAGTATGATGCCTTAATTTTTTACCAAATCACAATGTTGTATTCTGGTCCAGATGAAAAGCATGTGCAGACAAAAAATTAGATGCGGTTTCAATGATGGAATTGGTCTTCGGAAGGGTGGAAAACATTGTAGGAAGAAGTGAAAATGCTGGTTACCAGCACATTGTTCTCCAAAGCCTTCTTTTCTAGGGTCATTAAAAGTCAGGATTGTATGGTAAAGGGTTAACCCTTAAAGCGCCAATTAAACCTGACAGACATTTTCAGTCTAGAATGGAATATCTAAATAGGTACAATATGAAGGTTGCTTTTGTTCAGAATATCATAGCTAATCATATAGTGAAGATCAGAGATTAGACTGCAAGTTTTGTGTTAAAACAGCTTCTTTGGCAGTACATGATCCTTTACTTTGCAAACATGAATGTTTCATCCCATGGAAAACTTTGGAAAATGTTGTTGGATAAGGAACATTTGTTTGTGACTTTTCAGTCAGTGTTTTTAGCTCAACTGAGCATGAAGTGCTCAAGGTGAGCTTTTGTGATAGTGCTGTGTCTGTCGTCCGTCATGTGGCATCTGTTGTCCGATGAGTAGGCATGAACAGTTACCTTGTTTGTACTCTAGAGGCCACATTTTCAGTCGGATACTCATGAAACTTGGTTAGAATTTTTGTCTTTATAATATGTCAGACAAGTTCAAAATTGGGTCTTGTCGGGTCAAAAAGTAGGTGACCAGGTCAAAATTTAGGAAAACCTTGTGTGCACTATAGAGGCCACATTTATAGTCCAATACTCATGAAACTTGGTCAGAATACTTGTCTTGATCAAATCTCAGACAAGTTTGAAATTGGGTCATGTTGCATCAAAAAGTAGGTCACAAGATCAAATTTTAGAAAAACCTTGTGTGCACTCTAGAGGCCACATTTTCAGTCAGTACTCATGAAAAGTGGTCAGAATGTTTGCCTTGATGATATATTGGACAAGTTTGAAATTGGGTCATGTTTGATCAAAAAGTAGGTCACCAGATCAAAGTTTAGAAATACCTTGTGTGCACTCTTGAGGCAACATTTTCAGTCCAATAGTCATGTAACATTGTCAGAATGTTTGTCTTGATAATATCTAGGACAAGTTTGAAACTGGATCATATTGGGTCAAAATGTAGGTCACTGGGACAAATCTTAGAAAAGCCTAGTGTGCACTCTGGAGGCCACTTTTTCAGCTGGAAACTCATGAAACTTTGTCAGAATGTTTGTGCTGATAATATATCTGACAAGTTTGAAATTGGTTCATGTTGGACCAAAAAGTAAGTCACAGAGCCATATTTTAGAAAAACCTTGTGTGCACCCTAGAGGCAAGATTTTTATCGGATACCCATGGAACTTGGTCAGAATGTTTACCTCAAGATGAAATCTAGCACAAGTTTAAAATTAGGTCATGTCAGGTCAAAAAGTAGTTAAATGGGCCAAATCTTCCAAAATTTGTGAGCACTCTTGAGGCCACATTTTCAGACCAGTTATAATGAAATTTGGTCAGAACATTTGTCTTGATACATTAGAGAAGTTTTTGATGGGGTCATGTTGGTTCAAAAAGTAGGTCATGGGGACAAATCTTAGAAAATCATTGTTTGCAATCTTGAGGCCACAATCTCCATTTGATACTCATGAAATATTGTCACAATGTTTGTTTGTCTTGATTATATCTCTGACAATTTCAAAAATAGGTCAAAGCAGGTCGAAAAGTAGGTCAGGAACACTCATACATTTACATCATTACAACCAGGATCTCTTGAGCTTTATCAATCCTAGATGAATTTACTCAGCTGAGCGCTTTAGGGCCATTGGCCCCCTTGTTTATTGTTGTAATAACTCAACTTACATTCTATACAAGGCTCCTGAGAAAATCATTGCAAAGCCAGAGGAAATTGCTCCAGCCAAAGAAGCCTGGGCAAATGGGAAAAAACTTTGTCCTGTTCCAGTCAAGCGTGAGCACCCAGTGTAAGATATAGATAATAATTGTTTTTTTGAGTGTATGATCGAAGTTTATTTCATTGAGTGAAAAGCACTGGCTACATTTTCAGTATGGCAAAGCCACTAGTGAAAAAATGGTTCTTGCTTTTCACAAGATGAAAGAAAATTTGATCATACACTGAAATAAACAAATATCCTATTTGTTTTATGCTATCCACTTAGAATATTGAATTACTTATTGACAAAAAAATTTCCTGAGAATCTGGAAGGGCTAACGGAAGCACATACATGTATCTTTTTCAATGGATTTTATAATTTTTTCATTAGTAAGGGAGATAAGCAATGGGGGAGAAAGTAGTTATGGCAAGAAAAGTTATAAATTAACCAGTGATTTTATAAATCTTTGTTATGGGTACTCATTAGAATTGTCTCAAGTAGACACTTCTAATGAGTACCTACAACACATGAGCCATGCTCTGTGAAAAGGGGGCTTGGTGCATCTGCAAAAAAAGTATCGACCCAGGTCAGCCTGCGCAGTCCGCGCAGGCTGACCTGGGCCGAAACTTTTCGCTACCGGTCAATTTTCTGCCTGTCCAAGGACCATTTTGATTAAGTTGGTTTTTAAAAAAAAGGGGGGGGGGGGGCCACTGTGGATCTATAATTATTTGATGGCTTGATGGGTATCACGCACCATGGAGATGCATTAAGCCCCTTTTTGCCAGAGCATTGCTCCTATGTTTTAGGAAAGAGATAATCCTTTTAGGATTGGAATATCCTAGATTGTCTGTACCTTTGTTTAATACTTGCTTGTGAGGACTGATTCATTTTGTTACAAATAGGACTGCTCGAAGGTTTGACCCTTAAAATCCCTTTGACTACTTTTGTAATCTTTGCAGTCAGTGAAGATTAAGATCAGACTCCACAAAACATGCAACCTGATCTTTGATCTACGCTGTCCACTTTGCTGAAACATTCTGGACAAAAGCAACCTTTTGCACACATAGGGATTTTTAATTTTAGATTGAAAATGTACAGATTTAATTGGCGCTTTAAGAGTGAATGTCCCAGTGTGTATCATTCTTCAGTTTTATTCTGTAGTAGCAGAGGCATGGAAGTATATTAACATGAGTGGTTTGTAATCAAGGGGATCTTAGTTCAAACCCAGTCTTGGCTAAAATTATGTTTGAGGTTTCATGAAAGTCAAATTCTTTTTCTTCTCTTATGGCTGAACATTTTTCAGTCTTCTTTTTTGAAAGAAAGCAGCCAGTAGGTTAGACAGTAAGGAATGTTAGATACCATGGTTAAAGAAAGACCACAAATGGACAGATAGGTGTGTTGTCCACTTTAATACATACCTGAAATACTGTGGAAAGTGGCTTAAGAAATAAACAGACAAAATTACTCTGTCACTTTATCTATAACATTGACAATTTAACTTCAGATTACCAGAGAAAGGAAGAAGAAATATTTTGATCACCAGTGCTTTACCCTATGTCAACAATGTTCCACATCTGGGTAATATTATAGGCTGTGTACTCAGTGCTGATGTGTTCTCTAGGTAAGATATTTATATCTAGTGCTAAGATGTAATTATACTAAAGAAATATTTTGATCACCATTGCACTACCCTATGTCAACAGTGTTTCATTTCTTGGTGATATTATAGGCTGTGCATGTACTGCTGATGTGTTCTGAAAGGAAGATTCCTATATCTAGTGCTAACTTACAAAACTACACTCGAAATATATTGTTCACCAGTGCTCTTCTGTATGTCAACAATGTTCCTTATCTGGGTAATTTAATAGCTATGCACTTATTGCTGATGTGGTCTCTGGGAAAGGTCCTTATTGTCACACTCCTTACTTTGTGTCTTGTAGCCCCTTTACAAAATGACAAAACTTTACACTAGTCCAAATTTAAAGCATTTGCAGACATCAAATTAAATGCAACCCAAAAACTGAAATTTAAATTGAGAAGGGTAGAAAAAACATTGTGAGAATAGGAGAAAATGCTGGTTACCAGCATTTTCCCTTTTTCCCACGATGTTTCTCAAAAGCATTGTTCCTCAGGGTCATGAAAAGTCAGGATTGTGAGGTAAAGGTTAAGGGTCAGTATACCAAGAAAAAAAAGGTATTGGTAGTGCTTTACTTAATTTCTTAAGGTTTGAATACACAAATTCTTTGCATTAACCTCAATTGCGAGACTGAATAATGAAGATTTTTATGTTATATAGGTACTGCCGCCTGAGAAATTACAACTGCATATACATCTGTGGAACAGACGAGTATGGGACAGCCACCGAGACAAAGGCTTTAGAAGAAGGCCTGACCCCACAAGAAATCTGTGATAAATACACGGCAATACATAAGCAGATCTATGAGTGGTTTAACATTGACTTTGACTTTTTTGGAAGGACGACAACAAAACAGCAAACAGTGTAAGTTTCATGGTTACTTTCCATAGCATGAATGTTTTTTTTTTTTTCTGAAAGTCCTTTTGTACAAAATTATTCTTTTTCCTACAATGATCAACCAGACTTTTTAACTCTTTATGTGATGACAAAATTGTAGAATTTCCCAAGTCAAAGCATTTGCTGATGACAAATGGGGGGAAAAAAAGGAAATCAGCTGAAATGATGGATTCTGTATTTAAAGATATGTCTATACCTATTTTCAGGCAGTTTTAAACCACTTTTTAACCCATTTCTTCCTTATTTTATGAAACTGAAATCATTTTTGTATCTTCATGGCAAATGTTGCCCCTGATGGCTGCAAGTCTGCACAGATTATGAAGAATGGAAAATGGAAAATGCATTTCATGTCTTGGAGGCCTTCCAAGCAATCAATGCTGTCATTTCCAGTTTTAAATGAGGACAAATCATGTGTGTTTTTCTATCCCTTACACCATATATATGGGTAATTTATCTATGTTTACACAGCTTAGCATACTGCACACTTTCAAGTTTTAACAGTGCTTTTTCTCTCTAGCTGTATGGATGTGTCTTTAAAAGTTTGGAAATATCTTGGAAAAAGGATAAATTGCAGGTTGTACTCTTTACCAATTTACCAAAAAATTAGACTAGTCCAATTTGAAAGCATTTGCAGGCTACAAAATGATAGTGACGGAAAAAATGAATTTTGATCCAGGCAGGGTAGAAAACATTATGGGAAAAGGAGAAAATGCTGTTTACCAGCATTTTCTCCTTTTCCCACAATGTTTTCAAAAGGCCTCTTTCTCAGGGTCGTTAAAAGTCGGGATTGTGTGGTAAAGGGTTAAAGCCTTTTTTTAAGTTATTCTAACATAAGATTTTGTGGCAAAGGGTTAACGATGTATGTCTCTTTTTTTTTCTCCAGGATAGCCCAGGACATATTTTGGAGGCTGTACAATAGAGGACATGTTTTACACGATTCTGTGGAGCAGTTGTATTGTGAAAAGTGTGACAGGTAAGCTGTTTAAATGTTAGCGCTTAGGTCATAGGAACAGTGGTCCAAAATGGTATAACAAATAGAAAATTGCTTCTCTTATGCAGTTGTTATTTGGCAGAAATTTTAGCTTGCCTGGAAGAGGTCTAGGAAGAGCCGTTGCACCCCAAGCGTCAGTGTTGGTGTTAGAGTTGGCATCCACATTACTGTTAATGGTTTTTAACCCTTTACCACACAATCCCAACTTTTAACGACCTTCAGAAAAATGGCTTTTGAAAACATTGTGGAAAAAGGAGAAAAGGCTGGTAACCAGCATTTTCTCCTTTACCCACACTGTTTTCTACCCTATCAAAGTTCAAGTCCAATCATTTGAGTCATGTTTAATTTGTTGTCTGCAAATGCTTTCAATTTGGACTTGTCCAAAATTTTGTTATTTGGTAAGGAGTTAGTGTTTTCTCTTTTTCACCATTACCTGGCTGCAGCTCTGAAGATCAAGGGCCGTCTTTCCAAAAAAAAAATGTCCTGTTTGAGAATCAAACTCGGGCCCTTGAATTGTTTATCCAACACTCAACTACTGACTTACACAGGACCCTCTTGGAAACTTTCAATACCTTATAGTGGAATAGGAATACTTAACACGAATAAAAACCTTAGGCAGATTCTTGAAAGGGAGAAAATGTTTGTTGCCAGAAATTTCTCTGTCTCCCAGACTGTTTTCTGCAGTCATCTACCACAAGTCAAAAAAAAGGATGTTTGTCAAAAGTAATGAGTTGATAAGTAATGAGATACTAGCAAGTTGTTTTATTGTTGCAGGTATTTGGCTGACAGATTTGTTGAAGGGACTTGTCCACTCTGTGGTTTTAATGATGCAAGGGGTGACCAGTGTGACGGCTGTGGTAAATTGATCAATGCTGTAGAACTTATCAATCCTGAATGCAAAGTCTGTAGAGCCACACCTAAGGTGAAATCAACAAAACACCTGTTTTTGGACCTTCCTAAGGTAGGTGAATCATTATGTCAAACTGATTTTGATTACTTACTCTTTACCACACGACAAAATTTATGACTTGTCCACAGTGAAAGCATTTGCAGGCGATAATTTAAATGTGGCTCAAATCATGACATTTGTCTTTGAAAGGGTAGAAAACATTGTCAGAAAAGGAGAAAATGCTGGTTACCAGCATTTTCTCCATTTCCCACAATGTTTTCACAAGACTCCTGCCTCAGGGTTGTTAAAACTTGGGATTGTGTGGTAAAGGGTAAAAGCATTATTCTCTCCAGGCATTATAGGTGGTGTCTTCTATTGCCAAGCTACTAGCTGAATATATTGTCTGCAGCAAAACTTATTCAGGAGGTAATGAAACTAACCCTTCACCATATATATGTATAGATTTACAACCCAGAGGAATAAGGCCTTTTAAATTATTATTGTGGAAAACAATAATGGAGGACAGACAGACAGACACACGCAGATGGATAGACGTATGGATGGACAGACAGACAGACTCTTTATGAAGAAGTCATAAGTTTATAATGGTGTGTAAATCATTGTATGTGTTTTTCCACGACTGGGTTTATTAAGTTTTATTAGACGACATACTGGTAATTGAAGTCTTCTTCAACTTGAAAGCATCTGCGGACAAATGAAATACCAATGAAATGATGGCTTTTTTCTTGTCTTGTAAACATTGTTGGAAAGGGTAAAAAATGCTTATTAAATCTATACCACAAAATGAAATTCTAGACTGGTCCAAATTGAAAGCTTTTGCAGATGACAATTTAAATTTGACTTGAATGATGAAATCTGTCTTTGATAAAGTAGAAAACATTGTGGGAAAAGGAGAAATGCTGGTTACCAGCATTTTCTCCTTTTCCCACAATGTTTTCAAAAGGCTTCTTACTCAGGGTCATTAAAAGTAGGGATTGTTTGGTAAAGAGTTAGGAGCATTTCTACTTACTTCTCATTGGTTTCTAAAGCCTTTTTCCTTAAAACCCTGGATCGTTCAGTGAATAGATAAAGGCTTATTTCCCTACCTGTTTTAGTGGAGAGTACTGAAGGTTTGCTCTCTGTTTGTAGTTCAACTTTCCATGTTCATGAAGCTACATTGGCAGATAGATGACAGTATGTAGATGCATTCTCCAGTTGCGAGGTCACTGGTACTAAAGATAAAAGAATTGGTGAAGGCACGGAATGAGACAATGCAAATTATATTCAAACCATTATCTTAAAGCTTAAATGTTAAGTTACTTAATAGACAAAAAAAAAAATGCAAGCTCTATACTGGCAGGGGACTTTACTATTGCCATGCAGGATGTAAGCTCTTCTCCTGTTTAAAAACAAGTATAAATGCAATGAATAGAGGTTTATGGTATCAATTAAATCTTTTTATAGCTAGAACCTGAGGTACAAGCCCACTTGGATAAAGTGTTTAAGGAAGGCACATGGACAAACAATGCTAGAGTTATAACCAACTCTTGGATCCGTGATGGACTGAAGCCCAGATGTATCAGCAGAGATTTGAAATGGGGAACTCCAGTTCCACTAGAGGGGTACACAGACAAAGTAAGATTTTTTTTTTTTTCCCACTGATGAGTTACCCTTAGATCATATAATAAATGAACTGGACATTGACTCTTTACCAGACAGTAACATTTTATACTTCTTCAATTTGAAATTATTTCAAACCACATGTTAGATTGTGGCTGAAATGTTGGAATTCGTCTTTAAAAGGGTAGAACACGTTGGTTATCAACTTAACAGCCAGGTATTGTTGGCCAAACTGGTTTTGAGAGTTTATCTTCTGGAGATATATCTACAAATTGTACACCAACTGAAGATTTGTGCAGTTACGCATAAAATGCTCAAACATAATGGTGGATATTTTGGATCTAAATAAAATATCTTATTTTCCAGGTGTTCTATGTATGGTTTGATGCCCCCATTGGATACATTTCCATCACAGCCAACTATACAGAAGAATGGGAACAGTGGTGGAAAAACCCACAAAATGTAGAAATGTACAACTTCTTGGGTAAAGACAATGTGCCGTTTCACAGTGTCATATTTCCTGCCACATTACTGGGGGCCCAGGATAACTACAGTATTGTCAATCATATGTGTGCAACAGGTTTGTATCCATTCAGCCCTGAAAGCGCCTCGAATAATCCAATCAGATATTTTCATCCTAGAAATACGAACGAAATAATTGCAATTTCCTGGTTGCTTTTGTCTACAGTATTTCAGCAAAGTA
This sequence comes from Tridacna gigas, assembly GCA_945859785.2. Lineage (NCBI taxonomy): Eukaryota > Metazoa > Mollusca > Bivalvia > Cardiida > Cardiidae > Tridacna > Tridacna gigas. The sequence continues at coordinate 53,703,008 of OX244034.2, forward strand.
GACAGGATAGATCAGAGATCAGGCTGCATGTTTTGTGCAGCCTGATCTTGATGTACACTGGCTGCAAAGGCAACTGTAGTTGTGAGAGGCACTCTGAGGGTTAATATCTAAACAAAAAGTGCTTGGTACGAGTTTTTCTGATCTTTAATTACACTGTAAAGAACCTTATTTCTTTATTATACAACAAAATTGACTCGCAAATGGCAAGTTAAATGAATTTTGTTCAGTTAGCATTTTATCCATTTCATCAACATTGTTTTCTACCCTTTAACTCTTTACCAATCAACAAAAGTTAAGACTAGTCCATTTGAAACTATGTGCAGGCAACAAAATATATGTGACTTCAAAAATTAAGATTTATTTTGGGAAGGATAGAAAACATCGTAGGAAAAGGAGAAAATGCTGGCTTTCTCCTTTTCTCACAATGTTTTCAAACTCTTTTTCTGTCAGGGTTGTTAAAAGTTGGGATTGTATGGTAAAGGGTTGAAAGACAAATTCAGACATATTAAAATATTTTAATATGTATGAATGAGTAAAAAAATTTGTCATGTGATTTACATGTAAAGGAAAGATGTTTATGAACTCTTGTTTTTGAACAGAGGGAAGTTTTATATAGAATTCATTGAATGTCATAGTATACAAGAGTACGTAAGTTAACTCTTACCAACCATCAAGAATTTTTATGTGTCCAATTTGAATTAATTTGCTGAGGACAAATCCAAAGTGTCACATACAATAGTATCTATCTTTAAAAAGGTAAAAAACATTGTTAGAAAAGGAAAATAAGGCTGGTTACCAGCATTTTCTCCTTTTCCAAAAATGTTTTCTGCAGGCTTTTTCTACAGAGCCTTTAAAGCTCGGGAGTGTTTGGTAAAGGGATACTTTTATTGCTTCATGGAAACATTCCTTAGTTTGTTTTGATTGTTTTTAGCTCACCTCAGCACATAGTGCTCAGGGTGAGCTATTGTGATCGATCGTTGTCCGGCGTTCGTCCGTGTGTCCGTCCGTCCATCCGTGAACAATTACTTAAAAAATCTTCTCCTCTGAAACCGCCCAACAGATTTCAGTGAAACTTCACAGAAATGATCCTTAGGTGATGCACTTTCAGAATACTTCAAAGATTTGAATTCCATGAAGAACTCTGGTTGCCATGGCAACCGAGAAAAAAAACTTTAAAAATCTTCTTGTCCCAAACCGTAAGGGCCAGAGCTCTCATATTTGGCATGTAGCATCATCTAGTGGCCCTCTACCAAAATACTTCAAATTATGGCCCTAGTGTTGAAAATGGCCCTATGTTGTGGGTTCTCGGATTTCACACAGAGATAAAGAAGGAAATCTTTAAAAATCTTCTTGTCCCAAACCATAAGGGCTAGGGCTCTTATATATGGCATGTAGTATCATCTAGTGGCCCTCTACCAAACTACTTCAAATAATGGCCCTAGTCTGGAAATTGGCCCTACGTTGTGGGTTCTCAGATTTCACATAGAGATAAAGAAGGAAATCTGTAAAAATCTTCTTGTCCCAAACCGTAAGGGCCAGAGCTTTCATATTTGGCATGTAGCATCATCTAGTGGCCCTCTACCAAAATACTTCAAATTACGGCCCTAGTGTTGAAAATGGCCCTATGTTGTGGGTTCTCGGATTTCACATAGAGATAAAGAAGGAAATCTATAAAAATCTTCTTGTCCCAAACCATAAGGGCTAGAGCTCTCATATATGGCATGTAGTATCATCTAGTGGCCCTCTACCAAAATACTTCAAATAATGGCCCTAATGTGGAAATTGGCCCTATGTTGTGGGTTCTCGGATTTCACATAGAGATAAAGAAGGAAATCTGTAAAAGTCTTCTTGTCCCAAACCGTAAGGGCTAGAGCTTTCATATTTGGCATGTAGCATCATCTAGTGGCCCTCTACCAAAATACTTCAAATTATGGCCCTAGTTTGAAAATGGCCCTATGTTGTGGGTTCTCGGATTTCACATAGAGATAAAGAAGGAAATCTTTAAAAATCTTCTTGTCCCAAACCATAAGGGCTAGAGCTCTCATATATGGCATGTAGTATCATCTAGTGGCCCTCTACCAAAATACTTCAAATAATGGCCCTAGTGTGGAAATTGGCCCTATGTTGTGGGTTCTCAGATTTCACATAGAGATAAAGAAGGAAATCTGTAAAAATCTTCTTGTCCCAAACCGTAAGGGCTAGAGCTTTCATATTTGGCATGTAGCATCATCTAGTGGCCCTCTACCAAAATCCTTCAAATTATGGCCCTAGTGTTGAAAATGGCCCTATGTTGTGGGTTCTCGGATTTCACATAGAGATAAAGAAGGAAATCTATAAAAATCTTCTTGTCCCAAACCATAAGGGCTAGAGCTCTCATATATGGCATGTAGTATCATCTAGTGGCCCTCTACCAAAATACTTCAAATTATGGCCCTAGTGTGGAAATTGGCCCTATGTTGTGGGTTCTCAGATTTCACATAGAGATAAAGAAGGAAATCTGTAAAAATCTTCTTGTCCCAAACCGTAAGGGCTAGAGCTTTCATATTTGGCATGTAGCATCATCTAGTGACCCTCTACCAAAATACTTCAAATTATGGCCCTAGTTTGAAAATGGCCCTATGTTGTGGGTTCTCGGATTTCACACAGAGATAAAGAAGGAAATCTTTAAAAATCTTCTTGTCTCAAACCATAAGGGCTAGAACTCTCATATATGGCATGTAGTATCATCTAGTGGCCCTCTACCAAAATACTTCAAATAATGGCCCTAGTCTGGAAATTGGCCCTATGTTGTGGGTTCTCGGATTTCACATAGAGATAAAGAAGGAAATCTGTAAAAATCTTCTTGTCCCAAACCGTAAGGGCTAGAGCTTTCATATTTGGCATGTAGCATCATCTAGTGGCCCTCTACCAAAATCCTTCAAATTATGGCCCTAGTGTTGAAAATGGCCCTATGTTGTGGGTTCTCGGATTTCACATAGAGATAAAGAAGGAAATCTGTAAAAATCTCTTTGTCCCAAACCGTAAGGGCTAGAGCTTTCATATTTGGCATGTAGCATCATCTAGTGGCCCTCTACCAAAATACTTCAAATTATGGCGCTAGCGTTGAAAATGGCCCTATGTTGTGGGTTCTCGGATTTCACATAGAGATAAAGAAGGTAATCTTTAAAAATCTTCTTGTCCCAAACCATAAGGGCTAGAGCTTTCATATATGGCATGTAGCATCATCTAGTGACCCTCTACCAAAATACTTCAAATTATGGCCCTAGTGTTGAAAATGGCCCTATGTTGTGGGTTCTCGGATTTCACATAGAGATAAAGAAGGAAATCTTTAAAAATCTTCTTGTCCCAAACCATAAGGGCTAGAGCTTTCATATTTGGCATGTAGCATTATGGTGTTGAGCTGAGTTGCATTTCAGGTGAGCAATTTAAGACCATCATGGTCCTCTTGTTTTTTTTTTTTTTTTTTTTTTCCATTTAGAGTATCTGAACTATGAAGATGGGAAATTCTCCAAGAGCCGTGGGACAGGGGTGTTTGGAGATCAAGCCAAGGATACAGGAATTGCACCTGACATATTTAGGTTTTATCTGCTCTATGTGAGACCAGAAACACAAGTAGGTTATTTGTTTACATTGCTGGTTGTTGATGAGCAGGTTAAACGAATAGGCACAATGGGAAGAAAACATTTTGGAAAAGGGAGAAAATACTGGTGACCAGCATTTCTCCTTTTCCTAAAATGTTTTCTGCCCTTTCAATGACATTGTCCAACTATTGAGCCTCATTTGATTTGTCGTCTGCAAATGTTTGCAATTCAGCCAAGTCTAAAATGTTGGTGTTAGAGTTAACTCATTGTCCCCAGCAGACAGCTATTTGTCTCTGACAGCCGAGCACAAGATGCTATTAAAAGGTGAAATTGCTTGTAACAAACCTTTTTCTTCTTATCACGATGTATCTGTTGTATTCATGTATTAACCCTTTACCACACAATCCCAAGTTTTAACGACCCTGAAAGAGAAGGCTTTTGAAACCATTGTGGGAAAAGGAGAAAATGCTGGTAACCAGCATTTTCTTCTTTTCCCACAATTTTTTCTACCCTGTCAAAGAAAAAAAAACATCATTTGAGTCACATTTAACTTGTCATCTGCAAATGCTTTCAATTTGGTCTAGTCTAAAATTTTGTTGTTTGGTAAAGGGTTAAAGGTTAATCTACATTGATTATCCATCTTCTAAAAGGATTTTTTCAAAGTTGTAAGCTGCAAATTTGTGTAAGGCCCTGTTTCAGGAAAAAACTTAAGTCTCTTATTTTACTCAAATGTACTAACAGTCCCAGGTTCTGACTTAAGCTGAGTTTTATTTGAGACACATTTCAGCAACATTAAGAGACTTTGGTAATGTTCTCAAATCCTGAGTTGACACCATGTTTCAGACTCAACTAAGCAAAATAAAAGGACTTAAGTCAATTAACAGACTTAAGTCCATTATTTTGCCTAGTTGAGTCCAAAATGTTCGGTCAACCCAGGAATTAAGAATGTTACATAAGTCTGTTAATGTTAGTGCAATGCATGTGGAATATCAAACTCAAGTTTGAAAAGAAGTCTCTTTTCAGATTTGAGAAAAATAACAGACTTAAGTTTTTTGTGAAACCAGGCCCTGATGATAATGTGTTGAATGGATTTGTTATTGCAGGACAGCAGTTTTAGCTGGGATGATTTCCTTCTGAAAAACAACAGTGAACTTCTCAACAACCTTGGAAATTTTATCAACAGGTTAGATTATATGTCTGTTCCCAAAATAGTTTGCTCATTAACCCTTGACCACACGGTCCCAACTTTTGGTGACTCAGAGGAAGAAGCCTGTTGAAAACATTCTGGGAAAAGGAGAAAATGCTGGTAACCAGCATTTTCTCCTTTTCCCACAATGTTTTCTGTCCTTTCAAAGACTGAAATCATCACTTGGGCGACATTTCATTTGTCGTCTGCTAATGCTTTCAATTTGGACAGGTCTAAAATTTTGTTGTGTAGTAGAGAGCCATGCTCTCTAAAACAGGGGCTTAATGCATTTGCAAAAAAGTATCAACCCAGGTCAACCTACACAGTCTGCCAAGGCTGACCTGGATTGATACTTTATCATGCTATTGGTCAATTTTCTGGATGTTAAAGGGGCAGTGTACCGCATGATTCTGTTGGTTGTTATACAAAATCGATTTTATGGATTCATAATCATGCGATGACTTGCTAAGTATGATGCATCATGGAGATGCATTAAACCCCCTTTTGCCCAAGCACCACCTAGGTTATTTCATTTTCAGAAAGGTTAACTAATTACTAGACTACTACAGTTAGATTGATCTACATATATTGAAAGCAATTGCAGAAAACAAATTAACCCTTTACCATACAATCCCGACTTTTAACGACCCTGAGAAAGAAGCCTTTTGTAAACATTGTGAGAAAAGGAGAAAATGCCGATAACCAGCATTTTCTGTTTTTCCCACAATGTTTTCTACCCTTCTCAAAAGAAAGTTCAATTTTCAAGTCACATTTATTTTTGTCGTCTGTAAATGTTTTCAATTTTGACCTGTGTAAAAATGTTGTCGTTTGCTTAAGATTTACATGTGACTAAAATGATGGGTTTGTCTTCAACAGGATAGAAAACACCACTTTTTTGTGTCTTGATGATATTTAAATAAAGTTTAGATGTAGATCAGGGGAAGTCAGAAGAACTTGGTCATTTGGTAAAAAAGTATTGTCACTCAAGAACCCACATTATTCTCCTAATTTGAATGAATTTCTTTCAGAATGTTTGGTTTGGAATTTCTTTTAGAAAGTTTGGTTTCATGGTATCTCTCATGATTTGTGATACAGATCACCCTTGATCAAAAGCAGGGTCAAAAGGTCAAATTTTGGGAACTCTTATGTCTTGATGATGTAAGTGATATGCTTGACAGGTTTCTTTTTCATAAACAAACAATATCAAATATGAATATTAGCTTGATGTTAATTAACTGATCTCAAGTGAGTGATTCAGGACCTTTAGAATCATCTTGTTATACACTCTATTTCAGAGCACTAACATTTGTTAGCAACACTTTTGGAGGAACCATACAGCCCATGGACCTAACAGAAGATGACTTCCATCTTGTGGCCCTAGTCAACAGAGAACTGCATATCTACATTGAAAACATGGATGATGCCAGGTAGAACTATTTCATATTTCATTTTTAGAACAACTGATTTTAAAGAAAATGTCAGAGGTATGGACATGGCCTGGTCATTTTCTGCATCACTGTGCAAAAACTTTGACATTTTCTGATATCTTTATCATTGCTAAAGGTATTCATTTCAAACTGACGATAGCTGTTATCTATCAAAAGGGAATCCATACCAGAGAGACAGGAAACCCACAAAATGTTTTTGACAGAGTTTTGCCCCCCCCCAATTTTGGCATTTTTAGCTGGGCTGTTTCAAAGAAAATGTCAAGTTACTTTCATAGCCATATTTTTGTCTGTGTCATTGTCATGTGAAAACTGAACATTTCATGATATCTCTGTCATTGCTGCATTTATTATGCCCCCCTTCGAAGAAGCGGGGGTATATTGCTTTGCACTTGTTGGTCGGTCCGTCGGTCGGTCCGTAGACCTCATTTTTGTCCGGAGCATAACTCAAAAAGTATTTCAGGTATCATCTTGAAACCTCATAGGTGGATAGATCTCATTAAGGAGAAGTGCAGTGCACAAGAATCATAACTCTGCCCATCATATTTATGGAGTTATTGCCCTTTGTTGATTTTCATACTTAATTTTTGTCCGGAGCATAACTCTAAAAGTATTTCAGGTATCATCTTGAAACCTCATAGGTGGATAGATCTCATTAAGGAGAAGTGCAGTGCACAAGTACCATAACTCTGCCCATCATATTTATGGAGTTATTGCCCTTTGTTGATTTTCATACTTAATTTTTGTCCGGAGCATAACTCAAAAAGTATTTCAGATATCACCTTGAAACCTCATAGGTGGATTAATCTTATTAAGGAGAAGTGCAGTGCACAAGAACCATAACTCTGCCCATCATATTTTTGGAGTTATTGCCCTTTGTTGATTTTCATACTTAATTTTTTTCCGGAGCATAACTCAAAAGGTTTTTCACATATCATCTTGAAACTTTACATGTGGATAGATCTTATTCAGGAGAAGTGCACTGCATAAGAACCATGACTCTGCCCATTATATTTTTGCAGTTATTGCCCTTTGTTGATTTTCGTACGTAATTTTTTTCCAGAGCATAACTCAAAAAGTATGTGAGGTAAAATCATGAAACTTTAAAAGTTGATAGTTCACATAAATGGGAAGTGCAGTGCCCAAGAATTGTTAATTTATCATTAATAATTTTTGAGTAATTACCCTTTGTTCGTTTTTACACTTTGAACTTAACAGTTTATAATCACAGGTTATATTTAGAATTGGATGCCATTAGGGGGGCATACATGTTTTACAAACATCTCTTTTTTCCTTGGATTGGATACAAGGTGGCCAGCTGGAGACCATTTTGAAATTACAATAATTAGGGTCATCTGATCCCAACAACAGGTTTAAGGTCACAGTTTCTGGAAATAGGGCTTTCGGGGGGGCATTGCTCTCATTCCGACAGCTCTTGTTTACTTCAAACTCGGACAAGTTGCTAACTACCAAAAGGGGAACCCATACAGGAGGGGCAGACCATCAAAATACTTCTTAAAATGTTATGCCTTTTTTACAGGTACAATTTTCACTGAAAATCAGTCTATTTCTAAAAGCAACTGCAGCCATGTGTTGGCTTCTGCATGTCGTGCTCTGGTGTTGAATATAAGTCAACTACAGATGAAAACTCAGGCCACTTTGTAAAGTCTTGGATTACGCTTACATCAATTCAGAGGCTACATTTTTGTCTCGATTGTCATGAAACCTGGTGAGAATGTTGAAAATGTTTGTCTTGATACCTGGTGAGAATGTTGAGAATGTTTGTCTTCATAATATCTTTGAGGTCATTGAAGATGGGTCATCTTTTTGGGGAGGGCGGGGGTGAGTCATTAGGTCAAATCCCAGAAAAACCATGCTAACACGGTAGAGGCAACATCTTTGCCCAGATTCTTTTACTTAAGTGGAATGCTTCTCTTGATGAGATTGTAGACAATTTTGAATATGGGAAGATATATGTCTAAAACTCTAAAATAAAATCACAGGAGAAACTTGATTGTACAGATCAATAATAAACATGTGTTGTGAAAATCCATTTGAAAGATGCTTTTGAAAACATTGTAGGAAATTAAGAAAATGCTGTAGCCCAGACTTTACATTTTTTTCTATGATGTTCTCTTTCTTAAAGACAAATCCTAAATTGTAGCAACTTTTATTTGTTGTCTGCAAAATTTTCTAAACCTTTCAAAATGGACAAGCCTAGAATTATGCTGTGTGGTAAAGAAGTAAGTCAATTGTTCGGGACCATATATAATGGTTAAGGGTTTCATTCTTATCCACCTTCACTTTTTTTCAGGTTAAGAGATTCCATCAGAAATATCCTGGGCATTTCCAAACTAGGGAACCAGTTCATGCAGGAAAATAAACCTTGGGTGTTAGTGAAGGGAAATGAAGAGGAGAAGTAAGTAACTTGTGTATCAATTGGGAGTGTTATTTCATCGTCAAAGAAAGTTTGCATTAGTGCATCTGTAGGAATTTAAATCTCTCTGAGGCAGACAAATGAACTGAACTTCTTTGTCTGGTATAAGTGTATTTTTGCTCCTAATGAGCAGACTTTTTGTTAAGTTTAAAATGGAATAGTGGATAGCATAGATCTGAAAAAACCTGTGCAGTCTGACCCTGATCTATACCATTATTAAAAGCCTCCTAAGTTGTTCATGGCAGTTCCAGAGTTAATTACATTTTTCTTTTCTCTAATATTTGATATGAAACAATGCAATGTAGTAACATGCAATAAAAACACTTGATTCCTCAAACCATTCATGACCGGTTTGATTACAAAGAAAAAAAAAATGTTACAGCAAGAGATCATGTAATGTAATATTGCATCTGACATGGGTTGGCATCTGAGATAAATTATTACTAAACAAGTTCAGAAAAATTGGTAAGGAAGCCTATAAAGGCAAACTTTATAACATACTGTAAAGACAAGCTTTATAACATACTGCTCGGCAGGTTTTAAAGAGAACATTAAGGTATTGTCATAGCCCTGGTGTCTGTGTCTTCATTGTTGTGCAAAAAATTTGACGTAAATATAGTAATAGCAGAGAAATTATAAAATGTCAAAGCTCAGACTATTATTTAAGCCACATGTAAATTATCATCTGCAAGTGATTTGGATAACCCTTTACCAAATGACAAAATTTCAAACCTGCCCTAATTGAAAGCATTTGCAGATGACAAAATAATTGTGACTCAAAAATTGAAATTTTTGGGAAATTTGGAAAACATTGTGGGAGGAAGAGAAAATGCTGGTTTCCAGCATTTTCTCCTTTTCCCACATTGTTTTCAAAAGGCTTCTTCTTCAGGGTGTTAAAACCTGTGATTGTGCAGTAAAGAGATAAGAAATTTTGTAAAGAGTTAAAGGTTGAATCATTTCTAACTGGATAAAAAGCCGATCTCTCAATAAAGTAACTCTGACTGATGTCTCATGGAGCTGTGAAACACTGTATTATGTTTGTTGTACTTCAGAAAGAGAGCAGGCACAATTGTGAGTCTAGCAGCCAATATTGCCTGCTTGTTGTCTGTACTACTACAGCCCTACATGCCAGAGATAAGTGCAACAATACAGAGTCAACTGAATGCACCTCCTGAATGTAATGTGGTGTACAAGGATTTTGTGTGTCACTTGCCTACTGGACATAAAATTGGAAAGGTCAGATTGTACATTTGCTATTGATCCTTTGTTATATCCTAGCAAGATAACTTACTCCAGTATAAGTTCGAATCACTCATTTGATCAGCGTTTTTGAAGCAAATAATGAAAGGCTAACGCAACAAAATCAATACACCACATCTTCCTTGAAGCAATATAAATCAGAACTAAAAAGTAACATAAAAGATTAATTCAATTAATATATCTTACAAAATTGTCAAGTTTATAACTACAGAATCATATTGATTCTGCTTTCTACCACTGCATTATTTGTTTCTTGTTTACACTATATCAGTTTAAAACCCAGTATTATTCTGAGTGACATTGCTGTCATCTCACCTACATTACTGAATGGAATCTGTACTTTAAACTTTCTGTACGCATTTTAGACCCTTCCTGGTCATGGTCACTGACTTGCCTGAGTAATCAGAATGACAGACAACACAGTTTCTACGAGGCCACTGTTTTCACTTTTACCTTTAATACCACCCTGTCATATAAAACTTTTAACATCATGCGACATCTACAAAGGGGCAAGAGCAAAAATATGAAGAAAGAAGTGAAAGGTTAAAGACCATGATGCATAAAATTTGTGAATGAGTCCCAAAATTCCAAACAGGGAGTCACAGATGACCCCCAAAATTTATGAGCTAGGAGAAACAGTTTGATTTGTCAGTCTGTCTTCACATTGTTGGGTCTGCCTGACTGTTAGTTCCCATTTTCCCTCATAACATCTTGTCGAATAAAGTTCTTCCATACCACTCTTTCAATTTATTAGAACTTTTTGCAGAATGATCATGTGGAATGTTTTTTTTTGTAAGATGTAAAATTGAATGTAAATTACATACAGAGTTCCAGATAGAGGGAGTGATTTTGATTTCAAAATTAAAAATATTAGTTATTTTCCACTAAACCCTATGTTATGGGTACTCATTAGAATCGTCTCATCGAGATGATTCTAATGAGTACCCACAACGTAGGGTTTGGAAGAGAAATAATGGATTTAGAATACAATCACTCCTCTTATCTGGAGCTCTGTACATAGCATAAAGAAGTTATATGCCCTTGAACTAAAACTGTTTATGTTTATGGGGTGGGGGTATTGAGTTGTTATTGTGATAGTCTTAGTGTGTATACATGTATGTGAATTGCCAAAGTGAGCTATAAACTGCTCAACCAAATCCAACATTTTAGGCTGGGAAAAAAAAGTGAGCAATGCTCTGTGAAAAGGGGGCTTAATGAATGCAAGAATGTATTGACAAAGGTCAGCCTGCACAGTTAGCGCAGGCTGACCTGGGCCGAAACCTCTCACTATTAGTCGAATTTCTGCATATCAAAGGACCAGCGTACCTCATGGTTCATTTGGTTATTAGACAAAATGGATTTTATGGATCCATGATACTTTGATGACTTTCTTGGTATCATGCAACACTGAGATGCATGAAGACCCCTTTTGCCAGGGCATGGCTCAAGTGTTTTTTCAACTTTAACAGTTACAAGATCATGATTACAACCATTTCTATTTTTTACAACAATGAGACAGACCTTTTTCTGGAACTGGAAGTCAGATGGGAATAAAACTTGTACTGAATTTTCAGTAGCAGGAGGGGTCAGTTTTTTTACATGATGACATTTTTTGTCTGGGTCTAAACTTCGGCTGTTATGGTCCATAGAGATGTGTAGTTCTCTTTCGGAGATTAAAAGCAAGAGCAGTTTTGTTCATTTTGTACATGAACCATGCTCTGTGGAAAAGGGTTTATTGCATTTCCAAAAAAGTATCAACCCAGGTCAGCCTGCATTTTAGCACCATTTGTCATCTGTGAATGCTAAATCAATTTGGACCAGTCTAAAATTTTGTTGTCTGGAAAGTGTTAACATGTCAAAAATTTGGTTACCCACAAAATGACAAAATATTTTTGTTTCTGCTTGCAGCCTTCACCATTGTTCCAGAAGATAGAAGCATCAACCATTGCAGAGTTAAAGAAAAGGTTTGGGGGAGATGTTGCACCATCCAAGGCAAAGGTAAACTGTAAATGAGCCATGCTCTGGCAAAACGGTCCTTAATGCATCTCCGTGATGTACAATACCAAACAAGTCATCACATGACCATGAATCCAAAAAGTCTTTATTATCTAACAACCAACTTAATCATGAGGTAGACTGTCCTTTGACATACAGAAAATTGACCAATAGCAAAAAGTTTCAGTCCGGCTGTGCAGGCTGACCTGGGTCAACACTTTTCACAGATGCATTAAGCCCCTTTTTCACAGAGCATGGCCCATATCTTATTTACTTAACATTTATATAATTTCTTGAGGGATCCTGCATTGTGCAGTGGTTAACTCTTTACCAATGGTTAACTCTACCAGACAACAAAATTTTGGATCATTCCAAATAGAAGGTATTTGCAGAGGACAGTTTAAATGTAGCTTAACTCTTTACCAAACAACACTATTTTAGACTGGTCCAAACTGAAAGCATTTGCAGACAACAAAATAAATGTGACTCAAAAATAGAAATTTGTTCTGGGACGGGTAGAAAACATTGTGGGAAATGGAGAAAATGCTGTTTACCATCATTTTCTCCTTTTCCAACAATGTTTTCAAAAGACTTTTTCTTCAGGGTCTTTAAAAGTCAGGATTGTGTGGTAAAGGGTTAAATAATGATTTCTCTATTGGATAGAGTAGAAAACGTTATTGGAAAAGGAGAAAATGCTGGTGTTAACAAGCATTTTCTCCTTTCCCACAATGTTTTCAAAAGCTTTCTCTGTCACAGTTGTTGAAATTCAGAATCATGTGGTAAAGAGGTAGGATTTGGCTCTTTAACATTTTACCACACAATTCTTAGTTTTAATGACCTTGTTGAGGAAGGCTTTTGTAAACATTGCTGGTAAAGGAGAAAATGCTGTTACCCAGCATTTTTCCTTTTCCTGCAATGTTTTCTATCCCTTCATAGATAAATTTCATCATTAAAGCCACATTTAAGTTGACATCTGCAACATCTTTGAATTTGGACAAGTCTGAAGTCCTGTCGTTTGGTAAAGAGTTAATCCAGAGGTTTGGGGTTCAGTCCTGGCTAGCTATGTCATTTGCATGGGATTGAATGGCAGAGTCCCAACCTTGTACTTGTATCTGTTGATAGGGAAAGTCACATGAACTAAGGCTTGATATATGAAAACATTGAAGCAAAAGGAGAAATAGCTCATGCTTAGCGTTTTCTCCTGTTTTTGATGTTTTTATCATTGGTCAGCTGCAAGACAAAAGTTGTCTTTGGAAAATACAGTGTAATGTAGTAAAGAATGGTAGAACACATGTAGATATCAGTTGTTGCTGTTGCCATACTGTTATTACTTGGGCCTAAATTTGAATCATGTCCATGCATGCTATTTTGAGACAAATTATGGATTGGTAAAGTGAAACAAGTCAGAACATTTTGAAGAGGCATTTTTCCTGAGTTGAAATGATATGGAAAACAGTAAAGAAAAGCTGCTGTTGCTTGTTGCAAGCAATTATGCTCTTATTCTCACACTGTTTACGTTAGATATTTAAATCCAGAGTCATAAAAACCTGTGAATCATGCTCTGGCAAAAAGGGATTTAATGCGACTCTGTGATGAATTATACCAAGCAAGTAATCATATTACGGATCCATAAAGTCCATTTTGTCTAACAACCAGCTGAGTTGGAATGGTCCTTAACCGTTTATCGCACAATGCCGCCTTTTGACACCCCCTGGGAAAGAAGCCTTTTGAAAACATTGCGGGAAAAGGAGAAAATGCTGGTAACCAGCATTTTCTCCTTTTCCCACAATGTTTTCTACCCTATCAAAGAAAAGCTGCACCATTTGAGCCACACTGAAATTGTCGTCTGCAAATGCTTTCAATTTGGACAAGGCTAAAATTTTGTCGTGTGGTAAAGGGTTAACCAACAGCAAAAAGTTTCAAAGCAGGTCAGCTTGGGCTGACTGCACAGGCTGACCTGGGTCAATACTTTTTGCAGATTCATCAAAGCCGCTTTTCACAGAGCAGGACTCTCTGTGCATTTGTGTGGTAAGGGACTAAGTACCATTGAAAGTAAAACACCTTCAGCGAGCACTTGCTACACAGATATTGGGTTTTACTTCTGTTTACCAGCATTTTCTCCTTTTCCCGCAATGTTTTCAAAAGGTTTTTTTCCCAGGGTTATTAAAAGTTGGCATTGTGTGGTACAGGGTTAAGGTCCATCTCAGGGTCCACACTTTGTTATACTTCCTACTGCTTGCAAACAGGTGAGGCAATGTTGTCAATGAATGTGTTGTAAATAGAGGATCTTACATGAGTGTTTATGTATTATCATTTTTATCAAACGAGTTGACTAAAAATGTATGACGTTAGCCTTGGCAAGCGTCAAATACATTTTTGTCAACAAGTTTGATAAAAATGATAATACATAAACATGAAAGTGAGATTCTATTTATCACATAGAACAAATGACTGGCCAAAAATATCCTGCATCATCATCTTTAGCCTATACACCATTCAGGGGTCCATGTTTACAGTTGTAGTTTCGTTTCAAATGTGTACATAAACAAGTAAATAGATCTTTGATATTTACTCGAAAGTAGTTGATATTTACTCGAAAGTAGAATGAAACAGTTTCTAGAAGGGGTAAATCCATCTATTTCCGCAATTTTGTTGATTTAAAAGACTTTCGCTGCATTTCTTGGTTTTTATTAAACATGGAAATAAAAAACTTTCTTCGAATATACGTCTTAGCAACAAATGACGTCATTTTTCCGCAAAACGGCATAGTCGTACAAATTCCCGCACATGCTGTGGTTGGTTTCTCTGGCTTCATGCCCTCATGACTAAAAACAGATCAGAACAGGGACCCAAAAAACAATAATACACTAGTGTATTTTCAAAAATAAGTCATGGGTTTAATACACTGTCACAGGATGTTTTATGTGATAAAATGAAAATACAAAATACTGGAGCATCTCTATAATATTTTTTCTTCTCCATGTAGGAAGTGAAAAAAGTAGCAAAGCCTTCAAGTCAAGATGCAGAACGTTTGAAAGCTGAAGTGACACAACAGGTTTGTTATATTTTGGCTGTCAATGTAGAATTACATAAAATCTGTAAGGGAAGCACCCTTTGCTCTGTGGCTATCTCATTGCCTCTTCAACTCTTTACCAAACTACAAATTTTTGAAAGCATTTCCAGATGACAAATGCTACTCAGAAGGTGACATCTGTTTTTGAAAGGGTAGAAAACATTGTGGGGAAAGGAGAAAATGCTGGTTACCAGGAGCAAAAATGGCTCTTGGCACAGCAGTCTTATCCACTGTGCTATGGAGGCAACTGAAAATTACTCCGGATATATATACCTATAATCATATTCCCCCTCCCTTCCCATAATTCCTTGAAGAAAAAAAAAAAATGGCGGCCAAGAAAAACAAAATGGCGACCAAACCATGATACCAAAATCTTTCGCATGAAAATATCTTATACATCTTTGAAGTATTTTGAAATTAGCCAATGACATAAGAATAAATGATAATGATTAAAAAAAAAATAATGATAAAATTAAATTATAATAAAAAAAAAAAAATGGCACAGCTGGGGTTCGAACTGGTTCTTCTACAGGGTCGTTAAAACTCAGGTTTGTGTGGTAAACAATCGCCAAACAATTCCAGGACCCCGAAGAAAAAGCCTTTAGAAAACAATCTGGGAAAAGGAGAAAATGCTGGTAATAAGCATTTTCTGCTTTAACCACAATGTTTTCTAACATTTCATTGAGAAATACTTTTATTTCATTGTCAACATTTGTCTGCAAATGCTTTTAATTTGGACGAGTGAAAGATTGTGCCATTTGGTAGAATTAACCCTATATTGAACAGATTGTTATTTTAACTACTTGAAGGAGAGCTTTGGAAAGACATTGTGGGAAAAAATAGAAAGTGCTGGTCATCAACATTTTCCTCTTTTTCTACAAGGTTTCCCTATTAAAGAGAAATCCCATTATTTAAGCCACATTTTATACAATTTATATTGCCCTTTGCAGAATTAAGAAGTCTAAAAAATTTTGTCGTCTGGTAGAGTTAAACATATTGAAGCAAACAACTTTGAAAATATCCGTTTTATGCAGTTTTATCTTTGATCTACATTGTTCCATATTTTTAAATATTTTGGCTGAAAGGGTCTTTTTGCAGGCAATGTAAATCATTATCAGGCAGCAGGGAACATCAACTTTGGTCCTGTACTTACCTCATGGATTTCCTTTCAGTTGATTTCCCCTATATATATTGAGATATTGTGGTCAAAGCAACTTTGAAATTGCTTATATTATTATTTTTAGCTCACCTTAGCACAATGTGCTAAAGGTGAGCTATTGTGATCGCCCTATGTCCAGGCGTCCGTCGTCCGTCAACAATTTCTTTAAACATCTTCTTCTCCTAAACCACTGGGCCAATCTTGATGAAACTTGGCAGGGATGTTCCTTAGGTGAAGCTCTACCAAAATTGTTCAAAGAATTGAATTCCACCCACAACTCTGGTTGTCATGGCAACAGAAAGGAAAAAAAGGCAAAATCTTTGAAAATCTTCTTCTCTGAAACTAGAAGGCGCAGAGCTTTGATATTTGGTATGTAGCATCTCCTAGTTGACCTCTACCAAGTTTGTTCATTTGATGCCCCTGGGGTCAAAACTGGCCCCGCCCCAGGGGTCACAAGTTTGAGCATAGTCACAAAGAAGGAAAACTTTAAAAATCTTCTTCTCTAAAACTTGAAGGCGTAGAGCTTTGATATTTGGCATGTAGCATCTCCTAGTGGACCTCTACCAAGTTTCTTCATATGATGCCCCTGGGGTCAAAACTGGCCCCGCCCCAGGGTTCACAATTTCCAACATAGGAACAAAGAAGGAAAACTTTAAAAATCTTCTTCTTTAAAACTATAAGGCATAGAGCTTTGATATTTGGCATGAAGCATCTCCTAGTGGACCTCTACCAAGTTTGTTCATATGATGCCCTTAGGGTCAAAACTGGCCCTGCCCCGGGCGTCACAAGTTCGAACAGAGGAACAAAGAGGGGAAACTTTAAAAATCATCTTCTCTGAAACTGGAAGGCGTAGACCTTTGATATTTGGTATGTTGCATTGCCTAGTGGACCTCTACCAAGTTTGTTCATATGATGCCCCTGGGGTCAAAACTGGCCCCACCCTGGGGGTCAAAAGTTTGAGCATAGTCACAAAGAAGGAAAACTTTAAAAATCTTCTTCTCTGAAACTTGAAGGCGTAGAGCTTTGATATTTGGCATGTAGCATCTCCTAGTGGACCTCTACCAAGTTTGTTCATATGATGCCCCTGGGGTCAAAACTGGCCCCGCCCCAGGGGTCGCAATTTCCAACATAGGAACAAAGAAGGAAAACTTTAAAAATCTTCTTCTGTAAAACCAGAAGGCATAGAGCTTTGATATTTGGCATGAAGCATCTCCTAGTGGACCTCTACCAAGTTTGTTCATATGATGCCCTTGGGGTCAAAACTGGCCCTGCCCCGGGGGTCACAAATTCGAACATAGGAACAAAGAGGGGAAACTTTA
Organism: Tridacna gigas; assembly: GCA_945859785.2. Lineage (NCBI taxonomy): Eukaryota > Metazoa > Mollusca > Bivalvia > Cardiida > Cardiidae > Tridacna > Tridacna gigas. Next base: position 53,720,463 of record OX244034.2, read on the forward strand.
AAAATCATCTTTTCTGAAACTGGAAGGCGTAGAGCTTTGATATTTGATATGTAGCATTGCCTAGTGGACCTCTACCAAGTTTGTTCATATGATGCCCCTGGGGTCAAAACTGGCCCCACCCTGGGGGTCACAAGTTTGAGCGTAGTAACAAAGAAGGAAAACTTTAAAAATCTTCTTCTCTGAAACTTGAAGGCGTAGAGCTTTGATATTTGGTATGTAGCATTGCCTAGTGGACCACTACCAAGTTTGTTCATATGATGCCCCTGGGGTCAAAACTGGCCCCGCCCCGGGGGTCACAATTTCCAACATAGGAACAAGAAGGAAAACTTTGAAAATCTTCTTCTCTGAAACAAGAAGGCATGGAGCTTTGATATTTGGTATGTAGCATCTTCTAGTGGCTCTCTACCAAGTTTGTGCATATGATGCCCTTTGGGGCAAAAGTTGGCCCTGCCCCAGGGGTCACAAGTTTGAACATAGGAACAAAGAAGGAAAACTTGTTTTTTTCTCTTAAATGGGAAGGCATAGAGCTTTGATATTTGGTATGTAGCATCTCCTAGTGGACTTCTACCAAATTTGTTCCAAGGATGCTGCTTGGGTCAAAACTGGCCCAGCCCCTGGGGTCACAAGTTCGAACATAGGAACAAAGGAGGAAAACTTTAAAATTCTTCTTTTCTGAAACTGAAAGGTGTGGAGCTTTGATATTTGGTATGTTGCATCTCCTAGTGGACCTCTACCAAGTTTGTTCATATGATGCCCCTGGGTCAAAACTGGCCCTGCCTCTGGGGTCACAAGTTCGAAGGTAGGAACAAAGAAGGAAAACTTTAAATTTCTTTTTCTCTTAAACGGGAAGGTGTAGAGCTTTGATATTTGGTATGTAGCATTTCCTAGTGGACCTCTACCAAGTTTGTTCATATGATGCCCCTGGGTCAAAACTGGCCCAGCCCTGGGGGTCACAAGTTCGAACATAGGAACAAAGAAGGAAAACTTTAAAATTCTTCTTTAAAACTGGACGGCGTAGAGCTTTGATATTTGGTATGTAGTGATTCTCTTCTAAGTTTGTTTGCCCATCTAAGCGCAACAAGTTCATTGAGTTCAAAATTGGGTCATCTTGGGTCATAAACTAGGTCACTAGGTCAAATTAAAGAAATACCTTGTTGGCACTCTCGAGGCCACATTATTTGCTCAATTGCCTTGAAAATTAGTTAGAAAGTTTGTCTTTATATAGTCTGACATAAGATTAATTTGGGTCAACTTGGGTCATAAACTAGTTCACTGGGTCAAATAAAGAAATACCTTGTTTGCACTCTGGAGGCCACATTTATTGCTCAAATGACCTGAAATTTGGCCAGAATGTTTGTCTTGATGAAATACCAGATGAGTTTGGATTTGGGTCACCTGGAACCATAAACTAGGTCACAACGTCAAAATAAAGAAATACCTTGTGGGCACTCTAGAGGCCACATTCTTTGCTTAATTGCCTTGAAAATTGGCCAGAATGTTTGTCTTTGTAAAATCTCACATCGGTCTGAATTTGGGTCAACTGGGGTCATAAACTAGGTCACTTGGTCAAATTAAAGAAATAGCTAGTGGGCACTCTAGAGGCCACATTTATTATTCATTTGATTTGAAAATTGGTTAAAATGTTTCTTTTGATATAGTCAATGACCAATTCAAATTTGGGTCACCTGGGGTCATAATCTAGGTCACTAGGTCAAATTAAAGAAATATCTTTAGGGCACTTGAGGCCACATTTTTTGCTCAATTGACTTGAAAATTGGTCAGAATGTTTGTCTTCATGAAATATGAGTTTGAAATTGGGTCACCTGTGGTCGGAAACTAGGTCACATGGTCAAATTAAAGAAAAACATTTAAGGCACTCTACTAAGGTGAGCAACCAGGGCCATCATGGCCCTCTTGTTTAATTTTTTCAACTGACAGCATTCATCTAGCTGCAATACTTATTATCGCCAGTCAGATAGAGTTATCTTTGAGCACTCTAGCGCATATATGGTAAGAAAATGAATGTCTCACAAGAGCTCGATAATATTGGAACCTAGACATTGCATGTAATTGTGAACTAACCCAAAATAGATGATGAGAAATGAAAATCTTATTATACTTATTAGACATTGCATAGCAATGAAATGCTCTATCAGTGGAGATTTAGTGCTTTACAGGCAAACCTCTTCTGGGGTATTGCAAAAAGTTTACAAATAACCTGTCATTAACCCTTTACCACACAATCCCAAATTTTGATGACCCTTAAGAAGAATCTTTTGAAAACATTGTGGGAAAAGGAGACCAGTGTTTTCTCCTTTTCCTACAGTGTTTTCTAACCCTTCAAAGAAAAATCCAATCATTTGAGTAGCATTTGTTGTCTGCAGATGCTTTCAGTCTGGAGAAGTCTGAAATTTTCTGATCTGGTAAAGAGTTACAAAGAGGAAATGATCTTGAATACTTGTAGAATAATTTTTTAAAAAAAATTTCAGGGAAATAAAGTTCGCGAGTTGAAAACAAACAAAGCAGAGAAAAGCATCATTGACAAAGAGGTTGCCAAGCTGTTAGACTTGAAAAATCAACTTTCACTTGCCGAAGGAAAGGGATCAGAATCAAATACTGGAGGGGACAAGAAGAAAGGAAAGAAAAAGTGATATGTTACTGAATCTTGATTAAATGTCAGTTTTTAACAGCTATTTTGGTCTTATTCTGCTTAGACGGTTTTATATGTTTTAATATTTCTTGTGAGCATTCACAAGAAAAAGTCTTGAGTCATGTACCATAAAAGATTTGTTTCAAATTTCAGATGTTCAGTTAAAATTTTTTCTATTGTTTTTTGTTATAAGCTGTTGTTGTGTCATCAACTTGTGATGATGGCTTTTATAAACACTGACTAAAGGAGACATTTTTCATGTTGCTTATTTCAGTCATAGTTAGCTTTTACTTTTCTCATCTAATTTTCAGTTGTATCTTGCTTAATTTGCTGAAATGTTCTGTAGATGCAACCAGTTGAGGACTTGGCAATCATGCTGTACAGGGCTTATGCACATAGATTTAAAGTTTATGTATTGCCTACTTCATTTACCTGATCCTGACCTTTGGGCTGAATGTTTATGTGGGCATTTAAATAGAACAGAAAATAGTGTAGATGAAGATCACAGCACATAAATAAAGATTTCTGCTACACTGTCAGATTTTTTTGAGGACATTCTGCCAAAAGCAGACTAGAAATTACATTTCCAGATTCTTTCATACCAACAGCTGTCGGACATTCAATGCCATTCTATGCCTAATTAACCTTTTACCACACAATTCTCACAGATGATAACCTTAAAGATGAAGGCTTTTTTGTAGACATTTTGGGAACAGGACAAAATGCAGGTCACAAGCATTTTTCTCCTTTTTCTACATTTTCTGCCCTTTCAAATACTATTTCCCCTATTTAAGCCACATTTGTTTTCTGCAATTGGTTTGGATTTGGACAAGTTCAAAATTTGTTTCTTAAAATTTGTTATTTGGTAAAGAACTTTTTCAGACTTGTATGGTCTTTTTTACCATCTTCCTGTATTCCTTTTCATGCGCGCTAAATGACCCTGTTATGTCCATGTGCCCTAAAACAACCTTCATTCATTCCATTGCCCACCTCTATGTAAGTTGTTATTGTAAAAGAAAGAACAACCATCACAAGTGCTTTCAGTGCTTTCAGAATTAGTGTTTCAGGTGTGTTCAAAAGTTATACATGCATTTTTGGTGACTGTAGATACATGTATATAATCATAGTAGTAATCATAATGGAATATTGTAATGTCAAATATCTGATGATATTATTTACAGTATAACTGTGAACTCACCAACACATAGTACTTAATGATAAAACAACATGAGAAATGTTGCATTTTAACTGCGTAGCAATTCTCGATATAAGAACATTATGACTGGTAACTATTATGATGTTTTTTTTATAACATTTCACAGACAAAAACAGTCTGGTGCTCTACATTGAAGTTACTGTCAGCAACTGCTTTCAATTTGTACTGATATGACAAAAATCATACACATGTATCAACTGGTATTTAATTTTTGTCTGCAAATACTGTAAAATTAACCATGTCTAAAACTCTGTCATCTGGTAGAGGGTTGAAGTGAGAAAGCTGTTTGACATTTACCCTGTGTAAGCATGAGACAGATTATTAACCCCTTTACCACACATTTGAGAGCTTCATCAACCCTGAAGAATGGGTTTGAAAACATTTTTGGAAAAAGAGAAAATGCTGGTAACCAACATTTTCTCCTTTTCCAACAATGTTTTCTACCCCATCAGACAGAAACCATCATTTGAACTACATTTAATTTGCCCTTTGCATATGCTTTCAATTTGGACCAGTCTAACATTTTATGGTTTGGTATAGAGTTAATGAGCACTGTGATAGGAAAGAGCCCATTCCAGAAAGTAATTATCTGATGATGGAAGAATTTGTTTTCTGTTCTGCTAAAAAATAAAGAAGGAAAATAATCAAGTCTTATAAGCTTTTTTTTTCTTTCGGTACATTCGTCTAGAACTCATTTAAACCTTTACAAAATAGTCCCGTTTTAATGACCTTCAGTAAAGGGGCTTTTGAAAACATTGAGGGAAAAGAAGAAAATGCTGGTAACCAGCATTTTCTTCTTTTCCTTCAATGTTCTCTATTCTTTCATTGACACAATGTATGGCTTTAGCCTCATTTACATGTAAGTATGCCATCTGCAAATATTTTCAAGATGGACCAGTCTAGAAATTTGTCGTTTGATACAGAGGTTATTCTCAAACTTATTTCGCTGTAGAGGACTTGGAACACTTCTGTGTGAAAATAGGTAATCAAAATGGATTAGTCCTCTACCAAACAATTCCATGTTATAGTGACCCAAAGGAAGGTTATTTAAAACGTTGTGGGAAAAGGAGTAAATGCTGGTTACAGTCTTTTCTCCTTTTCCAACAATGTTTTCTACCCCATCAAAGACAGAACTAATCATATGAAGTACATTTAATTTGTCCTCTGCGAATGCTTTCAATTCAGACTAGTCTATCATTTTGTGGTTTGGTATAGAGTTAATGACCACTGTGATAGGAGAGAGCCCATCCCAAAAAGTAATTGATCAGGGTCCGTATTCAACAACCATTCTTAAGAACATTCTCAGTCTTATTCTCCAGAATTTTCTAAATTTGAAAGTAACACAACTTCTGATTGGCTGAACCATTTGGTTGTGAGGTTGTAATGTTGAAAATCTTGGAGAACATGACATGGTATATTCTTAAGAATGGTTGGTGAATATCTGATGATGGGAGATACTCCGTTCTGCTTATAAATAAATAAGGGAAAATAATCAAGTTTTGAACACTGTGTTTTTGTCCAGTATATCTGTCTAGAACTCATTTAAGAGGCTTTTGAAAACATCAAGGAAAAAGAAGAAAAAGGAAATACTGATACCAGCATTTTCTTCTTTTCCCACAATGTTTTTCATTCTTTCAAAGACTAAAAACTATCACCTTAGCCTCATATAATAGATATTCAAAATGGATTAGTCTTCTTCCAAACAATCCCATGTTATAATGACCCAAGGGAGGAAGGTTATTGAAAACATTGTCGGTAAAGGAGAAAACTCTCCTAAGCAGATTTTCTAGTCTATCATAGACAGATTTCAATTTTCAGTCACATTTATTTTGTTGTCTGCAAAGTTTTCAATTTTAACAAGTCTGAAATTTTGCCATTTAATCTGTTGTCAGTGAATGCTCTCAATTTGGAGTAGTCTGCAATTTTGTTGTCTGGTAAAGAGTTAATCATTTGATCAAAAGCCTATATAGGGAAATAGTTACCTCTACTAGATGATTAAATCTTGGACTGGGTCATAGCAAAAGCATTTCCAGACAATAATTGAGGTACAAATGATGGATCTGTCTTTGAAAGGACAGAAAACATAATTATGAAAAGGGAAAAATGCTGGTGACCATCACTTTCACCTTTTCCCACAATGTTTTCAATAGAGATTTCCTAGATTCTAAATAGAACATGATTGTTTGGAAAATTGTAAAGATCTCAGCTATCAACCCTTTACCACACAATCCCGAGTTTTAACGACCCTAAGGAAAAAGCCATTTGAAAACATTGTGGAAAAAGGAGAAAATGCTGGAAACTAGTGGTGAAACGGTTTACCGATTAACCGATTAACCGCGGTCTATTCAAAGAAAAAAAACGAAACCGGTTCGAATTTTACCGTATCGGTATTTCTGCAATATGTCAACTTCTCTTAATTGCATCAGAAAATCCGGTTTTCCCAAAAATTCTGTCAGAAATCGATCGTTTTTCAACTTACAGTTCTAAAGATTTCCGAAAGCGAAAGTTGTTTATTTTTTCCACAGACGGTGTCACCGGTGTTTAGGTAAAACTGTGACCACATAAAATTCACGACACGAACTCCAAATAACTGTCGAGCTTTAATGCTTTTGGATCAACGGAGTTTGTATGTTATTCATTTCTTATAACTTTGTTCACACTTATTTTTGCGTTTTCCGGTAGTTAAGCGGCAAAGTTCTGTATTAGTGTTAGTACAGTAAGCAACTGAGTAAGTTAGTGCATTGCACTGTCTACTCTGTTGAGCTCCCGAAGTTCGGTATAGTAGCGGTGGTTTTTATATAAACAAGTACGTTCTTGAAGAAAAAAAATGGCAGACGAAAATCGTCAAGATAGCAAGTGTTAAAGACTAGTCAATTTCAGTTTGTTTTTATTTGTTCATGCAAAAGAATTGCTTTTTAGTTCATTATCTTAAAAGAATGGAAGGGTCCCAAGCACATGTACTAGTTTTCTTTATCACCTTTTGAGCATATGCTACCCTAACAGTGACTACAAGTGGTCAGATATGCTAAATGTCAGCATATACAGCATATTGCAATACGTATTGCAATACGGGTCAGCCATATTGCAATATATTGCAATACGCTTTTTACCGTATTGTTTCACCCCTACTGGAAACCAGCATTTTCTCCTTTTCCCACAAAGTTTTCTACCCTATCAATGGCAAATATCATATGAACTAAATTTAATTTGTTGTCTGCAAATGCTTTCAGTTTGGTGGTGTGCAAAATTTTGTCGTTTGGTAGAGAGTTATAGACGTTATACTGAGAACTGTCCAGAGCACATGGTAGATAGCTCTGTACATTTTTTATTCTTTACCACATGACAAAACTCCAGACTGTTCCAAATTCAAAGCACTAGCAGGTGAAAAATTTGATGTTGCTGAAATGATGGGGTTTTAGTTTGATAGGATAGAAAACACTGTGGAAAAAAGAAATGACTTGGTACTAGCATGTCCTTTTTTCCAGCAATGTTTTCAAGTCTTCATCCTCAGAGTTATTAACCCCAGATTGTGGGCTAAGGGGTTAGCACTAACTAATGACCGGCTGTTGTCTGCAAAAGCTTTAAACTTGTATAAGTCTAAAGTTATGTTGTTTGGTAAGCAGGTTAACCCTTTACCAGATGACAAAACTTTAGCCTTGTCCAAATTGAAAGCATTTCCAGACGACAATTTCAGTGCGGCTCAAATGGTGCAACTTTGCTTTGATGGGGTGGAAAACATTGTGGGAAAAGGAGAAAATGCTGGTTACCAGCATTTTCTTTTCCCACAATGTTTTCAAAAGGCTTCTTTCCCGGGGGCATCAAAAGGCGTCATTGTGCAGTAAAGGGTTAAGGCAGTTACCCCTAAGTAGCGTCCTCCACATCTGCATATTGTGTTTGTTGCATAATTTCAAAATGATAGCAGTAAAATGTAGGACTTCTCAACACAAATATGAGCCATGCTCTGGCAAATGGGAGCTTGATGCATCTCCGTGATGCATTATAAGAAGCAAGTCATCACATAATTATGGATCCATAATAGCCACATTTTTTAACAACCGACTTAATCAGAGTAGAATGGTCCTTGGACATGCAAAAAATTGACCGAAAGCGAAAAGTTTCTACTCAGGTCAGCCTGCGCAGGCTGACCTGGGTCAATACTTTTGCAGATGCATTAAGCCCCCTTTTCAAAAAACATGGATCTCATTTATAGTGCACAGACAGACTGAAAACTGGAGAAACAGGCTGGTTCCAGTGTACTCCTGAAAATTATGTTTTGCTGACTTTAAAGATAGTCCACAAGACAAGTGAAAGGAATAAGTTTCAATTTCAATATTATTTCATTCAAACTTTTATTTGAAAATATCTTGCACAAAATAACTGCACAACTCTTTTGTTGTTCTCTGACCTCTTGATTGCTTTGCTTAGCTTTACGTTTTTGTCCACATTACAAAGAAAGTAGTCTTATCTGGGTAGTACAAATATTTTCAAAGATATTCTGACTAGACAGTCAACTACGCTAAACTGCAATAGGGACTGAAAAACTTTCTCTCTTAACCCTTCACCACACAATCGCAACTTTAAATGACCTTGAGGAGAAACCCTTTTGAAAACATGGCGGGTGTAACCAGCATTTTCTCCTATTCCCACGATGTTTCCTACCCTATTCAGGACATCATTAAATCATCATCTGCAAATGATCTCCGTTTGGACAAGTCTACAGTTTTCTTGTTTGGTAAAGAGTTAAGCACTTTGAGGAATAAACAGAATAAACAACTGGGCCATTTTTAACAAGAGACTTTGTAGATGAGAAATGGTTTTTCCCTGGCATGGATGGTAGAACAAAGGTACAAAAAAAGAAATTACCGTACTATACAAGCATTGTTTCATGATTGATATGGCACATATCTTAACATAACCAGAAACATAAAAAAAGAAAGTCAGAATCAGTGAAACTTGAACATTTTCTTCTGAGAGAACTTGAAAATGAAATTACTGAGGTAATCATGTTACTGAGAAGAATAACAAGTCAGTGGGGCATGTTTTGAATACACAATACACAAAAGACGCCTTGTTGGTTTTACCCTTCCAAACCCTACCTCCAACCTATGTTCAATGCTCCAATCAGACAGAGTCATTATGTCTAGCCCTGTTATTCTTGGCCTATGTACATACTTGTTGCAGCCACTAGTTGACCAAACAAAAACTTAAAATCTGTGTAGGCTTATTATCTTCCGCTAGGTGGTTTTTTTCAACCACATAACCTATCTGATATGGGCATTGTGGGTACAGAACTGGACCAGTTTTCAAGGTGGCAAAACACTGCAACGAATTTCAAAATACATACATACATTTACTAAATAAAACTTACCTTGTACGATTCATCAAGCCATGGTTAGCTAGCATATAATTTATGCACCAGCCATTTATAAACATAGCCCATATAAACTTATAAAGCTTCAACATACATACATACATTTACTAAATAAAACTTACCTTGTACGATTCATCAAGCCATGGTTAGCTAGCATATAATCTATGCACCAGCTATTTATAAACATAGCCCATATAAGCTTTCCCAAACGACAAATTTTAGACCCTTCCAAACTGAGAGAGTTTGCAGAGGACAATTTCAAATTTGATGAAAATGGCGGAAAGTTCTCCAAAGGGGTAAAAAAAACTGTGGGAAAAGGAGAAATTGCTCGTTACGAGCAATTTCTCCTTTTCCGACAGTGTTTTCAAAAGACTTGCACTGCAGACACGTGAAAACCAGGGCTTGTTTGGGAAAGGGTTAGAAAAAGCCCTGGTTTCAGCCCAGCAAAGTGGGGATGTTATTTTTGTTGTCAGTCTGTTGCACAAATCCTGGTTTTCCCTGTGTCTGTATTTAGAAACTATCTACAGAGATTTGCAGTACACAGTTGGTATCAAAAAAAAAAAATTTTCCCCCATTTGAAATCATCTTGTTTTTTAAGCAACTTGTAGCAAAAAACTGACTTGATTTTTCCACATATTATCTATTGCCATTTTCCGCCAGCACTTTTTAAGCGGCAATGTACGTACAGTGTATTAATATTTATCCTGTACAGGATAGTAATAAATCATAGCAGACGGGTCAAATCTTCCAAGAATACTGACATGTGCAGACAACAGTATAGGCTTGCAAAGACAGCTGTTCATGGTCTGCTACAAAATTCCAACATTTTAATGACATTAAGGGAGAAGGCTCTTGCAAACTAGAGGCCCTTGAGGGCCTGAAATCGCTCTACTGGCAGCGAGTTTGCTTCTTTTTTTAGCATACATTATGAATTCATGATGCAAAAAGAGGAAAGACAAACATCCCCCCCCCCCCAAAAAAAAAGGAGGTATTGTTGAAACTGGGCTTGAACCCACTTAGAAAGCACAAGTAGGCATGTTGAATTGAACAAATAGTGACAAAAAATTGAAGTACAATTTCTCAAAACCACCTGTTTGAAATCCAGCCAAATTTGATAGGGTTTCAGTACTCTTGTATTAAACAATCCCTGAAAATTTCAAAGAAATGGACTAATAATGTGGACTGTGTTGAGTAAACAATACTAAGTCTTCAAATGGCTGCTTTTCCTTAAATGATTGCTAGATTTTCTTCATTTTTATTAGAGTTCAATCCCTTGATGACACAAAAAATCTTTGCAAGTTTCAAAACAATTGGATCGAAAATGGGGACTTAACTGCGTAAAAAAGAAATGTAAATTTTCAACTTTAAATGGCTCCTTTTCCCATACTAATTGTCGAATGTTTTTCAGAATCGATAGAGTTCAAGCCATTGATAATATAAAGCAACTGTGCAAGTTTAATGAAAATTCGACCACAAATGCCTTGTCGTAGCGTAAACAAGAAATGTAAATTTTTCAATTTAAATGGCTCCTTTTCCCATACTGATTGTCAAATTTTTGTCAAAATCAATAGTGTTCAAGCTTTTGATGATACAAAGCAACTGTGCAAGTTTCATGAAAATCCAATTACAAATGCTGAATTTATCGCGTAAACAAGAAATGAACATTTTGAACTTTAAATGGCTACTTTTCCCACATTGATTGTCAGATATTTTTTAAAAATCAATAGGGTTCAAGCTATTGGTAAGATAAACAAACTGTGCAAGTTTCACGAAAATCTGACCACAAACGTAGACTAAAACACATAAACAAGAAAAGGAAATGTTGAACTTTAAATGGCTGCTTTTCCTACACTGATTGTCAGATTTTTTTCAAAATCAATAGGGTTCAGGCTTCCGATGAGATAAACACACTGTGCAAGTTTCACGAAAATCTGACCACAACTGCAGACTTTATTGCGTAAACAAAAAATTGAAATTTTAATGAAAGCCAGTATCTGACATCGCTTTCAATATTATTTCAGTTATATCATGCCGACAGTTCACTTTATGTACACTGTATTACTTCCGGTAGAAGTCTTTTTTGTTGGTTATGCAGACTTTCTTTGTGAAAACATTATGGCAAAAGGATAAATTACTCATACTGAGCAATTTCTCCCTTTTCCACTGTTTTATCTTGTATTCAAAGATTGAGCTTGTTACTTATATTTTACAAGGGTATTTTCAAAGTCCTTTGGTGTGAAATCTGTCTCAGGAGGAAATGAGTTAACTCTGTACCACACAATAACAAGAGGGCCATGATGGCCCTGGGTCGCTCACCTTAGTAGAGTGCCATAAAGGTTTTTCTTTAATTTGACCATGTGACCTAGTTTTTGACCGCAGGTGACCCAATTTCAAACTCATATTTCATGAAGACAAACATTCTGACCAATTTTCAAGTCAATTGAGCAAAAAGTGTGGCCTTGACTGCCCTAAAGATATTTCTTTAATTTGACCTAGTGACCTAGATTATGACCCCAGGTGACCCAAATTTGAACTGGTCTTTGACTATATCAAAAGAAACATTTTAACCAATTTTCAAATCAAATGAATAATAAATGTGGCCTCTAGAGTGCCCACTAGCTATTTCTTTAATTTGACCAAGTGACCTAGTTTATGACCCCAGTTGACCCAAATTCAGACTCATGTGAGATTTTACAAAGACAAACATTCTGACCAGTTTTCAAGGCAATAAAGCAAATAATGTGGCCTCTAGAGTGCCCACAAGGTATTTCTTTATTTTGACCTAGTGACCTAGTTTATGGTTCCAGGTGACCTAAATCCAAACTCATCTGGTATTTCATCAAGACAAACATTCTGGCCAAATTTCAGGTCATTTGAGCGTTAAATGTGGCCTCCAGAGTGCAAACAAGGTATTTCTTTGACCCAGTGAACTGGTTTATGACCCAAGTTGACCCAAATTAATCTTATGTGAGACTTTATAAAGACAAACTTTCTAACTAATTTTCAAGGCAATTGAGCAAATAATGTGGCCTTGAGAGTGCCAACAAGGTATTTCTTTAATTTGACCTAGTGACCTAGTTTATGACCCAAGATGACCCAATTTTGAACTCAATGAACTTGTTGCACTTAGAAGGGCAAACAAACTTAGAAGAGAATCACTATATACCAAATATCAAAGCTCTACGCCTTCTAGTTTTAAAGAAGAATTTTAAAGTTTTCCTTCTTTGTTCCTATGTTCGAACTTGTGATCCCCGGGGCGGGGCCAGTTTTGACCCAGGGGCATCATATGAACAAACTTGGTAGAGGTCCACTACGAAATGCTACATACCAAATATCAAAGCTCTACACCTTCCCATTTAAGAGAAAAAGAAATTTAAAGTTTTCCTTCTTTGTTCCTATCTTCGAACTTGTGACCCCCGTGGCGGGGCCAGTTTTGACCCAGGGGCATCATATGAACAAACTTGGTAGAGGTCCACTCTAAGATGCAATATACCAAATATCAAAGCTCCACACCTTTCGGTTTCAGAAAAGAAGAATTTTAAAGTTTTCCTTCTTTGTTCCTACGTTCGAACTTGTGACCCCAGCGGCTGAGCCAGTTTTGACCCAAGCAGCATCCTTGGAACAAACTTGGTAGAAGTCCACCAGGAGATGCTACATACCAAATATCAAAGCTCTATGCCTTCCCATTTAAGAGAAAAAAAAAATTAAAGTTTTCCTTCTTTGTTCCTATGTTTGAACTTGTGACCCCCGAGGCAGGGCCAATTTTGACCCCATGGGCATCATATGAACACACTTAGTAGAGGTCTACTAGGCGATGCTACATACCAAATATCAAAGCTCTACGCCTTCCAGTTTCAGAGAAGATGATTCTTAAAGTTTTCCTTCTCTGTTTCTATGTTTGAACTTGTCAACTTTTGCCCCAAAGGCATCATATGCACAAACTTGGTAGAGATCCACTAGAAGATGCTACATACCAAATATCAAAGTTCTACACCTTCCTGTTTCAGAAAAGAAGATTTTTAAAGTTTTCCTTCTTTGTTCCTTTGTTGGAAATTGTGACCCCCGGGGCAGGGACAGTTTTGACCCCAGGGGCATCATATGAACAAACATGGTAGAGGTCGACTAGGAGATGCTACATGCCAAATATCAAAGCTCTACGCCTTCCAGTTTCAGAGAAGATGATTTTTAAAGTTTTACCTCTTTGTTCCTATGTTCGAACTTGTGACCCCCAGTGCATGGCCAGTTTTGACCCCAAGGGCATCATATGAACAATTTGGTAGAGGTCTACCACGAGATGCTTCATGCCAAATATCAAAGCTCTTTACCTTCTAGTTTTAGAGAAAATGATTCTTAAAGTTTTCCTTCTTTGTTCCTATGTTGGAAATTGTGACCCTCGGGGTGGGGCCAGTTTTGACCCCAAGGGCATCATATGAACAAACCTGGTAGAGGTCCACTAGGAGATGCTATATGCCAAATATCAAAGCTCTACACCTTCAAGTTTCAGAGAAGAAGATTTTTAAAGTTTTCCTTCTTTGTTACTATGCTCAAACTTGTGACCCCCAGGGCAGTGCCAGTTTTGACCCCAGGGGCATCATATGAACTAACTTGGTAGAGGTCCACTAGGCAATGCTACATACCAAATATCAAAGCTCTACGCCTTCCAGTTTCAGAGAAGATGATTTTTAAAGTTTCCCCTCTTTGTTCCTATGTTCGAACTTGTGACCCCCGGGGCAGGGCCAGTTTTGACCCCATGGGCATCATCTGAACAAACTTGGTAGAGGTCCACTAGGAGATGCTTCATGCCAAATATCAAAGCTCTATGCCTTCCAGTTTTAGAGAAGATTTTTAAAGTTTTCCTTCTTTGTTCCCATGTTGGAAATTGTGACCCTCGGGGTGGGGCCAGTTTTGACCCCAAGGGCATCATATGAACAAACTTGGTAGAGGTCCACTAGGAGATGCTACATGCCAAATATCAAAGCTCTACGCCTTCAAGTTTTAGAGAAGAAGATTTTTAGTTTTCCTTCTTTGCAACTATGCTCAAACTTGTGACCCCCGGGGCGGAGCCAGTTTTGACCCCAGGGGCATCAAATGAACAAACTTGGTAGAGGTCCACTAGGACATGCTACATACCAAATATCAAAGCTCTGCACCTTCTAGTTTCAGAGAAGAAGATTTTCAAAGATTTTGCTTTTTTTTTCCCTTTTTGTTGCCATGGCAACCAGACTTGTGGGTGGAATTCAATTCTTTGAACAATTTTTGTAGAGCTTCACCCAAGGAACATCCCTGCCAAGTTTCATCAAGATTGGCCCAGTGGTTTAGGAGAAGAAGATGTTTAAAGAAATTGTTGACGGATGACGGACGCCGGACATAGGGCGATCACAATAGCTCACCTTTAGCACATTGTGCTAAGGTGAGCTAAAAATCGTAGACTTGTCCAAATTGAAAGCATTTGCAGACAATTTAACTCTAAATCCTACAAAATTGTAGATTTGTCCCAGTTTAAAGCATTTGCAGACAACAATTTAAATGTGGCTCAAATGATGGGATTTGTCTTTCATAGGGTAGAAAATATTTTGGGAAAGGGAGAAAGTGCTGGTTACCAGCATTCTCTGCTTTTCCCACTATGTTTTCAAAATGACTCTTTCTCAGGGTCGTTAAAGCCTAGGATGGTGTGGCAAAGGGTTAAGCACTTATGGTGGAAAGTAACACCATTTTTATGTCTCTATAGTACAGGGCTTTTGATTGGTTGATTGTATGGTGTTTTACACCGTTTTCAACATTATGTCGGTCACGGCGGCCAATGCACCTATCCCTGATTTCCTGTAGTCTCTTTTTACTGGTACTTTGCACTGTATTCTTCCCAAGTTGTTGCCTGCTTTCCAACATAACTGTCGTTGAAACAATAGCCAGTGGTGAGAGAAGAATGAATCCTGTCGCAATGACTATGATCATTCCTCAGGAAGGATTGGACGAGCTGGGAATTCAAACCAGTGAACCCCTTGTTTAAAGTCCTGCACGCTAGCAACTGCACTACTGGGGCTCAGCACAGGGCTTTTGAAAGCACTAAAGGAGGTGTGATTGCTTGAAACAAGCAAATGCTCAACTCTGCACCAAACAATAAAATAACAGACTTGTCCAAATTGAAAGCATTTGCAGACAACAAATTAGATGTAGCTCAAAAATGATTACCTTCTTTGAAATAGTAGAAAGTAATGTGGGAAAAGGAGAAAATGGTGGTTGCTAGCATTTTCTCCCTTTCCCACAATGTTTTCAAAAGCCATTGTTCCCTAGGGTAGTTAAAGCTCAGGAGTGTGTGGTGAAGGTTTAATGTAAATGCCACTTTTTAATACCGTATGTCTCTGCAGTGGGTAGCTTTTGAAAACTTGGGGGACAAGGAGCGTTTGTGTAATGTAAGCAATGACTTCTTTTTCCACGTAATGATTAATCAAATAGATAATTCCAAATATTGCATTTGGGCTGAAGGACCTATATGTTGTTAGACTGGTTATAATTTGTGTTTTACACTGTTTTCAACATTTTTTCAGTCATATCACAGTGAGAGTACACCTACCCATGCTTTTGTGGTGACTAATGCCTCTTTTACCATAGATCATTTTGACCACCATGCGATGTGGAAACTAATTTTTTGTTTTTTTAATGTTTTGGTAATTTCTTGCACGATATATGTACTACCTACCAAAAGAGGTGATTTCTTTTTGTTTTAAATTGCTACAAATGGGATATTTGTGGTATTTTAGTCAAGTATTTTATATTTACCTCAGTAACCCTGTCACAAACTACAAATTTTAGACTCGTCTAATTTTAAAACATCTACAGATGACAAATTTAAACTTTGTGCCAGTGGACTCATGTTCCCTGTTAGGGTAGAAAACATGGGGAAAACTAAAAAATGCTGGTTGTCAACATTTTTTTTTCCTCATTTTTTTAGCCCTTCTGGCTGTAAGCCAGCAGAGCTTATGTCATGGTGTGGTTTCCGTCGTCCGTCAGTACGTCTTTTTCTTGTTTACGCAATGAAGTCTGCATTTGTGGTCGTATTTTCATGAAACTTGCAAAGTTTGTTTATGTCATCAATAGCTTGAACCCTATTGATTTTAAAACAAGAGGACCATGATGGTCCTATATCGCTCACCTGAGTACCAAGCAGTAAAGGTTTACAATGAAGATAAATACCAAATATCGAAGTGCAAGGCCAAAGCTCTAGGTCTTCTTGGTTTAGACAAGAAGATAATCTTTCTCACCTAAACCCGGTTATATAAATATTTGTGAGAAGTTTGAATGATATTTGTCCAATAGTTGTTGAAAAATAGGGAGAACAAGAAATTTCATCAAAGGAAAATAACTTTGTAAAAAATCAATGAACTGTCACCAAAATATAATATGCACATTCTTGCTTGGCACCGAGTCTCTCTAAAGTTTGAATGAAATCTGTCCTGTTGTTGTTGAGAACTAGCTCTGGCAAGAAAATGCTACAGAAAGACATGGATGGATGGATGGACCGACAAGCCGACTCCTACATACCTCCAGAACAGAGTTTTGAAGGAATAATAACAAAGCCCTAGGCCTTTTGGTGTGTGGCAAAAAGTTGCCCGATTTGAACAAACTTAGTAGAGAATGTTTGCCGATTCAAGACTTTCTATACAAGTTAGTATTATAATGTTGTTAAATACACCAACAACTACAGCAGCTGTCCAGGGACATGTTCATGGGTAATTGCTATTGTAAACACATAAACAATGTATTTACACTTGCAATAGTCTTGCACCAACCTTTCAATGCATCCAGCTTACAAAAATTTGACCTTCAAGTGTGACATTGACCTTGGCCCTACCTGAACAGATCTTTCAAATGGTACTTCAATTCATGGTGGAGTATATGCCCAAAATCTATCGAGGGGGTGCCATAAACTTATTTATAAATTAAGACAAACACCACAAACTGAAGAACAAAAATTATAATGACTTCTAAGACTTACAAGATAAAATCTGTACCACAGAGTTAAATGAATGAACAAAAATGAACTCCAAATACAATGAACACAATGTTCAAAGATACATCCAAACAGCCAGAGAGAAAAATGCTGTCAAAGCCTTTAACCCTTTACCACACGGCAAAATTTTAGATCTGTCCAAATTGAAAGCATTTGCAGACAACATATTCATATTGGCTCAAGTGACAAAATATTTCTTTGATAAGGGAGAAAACTTTGTGGGAAAAAGGAGAAAATGCTGGTTACCAGCATTTTTTCCTTTTCCAACAATGTTTTCAACAGTTTTCACAGAATGTTTCTCATCATGTGACTTAGCGCATATTGTCAAGGTTCTGCAACTTATAGCTGCATCATGGTAAAAGGGGTCTTCATGTTATATTTCATTTTTCACCAATATCTCTTTAATTACTGGACATATCTCAACAGATTTGGATGAAATTTTCACACATCAAGTGACCTAGCGCATATTGTCAGGGTTTTGGAATTTATTGCTGTGTCATGGAAAAAGGGGGCTTCATATCAAATTTAAACTGCATCCGTCCGTCCTGAATAGATAAAAGGAAAAAATGATCAGGTGGGAACCAAGGCTAGGGGTACGAGACAGGATGTTTTATCAGACAGTGTAGATAAAGATCAGACTGCAGTTGGATCTTGGATGTATATGCCTTATATTCTGCAAGATAGTATTGCCTACAACACAGTCTTGAAATGCATATTACTTGGTCTATCTTTATCTCTTTACCAAACAAAAATTTGAGACTGGTCTATAATTCAAAGCATTTGCAGACAACCAAATAAATTTGTCTCAAAAAATGAACTTAGATTTGGGATGGGTAGAGAACATTGTGGAAAAAGTTAAAAAAATCCTGGTTACCCGAGTGCTTGGCCCAACTGATATTTAAACTTGACATATCTGCATAGCTAGCCCTGTAGGTAATGAGCTAACAGGCTTGGCTCAAATCATTAACAAACAACAAAATTTAATCCTTAAACCCAAAGGCCATTTTCATTCCAGAATGAGTCCAACATGATAACAACTTCGTGAGTGCCTTTTGTCTACAGTGTTTCAACAAAGCAGACAGTATAGATCGATGATCGGACTGCACATTTTGTGCAGTCTGATCTTGATCTACACTAGACACAAAGGCAACTATAGAAGTGAAAGGCGCTTAAAGGGTTAAGACTTGTCGAAATTAAAACCATTTGCTGACAACAAAATAAATGTAACTCAAAAATTTAAATTTGATTTTGGTTGGGTGGAAAACATTGTGGAAAAAGGAAAACATGCTGGTTACAAGTATTTCCTCTTGTGGATAGACGGACGCTGGACAACGACGAATCACAATACCTCACCCAGCACTTCGTGCTCAGGTGAGCTAACAAATAGGCCTAACCATTGTCTGTGGCTTGTGATAAACGACATAAAAATGATGTTTCATAACATTTTGTCCTGTAGTTAAAGAGATATTAATCCATAATGAAAATATATGTGAAGCCCCCTTTTTCCATGACACGACATTTAATCAAAAAAGCTAAACTAATGATATTGGCGGACTATCATAAGGAACACATGAATGAAGTTTCACAAATTTTTGTCCAAGATTTTGAGTTGAAGATACATGTATATTGATCCTTAACAGAAATATACATGAAGCCCCTTTTTCCTATGAGACAGTATTTGAGATCAAAAAGGGAAAAAACCCAATAAATATCAGTGGAAATCATTAGGAACACCTGTACGAATTTCTATTAGTTTCTGTCAAGGATTTTAGAAGATATCTGTCCTGAAAGATGGACAAACAGATGGTCATTGGTCTATGACGAAATTAAACATTTAGCCCCCTTCTTCAATGACATGGCGTTTCATGAAATAAAAACAAATAACTATTGTCTGTCTTATGGTCATATATATTTTGACCAAGTTTGGTGCTGATTGGTTAATATTTGTAGATGCTAGAGTGTAAACAAAGTCAAATATAGCAATTTTTCTAATTCAAGGGCAAATAACTCCAGTTGTTCTGGTCCGATTAGACCTATAATCGAACTCATTCGAGGAATTATGGTCACATACACTTTGACCAAGTTTGGTGCTGATTGGTTAATATTTGTAGATGCTAGAGTGTAAACAATGTCAAATATAGCAATTTTTCTAATTCAAGGGCAAATAACTCCAGTCGTTCTTGTCCGATTAGACCCATAATCGAAGTCATCCGCGATCTTATGGTCATATACATTTTGACCAAGTTTGGTGCTGATTGGTTGATATTTGTAGATGCTAGAGTGTAAACAAAAAAATGTGGACGGACGATTAAGTCTGCATCTGTAGTCGGATTTTCGTGAAACTTGCAGGGTTGTTTATCTAATCAATAGCTTGAACCCTATTGATTTTAAAACAAATCTGACAATCAGTGTAGGAAAAGCAGCCATTTCAAGTTCAACATTTTAATTTCTTGTTTACGCCATAAAGTCTGCAGTTGTGCTTGGATTTTCGTGAAACTTGCAGCGTTTGTTTATCTCATCAATAGCTTGAACCCCATCGATTTTGAAAAAGATCTTACAATCAGTGTAGGTTAAGCAGCCATGTAAAGTTCAAAATTTCAATTTCTTGTTTACGCTACAAAGTCTGCAGTTGTGGTCAGATTTTCGTGAAACTTGCACAGTTTGTTTATCTCATCAAATATAAGTTACTCGAGTATATCAAATTCATCTTTTTCGTATGGGTCTTCAAAGTAATCCAGGCTGTCATCTGTGTCTGTCTCTGGGGCAGATAAGGCAGGCCGTGCTGAATTGGGAGCTTTCTCTGTAGGCAGCTTTTTGGTTTTCTTTTTCTCTGTAACAGGAACAAAACTGGTAATTAAGTCTGATAGAATAAGTACATGTACTGTATAAAAAATGTGTGTGTCTGTTGACATTTGTAACAATATTTGAGCCATATCGCACAAGACTGAAAACCACTGACCATTTTCCCATATAAAATTCTATGAAATAATTTTCAGCAGTGAAATGACTGTTATCAATTCTCAAAAAAAAATTTAACTCTTCCATGACATTTCTCAAGGTGTAACAGTATACTTCAATTGCTTTGGAAGCCTATTTTGGTCAAAGATTAGTATCAGGTAGCAGATGGTGTAGATCAAAAATCAGACTGTACATTTTGTGTAGTCTAATCTTGATTTACACTATCCGCTAGATATCCAAATCGACACTGGCAGCAAAAGAGTTAATTAAGCAGTGATTCAATCACAAGATTTCAGGCCCTGTATATTTCCAAATGACCCTCTGGGCTTGCCATAATGTGCATGCAAAGAATACAAACTAGTCCTCATGTACAGATGTGAATACTTCCAAGGGTTGACCATGCTCATCACGGGATTCAGATCCATAACCTCTGATGTCAGAGGCCAATACTCTATTCCTGACTGTTGTACTTTGATGGAAGAGCTTTGAAAGGCAATGTATATATGCCAAAAAGGGCCTGACAGTTCAGTGCCTTGATCCAATGATGATTATAAAATTATAAGCAGTGCCATGAAATTCATGAGCCATTTCTCAAGAATGCTTTCACTGACCAGAATATTTGTTGACACTTTTTTTACATTGCCCTCAGCTGTTATTTTAATCTTATCACAGCAACTCACTCCTTGGTATCTTCTTTCCTTTGTAATGAGAGAACTAGGCTGAGACTATACAGTTCCTTGCCTAAGGACAGTCTAATGTGGCTTGCACTGCCAGCAGAAAATGAACATGGGTTTTTTGATTTCAAGTCTTATGACTTGTCACTGAGCCACAGAATACCCCTGTAAATGAATCAAGTCACAGATAATTTATTATGCTTGTATGTTGGGTGTTTTACACAAATTTAAACAGTACTTCAGTTACATTATGCTGACCAGTGCGCCCTTCTAGATATTCTATCTTATAGTCCTATGATGCACAACATTTTTACTCCAGGTTGGGATACAAAAAATGTGCAACAGATCTTAATCCTTTCCCAAACGAAAAATATTAGACCCTTCCAAACTGAAAGCATCTGCAGACGATAAATTTAAAAGTGGTACAAATGAACTGAAATTTTTTGACAGGGTAGAAAACATTGTGGGAAAAGGGGAAAATGCTGGTTACCAGCATTTTCTCCTTTTCCCACAATGTTTTCACAAGGCAACTTCCTCATGGTCGTGAAAACAAGGGACTGTTTGGTAAAGGGTTAAATCTACACTGTCTGTTGTAATTCGAGACATCCTGGCCAAAAAATAGTATACAAATATTGCGTTGCTTACCTGGTACACAGACTCTTTATCGTATGACATTACTGTCTTGTCCATATCGAAAGCATTTCCAGATAAGCAATTAAACATGGTTTTCACAAAGATTTGTCTTTGAACAAGTAAAAAGCACTGTGGGAAAAGAAAATACTGGTAACCAGTATTTTGTCCTCTACCCACAATTATTTCAAAAGGCTTCTTCCTCAGGGTCATGGGCTCCTGCTTGGCTCAGTGGTAAAGTGTAGAACTTGTAACCTGGAAGTCCCATGTTCCAGCTTCACTGGGCGCACTGAGTTTTCTTACGGCAAGGCACTTCAGAGTGCTAGCCTAGACCTGGTGAAACCCATTAAATATGTGAATATGTAAGCTGCCGCTGAGATAAAAGGGGAAATAATGTTGAAAGCAGTGCAAAACACCATGAAGTAAAATAATCTTCAGGGTCACACAAAACAGAGGGTTGTCAGGTAAAGAGTCATGGGTGAAGAGAACAAAACTCACTGTTATAGACAAATGGTTTTCTTTCATCATATGTATCAGAGTCTGAGGAACTGTCCACATATCTTTCATGGTCAACAAATATCCATGTGGGCTATGAAAAAAAAAGTCCAATCTGAAATCTTTACCAAATGATCCGATTTTGAACTCGACCAAATTGAAAGATTTTGCAGATGACAAAAAGAAAATCCAGCTCAAATGATAATTTCTATCTGTGATGGGGTAGAAAGCATTGTGGGAAAAGGAGAAAATGCTGGTTACCAGCATTTTCTCCTTTTCCAATAATGCTTTCAAAAGCCTCCTCTTTTAGAGTCATTAAAACTCCGAATTTTGTGGTAAAGGGTCATAGTTAACCCCTTTTCTTCAACACATACACAACATAACAAAAATTTCCTATTAACCCTGTACCAAACAATCCCAGGCTTTAACAACCGAGGGGAAGACACCTTTTGAAAACATTGTGGGACAGGGAGATAATGCTGGTAACCAGCATTTTCTCCTTTTCCCACAATGTTTTCTACCATTACAAAGACAAATCCCATCATGTAAGCCACACTTCATTTGTCGTCTGCAAATGCTTTCAATTTGGTCTTGTCCAAAAGTTTGTAGCTTGGGAAAGAGTTAAATAATATTGCCATACTAAAGCTCTTTTTACGGTCTATTTGTGGTTGTATTTTGCACTAGAACTCTTTGTCTTCCATTCAGCCTGTTTCAGAAACTTGTCCTCTGTCTAACATTTACATATCCAACTAAATGAAAAAAAAAATTTTTTCTGAATTTGATAACAGCTAATCCAAGGGTAGTTTTTCAAATGAACTATCAAAGCTTCACCATGCATAGTAACTGTTGTTAAATCTGAATTTGTTTACTCATCAGATTGTTTTTCCACGTAACGATAAAAAAATTTTGGACTTGTAAAAATTGTAATACAAAATGCTGATGTTTTACATTATTACTGATTCTTAATTCTGAAAACAATGATTTCCCTTGCCTGACTGTTTGGAAAACTCTTTTTTTTGCAGCTAGGAATGTACTCTGTCATGGGCTGCAAAATCAATTGTCTGTGTTTTGTCAAACAACAAATGCAGACAAACAAAATTTCAAGAAAACTGCTCTTGTGTCCCTTTCATCCAAATGCAGAACAAATTTTTCATTTATGCATAAGTAAAGTAAACAATGAAATTTGCCATCCCCAACCATCACTGTAAGCATTCAATTATCTCTTTACCAAACTATAAAAATTTGGACTGAGCCAAATTGAAAGCTTTCCCAGATGACAAATTCACTGTTGCAAAAATAATGATTGCTCTCTTTGATAGGGTAGAAAACATTGTGGGAAAAGGAGAAAATGCTGGTTACCAGCATTTTCTCCTTTTCCCACAATGTTTTCAAAAGCTTTCATCCCTAGGGTCGTTAAAAGTCGGGATTGTGTGGTAAAGAGTTAAAATAAAATTTTCACAAATAATACTGAGGGTGCACTCCATCATTCTGTACAACCAACTAAACTACATACCTTCTTTTTAGCTCTCAATAATCTAGTCCATCTCCCTTTTACATGTTTATGAAGTGAGACAAGTACTTCTTGGGCTTTCACTGCCACTCTACATTTAGCTGGGGTTATCTTATCAAACAGTTCTATGTGGAAAGCATATTTTATCCCTTTTACTGTATCCCTAGAAATATGAGGTACAAGTATTATTAGATTTGTAACAGAATCTAAGATATCATGCACTCAGCATCCTTTACAAACAAAACAAAAAAAATCTTAAAACAGTCTCTAGTTTTATCAATGCAAATGAAGAAAGCCTCTGAAAACAATGTATTCAGTTCTGTGGGTGATATTAATCCTTTTTTCTCAAATCAGTACAGTTTTAAAAAATGCTGTAGGTTTTGCATGATTTCTTCTTGAAGTTGGATCTGTCTTGGTTTATCCACTGGCCCCTGTGATTCCTGATGTTAGGTTGGATTTTTTGTTTGTGGAGATCATTTGACAACAACGCTTCTTTGGTCTATCTTTTATTTTAGGTGTACACAAAGTTTATAAAAAAACATTTGCTAACCTTTTTCGACATAATAAGCAACGTTTGTTTCATCCGCAGTTGCTGCGTAATTACATGGTTCTCTGTTTTTCAGATGCTATACATGGCATTGATTGGAGCCAAGAATTAGTGTACATTTTTTCTAAATTCCCAGAAAAATTATAAATAGCTGTAAAAGGATTTTCTCCTTGCAACATAACTGCTTTTAGAAGGAAAAGGATTACTTTATTTGTATTCAACTGTATGGTTGTATGGTGTTTAACGCTGTTTTCAAAATTATTTCAGTTATATCGCAGCGGCAAGTGCACCTATCCATGCTTTCCTGGAGTTTCTTGTACTAGTACTACACACAATATTCTTTCCAAGCCACTGGCTGCTTTCCC
The DNA here is from genome assembly GCA_945859785.2 of Tridacna gigas. Taxonomy (NCBI): domain Eukaryota; kingdom Metazoa; phylum Mollusca; class Bivalvia; order Cardiida; family Cardiidae; genus Tridacna; species Tridacna gigas. Next base: position 53,744,887 of record OX244034.2, read on the forward strand.
ACATAGCCATTGTTGAAACAATGGTCGCGGTGAAAGAGGAATGAATCCTGTCGCAATCACTATCATCAGTACTCAGAAAGAAATTGGCCAAGCCAGGGATCGAACCAGCGACCTCCTTTTCTCAAGTCCTGCACGCTACCAACTGAGCTATGTGGACTCCACTTATATGTACTCATGTTTATTTATGTAATTGACCTTTGATAATGTGCACTCACATTTTTTTTCCAAGTGCATGAAAATTAAGCTCACATTCTCCAATTATGACTCACATTTTGTGAGTAACTATATGGGAATTTTGAACCCTGAGTATTTGGATCCAAGTTATACTGTCCTATAATGAACCTTATGATCAGTCAAATCATTTGCTGATATGTTCTGTATTCAACGCATTGGATTAAAATTTATCATTCCACATCAAACGCAAAGTAATGTTTCAGTACACTATGGTACATTTATCATCCCAATATTTAAATGTTTACCACATAATCCCGACTTTTAAAGACCCTGAGATGGAAGCCTTTTGAAAACATTGTGGGAAAAGAAGAAAATGCTGGTAACCAGCATTTTCTCCTTTTCCCACCATGTTTTCTACTTTTCCAAAGAGAAATTTCAGCTTCTGACTCACATTTATTTTGTCGTCTGCAAAAGCTTTCAATTTGGCCAAGTTTGAAATTTTGTCGTTTGGTAAAGGGTTAAACAACCTACCTGAATTTCACTGCCCACTCAGTAAAGATGAAGGAATTTTGACTGCAAGTAGCTTCCTTGATTTTCAGACTAAGCTGTACAACAAAGGTTGTTTGACACCAATATACATTGGGGGGGACTTCACTGCAAGATAAAAAAGATGTGTCACTCAGAAGTGACTGATGCCCCCGAAGTTAATATAATTTTTTCCTGTGAGCTGTGAACGTGAACACTGACTACGGACACAACCCTTACAAACACTTCTGACCTACCTATGACCTTGACCTTTGACATATGGACATAACACTCTTCACAACTCGGCCGATTCCGTACCTACATCTAACCTCGTCTGTATGAGGGAGGCTTCCATTTTGAACTACCAATCACATGATCCTTAACATGGCGGCGCCCCTGTAGATCGCTTAGCAACGACATGAACAACCACTGTGAAGTTATTCACTTCTATCGATCTGTCGATGAAAGCTCCTAACGGAATTGATAAACCACGCTAAATGAATGTACAAACTGTTTGCCGACTGAAATACTCTTAGAAAGATAACGATAGAAAATTTACTCATGCGTTCTTTCTAAAGAGGAGCCTTACAATTTCAATAACAATAAAGCGGTGTACTTCTGGAGATATGCAAAATGTACCGTGTAGGTGCATATCAAGCTACATGATACAGCCAAGGGATTTGATCACCGGATCACCTGAGGTATGCCGAATGATGGACATAATTCTCACACATAACTGATCATCTTTTTGTGGTTGAGACTAAATTTTCTGCACAGTTATGATGAATTTTTTTAGCTGATTTAAAAAAAAGTAACTTGCTGGACAGATACGTAACTCCCCAAAATTTCTATTTTTTTTTTTTTTTTAAAACACATTTGACCTTGCCTTGACCTGATCTTAACCTTCAGGCATGATTACACCGAGCACATTATCTTTATGTGTCTGACATTTCTGCACAGCCATGCTGAAATTCATTCATAATTAAAAACGTGATAGGCAAAACATGAACATGCCCCACCTTTCATTATCTGTGCAATATATGATTTGTCATCAGCAAATGCTTTTACTCAGACCAGTCTAAAATTTTGTTGTCTGGTAAAGAGTTAATGAGGGATCCCATTTACGCCAAACTTCTTTCAGCTGATTACTAATAGTGTAAATATATTAAGTCATTCCTTGAACCAGTGAACATACTTTTTGCACTGTTTATAAAATAAATGTTGGACAGTGGCTAGTGTCACAGAAACATTGTTGTACTAGTACTGGTAAAAAACTGTAAGATAGGTACACTGGCTATTGTACATGACTAACACTGTACAAGTGGTAATTTTTGCAATGTATAAATTATTTAGATTTTGCGAATTTGAAAAATTCACCAACTTTTCTGTTTGTGTACTTTACCACAAGTATACCAAAAATCAAAGCGTTGAAAACGCGGGTGTGGCATTTGTCAAGGGAGCCATTGTGTGGAATTAATAATTTGAAAAACAAACAACAGAAACAGTTTCAAAATATTCGCTTGAAAGTCAATCTACTATATAGTCATGCAAAATCCGACAGAGAAGGTGCAATCTTGTGGGACGAACAAGTCAGGGCGAACAATCCTGGGATGAATAAGCCCAGGAACAAACTGGTTTTGGGACGAACAAGCACGGTATGTGTGTGTCATTACGCCACTATAGAAGACCATAGCGGATCAAGCTATTTTCGATAAAAAGGAAGTATTTCCACGATCGTCAGCCTAATCCAATTTATTGTAATACGCCATTTTCAATTTCATATCTGAGTGCAATCAAAATACTTATTTTTCTCAGAAAAATTGATTCTAATTGGGTTTACTTCCTTCGGTTTTGCACAAAATACGATACATGATTTTCAAAATGCCATATTGAACTCATAGTGGCATTGTCTTCAACAAATGCCACAATAACAAGTGTCTTGAATTCACAAACACTTCAGTACGCAAAATGTCCGCAACTGGCATTTTTTGACACACATGTAATTATGTATACAGTATTCCGGACCATTGAAATCAGCAGAAAGCATAAAACAAACTTACCCGCCAGAGATTTGGTTATTTCTCTCAGCAGGATGATGCATACCAGCCATAGGTTCTGATGGAAATTTCACCACAAGAGAGCTCAGTAGGTCTTTACACAGCTGTTTTGTTGTAGACTGAATACCGGTATCTAGTTTGATGATTCTGGAATGCAACAGTTAGAATAACATATACTGCTTACAACTAACATAGCGCCTACAGTAGATTAGGAGCAGCTGAAAAGAAAGGAAAGTATCTATTTTTTAACGATATGGAAACACTGTTGATACATGAAAAACTGCTTGTACCAAGCAACTGCTCTTTTTACTCAGCAATTTTTAACACCGTCTACTGCAGATGAATGATTCTAAATAATTTTATAACAAACCAATTTAACAAGTTACAAGTAACAAAATGTGCAGTCTGATCTTTGACCTACACTGTCCACAGTGCTGTGGCTTCTGGACACCAGCAAATGGGGGATATTGTGTTTACTAGACTTTCTGTTCTAGACATCAATAGTGTATTAAGTTTATTTGGCACTTTAACCCTTTATCACACTTAGATCCCTTAGATTCCTGACAATGGCTTTAATCAGAGATTCTCTCTCTTCAGGTCAGTTTGACTCCTGTAAAATTACAAAATTAGAATTTGTAAAAAGTAGTGATAGATTGCAGCATACAAATTACTCCTTTTCAAACAATGCTTTTAATCAGCAGCTTTTTCTAATTTTGAATGCTGTCTGTTACAAGATACTCTGATAATAACAGTTTTGAAATTGTCATATCTGTAACTAATTCATGGTCAAACAAAAAATATGAGCCATGCTCTGGCAAAAGGGGGTTTTGTGCATCTCTTTGATGCGTGATACCAAACAGTCATCACATCGTTATGGATGCATAAAATCAGTTGTCTAACAACCGACTGAATCATGAGGTACATGGGTCCTTTGACATGCAGCAAATGACCAGCAAATCATTTACCAAGAGCAAAAAGTTTCAATCCAGGTCAGCGTGTGCATGTGGAGGCTGACCTAGGTAGATCCATTTTACAGTTGCATTAAGCCCCCTTTTCACAGCACATGGCTAAATCATTATGGAAATAAGATATTATCTACCTAAGTTCCCTTTTCAGCGCACGGTTCATATCCATTTCACTTATTTGGTGCTCTGGGTTGGAGCTTATAAAATTTATATCTTTTATGCTCAACTCAGCTGAGCACGAGATTTTAAAATTATACAAAACTCATTTGATACCCCTCACAGTGCAACTTCTTAACTTTTCAAACTTCTCTTTCCTTCTTCTTATTAAACGAATTTCTCTATTTCTCATTGTTGCTTTTGCAGAAAGAAGAAGAAATTAAAAAGTATGGGTTCAAACTTAATTGAGCATGAACTCAACTAGCTTCACTCTTTACCAATGAAAAAACAATTGGGCTGGTCCGAATTGAATCCACTTGCAGACTACAAAATAAATGTCACTAAAAAATTGAATGTTGTGTTTGTAAGGGTAGAAAACATTGTGAGAAAAGGAGAAAATGCTGGTTACCAGCATTTTCTCTTTTTCCCACAATGTTTTCAGAACGCTTTTTACTCATATCTGACCATGGGTTAAGCACAGAACCTGGCCTTCAAAGTATTATACTTTGAAATGCTTTACCAGTGAGTTTCACGACACAATCAGTCATTTATTTACCTGTTCAACACTGGCACCATTTGCACCTCCAATAAATGAGTTTTATGTTTCCTTCTTGTTGATGCATAGTGGGCACAAAACTCTACAGAATGTTGAATGCACTGTCAAATTAAAAAGAAACAGATTTCAGATACTTGTATATCATTTTAGAGAACAGACAATTCGGAGAGAAACAGTTTCTTGCACAGAAACATGTATAAAAAGCCGTGAGAATGCCTGTTAAAGATCATGCTTTCATTCTTTACCAAACGACAAGATTATAGACTCATACAACGTATATCCAAACAAAGCATATCCAGATGAGAAATTAGGTTCTACTCCAACAATACAATTTATATTTGAAGGGTAGAAAACATGGCATAAAAGGAAAAAGCGCTGGTTTCCAGCATCTGCTCCTTTTCTCCACAATATTTTCAGAGGCCGTCTTCCACAGAGTCATAAAAGCACAGGATTGTTTGGTACAGGGTTAAAAGAGCTCAAGCCACGCATTAACATGTGATATCATGCCTTGTTATAGCTATAATACAATACAATCATGAATTACAAGTAAATACATGTAATTTTAATGGGCAAAGAAATTATCTTATTGAAGCTTTACCACACAGCAAATTTCTAAACCCAAAGTATTGGCAGACAAAAAACTGAATGAGGCTCAATTTGTGAAAAGTCTTACTTAGTATAGAAAAAGACTGTGGGAAAAGGAGGAAATGCTGGTTACCAGCATTTTCTCTTTCACAAACAATGTTTTCAAGAGTCGTCTTTCTCTAGATCATTACATTTGGTATTGTGTGGTTAAGGGTTAAATGGGCTTGTCATACAACATACAAAACTGCTGCTTTTTGAGTTAAAGGCAATTCCACTCTACAAGTCTGAAACACCCAAAAATAAATTTCCTCTTACTGAATTAAAGGGTAACTAATTCTCCAACTCTAGAACACATTAAGTGCCCATGATAAAAAACACAAAGTTCATAGCTACATGACATTGTGGTAAAGCTCAAAAAATTCCAATTAACCCTTTTACCAAACAACAAAATTGTGGACTAGTCCAAATTGAAAGATTTGCAGACGACGTGTTAAGTATGGCTCAAGTGATGATTTCTGTCTTCTTTAGGGTAGAAAACATTTTGGGAAAAGGAGAAAATGCTAGCTACCAGCATTTTCTCCTTTTCCCAAAATGTTTTCATAAGGCTTCTTCATCAGGGTCATTAAAACTTGGGATTGTGTGGTAAAGAGTTTAAACTACTAGAGGGAGCTGCTCAAAATTTGTTACGGGATGCTGTACATGAGGATGAAGAGTTTTTGAGTCTGCTGAGTTCTGTAACTTTTTATACAGAAAAAGTCGTAAAAAATTACAGGAGAAAAATATGGTATTACCTTATTGCAAGATGTAGACTTTAGATTCCCGACAATGGCTTCAATCAGAGATTCTCTCTTCAAGTCATTGTGACTCCTGTAATATTACAAAATTGCACTTAGCAAAATCAACTTTTAATGCCCCTGCATTAGAAATAATTGAAAAATTATTAAAGACGGGACAAGTGCTTATTATCAGCATTGGCTACTTTAGTATCACTCAAGATATTTCTCTGTCTTTGAATACACACTAACAGACTATCTGGTGATCTCTTATACAACAAAATTATCTCTTTACGAAACAACAAAATTTTAGACTGGTCCAAATTCAAAGCAGTAGCAGGTGACAAAATAAATGTGACCCAAAAATTGTAATTCATTTTTGGAAGGGTAAAAAACATTGTGGAAAAAAGGAAAAAATGCTGGCAACCAGCATTTCTCCTTTTCCCACTATGTATTCAAACGGCTTTTTCTTCGGGATCGTTAAACTTGGGATTGTGCAGAAATGTGTCAAAATGGACACATATAAATCAAAATCCACTTGTCGGGTTCAAGCAAGACAGACTGCTGTACAACAATCAAACTACCACTGATATCTTCATTTGGATTCCCTTGATGGAAAGTGAAGTCTATATCAAACAACAAAACTTTGGAATGGACCAAAGTGAAAGCATTTGCAGATGATAAATTCAATGTTGCTAAAATGATGACACCTCTCTTTGATAGGGTAGAAAACATTGTGGGAAAAGGAGAAAATGCTGGTTACCAGCATTTTCTCCTTTTCCCACAATGTTTTCAAATGCCCTCTTCCTTAAGTTTGTTAAAAGTCACGATAGTGTGGTAAAGGGTTAATTGTAAAACATCAGGATAAAAAGATTTTCAGAGAAGCTAACTACATCACATGCTTCCATGATGCTTGAATAATCCTATGATGTTGTGTAATGATTCAACACAGCTATACTATAATGAAAATAAGGGTATTGATTGATTGATTGTATGGTGTTTAACGCCGTTTTCAACATTATTTCAGTTATATCGCGGCGGCCAGTGCACCTATCCATGCTTTCCTGGAGTTTCTTTTTACCAGTACTCCGCACAATATTCTTTATGACTATCATCAATCCTCGGAAAGAAATTGGCCAAGCCGGGGATCGAACCAGCGACCTCCTGTTCTCAAGTCCTGTACGCTACCGACTGAGCTACAGGGCTTGGCTGAAAATAAGGGTAACTACATGATAAAAGTCCATCATAAAACTACATTATACTTACTCATCATGGTCTGAGAGAGCGGAGAGCAGAAGGATTACAGATTCCTGCACTTCATGTTTGTTTGTGTCCAGTAAAATTTGTTTCAGCTTCGAACATACAGATTTCTCCATCAAATACTGGAATACACTGTTATAAATATAGAATAAAGTCGACTTACTTTTGGAACCAATTCATAACATAAATCCAAGCATACAAAAACTTCAAATTACTGAGCTTTCATGTTAATTTTCAAATTATTCTACATTTCTTTAACCCTTTATCAGCTGACCTAATTCCAAACTCGTCCAAATTTAGATCATTTGCAGGGGGCAAATTAAATGTGTCTCAAATACTGGGTTTTGTCTTTGATGGGTCCAAAGCACTTTGGGAAAAGAAGGAAATGCTGGATACTAGTATTTTCTCCTTTTCCCACAATGATTTCACAAGCCATCTTGCTCACAGTATTTAAAACTCTGCATATTTTGGTAAAAGGTTGATGGAGCATACCAGAAAAACTGCCATGTGTTCACTGATTAGTTCAAAGCTCAAATTAACTTAAAATGACAGCCCTACTTTTTGAAACTGGATGATGCTATAAAATGAATGACAGTTGTTTTACTGACAGCTAAGGTCATTTAGCTAGCAGGAACAATGCTAACCTTAGCATAACAATAGTCCACTCAAAAGTATCAGAATAGCAGAGATAATGGCAGATCTTAACATCTAAGTAGATACTGATTGGTCACTACATACTGTATGTTTGTTTAATTAATCACTCCCATCAAACACTTTAAAGCAAAAATAAAAAAAAATATTTTTCCTTAATGATTTAAAGGAAGAAAAGTTGATGTTTCACTACTCATCAAAATGACTGTTACACTTTTAGACAGTATGAAAACAAATGAGCAATGCTCTGTGAAAAGGGGGCTTTATGCATCTGCAAAACAGTATCGGCCCAGGTCTGTTTGCGCAGTCCGCTCAGGCTGACCTTGGCAAAAACTTTTTGCCTTTGGTCATTTTCTGCATGTCCAAGGACCATTCTACCTAAGGATTAAGTCATTTGTTTGAGAAAATAGATACGGTGGATCCAACTTGTGATGGCTTGCATGGTATAATGCATCGCAGATACATTAAGCCCCCTTTTGCCTGTGTGTGATTCAAATTGTGTGGAAAGCTGCTGCTTTTCTCCCAATATTTTCTAAGATCTGCCTACTATAAAAATGTTCATGGATGCACTAGGCTTCTATAGCAATTATTACCTGTCTGAACCCGAACACAGAGCAGTGAATGCTTTACAAATGGATCCTTGAGTCTATAAGGTAGAAAAAGAAAGAACAAAATTAATTTCAAGACGGATAAAAACTTTTCCCAAAAGCAATTTTGTCATGTATATGTATTCAAGACAAATCTTAGAAATAGCTAATTCTGACCAGCCAAGCCAGGTAGTTCAGTTGTTAACAAACAAGGCTTCAAACCCAGGGGTTGCTGGCTTGATCCCTTGCTTGACCAATTTCTTTCTTGGGATTGGTGACATTTATTTCTTAATGCAGGATTCATTCCTTTCTCACTGCTGAACACTGTTGCAATAATGTTTATGTGGGAAAGCAACCAATGGCTTAACCCTTTACCACACAATCACGACTTTTAACGACCCTGAAAAGAACCCTTTTGAAAACATTGTGGGAAAAGGAGAAAATGCTGGTAACCAGCATTTTCTCCTTTTCCCACAATGTTTTCTACCCTATACAAGACAGAAATCACCATTTTAGTTACATATAACTTGCCGTCTGCAAGTGCTTTCAGTTTGGTTCAGTCCAAAATTTTGTCGTGTGGTAAAGAGTTAAAAAGAAGACTGTGCAACATACATGTAAAAGAAACTCCAGGAAAGCATAAAAAGGTGTACCTACCGCTGAAATATAACTCAGATAATGTTAACAACACCACTAAAGTATACAAATATATGTCATTTTCCCAAATATTCTAACAGTCAGTTCTGCACCTACTAAAAACCATCATGAATTACACAACAGACTGACATTTCAAGGAAAGGGCATTGTTTTTGCAACAGTATGGGATGAGCAAAGAAAGCACAGATTGCTTGCTACAGTATGGGATGAGCAAAGAAAGCACAGATTGCTTGCTACGTGTTACATACTGCTGCAAATTTGTGTCAGGATGTAGTGAGCAAATAACCAAATAAAACTTACCGAATCATCATTGGTACATTCAAACAGCTCATTCAGGGTATACAAGATGTTACTCCTTTGGTTCTGTACATCACTGCGGATTCTATAAAAATGAAAATGAAAAACATTTTAGCAAACAATCTCATATTTCAACTACCCTTGGGCAAAATACTTTTACCACACAATCCTGAAAGAAGGGCTTTTGAAAACACTGGAAGCCCCTATCATAGATAGAAATCATCATTTGGGCTGCATTTTATTTGGTGTCTGCAAAAGCTTTCAAATGGGTCGAGTCCAAAATTTTATTGTTTGGTAAAGAGTTAACACTCCCTACCATATTACCAGACAACTTTTTATGTACCTGAAGGGTTTTTGTTGTGGCTGCAGTTGTTTGTTTGTCCATGGCTCTGAAAAAAATTCTTGTGCAGCTATCTCCTCAGACACTTTTAATTGGAAAAAATTACTTGAAACTAACCATATTGTATCTCTATGACATGTAACTGATTTTATCTATGTCAGTAAAGGCACTTTAGACTTATGTGCCCTTGAAATTTTGAAAATAAGCAAATTTTTCCAGGTCAACAGCAATAGTTACAGAGGGTAAAGGGTTAACATTTCCAAATAAAGTTTGAACAGAGTGGCAACTTACTTTGTTGATACTGTACTTAAACCAGAAATAAATTCAGCAGCTTGATTCTGCATAGATGAATTGTTCTCCATTTCAAGACAGCGTACTATACTCCATAGACAATTTGTCTGCAGGAACTCTTCACAAATTCTGTACAATATTAAAAATGTGACATGAAATATTTTAACTTTAGATAAGAGCCTTTTTAGAATAGAATATTTTTCAAAGATACTCTGACAGAAAGAGTATTGTCATTTTTCCTTATTCTCCAAGATTTTCTACCATCTGGTTTAGCCAATCAGGAGTTACTTTCAAATATAGAAAATCTTGGAGAATAAGACTAAGAATATTCTTAAGATTGGTTGGTGAATATGGACCCAGCTTTGTTATTTTGTTCAATTCTAAATACTATTCTACACCTATGATGAACAGAGTTCTACGCTGTGACTGACATAATATAAGAAGGGAGGAAAATGCCTTGATCCCTCCCATGAATTTCACATTTTACCAAATACATCATTTCTGGGCATATCCTCATGAACTGGGACAGTTTTGAATTTTCAGTTTGACCTTCAAACAAAGGAAATCCACTGAAAGGAATATCACACCCCTGGAATTCCTGATCATAGTTCACTAGGAATTAAGAAGCATGTCAAATACATGCAAGATCAGACACCACATTCTTTGCTGTCTGATCAAATTCTACACAATTCACAAAAATTATTTACTTTAGAAAAGGGTTACTCTTGGAAATATCAAAATTATTAATGATTGTATGGACCCTACAGATGCAGAAGGCACCTTTAACCCTTTACCACACAATCCTGACTTCAAACGACCCTACCGAAAAAGCCTTTTGAAAACGTTGTGGGAAAAGGAGAAAATGCTGGTAATCAGCATTTTCTCCTTTTTCCACAATGTTTTGTACCCTTCCAGACACAAATTTCAAAATTTGAGTCACATTTATTTTGTTTTCTGAAAATGCTTTGGATCTTGACAAGTCTAAAATTTTGTCGTTTGGTAAAAAGTTAAATATTTGACCAACACTGTCGGCTAGCTCATGTAGATCTAACTTATTCAATTTTTTGACTGGTAATTTAGGTCACTTCCAACAAATTTTAACTAATTCCAAAATGACAAAATCTAACTGAAAGTGTATACAGACAACAAATTAAATGTTGCTCTAATGGCTGGACTTTTCAATAAAAGGTTAGAAGAGATTATGGGAAAAGGAAAAAATGATGGTGACATCTTCTGACAATTTAACTCCTTATCAAACAATCATGTGCTTTGACCACCTGTAGGGAGAAAGCTTTCAAAAACATTGTGGGAAAAGGCATGTATATAACCACCATTTTCTCCTTTCCACCACTGTTTTCTACTCTATCACCAAACTTAAGCTCATTTGTACCAATTTTGAATTTGTTGTCTGCAGATTTTTTTAATTTGGAAAAATTTACAATTTTTTGCTTGGGAAAGGGCTGAAGATGAAGAACAGGCTCCACATATCAAGGCGAGATTTTATGAAAATATATAACACAGAGAAAAAACAATCTAACTGTATGTGAGATTAAGAAATTTATTTTTACTTACTTGTCCCCAGTATTTAACAATTCTAGAATACATTCTTGTATAACAACCTCTATCTCTGCCTTGTTTATCCGGCTGACTAGTTGAATAAGGCACTGAAGAGATGAGATCATACTAGGGTGTATTGACTCAGATGACCTATTGCAAATATAGACATGTAGGTATTATTGACAACTCTCTGACACTAAAATAACTCTAATTGTGTGGTAAAGGTTAAGTCATTACTGCCTGAAATAGATTTTCAGATAAATTTGGAAACATTATTGAAAAATATGGGTATTAAACCCTTTGAGATTTTAACTAGAGAAACATTAACATTCGAGTAAAAAGGTGACCACTTAGGTGAATACAATGTAAATGTTCACTACAGAAGCCTGACGAAGCATGATATTACAGACATTACATAGTCTACTGCTCTGAAAATCTAGAAGTTGATTTACTATTTAAAAGTTCAGATTTAAACAACAGAGTAACGGAAAGTCAAAAATATACCTTGATACATAGCTTTTGATTAGGTTTAGTAACTGGTTGGCAAGCTCAAAGGATCTGTTAATGTCCTGAAATAGTAAAAAGTTTCTAGGTACCTTAACTACTGTGCGATTAGCACTCTTGTCACAAGTTCACCAGTTCATTAAAATTACAAATAGAAAATAAAAATTAGAAATGCAAATCTATAGACAGATCCATTCTAACTAAACTTGGACCTGCAAAGAACATTTATAGTTTAGTTTAGTTATAATCTCAGACACTGTAGATCAAGATCAGTTGGCAGCTGGAAAAAAATGTAGTATGATCTGGAATCTATACTGTCTGGTGTTGTGGTAAAATACGAATTTCATGTTTCAGGTCTTTCTGTCTGTCTGAAAATGTTTCATTAACTTAGAACTAGAGGTATCTTAACCCTTTGGCTGCTAAGTGCAACTAAAGGACCTTTTGTGGACAGTGTAGATCAAGATCAGACTGCACTGTCCAATAAGGAGATATCTGCCCCCCCCCCCCCCCAAAAAAAAACTGATGTATCAAAATCTGGGTTTTTATTATTGGCTTGGATATCATTTAGCAGGATAAGGGATAATATTCAGTCCTCCTGAAAACACATTTGCAGTAGACAACTTTGAAATTATCCATGTGAAGCAGTAATGGTCAAATGAATGAAGGTTTAAACTACGAGTTCTTGGAAAACATTGTGACGACAATAATAATTCCTTATAACAATTTTTGTAATTTTTCCTACCATATAAGTATTTTTCAAAGAGATCTACAAGATAATACAAGACACCTGCTTGCAGTAATATGCAGAAGGTTGGACTATACACAGACCTAGAAGAAGACCAATTACAAATATTTAGGGATGAAATCAAACATATATAAAATAGAACAGAAAAAAAAAAGAACCCTATGAGCCATGCTATGTGAAAAGGGGGCTTCATGCATTTCCATGATGCATGATATCAAGCAGTCATCACATCATTATGAACTCTCTAAAATCCATTTTGTTTAACAACCAACTGAATTATGAGGTAGACTGGTGCTTCGACAGGCAGCAAATTTAAAGATAGCAAAAAGTTTCGGCCCATGTCAGCCTGCGCAGTCCGCGCAGGCTGACATGGGTCGATACTTTTTGCAGATGCATTAAGCCCCCTTTTCAAAGAACATGGCTCATACACATGTACTCACTGTTTCCCAGTATATTAAGGCAACCATGTCAGGCACTTTCTGTAACGGGGATGCATAGATTTTTCTTCTTGAGCTACTTGGCTTTGGAAACAAATCCTGGGTGATTAAAGTTATAGATCAAATATTTCATAACACCGAAGAAGTCAACTTTGATTCAACTTTTCTTTAACCCTTTACCAAAAGATCCCATGTTTTAACCCTTTATTACATAATCCCATGCTTTAACAACAACCAGGGAAAAACCTTTTGAAAACATTGAGGGAAAAGGAGAAAAGACTGGTAACCAGCATTTTCCCACAATGTTTTCCAACCTTTCTGTGACAAATCCCATCATTTTTTCAACATTAAATTTGTCATCTGCAAATGCTTTCAATTTGGAGAAATCCAAAATTTTGTGGTTTGGTAAAGAGTTATATCTTTACAAAATCACAATAATTCAGATTTGTCCAAACTGAAAGCCTCTGCAGTCGACAAATTAAATATGGTTCAAACAATTGGACTTATCTGTGAAAGAGTAGAACACAGTGTGGGAAAAGGAGAAAATGCTGGCTACCAGCATTTTCTAGATTTTTAAAGATAGCTTCTTACAAGCATTCTCTTTTGCCACAATGTTGTTATACATTCACATATAAAACCTTAATTCATGTTCATTCACTCAGTTTACAAAATATTTTCAAAGCTGTATGTTGCAGCTTTGTTTTGAGAAGTCATGAGTTTATCTATTACCAGACAGGCTATGCTTGGACACACAAAAAAAGAAGCATAGGTGACAAAAATGGTACAAAATAAAGGAAAGGCAAAAGTCCCTGAGATATATTTCTATCACAAAGACCATTGCAGGAAAAGGAAGAGGCACTTGTAATATGTTATTGCTTTTTATTCCATGGAGTTTTTAACCCTTTACCAGATGACAAAATTTTAGCCTTGTCCGAATTGAAAGCACTTGCTGACAACAATTTCTATTGTGCTCAAATGGTGCAATTTTTCTTTGATGGGGTAGAAAACATTGTGGGAAAAGGAGAAAATGCTGGTTACCAGCATTTTCTCTTTTTCCCCACCATGTTTTCAAAAGGCTTCATTCCCAGGGTCGTTAAATGGTGGCATTATGCGGTGAAGGATTAAATGCTGTCTACTGACATGCAAAAAAAGCAAAATTGGTGTGGATATCATAGTTCAAACTAAACCTTACTAAAGATCACTTACATCATAACTGTTTTCCTGATACTTGAACACAAGATGTCTATATACAAGTTCCTGAGCAATATTCAAGTCTTCACTTCCATTTGTGTCAAACATGTCTACCACAAATCTGTATCTTCCGGCAAATTCTGCTTCAGACTGGGATTTCACCATTACGACAAGTGACTTCAGATCTCCATTAACAAAGTGAGTTAAATCCCATAATGCATCACCAGAATCTTTCTCTTGGCCTTTGTCTGTAAATAGCTCTTTTACTAGAATTAATGCTTTACATGACAGTTTTACATTTTCATGACCCTATGAAAGAAGACTTGAAAACAATGTGGCTTTACATGACATTTCTGCATTTTCATGACCCCATGAACGAAGACTTGAAAACAATGTGAAAAAGGAGAAATTGCTCCTTTTCCCACATGTTTTCTTTCCTTTTAAGGACTAACACCCATTGTTTGAGCCACAAATAATTTGCTGTCTGCAATTGCTTTTAATACAGGCAAGTCTTGAGTATTTTTGTTTTATAAAGAGTTCAAGAGAACAATGCCAACTGAAATAAGGTGGTACTATCATTAGCCTACTGACAAACATGAGTGTTGGAGAAAATGGTGGATGACTACCTTAACAACACTTTCTGGCTGGTCATTGGTTCAATTGTTAATGGCAGTAATAGGGGCAATCTAAATGAAAAATGACCCAATAATCACAATTATAAAACACGCAACAATTCAAATACATTCAAACCTGTATTCAGAGAACACCTAAGAAGAGTATGAAATCTGGATCCATATTCACCAACCATTCTTAGTGTCATTCTTTTTTATTCCAGATTTGGAAATGAACACAACTTGTGATTGGCTAAACCAAACAATTCAGCCAATCAGAAAATTTGTTACTGTCAAGCTCAGAAACTCTTGGAAATAAGAATGTGTGTATGAATCTTAAGAATGTTTGTATGAATGGTCGGTGAATAAGACCCTGGTCTCTGACAGCAGACGATCTTATGATGCAAGTCAAATTTGGACAAATCTAGCCATTTGAACAGCATTTGCTTTGTCATCTGCAAATGCTTTTAATACTGGCAAATCCATACTTTTGTTGTCTGGTTTAAAAAAAAAAAGGTAAATATACAGTGTGGATAAAAGTAGTTCTAGGACAAATTACCTGTACAAACTCCTGCAAGTCTACATTCGATGGCTTGAAGTGGAAGGTCAAAGAACTTATCTGCAGGAAACTCCTTCACTTTTTCTGTTGGCACTGTATCCAAATCTCCATAATCAGCAAAATATATTGTGTAGGCATCCTCAAGTACAGCCATTACTCTAGCTCGGTACCACCTATACAAAGTATAATCAACCTGACAACCGCAAGGATATTGATATCATGTGTCCACTGCTGACTGACTTTCTCCTTTAACACTTTACCAGACGACAAAATTTTAGCCTTGTCCAAATTGAAAGCATTTGCAGATGACAATTTCACTGTGGCTAAAATGGTTCAACTTTTGTTTGATAGGGTTGAAGACTTTGTGGGAAAAGGAGAAAATGCTGGTTAACAGCATTTTCTCCTTTCCCACAATGTTTTCAAAAGGCTTCTTTCCTAGGGGCGTCAAAAGGCGGCATCGTTCAGTAAAGGGTTAAATGTTTACCACTGAACCAAAATGTGGAATAGTCCAAATTGAAAGCTTTTGCAAATGGCCATTTAAATGTGACTCAAATGATGGTATTTGTCTTAGATAGGGTGGAAAACGTGGGAAAAGGAGAAAATGCTGGTTACCAGCCTTTTTTTCTTTTCCTGAAATGTCTTCAAAAGCTTCTTTCTCTGGTTCTTTAAAACTTGTGAATGTGTGGTAGCGTAAGGCCAAACAGTGGCAAATAAAAATAATTCCATGTATGAATTACATAAATTTCATTCATACCATTTTAAAGTTTGGTGTTTATTGTAAGTCTAACGGTCCCCTAAGACTGCTAAGGTAGCTCAGTGGTTAGCATACCTGACTCCTGACCAGGTGGTTGTGAGTTTAATACCTGGTTGAGGCTAACTTTGTTTACGGAGATTTTTCGCCTCTTACCTCTGATGCATGTGAGAAAAGCAGTCAATGACTTGGAAAGAAAGTTGTGTCAGTAGTGGTGTGAGAAAGCCATGAAACGCATGCGCTAGAGTGATTCACAGACCCTAAGGAAATAAGAGTTTTGGAAACCTTGTGTTAAACAGCATTTTCTCCTTTTCTTACAATGTTTACCCTCCTTTCATTGACAAATCCCATCAATTGTGCCACAGTTGATTTGTTGTCTAAAAATGCTTCCATTTTGCACAGGTCTAAAATTCTGTTGTCTGGCAAAGCGTTAATGTATATCTGCAAAATGAAGACATTTGAAACAGCCTATGTTGCTAAAGACTTAGTTACCTACCTTTTATCAAAGGATTCATACTGAGCTAAGCAGTATTGTCCAGTTTCCAACCACTTCAGACCATCATCAGCCTCTAAGCCATGCACATATTCAGCTATTTTATCCATCAACTCTTCCAATCTGATAGAGAGAGAGATATAGTTTTATCATTTCAGCCTTTACCACAAAATCCTGAGTTTTATCGACCTTGAGGGAAAGGTCTAAGAAAACATTGTTTGAAAAGGAGAAAATGCTGGTAACCAGCATTTTCTCCTTTCCCCACAATGTTTTCTACCAATCCAATGGCAAATTCTGGTTTTTGGACGACATTTAGCTTACAAGTAAGCACTGATTCATGGAATTTGCCATAACCTGCTTCAAGTAAACACCGAAACAGGTGCGATTAAATTTTACTTTTGTTACTGTTACTCTCAGTTGAAATGTGGATTTATTGATCAGATGAAAGAGAAGCAGAAGATGTGTTCAAAGTGTAAAATGTGACAGGGAAGTAAAATGCTCGCCCTTCTGCCCCCTCCCTCAATACTTCAGTAGATACATCATTTCTGGGCAGATCCTCCTAAGCTGGGAAAGCTTTTCAGTTTCCGGCTAAGCTTCAAACGGAGGAAATCATCTAATAGGAGAAAAATCACACCTCTGTACATTCTAGACTTACTCTGCATTCTTTTCTCGTCTCTGAATGAAGAACTTGTCAGGGGAAGTTACAGATGAAACATGGACATCATGGTACTGTCGACACAAGGGGAGAGAATCTGTTTGGAGAATCTGACTCATCCTGGGAAAAAGATAATAATGTCTTATTACTGACTTTAAATAGAAAATACATATATAGTTGTTTTATATTTAAAATTCGACTGTGAGCATGATAAAAGTCAGGGCAAGCTGAAGTGTCAGAAACACACGCTCCTGATTACTGGTCTGTCGGGAAGCTGCAGGGAACTTTAGGTCCCTATTTTCAGACTGTAGATCAAGCTCAAAGAAAGTCAAGTATTTGAAAATTTTAGAAATATGTTTCGGAGATTTATGTCCATTTAAGAATGTTATCATTAATTTAGCATGCAGTCTGATCTTAGATCTACACTGTATTATAATTTGCGAGATATCAAAACAGCCTTGTGAATTCAGACAATTTTAGTGAGTTCTGATAAAAGATGAGTAACAATGATCAGTTTTTGATATGATCTTACACAAAATCACATCTGACAGCCTTAACTACTACCATTATCTATAAATTGGTATGTAACTCTTTACCAAACTACAAAGTCTTAGACTTGTCCAAACTAAAAGCAATGGCTGACAACAAAAACAGTGTGTCTCAAAAATTGAAACTTGTTTTGGAAAGAGTAAAAAACATTGAGGGAAAAGGAGAAAATGCTGGTTGTCAGCATTTTCTCCTTTTTCTACAATTTTTTCAAAAGCTTTCTTTCTCAGGGTCATTGAAAGTTGGTATTGTCTGGTTAAGGTTCAATACTTACTTAGTTTTTACCAGCAATGCACGTGGAAGCCTTATCTTTCCCTCACAGAGTTTGTACAGTTTCTCAAGATGCTGCAACAAATACATGCACTCTGATATTAGATCAATAACAATTTAAAATTACAACTACCATTATCACCTGTTAAAATTGAGACACTTGACCCATAACCACAAAAGTGTATCTCATTCATACTTGTGCAGTTGACAGCTTTTGATAACATTGTAAAAAAATGAATAATCGTCATAAACAATTGCTTGTTTTCTACTATCTTTTGCATAATAAAACAGGTGAAGCAACTGCAACAAATCTATCCTTCAGTGACAGCACTATTCAACTAAAAAAGGGGTTTATCAAATATTACCTCCGAAATGACAATCAGCATGAAATTGTGGTCAACAGAACATTTCAGATGATCACAACCAAAGCCGTTCTCAAAGTCCCAAATATTAGTGAGCCTTGAATTTGACATCAAAGTTTACTCAATAAAATGATCACATGAGTAAGATCCACAAAAAATTTTTAAAAAATCCAAAGATTTTTCTTATAATTCTTTCAACACCATAGTGAATACAGCTGTACAAGTTTAGTGTAAGAACCAAGTAACTCTTCACCATAAAATGACCAGTTTTGATGACCTACAAAGCTTTCTGCTTTTTCAAAGACAAATTCTATTGTTTTTTGGCCATATTTTTAACTTGGTCTAGTCATACATTTTGTCGTTTGGAAAACAGTTAAAGTATTAATAGGTTTTATGATACTTTACAACAGTGCAAAAGACTCATTTTCAATCAAGAGTACCCCATGCAGATGCCACCACTCAGCTGCGGTTGCTTTTAAAAATATATTGATTTTCAGTGAAAATTTTAAGTTGAAAAAGAGGCATAATTGTGTCAAAAATATTTTGATAATTACCTGCCCCTGTTGTTTGGGTTTCCCCTTTTAACAGTTTGCAACTAGTCTGAGTTTGAAGTAAATATCTTCAGTAATGACAGAGATGTTATAACATGTTAAAGTTTTTGCACCACTACAAAGACAATGCAGATACCGATGATGCAGACGACAGGGCTATGACAACACCTTGACGTTTTCTTCCATCTTAAAACATGGCGAGTAAAGGAGCACTTGCTTGCTACAAGCAAATTCCCTTTTTCATAAAACCTTTTCAATATCATTCAAATATTTATCCTGTGTTTCATTTGAGCCAGTTAGTGTAAGATTAAGAATAGCATATCTGCTTGTTGATTAATTTGCTAGTAAACAGAAATATCTTCCTCATACAAATATTAGAAATGTCTTAACTACAAGCAGATAGGTAAGAAAGCTTCACATACTGTTGGGTTTTCATTGGCAAAACCATTTCTGATGAGTTCAACATGGACATATGATCTGTTAATGATGGTTCCAGTTTGCCCTAGTAGAACTCTCTCCACTAAAGGATCCAGCCACAGTATACCTCCCAGTCTTAAAACAATCTTGCCTTCAAGTTCTTTGCCATATAGCAGCTCATTTAGATATATGCTAGCCTAAATACAGAAGGAAATAATGTTGCATTATATCAAGCAAGTCATCACATAATTATGGATCCATTAAATCAATTTTGCCTACTAAAAGAGTGAATCGTGAGGTAGGCTAATCTTTTGACAGACAGAAATTTGACATAAGGCGAAAAGTTTCGGCCCAGGTCAGCCTGCACGGAATGCGCAGGCTGACCTGGGTCGATACTTTTTGCAGGTGCATCAAGCCCCCTTTTCACAGAGCATGGTTCATATATGTTACAACATTCACATCATATCCAAGAGGGGAATACTTTTGTACAGGAAAGAGGTATCGATCTTGGGATGAAAGTGGTGATTTCCCTTTCATAAGGTTAACTCTTTACCAAACAACAAAATTTTAGACTGGTCCAAATTCAACGCATTTGCAGACGACAAATGATACTCAAATGATGGGATCTGTATCAGAAAGGGAAGAAAACATTGTGCGAAAAGGAGAAAATGCTGGTAACCAGCATTTTCTCCTTTTCCCACAATGTTTTCAAAAGGCTCAAGTCTAAGAGTCCTTAAAAGTAGGGATTGTGTGGTAAAGGGTTAATTGTATAATGTTTTACATGGCTCTCAACACTATTTCATTCTGTTGTTGACAGCACATCTATTCACCGGTTTCCTTAGTGTTATCAGGAATAGGCTGGGGCTCAGAAGTACCCTGCCTACAGAGACTTCTTGTTTATGTAACTCACATGGTAATCTCCTCTTGAATGAAAGTGTAATTTTCTGTTCTCAAATTAAATATAGGGCTAAGTAGTAATAGCTAAAATTACAGACATACCCTCACTGTCCATTCCGGATCCTTGTCCACTGGTTTAACTCTACAGACAAACACTTCTACTGCCTGCAATGGAGGAAAAAACTGCACTAAACACTGGTTCTGACAGACAACTTTGTCAGATATTAAATCACTAGCAGCAAGCTATTCCTCCATTTGCTATAATGTCTTTACATGTGCTTAACGAAATTTTATGCTGATTATTCATTTTTTATAGGGATGTTTATGAACACTTATCTGCTGTAAATTTGATCCAGAAGGGAAGGAAGTAAGTTACAGTTTTAACCATTTTTGTTTTTTTATTTTCATATTGAAATAAATTTTACACCAAACAGTGATATTGAATTCTGCTAAATAAATATTCCTTTACCCTTGAAAACCTTGTTGCAAAAAGGAGAGGTAATTCCCAACCAGCAACTCCTCCCTTTGCCATAATATTTTTACATGTATATACGTGAATGTATTGAACCTATGTTTGTGGCAACAATTCAAATATTCATGCCTTAGTTTACAAAGCTTATCTAACATTAACATATGAGTAGAACTTTGTATATGTTAAATATTGTGCAAAACGAAGCCTATTTTTCTTTTTCCATAAAGGTTTGTTCTTTTCCTTTTATCAATGAAAAAAATTTAAATCTTTACATGCCCAGATAAAAAGCATTTGCAAACAACAACTGAAAGGTGGCTGAAATGCTAGAACTTCTTCTTTCAAACACTGCAAGATAATAAGAAAATGAGAAAACAATGGTAACAAGCATTTCTCCTTTTATCTACAATGTTTCTAAAAACTGCCACCCTCAGTCATACAAAATAGAATTGCCAAGTACAGAGAAGGTCTACCAATATCCTGCATCTTTACACTTAACCCTTAACCAAACAATCCAGGGTTTTCACGACCCTGTGAGAGAAAGCTTTTGAAAACATTGTGGGAAAAGGAGAAAATGCTGGTAACCAGCATTTTCTCCTTTTCCCACAATGTTTCTACCCTATCAGAGACCTTAAGCTCATTTGTTCCAATTCTGAATCTGTTGTCTGCAGATATTTAAAATTGAAATTTTCGAGTCTAAAATTTGTTTTTTGGGAAAGAGTTAACTACAACTGTTATCAAACAGTAATATTCTGCTACCTGGCAAGGGATTTTCTTCAAATGTATTGGAAGCAAATAGAGTTTGTTCAGGTCAATATCCATGTCCTTCCCGATGTCGACAAATTTCACCTACAAAAATAATAAATGTGATTTACAATATAGATAGGAGACAGTAACATGTGTAACTTTTCTGTATATTTGTGTGCATCATAAATATATAGTGGGTCATCAAACTTCACCCACAGAAGTAATACATGTGTATTACAATATGTACAAGATTTTTAATATTTTCCCCATACCCATATTTATGATAAACAATGTACACAAGTTTCATCTACATTAATAATAGTTGTATTTTGTAGAAAATAATTGAGGTCAAGTTAATATGTACCTGATATATAGTGTGCAGAGTTGGAATAAAAACCATGTAACCAAAAGGGGCAGAACCATTTTGATCTTACAGGCATTATTTCAATCAGTTTTGCAGAGGAACCAAAAGACAGTTGTGTCTGTAGATTGATAATTGTATGGTCGAATAATAGTGTTGTGTTTAACGCCATTTTCAACGTTATTTCAGTTATACCGCACCTGCAAAACACCTATCCATGCTTTCCTGGAGTTTCTTTCACCAGTTCTCCACACAATATTCTTTCCAGGTCACTGGCTGCTTTCCCACATAACCATAATTGAAACAATGGTCAAGGGTGAGAGAGGAATGAATCCTGTCACATTGACTATCATAAATGCTCGGAAGGAAATTGGCCGAGCTGTGGATCAAACCAGCGACCTCCCGTTCTCAAGTCCTGTGTGCTACCAACTGAGCTACGGGGGCTTGGCTGCAGATTGAAATCTTTAGAATTAAAAAAAAAAAAGTTCAAATACATACCCAAAGTTGACAGTACATACAATACCTATTTTCTAATTGAGCAAGCAACGGATTACCTGCTTCAGACAACACTTCTGATAGCCTTTCCCCTAAAATTTGTTAAATTATCAGATTGTATGTGAAAGGATAAATCTATTATACTTACAGAAACCTCTATACTGCCTGTCCCTTTACCATGTGTGTTCATGTTAGGTATATCTAGTATCTGTACCCTGCAAAGTATTATTAACCGATTATCACACAATCCCAATTTTTAACAACCCTGAGAAAAAAAGCATTTGAAAACATGGTGGGAAAAGGAGAAAATGCTGGTATCCAGCATTTTCTCCTTTTCCCACAATGTTTCCTATCCTTCCCCAAACCAAATTTTAATTTTCAAGTCACATTTATTTTGTCGTCTGCAAGTGCTTTCAATTCGGACAAATGTAAAATTTTGTTGTTTGGTAAAGAGTTATCCCTTTACGAAACAGTTATGAGTATTAAAAACCCTGCAAGAGACGTCTTTTGAAAACACTGACAACCAGCTAGTAACCAGCATCTTCTTCTAGTTCCACAATGTTTTTTAGTCTGCAAAGGAACTTTAGATCATTTGTGACAATTTCAGACACATCATCTGCTGATGCTCTAAACACAGACAAGTCATAAACGTTATGGTAATGACTTAACCCTTAAACAACTACAGAAATAAACAAGCCATTTTCAGCCAAAACTAAAAACTCCAATATTGCAATTTTCACTTCTTTTTGTGCCAAAAATCTCACTACCTTGGACAGTGAAGATATAAAATCAAGCCTGTATGTTCCATATAACCACATTGAAAGTCCAAACATTGTGGCAAAGTTTTCAAAAAAAGCCTGCTGCATGGCAAAAAAACTCCATTTGCAAAAGTATGTTTTCAAAAGTCTACCCAAAGATGAAAAATAATGATCTTCAAGAACAAATAAGTAAATGGGAAGTGTGTTTCATTTAACCCTTTGCAACACAATCCCAAGTTTTAATGACCCTTAGGAAGAAGCCTACTGAAAACCTTGCTGGAAAAGGAGAAGATGCTGGTAAGCAGCATTTTCTCCTTTTACAACAATGTTTTCTAACCTAAAAGAAGACAATTTTAATCAGCATTTTCTCCTTTTAAGTTTTTTAATCAGCTTTTTCTCCTTTTACCATAATGTTTTCTAACCTTTGACAGACTATTCTAATCATATGAGCCACACTTATTTTGTTGCCTGCAAATCCTTTGAATCTGGACCAGTCATAAATTTTGAAGTTTGGTAAAGAGCAGCAAAAAAAGAAAGCCAGATTAGCATCAGAATACCTGTAGAAGACGCCTCTATCTTGATAACCACACAGTTCTCCAGTGTATGGTGCTGCTGCAACAAATAAAGTATATCCAACAGATAAATAATTATCATTTTGATCAGCTAACTGAACCCAGTTTTCTCCACAGCATAAATGTATAGTGTTTTTCCTTTTCTTTTCTATTTCTATGCAATACTAGCACAGGAATGATCAAATCAGCTAATTATTTCAGCAGGGAAATCTATTTCAAAATGGAAACTTAGCGATTTATTTGTTCTATTTTGTATCAACTATTTCTTATGAATTGGAAAACAAACTACTTATAGATGGAGAAAAAAACAAATTAATTAAAGAAAAGTTCAGTTGAATTTTCATTCATTATAATGTCTCCCCCTTTGAAAGGGCCAGCCAATATCTGACATTTGACACATTTTCTACCAGTCTTAATTTCTTACACCAAGCCACCAAGCTAGTATGGACTTAGTAACCATTTATTAATCCTTTACTGAATAATCCTTTGTTTAACAACCCTTGAAGAGGAGGCTTTCCAAAAAAATTGTAAAAAAAGTAAAAACTGCTGGTAACCAGCATTTTCTCCATTCCCACATTTTCTGCACTTTCAAAGGAATAAAAAAAAACATGTAAGCCATGTTTACCTTGTCATTTGCAAATGCTATCAATACTGACAGGCCTAAAACTTTGTCATCTGGTAAGCAACTGCTGACTGCTAAGCAACCTGCCATATGACTCCCACCTGCATTAGGATCTGCATCTTTAACCTCCCAATCCACAAGGCATAGTAGACAGTATAAAATTCAGAGATAGCTACACTTACTATTCCGTGTTTGGTTCTCTAATTTCTTGTACCAACATTCGAGATCAATGACAAGCTGTGCATAGGTGAGTGTTGGTTGACTGACAGTTCCATCTTCATGTGTGATGCTTAACAGTCGTACATAGAAATGACTAGCATCATTGTCATTGACATAGGTCACCAAAACCTGCCAAAAATTTTTTGGAAAATTCTCATACGAAACCTAGGTTCATACTCACAAACCATTCTAAACTGCATTCCTAAGCTCATTCTAGATTTAAAAAGTAATCCAGTTTCTGACTGACCACACAATTTGAAATTTGGAAATTTTGTTAGAATTGTCATAATAAGAATGCTACTAAGAATGGTAGGTGAATATCATAAAAACGAAAATGTTCATGATTTTTGTGTATTGATAAAAATCGCTAAGATATCCGCAAGGGCAAGTTGTACATTCATATTTTACCAAGATACCAGGACTGGTCATGTGGGAGAGATTGACTGGGACCCTTATCGACATCAGTGAGTGATTTTTTTTTCACCACAGTCAACCTGAATACTAGTCTAGTGGCGGTTAACAGTTAACACTGCCACTTAAACGTGTTTCATCAAAGTAAACATGGAGATTTATTAAATTGAATAATAAGTTAGTTTTATGGTACACAGTTAGTGTAGAAGATTTGGAATTCGGTCTTTAACTCTCACTGAAACTAAAACATGCGTACGGTCATTATTTGTTAATTCATGAAATTTTAGACCTGCAATATCTACCTTTACAGCCTTGGATATTATGGAGTAATATTCACTGACCATTCTAAATTGAATTCAAGGACTAGCCAATGGACTGGCTGAAATAATCTTTCAGTCTCTTACAGTTAATCCAACGGCAGGTCTCTACCTAATCTGACCATTTTTATAATCATATTCATTAGCACTTTACCACATGACAAAATTTTAGACTAGTCTAAATCAAAAGCTTTTTCAAGTGACAAAAAACTATAATTCATATGATGTAATTTGTTTTAGATATGGTAGAAAACATTGTGGAAAAAGGAGTAAATGCTGGTTACCAATATTTTCTCCTTATCCCACAATGTTTTCAAAAGCCTTTTTCCCTTAGGGTAGTTAAAACTCATAATTGTGTGGTAAAGGGTTAAATAACATCTAAAATAAGTCAGCTGTACCAAATGACAATATTTTAGACAAGTCTATATTGATAGTATTAAGAGACTACAAATTAAATGTGGGACAAATGATGGATTTGTTTCCGTAAAGGTTGTAAGCATTGTGTGAAAAAGAGAAAATGCTGGTAACCAGCATTTTTTCTTTTTTCCAAAATGTTTTAAAAAAGCTCCTTTCTCAGTTTCATTAACCCTTTCCCAAACGACAGATTTTGGACCAAATTGAAAGAGTTTGCAGACAACAATTTTAAATTTGATGAAAATGGCAGGAAGTTCTCAAAAAGGGTAGAAAACACTGTGGGAAAAGGAGAAATTGCTCGTTACGAGTAATTTCTCCTTTTCCCACAGTGTTTTCAATAGACTTGTACTGCAGACACGTGAAAACCAGGACTTGTTTGGGAAAGGGTTAATATTTGGGCCTGTTGGGCAAAGGATTTAAAGACAATCTAACAAAAAAAAAAATTAACTTCAGAGCCGAGGATGATTACGTAAAGGCCTTTATATTTCACAGTACTGACCTTGACTTGACCTTCACTAGGAAGCCACTCTGTTTCTGGTGAAGTATCAATCTCCGGGATCACAATATGCCTACATCCACATCTCCAGTTATCTCTGTTCATGTAAAACAAAACTATAACTGTCACTAAAAGCAACTTTATATCCCCCTATGTGCCTTGACAGAAAAGTCAGATGTTTAAATGCACAAAAAATGTGTAAATTTCAAAGGAGGACCATCCTTCAATGCTTAAGAAAAGACTCCAGAAAAATGCGTATTGCACATAAAGATATTTATTAACTCTTTACCACACAATCACGGGTTTTAATGACCCTAAAGAAAAAGCCTTTTGAAAACATTGTGGGAAAAGGAGAAAATGCTGGTAACCAGCATTTTCTCGTTTTCCCACAATGTTTTCTATCCTTCCCAAAACAAATTTCAATTTTTGTGTCACATTTATTTTGTCGTCTGCAAATGCTTTCAATTTGGACTAGTCTAAAATTTTGTCGTTTGGTAAAGAGTTAAGGATTATAAATTTTCAAAACAATGACAGCAGAATTGAAGGAGTTTTCTACACAATATATTCCACAGACAGAGGGAAAGACAAACTGATAGACAGGCTCATTTTAATATTTCCCTGAAAATGTTTGTTCTGCTTGGTACACTTATTCTTCGATTTAACCCATTACTACACAATCCTGATGATTAATGACTCCAAAGAAAAGGCCTTTTAAAGGCAATGTGGGAAAAGGAGAAAATGCTGGTAATCAGCATTTTCTCCATTTCCACAATGTTTTCTACCCTTTCAAAGACAAATTTCATAATTTGTGCAACACTGAAAAAGTTGTCTGTAAATACTTTTAATTTGGACCGGTATAAAATTTTGTTGTTTGGTAAAGAGTTAAACTTAACATATGTTTTACGTTGAATGCTATGTTTGACCTATTACTTCAAGGACTCCTATTGATTGATTGATTGTATGGTGTTTAAGGCCATTTTCAACATTATGTCAGTTATATTGCCGTGGCCAGTGCACCTATCCATGCTTTCCTTGAGTTTCTTTTTACCAGTACCCTGCACAATATACATTCAACAGAATGTAAGCCTTGTCCAAATTGGAAGTATTTGCAGACATCAATTTCATTCTGGCTCAAATGGTGCAATTTTTCTTTGATAGGGTAGAAAACATTATAGGAAAAGGAGAAAATGCCGGTTACCAGCATTTTCTCCTTTTCCCACAATGTTTTCAAGAGACTTCTCACCTAGGGTTGTTCAAAATATCGGCATTGTCCAGTACAGGGTTAACATCTGGCAAGTAGTACCTTACCTGCAAGTTCCATAGGCCAGTAATTGGTAACACAACTCTTTGTTATCATCCTTCTCCCTCTTCTGTAAATGTGAAACATAACACCTTAGTTCTTGTAACAGAATAGCTATCAAAAAGTAAAGGTGCACATGCAGAATGTTACATCAACATAAATTTGTTTGTTTGTATGGTGTTTATTGCCATTTTCAACATTATCTTAATTATATCTTCAATCTTTGTGGCAAGTGCACCTATCCATGCTCTCCTGAGTTTCTTTTACCAGTATGTCACTCAATATTCTTCCCAAGCCAATGGCTGCTTTCCCATATAAACATCATCAAAACAACAATCAGTGATGAGAGAGGAATTAATCCTGCTGTGTTGAGTATAATCAAAAGAAATTCCCAAAGCTGGGGATTTGTACCAGTGACCCCCTAGTTTCAGATCCTGTACACTACCAAATGCTCTACCCTGCTCAGCAGATCAAGATAAGGCTCCAGAGAAAGTGAAGTGTAATCTTAGATCTATATTCTTCTGGTTACCAGCAATTTCTCCTTTTCTCATAATCTTTTTAAAAGCATTTACCACCAGTCATTAAAACCGAAGACTTTTTGGTAAAGGATTAAAAATGTCTACCTCTACCATTCCCGCAAGAAAGGCTTTCAGTTCTTTGGGTATTTCTGCATTGGATCTCTTTAACAGTTCCTGAATTGTTCTGACTTGTTTTCCGCAAGCTTCTGTTATTAGCAAGTGGGATACAGGATCAATCTTTCTCTGTAAATTAAAATATGTGTTTGTATGATGTTTAACCCATGGTGGCCAGCGCAACTACACATATTTATTTGGAGTTTCTTTAAACAATGCATGGTACATCACTCTTTCAGCATTACTGTCTACCCTGTCCCATAAGCAAGGTAAAAAGTATGTTCAGTCGTGAGAAAAGATAAAATCTGACTTCCACCAAGCTTCCGAAAATGTTTTGGTTAGCCTCTGCCTTGAGATCACAACCCCTGCATTGCTTGCCTTGAAAATAAGGTCTGTATCCTCTTCTTTTAATATAGCTTTTATAAATAAGCCATGCCCTGGCAAAAGGGGAACTTAATGCATCTCCGTAATGCATGTTATGAATTAAACTATCACATAATCATGGATCCCTAATAGCCACCTGTTTAAACAACTGACTGAATCATGAAGTAGACTGGTCCTTGGACATACGAAAATCTGACCGACAGTGGAAAGTTTCAGCCCAGATCAGCCTGCAGACTGCGCAGGCTGACCTGAGCTGATACTTTTCACAGTTGCATTAAGCCCTCTTTTCACAGAGCATGGCTAAAATGTTCTTATCCTGTACACAATTAAGATAAGATTTTATGAAGTCATTGTTATACCACATTACTTATTAAAGCTTTTAATCCTTACACATAGTTTCCATACTTTCACACTGCAAGTTCTGGTACATTTTTTTTTCAATTAATTCAACTGTCAAAGATGGTAACTGCTGTAAAGCTATGGTGTATTTAATTCCTAGGTTTATAAGCAAGTATTCATATGTCAGTTTCTTTGAACATAGTTTTTACATGAAAATGTATTTTGAAGCAGTGAATTAGTCTCATTCATTAATACAAATGCAGATTTCCGACATAGATCTAAGCATCATACAAGTAATTCTTGAGCTCAAGTTATGTGATACAATGAACCTGACATTCTTTGGCTATTGGGATCTGACGTAAGTTGGTGTTTGAGATAAAATGTTGTGAAATGAGTCTAGAGAAATGTTATTAAGCGAGCCTCTGGCAACCTTCTCTGAAAGATAAGAAACATCAGGGGAAAAGGAGAAAATACTGGTTACCAGCATTTTTTTTCCTTTTCCAAAATAGTTCTTTATCAGAGTCTTTTAAAGCCAGGATTGTGTTGCTACGGGTTAACCCACAATTTATGTTGATTTCCCAACATTACTTTGATGTTTCCAAAGAAACCTGCTGCAAAGGGTCTCAGGAAGGAATGACTAAATGCATATTTTGGTGTGAAATTTTGTAAACAATACAATAAATAATCTGGAAAAAAAATTCTTTGACAGCATAGCTAGCATATGAATTGGCGTACACAAATCTATGCCTTGCTGGCAAAGGCAAAATAAAGACTTAATGAACTGGTATTGATAGGTAAAGTCAACATTGCAAAGCCATAACCCATTACTCTATCGGCCAACAAAAGTACCTTACAAATCGTGTTTAAAAAAAAAAAAGGCTGAAACATTTGCACAAAAGGAAATTGCATGTACTGTATTTCAGCTCAGAAAAAATGGCTGCTTTTTACAAGCTAGATGAATCTATAACAAATATCATGAAATTTTAAAATCTGCACCTTTTTATGTTTTGATGTTGTAAAGTTGTAGAAATGTTGCCTCATGCATGACATCCTGTTACCAAACTTGGTCTTTGAGTCCGGTAAGTCATAGTGGATCACAACAGTAGCATTGACAATGTTCATGTCCATCACATGGTTATCACTGCAAACTGAACATGAAACATAAATCTATTACAACGCTGCTTTGAAAAATATATGCAGCATACATCTTAAATATTACTACACAGTACCACACAAAAGGGAAAATCAGTAGTTTGTATTAATGTACAAATATTTTTCATACTCTGCCACTGAAACCTTGAAGAATTTTGTGCAACAAGGAACAATTACTCACTACAAGCAATTCCTCCAATTTCCACTATTTTTTCCATACAGCTGGAAAAAAAAAATCCTTTTCCTCCAATGTTTTTTTCTATCCAATCACAGATTAACTGGTCATAAAATGCCAGTCACAATTATAGGTATTTTGGCAGACCACAGTATATCAACAATCAGACTGCACAGCATGTCTGTATAATCTAGATCTATACTTTACAATATTTCCTGAGATTATGTGACCATCATTCACAAATCTCCAGATAAGGGAAACTGATAGTATTCTGAATCCTATTATTTCATTTCCAAACCCTGTGTTGTGGGTACTCATTAGAATTGTCTCAATGAGACGATTCGAATCGGTACCCATGACATAGGTTTTAGTGGAGAATGACTTTAAATTTCGAATTCAAAATCACTCCCTCCATCTGGAGCTCCAATTCACTACTCAAATTCCAATCTAAAGAACAGGTGGGTCTACAGACACTGTTAGCTTTTACCAAACAACAAAATTTTCAGCTTGTCCAAATTGAAAGGATTTGAGGTCAGCAATATAAATATTACTGAAAACAAGAACTTTATCTTTCTTAGAGTAGAAAACATTGTGGGAAAAGAAGAAAAGGCTGGTTACCACACTGTATTTTATGGATCCACATTTATATGACAACGTGCTTGGTATAGTGCATCACAGAAATGCTTTAAACCCCCTTTTGTCAGAATGCCACTCATATATGACTGATCATAAACCCTCCCAATGTCTACCAAAATTTCATCTGATTTTCAAGAAAATGTAGATCTATGTATCTAGTAAATGAAGAATATGCTTTCCGCTGACAACCAAAAAAGTTAAAAAAGGGTTAGAAAATATGAATTATCTCTACTACAACTAATTTTTTAACCAGTCATGCCAAACATGAAGTGAATCTATTTGAGAAAACATACCCAGCAAATGAGCGCCTCGTGCCCAGTCATCTGCCACAGCTTCCACATCATATAATTCCATCTGTTCTGTTACAACAATCAAGTTGTATGCATAAGCTCTAAGACCCTGCAAACACATTTATTTAACCCTTAACACTTTCCCAAACAACAAATTTTGGACTGGTCCAAATTGAAAGAGTTTGCAGACGACAATTTTAAATTTGATGAAAATGGCAGAAAGTTACCAAAAAGGGTAGAAAACACTATGGGAAAAGGAGAAATTGCTAGTTACGAGCAACTTCTCCTTTTCCCACAGTGTTTTCAAAAGACTTGTACTGCATACACGTGAAAACCAGGGCTTGTTTGGGAAAAGGTTAAAAGGTCTTTCACAACTATACTTGCCTTTGTAGCCAGTATAGATCTAATCTTTTCTCAGTAGCCAGTATCAGTCAAGATCAGGCTGCAAAAAAGTGCAGTTTGAAGATGATGTTTTAACTCTTTAACAAACTACAAATTTTCAGACTGGTCCAAATTGAAAGCATTTACAGACAACATATTACATTCTGAAAGTTTGACGATATTTGTATGAAAAAGGTTACCAACATTTTCTTCTTTTCCCACAATGTTTCAAAAAGCCTTCTATCTCCAGATTGTTTAAACTTTTGACTGTTTGGTAAAAGGTTAAGACTCTTACTTCTAGAATGACAAATGCCTGTTGGCTTATTATAAAAGGTTACCATAAGTTTGACTTCTGCATTGTAAGATCACCCACCAGAATAGACCTCCAAAACTACCACAGAACTCTACTGCTAATCTGTTCTATCCATTTTTACAGCAACCTTGACCTCATCTTTCAAAATAAGAAATGTGCAGTACATGTTTATAATGATCCATCCACTTGTGAAGTTTCATAAAGTGACTCTGCAAAACTTTTTTTCAGTTTCTGTGTGCAAATTCATTCTGCCAGTTATTGAGGTTTCATAATACTACTGAGTAATAAAAAGGCCATTAGTTGATAGTCCATCAATTTCAACTCAAAACTACTTACTTCCACAATGAAACGAATATCATCCTTAGATGAAGAAAAAATGACAATTCTATGCTCAGTATCAACTATATTCTGCAGCAAGCCAATAACCTCACTCATTCGTCTATCTCTTTTACAGACATGAGGAATCTGAAAAAATTGCAATATTACAGTTCATCACTTGAGTAAAAACTGCACAAGGAACACAACAAAAATGATAACTTAGAGAATCTTTTATATTGTAGGACATTGCATTTAAACCTTGTCAGCATCTGACTGACTATCGGAAGAAAAATACCATTTTGAGTCATCAAAAAATGTAACTGATGTAGTATAAAAGTTGTTCTGGCCTGACTGTTGCACAAAATAACAGACAGGATAACTCGAAGATAAGGCTGCACATTGTGTGCAATCTGATTTTGACTGTACTGTCTGCAATAGCAGATAACAGCCCAGCAGCTGTGGATTAAGTCATTACATACTGAAACAAATTTGCTGCAATGTACCTTAAAAACATCTCTGTAAAACATTGATAATCAGCATAAACTAAGGCTAATCCAAAAGCTTTATACATTTATATATGACATGTAAACAATGTATCAGAAAGAGAAATTTCTCAAAGCAAGCAATTTCTCTCTTAGCCACAATGTTTTCAAAAGTGTCTCCTTAAAGACCAAAAACAGTTGTCTGGTTACCAGTCTTTTCTTCCCTTCCCACAATGATCTGTAATGTCTTCTTCTTCATCAATGTTGGAAACACACAGGTTTGTTTGGTAAAAGGTTAAAATTTATCCTTTTCAATTTTTCTCATGACGCAATAAACCATATAATACATAACGTTCTTGATTTTATACTAACTTACACATACATGTACTCCCAGTAAGAAGTAGAACTCCAAAAAAATGCTATTAGATTTGACCTGATATCCTTTACCTAGAAGCATGTAAACCATTTCCAAAAAAAAACCTGAATTCCTTTCACTTTAAAGGGAAAATGCAAAATGAAAGTAAATTTTCCACATTGACAAAATACTCTAGCTTATATCCTTTTGATGAAGGGTATTATTAGATGGTTTTGTGAAAGATTTAGGTTTGTAAGAAAGAAATTCCCTTCACTTTTTCTATCCTGTTACTAATGGTATAAATGTATTTCAAGAATATCCACATGATCCTTCAGGCATGCGTTAACAAAACCCTACAAAAACAATTCAGAAATTCAACCAAAGAAGATGAAATCATGTTTAGCTCTGTGCATAAGTGTATTAATAGATTCCATAAAACACTGAGATGCTATGAAAAAACAATACTGGTAACTATCAACCCTGAGGGGTACGTGACAAATGCCAATGACGTTTGTTTGATCATTTGACAAATACCGGTGCTTGCAAGGGAAGACACACTCCATTTTTTGTAATATACTATCAAAAGAATTGCATGTATCTTTAAGGTAAGTTTTCTGTCACAACTACCCACCTGCCGCACTCTCCCATATATAGCTGCCTCAAACGGTGAAGTGATAATTAAGATCGGCTCACTGAGGACATTCTCTGTAAATTGACTGTTGATCTCATTCCACTGTGATCCAAATACCAGGATCTGGCGAGGACACTCCAACTGTCTGATCTCATTCTGCATCACAAGACTGTACTCCGATTTAATGTAATTTATCTCCACATGGAAAGTACTAAGCACCTGATCACAGTCATCTATCACCTAAAGAGGTATTGGTAATTAACCCATCACCAAACAATCCCTAGTTTTAACAACTCTGGGAAAGTAAGCATTTGAAAACCTTGTGGGAAAAGGAGAAAATGCTGGTAACCAGCATTTTCTCCTTTTCCCACAAAGTTTTCTTAACTTTCAAAGAAAAATCCCATCGTTTGGGCCACATTTAAAATGTCATCTGTAAATGCTTTCGATTTGGACAAGTCTAACATTTGGTCATCTGATAAAGACTAAGACTTAAATCTGGCTTATTCCAACATGTAATAATTCAACCTTAATTAGTTATAACTAATTAATGGCTGAGAAGGAATTTCCCATCCTATAAAAACTTAGCAATAAGAACTAGTAAGCCCTGTTTTCTAACTTAATTAAAACCTGTCATTCATATTTGTATGCAGACTATATGAACTATCAACTAGATAAAAACACAAATTCTGATTGCCAAAATTCATGTCCCTTTAATAACTGTTTGTTTGTTTGGTGTTCAATTCCATTTTCAACATTATCCCAGTTATAATGTGGCAGCTGGTGCAACTATCAATGCTTTCCTGTAGTTTCTTTAACAGGTGTTATGTACAACAATCTTTCCCAAGCCACTCCCATATAAATATCATCAAATAAAATTAAGCAATGAGGGAGGAATAAACCCTGTCACATTGACTTTCATCAATCCTTGGAGAGAATTTGGCCAATCTGGACAATAAAATCAGCAATCTCTGGCTTCCAAGCCCTGTATGTTACCCACTGGGTTATCAGAGGCTAGATATATTGTGTTTCACTGTATCACTTTGTATCAGGCACTGAGAGGACAGGTACATGCATACAAAGGCTGAGAGAGGTCAAAGATGCTACCTTAGATTGTAGTTTACATCCATTTTTTTCTGTTTTATCTTTTTTAACTTTTTCCAAAATGGCCAATGTTCTCCTTTTATCAGAATGTTTTCAAAAGCTTTCTCTCTCAGGGTTGATAAAACTCCAAATCATGTGGTAAAGGGTAAACAAACAACATACTAAATGACAGAGTCTGCGTAGATCTGTGTAACCTTTCTCTAGCAGTCTCTTCAAACTTGGTGGTGTTGTTACTAGTATATCACAACCATCAACCAGCTCTAGCTGAAATTTATAATGGAACAATTCACACTTTGTTTTATGCTTTTCAGTACATTATAGAAATCTAACAGTGAATTACATCCTTGTAATTCACAGGTAAGTGTTATAATTCACCACTGAATGTTATAACTGTTATTTTTGACATGCCACAGGTATTTATAGAAACTGAATGACTTTTAGCGGATGAACGTCATGTTTTATGATGTAAACATCATTCATGACGTCATTATTACAGTTAGTCCATATCCAACTAGATTGAATAGATCTATTTTGCTTAAAAAACACATATTTTTCACAATGAGCAAAAATTTGACGTGAAAAGAAAGGATAGAGTAAAGAGCATAAAAGAAATAGGATAATTGTTTGTTTCAGTGTATGATCGAAATTTCTTTCGTCTCTCCATCGTGAAAATGTAGCCTTCCCTTCTCACTCGATGCAAGGAATTTCGATCACACACCGAAACAGAAAAACAGACAATTATCCTCTTTTTACTAAAAACATAAAATCTGAGTGTAGTTCAAATTCAGAGGACTTGCAGATGACTTACCAAATATTGCCCAAACAATAGATTACTTTTTTTCTGAATAGATAACATTGTGGGGAATACAGAAAATGCTAGGTACCATGCCTTCCCCCGAATGTTTTCAAAATCCTTTTTCTTCATGGTCGCTAAAAGACAGGGTTATTAGGTGAAGGGTTAAGGCTTTAGCAACAAACCTAAAAATTAAGGCTTCTGAAAACAATGTCAGAAAAGGAGAAAATGCTGGTTTATCAACATTTTCTTCTTTTCCTGCAATGTTGTCTACCATGTGGTAGACAGACTTCATGTTTTGAGTAACATTTAATTTGTTGTCTCCATATGCTTTAAATTTGGACTGGCCTAAAGTTTTGTTGTCTGGTAAAGAGTTAACTCCCGATTTTTAACAACTGTGAGGAAAAAGCCATTTTGAAAACACTGTGGGAAAAGGAGAATATACTGGTTACCAGCATTTTCTCCTTCTCCAACAATGTTTTCTACCCTATCAAAGACAAATTTCATCATCTGAGCAATATTTAAATTGTCCTCTGCCAATGCTTTGAATTTGGACAGGTCTACATTTTTGTTGTGTGGTAAAAAGTAAATATACTGCTAAGCAGCTATGCATCTTTTCACAACATGGAGCCACATAAGCCACTGTTGTGACTGGCATAAGATCAGGATAAGATTTCACAGAACATGCAAATTTCAGAGAACATGCAGTCTTATCTTGGATTTAAACCACCAAGTAGTTCTTTGTCAACTAAGATCAAAAGGCCTTTTCTTTCATCATAGAATTTATCGTTAACTGTTCATAAACGGTGACCTTACTCATTCACAACAGTCAACATGTCAGTGATAGACTAGAGATTCAAATTTCAAACTTTGACAAAGCAGCCTTCATGTACATGTTCTAACAATACAAAGAAAAGTTTTTTCGTATTGGAGTTTAATGCCGTTTTAACAGCTTAAGTCATGTCACGACAACAGTGCACCTACAAATGTGCTTCATGGCTTTCTCACGCAAGTACTGACGCAACTTTCTTTCCAAGTCACTGACTACTTTTCCCACATGCATCAGAAGTGAGAGGTAAAAAAATCGGCAGAAAGAAAGTTTGACTCAACCGGGTACTCACAACCACCAGGTCACGAGTCTGATACGCTTACCATTGAACTACCCCTGCTGGCACTAAGATAAGTTACCCCTTGTGTTTCACAACAGTATAAATGAAAGAGATACAACAACAACAACAAAAAAACACCTACCGCTCTGTTTCCCTCCAGACCACCACCATACACCAGAAGTATCCTTGATTTGCTGCCCTGCCTAATTTGTTGAGCTGTATGGTAAACAAGCTCTGCCCTTCTCCAGGATTTTGATAATACAATCACCAAAGGCTGTAAAAAAAGTTCAACATCATTACTTCCTTGACTAACTCTTTACCAGATAAGAAATGTTAACTCTACCAACCAACAAAATTTTGGACTCAACCAAATTGAAAGCATTTGCAGACGACAATTTAAATGTGGCTAAAATAATGGAATTTATCTTTGATCGGGTAAAAAACGTTGTGGGAAAAGGAGAGAATGCTGGTGACCAGCATTTCCTGCTTTTCCCACAATGTTTTCAAAGCTTTCTTCTTCTTCAGGGTCCTTAGAGTTCCAGATTATGTGGTAATGGGTTAAGGTTCAACCATATTAGAGTCATTTGCAGATGACAATTTAAATACAGCTCAAATGATGGCATTACACCTTTTAAAGGATAAGCCACATGTTCTGCTTTTCCAACAAAGTTTTTGTTTTTTTCCAAAGCATTCTGCATCCAGGAGAAACAACACAATTAAATTCTGTCAAGGCTTGACCCTTTTACCAAACAATCCCAAGTTTTAACGACCGTGATGAAAAGGGC
Source organism: Tridacna gigas (assembly GCA_945859785.2). NCBI lineage: Eukaryota > Metazoa > Mollusca > Bivalvia > Cardiida > Cardiidae > Tridacna > Tridacna gigas. The sequence continues at coordinate 53,782,361 of OX244034.2, forward strand.
TTTTGAAACAATCTGTGGGAAAGTGGAGAAAATGCTTATCAAGAGTAACAAAACCAGAAAGATGATTTGTTTATTTGGTATTGAATCCTTTACTATACCAATTCTGTGTTTCAGAAAACCCTGAAGGAAGCTGTTGAAAAAAAAAAAGCCTTTTCTCCTTTTCCCACAATGTTTTTACCCTTTCAAAGACTCTTGTTGCTTGAGTCACAAGTACTAGTAATTTGCTGACTGCTAATGCTTTCACTGGGAAAAGTCTAAAATTTTATCGTTTTGTAAAGACTTTACTAGATAACTTTTCAGTGATTCAGTTACATGACTGCAGCCAGTGTAACTTACCACGCAGTTCATGGCTGTGTTCCAAACAATCCTATAACAATTTCTAGCTATGAGAGGAATGAAATCTATCACAATTATAATAATTATATAGTAAATACTGCTAGCAGAGCTTAGATTTAAATTAAAAATCCCATGATTACTAGCTCTGCACATCAATAATTGAAATGCAAAAAAAGTATAATCCTACCCCCATTCCTGTGGGTAGTTCCCGGTACATGTTGGACTCTGACAGGTAGGTCATCAGTGAATACAGGTAGGTCATGGTTTTCCCTGAACCCTGTGGGGATATTGCCGTAATATGTCGCCCACTCATCACAGCTGGCCATCCGTAAGATTGTATTAACTTTGGTGAGACAAACTTGTTGCTTTCCCAATGCTGAAATCACAATCAAAGTAATTTCTGGTTAAATAGTAATTGCTCCTTTTCCTGAAGTATTTCCTATATTTTCAAAGAGAAATCCTTATCTACAAGGAGAGAACTGCAAACTGCAAATAGAGAAAATGCCAAGTCACAATATCTGTTAATGCAGCAATTTTTTTTCACATAATACTCATTTACTTACCTCTTTACCGAACAACAAAATTTTAGACTTGTCCAAATTGAAAGCATTTGCAGACAACAAAGTCAAAGTGGCTTAAAAATTGATTTTGTATGGGCAGAAAACGTTGTGGGAAAAGGAGAAAATGCTGGTTACCAGCATTTTCTCCTTTTCCCACAACATTTCCAGTAGGCTTTTTTCTCAGGGTCATTAAAAGTTGGGATTGAGTGGTAAAAGGTTACACCTTGCTTGATTATCCATATTTTTCATGGATGTTTTTTCATTACAGGGTATCAGCATCATCATCTCCTTTTCTGACATTGTTTCAAAAGCCTTCTTCCTCAAGGTCAATAAGTCACATGATTGATTGGAAAATGCTACCACATGTACCACTTATTCTTACTATCATAGGTTTGAAAAAAATTTGCTATAAAACGATGGCAGGGGTTGGTTTAATAAGATACATATGGAAAACGGCACTAAAATACTGTCATCAGACAAACAGTTAAACAAACAGACTAGTAAGGAGATTCCAGAATACCCCTGACAAACTGTGTTTGACTTGGTAAAAATTAGAACTTATGTACCTACCTTGAATACTTCATTTATAAATGGGAACCCTTCTATATTATAGATAGGTTTCTTCAAGGCTTTTCCATGAACCAGTACATTGTCCACCATTCCAAACAAGCCAGGCACATCAGGTTTTTGTTTACCAACCTAACAAAGATGCAATATAGGCCAAGATAATAAGGGGTATTTAAATCCTGAAATCATTATTTTTACCTAAAAACCTGTTAACCCTTTACCATACAATCCAAGGTTTTGACGACCCAGTGAAAGAATGGTTTTGAAAATAGCGTTTTCCCTTTACAACAAAAAAATAGGGGGTCACTGTGACCCTTCAGCAAGAAAAATGAGAGTCATTCTGGAATTTTTAGCGGTCACAACAAAATGGAGTTAGGTTACAGGCCTAAAAAATACATATTACTACACAAAGTGTATTTTTCTCACTTTCATTCACCCAAAGACTTTTAACTACCTAAAATTACAATTTTTTTCTTTTCCCACAATGTTTTCAAAAGCTTTCTTCTTCATAGTTGATAAAGCTCCAGCTTAAGTGGGAAAGGGTTAAATCAGATTATACTGGAGTATCTCACAAAACATTAGACAGTTTAGATCCATACTATTGATCTTCACTGTATGCAAAAGCATCTTTGTTGTCTGTAGTAAAGTAAGAGTTTAACCCTTTACCACATAATCCCGAATTTTGATGAACCTACCAACCAGCATGCTGGTAACCATCATTTCCTCCTTTCCCACAATGTTTTCTACACTTCCATAGAGAAATTTCAGTTTTTGAGTCACATTTGTCATCCGAAAATGCTTTCAAATTGGACAAGCCTAAAATTTTGTCGTTTGGTAAAAGAGCTAAAGCAAAAATACTAAAATCTAAATCCAACCCTACTCATATAATTAAAAAAAAAGTGAAAACTGAAAAACTGATGGAAAGGAACAAATTGCTCACTGGACAGGTTGCTTTAAAGGAAATGCTTTTTAAGACTCAGCCAGTTTCAGTCAAGATTAGGTAAGATAGGTATCCAATAACCCATTACTGAATAAATATGAGCCATGCTCTTTGAAAAGGGGGCTTAATGCATCTCCGTGGTGCATTATACCAATCAAGACATCACCTTATTATGGATCTGTAATAGTAACTGTTTTCAACAACTGACTTAATTTATTTCATGACTGGTCCTTGGACATACAGAAAATTGTCCAACAGCGAAGTTTCTGCCCAGGTCAGCCTGCACAGTCCACCCAGGCTGGCCTGGGTCGATACTTTTGGCAAATGCATTAAGCCTCCTTTTCAAAGAGCATGGCTCATATGGCTCTTTAACCCTTTTCTAAATATTCCTGAATTTTAACGTCCCTGAGGAATAAAGCTGTTGAAAACGTTTGTAGGAAAAGGAGGAAACGCTGATAACTTGCACTTGTTCTTTTTTACACAATGTTTTCTACCATACAAATAACATCACTTGACCAACATTTACATTATCATCTGCAACTGCTCTCAATTTGGATAATGACTCTAAAACTTTGTTGTTTGGTAAATGCTTCAGCCCTGGCAGTTGAAAGCTTTCGAAAACTTTATGGCAAAAGGGACAATGACTTCTTTTTCAACAATGTTTTCCATACTGTTGAAAAAAGATTTTTCCTCCTCTAAATGTTTGTCATGCATATTAATTGCAATAGTTTCTGGTGATCCTAGGATCTAGGATATCCTTTCTACCAATGCATGGGATTTATTAGGTGTAAAAAAAAAAATGCAATGCTAAGGCAATGACAGATATTTTAAGAATATGTATCAAATAGTATACAAACAGTTGAATAAAACTCCCTGTTTCTACCAGAGACTTCAGTCAAAAAATAGCTTTAGCTATCGTAACATATGAGCCATGCTCTGTGAAAAGGGGGCTTAATGCATCTGCGACAAGTATCGACCCAGGTTAGCCTACGTAGTCCACCCAGGCTGACCTGGACCAAAACTTTTCGGTATTGGTCAATTTTCTGTATGTCAAAGGACCATTCTACCTCATGATTCAGTCGGTTGTTAGACATAATGGACTTAATGGATCCATGATCATGTGATAAACTTGCTTGCTATTATACATCACAGGGATGTGTGAAGCCCCTTTTTGCCAGAGCATGGCTCATATGTAAGTGTAACTCCTTACCATTCTAGAAAATATGTCCATGTGAAGAAATGAAAATCACCGTTAGTCCACTAGATCTGTGTAAAGATTGAATTTGAACACTTGCCTAATCAAGCAATGATACACAAGTAGAATCTATTCATATCTAGACATGTGTAGATATAAATAGATCATACTTGGAAAATTCTACTTTCACATCTATTTCTCAAAGCACTCAACTTTCGCTTTCAATTTGTGGAATAAGTCAATTATAAGAAGCTTAATGTGCAAAATCTGAAGCCTTTTTTTTTTAAATCTTCTGTTCTGATGTGAGACAAACACTTACCAGACTTTCAATTCCTTGAAAACTTTGGGAAGATCCTGACATACCAGAAGCTAATTCCCTCATCAATCTGTAAAATAAAACTAGCGGTAAGCATGATAAGCCATACTTAGGATATTTCTTTGATTCATCTCTTGTCATCAACTTTTCTTCAATCTATGCCATTTTCACTAAAACTCCTTATATAGGTCAGGTTTCCATAACCCTTTACCGCACAAGGAAAACTTAGACTCTTCAAAATTGACACCATTCACATATGACAAATCAAATGTGGCTCACATGGTAGAATTTGTATGTGAAAGGGAGGAAAACAATGTGGGAAAAGGAGAAAATGCTGGTTATCAGCATTTTCTCCTTTTCCCACATTGTTTTCAAAAGGTTCCTTCCTCAGGGTCATTAAAACTCGGAATTGTTTGGTAAAAGGTTAATACTAAGGGTATTTTTTCTAGGAAAAAATTTCACTTTCATCCAATTTCTATCGGCAAAATAATCCTTTATCATTTTCTTCATCAGTGAAGCCTGTTATCAGTATCAGCATCAAGAGAAACAAAATATCTATATAAACATCCTTATGACTTTATCAATAATCGGCAAAGTCAAAATAGTGTTGCTTCATCAACACTTACATTGTCTGTAATCACTGAAATTGACAATGTTACAATACTAATCAGAAAGCAAACCACAGTGTTTAACTCTATAAAGAACCACATAATTTTTTACTTGTTTTTTTTTTTTTTCAACTTGTTAGCACTTGTAAATGAAATTTCGAATGTGGCTTGGTAAGATCTGTTCTTAAAGGGAAGACAATACTGTCAGAAAAGGAGAAAATGCTGGTCACCAACATTTTCACTATTTCCAACAATTTTTTTTCAAAAGGCTTTTTAATCAGAGTCATTAAAATGGGGATTGTGTGGTAATGGGTTAGAGAAGTAAAGACATAATAATCCAGGAAACACAATGTAATCTAACCCACGGATTTTTGAGAATTTATTGAAGAAGTAAGGAAGTAAAAAAATTACTCTTTGAACCACAAAGTAATTCTATTACTGTGCCTCTCAAGAAAGAAGAAAAAGAAAGAAGAAGTAGGTTGTATCTGGCATATACTAGCAGAAACTTACTTTTCACCACTAAATTTGCCAAGCATTTCTGTCTTCCTGTCTGTCAATGATCCACTCCTATAAAATAAATCGCTGGGTTAGTGTGAAACTATGGCAAGTGACATTTTTTTCAAAAACGCTTTTTTTACATAAATCTACTGTAAATCAAGTAGTTCATGTACTGATGAAGTACCAGGCATGAATTTTACCTCAAAGTGACTTTAATCGACATTATGCAAAATGTTGTATCTGCATGCTTGTAAATATTTACAGTGTGAAACTATGGTATGTGCAGTTTGCACTTACAACAGTTTCATGCCAACTTTTTATATCAAATTAAAAATGTTATTGTTGTAAATGACTGAAACATTCTGATCAATTAATTCTAACAGCATCACTGGTTCTTCTGATGATCTGTATCAGCCAAAAACTGTCTTTGATTAAATCACTCTTGGCATTTTCATTTTATATAAAACCTATCATATATATGCTTTCAAAATACTGCATGACAAAGTGAAGTTATTTCTCCTTTTTTGTGCTTTTTTTCTAATCATAGAAACTTGTGTGTTTATTCTAATGATAAGAAGCTTTCTCCAGTTGATAAGAGTGTTTTAATGTGATTTTCATATAGATGAGGGAAACAATGAACATTGTTGCCTTTATATATTACATATAAATTTTGTAATATGTTGAGCTTTCTTCAAGAAGCATTTGGAAACATTTTCATCAAAAAATGAAAAGAAATCAAAACATATGTAGATGTTACACATGTTTGTTGATTTGTGCCTTCTTTCTCCACTTTAAGAAGTGCAAAAAATAGAGTATGGCAGGTTAAAAGTATTACACAGTCACAGAATTATAGTTAATTAATGCATATACAATAGTTTTACACTCAACAAAAATCAATAACAGTGCAGATACCATACTTTTACACAATACTACAGAGCACTTCCTTTACTGAAGATACATAATTGATTACATCACTGATTACCTCATAATGTTGTTTTCATCTGTTTTATTTGAAATTTCACTAGTAATCTATACCAAACAACAAAATTTTAGATTTGTCCAGACTGAAAGCTTTTGCAAGCACCAAAGTTGATTTCATTCAAACGATGTGATTTGCCTTTGGAGGGGTAGAAAATATTGTGGGAAAAGGAGAAAATGTTACTAGTATTTTCTCCTTTTCCTACCGTGTTTTCCTAAGCTTTCTTTCCGAGGGTCTTTAAATATGGATTATGAGGTAAAGGGTTAAAGAAATGCTACACATAGCAGCATTATATTTTGTTTGTAAAATAATTTCATTTTTCACTGAAAATGGTGTGATATTGGCCTTACCCGTATTTGGGTATACAAATGAGACCCGAGGACAGACATGACTAGTCAACAGGCATGATCATGCCCATTTGACACGATATTTTTTCTAAAACTATAGCAACAGAACCCCTTGATGGTTATGGAATATTCTCAGAAGTATCCTCTTTGAAATAAATGGCTAATTCAGTCTGTCAAGTACCAGCAAACAGATCTTTTAACCCTTTACCACACAATCCCGAGTTTTAACGACCCTGAGGATGAAGCCTTTTGAAAACATTGTGGAAAAAGGAGAAAATCCTGGTAACCAGCATTTTCTCCTTTTCCCACAATGTTTTCTACCCTGTCAAAGACAAATTCCATCATTTCAACAACATTTAAATTGTCTCCTGCAAATGCTTTCAGTTTGGACAAGTCTGTATTTTTGTCGTGTGGTAAAGAGTTAAATAGGAATTTGGGTTGACGTCATGTTCATGAAATAGATAATAAAGTTCTTGACATCATTATTGTGACCAAAGATAAAGCAGCTTTGCTGACAAGTTTGTTGGTGAAATTAAAGAATTAATTTCTAAAAACAGAACCCCTTTTCACTACAATTTCTTTTGTTGGAGAACTGTATCGGCATTATGTCTGCTTGCTCAAGGAAAATAATAACAATCAGCCATTCTGTGGATATCATCTTTCATGGATGTGAAATTTTTCACCCCAAAATAAGTGAATGTATTTGATTATACTTATATGATGAGGCCTAAACAGTAATATCCACTCTTACATAGATTTCTGCCCACAGGCTAAAGCCTTCAAACATAATATTCAGGCATACCCTGTAATGACCTCTAGGTAGTTGATGAAATTAAGGGTCTAAAGATAGATCTAAACATTCATTGATCATGATAGTGACTGCTTCAATTGCATTGTCTGAAATGGAAGTCCTACAGTTGCTGATAATGTGTTCCACAATCCATAGTTTTGATTGTTAATTATGGCATTGCATCAGTTTTTTAAGAAATAAAAAGCAAAGTAAGAGCATTAATTGATTCATTCTGATACTTTCACAACAGGAATAGTCTATTGTTATCTCATGGACATACACCACTTGGTCAATCGAGACTTGATTATGTTGCTTAAAAGAAAATAAGTGTTGTCCTCTGTTGTTTGATGAAGATGAAAATATGTACTTAAATTTTCATCAAATTTTTGTCCTATTTAAGATTTTTGTTTTTTTTAACGCTGAAAAAACGAAGGAACAAACAAAAAAGTTATTCATTGAGGGTATTTTCCAAATGTATTAAATGTGGGTGTCTTTGTTGTCATGATGGCAAATTTTGAGATAGCAGAAAACAAAGCTAGAAAGGTTCAGTTTGCCTTCATTGTATCTATCAAATACAGTAGGACGTAATCAGGAATTAAGTCCCTATCCACTATTTCAAGACAATACAAAAACTTCTCAAAATCATCTACGCCAGGTCATTTGATAGTATTGCAATGCATCGCGATATTAGACTGTCATACTTATTTTGATGTGAAAGTGGTTTCGCAGAGAGTAATAGTATCTCAATAGTCAATTTTCTGGTGGACAGTCAGTCTTAGAGGACTTCATGTGCTTTCTTGTTTAATTCTGATGAGAGACAGAGGGAGATAATAAGGTCAGAGAAACAGGTTTATTAACCCTTTACCACATAAGCCCGAGTTTTAACGACCCTGAAAAAAGAAGGCAGTTGAAAACATTGTTGAAAAAGGAGAAAATGCTGGTAACCAGCATTTTCTCCTTTTCCAACATGTTTTCAACCCTTCCAAAAGTGAATTTTATTTTGAGTCACATTTATTTTGTGGTCTGCAAAATAAATGTTTTCAACTTGGACAAGTCTAAAATTTCATAGTGTGGTAAAGAGTTAAAGTATTATGTCTTAATTAATTTCATGATTTAACAAACAACCCCTTACTGCACAAGCTGATTTTACTTAGCAAGAACTACCATACAGCACTTTACACAATGGACAAACTTTTCGACAAAAAAGTATCAGCTTTAATCAGTAAAGAGTCTCCCCAGGGGCTCAGTGGTTAGCGTATCTGACTCGTGACCTGACGGTTGTGAGTTTGATACTCATTCAAGGGAAACTTTCTTTCCGGTGATTTTTTGCCTCTAACCTCTGATGCATGTGAGAAAAGTAGTCTGTGACTTGCAAAGAAAGTTGTGTCAGTACTGGTGTGAGAAAGCCAGGAAACACATGCATTGGTGCACTGACCATCGCAATGTGACCTAAGCTGTTAAAACAGCGTTAAACTCCAACACAATCAATCAGTCCATTTATCAGTACAAAAAATGTTGTGGAAAAGAAATTGTTAATTACAAGAAGTTACTCCTTTTCCCACAATATCTTTCAAAGCTTGCAGCTGAAGGAGCATAAAAATTTGTAGTTGTACGATAATGGATAAATAAGGCTTTTCTGTTGCTTTTTTCAGTCTCTTTAGTAAACTCTGCAATGCTGTTGTAGATGCCATTGCTCTTAAGCACTCAGGATTTTTTTTTATTCATGTCAAAAAGAGTTTATAATGCTGTGAGGGAATTTTCAAGTGAGCATTCAAAACGTTTTTCATGCTTCAAGTGTAATACAGTAAGTTGCAGAATTATTATGATAGTATAATGTTCGTTTTTAAATTGACCTAAAATATCAGAGCATCACTTGATTGTGTTAGACTTGAGCCCTACAATGCCTTTCACATCTCTAGTTTAAGTTTTGTGGCCTGAATGTAGATTAAGATCAGACTACACAAAACATGCAGTCTAATCTTAGATCTAAACTCTTTTCCATGCTAAGATTTTCTTGCCATAGAAAGCACTGGTACTGGAATAATTTTTTAGGTTGAAAATGTCTCTTTGTTCAACAACTCAACTGTTTATTAAGGAAATGTTATGACATTGCCCTGTCATAGTGTGGATTGTCATCATACAAAAACTTTGACACTTTCTCATATCTGTTATCACTGAAGATATTTACTTCAAACATAGGATAGTTGCTAATTACCAAGAAGGAACTCATAACAAAAGGGCAGGTACATCTCAAAATATTTTTGACACAGTTGTGCCCCATTTTTCAACTGAATTTTCACTCAAGAAGCTCTGGAAGCCAAGTGTTGGTACCCACTAATGGTGCTTTTGTTTTTCACTTTGAGCACTTTAGATTCTTTCCAAATGAAACATAAAGAATCATTTCATAATTTTAAGTTTGCAAACTGTCCGTATGGGGTTTAACACAGAACCACAGCCATGAACCTCCAAGCATAAATTTCTAGAGGAAATTCAAAATCTCAAGGCCAAAAATGATCTTTGTCCAAAAATGCTTTACATAAAACTGAGGTAAACTCAGGTAGGATGCTTCTCTTCACCATCTTCAAACTTAATGTGCAAAGATGTACATTGTACCGAATTCATCTGTTTTGTGATAATTCTTTTCTGATGATAAATACTAAATGACAAAACTAATAGTCTATCATTTGCTGAAAATGTGGGCAAATGAAATGTCATTATTTAAGATTTGCTGTGGCTGTTTTTGTTGCACTCTCTAACGTGACATGAATGTCATATTTCCAAGCAGTCTCAAAGATTGCTTTTTTATGTTGTCAAATAAATGAAACTCATAACTGTTGGTGATTACAACCACAGTTCTTTATCTACACTGTCCAAGACAACAACTACAGTTATACTTGGCACTCTGAGGTTTACAATTTTCAGTTCTAAATTTGTAAATCTTCATAAACAGAGCTTGTTATTGGGTAATGCAACTAGCAGAGTGTCTCCTGTCTTAACAAGATGTCGCTGATTCTCTAACACAATAAAGTTCTCAAGATTTAGAATGAAAAGATTTGGAATGCGAAGTAATTTACTGCTCATGTGGTTTGGAAATGCATTATATATACAGGGTTGGTTTCCATAAATGCGGCTATAAAGCTAAGAGGTTTGTTAATTTACAAAGACTTTTTTGTTGTTTAAAGCAGTAGAGTACAATTTGGCTCTTGTTAAATATGCATAATTCATTAGACTGCACTGCTTTAACATAGGTGTTGTTGTATATTTATCTCTAGTGCACAAATATAACAACTAAGAAGGAATCCAGCTGGTAAAAGAGGTTGATTTGTTTTTAAAGGGTCTGGACCTGTGTTGCTGGTGTTTTGTGAGAGCGTTCTTTGGCAAAGTACATCAGAGCAGTATTGATGAAACTGAGAATCATATGTGTAAATATGCTTTTACATTGATATATCTGAAATACTGTTGAAAGCAGCACAAAACACAGTGTAAACAAACAAGCATTTGAGTCACTGAAAAGCCATCAGGTCTAACCCTACAACTGCAGGGACAAGAACCATGATCTCCTGATCAAGAAGGTGACTGTCTATTTGCTGTACTACATCACTATTACACACAAATACATGAGGAAAAAATCGATCAGATCTTCTTTTAACTCAAAAATAAAGACAACCTATTATCCACCAACACCAATATTCAAAATAAACTTATTAATTTTACAAGCAGTTTAGCAGGGAGACAGCACATACCTGTCAACAGCAATTTGCTCTCTTTTATTCAATATTTCTTTTCTTTATAATGCTGTTTCAGTTTAATTTCTTTTTTAAAATATATCTACACTATAGCATTATAATAACAATAAAGTAAAACCTTTTTGTAAATGATAAAATATTTGCTAACTTGCAAAAGGTTAATCAAAACAATGCAAATACAACAGTTTCATACTAACATGATTTCTGCAGAACACCATTATTCTTGGTGTGAAACTATTGTAAATGACATTGCATTAAAAAACAAAAAATCCAACAATATTTTTTTGCAACTGATTTAAGTCATTAAAAGAACTTACTTAAATGAACAGTATGTTACAGTATTGGTCCTTTTTATGTTTTAATAAAGAAATTAATCAGTTTTTTCCTTCTCCTGTAAAATTTTGGAAAATGCAGATACCATAGTTTCACTCTAACCCAGCGAAATGTATATGGGTAATGCCCTGTGAAATGGGGGTTTGATACATCTGCAAAAACTATCCACTGATATCAGCCTGCACAGTCCCTGCAGGCTGATGTGGGTCCAAAATTTTTTGCTATTTGTTAATTTTCTGTATATCAAAGGACCATTTTACCTCCATATTCAGTCAGTTGTTAGACTATATGGATCTGTAATTATGTGATCACTTGCTTGATATAATGCATCACAGAGATGCATGAAATAACCTTTTCCCAAGTACCACTCATCTTTATGTTGATCTTGATTTATGCTAACTTTCAGCATCTAGTTTAACCCTTTACCACACAATCCCAAGTTTTAACGACCGTTAAGAAGCAGCTTTTTGAAAACATTGTGGGAAAAGGAGAAAATGCTGGTAACCAGCATTTTCTCCTTTTCCCACAATGTTTTCTACTCTTCCAAAAACAAATTTCAATTTTTGATTCACTTTTATTTTGTCGTCTGCAAAAGCTTTCAATTTGGACTGGTCTAAAATTTTGTCCTTTGGTAAAGAGTTATATCTCTTTTACATTGACTGCCAAACAAATTCTACAACTTACATCAATTAATCTAGATGACTTCTGAATATGTATTCTATAGGAGTTGATATTTACAGTGGACTGTAAATGAACATTGGAACTACAAACATAGTTTCTGATTTACAACAATGTTATCCCTTTTTTTAAAAAAAAAAACAGAAAAAAAAAATTTAAACTCTACAGAATGTTTTCAAAAACTTCTTCTATGGAGTCGTTAAAACTTGGGATTAAATGTGAAAGGGTTAAAACTAATTGGATTAATTCCTTTTCAAAGTTTTTGTAGAAAAATAGTACATGCATCATACTCATATCTGAGCTATGTCCTGTGAAAAGAAGATTTAATGCATCTGCAAAAAGCAACTAACATGGCCAGCCAGCCCAGTCTGAGCAGGCCGACCTGGATCAAAACCTTTTGCTATCAATCAATTTTCTGCATGTAAAAGGACCAGTCTAACTCATGATTCAGTTGGTTGTTTGATGAAATGGAATTTTATGAATCCATAATTATACGATGACTTGCTTGGTATAATGCATTGTAGAGATGCATTAACCCTTAACCACACAATGCCAATGTTTAACGACCATGAGAAAGAAGCCTTTTGAAAACAGTGTGGGAAAAGGACAAAATACTGGTAACCTGCATTTTCTCCTTTTTCCACAATGTTTTACTACCCTATCAAATAACAAGAGGGACATTGGCCGTAGAGCGCTCACCTGAGTAAAGTCATCTACAGTTGATAAAACTGAAGAGATTCTGGTTTTAATGATGAAAAACACATGTGTGTAAGTGACCTACTTTTTGAACCAATGTGACTAAATTCCAAACTTGTCCAAGATATCATTAAAACTAACATTCTGACCAAGTTTCATGAGTATCATACTGAAAATGTGGCCTCTACGGTGCATCCAAGGTTTTTCTAAGATTTGGTCCAGTGACCTACTTTTTTACCAGATGTGACCCATGTTGAATCCTGTCCAAGATATCATCAACACAAACTTTCTGACCAAGTTTCATGAGAATCAGGCTGAAAATGTGGCCTCTAGAGTGCACACAAGGTTTATCTAAAATTTGACCATGTGACCTACTTTTGCCCCAACATGACTCACTTTCAAACTTGTCTGAGATATCAAAAAGATAAACATTCTGACAAATCTTTATCAGTATAAGACTGAAAATGTGGCCTCTATGGAACACCCAAGGTTTTCCTAAGATCTGGCCCAGTGACCTACTTTTTCACCCGACATGACCCAAGTTCAAAATTGTCTGAGATATTATCAAAGCAGACAATCTGACCTAGTTTCATGAGTATCCAACTACAAATGTGGCCTCTAAAATGCACACAAGGTTTTTCTAAAATTTAGCCCAGTGACCTACTTTTATGACCAGACATGACCCAATTTCAAACTTGTCCCAGATATTATCAGGACAAACATTCTACCCAACTTTCATGAGTTTCAGGCTGAAAATGTGGCCTCCAGATGGCACACAAGGTTTTTCTAAGATTTGGCCCAGTGACCTACTTTTTGACCAGAAATGACCGAATTTTAGAGTTGTCAAATATATCACTTATGAAAAACATTCTGACCAAGTTTCATAAGTTTCAGGCTGAAAATGTGGCCTCTATAGTGCACACAAGGTTTTTCCAAGATTTGGCCCAGTGACCTACTTTTTGACCCGACATGACCCAATTTTGAATCGGTCCGAGATATTATCAAAACAAACATTCTGACCAAGTTTCATGAGTATATGACTGAAAATGTAGACTCAAGAGTGCACACAAGGTAATTGTTAATGCCTGGACGCCAGACGACGGACTACTCACGCCACACGGCAGATGATGCACGACGGCCGCCAGACACAGCACAATCACAAAAGCTCACCTTGAGCACTTTGTGCTCAGGTGAGCTAAAAAGTCACATCATTTGAGCCACTTTGAAATTGTCGTCCGCAAATGCTTTCAATTTGGATGGGTATAAATTTTTGTCTTTCGGAAAAGGGTCAAATCCCCTTTACACAGAGCATGTCTCATTTCCTTTACCCTGATGCAGCCAATACAGATTCCTCCCTGCTATTGTTTGTTTTGTCTCTCCTACTATCAGCACTTGCCCTCTTCCTAGCTTCCATGACTCTATTCTGTAATGTTAAGGTGGGACTGTCAGTATCACTGGAGGACTGGTAACTTGGCAAACACTTCACTGGATCTGTTTTAGTTGTTACCTCCCTTGTGTATCTGTCTGTGTGTCTTTTAGGTGAATGGTTATTATTGGCATTTTCAGATCTAGATAAAAGTATAGCCCATGTACAAATTATTGCTACTACAAAACATCTGCATTTCGATCCAATTCATGTTTTGTGCAATTTCCAACAGATCTGAAACATGCAAGATGAAAAAAATGATAGTGAATACATGTACATGTATATTAACTGCTATGAAATAAATCCATGTTTCCTTGATTATTGGCAAATAGCTTTTTCTAAAAAACATCATAATCATACGAGATACGGAAAAGTTGCGAAACTATTCCCACAATCAAGACAGCTGACAATCAAATACTACTTTAGGTCTGTTTTAGGGAGGAATGAGAAAATCAGATGACTACAGTCAAACCTGGCGATCCGTCCACCTCCATTCAGCGTGAACCTCCACTTAACGGCCAGTTCAATGTCCCCCCAACTACTTTTACTCTATATGAACCTTTATTCAACACGCACCCTTAAAACGCACGCAACGGCCGCCAAAATCGTGTCCCATTTTTCAAAACAACCTGGTATGTAGCGGCCAGTAACCAACGTAAGTCGGACTGCTAACTTATACTTCAACTTAGTGTACTTCTCACATCCGACCGTTTTCGGATTAACAACTAGAGTGTCAAAATCGAACAATCATATTACAGGTGTATGCATATAACCTGATATCCTCTAGAACGGGTTATTTTGATGCAATTGATGATTTCGTAAGCTATTATTCCCGATTTGTCAAAAATTTTGAAGTTAGAAATCAAATGTAAATTACCCGAGTCAGACTACCAAAAATGTTTTTCTGCTTTCGATTTAATCTGAAATTACGTACCGTACGTGTAGCTGCCTCGACATCTTGTTTGTCTGCTTACTTCTAAAAGGTGAGAAAAGATTAAAGAAAACTGTCCTAACAACCGATTGCACCCAAATTAGTATAGGTTATTACCTATGCAGGTGTGTTTAAGAAATTGTCTTTGATGACATTAATTTTAATTGACGATTACACCTGTGTCACATTTTAGTTGACCAGTAAACCTACGACTGTTTGATCTTTATGCCCAATCATCTTTCGACCATTCCATTGTTTTGATTGGTGATTATACCAAAGATGCAGATTTCTTATGTTTTGACCGTACGATTTGTCTATTGTATTTTTGACTCGAGACTGTTAACATCATATTTGGAATTATGGCTTGTACCAAGAGAAAAGTGTTGACATCAGAACAAAGAGTGGAAGTGATTAGACTTTTAGAGTCTGGAAAGAGTTCTCGGATTGTAGCTGAACAATTTGGTGTTGGTAAAACACAGGTTCAACAGACCCTGAAGAGAAAAGCAGAAATCAGAACATGCACATGTGTACTTACATTTGTCTTGGGTATGTATGCACATGTACATGTACATGTATATGGACATGTACCCCAGCCCTTTATAAATGTTTAGGAAAAGATAACTCCGAGAACATCTTGCGTGATCGACCTCTTTTAAGCAAGCACCTGTCTTAAGCAAGTGATTTTGGAAGGGCCCTTGACCGCTTGCTTAAGACAGGTTTGACTGTACTTATCATGCATGCAAAAACATGCCTTTCCTTTGAAGCAATCCAGCAGTTCTCAGTCCAAAATAAGCAATCGGGACTGCTGCCACATTGTTTTCCAAATGCAAGTCCTTTCCAAGACAAGCTTCATATTATTTGCATTTATTCAGAAAAATTCTGACCAATTTTCATGATTATCATACTGAAAATGTGGACTCTAGAGTGACACATGGTTTTTCTAAAATTTGTCCCAGTGACTCACTTTTTAATCCCATGTGATCCAAATTCAAAATTTGTCCAAAATATTATCAAGACAAACATTCCAACCGATTTTCCTGAGTATCAGACTGAAAATGTGGCCTCTATAGTGCACACAAGGTTTTTCTAAGATTTGTCCCAAGTGAACCTACTTTTTGAACTCACATCACCCATTTTCACACTTCTCCCAGATTTTGTCAAGACAAACATTCTGAGCAGTTTTTCATAAGAATCAGACTGAAATAAATGCTCTACAGGGTAAACAATGTTTTTCTACAATATGTCCCAGTGAACTACTTTTTGACCTATGTGACCCCCATTTCAAAGTTGTCTAATATATCATAAAGACAAGCATTTTAACCAACTTTCATGAATATCAGACTGAAATCGTGGCCTCTAGAGGCCACATTTTCAGTCAGATACTCATGAAAATTGGTGAGAAGGTTTGTCTTGATAATATCTTGGTCAAGTTTGAAATTTGATCATGTTGGGTCAAAAATTAGGTCACAGGGACAAATCTTTATTTTCAGTCAGACACTAATGAAAATTGATCAGAATGTTTGTCTAGGACAAGTGTGAAATTGGGTTGTGTGGATCAAAAAGTAGGTTACTGGGACAGACTTAAGAAATACCTTGTGATGCACGACAGACAATGCACAAAAAAGACATACACATCATAATCACAAACGCTCACCTTGAGCACTTTGTGCTCAGGTAAGCTAAAACAGGGGAGTATTTTTGGGCCAAAAGAACAATATCTCTCGACTTCTTTACTAAAACCTATGTTTTGGGTCCAATCTGTTACCTGCAAAAGCTTTTTTTAAGTTAAACAATGCATAAAAATTCCTTGTATGGTAAAGGGTTAAAGACATAGTGACACCCAGTCCCCTATCTTGACCATTGATCATACATCATGTGTAAGGCCAACACTGTAATTTCATACTGACTATGAAACAAGTTCTGTAACATATGAGCCATGCTCTGTAAAAAGGGGATTTAACACATCTGCAAAAGTATCAACCCATGTCAGCCTGCAAACTTCCCATAGGCTGACATGGATTGAAACTTCTTGCTGTAGGTCAATTTTCTGCATGTCCAGGGACCTGTCTACCTCAAGATTTAGCTAGTTGTTTGACAAAATGCATTTTATGGATCCATGATTATGTGATGTCTTGCTTTGTACAATGAACTTCAGAGATGCATTAACCCTTTACCACACAATCCCGAGTTTAAACGACCCTAAGCAAGAAGGCTTTTGAAAACACTATGGGGAAAATAAGAGAAAATGCTGGTAATCAGCATTTTCTCCTTTTCCCACATTGTTTTCTACCCTATCAACAACAGAAATCATCTTTTGAGCTAAAGTGAATTTGTCATCTGCAACAGCTTCAATTTGGTCGAGTATGAAATTTTGTCAAGTGGTGAAAGAGTTATACCCCTTTATTTATTCATGATGTTTGATTCCTGGAAATCTTACCAGTAATAGCAACATGATGTAGGTGGTTCCAGATGACAAAATTTTAGCCTTTTCCAAATTGAAAGCAGTTGCAGACAACAATTTCAATGTGGCTCATATCGTGCAATTTTTCTTTAATAGGGTAGAAAACATTATGGGAAAACAAAAAAATGCTGATTACCAGCATTTTCTCCTTTTCCCACTATGTTTTCAAAAGGCTTCTTTCCCAGGGTCATTAAAAGGAGGCATTGTGCGGTAAAGGATTAATCACAGGATTCAAACCCAGAACCTCTAATGTGAAATGCTGAAAGTCTACCCCATCTTCATTGTCCTTAGGGTGAAGAGTACTCACACCGCATTTAGTCCTGTACTGTCAGAAGTACACTCTGGTGTTTGCTGAGGTCGTCTAGACTTGGTGAAGGCTTGAACCTGGCCAGTCATTGATGCAGCTACGGCACTTATACAGGATACAGATGATTCATTTCCCGATTCGTAAGTCGAAGGAAATCTTGGTTTCTGTTTATCATCCACTGAGGAAGAATACAGACTTGTAACACTCCCTGGAGTGTCGGATATTGATCTCTTGGCAAGTATTTCATTTTTATATGCAGAAGATGGAGATGTATCTGCCTGTATACTTGTAATTCTGTCCAGATGCACTGTGTCATGTGTCCCTCCTAAATTATCAGTCAATGCTGATTCCTTATTTACCAAAACTTTATCATGATGAGGATATTCTGCTGAACTTAATGTGTTGTTTGATTTTAATGACTCATTACTGGATGACAGTACTTTCAGTGAGGCTTCCCTACCTAATACAGTAGATCCTCTGCCAACTGATGATTTGGGACTAGTAGAGGGAGTCAGACCACGCCCAACTGCAGACAGTGGACTGGTTTTATTACTTGCTGTGTCTTTCATAGATCTGGAAGCATACATGCTGTTTTTGACACCCTTTGGTTCAAACAGGAGATCTCTACAAAGTTTTTCACTGACCTGTGAATCAGAATTTCTCATTAATTCACTTAGGCTGTGGAAAGATGGTGAATGTCTTTGATGATTAGATGAAACATCCAAGTGATGAGATGATGTGTATTGTGTTTGACACTGATGTAAACTTTTGGTACTATTACTGAGGTAATCTGTGGCAGGAATACTGAGACATGAAGAACCTAAAACATTCCTGTTTCTAATAAGCTCCTGATTACTGAAATTAAATCGTTCAGAATGTAGTTCATGGCCCTGTGTCAAGCTGTGAACTTGTTCATAACTCTTAGTCACATGATCACCAGTCTGTTTATTTGATTGGCTAACCAGTCTTGGTAAAAGCCTATGGGAGAGAGCAGACACTGCCTCTGTATCTGTTATACAACCTCTATCAAACGGCTTATCCCTTGTATTTATTTGTTCAACATCTGATTTAGCTTGATAGTCATGTGTATCATCATCTGCTGGAATCTTCCACATCCTTAATGATCCTAGACCTTCCTGCTTCTTTCTATGGTTCTGAACAGGTATAGCGGGTGTATCTGAAAAAAAAAAAAAAAAAAAAGGGATGTACAAAAACTCTTTATTAATTGACAAATTCTAGACCTGTTGAAACTGAAAGTACTTGCTGGCAACAAATCAACCTTTTCCACACAGCAAGTTTTAGAGTCTTCCAAATTCAAAATATCTGCAGACAACAAATTTAAAATTGGTATAAATGAGCTCAAGCTTTCTGACAAGGCTGAAAACAAGAAAGTGCTGGTTACCAGCATTTTCTCCTTTTCCCATAATCTTTTCAAAAGGCATCTTTCTCAGGTTCACTTGGGATTGTGTGGTAAAGGGTTTGATGTGAATCAACTGAGTGTTTTTCTTCAAAAGGGCAGGGAACATTATGGGGAAAGGGGAAATTACTAGTTGAGAGGACTGCTAAAACCCAGAATAATTTGGTAAAGAGTTATGGGGGTAAAGAATATTATTTCTTCACAAAGGTCTCATTAGAACTGTCTCCCTGATATTTTTATCAAAATTCAAACTATTAACTGAAAATTGTCTCAATGAGACAATTCTTACGGGTACACACAATACTGGTTTTACTGAAGGATCAAAGTAATAACTATTACCTTTTAAACCTCTAATCTATACCTTGGACAATGATCATCACTTGACTAACCTCTATGACAGGAAAAAACAAGAGCACCGTAGCGGTTGCTATACCTCCACTGCAGTTGCTTTCAGTAGAAAATTCTAAGTTTAAACAGGGGCATAACTGTATCAAAAATAATTTCATGGTTACATGTCCCTGTTGTTTGGGTCTCCTTTTTGATATTTAACATCTAGTCTGAGTTGAAGTAAGTATCTTCAGCAATTACAGAGATATTATAAAATGTCAAAGTTTTCACACAACAATGACAATGACGCTGATGATGCCAGGGCTATGACAATACCTTGAGCTTTTCTTCGAAAACAGCCGAGCAAAAAATACTGTTCTGCTATAAAACTGGTCCTTCGCTGGGACTTAGAGACAGATAGTAAACAGATGGCTTGTTACAAGTTATTTTTGACATACTACAAACTAGTGCCACTGAAAAAAAAAACGAAATAGTAGAAGGAAAGGAAAATTATTTTTCTAACTGACACTGGAAACAATTTAAGAAAAGGTCTTTTTTGAAAGACAGGGAAAACCTTATAATGATCAATTGCTCCTTTTCACACAATATCTTCAAAAGCTGTATCTTGCAGGTATATGAGAATCATATCTGTTTGTTAATTTTAAGATTTATTGCATTTTCCTCAAGAATGTGGGCCTGTGCATAGGACTTGAGTCTGGTTTTGCTCAGCTGCTCCTTTCAACACAATCCCAAGTTTTGAAGATCCTGAGAAAGAAGTCTTATGAAAACATTGTGAAAAAAGGAGAAAATGCTGGTACCCAGCATTTTCTCCTTTTCCCACAATGTTTTAATCTATTCAAAGACAAATACTATGTGTCACATGAAAAACATTTGAATTGTCATCTGTAAATTCCTTCAATATGAATCAGTCTGGAAATTTTGCCTTGTGGTAAAGAGTTACGGTGCTGAAATGGTGATTAGGAGGTCCTAGGTTTGACTGTTCGCCTAATTACTCTACTTGATAAAGGCCCAACCTTGAACTGGTGAAAAATAGGAGTCACACTGAATAAAAGCACTGTAACAGTCATACAGCTGAGTCAATGCTGAAAGTGAAAAATGCCATGTAATTGATCCATGTTTATATTGTGGCAAAAGAAAATTCCTTATTAGGAACAATATCTTCCCTTCTCCACAGTTCTCAAAAACGATTTGTTGCAAGACAAAAAAGTCATCTGCATGAGATAGTAAGTTTAAATAATTTACCATCATTATCTAGTGAGACAGCATATCTTTGGTCTACAAGCGCATCATTCAAACAAACTCGGTTCCCACTTCTTGTGTACAGGTACATGACCACATTGAAAATACCATCAGCAGACCGGGACACAACCTTCACTTTTACTGTCACAGCAGCTGAGAACAGTAACAAAACAAGAGGGCCATGATGGCCCTGGATCGCTCACCTGAGTAGAGTGCCTTAAAGGTATTTCTTTAATTTGACCAAATGACCTCGTTTATGACCCCAGGTGACCCAATTTCAAACTCATATTTCACAATGACAAACATTCTGACCAATTTTCAAGTCAGCTGAGGAAAAAATGTAGCCTCTAGAGTACCCTAAAAGTATTTCTTTGACCTAGTGACCTAGATTATGACCCCAGGTGACCCAAATTTGAACTGGTCTTGGACTTTATCAAAAGAAACATTTTAACCAATTTTCAAATCAACTGAATAATAAATGTGGCCTCTAGAGTGCCCAATAGGTATTTCTTTAATTCGACCAAGTGACCTAGTTTATGACCCCAGTTGACCCAAATTTAGACCCATGTGAGATTTTATAAAGACAAACATTCTGACCACTTTTCAAGGCAATTGAGAAAATAATGTGGCCTCTAGAGTGCCCATAAGGTATTTCTTTAATTTGACCTAGTGACCTAGTTTATGGTTCCAGGTGACCCAAATCCAAACTCATCTGATATTTCATCAAGACAAACATTCTGGCCAAATTTCAGGTCATTTGAGCAATAAATGTGGCCTCCAGAGTGCAAACAAGGTATTTCTTTAATTTGACTCAGTGACCTAGTTTATGACCCCAGTTGACCCAAATTCAGACTTATGTGAGATTTTATGAAGACAAACTTTCTGACCAATTTTCAAGGCAATTGTGCCAAATAATGTGGCCTCGAGAGTGCCTTGAGAGTGACCTAGTTTATGACCCAAGATGACCCAATTTTGAACTCAATTAACTCATTGTGCTTAGATGGGCAAACAAACTTAGAAGAGAATCACTACATACCAGTTTCAAAGAAGAAATTTAAAGTTTTCCTTCTTTGTTCCTATGTTCGAACTTGTGACCCCCCGGGCTGGGCCAGTTTTGACCCAAGCAGCATCCTTGGAACAAACTTGGTAGAGGTCCACTAGGAGCTGCTACATACCAAATATCAAAGCTCTACACCTTCCCGTTTAAGAGAAAAAAAAATTTAAAGTTTTCCTTTTTTGTTCCAATGTTCGAACTTGTGACCCCCGGGGTGGGGCCAGTTTTGACCCCAGGGACATCATATGAACAAACTTGGTAGAGGTCCACTAGGAGATGCTACAAACCAAATATCAAAGCTCTACGCCTTCAAGTTTCAGAGAAGAAGATTTTTAAAGTTTTCCTTCTTTGTTCCTATGTTCAAACTTGTGACCCCCGGGGCGGGGCCAGTTTTGACCCCAGGGACATCATATGAACAAACTTTGTAGAGGTCCACTAGGAGATGCTACATACCAAGTATCAAAACTCTGCGCCTTCTAGTTTCAGAGAAGAAGATTTTCAAAGATTTTGCTTTTTTTTTCCTTTTTGTTGCCATGGCAACCGGAGTTATGGGTGGAATTCAATTCTTTGAACAACTTTGGTAGAGCTTCACCCAAGGAACATCCCTGCCAAGTTTCATCAAGATTGGCCCAGTGGTTTAGGAGAAGAAGATGTTTAAAGAAATTGTTGACGGATGAGACGACTAACGACGGACATAGGGCGATCAGAATAGCTCACCTTGAGCACTTTGTGCTCACGGTGAGCTAAAAAGGAGAAGTAAGGTCAAAGTTCTTCTTTTGTAAACTCTTCAAACCTGCCCCCTCCAACAAGTTTGCTTTGAAAATACTGAGAAAGAAGAAAAACTGCCAAAAAAGGCTGTATTCACTTACCCTCTTAACCCTTTACCACACAATCCAAACTTTTAACGACCTAGAGAAAGAAGCCCTTTGAAATCATTGTGGAAAAAGGAGAAAATGCTGGTAACCAGCATTTTCTCCTTTGCCCTCAATGCTTTCTAGTCCTCCCAAAACAAATCTTAATTTTTTGGTCATACATGTATTTATTCCATTGTCGGACAAGTCCAAAATTTTGTCATTTGGTATAGAGTTAATTCAATTTTAATGCTGCATTCCATGACATGCCATCTGATTGGCTAATTCATTCTGTCTCAGTCAGTTATTACAATAATTGGTATATATGGTCTCAGGTGAGAAGTTTCTCACTTTATCATTGTTTAAGTGACATCTCTCCATTTTTTAGAGTATTGTCTTGATTACCTAAATCAATTTTTCAAATACACTAGATTAAATCAATAAAATCTAAGACAAACAGAAACATGATATAAATGTACCATGGTTGTGATTAACTCTCTTATAGTAAATGACAATTTCTGTTTCAAGTTTTGTAATATTTTAACTGCATGAAGTCTTACCTTTAATATGAGCACTGATGAACTTCACAGCAGAGGAGTCCCATTTTATAACAGACCTTGAAACAGAATGGAAAAAAATGAATTGTTCCTTTTTATTTTTTAAACCATTCTTAATCCATTACTTTACACACTAATGACATACCTGCCTAATTAGAGCAAAAAAATAGAGTAAATTTGAAAGAAGGAAAAGTGTTCTTTTCATCCTTTACCATGCAATCCCGAGTTTAAACAACTTTCAGGCCAGGACCTTTTGACAACATTGTGGGAAAAGGAGAAAATGCCGGTAACCAGCATTTTCTCCATTTCCCACAATGTTTTCTGCGTTTTCAATGACCACCCCTATCATTTAAACCACATTTAGTTTGTCATCTGCAAATGCTTTCAATTTGGACATGTGTGTAATTTTGCCATTTGGTGAAGTGTTAAATGCTATGAAAAGCATTGGGGTAAAAGGGGCAATAGATTGTTAACCCTTAAGGCGCCGGATAAACCTATCAGACATTTTCATCCTAGAAACGAGACCAAAACAATTGCAATTTCATGGTTGCTTTTGTCTACAGTGATTCAGCAAAGCGGACAGTGTAGATCAAAGATCAGGCTGCACGTTTTGTGCAGCCTGATCTTGATCTACACTGGCCGCAAACGCAACTATAGTCGTGAAAGGCGCTTCAAGGGTTAAAAGCAATTGCCTCTTTTCCCAAAATGCTTTCTATCATGTTTTTTAAAACAATGTTTTCAAAATTATCCAACACCTCTAGTATGCTATACTGACAGTTCGTATTTGGCACCTACCATCGTGGAGACGTCATTTGTAGTGAATCTACCATAGGATAACCTACCAAGAGATTGTCAAGGTTAATGAAATTCTGTCACAAATCAATTTCATAACAGCATTGTTTAAACCCTGATGTTCTATGCCATGGAAGATCACACTTTTTGTATATAGTTTTTGTGTTACAGTGGTCATAATTTTACTGCTATAGAATTCAAATTTATTGCATCCTTGAATGACAATGTGATTGTAATGATAGTCCACATGTATTTCGAAATTTTTGTCAAAACTCAATATAAATACTAACATATTTCTTAGATCAAGCATTATTTTATCAAAAGATGTACTTGAATACATAAAGTCTCTCCCTGTTTTTTGAAAAAAAAAAA
Source organism: Tridacna gigas (assembly GCA_945859785.2). Taxonomy (NCBI): domain Eukaryota; kingdom Metazoa; phylum Mollusca; class Bivalvia; order Cardiida; family Cardiidae; genus Tridacna; species Tridacna gigas. The sequence goes on from OX244034.2 coordinate 53,806,705, forward strand.
AAAAAAAAAAATCAAAACTATAGGATTTATCAATAACTAAGAAAATGTTGCTGTGTTTTCTAAGTTTCAAGACCACTAATGTTGTTCTGATTTGGACAATGTACCCTATTTTTTTCATTCTTTTTTTCACAAATGGATCATTTTATCCTGTGAGGAATCTGTGATAGACCACTATGTAATGTCTACCTTTCATAAACCATCAAGTCTTCTGGAGATATCTGCAGGGACAGAGGTTTGATACCATCCAGGGCAAGCTGTTTTATCTGATGAGGTAATTTAGCAAATCTTGGTGGAATCTGACGCAAACTGCAAAGCATACAAATGATTAACTTTATACTTAGAGTGCCCAATAAACCCAAATGGCATTTTAAACCTAGAAGTACAACGCATATAACAGCAATTATAAAGTTGTCCAGAATGTCTAAGGAAATGGACAGCGTAGATCGAAGTGCTGTCTGATCTTGATCTAATTGGCCAGAGAGGCAACAAATTACTTCATCACATATGAAATATTTTACTCTTTACCAAACAACAAAATTTTGGACTAGACCTAATTGAAAGCATTTGCAGACAACAAATTATATGTTTCCTAACTGATGATTTCTGAATTTGATAGTGTGTAAAAAATGGTGGGGGAAAATGCTGGTCACCAGCATTTTCTTCTTTTCCCACAGCATTTTCAAAGGCTTTCTTTCTCAAGGTTGTTAAAAGATGTGATGGTGTGGTAAAGGGTTACACATGCATGGCATACACATTAATTTTTCATCAATCTCAAGTTTAACCTTTTACCACACAATCCTCAGTTTCAAAACCCTGTGGAAGAAGGCTTTTGAAAACAAAATGGGAAAAGTAGAAAATGCTGGTAACCAGCATTTTCTCCTTTTCCAACAATGTTTTCTGCATTATCAAAGACAAATTCTGCCGTCTTTAGTTTGTCACCTGCAGATACTTTGAACCTGGACAAGTCTAAAATTTTTACCCTGGCAGAGTTAATAAATACATCAAAGGTCATTCCTTTTCTTTCAGTATAGTTTCTTTTTCAGTTCTGTTCTTATTTTCCAGCTTTGTAAAATACTTCTCAAAGCAGCATCCAAACCTTCAATCCAAAAGGAAGTCATTCAGAAGAAAGATAATATAACTTCAATACATCAGGTTGCTAGTTAGAGCATGAATTGGAAGATATCTAAGTTCACATACCATGGCACTGGGATTTGCTGTTTTGTTCCTTCGTCTATCAAGAAGCAACTATAACACAAGAGAAACATGTTCGTAATTATTATGTATGCTTTCTACAATGCTTTTTCATAAAAAATTATACACAATGTTCCTTTTTCTTTCTTACTTCTTAAACCAAATAACTGAACTTGTCAATGGCTGATAACTTTTTTAGACTTTTCCATACCAATTAACTTGAAGCCCGCAAAGATATGTGACTCATGGATGGTGAACATGCCCCCTAATTGCTCATAACACAAATAAGAACTACTCCAGGACTTAATGAAAGAATGAATGAATGACATTCCACAATGCATCAACAGCTTGGGTCATTTAGTGCACATGTCCATATTAAAAGAATTGTTTGGTAGATTTTCAAGAACAAAATGATAAACTGATAGTAAGAAGTGTTCACATGAAGATGAAGGCTTAGTAATTTTGTAATCTTGATATGTATAAAAGATATTACTAAGTGGATGGGTAATCTTGCTTACTTATAAGTTCAAAATGAAGAATTAAGATTGTGAATAGTAGCTATAAGGAACTTGTGCAAATTCAAAGCATTTGCAGATGACAAACAATATGTAGCTCAAATGGTAAATTCATTGTAGAAAGGATTGAATAACTGTGGGAAAAGGAGAAAAAGGAAAAGGAACCAGCATTTTCTCCTTTTCTAACAATGTTTCAAAAAAAACCTTTTTCCTCAAGGTTGTTAAAAATCTGGATTGTAAGGTAACGAATCAAATCAGTTGATAGCAATACCAGTAATTCTTACCTGGCATACAAGCCACATTTCATGCTCATATGTGCATCAACTCGGACTCTGTGCCAAACAGTTGCAACCTTGCCAACACACACCTGACCCTGTCGATAAAATAACAAGTGACACTCTGGTAAAAGGGGGTTTAATGCATTGCTGTGATGCAATATACCCAGCAAAACACTACATAATTATGGATCCATAAAATCTATTTTGTCTATCAACTGATTATAATAACAGGTACAAGGGTTCTTGGATATGCAGAAAATTTACAAATAGAAAAAGTTTTGACCCATGTCAGCCTATACAAAATGTGCAGGCTGACATGAGTAGATACTTTTTGCAGATGTATTAAACCCCCTTTTCACAGAGCATGGTCCATACATAAATTTCTTTGTACATATCAATAGCACCTGCACTAAGATATCAGGTGCTTTGATGAAATTAGTATAATTCAAATGCTCAGATTCCCCTTATATCCATACAGTGGAAAGTTTTCTTCAAAAATAGGGAATTTATAAATTGTACATTATAAGCATCTTGATTCAAGCATTAATTTTACCAGAAACATCAATAAAACATTTCATAAAAGTTTTGCATGTCACCCACAACCTTTTTTTAAGCCTTTTCATTTACAAACCAAATTTACCATGTAATTTACATAAACATGTGCATCCTAAAAAGAACATGCTTTCCCTACTGCAGATGTGTCCCCTTTACAAATCCTTGATATGGTGTTTTCATACTGAGTGTTTATTTCCAAGTGTATGACATTTCATAGATAGACTTTTTGTTGAAAGGCATTTTAGTCGACATGACAAATGGTCGATAAGGACCAATGGTTGACACAACACTTTGAAAAATCATCATTTAGTTGAATTTTGGTTAAAAGTTTTCAATGAAGTTAAATGTAATTTAGCTGATTAATAATCATGTCAGTGTGCGACTGTTCACCTCAAACATTCTGAGTCATAGCAGACAGTCTAATCTTTGAAGAATATTGACATGCCCAGACAACAGCGAAAACAATGATGGTTGATACACCAATGAAAGACAAACCAAAGAATATTCATACTGTGGCTAACTGCCTATCATTATTCATGCTGTACTCATTCAAAAATCATACAACATCATTTGGTCGTATGTCAATAATGATCCCCAAAATTTTACATCTGGAGAAAATTAGATGAATTACAAATCCAACACCTAAACCACCTAGCTTGCAGGCCTTTTTACGTTTTAGCATTTGACAAAATTTTAGACTTTCCCATACTGAAAGAACTTGCAAAGAACATGTACAATGTGTCTCAAATAATGAGATTTGTCTTCATAGGGTTGCAAAACAGTTACCAGCATTTTATACTTTCCCCATCCTCAGGGTCATTAAAACACAGGATAGTCTGGTAGAGGGCTTACCATAATGCCTGCAGGGCCTCCTAATTGTGAAAAGACATACCTCATGTGGATGATAAGGAACAACACTGGTCATCTGGTCATTGTTAAAGTGAATATTCATTTCTTCATGCATTAAGAGAAATTCCTTGGTCTCCACACCATCCCTATCTACCAATTTGGCTTTTAGTTCTCCACGAATGCCAACCTGTCAAGAAAAATCAGCAGTTTTCAAACCTTAGGATCCAAAGAATATTGTAGAGTATTGTATGGTGATTAATACCATTTTCAACACTATTTCAGTTATATCATGCCAGCCAGAGTACTTATCCATGCCTTCCTGAAGTTTTTCTTTTACAAGTACTCTGCACAATATTCTTTTCAAGCCAATGGTTGCTTTCACACATAACCATTGTCGAAACAATGGTGAGCGGTGAGGGAGGAATGAATCCTGTCCCGTTGACTATCATCAATCCTCGGAAAAAAATTGGCCAAGCTGGGGATCGAACCAGCGACCCCGTTCTCAAGTTCTGTACACAGTTGCTACTGACTGAGCTTCCAGACCAAGAAATAATTTTAGTCGGTTTCTAGTGTACAGCAAAGTCAGACAATACTATCTGATCCTGAATCTGTAACACCTCCTACTTGGTCAGATATTTGTGACTAAAATACTTTGAAATCGCAGGATCTTTCCCTCTTTTTTTTCTCACTAGATGAAACTAATCACATAATATATAATTACAGGTTATTTCAACTCTTTATCAAATAACAAGATTTAACACTCTCCTAAGCTAACAGCATTTGCAGACAACAACAGAACAGAAATGCAGCACAAAAACACATATGACTACTTCAAACAGTGACTCAAAATTTGAATTTTGTTTTTGGAAAGGTAGAAAGCATTGAGAAAAGGAGAAAATGCTGGTTACCAGCATTTTCTCCTTTTGGCACAATGTTTTCAAACCCTTTCTTTCCTAGGGTCATTTAAAATCAGGAATTTGGTAAAGGGTTAATCATGGGGGATAGAATTTTAGATTAAATAATTTACCTGCACGCTCTCAAGAAGGATCTTTCTCGTCATCCTCTTTCTTCACCATCCACATGTAATGATTATTTTCAGTGGTTAAAAGTAAGACACAAGACACTTTGACGCACTGTGGTTTCTTACTAACTATATAAACTTTTACAATCCTCCTAGTTGCATTTCATACACTGAATTTGCTTTTTGACATCATGGCCCCATATGGTCCAGATATTTAGAGGCAGGCTTGCTTAATATTTACCTTACAGCATTTATCTGTTGGACATTTCACACTTTATTTTTCTTTTAAATGTTGAGTCTGAACCGGTCCCATTCAAGTTCAATGTAGCAAACCAAACCTTTTAAAAATTGTACAATTATGTAAAAGAACTTCAGATACCTTTGGGACCAGTTTTGCTTGAAGATTTCAGCCACTGTCTTGCTGAATAATGGCCAGGTTGATCATTGATCAACTTTCATTTCAGAAGCTTTCTATGAATGGCTGAGATGAGGGTGAGCAGAGAAACAATAACAAGAATATTAATCAGACTGAAGGTAAACGCCCACCCCTGTTGTTCTATAATATCAGTGTTTCAGCCAGAGCGCGTTTCTTGCATTTTTGAAGCAATTTTCTTCACTGACGCACTAAAATTCAGTGTGTGCATTTTTTCTGACACAACCAAAAATATCAGTTCAATCCAAACAATAGTTGCACACCACTACTTTGAGCTGAAAAACTAGGAGCAAAAGAAGATTTGTCTGCAGAGATGAAAGATTTTGTTGGTCATGCTAATTTACATCAGGAGTTTACGTTACAGCACCCAGTGTCTGAAACCAATTTTATTGACATTTACCAATAAATATCTACCGGTACCACAGGTGAACGTGGAGCAACAGTATTTTGAATCATATATTACACACTAATATACTGAAAGGTAAACAACTTGTAATGTATTTTCAATACACTAGTCATGGATCTCACAACATTTACAAGTCATTTTACTACCAATATTAACATTCATAGTACCACTTCCAAGTTGGTTTGTTTGAGTTTCAAGCTAAATATTTCTTAGCAACTCGAAATGTCTGAAATTGTGATATGATTTCTTGTAGAAAAATGTTTATGCTATCGGTTGCAGCGTTTGCGTTAGCGCCAAATTCGGCGTCTGAGATGCAAATTTAGTGATGCCGGATTCAAATAAATTACCATCTGCGTCTGCAGGACGCAAAGTACCTCTTACAATGCAATGCCAATCATACCACCTTTAATTTCAAAGACGCCGACAAGACATCTTAGTAACTCGATAGGGTGCTAATTCTATACACTTCTTGAGATGAATTGGTGTAATTAGCGTACACCGCATGAAGACCACTTCAGATTCTCACTTATTCAGGGGTTCGGAAATCCTGTGATTATGTTTGACTCGTCCGACTTTGGCATCAGACAAGTGACATTTTTTTCAATCTAGTTGTCTGTGGACAAGTAGAAATATGGGGAAAATTTTGAAACAAAGATCTGTTGTGTACATTACCCGATGAAATACAAAATTTTTCTCACAGCATACAAAATGACATTTGTGATAAACAGTCGCTTGAGATGATTCCTCATTTCTGGAAAGCCAAAATACACATTTGGTCTACCTCCGCATTCATCGCACGGTCAGTATAATATGAGGTTGTTTTGTATGTCGATTTTCTTTTGCTTTGTCGGATATCTGAACACTTTCAAGATCATCATTATGGATTAATGTTTAGTATCATTTTAACACGGGTTAAAAAATCTTTGAAGACTACGACACACACATTAATAATTTAGCATTGAATCTGATGGTATGCATTTGGCGCAATTGGCTGTGATTTAGACATTTATCTGCTCTGCCGGAAAGTGTCTCAAACCAAAACAATTTGCAATTCAGCGATCAATCGATGCGTGAAATCAGAGAATATTTTAACAGATGCAATTGTCTTCTGTTGTATCTTCTCTCATCAAGATTTTGTATTTTAAAAAAGAACAAACAATGTCAGCTTAATGTCTGTTGTCAGCATGATTTTCCGACCCAGGCTGGTTAATATAGCAGTATTTTCTTTCTTCGTTTTAATGTCAGTTTACAAAATACTACAGGTGGGAATGTCCAAGAATGCTTCTCATAGCAAGGATGCGAAATAATAGGTCAAGGACGCCAATTTTCAAGCCTCTGCCTCCACAGGACGCAAGGTAGAAATAGCTGGCGCAAACGCTGTGGTTAGTACTATGGATGTTAATATTGGTAGGAAAATGACTTGTAAACGGTGAGATCCATGACTAGTGTATTTAAAATATATTACGAGTTGTTTACCTTTCAGTGTATTAGTGTGTAATATATGATTGAGATACTGTCCCTCGCCGTTCACCTGTGGCATGTACTGCATCAAAAAAGGATTAGAGAACACATAATTGCCACCAACTGGCTTGTTTCATACGCCACCAACAGCGCCAAAGTTTCTGAAACAAACCGGTGATTGTTATATCTTGATGATGTAAGAAATACACCAAACTAGCAATCCAACTCAAGGTCCAAGTGGTACGAGTAAGTTGGGGTAATCAGCTCAACATCTTGTTCACATTTAGTTCCAATGGTCGAAGACCAGCGAGCTTATGTCATGGCTCGCTGTAGGTTGTGCGTCCATCTGTGGGTCCGTCTGTCTGTCTATGCGTGTGTGCGTTAACTTGTAATTCAAAAGTCTTCCTCTCTGAAACTACCTATCCAACTTTGGTGAAACTTCACACAATTTTGATCCTGTCATGACCCTCTTTGGAATTTCTTTCAAGAATTTGATTCCTGTAAAAACTCTGGTTGCCATGACAACAAAACTAAAAAATGCTGAAAATCTTTAAAAAATCTTCTTGTCTTAACCCTTTACCACACACCATTATTTTAGACTGTTCTAAATTGGAAGCATTTGCAGACGACAAAATAAATGTGGTTCAAATGATTTGGATCGTGTCTGAAAGGTTAGAAATCATTGTGGGAAAAGGAGAAAATGCTGGTTACCAGCATTTTCTCCTTTTCCCACAATGTTTTCGAAAGTCCAATTTTACTGGGTCGTTAAAACTCGGACTTGTGTGGTAATGAGTTAAACCATACGGCTTAGGGCTTCCAAGTTTGGTGTGCAGGTTCATCTAATATCCTGCCAAAATTCTTCACATTATAGCCCTTTGGTCAAGAGTATCCAAGCCCCAGGGGTCACAAGTTTTACATGGGCTTATATAGTGAAAACTTCAAAAATTTTTTTCTTTGTTTTGAAATCTATGAAAACATTGTGGGAGAAGGAAAAATGCTGGTAAGGAGCATTATCTCCTTCTCAAAAAAGGTTTCCTACCTTTTAACCACAAATCCCATCATTTCAGTTATATTTTATTTGTCATCTGCAAAGGCTTTGAATTTCAACAAGTCTACAATTTTGTCAGTTGGTCATGAGCTAATTCAAAACGAAAGGACATGAATACTACAGAAATATTTTATTGACTAAATTCATGTGAAAGAAAATATGAATAGATATATTACCCATGCCCTAGCAAAAGAGGGTTTAGTGCATCTCTTTGATCCATGATACCAAGTAAATTATCAGATAATTATGGATCCATAAAATCTATTTTGTCAAACAAACGACTGAATCATGAGCTACTGGTAGTACACTGGTCCTTTGACATGCAGAAAATTTACCAACAGCAAATAGTTTTGGCCAAGGTCTGCCAGCCCAAACTGCGCAGGCTGACCTGGGTCAACCCTTTTTGCAGATGCATTAGGCCCCCTTTTCACAGCGCATGGCTCATATACAACAATATACATAGTCAGCATACATACATATATACAGTCTAATAGCTCTTTTCCCAAACAACATATTTCAGACTGTTCAAATTTCAATCAGAAATCTGCACAAAAAATCTTACCTTCTCTGAGAGAGCAGAAAACATTGTAGGACAGCAAGAAAATACTGGTAACCATTATTTTCTCCTTTCCCCACAATATTCTCAAAGCTGTCTTCCTCAGGGTTGTTAAAAAAAGGAATGATTGGTAAAGTGTTAAAAGTATGAAAAGCATGTATGATGATAAAAAATTTTGATGATAATACATTATTAGAAATTTATGGTATGGTATTCTGTCTTTCTCTTTCGTGACAAAAAAAAATATACATATTGCAAGCATTTGCAGACACTTACATGTGGTTTCACCCTTAACTGAAAAATATGGTGCTTTTACTACAATGGGGAAGAAGGTTTTTTGAAACACTTTAGGGAAGGGAAAGAATGCTGGTAACCAACATTTCCTCCTGTCCTAAATGTTTAGACTGCCCTTTCACAGACAAATCCCATCATCTTGCCTACATCTGATTTGTCATTCTCAGATGCTTTAACTCTTTACCACACAACAATGTTTTAGTCTTGCCCAAACTGAAAGCATTTGCAGATGACAAATCGAATATGGCTTAACTGACTGGATTTATCTCTAAAAAGTTAGAAAATATTATGGGAAAAGGAGAAAATGCTGGTTACTAGCATTTTCTCCTTCTCCCACAATGTTTTCAAAAGCCTAATTTTCCAGGGTCATATAATCTGATGTCTGTCTACACCGTCTGCCAACATTTTGAACTCCGCCATCTTGCCATCAGCAGAGTAAATTTAAAAGCCATCTGTCAACATGATTTCACACCTGTGTGGGTACACAAATGTTTTCAGTAAAATCTGGATTAGGGGTATGACATAACGTGTAAATCATCCAGAGCAAGAGGGTTGAAAGGCACCTGTTTTTGTACACACACTGCTAAATAGATCTCCCTGGTTACAGGTTGACCTCCAATCAACATAAAATGATCACGCAATAAGCTTACATCATGCCCACTTTATAATAGGTGATAGTGCCTTTTTGCATTTAGTAATGGTTGTTTCAAGAACACGTGGGCAGCCATGTCACATAATTTGTGTAGTCAGCAGAAAAAAAGTCTTCCTGTTTTTTCGGCCCTGCAGCCGAAATAACTAGAGGCGCTTGAGCGCCTGTATCGCTCCACAGGCCTGATATTTCTATAATGGCGAAAAGAAGTTTTTAACAATTACCATTCAATCCTGCATTTTAGCTCACTGAAGAAAAAAGGTATGGAAAAAACTTGTGAGAAAAGAAGAAAAAAATGGTAACCAGCATTTTCTTAGTTTCCCACAATAATTTCTATCCTTTTTTATATATGTACTTACTAATTTGAAGATATGTTGTCTGCAACAGGTCCTTTCACAAACCATTTTGGGTGGGGAAACATCAAAATATAGAAAATATGTCTTTCTCAGGGTCGTTAAAAGTTGTGATTGTGTGGTAAAGGGGTAATCTAAAAGAACAGCTAGGAGGGCAAATGAATGAATGTTATAGCAATATAGATCAACTTACATCAATACACCAGATAGAATGAAATATGCTGGCATACAATGAACACCTAATCCCTAATAATCAACTTTTCACAGTCACAGTTAGAATGTCTTCTGTGGCAAACAACACAAAATGGTCTACAAATGCATTTACATAAATCAAATATCCTGCTCCAGGGCACAGATTAATTCTGGTGTACTGAAGTTGCGGGATCAGTTTGACTGGATAACATTAATGCCTTATCACAAATGTAAAGCCCTGTCCCACTTTGTACCAGGTCACCAGGATTTACACCCCTTCTGTCCACTCTGCATTTACTCATTAGTAGGTCAACAAACCTTTACAAGAACTAATAAAAGTGCAGAGGTTCTCTTGTTCTATATCAAAAGGACTATAAAGTACCTACAACATGGGGGTTTTGTTATTAAAATACTTTTTCTTTTTTATCTTGGCATGGTTACTCAGGCTTAGTAATAAGGCAAAATTGAAAAGCTCAAGTTGTGAAAGGTGCTCAAGCTTTTATCTTATTTATGGCCAGTGATATTTTATTACTAGTACTAACTAATAGCATATCATTGGAGTAAATTGTGATCTTAATACCAAGGAAAATGTGTGGGCTTAAATAGGACAGCCCTGACTAGGTCAAGTCAATCCAATTTTCTTCCTTTTTCTTTGTTAGTCGATAAAACTAACACAATAAATAGTTTTGGAGAAGAACATTTTTTTGAAATATAAGCCTTGTCTATAAAAAAATGTGTTTTTAGGTGTATCATTTTTTTAAAAGGAATTTGGTATACAACCACCATAGAAACAATTTGGCAGACAACCACCATAGGAACTTACCTGCAAAACAACAATGAAATCCAGTGAATAGTTTTAGAGAAGAAATTTTTCAAAGATTTTACTTTATACCATAAAAGGAAAATGAGTCTCCCATAAAAGCTATGTTTTTTGACAGATCATTTTTTTTTAAAGGAATTCTGTAAACCTGTATCTAAGGAACATTCCTGCAAAATAATAATGCTATCCAAATAGCGGTTTGGGAGGATAAGATTTTTAAAGGTTTTTTACTTTGGTTGCCATGACAACCAGAATTCTTCATGGAACACAATTATTTGAAGGAATTTGAAAGAGGACCACCAAAGGAACATTCCCGTGAAATTTGGTAAAAATCCAGTCAATAGTTTCTGAGGAGAAGTTTTTTAAAGAAAAAGTTTACGGACGCACGCACGCACGAACGAATGGACGGACGCACGACGGACACAACGCCATGACAATAGCTCGCTGGCCTTTGGCCAGTGGAGCTAAAAAGGAATGCATACGATAATTAAATGCATTAGATCTATTTACATATAAATGGATTACTGATAAATAAAGGAATTTTAGAATGAGGTTTAGTATTTATAAATTCTTCAATACTGTTTATGAGGGGACAATTTCACGCTTCTGCAGGTGCCTTATGGAAACGTTATGAAAAAAAGGAGAAACTGCTTGCACAACATAAAAAAGCCAAGAAATGTTAAGCCCTTTCAAACATCTTTCAAAACTAGTTGCTTTGGCGGCCTGTGTAGATCAAGATCACACTTGGCAGTATGTCTAATGTACTTTGCAACTTTGAGAAAGGAATAAAGGTGAAAAATCTCCCATAAACGCAGTCGATTATCAAAACTCATGGTCTGATCTTTGATCTAAATCTTTCCGCTTTGGTGAGAAGTTTTCAACATAGACAACCTTGGTGTTGCATTTTGTTTGTGTGTGTGTGTGTGGGGGGGGGGTTATTTCATGACTTAAAATAACCACCGAGTCACTCAACTCTTCAGGGATTCATGTTCATAACGATGAATATCTGCGATGCAAAAATGCGCAAATGTGCAGCTGATCATTATCGGAAACATTTTCTTTACAAAAAAATGTATTAACTGGCTGATATTTTGGAAAATTAATGTTACAGGCTGTCCGAACATTAGGAAAATTTATTTTTTGGACTGTCCAAAGTTAGGACTCAAAATAAATTATTTCTGAAAACTTTTGACCGTGTCCGAACTTTTAGGGTGTCCAAATACATTGGCGAATTATGGTAAATATGCTTCTTGGCAGCAGTAATGTACATGGTAAATACCCTGCTAGGCTGCAGTAATGAACATGGTAAATATCCTGCTAGGCTGCAGTAATGTACATGGTAAATACCCTGCTAGGCTGCAGTAATGTACATGGTAAATACATGTACCCTGCTAGGCTGCAGTAATGTATATGGTAAATACCCTGCTAGGCTGCAGTAATGAATATGGTAAATACCCTGCTAGGCTGCATGGTAAATACCCTGCTAGGCTGCAGTGATGAACATGGTAAATACCCTGCTAGGCTGCAGTAGAGTACATGGTAAATACCCTGCTAGGCTGCAGTAATGTACATGGCAAACATCTATCTATATATATAGCAGTAGCAATATTTCTAGATGCAGGTGTTATAACTAAATATTTTGCTACTGAACAGAAATATTCTACAACTATTTTACCCTTAACCAAAAAATTTTTAAAAAACATGGTGTAAAGAGGAGAAAATGCTGGTAACCAGCATTTTCTCCTTTTCCCACAGTGTTTTGTACTCTTGCATAGACAAACTTCAATTTTGAGGCACATTTGTTTTGTTGTCTGCAAATGCTTTCAATCTGGATAAGTCTAAAGTTTTGTCATTTTGTAAAGTGTTATCCACACAAGCTGCAACATGAGAGACAAATCTAACACAAAATTAAATTTGCTAGCCCAGTCACATGACCTTGGTTAATCCTTTACCACACAATCCCAAGTTTCAAAGACCCCAAGAAAGAGGCTTTTTGGAAACATTGTGAGAAAAAGAGAAAATGCTGATAACCAGCATTTTCTCCTTTTCACACAATGTTTTCTCCATTTTTATGCACCAATACTATCATTTCAAGAAAGAGGCCTTTTGGAAACATCGTGAGAAAAAGAGAAAATGCTGATAACCAGCATTTTCTCCTTTTCACAAAATGTTTTCTCCATTTTTATGCACAAATACTATCATTTCAGTGGCATTTAATTTGTTATCTACAAATGCTTTTAATTTGGACAAGCCTAAAATGTATGTCATCTGGTACAGAGTTAAACTCTGAATGGGACTGTGTTTATCAGACCATTGGTATACAATAGATTAATACATGCAAGCCCATGTAGACTCAGATCCATTTAATTGGGGGTCTGCATTCTTTTCCACTGATACATCATTTTTACACGCAGCCAACATGGATTGATCAGGCTGAGGATCATGTTACCCCACGGCTGAACAATGATCTGCAGCACAGATAATGGGACTATCAAATACAGATACGCGAAGCAACATCAGGTGACTTTCTTTTTATGATCAGTATCTGCGTCTTTATTGGCTGCAATTAAAGACAGAAGGAAAATCTGTTTGAGATAGAAGGAAAATCTGTTTGCTTCAAGTCTTTACCCAAAGACAGACTTTTAGACTAGTCCAAACTGAATGTGTTTGCAGATGTCAAGATTAATGTTGTTAAGTTGTTGGATTTTTTTTTTTTTTCTGATTAGGTAGAAAATATTGTGTCAAAGGAGAAAATACTACTTATCAGCATTTTCTCCTTTTCCTACATTGTTTTAAAAAGCTTTGTTCCTCTGGGAGGTTAAAAGTCGAGATTGTGTGGTAGAGGGTTAAACCATTATGGTATGTACAGTACATGTATATGTATTGATACTGCTCCTTTTCCAATACTGTTTTCCATATCTTTGGAAAAAAAGGGCTTTTGTCCCTTTCAAACAATGATCTCTTTTGTTTCCATTTTACCATTTTATCTTAAGCAAAAAGCTGTTTGGTAAGTCCAAACCTTAACATATTACCACCTGCAGATGACATTTTTCATCATACTCCACACCTGGTATTGGGAAAAAATGCTTGTAACAAGCAATTTCCTCTTTTTCCACAATATTTTCATCATGTTTACAAAGTCTCAGCTCAATGATTGTTGTTTCTTAAAATTCATACCTGATAGAAATGTTATAAAAAGTTCCATACTTTCCATGACAGTTTACATCTTCCATAAACCTTTACTCTACAACCCTGTCATTTTACCCTTTACCAGACGAGCATTTGCAGACAACAATTTCAGTGTGGCTCAAATGGTGCAATTTTTCTATGATAGGGTAGAAAACATTGTGGGAAAAGGAGAAAATGCTGGTTAGCAGCATTTTCTCCTTTTCCCACAATGCTTTCAAAAGGCTTCTTTCTAGGGTGGTTAAAAGGCAGCATTGTGCTGTAAAGGGTTAAGGACTCTGAGGTACAAGGCTTTTGAAAACATCGCAAAAAATGCTGGTAACCAGCATTTTCTCTTTTTCCAGCAGTATCTCCTTCCCTTTCAAAGACAAATCACATCACAAGAGCTGTGTTGCATTTGTTGTCTGCAAAAGGTTTTAAGTTTGGACGAGTGTAAAATTTTGACTTCTGGCAAAGGGTTAAAAACAAAAAAAAAAAAAGAAAACACACACACCTTTATTCGTAAATCTCTAATTACTTTAACTCTTTACCAGACTATAATATTTTGAACTCGCCCAAATTGAAACATTTGATGACAACAAATTCAATGTGACTAAATGGAATTTGTCTGCAGAAGGGTAGAAAACATCATGGAAAAAGGAGAAGATGTTGATATCAAAAGCTGTCTACCTAAGAATAGACAAAACATTGGATTGCATACTGAGGGGTAAATTCTTCAACTCTCACCTGAATGAATAAGCAGTAAGCCTCCCAATATTAAACATGATCCAATCCACCACATCACAGACAAGTTCTCTCCGAAAACAATAAATCCAAGCATAGCCTGAAACAAAAACACAGAAGAAAGGAATAACCCTTAAATTAAGGCGAAAGGGGGCTTAACCCTTTCCCAAACGACAAATTTAGGACTGGTCCAAATTGAAAGAGTTTGCAGACGACAATTTTAAATTTGATGAAAATGGCAGAAAGTTATCAAAAAGGGTAGAAAACACTGTGGGAAAAGGAGAAATTGCTCATTACGAGCAATTTCTCCTTTTCCCACAGCGTTTTCAAAAGACTTGTACTGCAGACACGTGAAAACCAGGGCTTGTTTGGGAAAGGGTTAATGCATCTATGTGATCCATTATCCAAAGCAAGTGATCTCGTAATTAAGGATCCATGAAGTCCATTTTGCCCAAAAACTGCATGAATCCTGAGGTAGACTGGTCCTTTCACAAGCAAAAAATTAAACGATACCAAAAAGTTTCGGCCAGGTGAGCCTGCCCAGATTGCACAGGCTGACCCGGGTCGATACTTTTTGCAGAAGCATTACGCTCCCTTTTCATAGAGCATGGCTCATTGATTGATTGATTTCATGGTGTTTCATGCCATTAGTAACAATACTTCATTCAATAACAATACTTCATTTATATCACACAGACTGCTCACTTATTCATGCCTGTCCTTGGTTACACCTGTACTAAGCCAGACCTCTGCATCGCCTTGCCTAATGACAGTTCCATGATAAACCCTGTGCCTTGAATAAGGATCAAACCTCAAGGTTGCGTATCCTACACCATCACCACTGAGCCACTCATGACCTCAAAACGAATAAATAACATTTTTCATGTCCTAAACATACAAGCAGCACCCTGGCAAAATGTGGTTTTATGCATCTCTGTGATGCATTATACCAAGAACGACATCACATTATCATGGATCCATAAAATCATTTTTGTCAAACAGCAACCTAAATCACCAGGTAGAATGGTCCTTGAACACACAGAAAATTTACTAGCAGCAAACAGTTTTGACCCATATCAGCTGTTACAGGTTGCTTAGGCTGACATATGTCCATACTTTTTGCAGATGCTTCAAACCCCCATTTCACAGAGTCTGACTGATAGTGATAGGATATCAAAAGTGACTTATGAAAACAATTCACAAAAGCAATAAGTAAGTAAGTTTACTAATTGCTTCAAAAAAAAAATTTCAGCAAGAAACTTTGAAAAACTAGTGAAATAACAATAATCAACATTAAGTTAAACAGTTACTGTTGACCACACGACTAAATTTTTCACATGTCCAAATTCAAAGCATTTGCAGACGACAAATCATAGGCACTTCAATTGATGAAATTTGCCTTTATTTGAGTAAAGAACATAGTGGGAATAGGAGAAAATGCTGGTTCCCAGCATTTTCTCCTTTTTCCACAATGTTTTCAAAAGCTTTCTTTCTCGGGGTTGTTGAAACTTTGGATTGTTCAGTTTCTTGCCCACATCTTCTCCTTACCTAATGGCAAAATGTTGAGCTTGTCCAAGTTAAAAGCATTCTTGCACAGACAAAAAACTGAATGTCAGAATAGTAGGAAGCATTTTGGGAAATAGTTTAACCCTTTACCACACAATCCAGAGCTTTAATGAACCTGAAAGTGGTGGTCATTTAAAAACATTACAGGAAAAGAAGAAAATGCCGGTAACCAGCATTTTCACCTTTTCCCACAATGTCTTCTACCCGATCAAAGACAAAAATCATCATTTAGCAACATTTCAACTGTTGTCTGCAAATATTTTCAGGTTGGTCCAGTCCAAAGTTTTGTCGTTTGGTAAATGGTTAATTGCTGGTTACCGACTGGTTAATGGTCAAACTTACACCCAATATTTCTATCCCTTTTCCATCAATGTTTTAAAAAGCCTTGTTCTTCAGTGTTGTTAAAACACAAGATTGTTTCTTAAAAAGTTAACCCTTTACCACAAAATCATGAGTTTTAATGACCCCGAGAAAGAATTTTTTTGAAAACATTATGGGTGATGGAGAAAATGCTGATAATCAGCATTTTCTCCATTTCCCACCATATTCCATTTCATCTACATCTTTAGCAGTTGGGCTATATTTAATTTATCATCTGCAAATACTTGGAATTTTGACAAATAAAAAATTTTGTTGTCAGGTAAAGAGTTAATTAAAAGCCAAACAACATACCGTTACAAAAAAGTTGGCCCCTGTATTTGTAACGGTGGCTTCCACAGTGGATGAGGTGTACTGTAATGACTTGGTGTAGAAAGTCCACATCAGGGCATTAAACAGGAAGATCAACACAAAGCACAGCACTCTCAGACCAATGCTGACCTGTCAGAATAAAAATGTTATGATTAAATCTACATACACAAGGAGAAATTCCACTGTTTCCCAGGTTAACCCTTCACCAAACAATCCTGGGTTTTCACAACCCTTGGAAAGACTGCTTTTGAAAAAAATGTGGGAAAAGGAGAAAACGCTGGTAACCACACTTTCTCCTTTTCCTGCAATCTTTTCTACCCTACCAAAGACAGAAATCATCATTTCTTGAGCAACATTTAATTTGTTGTCTGCAAATGCTTTCAATTTGGTCTGAGAAAGAAGCCTTTTGAAAACATTGTGGGAAAAGGAGAAAATGCTGGTAACCAGCATTTTCTTCTTTTCCCACAATGTTTTCTAACCTTCCCAGAACAAATTTCAATTTTTGAGTCGCATTTATTTTGTCGTCTCCAAATGCTTTCAATTTGGACAAGTCTAAAATTTTGTTGTTTGGTAAAGGCTTAAACCTTTACAACAGGATCCTGAGGAAAAGGGCGGTACAAAAGAGTAGAAAACATGTCCACGCCAAATCCCATCATGTGAACCACATTTGTCATCTGCAAATGCTCACAGTGTGAACCAGTCTGGAGTTCTGTCATCTGGTTAAGGGTTGAAAATCTGAGTATGCATATGCTTTAGAGGTCAAATTTAAACCAATCTTTTATCCCTTAAACTTCTAGTACTAAACAAATATTCATTCTCAGTAAGAAGCAAATATGCACATTTTGCAATTTCCAGAGTGTTTGTCAGGATATCTAGCAAACTAGCAATGAGTGTAGATCCAGAGTCAGAATGCTTTTTCTGTGAAGTCTGAACCTGCAAAAGCAATAAACTCAAGATTCAGTGCTTTATGGCTTAACCCTTTGCCACACAGAATTTGACTTTATGTAGACCAGATGGGTTTGATTGTTTTGGTGCTGTTTTACATAACTTTCAACAATACCTCACCCATACCAAGGTGACAGGTTATTTATTCGTGACTTAGGCTCTAAGTTCGAGCTCTGTTGTGCCTTTCCCAAAGGAGCTCCCATGCAGCTAATTATTTGGAACCCAAAATCTCAGGGATATAAATCCATCCCCTTAAAGATCAAGTAAGGGATGACTACCTGCCAACATCATCAAGTACACAGATCTAGCCAACATATGAGGGCATTTTAGAATGAAAAGAATATAACTTTTTACCACACAGAAAAAATTCAGACCGGTCCAAATTGAAAGCATTTGCAGACGACAAATTGAATGTGGCTCAAATGATGGAATCTGTCTTTGAGAGAGTAGAAAGCTTTGTGGATAAAGGAGAAAATGCTGGTTACCAGCATTTTCTCTGGTTACCAGCATTTTCTCCTTTTTCCACAATGTTTTCAAAGGGTTGCTTTTTCAGGGTCGTTAAAGCTCGAGATTGTGCGGTAAAGGGTTAAAGCTTTTTACCAAAGCCAAAGTTCTGGGTATTCATTAGAACAGTCTTGTTTTCTTGTGAGAAAGAGGTACAAGTATTTACTCTGTTTCCTTTAACTCTTAACTCTTTACCACACAATCCAAGGGTTTTCATGACCCTGAGGAAATAGCCTTTTGAAAAGGAAATGCTGGTTACTAGCATTTTCTCCTTTTCTCACAAGGTTTTCTATACTATCACAGTCAATTACCATCATTTTAGCTCAATCTAACATGTCGTCTGCAAATGCTTTCAATTTGGACCAGTTAAAAATTTTGTGGTTTGGTAGAGTTAAACTGCTAAATAAATAGAATCAAGATTTCCAGCCAATGGTACATACCAAAACATTGCAGTTACAAAGTTCTTGATGCTGAAAAAAACTCATCACATGGGACAGTGCAGATCAAAGATCAGACTGCACATTCTGTGCAATCTGATCTTAATCTACACTGTCCACAAAAGTGCACTGAGTTGCACCTAGCTGCGTATGGGTTA
This sequence comes from Tridacna gigas, assembly GCA_945859785.2. NCBI lineage: Eukaryota > Metazoa > Mollusca > Bivalvia > Cardiida > Cardiidae > Tridacna > Tridacna gigas. The sequence continues at coordinate 53,825,535 of OX244034.2, forward strand.
ATATTTTCATACCATTGAAAAAAGAAACTTGTTTCTTATCCAAAGGTATAAGGTTTGTGTCACTTGTACTTCTAATAAAAATGTCTAAAATAGCCTGTTTAATAACTGGTTTACGTATACCTTGCAGATGACAGTTTTTGTACTGGTGCTGCAGTAAATCATATTTAAAAAAATGTGGCACAAAGTAAAATTGCTCATAATGAACATTTTTTATTTCTGTTTCCATAAATTTTTCACATTATATTTATTACTGAAGTGTAATCTATGATAATCATCCACACTTTCAACACTTATTTTCAAAGTTATCTGCCACAGCTTTTTTTTTTCATTTACATGTACTTACTGAATCACAGAGGTTTTCAGCCACTGACACTGGGATATTGATACTAGAAATTGTATGTTTACAGATTCTGTTCACAGCATCTTCAGTCATGGCAAGTTTGGCACATACTGATGCCATTGCGGCCATTGTGCCAGCCAGCACAGCCAACATAATACCCAAGCCTTGCTGCATGTGGATGTATCTGCAAAAGATTAGGAAATTTTCTGATTGTTATTCATTAACATGGTATAAGCCATGTCACTGTGGCTTAACCCTTTCCAAAACAAGAAGTTTTAGACTGTTCCAAATTCAAAACATCTGCAGACGACAAATGTAAAACTGATATTGTAAATGAGCTTAACTTCTCTAACAGGGCAGAAAATATTGTGGTAAAGGAGAAAATGCTGGTTAATTACCATAACCAGCAATTTCTCCTTTTCCCCGCACTGATTTCGAAAGGCTACTTTTTAAGAGTCATAAAATCTCAGAATTGTCTGATAAAGTGTTGACCCTTTACCACACAATCCCAACTTTTTACAATCCTGAGGGAGAAGGCTTTTAGAAAAATTGTGGGAACTGGAGAAAATGCTGGTTACCAGCGTTTTCTTCTTTTCCACAATGTTTTCTACCTTCTCCAAAACAAAGTTCAGTTTTTCAGTCACATGCAGTCCCTGTAGCTTAGATTCGGATCCCTGTTGGACCAACATCTACTAAAGTCTTAGATCTACTTACTTACTGTTTTCTTACTGTTAAGAGACAGTTGTGAGCTTTCAGCTTCCACTGGTCATTCTCTTGTTACTGTATTTCTTCTCTACCATGACAATACTGAAATACTGTTGAAAACAGAGTAAAAAACAAAATAAAAAGGTTAAATGTGTATGGTTTGTCTTGAAACTTAGATTCATATCCTTTTATCGTGGAAAGGAAGATTTGCTACTATTGTAACATAGTCTATTATAAAAAGTACAATATCTAGTTAATTTAGTTGATTTTATCTCACATTGGCAGATTATTACCTGTAGAACTGTAGTGATCTATACAGTCAAGCTAGAAATTTGCTTTTCTATTACGTGTATCAATCATGAAAGATTGCTTCTGTATTAATCGAACAGTATACTCTCAGCGCACTAAAATTTAACAGTTTTTCATTTCTTTTCTCTATTTTCGCTTTCCCATTTTCTTTCATGAAATTAAATAGACGGATAGCACATGAACCATGAATTTTACACCTTTATTTACGAGTTCTGTTCAGTGCATTTTATTTCACTTCAGGTAAGACTTACATTTCGGCATCCAAACAAAACAACCGTATTAACAACGATGGCTGAAATTGCTGTCAGCATGCAGGCTTACGCCAAGCTGCTACTTCATACTGCCAAATATCCTCATTGTGCTGTAAACGGAGTGCTTTTAGCTGAAGAAAATAAAACGAACAAGGAAAAGAAACAGATCAGATTTGTTGACTGTATACCATTGTTTCATTTATCACTCAGCTTAGCACCAATGCTGGAGGCTGCCCTTCTACAGGTATAGGTACTCGGATGGCACACATTCGGATACACCACTTCGTTTAAAGACACAGTAGCTGCCAAAAGTAAACGTAACAGGTGTTAAAATGCATTTGAATTCAAATCATACCTTTTAAATGTATGGAAGTTATTATGAGAATGACAATCTGTTATTGTATGGTTGGTCCAACTGTTAGCTGTTGGCAGAGAAATGAATTGTAAAATCCGGTAAAAAGTAAACAAAAGAAAGATTGATCAGGCAACTTTTGATCTATTCTTTAAAATCATTTTTCTGCCAGCAACTTACATTTGGACAGACCATAAAATGAAAGACTCACCATCACAATAATTTCCATACTTTTAAATGCTCTGTTTTGAATTCAAATGCATTTTAACATCCACTTTGTTTACTTTTGGCAGCTATTGAGGCTTTTACTCTTTACCAGACAATCTCAAGTATTAACAACCTCAAGGAAATGACCTTTTATGACCTCAAGTATTAACCTCAAGGAAATGACCTTTTATAACATTATGGGAAAAGGAGAAAATGCTGGCATCTATCATTTTCTCATTTTCCCATGTTTTCAGCCCTATCAAATAGCCTCAAGTGTTCATATTCCGTGATGATAAGGAAACAACATGACAAAAGAGTGTAGACTGTAACATGAACTAGAAAGTACTTTGCTTCATAAAGAAACTTTCTGATCATTTTCATGTATACATGATTACTTACATTTTAATTTCAATGGTATGGTGCATATAAAATATTCATTCTATTGGCCTTCTTGAACAAAGATGGCATGACCTAATTCCAGTAGATTTTTAGTAATTAAGCAGAAAGTTATAGGTCGCTGCAGTTTTTGAGAAGGGACAGTATCTAGAAATAAGAAAAATGGTATCAAAATCCATTAACCAAGACAGGTAATTATTTTTTACATATTTTTGTCTCGCATTTGGCTGAAATTCAGGTGCACTAAAACATTCAAATATTGGCAAGGGTTACAAGCTGAAATACTATGTGACGTCATCAAACTATGTGTATTACAAGATGTAAACTAAATTCTCTGGTTCAAGGGCATTCACGGAATATCAACACTGAACAGCACAAATATTTATCATTTGAGCCACATTTATGGGAAATTCCCATTAATTTGTGAATCTACATTTGCTAGTAATGTTTTGGTGCACAATTTGTTTTTGTGCTTCCTGCCAAACTTTTACACTCTATGTAAACTTTCAAGACAAGCTCTCTAAACAGCAGAAATGTTTCAAAAACAGAATTACAATTCAATAACTTTCATTTAATCTAGAACAATATTTTTCCTCCATAATTCTGCAGTTACCTGTACAAGACTACATTTAGTTACTCTAAGTTCTTGTGAATTCGAAGTACAATCCAGAAAATGCATGGGTGATGATGGTAGAGGCTGCCCATATGATGTCATTTGACAGTATTTGGGATGACTCTTTCCCAAAAATGATTCACGAAGTGAAATCTAGTGGTCAGTTCTTAGTGGTGATTAGATGTATTTTTGAGATAAGGTTGCTATAAAAGACACTGAAATGCACTTTTACTTGTCCAAAATAAATTTTGACTCTTTCCTTCTCTATTGATATGCCTAAATTAAATCTATGGTGTGTTTGTCTCTTATATGGCCTGAAAGTACAGGCTGGATTCACGAAGATATGAAAAAAGCTATAAATTGTCATCTGCAAGAGTCAAGTTTACATTTTTGTCATGTGGTCAAAAGTTAACTAACTGCTGAAGTCCTTGTTTACAAATTACTATTTGAAACAAAGTTTCAGTGGATAACTAAAGAAATGGCCTTGTAATATAGTGATAGCGCACATGAATTAAAGATGGATTAAAGATGGATACATAAGGAGAAAATTATGGTAAAGGGAAAGTTTTTGATTTCATTGACTTGTTCAAAAGTGGTCTGCAAAATGCAAAAGATCATCTGAAGGAGGTTCTTCCAAGAAGACAATCTTGATTGGGTTGCTCTTATGTATTGCATCATGATAATAGACTATTAGCATCTTGTTCATGATAATAATAATTCATTGGTAGGTAAGTGTGTACCATCTAACGACTGTTCTGAAAACTTAAAGATTATTTATATACACACATATAGCAGTGTTTTCTCCAAAGCATGTATTTTGCATTTTTGACATGTTTTTTACTTTTGTGTCTTTTCTGAAGCTTTTAAATCAAAGTCCATTTCCTGATAGAAAAATTTCAGTGACAAGTCTGATTGATGAATTTAATTGGTTCCTAATGCTATCTCCACTCCACTGCAAAAATGGGGAAGAGTTGCATTGATTACCCCGCAAATGCTTTACAACAGGCATAAATGTGGGAACAGATTTAGATTTCAGGCTTCAAATAAATCTTGATTATTCCTTGGCGTAAGATGTCTGCACTAAAGAAACATTGACTTTTGACTGTGTGTTTAGCACCAGAAAATAAACAAGCTGATCTTGATAGTAAAACTAACAAAAGTTTTCTCAGGTCAGCATGTCCAAGTACCAAATCTTAACCTTTACATGGCATGAACTGTCTTCTGCTCTGAACAAACGGTGACTTTTGATGGCATTTTTTTTTTTTTTTTATGAAGAATGTCATTTTCCTCAGGTAGCAACACGGTTCATTGTTTGTATCACCGACCATATTGTATTTGGTGATCACAATAAATGACAAACAAAAGAATAATGAAACTTTGTTTATTCATCATTTATTTGAAGATCATCTAATTTCTGGATGGGGGGGGTCAAAAAATGACCTGCAAATTTTTACGTCTGGAGAAAACACTGCATGTTATACCCTTCACCCATTTTCAGATGAAGGTACATTTCAACAGGTTAACAGATTACAAGTTTTTATTGTCAGTGAAACAGTAAGGTTAGAGATTTATATTATAAGAAACAGGACAGACAGTCTTGTACATTGGCTAAGTCTGATACTGAATTAGAATGTAATTTGTAATCACTTTACATTTCAGGTTGATTCATACTGCAAAAGCAAAGGTTTAGTTATTGGTGGTTATTATCAAGCAAATGAGCACTTAGATGATGATGGGTGAGCCTTTTTCAATTACACACAGATTGACTGGTATAATATAGAGAATATTTGGGTTTTTTTTTTCTGTGAAGGTTGAAATTTATTTCATCAAGTGAACATCATCAGTAATATTTTCACGAGTGGCACAGTCACAAGTGAAAATATGACCATATGATGGTCATGAGATTATATAAATAACTTCCTGTATATACCACAGTCAAAACCATTGACCTTCTTGAACTGAGTTCTGTCTTTTTATCTCGCAAAATTATTATGCTTACTATTTGTTTCTAAGTTTTTTGACATTCAAGAAGTATACACCCCACAATTTGTTGGCATTTAAACACATTACCAAAGAATTTCAGAATTTTAACCACCCTGGGGAAGAGGGCTTTTTAAAACAATGAAGGACAGGAGAAAAGGAAAAGCATCTTTTTTCCTTTTTCCACAATATTTGCTACCCAATCAAGGACTAATTCACTCATTTTAGCCATGTTTAAATTGTCGTCTGTAATTGCTTTCAGTTTAGACAAATCTGAAATTTTGTTGTGTAGTAGAAATAACCCATCACTGTTAAAGAAGCATAAATATATACTGAAAACTGTGGCAAACTACACAAAAATTTTAGGAAATAAGAACTGATTTTCAAATGGTATGGAAAACATTGTTGGAAAGGTAACAAGGGAATTACTGGTGCTATCCATATTTTTTTTTTTTAAGTTGTTTACCGCAGGGGTATGGAAAGTCAAATGTGATTCAAGAGGGTTATACATTTGCACTTTTATGACTTTCATATTGATACAACTATAACAGACATGGTCAGATCTTTCTACAGTTAACATAGACTAGTTCCACAATAAACCTTTGACACACTACTGTGCAGACTGTCTTTTGACTTATATTTACCACAAAATGCAAAGAAAAAGTATTTGTAGGATTGGAAAATGACCTCCATTGAAATACAGTATGAGCAGGGCTCTGGCAAAAAGGGGTTTTAACTTTAATGCATCTTTGTGATGCATAATACCAAGCAATCCATGAAATCCACTTTGTCTAACAACAGACTGAATCAGGTAGAATGGTCCTTGACATTCAGAAACTTGACCAATAGCAAAGGGTTTCAACCCATGTCAGCCTGGTACATTAAGCAGATGCAGTAGGCCTCCTATTCACAGAGCCTGGCTCATATGTATTTAAACCATTATTGATGAACAAGTAGCTACTTTTACCATGCAACTACTGCTTTTCCCACAATATTTTCAAAATATGTCAACTACCATATTTGTATGGTATTTGGTTGTTTGAATTGCAAGTATAGTTGTAAAGATTTAGGCAGCCTTTTATTTTTTTGTCTTTTGAGAGATATTTTTATCTTTTTCTGACAAGATTGCTGTATGATGATATAGAGTAGTTGATGACAGCTTGTTTAAAGTTACTTAAATGAAATGTATATATCATTCCCTTAGGAATATTTAGTGGATTTAACATTAATTGAAATGAATAATCATGTTGTTGTTGTTTTTTAAGGTTAAATAATGTTGCAAGACATATAGGCAAGAAAATAAATGAATTCTACTCAGATGCTTGTGTTTTTATGGTAAGATATTTTATTGTTCTTAAATCCATATTTTTGTAGAAGTTTTCTCTACACTTGTTGCCCGGATAACTTAGTACACTAAAGTCCCCCCACCCCTACCCCTGGCTTTGGCGTTGGAGTTACTTTTATGTTAAAGTTTTTAAGAGCTGTCATTTTCCAAACCATATGATCAATTTAGTTCATATTTGGTATGGTGATCTGATGTAGATCCAAAGTTTCTTTCAGCAATAACGTGGGGGGCCACCAATACCCCTGCCTATGATCTGAAGGTGAAGGCCATATTTTACACCAAAGTTTTACAGTATAGGGCAAAGTTTGTTATAACAGAAGTCCTAGTTCTGTTGGCTGTATCCTGCCCTCATGACTATCTACTGTTTGTTACAGTTTGTTGACTTCTAAGAAAGCATATAAGACCTTGGAGAACTATGCATAGCTTTGGTTACTTTTCTGGTCTTATCTTTGATCTTCATTGTGAGGTATTTTGTAAGATATTTTGACCAAACCAGCCTATTCGCTAATTTACCCATCTTATAGTATAATTAACCCCTTACAACACAATCGCAAGTTTTAACGACCCCTATGTAAACCAACTGCAACATTTCTCCTTTTCCCACGATGTTTTCTTCCATATAAAAGACATTCAAACCCTTCAGCAACATCGAATTTGTCGTTTGCAAATGATCTCAGTGTGGACAAGTCTAAATTTTTGTCATTTTTCAAAATGCTAAGCGTTAATTTAGACTTACCGAAAGCTTCTTCAAGGGACGCAATGGAGATACATTTGAAGGAAAAGAAGAAAAAGAGATTTCTTAACTTTTTACCACCTGACAATATTTTAGACTGGTCTAAATTGAAAGCATTTGCAGACAACAAATTAAATGTTCCTCATATGATTGGATTTGTTTCTGAAAGGTGAGAAAACATTGGTGTTAAAGGAGAAAATGCTGGTAACCAGCATTTTCTCCTTTTCGCTCAATGTTTTCAAAAGGCTTCTTCGTTAAGGTCATTAAAACTGAGGATTGTTTGTTAACCCTTAACCACACAATCCACAGAGTTTTAACAGCCCTGAGAAAGAGAGCTTTTTGAAAACATTGAGAAAAAAGGAGAAAATGCTTGTAACCCACAGTTTCTTTGTTTTCCACAGTGTTTTGTTCCCTTCCTCAGATAATTCTTACCATTTGAGCCACCCTTAAATTGTTGTCTGCAACAACTTTGAGTTTGGAGGAGTCTAAAATTTTGTCATTTAGTGAGGGTTTGATGATAATTATCTCTACTTTATCACATTACATTATTCAGGTACATAACAGAAAAGTTTCAGATTTAACCTCCCCTTGTTACACACTTCATACACATAGAGAGTCAGGATGGAAAAGACTAGATGAGAAGTAGGTATCTTTCTTTCTTTGTTAGCTAGGCTGTTTTGGAAGTAACATCAAGGTCATGGCCCTGGCAGTGGTATCTTTGTCATCAAGCAAAAACTTTGACATTTTATCAGCGTTTCAGAAAGTCAGCGTTTTTGCATTTTTGACGCACAAAATGAAAGTCTGACACAACAAAATTAATGCACCACGTCTTCCTTGACGCAACAGAAATCAGAATGAAAAAGGAACATAAAGTATTGATTCACTGAATAGATCTAATCTTACAAAATCGTCAAATTAATCTCTGCAAAATCATATCAAACCCGCTTTCTAACACTGAATTATTTGTTTCTGGTTTACACTGAATCGGTCTAAAACGCGACAATATTTTGTGTAACATTGCTGTCATCTCGTCCATATTATTGTATGGAATCTGTACATAAACTTTTTGTCAGTGCTTTAAACCCTGCTCGGTAATGGTCACCGACTTGCTGGAGTAATCGAGATGACAGACGACAGTTTTTGCAAGGTCATTGTTTTCTACTTGTACCTTTAATACCAGACTATCATTTAAAACTTTTAGCAGTATGCAACATCTACAAACTGGCAAAGATAAACAACACATGGAAAAAGGAAACAGGTTAAAGACTATGATGCATAAAATTTCTGAATGACCCCCAAAATTCCAAACAGCGAGTCACAGATGACCCCTAAAATTTATGAGCTAGCAGAAACACTGTTTTATAATATCTATGTCACTATGGAAGATAGTTACATCAAACTTGGACTAGTTTTTTTGCTATTAAAAGGGGAACCCATACAACAGGGGCAGGTAACCATCAAAATATTTTTGACACAGTTATGCCTCCTTTTCAACTTAGATTTTTCACTAAAAGCAACTGTAGTTGAGTGTTGGCACCAGCATTAGTCTATAATTTTGTCATGTAAAGATTTAATACTCAATTTCTTGGTGGATGAACATATGGAATAACATGTCGTAACTTTCCTGGTTGTTGTATTTGATTTGAGCAGCATGAGAAGATTTATATTGTGCATGATTGATGTCAAAGTTTTCTAAACTAGCAAGAAGCAAATACAAGCACCAGGAAAGTTACTACATTGATCTATGAAAAAAGACATATGTCTGGATCTATCATACCCTTTTCCAAACAGTCCATGTTTTTATTACCCCGAGGAAGAAGGTTCTTGAAAAGATTTTTCAAGAAATGGGAAAAGGAGACAGTACTGTTAACCAGTTTTACTCCACAATGTTTTCTGCCTTTTCAAATACAAATTAATTTGAACCACACTACATTTTAACCCTTTACCACATCACAAAATTTTGGTCTGGACCTATTTGAAAACATTTTCAGATAATAAATTAAATGTGGTTCAAATGTTTGAATTTGTTCTTGACAAGTTGGAAAACATTGTGAGAAAAGGAGAAAATGCTGGTTCCCAGCATTTTCTCCTTTTCCCACAATGTTTTCAAAAGGCTTCTTCCGAAGGGTTGTTAAAACTCGGGATTGAATGGTAAAGTGTTAAATTTTGTTGTTTTGTGAAGAATTAAATTATAGCTTTGCTATAACCCTGTTCACACCTTCAAGGGTTGATCAAGATTGGACTTTACTAAACATGTAGTCTGTTAATTGATCTAAGCTGTCTATTGTTTTAAGCAAAATTATTCATAAAAAATACAATACTTGAGGGGTTTTTACGGCTTGAAACATCCATATGTATTGCTCTGTATGGCAAAATTTTAGACTGATTCAAATGGAAAGCAATTGCAGATGACAAAATAAGTTTGGCTCAAATGGTGTGGGATATGCTTTTAAAAGTGGTGAAAAACATTTTGGGGAAAGGAGAAAATGCTGGTAAGCAGCATTTTCTCCTTTTCCCACAATATTTTCAAAGGGCCTCTTTTTCAGATCAGTTGGATCTTGGGGATTGCATGGTAAAGGGTTGAAATTTTTCTTCTTTCATTTTCACTTTAGAGATACAGTCGAGAAAGAATCTTTACTAGCAGCAGCTACCTTAGTACAGAATCAACAATATCGACAGCTAATAGACTTTGACAACCATTTCGATGATGTGAAAAATGATTGGAGAAATCTAGATTTAAATGAAATTATTAGTAAATGCACCTAATATTTATATCTGCACTTAGCATTCAACGTGTTCCCTGTGGCTGTAAGTTTGTGTTAACCCTTTACTGTACAGGCTGCATTTAAATGTATCAAAAACTAGTACAACTGATGTAAAGGAGGAAAATGCTGTATGTAAAAAACTGGGGAAAGTGGAGTAAGTATGTGGTACATGCAGTTGCTCCTTTTCTTTCAATGTTTTCGAAGGCATTGTATAAATTTGTGTAGTAAAGGGTTCTAAAGACATCATTCTAGAGTCTGTATTTTTTTTTTTTTTTTTTTTTTTTTTTTTGTGTATTTGAGCCATGCTCCAGCAAAAGGGGGCTTAATGCATCTCCATGATGCATGATAACAAGCAAGTTGTTACATGATCATGGATTCATAATAGCCACTTTTTTAACAGCCGACTTAATCACGTGGTAAACTTGTCCTTGGACATACTGAAAATTGACCAATGGCAAAAAGTTTCAGCCCAGGTCAGCCTGCATGGACTGCGCAGGCTGACTTTAGTCAATACTTTTCGCAGATGCATTAAGCACCATTTTTACAGAGCATGGCTCATTTTCTCATTTTTTTTTTTTTTTTTTTTTTTTTTAAATCGGTAAGATATGCGATTCATAGACTCAACTTGTATTGTATTAATAAGATTTTTAAAAACCCTCCCAAAGGCATGTTTTCGAAACAATGTGGGAAAAGGCTCAATAATTTTGTACAAGCAATATTTCAAATACTTCAATACATGTATTTCAAAGTCAAGGAATTGATGTCAGTTGATCAGTTGTGGCATAACATGTGATTTTTTTTAAAGTCAAAATATTGCTATTATAATATGCCTTTTTGAAATCTGGGATGGTTTGTTGAATTGTTTTTGTCGATGTGTTCTGTTACCACTACCTCCTGTCGTTAGATATCGTTGTTATCCTTCTACTAAATAATCCTATATTTATATGACTCTGAGGTGAAAGGCTTTTTAAAACATCAAGGAAAATTGAGAAAAAGCTAGTGACCAGCAATTTTCCCACATCCAACAGTATTTTCAACAAAGTCCGGAGTTTTAACGACCCTAAAAGAGAAGTTTTGAAAACATTATAAGGAAAGGAGAAAATGCATGGTTACCAGCATTTTCTTCTTTTCCCACTATGTTTTATACCCTATCAAAGACAGGGATCATCATTTGAGCTACATTTAATTGTCGTCTGCAAATCTTTCAATTTTGGCCAGTCTAAACTTTTGTTTTCTGATAAAGAGTTGAAAGATAAATCCTGTCAGTTGAGTTACATTTAATTAATTGTCTTCAGATGCTTTCAATTTGGACGAGTTTAATATTGCGCATTCTAAGAAAGAGTTATAGCAGTGACACAGGAGAAAAAATGCTGTGTCTTTGTATATACTTGTTCCTGCTGTTTATTTCATTTTTTTTGTTATCATTATTACTTATCACATAATGGCTCTTGCTTCATAATAACTTTGCCATTACAAATTTGCTTACCTTGCACAAGTTTGAGATAGGCATATATGATGTCATAGGTCAAATCATTATTCCTTTTCATTATTTCAATGGGCAGGATAAAATTTTCCTGGCAGTTCAACTGTCAAATTACATGTACATGATGATGCCATAGCAAGGACTTGTTTTATTGTCAAATTTAATATCAAGTAATGATAGATAAGCTTCTCTGAAGAATTTTTCTTCTTGATTAATGATGACACGAAACTTTCTCTTTCATTGAAATTTCAACCAATAGGTGATTGTTTTTCATATTAGATTTAGAATTCATGAGAAAGGGGCCTCTATTCACCAGCCATTTAGAATATTCCTTCTTTTATTCTCGTCTAAACCACTGTGGCTGAACCAAATGGTTTATCCAGTCAGACTTTGGGTTACTTTCTTAAATCTGAAATTAGACTTTGAATGAAATTAAGAATGGTTGGTGAATACAAACCCTCATTATGTAATAAAAAGAATCTGACATTAGTTAGCTTTTGATATGAAATTCCTTTAACATATTCTGGAAAAATACTGCTAAGCCTGCTCAAGGATTTTATGACAGCATTTTTCTAGATCTGTGTAATGCATTTTACATGTTAGATCCTGTGTTACTTTAGCTTATATGACACAAATATGAGTGGGATAGACAGCTCCTGAAATTATTGTGGAAAAAAGAACAAATGCTTTTTGCAAAGTATTGCTCCTTTTCCCATTGAATACAGAAAAAAAAAAAAAAATCTTTCAAATTTCTATCCCTTATGCCATTTTACAATAGTTATAGACAGGTCTAGAGTTAGCCAGACTGGTCATGGGTTAAAGTGGTAGAAGCAATATTACAAAATTTTATGAAACTATGGGGCCATAATTTTTTATGAAAAACTATTCCTTTCTTTGTTATAATAGTACATGTATCTAGTTTTGTTATGGTCTGTAAGTCTGTAGATTGTACAAATGAGCAGCTGTTGAGATGCTAAATACACAGAATATTCCTTTGTTGATAGTGTGGAGTAAGATCAGTCTGCAAAATAAATGCAGTGTCATCCTTTCAATATTCTCTGCACTGTGTTAACCCTTTTACCACACAATCCCAAGTTTTAACAACCCTGAGGAATAAGTATTTTGAAAACATGGTAGGAAAAGTAGAAAATGCTGGTAACCAGCATTTTCTACTTTTCCCACAATGTTTTCTATCCTTTCAAAGACAATGTTCATCATTTGATCCACATTTAAATTTTCGTCTGCAAATGCTTTCAGTTTCAAAAAATCTATGATTTTGTGGTGTGGTAAAGAGTTAAAAGATGTACTAGCCAAAACAGCACAGAAATTACAGTATTTATGTCACTTTTCCAGACTGATTATGTTCTTAGGGTTACACCTCAGTGCTTGCCCACTGAGTACTGGCTACACAAGGAGTCTATAAAGAAGACCAATAAGTAACATTGTTTGCTTAGATGAAAGACCCATCAATTTTGCAGTTGCCTTTAAAAGCCCTTTGTAAAGACATAAAGCCTTATAACACTAATGAAAAATAAAGGAAATCCTTTCAAATGCATTGAAATAATTTTACATAAATGTAGTATACATCTATTGTATAAATATTGGTCATTCCTCTTTTTAAAAGTATTAATTGATTACATAAACATCAATATCAAGATATTGGGTGCGAGCTGTGAGTGTGACAAAGAGTGGTTTAAGTTCCCTCAAATTTACCTGATACATGTATTACAATTGTGTTGATCAATTTGGCACTTGTCAGTAGTACTATGTGAAGGTGTTTTTTGTTGTTTTAGATTCGAATTTTGAAGCCTTAAAAAGTCCTTGAAGTGTTTTCTGTTTAAAATTTTGTAATAATCATGAGTATGTAATGATCTTATAAACAATAAATTATATTCACTGAAACACCCACCCTCCTTGGCTCATATGTCACTTTCGAATGTAGGGTCAAAGCTTATAAATTATATGTGTAGCTTTAACATGTCACCTCTTACTTGAAAACTTGAACTGGTCTTCAGACTGCCTATGTTTTTATGTGTATTGTGTTCCTAAGGGGTCAGTGTTTTAATCTAAATGTGTTCAAGCAGTACTGTAATCTATATTTCAATTTTTTGTGGTTGGGTACATCATTTGTGTGTGACAGTTAAGATTTTTAGTTTAGAATACTTTAACCTTTTACCACACAATCCTGAGCTTTAACAATCCTGAAAAGGAAAGCTTTTGAAAATGTTGCAGGAAAAGGAGAAAATGCTGGTGACCAATGTCTTCAACTCAATTAAAGGCAAGTTTTAGTCGCCATTGATTTGTCATATGCAAATGTTTTGCACAGAGCAAAACTAAAATTTAGTAATGTGGTAAAGAGTTAAAGAATCAACTACCATAAAATTACAAATGTTTTATAGCAGCAGCAGTTGACAACTTTTAAAATCATTATATGGAAAGGAGCAATGGTTTATAACACGCTCTAGGGCATTTTCTAACTTTGTCTTCGATAGCACTAAACAGTTTTCTTTCAGATGGATTCTCTTTCATTCAGTTGTATGTCTAATATCTATGTATGTGATGTTGCTTAATTGATATATGAACTTTTCTGAAACTCTACTTTCTTATCTGTTTTCAAAGAAGGCGTCAATTTATTGTTGTAGTCCTGGCATCTGCATCGTCATCTGCGTCAAAGTGCAAAAACTTTGACATTTGATGATATCTGTTATTACTGAAGATAATTACTTCAAACTTGGACAAGTTGTTAACTATCAAAATGGGAACCTATATAGCAAAGGGAAGGTAACCATCAAAGTATTTTAACACTGTTGTGCCCCTTTTTTGACAAGCAACGGCAGCCGAGAGTTGGCGCCCGCATGCACCCTCTTGTTACTTCTACAGTTGCAGTTTTGCAAGGTATAAAGTGAGGCATTGTATATTGCATTTATCATTCATGATCCGTCTGTATGACGCCAGTGAAAAGAGTCACTCAATCCCTTACCACATAATCCTGAGTATTAACAACCCTGAAAAAAAAGGGTTTTGAAAACATTGTGGAAAAAGGATAAAATGCTGGTGAACTGAATTTTCTCTTTTTCCAACAATGTTTTCTACCTGTTCTGATACAACCATGATTATTTATGTCACATCTAATTTATTGTTGCAAATGCTTCAATTTGGAAAAGATTTTCAGGCTTGTGAGAAACTACAAGCAGGAATTGCAAAGTTCAAGGATTGTGTAGTTCTGTTGCCCAATAAAACCCACAGATTATTAAAGCTTAAAAAGTTTGCTTTTTTGAAAATTACTACAATGATTATTTTCACTTGTTATAAATTTTCATATACAGACAAGTCATTTGAAAATGAATGTATGCTTCTTGCATTGATGCCAGTGGTTGCTGTGAATATAGCTGCTTGATTTTTTTTTTTTTTTTTTTTCTCCTCTCATGAATTAACGCTTTACTACACAATGTAAAGGGTTAACCCTTTACCGCACTATGCCGCCTTTTAACGCCCCTGGGAAATAAGTCTTTTGAAAACATCGTGGGAAAAGGAGAAAATGCTGGTAACCAGCATTTTCTCCTTTTCCCGCAATGTTTTCTACCCTATCAAGAGAAAATTGCACCATTCAAGCCACACTGAAATTGTCATCTGCAAATGCTTTCAATTTCAACAAGGCTAAAATTTTGTTGTCTGGTAAAGGGTTAATTATTCAGATTACTCAGAAAATCATGTACTCAAGTTTACTGTTTGCTCTGTGATTTTCAGGGTTTACATTTTGTTGCATACTGTTACTGTAAGTTTTGCACCCCTCATTTGCTAGGCTTTTGATTAAGGTCATCTTGGCACCAAATGAATTTCTAAAGTCAGTGGAAAAGACTTAACTCTTTACCAAACAATAAAATTTTAGACTGGTCTAAATTTAAAGCACTTGTAGACGACTAATTAAAGGTGACTAAAATGACAAAATTGTGAGGAAAAGAGAAAATGTTGGTTACCAGCATTTTCTCGTTTTCCCAGAATATTTACAAAAGCTTTCCTTCTCAGTATCGTTAAAAGTCGGGATTGTGTGGTAAAGGGTTAAATGTTTAAATTTCAAGGTTGTTTTTGGTCAGAGGTCCTTTGACACTAAATACAGTTCAAAATCAAGATCAGACTCTCATTCAACGGTGTTTAATCTTGCTCAATTTGTGTCTTCAATAGTGAATCCACTCTGATGTTTTCTGGGGTATGCTGGCAAAAATGGCCTTGACCCTTTACCACACAATTCCAAGTTTTAATGAACCTGATGAAGGTTTTTGAAAAAATTGTGGAAAAAGAAGAAAATGCTGGTAACAAGCATGTTCTCCTTTTCACACAATATTTTCTACCATATCAAAGACAGAAATCATCACTTGAGCAACATTTATTTTGTTGTTTACAAATACTTTCAATTTTGTGGAGCCTGAAATTTTGTGGTTTGGTAAAGAGTTAAATTTGCAATATTTGAATCCTTTTTACCTTCATGAAAATTTCCATTTTATTTACCTGGCACTCTGAGAGTTACCCTCGACAAACTGACAGTCGTGATATTAAGCTTCGGTGTTCGTTAACTTAAGTTATAGGAGTAAAAATGAAACTCCACTTGCCTGTATGTGTTATTTCATTAATATTTTTCAAGTATACAAAACATCCAATTTGTTTCAGATACTCACAAAATTTATTCAGCCAGCATGGCACAGCAGACACAAGGCAGCCATTTTGTCATACAGGTATATTCACGGAAAGTGAGAATAGACCAACATTTTTGAAGTAGAATGACCTTTAATCTCCACCTCTAACATGGTCATGTGACACCATGAACAGCAAAATCTTGTGGAGGTATAATTATTTTCGAATGTGGTCCTCTTGAAAAAGTTTGTAGTTTTTATGGGAAGGGGTCTTTGCCCTATTGAAATTACCTGTTTTGAATGTGCTTTTCATATCTTTCGATTTGCCTATCTGAACCAAATTTTTCTGATATTTGTGCATTTGATAACAAAATCAATGAATGGTATGACTTCATCACCCTTGATTTCGATGAGGTATCATGTGACTTATAAGAAAAACAAAATGGCCATGAACTTTGATGTATGGTAGACTGGTCCAAATTGAAAGCATTTGCAGATTACAAATATAAAGGTTGCTCAAATGGTGAAACATGTCCTTGATAGGATAGAAAATATTGTGGAAAAAGGGGAAAATGCTGGTTACAAGTGTCTTTTTGTGTTGAAGATTAACATCAAAATTGGCCCCTATCACCCTCATGATTTATTTACTGTGCCTCATAACTCACAACCGTAGTTTACTGAATGATAAACACAATAAAATGGAGATTATCAAAATTTTCTTAAGTAAATATAAACTTTTTTTTACATACCTTGTTAACTTTATTGGAGTAAGGGGAGATATATTTAAGTCATTCATTAACCCTTCACCAAACAATCCCATGTTTTAACAACCCTCACAGAGAAAGCTTTTGAAAACATTTTAGGAGAAACAGAAAGTGCCTGTAAATAGCATTTTCTCCTTTTCCCCACAATATTTCCAAACCTTTCTGATACATATTTCATCATTTGTGCCAAATTTAATTTGTTGCCTGCTATTAAAAAAATGGTTGTTTGGTAAAGAGTTAACACTTTACTAAACAACAAAATTTATACTTGACCGAATTTAAAGTATTTGCAGACAACACATTAAACGTAGCTCAAATGATGATTTCTGTCTGATAGGGTAGAAAACATTGTTGGAAGAGGAGAAAATGCTGGTTACCAGCATTTTCAAATGCTGGTTACCAGCATTTTCTCCTTTTCCACAATGTTTTCAAATGGCCTCTATCTCAGGGTCGTTAAAACTTGGGATTGTGTGGTAAAGAGTTAACCAATTTCCATACCATTTTTCTCACATATTCAGCACCCACAAGAACTATAGTTCATGATGGGGAACATTGGCCTACATGTACATTTATATTGAAGTTTACATCAAGCCTATTCCCTCCCTTCACAGGTACATTAGACGAAAAATAGTTCCACAGAAACTTGCAAATTATAATGATTTTGTTTTTAATTTAAAGATGATAAAATTCACAGCTTTTTGCGATCACCCATGTTTGCTGTTAATTTCATAGAGAAATCTTTGTCAGTAATGTGTTAGAAATGAGGCGTATTATTACAGTGTTGACCAAATATGGCACTATTCATATGGTTATGTGATAAAAAGAATCTGACAATTGTTTTCTTTTGAGGTAAAAGTTTATTAGACATGTCTACAAAAAAATGTTATTAAGCTCGCCAAAGGCTCGCTGAATGGCATTTTTTTCTCTAGACTTGATTAATAAAGTCTTATCTCAAATGCCAACTCATGTTAGATCTTGTATATCATTATGGCTGTTTATGTATTTTTTTTTTTTTTTTTTTTTTCATTATCTATTAATAATTGATCCTCAAACATATTTCATATTCACAATAAACAGAGAAAAGTTGAGTTTGTTGAATAGTTTTGTCTTTCACCAGTTTCATGGATCTTAAACCTTTACCACACAATCCTGACTTTCAATGACCCAAAAGGAGAAGCCTTTTGAAAACAGTGGGAAAAGGAGAAAATGCTGGTAACCAGCATTTTCTCCTCTTTCCACGGTATTTTCTACCTTTTGAAAGAAAAATTCACATTTGACTAACTTATTTGTCGTCTGCAATTGCTTTCAATTTTGGCAAGTCTAAAATTTCGTTGTTTAGGAAAGGGTTAATACATGTAGTGTAAAACTTGATGGGAGAGATGTTGGACAAAAGGTCAATCTATCTTCATGTACAGGTATACTTTTAGCTTTGTCTGAAATTGAACAACCTGTAAGAAAGAATATTTTGTAATGCATAATGCTATTTATCCCTCCTGAAGATGGATTATAATTACATTGGTTCATTTCTCTCTTACCGCTGAAAATAATTTTGAAATGGTTCATATAAAAAAACAGCCAGTAGAGCACACATTCCAATTGATTTTAAAATTTGATATCAAGCACATTTGTGACACTTTTTTATCAGAAAATATGAAATGGCACGTTTTAAAAGGTGTTTTTGATGTTGTTCTTATGATTTCTTGAAAAAGTGAGCGTGGCTGTGTTATTTCTTTAGGAACTATTTTGTGTCTGTGACCTTATCACGCATAATGGTCTACTACGAGTCCGTAATTCTTTCTACTCTGATTTTCCAAGTGTAATTTGTAATCTTTTGCAGATCAGCAGACATGCACAATCGATACATGCCAAAAGAAATCAACCTTGGGCGAGTCCTTGAATAAAAAGGGTGACAGAAGGTTGGGTTCTGAATTGACCCCCTACAACCTGAATTATCCGTTTTGATATGAATTTCCTATTTTGTTCAGATTAGTGTTGGTGTCTCACATTGAAACTTTGTATAGGTTGAGACCATCAATTGTCAATTATAAAAGTAATGAAGAATCATGTCCTAACTGAATCAACCACAGGAAAAATGGGGGAGAAAGTAAATAAATACTTGATACATAAGTGAGTAATAGAAAAAAAAAGCAGGGAGCAGTCTTCCTCAGTGCAGTCAGGGGATATGAGTTTGAATGTTGCTTCTGGAAAAGCCTGATAGGTTTTAAGGACTTATCAGTTATTGTCACATGGTGAAGCTGGAGGACGAAAGGTTATGTCACATTGCCCTTTTCCATGCAAACAGCTGCCAGGCTCAAGCAGACAAAGTGTTGAATATTACGTATGTCTCTGGTGTCTGTGATTAAATGGTTGAACCCTCAGAATGCACGCAACAAGACATAGACAAGAATCTGAGATTTCAATGGTGACCGTGCCCCCCTCCCCCACCATATAAGGCACTTATACAGAATGCGAAAACAAACTTGACAAAAGGCACTAAGAATGCTGTTTTTCTTGATTTTCCGGTAGGAAGAAAAACACAGCACAATGCATCCTCTTCTAGTAGAAATGTCTTCAAATCAGAACAACAAAATAAATGTCACTGATATGAGTGTGCATGAATGGACCCATGCAACAAAGTAAATGCGATCTGGATTTGTTTTATTACATATGCCAAAATGCCATATAATTTTGGGTCCTAATCAAAATTGTTTTTGGAGCCTGGTCAGGCTATCATTGTTTCGAGGTGTTAGGGGCTGAAAATTGTGATCAGGGTCGCAAGCAAGATTACGTTGATTTAAGACATATACCCAGCTCAAGCCTGGCAAGTCATATGCATTGGTTTTAAAAAAAAGTTGATAAAAAGACAGAATGAAAATTTTTCCACATTTTTCAGGATTTGAATTTTGCATATGTATTAAATATCCAAGAATTAGGGAGTGTGAATGATAAAAAAAAGGGGAAAAAAAAAAAACACACAACTCACTCAGGTTCAAACCCTATCATCTAGGATGACCAAGGCTAAAAAGATTTTAGGACCTGCCATCTAGCCCACTAAGCTAGCAAAGCAGTCGAATCCAACCTAGAACATCAATCTACGTATGTAGTTCCTCCCACCTTTCTTCCAAAACATTCCAATAGTAGGCAAAAGTACTTCCATTTGATTTGAGAATTTGATAAGAAGCACATTTGCTACAGTGTTTTATTGGAAAATATGAAATGGCAGGTTTAACCCTTGTACCAAACAACAAAATTTTAGTCCTGTCCAATTTGAAAGCATTTTACAGACGACAATTTAAATGTGGCTCAAATGATATGATTTTTCTCTGATAGAATAGAAAACATTGTGGGAAAAGGAGAAAATGCTGGTTACCAGTGTAGATTCAAAATCATATTGCACATTTTGTGAAGTCTGATCCAGATTTACACTGTATGCAAAAGCTAAATAAGTTGCCATCAGCAGTAAAAAGGTTATAATTTGCTGAAATCTAAATATAGAAACAACACCAAACCCCTGTATAATTTTAATAACAAGATTTACATAAGTAATAGTTAAATCAGTTCAAAGTTTGGATTTGTTTTCCTGCAATAACTGTAAGACTAGATCAGTGGCATCTAGAGATGATCCCCAGGATAAAGTGATGCCATTGGCGCCATGTCCGTAGTTATGAACAACCTGTCGGAGACAAAATATAAGTACATTTGAGTCATGCTATGTGAAAGGGGGCTTAATGCATCTGCAAAAAGTATCGACCCAGGTCAGCCTGCGCAATCCGCAAAGGCTGACCTGGCTTAACCTTTTCGCTACTGGTCAATTTTCTGTAAGTCAAAGAATCAGTCTATCTCATGATTAACCCTTTACCACACAATCCCGACTTTTAACAACTCTGAGAAAGAGGCCTTTTAAAAACATTATGGGAAAAGGAGAAAATGCTGGTAACCAGCAATTTCTCCTTTTCCCTCAATGTTTTCTAACCTATCAATGACAAATTTCATCATTTGGGCCACCTTGAATTTGTCATCTGCAAATGGTTTCAATTTGGACCAGTCTAAAATTTTGTCGTCTGGTAAAGAGTTAAGTAGGTGGTTAAAAAAAGTGGCTATTATGGATCCATAAGTATGTGATGGCTTTTCTTGGTACCATGGATCAGGGAGATTTATTAAGCCCCATTTTGCCAGAGATGGCTCATTATTATGTACATTTTAGTCATGTTCTGTGAAAGGGGGCTTTATGCATCTGCAAAAAGTATCAACCCAGGTCAGCCTGCGCAGTCCACGCAAGCTGACCTGGGTTGAAACTTCTTGTAAATTTTCTGCAAGCCAAAGGCCCAGCATATCTCATGATTCTGTTGGTTAACCCTTTACTGCACAATGCCGCCTTTTGACGCCCCTGGAAAAGAAGCCTTTTTGAAAACATTGTGGGAAAAGGAGAAAATGCTTGTAACCAGCATTTTCTTCTTTTCCCACAATGCTTTCTACCCTATCAAAGAAAAATTGCACCATTTGAGCCACATTGAAATTGTCGTCTGCAAATGCTTTCAATTTGGACAAGGCTAAAATTTTGTAGTCTGGTAAAGAGTTAATTGTTATACAGAATGGATTTTATGGATCAGTAATTATTGTGATGACTTGCTAAGTATTATGCATCATTGAAATGCATTAAACCCCCTTTTCACAGAGCATGGTTCAAATATGCTGGATATGTAAAACCTTGATGCAGCAAAAGCGATCGCATGTTGAAATCCATGCACAGTCGGACTCTTTCAGAGGACTGTGGCAGGTCATTATGATGGGATTTATCAGACTTTGATTATGCTTTGTCTAAAGAACAGTATGTTGCAATCTTGCCTTTCCTTCAAAAAGTTTGCAGTTTTCAATATAATTTAACTTTTTATCACACAACAAAATATTAGACTGGTCCAAACTGAAAGCATTTGCAGACAACGTAGTAAATGAGTCGCAAAATAATGGGATTAGTCTGAAAGGTTTGAAAATATTGTGGGAAAAGGAGAAAATGCTGGTTACCAGCATTTTCTTCTTTTCACACAATGTCTTGAAAAGCATTCTTTCTCAGGGTTGTTAAAACTCCAGATTGTATGGTAGAGGGTTAAATGACAACAACTCCTGGCTCTTTAAGCTTTTGTTTTTATGAAAGGGTGTCCAATGTGGATAAATTAAGATTTGCCCTCAGAGGGCAATGTAAACAAAATATTTTGTTGAAATGATATCCCCTGCCAAAAAAAGCCCCATTTTTCCATGACACGGCATTAAAAAAAAAAATGCATCAGCAGACTATCATAAGGAACACATGTATAAAGTTTCATCAGTTTTCCTCAAGGATTTTAGAAGATCTGTCTGGATTGACGGACGGACAAACAGACGGACAGGCAACACGAAAACTATATCCCTTCGCCTTTGGAGGGGGATGATAAATTAGACATTTTCAGTCAGAGAAAACAGCTGATAAAACATTATTGCTGCTTTTGGCTAGATTATGTCACAAAGTAGTAGACACTGTAGAAATAAGATCAGAATACTTTTTCGGCAAAAGAAGTAATGGTTTGTGCAACAGGAGTTAACTCTTTATCAAACCCCAAAACTTCAAACTAATCTAAATCTAAAGTCGTTGCAGACAACAAATTCCATGTGACTCAAGTGATGGATTTTGTCTTTGGGTGGAAAACACTGTAGACCTTTTACCACAATGTTTGCAGGAGGCTTTTTCATCAAGGTCGTTAAAACTTGGGGTTATGTGGTAAAGGGTTAAGACTTGTTCAGATTCAAAGCAGTTGCAGATGACAAATTAACTCTTTACCACACAATCCCGACTTTTAATGACCCTGAGGAAGAAGCCATTTGAAAACATTGTGGGAAAAAGGAGAAAATGCTGGTAACCAGCATTTTCTCCTTTTCCCACAATGTTTTCTATCCTATCAGAGAACTTAAGCTCAATTTAATTAATTCTGAATTTGTCGTCTGCAGATGTTTTGAATTTGGGAGAGTCTAAAATTTGTTGTGAGGGAAAGGGTTAAATACAACTGAAACGATTTTGGGATTTTTCTTCATATGGTAGAAAACATTGTTGGTAAAGGAGACAATTCCGGTTACCAGCATTTTCTCCTTTTCCCACAATATTTAATAAAGGGTTAAACATTTGTTCATGCTGCTTGTCCCTATTTTCAAAGTCATCCACATCCAATTTCTATCCTTAGTTCATGAGTAGAAACAGAAAAGTAAGAAACATACCTTTAGGCTCCCTTTACTGTTTGAAATGATTTCTTTTTCAACTCTCACTGGATCTCGATGTGGCCTCAAATCAACCCATTCTGATATAATAGGGGCACCCTGTGGTGATCAAAATTAATTCTTTACCAGACAACAAAATTTGAGACTTTTGCAAATTCAAAGCAATTGCAGACGAAAAATCAAACGTGGCTTAAATGGTGGAAATTGTCTCTGACAGGTTAAAAAGCATTGTGGGAAAAGGAGAAAATGCTGGTTACCAGCATTTTCTCCTTTTCCCACAATGTTTTCAAAAGGTTTCTTCCTTAGGGTCGTTAAAAGTCGGGATTGCGTGGTAAAGGGTTACACAGTAAACTTTGAAACATGCACTTTCTTTGAAAAAATTTGAACAATTTTATACCAGAATTCAAACAGAAATTTCTAGCTGGAAACCTAAATACAGATTGTGAATTCAAAAGCCTTTCTTGTCAAAAGAAAAATCTGACCTTATTAGACAGTGTAGATCAAAGGTCAGGTTAAAAATTCTATTCTTGATCTTTGATCTACACTGTTTGCAAAACTGCACTGGATCATGCTTAGCAGCCTTAGGATTAATCTCAGGTTAATGGAGAATTCTAACAAAATTAGTCACATAAATAACATAGACTCATTTCAGTTATGGTTATACATGTACACTGTCTGGCCTTCCTTACTCTCAGTACCTTTATCAATTCTTATCTCTTGCGTAAAGTTGTTCTATCGGAACATTGTTAAATAAATAACTCAAAGCTAATGATTGTCCCCAGTAACAATTAAATAAAAAAAATCCAAGTGACCTGTATATTATAACAGTTGTTATAGTAGAACAGGGTGCAAAAGAAACTGATTACACAAGAATCATGAGTTTTGATAACAACCCTTACAAAGAATCTTTTGAAAACATTTTCTCCTTTACCCACAATGCTTTTTTCTCTTTCAAGGATGAGTCCCAACCTTTGTGACATATCTAATTTGCCATCTGTTAAAAAAATGTTTTCAGTGTGGACTAGTCTAAAGTTTGTCATCTGGTAAAGAGTAAGTTTATCTATCAGTACCAGACCATTATAAGGGGTCGGTACAACTAAAAAAATCCAATCAAATCTTTACCAAACGATAAAATTTTAGACTAGTCCAAACTGAAAGCATCAATTTTGCAGACAACAACTTAATTGTAGCTGAAATGATGGTAATTGTCTGTGAAAGTGTAGAAAACCATGAGGGGAAAGGAGAAAAGGCTGGTTACCAGCATTTTCTCCTTTTCCCACAATGTTTTCAAAAGTCTATTTCCTCAGGGTCATTAAAACTCAGGATTGTGTGGTAAACAGTTAAACAGTGTGTGGTTGTGAGCCAAAGGAATACTTCACCTTCAGGTTTGGCCACAGGTGGTAACATCTCTGTAAAATCCCATCTGTATCTTTCTGGTCCTTCTGTTTACTGAAATTATTCTTCTGCCTGATTCCACCAAGAGAAACTGTACCATCGACTCTAAAATATGCCAAAATGATGTACATGTGCTTTGATATTCTATGGTCACAACAAATGAATAGTTCAAGATACCCGTTCTGCTTTGTTTGTTTGAACTGTGTTTTACGACTCAATCAACAGTATTTCAGCAATAACAAGGCAATAGTTTACATATTCACATATTTTCTGGGTTTCACTGGTACTAGACTGCTGCTCTGTATAGAGCTTTCCCAGACAATACTTCCATGCAACCAGCATCACTAGCAGATCTATAAACCTAAAACTGTTGTATAAGAAATCTACTGCCTTACTTTTGAGCTATGTAAAAAAAACCTCTGTTTATGTGTCAGGTATGCATGTATTGTGAAACCCCTTGAATTTGTCACTTAATGAATATTCCGCCTTTTTATGTGAACTATTTATACATCTCCGATAAATTTACGATTTTATAGGATGTTTACTTCGGGATCATATGTCCAGGTATTTTACCTCAACAGCATGGACACAGTGACAAGATCAGTTTATTACACAAACATGTTCAACAACTGAACTCTGTTCAGAACAAGGCAAATATCGGAAAACCGAACAGTCAGGGAAACAAAGTAGGTTACAAGTGAAAGCAGTTTCACTATATACGGTACATGTTTTCCTTTTAGATAACTTTCAGTGTCTAAATTTCTACACTTGAAGACATTCAAAACAAATAACATGCAGAGGTACCTTGGGACGAAATAAGCACCATCATCAGTGTAGACCCAATTCTTCACCCACGGTGCTTTCACCTGAAAATAGAGTTTTTCCTTACCACCCCCTTCAATGTTACCTATTTATATTGAATCCTGGTACAGTTTGCTGAAAGTTATTGACTCTTTACCAAACAGCAAAACTTGAGATTAGACCAAATTGAAAGCATTTGTGTGGTGTCCATGGTTGGAGATAGAGCCTCAGCCTCATAGCCATAAGGTCCTGAGTTCAATACCCGGGAACAGGTGTCAACTTTGGGATTGTTCATTGGCCCACAAATTCAACACAAGCACTGGTGTAGGTCCCAGGAAGCAGAATCAAGAGAGATTAGTAAAACTTGTCAGAATTCGTTTCTCAAACCATATAAAATAAATATATGTTTAAACTAGATTGAAAGCTTCTGTAGTTGCCTATGGATCAGAAAGGGTAGGTAGATTGATGTACCCTACTGAATTTTCCTAGTTCAAGGAAAAAGTGCACACTTCACAGGCTACTTCAAGCCACACTAGGTAACACAAGATTGGAAATTCTACAGTGAAAATAAGACCACACAGAACATGCAATGTTATATTTGATCTCAAATTCAAACTTTTCAAAAGAAAACCCATAGTGGCCCTCAGATTCAAATAGTTCAATAAGTAGCATACAGGACTTAACTCTTTACCAAACGACCAAATTTTTGGCCAGTCCAAATTGAAAGCATTCGCAGACGACAAAATAAATGTGACTCAAGAACTGAATTTTGTGTTTGGGAGAACAGAAAACATTGTGGGAAAATGAGAAAATGGTAGTTACCAGCATTTTCTCCTTTTCCCACAATGTTTTCAAAAGCCATTTTCTTTAATTAAGTTTGTTAAAACTCGGAATTGTGTGGTAAAGGGTTAAACGGGTTAAGTGCATCCATATGATGAGGTGAAGATTTATTCATATTTACCTGTACTAAATGGCCCCTTACAGGATACACTGACTTGTCCCCGACCAGCTCTCGACTTCTGAATCCTGTACAATTAACAACCACGTCATGCTGGCCAATCAACTGAAACATAAAGCTAGCAATTAGACTCAAGTTTAACCCTCTACCGCACAATGCTGCCTTTTGACGCCCCTGGGAAAGAAGCCTTTTGAAAACATTGTAGGAAAAGGAGAAAATGCTGGTAACCAGCATTTTCTCCTTTTCCCACAATGTTTTCTACCCTATCAAAGAAAAATTGCACCATTTGAGCCACATTGAAATTGTTGTCTGCAAATGCTTTCAATTTGGACAAGGCTAAAATTTTGTCGTCTGGTAAAGGGTTAATCATTATCTTTTTAACTCCATACCAAACAATAAAATTTTAGACTTGTCCAAACTGAAAGCAATTGCAGACGTCATAATAATCAAATGTGGCAGAAAAATGGGATTTGTTGGTGAAAGGTAAGAAAACATCATAGGGAAAGGAGAAAATGCTGGTTACCAGCATTTTCTCCATTTCCCGCAATGTTTTCAAAAGTTTACTCTCTCAGAGTCGTTAAAACTCAGGATTGTGTGGTACAGAGTTATCTCTCAACTCTTTACCAGATGACAAAACTTAAGACTTAACTGCCCAATTTCAAAGCATCTGCAGATGACAAATGAACTGTTGTTCAAAAAATAATCTATCATTTGTCTTTCAAAGGATAGAAAACATTTTTGGAAAGGGAGATAATGATAGTTACCAGCATTTTCTTCTTTTCCAACAATGTTTTCAAAAGCCTTCTTCCTCCAGAGACGTTAAAACTCTGGATTGTTTGATGAGGGGTTGATCAGACAACATGAATTTCAGACTTAAACCCTTTACCACAGAATCCTGACTTTTGATGACCCTGAAAGAGAAGGCTTTTGAAAACATTGTGGGAAAAGGAGAAAATGCTGGTAACCACCATTTTCTCCTTTTCACACAATGTTTTCTACCCTTTCAAGTGCAGAAATTGCCATTTAAGCAACATTTAATTTGTCATGTGCAATTGCTTTCAATTTGGTCCAGCCCAAAATGTTGTCATTTGCTAAAGAGTCAAGGGTCTACATTGGAATTTGGAAATGACAAGCTGAATCTGGCTCAAATTTTTGGATTGGCAATGAACCGTTAACCATTTGGAGAAAGAAACCATTTCTTCACCCACATTCAGTTTGTTGCCTCCAAATGCTTTCAATTTGGGCAAGTCTAAAAAATGTTTGTGTAATAAAGAGTTAAAACCAGTGCTGGAAATGACTCAGAAACATTTAAAATCAGGACAAAACTTTTACAGAAACCAGTGATATTAAAATCTGTTCAATCTTATTTCTTTACGATACAATGCTATGAAACATTAAAATCAGTGCTCAAAATAATGAAAACAATGAGGAGGGTTTTTCTATTAGGGGCCCTGGGCCCTTGAAATTGGGGAAATGGGTCACTCACTGAATCTATCAATCTTGGAAAGTTGTGTTATGCTGTACTCAATCTAGAAACTGAAAGTTAATTGTGTGCACTGGAAAAACCCTATAGTTACTATGGATTGGACAAATAATTTCCTTAACTCTTTACCACACAATCCCGTCTTTTAACAACCCTGTGAAAGAAAGCTTTTGAAAATATTGTGGGAAAAGGAGAAAATGCTGGTAACCAGCATTTTCTCCTTTTCCCACAATGTTTTCTACCCTTCCCAAAACAAATTTCAAATTTTCAGTCCCATTTATTTGGTTGTCTGCAGATGCTTTCAATTTGGACTGGTCTAGAATGTTGTCGTTTGGTAAAGAGTAAAGCAAAAATTACTGCAGATCATGCAGGTTTTCTTGAAAACGTGTAGATCTTATTATCATACATAAAAAAGGTTACATTATCCTAAAACCTACTCTTCTGAAATCAGCAGAAATATATATATACCAGTACTTGTATCCAAAACAGTTTTAATTCTTAAATGGTTCATCTGTAATCTTAAAATAAGTCCCATATCAAAGCTCAAATTGACTATTGTTAGTCCAAAAACTGTACATGATCTGTTAATGCAAATGTGTGTCAGGAATCTTGAGTCATAAAATTAAGAAAAATAACCTGGTTGGGAGAATGTTATGGGACCACTATTCGGCTCAAACCTTGTATGAGGAAATCCCTGAATGCCAACAACAAAATATGCTGGATTCTGCCTTTAATCCTTTACCACAACAATCCCGATTTTTAACGACCTTAAAGAAAAAGCCTTTTGAAAAAAATGTGGGAAAATGAGAAGATTCTGGTAACCAGCATTTTCTCCTTTTCCCACACAGTTTTCTAACCTTTCTCCCAAAAGTTTCAATTTTTGAGTCACTTTTATTGTCGTCTGCAAATGCTTCAAATTTGGACTAGTCTAGTGTGTTGTCTGGTAAAGAGAAGGCTCATATGTAATTTATGATCCCTGGTATATTTGGGATAAGATTCAAACCTGGGCTAAAATACTCTGCTGATCACCATGGCAATATGATGATAACAGTAGATGATAATTGTCATCATGTAGGCTATAATAGCTTGTGAAAATAGTAGAAATCAGAAAAAATAATCTGATCAAAAAAATAAAAGATTTAACTCTTTACCAAACAACAAAATTATAGACCAGTTGAAAATGGAAGCATTTCCAGACGACAAACATTACTCAAAACTTGAAATTTATTTTGGGTTGGATAGAAAACATTTTGGAAAATGGAGAAAATGCTGGTTACCAGCATTTTCTCCTTTTCCCAAAATGTTTTCAAAAGGATTCTTCTTGAAGGTCATTGAAATGTGGGATTGTTTGGTAATGGGTCAATTGCTACCCTACAGTTAGGTGTGAGAACATATTGGTCCAGAAAGTCAAATATACAGCAAAAAGTTTGATATCAAGAAACTAAGGATAACTTTGGTGTCACTTTTGTCTGTAAAGTTACTAAAATACAATGAAAGAAAGATACCTCCGTTAGACTAGAGACTGTTTTGTATTGCACAATTCCCCCATGTTCCTTGAACCTGTCAGAAAATAAGCCCTGATAATTATATCCATTGATGATGTCAAGTTTATGTCAACTTGAACTATGTAAAGCATGAGTGTTTCATCACGACAACAGTTTACTTTAACTCTTTACCACACAACAAAAGTTTATACCCGTCCAAACTGAAAGCATTTGCAGACGACAATTTTAATGTGGCTCAAGAAATGGTTACCAGCATTTTCTCCTTTTCCCACAATGTTTTCAAATGGCTTCTTTTTCGGGGTCGTTTAACCCTTTCCCAAACGATAAATTTTAGACTGGTCCAAATTGAAAGAGTGTGCAGACGACAGTTTTAAATTTGATGAAAATGACAGGAAGTTCTCCAAAAGGGTAGAAAACACTGTGGGAAAAGGAGAACTTGCTTGTTACAAGCAATTTCTTCTTTTCCCACAGTGTTTTCCAAAGACCTGTACTGCAGACACGTGAAAACCAGGGCTTGTTTGGGAAAGGGTTAAAGTCGGGATTGTGTGGTAAACGGTTAACCAGGGATCGTATATTACATGATCCCTGCTTTAACCCATTACCACACAATCCTGAGTTTCAATAACCATGAAAATGAAGGCTCAAGAAAACATTGTGGGAAAAGGAGAAAATGCTGGTATCTAGCATTTTCCCCTTTTTCCACAATGTTTTCTACCCTATCAAAGAAAAAATGCACCATTTGAGCCACACTGAAATTGCTTTCAATATGGAAAAGGCTAAAATTTCATTGTCTGGTAAAGGTTAATATTCTTGTTGTTTCTGGGCTTTACCTCTACCATATTTAGGGCTCTGCGGAGTCACTTGACACAACATAGTACTTGTAATTGTCTCACAAACCAAATGTTGATGTAGTAATATAATACGCAGTACAGTTCCTTTCATACATTATCAAAAAAAAAAAATCCTTTTATGACCCTAATACTTACTAAAAATAGTTTAGGTAAGTTACAAATAAATTATGCTAATCTCGTAAAAAATAGTTCAGATAAGTTACAAGCAAATTATGCTAATCTCGCCACAATTATAGACAACCATTTATAAAAAAAAAATCTCTTCAAAAGTTCCTTTCAGGATGTACAGACCTGGGATTCTTTAAATTATTTAAGGTCTAAGGGAAAAAACTCTTGCAGTCATAAGTAAAATTTATAAAGAGTGACCTCCCTTCGTGTAATATACCAAACCCCTTCCTTACAAAAAAAAAATCCAGCTCAACTATCAATGCTTTCGGGAAAAAATGCGCCAGTACGGACGATTTCAGCATGCTTTCTAAATATCTAGTTATTCTACCAGTTAGAACTTTCGCGCCGAATCTTTAATGAAACGACAACTTGATACAACAACATTGAATGACGATAAATTTGTCGATATCAACAGGCTGCGGTACGTGACAGAATACATAACGCTATAGCTATAGCTATGTGGCACGTTTAAGTATCGTACTTACTGCATATTTATTTATCAATTAAATTTCAGTACATGTATTATATTTTTGAATTCTGTGAGAAATCTTACCTTGGTAACTAAACCGTAGCTTCCAACTTAAAATTTTGGCGGTCGTTCTGTTTACAAATCTGATGAAATTCAAGGGAGACTACCATCAAGATTTAAAATAATATTGGACAGACTTTTTTTTTTTTACTATTTCCTTAATCACTCTTTCTTCTGGTTTAATACCACAATATCTTTACAACTTCATACCTTGATTGCCGAGCCCCGGTAGCTCAGTCGGTAGCGTACAGGACTTGAGAACAGGAGGTCACTGGTTCGATCCCCGGCTCGGCCAATTTCTTTCCGAGAACTGATGATAGTCATTGCGACAGGATTCATTCCTCTCTCACCCCTGACAATTGTTTCGACAATGGTTATGTGGGAAAGCAGCCAGTGGCTTGGAAAGAATATTGCGCGGAGTACTTGTAAAAGAAACTCCAGGAAAGCATAGATAGTTGCACTGGCCGCCGCGATATAACTGAAATAATGTTGAAAACGGCGTTGAACACCATACAATCAATCAATCAATCATTCATACCTTGATAACTAAACTGTGACTTCCAACTTAAAATTTTGGCGGTCGTTCTGTTTACTAATCTGATGAAATTCAAGGGAGACTACCATCAGGATACAAAATGATATTGATGGTGTTTTTTTTTTCGTTTTCTTTATTCACTCTTTCTTCTGCTTAATACCACGATATCTCTACAACTTCGTCTAAACATAATAATGTTATCATAAAATATTTAGAAATTATCACAGCTATACGGTGGCACAAAAGTGACATGGAAGATATATTTTATACTACGTGCGCACGTAATAGTTATTACGTGCGCACGTAATTAGTTAATACGTGCGCACGTATTAGCTACTGCGTGCGCACGTACTAGCTACTGCGTGCGCACGTAATAACTAATACGTGCGCACGTAATAATCGACCAATCAGTTTATAAGGAACAGAAGCCATATTGTTGCGAGGGAAGGGCAAAATTACATTGGTCCAACACGGCAACAGATGTGCATACATCTGACACCCAAGTAAAAAATCAAGTAGAGCTATTATTTCTTAAATCGTTTAGGCATACTGCGATTATTTTAAGTATCTGTACCTTGGTACGGTACAGTAACTATTAATACTCTAGCCTACGGTCCATCGAATAACCCCAAACCACCCCAAAACATCCCAAACCACCCCAAACCACCCCGAAACACCTTTTATATGATATAAAATTATTAATACAGTAAGGGTTGGTTGAATTGTTGGGTAAGGATCACTTTTAACAAAAAATATCTATATTACGTCCTGTCACGTTAGCCTAAGGATAAAAGGACTACATGCATTACATGCGCTAGAGACTTTTTGGCCCCACTGAGATCTGGGACCATAATGTCTGACTGTCTGAAAAAGTTCGTTCATGCCTCCAAACTATATGTAATCAGAATGGCAAACATTGTGGACCCGGATCCGACTGCCCCTTGAAAGAGCAGTCTGATCTGGGTCCATTATGTTTGGTCATGTCTGACTGTCTGAAAAAGTTCGTTCATGCCTCTATGTGTAGTTAGAATGGCAAGCATTGTGGACCCAGATCCGACTGCCCCTTGAAGGAGCAGTCTGATCTGGGTCCATTATGTTTGGTCATGTCTGACTGTCTGAAAAAGTTCGTTCATGCCTCCAACCTATATGTAGTCAGAATGGCAAACATTGTGGAACCAGATCCGACTGCCCCTTGAAGGAGCAGTCTAATCTGGGTACATTATGTTTGGTCATGTCTGATTGTCTGAAAATGTTCGTTCATGCCTCCAACCTATATGTAGTCACAATGGCAAGCATTGTGGACC
The DNA here is from genome assembly GCA_945859785.2 of Tridacna gigas. Taxonomy (NCBI): domain Eukaryota; kingdom Metazoa; phylum Mollusca; class Bivalvia; order Cardiida; family Cardiidae; genus Tridacna; species Tridacna gigas. Next base: position 53,858,178 of record OX244034.2, read on the forward strand.
CAGATCCGACTGCCCCTTGAAGGAGCAGTCTAATCTGGATACATTATGTTTGGTCATGTCTGACTGTCTGAAAAAGTTCGTTCATACCTCCAAACTGTATGTAGTCATGCTGTCAGAAAGGGAAACTTTGTGGACCCAGATCATGCGCGGATCCAGATATCTTTCTCAGGGGGGGTCCCACGCAAACGCACTCTTCTTATTATATGATACTTTGATTTCGGATTTCAGTGGATGTAAGTCAACGTTTCCAGTTCTAACCATGAGGAGGTCTCCACATTTAGTACCGTTTATTTTTTATATTCATGACTGTATTTTACATAAATGCTGTGCAATATCAAACCAGTACCATTTCACGAATCCGATAACCACATTTTTCCAAAATTCCAGGGGGGGTCCGGACCCCCGGTCCCCCCTCTGGATCCGCCCATGAAGATCCAACTGCCCCTTGAAGGAGCAGTCTGATCTGGGTCCATAATGTTTGGTCATGTCTGACTGCCTGAAAAAGTTCGTTCGTGCCTCCAAACTATATGTAGTCAGAATGGCAACAGATACCGTATTTTATATAAGTTTTAGGGAAGTTAGATATATGCAAACATTGTGCAGCCAGATCATCAGACTGCTACTAAAGTAACAGTCTGATTGGGGTCCACGGTGTTAGGCATTCAAACTACATCTTTTGAACCATAGATATTTCAGTTTAAGGAAAATTGATTATTGTGTATGCCATTTTCAATTTGATTTATACTGTTCCTGCATCTTAAACCGTTGTAAAATGATATCACTTTAAACGCCTTTTTTGTTTTCTTGAGGTGTTTTGGGTAGTTTTCGGTGACAAAACTCCTTGTATAGCTCATCAGTCTTTCGTACCCTACAAATCATTCCACCCCCAACCCCACCACAGTATTAATTTTATATGATAAAAGGTGGTTTGGGGTGTTTTGGGGTGGTTTGGGGTGTTTTGGGGTGGTTTGGGGTAATTCGATGGACCGTAGGCTAGAGTATTAATAGTTACTGTACCGTACCAAGGTACAGATACTTAAAATAATCGCAGTATGCCTGAACGATTTAAGAAATAATAGCTCTACTTGATCTTTTACTTGGGTGTCAGATGTATGCACATCTGTTGCCGTGTTGGACCAATGTAATTTTGCCCTTCCCTCGCAACAATATGGCTTCTGTTCCTTATAAACTGATTGGTCGATTATTACGTGCGCACGTATTAGTTAATACGTGCGCACGTATTAGTTAATACGTGCGCACGTATTAGCTACTGCGTGCGCACGTAATACTATTGCGTGCGCACGTATTAGTTAATACGTGCGCACGTATTAGCTAATACGTGCGCACGCAATAGTATTACGTGCGCACGTATTAGTTATTACGTGCGCACGCAGTAACTAGTACGTGCGCACGCAGTAGCTAATACGTGCGCACGTATTAACTAATACGTGCGCACGTAATAACTATTACGTGCGCACGTAGTATAAAATATATCTTCCATGTCACTTTTGTGCCACCGTACAGCTAGGTGAAAAAATATCAGTTTTTTATATCGATCGTCTTTACAGACTGTATGTATTCGTCTTTGGTTTTATGCGGTCCACATTTATAAGGGACGTGACTCTGACATAAAAAAAGGGGAAGCTTGTACGAGTTTTCTCCCTTTGACCATTAATGTCTCCGAATTTCACCAGCCAGTATTGAGGTAGATATATAACTATAGGTCGTATGAAAGTGCTACAATATAAAATGTAGAATAATTTGAAAATACGGACCCTGCAAGCAAGTGTGCGGAAAATAGAGACAAAAATTTCCTGAAGACTATAAATGAGCCAAGCTCTGTGAAAAATGGACTTATGGATTTGCAAAAAGTATCGACTAAGGTCAGCCGGTGCAGTCCGCGCAAGCTGACCTGGGCCGTAACATTTTGCTTTTGGCCATTTTCTGCATGTCAAAGGACCGTTGTACCTCATGATTCAGTAGGTTGTTATACAAAACGGGTTTTAGGGATGTATAATACTGTGATGACTTGCTTGGTATCATGCATCACGGAAATGCATTAAGCCCGCTTTGGCCAGAGCATAGCTCAAATTATTACAACAAATACCTTCTCATCAACCAAGGCAGGTAATATGCCGGATCTGTGATTACTGTAGTTACTTGGTACCCGTATCTGTTATAATTACAAAGGAAATAACCAACATTCTGTCACTAAATTCCGGAACCATTCTATGTCAAACTAGAGTAGACTGTGAAATTGTATACTACAATAAAACGGCCGAAAAAAAAAAGCCAACTAAAAATAGGTCAAATGTCAACTTCTTTGAAAAGATGGGAGCTTGAATGAAGATTCACGGACATAAAGTAGGCTACGTAACGAGAATAAACTCTTTTGAAAAGGTCTTAGGTCTGTTCTGTGTGTAAACAATAGTCTAACTTATACTTATGAAACAAATGGTATTAATGAAAATTCAAAGATACATCAGTAAAAACCCTATTTATGGTGATAATCTCTGAACATTTTTTACCAGTAATGTTAAAACATTAAACCTGCCAGGTAAAGTATGACTAGGTCGGCAGAAGAATCTTAAAACCCTTTTATTCCAAATTTGAGTAAAATAACCGGCTTTTTGCAAACGACAGAGATTGTGATCGTACAACAAGATCCGACTTTCTTCACTTACTCGTACTGAACACCGAGTTTCTGCATTTCTACTTTTGTGAGTTCCCGAAAGCCGAATACAAGGTCCTTGTAGAGTGGATTCTGAAAAGTGTATACATGGGTTAGAAGCTCAAAAAAGAAAAGAATTCTGCAAGACAACTTTTTCCTTTTTTTTTTATATATATATATATATATATATATTCGGACTTACTTTGTCCATCCGAGTATAAAAATTCAATAGCAGAAAAGTATTTACTAAGATTGATTCTTCCATCTTTCCAACCAAAGCAGGTAAACAGACGTGAACGATATCAAATTTTCAAATACTAGAACTACTTAGAAGTACTTAGATCACAACGACCCGATCGAAAAGAATTTTGAATCTGTGATACATCGCTTAATTCAGTAAGCTCTTCACTTTGACGAACTGGTTCCACTGTACTAGGTAGTGAAGAGAGATATCTACAAAAGACTTACAACGACTGGAGTATGGCTGAACACGTAACCAGCAATGATCATATGACCAGACTCGCTGGCTTCCGCTGATCGGGCTAGACTAGAGAAATGATTAAAAGCAGCCAGGCTCCATCTTCTGTAAATAGAAATTCAGACCATCATGGCTCTTTAAGAAAAATGAGATAGTCATGATCTCATTAATTTGCAGGCAAGTTGATTGCTCCTAAAAACACTGCGGCTACAAGAATAAATGCACATAGCCAGCAATTTTACTTTTTGGCCATGTAATGTTTTCACAAAGTATTAGTAAATAAAATTTTAAAGTGATCAACTCAATCATACAAGGATATGTTCCAAGTTCTACTGTAAAGAGGTAATAATTCAACTCTACGACTTGTCCATAGAAAACTCTTTGGCTTGTCTAACTTTAAACCATTTGCAACTGACACGCCAAATATGGCTCACTATGTAGGATTTATCTTTAAAAAGGCCAACAACATTTCAGGGAAATAATAAAAGCTAGTAACCACCATGTCTCCTTTCAGTTCCTCCATCCTTTCAAAAACCCTTTTAACCGCTGAAAAACTCCATGACCATCTACAGACACTTTTTTCGTCCTGCGGTAATCCACGTTTTAAAACAATCTGACCAACACATAATCGTTTCTACTAATTTGTCACTTTGTTGTACCATTGTCTCATGTGTCAATGTACTAAACTTTTATTCAGAAAGATTACCTGTATTTTATAAGGCTGTTTCAAATGTGTATGCTGCAACTTTGTTTCAAAGAGTAATGAGATGGGCACCCCTAAATATATATGAGCCATGCTCTGTGTTCCATCTGCATAAAGCATCCACCCAGGTCAGCCTGCGCATTCAGCGCAGGCTGACCTGGATCGAAACTTTTTGCTTGTGGTAAATTTTCTGCATGTCCAAGGACCAGTTTACCTCATGATTCAGTCGGTTGTTAGACAAAATAAATTTTATGGATCCATAATTATGTGATGACTTGCATGGTATAATGCATCCCGGAGTTGCATTAAACCCCCTTTAGCCAAAGCATGACTCATATAAAATTTTAGTCTTACTTGATGGTAACAGCATCCATCCCCAATATATGTTGAACGTTGGGTCGAAACAGGCCGCCGGCTCCGTAACTCGTTGTTTCTTTGTAAAATTTGTCTGCTATGACAGTGATTTTTGCCGTCGGTAAAACCTTCTGCAAGTTAACCCCTGTGGACAGTCCGACAACGCCCGCGCCTATTACAGCTATGTTTGCCATTTACTTGTGGGATGTCTTGAACCTTTTGAAAAACAGATGGATTCGATTTGACCAATGTCTAGAGCTAGGCCTACAGTCTTTCGTAGTCACCAACCGTTCAAACTTGAGTGCTGGCGATAAATTCAAAGACAAGCCATCTGATTTGCTAGGGCAGAACTTTCAGCCAGCCTGGCGGCTCTTCTTGGAATTGAGGACTAAAACTGAATTTCCATAGGGTCGTGATTTTACGGCTCAGGGTTTGGTATTCATTAAATGAGCAGTAAAAATAACGTCACATACTCTCATACCAAGCCGCTATTGATAGTAACGACTTCGCTTCTTGATACTGAAGTAATGACTCGATATTTTAGCTATATAGCTTATATATGGCTGACCAGACCACACAACCCGTTTTGGTCTCCATATCTAGGCATTTGCTTTATGCTACTACATTGAATTAACAAAATTTTGTAGCAGCTTTGTACATCGTGATAGTGATTTTGACATTTCAATGGAAAAGAGCTTCAATGTTTCATGGGTAGCCTGCCATATGGCGACAATGTAGTATTAAACCTTTACCAGACGACAAAATATAAGACTTGTCCAGATTGAAAGCATTTGCAAAAAACATCAAATCTTGAGCCATTTTTTCTCTAGAAGGGTTGAAAATATTGTGGGAAAGGAGAAAATGCTGGTTACCGGCATTCTACTTCGCCCACAGTGTTTCAAAAGCTATCTTTATTGGGGTCACTAAAACTCGGGACTGAAAATTAAAAGGGTTAAACTGATGAATTCTATCCAGATAATTCACTACATCATACTTCCTCCGCTGTTGTAGATCCGGTGATAATACGTATTTCCGCGTTCACAGTTATAAATTCGGAGCTAATTACACATCACGAAGCAAGCTGTCCGTAGCCTAACAACTTTCTTACATAGGTCTACATGTATAGGTATGGCATTAGTATTCATAGACACAATTTAGAGCATCCTCACCCTTCAATTGATTAAATCAGTAGAGTGCCAAGCACAGTTTTGGTCAATTAAAAATGCATGGTGGGGTAGGATCGATTTGGACTGCGAAGAGTCTTTCAATCTTGAAAGTCTGTGATTAACACTGTTTAAAAGAACCTTACATTTGCAATATCTGGTTTTGACATTGCAGGGAACAGTCTGATTCATGTATTATATAGTTTAATTAACCCTTTCCCAAACAAGCCCTGGTTTTCACGTGTCTGCATTACAAGTCTTTTGAAAACACTGTGGGAAAAGGAGAAATTGCTCGTAACGAGAAATTTCTCCTTTTCCCACAGTGTTTTCTACCCTTTTGGAGAACTTTCTGTCATTTTCATCAAATTTAAAATTGTCGTCTGCAAACTCTTTGAATTTGGACCAGACTAAAATTTATCGTTTGGGAGCGGGTTAAGGGTTACTGTCTCACTTTCTGATTGAAGTTACATAAATACTGACCCAATTATCGCCCCCCCCCCTTTTTTTTTATCACCACTTTACCACAATATACCGAGTTTTAACGAAACCAAGAAAGAAAGCCTTTAAAAAACATAGTGGGGAAAGCGGGAAATGCCGGCAACAAGTACTTTCTTCTTGCCTTTAATGTTTACTTGCCTTTCAAAAATGAATATCATCTTCTGAGCTACATTTAATTCGTGGTCTAAACGTGCTTCCATTTAAAACCGGTCTAAAATTTTTCTCGTAATAAAAGTACCGAAAGTACTGAGAGCCAGAGTTTGATTGATTGAAATGGGATTAACAGTATCGCAGTCATTTGGCGAGAGCTAGCTCATGCATATATCTCCCACTGTCCTGTCATTTCATTTTTTGCTCTTGCTACAAGAATAAAAAGGTCTCGTTTCTCGGGAATTTCAGTGCTTTGATTCAAAGCATGACTCGGCGATGATAATCGTAACAAAAACTACTGAGTTGAAAGCGTTCGTAATGATAGATAAGAAACTAGAACATACACAATGTTGAGCTATGCTCTATGAAAAGGGGGCTTAATCCATCTGAGAAAAGTTTCGGCCCAGCTCAGTCTGCGCAGTCCGCGCAGGCTGACCTTGGCCGAAACTTTTCGCTATTGGTCAGTTTTCTGTATGTCCGAAGACCAGTCTACCCCATGATTAAGTCGTTTGTTAAAAAAGTAGCTATCATGGATCCATAATTATGTTATGGCTTGGTTGGTATAATGCATCACGGAGACGTAATCATGGCAGCCCCCTTTTGCCAGATCGTGGCTCATATGTTTCAGGTTATGAGCACCCTTGCTTCATTTATTTCCCGTTGCAAAATCGAACAAACATTCCCTCTGCTTCGAGAGCGAAGAAACAGTCGTAAGTCTGCAATACAGTGTTTGACAGGGACCGGATATTTCCCGGCCCGCTTCCCCCCCCCCCATCTTAGCCTGACGTTTTTGATCCTGCGCAAAAATCTTTACAGCAAATTTAATTTTTTTTTTTTCAGTACGAAAAAGATTTAGAAATTAAAGTCGAATTTTCAGTGTATTCCAATTCGAATTTTCAGGGTATTCGAATAATCGGCAGACACTCTATTTAAGACTCTATCAAACGACAAAACTTTAGACTGGTTCAAATTTAATCTTTATCCTGTTAACCCTTTCCCAAACAAGCCCTGGTTTTCACGTGTCTGCAGTACAAGTCTTTTGAAAACACTGTGGGAAAAGGAGAAATTGCTCGTAACGAGCAATTTCTCCTTTTCCCACAGTGTTTTCTACCCGTTTTGAGACCTTTCTGCCATTTTCATCAAATTTAAAATTGTCTTCTGCAAACTCTTTCAATTTGGACCAGTCCAAAATTTGTCGTTTGGGAAAGGGTTAAATAAGTGAAATAAAACTTTCAAGCCGATGGTAAAAACCCGAATAATACTATAACTTACTTTTCGGAGACAAATACGTGTATCTCCTTATCCAAGATCAGACTGCACGGTCTGTGCAGTCTGATCTTCATCCATGCTTTCCGCAGAAGGTCAGTGAGTCGCGTTTAGAAGCTAAAGGGTTAAAGCAAATACAGACGAAAAATTAAAAAAAATAAATGTGGCTCAAATAAATGAATTTGAAATGAAAGAAAACATTGTGGGAAAAGAAGAAAATACCCGTCATCAGCATTTTCTTTTTTTTTTCCCCAACAATGTTATCAAAACTCTTCCTCTGTTGGGCCGTTAGAACTCGGGGTTGTTTGGTAGAGGGATACAGGCTACACTACATGTTAACCCTTATCCTGCTGAATAAAAGAAATGAAACTTTCAAGCCGATAGTATAAGCCCAAAACTTTCCTGTTTCAAAGGGATTTTTGGAGGGAACATATCTCCTTATCGGACAGTGTAGATCAAAGATCAGACTGCACGTTCTGTGCAGTCTGATCTTGATCTACGCTGTCCGCAAAAGGTCAGTGAGTCGCGATAAGCAGCCTAAGGGTTAACACTTTCTTCACAATCCTGAGTTATAACGATCCTGTTGAAGTAGGCTTTTGAAAACATCGTGGGAAAAGGAGAAAATGCTGGATAACCAGCATTTTCTCCTTTTCCCACAATGTTTTTAATCCTTTTAGAGACAAATCCAATCGTGTCAGCCATCTCGAATTTATCGTTTACAAAGGTTTCAGTTCGTACAAGTCTAAAATTTTGTCGTTTAGTGAAGAGTTAATTCTTGGACAGCTGAGCGTGATTTATAGCGCTTTTGCGGACCGTGTTGATTAAGATCAGACTACACAGAACGTGCAGTCTGATCTTAGATCCACACTGTCCGCTTCATCGTTTCTTTTTTTTTTTTCCCTACGAGAAGAACTTTTAAACACCGGATGAAGGTAAGTCTATGATCAGACCACACGTTCTCTCTAATCTTGATCTACATTTGGCGAAAAGCATACCGAAATCACCGTTAAAGACGTTACGTTTAAAAACGGTACACACGACTTCGAATCTATTTTATTTGGACAATCAACAAGAATTGAAGTCTGATATTTAAAGTAAAATCATTTTAGTAAGAGAAGAAACTGCTCTTTATGAGCAATTTCTCCTTATACCACAATGATTTTAAAAAGGCCACCTGTATCCAGGTCACGCATAGAGTCCTCGGGATAAAGTAAATATGTTAAGCTCTTAATTACCGTATTCATGAAGTACAGTACTAAAACTAATTTGCAAAATACATGTGTCGGATAATAACACCTATATATAGGTATGTAGGTACATAATTATACTTTCAGAACGTTTTCTATCATCCAATTTCAATATACCCTTTCCACGTAACAAGTGAAATCGTTTATCAACCACTTGAGAGCACTAGGCGAAAACAGGGGCGTATGTGAGCGGCATAGATCAAGATCAGACTGTACAGAATCTGAAGTCTGATCTTGGATTGTTTTTCCAGCTGTCGAAATAGGTCGAGTTTATATGGCCCACGCTCTGTGGGGGCCATATAAAAGGGGGCTTAATGCGTCTACGAAAAGTATCGACCACGTCAGCCTGCGCAGTCCGCGCAGACTGACCTGGACCGAAACTTAGACTAGTGTATTTCATGAGTTTGTCGGTTGCTATACAAAGTGGATTTTACGGATTAATAATTATGTGATGTCTTGCTCGGTACACTGCATTATAGAGATGCATTAAACTCCCTTTTGCCAGAGCATGGCTCATATATTTTGCACTGAAAGAGTTTAACTCGTAACACCCTAATTGATTGAAGATTGTTTTATGCCGCTTTCAACATCATTTCAGTCAGATCACGGCGACAGTTTATTTATCCATGCCAAGCCCCGGTTGCTAGGTCGGTAGCGTACAGGACTTGAGAACAGGAGGTCGCTGGTTTGATCCCCGGCTAGGCCAATTTCTTTTCGAGGATTGATGATAGTCATTGCGACAGGATTCATTCCTCTCTCACCGCTGACCATTGTTTCGACGATAGTTATGTGGGAAAGCAGCCAGTGGCTTGGAAAGAATATTTTGCGTAGTACTGGTAAAAGATACTCCAGGAAACCATAGATAGGTGCACTGGCCGCCGCGACATAACTGGAATAATGTTGAAAACGGCGTTAAACACCACACAATCAATCAATCACTTAATCCATGTATGTCCTGAGTTTCTGACCAGTAGGCCTACAAGGCCAAGGATCTTGGGAGTCTTGCCAAAAAATACTCTCACGAAAAATCCTGTGCTTTCAGTTAGGCTCGAACCCGGGGCCTCAGTGTTGAGAGCCCTACACGTTAGTCTACCACGGAGCCACACAGGACCCCATATAACACCCCAAAACTGCTGACAATTTGAAAACATTCTTGTAAATCATTAAATAACCACTTGACTTTATGTTTAATACATTGCATACACGGGAAACCATGATGCCAAATATTACTACGAGCAATTTCTCCTCTAGCCACAACGTTTTCAAAACTGGTGTGCTGCAAAGCGAAAAAGAATGTTTCAAAGCAATGTAAATGATGCATGGGAATCGTGGTGGCATATTTTACAACGAGCTATTTCTCCTCTTGTCACAATGTTTCCAAAACTGGTCTGCTGCAAGACGAGAAAGCAGTCATCTGCATTTGGTAGGTTTATATGTTTACCCTTTTCTAACGCCAAGTAGACTTACAGACCACTTTCAGACCAGAAATAACACACAAATAATTGCAATTACAAGGTCATTATTGTCCAGAACGTCTCAGCACCGCGGACAGTGTGGATCAAAGATCAGACTGCACGTTTTGTTCAGTCTGATCTTGATCTACACTAGCCGCAAAGACAAGTGTTTTTCAGGTTAAACAAAGTAAACACAGCATACTTACCAACACAACAAAAAAAAATCCCACTTATCTTCCTTGAGCGATCATTACAATATGCTGAAACATAGTCGTCTCTCTGAATGATAGTTTACTTCACAAAATGTAAATTTTATAACTCGGTGTATGCATAGACCTTTTTTCGTCCATTAACCCTCAACTCTGTACCAACACGACATAATCTAAGAATTGTCCAAATTGAACGGGTTTGCTTACGATAGCCTAAATTAGACGTGTCTCGTGTTTGGATCTTTCCTTGGAGGGTAGAAAACATAGCGGGGAGAGGAGGAAATGCTGGTTACCAGTATTTTTTTTTTTTCTTTTTTCCACAGTGTTTTCAAAAACCTTTTTCCCAAGGCTCATTAAAACTCTGTATTGTCTAGTCTTGCTACTACTTCACTGGGCAGGAAATGTCTCATTAACATAAAATGGAAAATACTGAGTGAAAACGAACAATAATTACTGATTGCTTCTAGCATTTTGCTCCTTTTCCCGCCATGATTTCAAAAGCTGTCAACTATAAATACACGCACTACCGGTCCTTTACCAGAAAATGCCGATTTGTAACGACTCTGGGAAACATTTGAAAACATTGTGGGAAAGGAGAAAATGCTGGCAATCAGTATTTTCTCCTTTTCCTACACCGTTTTCTAATATTTCTAGGACAAACCGCATCATTTGAACCACACTGGGTTTATCGTCTACAAATGCGTTCAATATGGACAGGTCTAAAATGTTGTCGCCTTTAACCCGTTATCACACGGTCCCGAGTTTTAACGACCGTGAAGAAGAAAGCGTTCGAAAACATTGTGGGAAAAAGAGAAAATGTTGAAAAGCAGCATTTTCTCCATTCCCCACAACGGTTTCTACCCTTTCAAAAACAAATAGCATCAACTGAATCAGATACGAATTGTCGTCTGCAAATGCTTTCAGTTTGGACAGGTCTACAGCCAATGGCTTTTTGTAGCTGAATTGAGATGCTGAGTTCATGCATGATAAATTATCATGCTATTTTATTAATTGTCAAATATAATATATATTATAAGATTTATCAAATCTGTTATTGCTCGAATTGTCCAATTCGAAATAAGCAATTTCTCCTTTGCAGTAATGCTTTTACATCAATGTATGTGTTTAAAAACTTCCATGTGATACCCCAATTTTATGAAAAAATGTCCCTATTATACAAGATTTGCTCTTTGTCGGTCGTCCGTCGCAAGCTGAAGTGTACATTACAGACTGTATTGAGAGGTCAATAACCGGGTTTGTTTAACAATGGCGCCGGTCAATGGTCTCCTGATTGGGTCGAGTAATGAACACATTTGAAGGGGATTCGATATCTGGGTAACTGACCAAAGTTCTATAAGTCTGGGACTGTGTTGACAAAATAATCAAGTAAGGATATTGACGGAGGTTACATGTCTCGGACGGTAAAAAAAAATAAGTTAATTTTGTTTGTTATTTTGTATAATTACGAATTCTTAAAATAATGGCAATCCAGTATTAATGAAACCAGGGGAAAACATGAATCGGTGAGCTATCACCGTGATATGGGAACTAATTCTAAAAGCGGGGTAAAACCCCACTCAGTTATTGCGATACTGGTCAAGAATAGTGTTGATAATAAAAGACACAGAGAGATACGGCACTTTTTCTTGTATTGTTTATTATTATGATCAGAATTTTTAAGAGAGATAGATATTGGACAACTTGGTGGTTGTGCATGAAACAGGTACTGTCCCAGTAAGAATTATTTCAGTATATATATAGAGTTTCTACAGCTATATAGAGATGCCATGTACATAGTGCTTTTTAGCACCGCAGCTTAGGGCTCACTGCTTCGGGGAGGATAAAGAGGGGCTTTGACAGATATTCAGTAAATTCACGAGTATAGATCATCAAGGAATATGCACATGTTTTCATTTGAGAGCGTTTCGTAGCGATATTATGGATCTTAGAGGTAAAATATGCGAAAAGTCGACAATTTTACCGTTACAGTCCCTGATTTTGAAGCAGACATAGGCCTAAGTATTTCTCAATAGACTAATCATACCTAGAAACAAGAAATACCTTTTTGAAAAAAAGACAGACGGCGTAAGAGGAACTGGAAATTAATACATTTATTTAAACTCTTTCATTGTGGTTCCAAATGAAGGAAAAAAGTAGCAAAAAAATAACCGCTACAGCAATTGCCTATCCTTACTCATTGTGTTTTTCATTTTGTTGAAAACAGGAATTCTCAATACGATATATCTAATAAGATACATATTTCAAGATTACATATTACTCCAAATCATCGTTGATAAAGGAAGTAGGGGTTAAAAAACTGTACGGACACACTTCAGTATCGCATCACGAATTTGGTCAGCCATGCAGGCACTAACCTTAGTGTGCGTCGCTTAACTTCATCAGAGAGCCGAGCATCATACCGTACTGCAGAGCTAACATGTAGTCTACTGCGCAGGGTCCCGATGAATAAAAATGTGCACATTTTTTACCAATCACAATATACTGTCTATTCATTCAAATTCATTATACTAAGAAGTAGGTCAAAACCAGCACATTCAGCTAATTCGAAAAAACAAAAACAAATGAAGTTGTCGCAAACACTTATCAATATTGCATTGAAGAAAGAGTTAAATACACTGCATTTGACTATTAAAAGAACAACACTTTTCCCATCATCCCAGATAATCCAGAGTTCAACCGTTTCATGAGACTTAAAGGTAAAATGACAGTTTTAAAACTATTCATACACTGTTTGACTAGCTCATGTTGATCACAGTTAAACACGTATATTTGCAAATCCCGTTTTATTTCTAGATGCATGGGTTGGAAGAATGCTGCAAATGAAAGACATTTAAAAGAGAAAAGTGTTAACCTATTATTGTACTGAAATAGTATAGATTCGCGCATGAATGATGAAGCTGATAGTCTATTGATATGGACCACAATCATTTATAAACTGCAAAGCAGACCTGACACGGAAATATCAAGTTTTGGATTGATTTTCAAGTATCATGCACTGTCTGTCTTGCAATTTAAACTTTGTAACAAGTCCTCCTAATCAGCGAGGAAAGGGGGGGGGGGGGAAGGGGTTAAGAAAGCATTTACCTGTTGCCACATGGAAGCATTTTCAGACAACAAAATTATATGTTGCTAAATGAATGGAATTGTGTATGAAAAGGTAAAAAAACATGAAGGTCAAGTATTTTTCCTGTATCCACAATCTTATCAAAAGCCTTCTATCTCGGCTTCGTAGATTGTGAAGTTGTCTTGGTGATGATTTTTAACTTTTTATCAGTTGACAAAATTTTACGCTATAGTATATACATACTTGGGTACCAGCATTTAGATCTACTCCTTTCCACACAATGTTTTCAAATGCCTTCATCCTCAATATTGTTAAAATTGATTTTTTTGGTAAAGATTTAATTCTTTACCAAACAACAAAATTTTAGACATGACCAAATTGAAAGACGTACGACAAGTATGACTCAAAAATTGGAATTTATTTTTGGTAGGGTAGAAAACATTGTGGAAAAAATGTTAGTAACTAGCATTTTATCCTTTTCCCAGAATGTTTTCTAAAGGCTTTTTTCTCTGGGTTGTTAAAACTTGGGATTGTGTGGTAAAGGGTTAACTCTTTACCAAACGACAAAATGTTAGACTAGTCCAAATTGAAAGCACTTGCAGATGACGAGATGAATGTGACTAAAAAATTGAAATTTGTTTTGGTCGGGTAGAAAACATTGTTGGAAAAGGAGAAAATGTGGTTACCAGAGAGCATTTTCTCCTTTTCCCACAATGTTTTCAAATGGCTTCTTCCTCTGGGTTGTTAAAACTTGGGATTGTGAGGTAAGTGGTTAAGGAGTGTAAACACAAGACTCATTCTGTGCAGCTCTATCTGAATAGATTTGTAATTTGTTCCAGAATGGTCCTAAGAATGCTTCAGTTTCATTATTGTATTGCTTACTGATTAGCCCATTACCACACAATCCTGACTTTTAAGGATCCAGAAAAAGAAAGCTTTTGAAAACGTTGTGGGAAAAGGAGAAAATGCTGAGACCCAGCATTTTCTCCTTTTCCACAATGTTTTCTACCCTATCAAGGACAATTTTTGACTAGCGAAGCTAGTCTATAGGCATCAAGATTGACCTAGATTCAAAACCCCACAGTTGCCAAATACTGCCACACAGAAAATACTTCTTTCTATTGGAAATCTTAATTCTGTTATACGTGACAATTTAGACATAAACCACTAAATCTCTACCCCTCCGATTTGAACATGTCATCTTACAAAGTAATAAACTGAACAAGATGTCATTTATAAGGTAAAAGATCTTTGCTTATATATGTAAATTGAGTGACCTATGCAAAGCACAGAATCACTTATTCCTACACAACTGTAACATTATAAATGAATCTATTAATAGATACACCTAGGTTAACTTGAAGCAAATCCCAGCTATATCATCCCCCACTGGACAGGGAACCCTTGTCATTCCTTCAGTCATTCATTATTTAGATCATTGTGTACAGTTGAACTATTATGTTAAACTGTTATTCTATTACTGGTAACCTTTTACCAAACAATCCCAAGTTTTAACAATACTGGGGAAGGGTCCCTTTGTAAACATTGTGGGAAAAGGAGAAAATGCTGGTAACCATCATTTTCTCCTTTTCCCACATTGTTTTCTGCCCTTCTGGGATCATGTTTCATCAGTTCAGCCACATTTAATTCATGGTCTGCAATAGAGCTGGGACAAGTACTCGAGTACCTGGGTATCGGATAGGGTACCGGTGGTACCCGGGTACTAAATCATTACCCGGGTACCCCATAATTATATTGTGACTTATTAAGTAAAGCTATAATTTTGAAGTTCCAATGAAATAATTTGATCTTAATTTAAATACAAGCAAAAACATGTTACCCACTCCCGTACATGAACCAGAAGTAGATAATCGAAATAGCTTGAAATAAGGCTGTACCGCTTATATCCCCTGCAACGTCAGTAATGGGTAAATGTTGTTATATATTTGCCCATTCAGCGTTTTAGGTTTATTTGACATAGACAATGGTAATTTGAATTAAAAGCAAAACATGCGTGTGTATTTTGTGATTTATTTATAATAGCTCAAATCATCACAGAAAACTCAACACAATCAAAGGCCTATTCAACAGTAATAAGAAAGAGTCTATCCAGAGAATAATCCGCATTTTTAAGGCATTGCATGATCATGACAATCTGGCGCTTACTTTTTAATACAATCATTGTTATTAAAGGTCTTTACGACAATATGAAACAATTCAAATGACAAAATTTATTCAGCGAGTAGGATGCATAAAGATAGACAACTATTGGTGTTTTTAATCGGAAGTAATAACATAGGGTACCCAAGTACCCGCGGGTAATACGGCCACGGGTACCCGGGTACAAAATTTCTACCCGTCCCAGCTCTAGTCTGCAACAGCTTTGAATTTGGACAGATGTAAAATTTTTCATTTTGTAAGGAGAGTTAAATAGTTAACTACATCTTGTGCTATTAGATATTGATTAATTGACTGCATGGTGTTTAACGCCGTTTTCAACATTATTTCAGTGATATTGCAGCGGCCAGAGCACCTGTCCATGCTTTCCTTGAGCTTCTTTTACTAGCACTACCGTGACTCAACGACCTTTTGCAGACAGTGTGTGCAGTCTGATCTTGGATCTACATTGTCCGATAAGAGGATAGATTTTCTCCAAAGTGTAACTGTGAAATAGCAGTAGCAATATTCAGGTGTTTACCATCAGCTTGAAAGTTTCATTTAACATTTTTTAGCAGGTTAAGGGTTAAACTTAAACTGGATTATAGTTAACCAATAGCACATATAGTCCTGGCAGTTCAGTCGGTAGCATACAGGACTTGAGAACAGGAGGTCGCTGGTTTGATCCTCAACAAATTTCTTTCCGAGGATTGATGATAGTCATTGCAACAGGATTCATTTCTCGCTCACGTTTTGACGATGATTGTGTGGGAAAGGAGCCAGTGGCTTGGAAAGAATATTGTGCAGAGTACTGGTAAAAGAAACTCCAGGAAAGCATGGATATGTGCACTGGCCACCTCTACATAACTGAAAAAATGTTGAAAACAGGGTTAATAAACACCATACAATCAATCAATCAAGCACTCAAATTCACTAGTCTGTCAGTACTTTCAGTACTTTGATTTTCATTGGGCCACATTCAATTTGTCTTCAGCAAATGCTTGCAATTTGGACTTGTCCAAAATTTTGTAATGTGGTAAAGAGTTAAAGTGGACAGTATAGTTTTTTAACTCTTTACCACACAATCACGGATTTTAACGATTCTGAACAAAAAACCTTTTGAAAACATTGTGGGAAAAGGAGAAAATGCTGGTAACCAGCATTTTCTCCTTTTCCCACAATGTTTTCTTACCTTCCAAAAATGAATTTGAATTTTTGAGTCACATTTATTTTGTCGTTTGCAAATGCTTTCAATTTGGACTGGTCTAAAATTTTGTTGTGTGGTAGAGGGTTAAAGATCAAACTACATGTTTTGTGCAATTTTATCTTGATTTAGATTGACCATAAAGGCAGCTGAAATTTTGAAAGGGGCTTTGTGAGTTAAGTACATTTTCTTTTTTTTCTAGCTAGTACTTAGAAGAATGTTCTCAGGACAGGTCATGCATCGCTGTGTAAGGTTTCACCAACTTTGTAGATCAGCCAGCCCTGGCCTGATAGCATTTACTGGTGCACAGCCTGTGTACAAGCACAATCAACAAAGATTTATTACATCTGAATCTAGCCAGTATCAGTATGTTGGAAGGAATAGCAAGTTTCAGACATGTCAGTGCTGGAAACCGCCATCTCGACATATTTCATCATGTTCTGAAAATGTTACTCCAGTATTCCTTCGTGCCAAGGCATTTAAAGACAAGCTGGCATTTGTGAGTCAACATGGCAAGTATACATACAACGACATTTTACAGTATAGTTTAAAATTGTCCAGTGAAATCCAAAATAATGTAAAGATAACAGATAGAAAGAGGGAACCAAAAAATTCAGTGTTGCCACTCCTAGGAGAAAGGATTACTTTCTTATGTGAGAATGATATGTCTTATTTAATTACCCAGTGGGCAATCTGGATGATTGGAGCAATAGCTGTGCCATTATGTAAGTCACATCCTGAGAGTGAGTTAGAGTATTTTGTATCAGACTCACAATCATGTTTGATTTTAGCAACTGATGACTACTCCAATAAGGTCTCGGGTATTTCCCAAAAGCTGGGAATTCCCCTGATGTTGTTATCCCAGGATGACTATGGTGGTGATTACGATGAGGAAGAGAATCCTTGGATCAGCCATAAAGGCTTGGATAGACATGACACTTTAGAGAGATACGTGCAGCAAGACACCTTCAGGGACCTTAAAGCCATGATCATATATACTAGTGGAACAACTGGTAGACCTAAGGTATATCATTTTGACATGTTCTTTTAGTTTAACTCTTTATCACACGACAAAATTTTGGACTTGTCCAGATTGAAAGCATTTGCAGACGGCAATTTGAATGTGGCTCAAATGGTGGAATTTGTATTGATAGGGTAGAAAACATTTAAGAAAAAGAAGAAAATGCTGGTTACCAGCATTTTCTTTTTTCCCACGATGTTTTCAAAAGGCTCCTTCTGCAGGATTGTTGACACTTGTGATTGTGTGATAAAGGCTTAACCCTTTACAACACAATCTCGAGTTTTAACACCTTGACAGAGAAAGCTTCTGACAACATTGTGGGAAAAAGAGAAAAATGCTAGTAAGTAAGATTTTCTCTTTTTCCTTCAATTTTTTCTACCCTTCCAGCAATACTAGTAATTAAATTCAATTTCTGAGTCATATTATGATACACCCCACCTATGAAGTAGAGGGGGGTATACTGGTTTCACCATGTTTGTCTGTCCATCTGTCTGTCAATTCCTCTGTCTGTACACTTTTTTTGTTTCCATGCTCTAACTCAAACCCCTAGGACCCTGAAACTCAATACATTTGTTGCTCATGACGCAAGGAGGTGCCCTATTGTTTTTGGGTCAAAGGTCAAGATTACAGGTGACCCCTGTTTGAAAATCGTTTCCTGCTCTAACTCAATAGTGCTGTTTGACCTAGGACCCTGAAACTTTATAAAAGTGCCGCTCATGACCGAATGAGGTGCCTCATTGTTTTTTGGTCACATGGGTCAAAGGTCAAGGTCACTGGTAATCTTTGTTTTGAAAATCATCAGGGTCCGTATTCACCAACCATTCTTAAGAATATTCTTGGTCTTGTTCTCCAAAATTTTCCAAATTTGAAAGTAACACACATTCTGATTGGCTAAACCATTTGGTCTAGCCAATCAGAAGTTGTGTTACTTTCAAACTTGGAAAATCTTGAAGAATAAGTCTAAGAACGTTCTTAAGAATGGTTGGTGAATACGGACCCAGTTCTCTGATTGTGATGTTTCAGTGACAAGGTGCTGGGGGGGTGGGGGTATTTGTCCGCTTTGTGGTAGTTCTAGTTTATTTTGTCATCTACGAGTGTGTTTAATTTAGACATGTTATTACAGCACAAAATCAAGTTTGTGAAATTTTACACCCCCCTTAATTGACATCCTATGAAAATGTGGCAAAAAAAGCAATTGCTTGTAGGAACCAGTTACTTCTTTTTTTGGTACTATTTTCCATACTGTTTAAACTTGATGTATACCTTTCTTTTAACCCTTTCCCAAACAACAAATTTTAGCCCCTTCCAAATTCAAAGCATCTGCAGATGACAAATTTGAAAGTGGTACAAATGAACTTGAAGCTTTTTGACATGGTAGAAAACATTGTGGGAAAAGGAGAAAATGCTGGATACCAGCATTTTCTCCTGTTCCCACAATGTTTTCAAAAGGCCTCTTCCTCAGGGACGTGTTGCTACATGTATGAATCTTGTGTGGTAAACAGTTAATCCATACACTTTTAGATGTACCATTAGCTAGTACAAGGATTACATTTAGGAGAAATGTACGAAAATGAAAGAAAAATTTGACCCATGCTCTGGGAAAAAGAGGCTTAATGCATCTCCTTGATACATTGCATACACCTTGCAAGTCATCACAAAATTATAGATCCATAAAATCCATTTTGTCTTGCAACCAGCTGAATCATGAGGTAGAATGGTCCTTGGATATGCAGATAATTTACAAATGGCAAAAGGTTCCAACCTATGTCAGCCTTCACAGACTTTGCATAACATGGGTCTATACTTTTTGCAGATGCATTAAACCCCCTTCTCACAGAGAATGCCTGTTTTTTCAAATAATGAAAAAAATCATCTGATTATCATTATCATATGTATGAAAGTGAACAAAACACACTTTAACCCTTTCCCACACAATCCCGGGTTTTAATGACCCTGAGAAAGAAGCCTTTTAAAAACATTGTGGGAAAAGGAGAAAATGCTGGTAACCAGCATTTTCTCCTTTTCCAACAATGTTTTCAACCCTATCTAAAACAGAAATCATCATTTCAGCTACATGTAAATTGTCATCTGCAATTGCTTTCAATTTGAGCCAGGCTGAAATTTTGTCGTTTGGTAAAGAGTTAAGATACTGGATCATGTAACTGTTCATATTTTACAGGGTGTGGTATACACACATGGCAATATCCATGCACAGATACAGGGCATGGTTGAAGCCTGGCAGTGGACGTCGCAGGACGTTATTCTACATGTGCTTCCTCTACATCACGTACATGGTGTGGTCAATGTCCTCATGACTCCACTGTACTGTGGAGCCACTTGTATTATGGTGCCAAAATTTGATGCTGCATCTGTAAGGCTTTTATTTTAGATATATTGGTACCTGCAAACAATTCAGGCCCTCTTTCTGTTTTACAGCAGACAACTTTTGAAAACATTGCAGCAATAGGAGAAATTGCTCTTAAATCTTTATCACACAGCAGAAACTTGGGCTTTTCCAAATCCAAGGCATTTACAGACAACAAATTAAAGATGGCTCCATGATCAGATCCGTCTTTCAAAGGGTAGAATACATTGTCGGTTGCTAGCATTTTCTCCTTTTTTCACCATGTTTTCAAAAGTCCTTTCTTCCAGAGTCGTTGAAACTGGGGATTTGGTGAAGGATTAATGAGCAATTTCTCCTTGTATGTCCATATCAACTCTATTCTTGAATCAAACTATATTTCATGTTGATTATCATATGTAAAAGGGATAGGTCTTCTGCATTTTTCTTCCCAGTACATTGAAAGTTAATGATAGTGTCACACAAATTACCCACTGAAAACCTTTAGGGATAGAGTTAAAACCTTAAGTCTTTACCAATTGACAAAATTCTAGACTGGTCCAAATTGAAAGCATTTGCAGATGACAAATTAAATGTGGCAAAGATGATAGGATTTGTATCAGAAAGGGGATAAAATATGGTGGGAAAAGAAGAAAATGCAGGATTACCAGGATTTTCTTCTTTTTCCACGATATTTTCAAATAACCCTTTTCCTCAGGGCTGCTTAAACTTGGGATTTTGTGTTAAAGGGTTAGAGTCAACCCAAAATGCAAGAAAGAAAAGGAAGTAAGTTGGAATTATGTGTGTTTGCCTCAGTACTTTATCTGAGAACCATTCAGTGTTGATGGATGTGAAGTTCACGCAGTTATTTTTTATTTTATTTGTAACTATGTTTGTTATAATTTGCACACTGATGTGTTGTAATTGGATTCTATATTGAAATAATTTGATCTATTCACAATTTTGTAGACATGGAAAATGCTGCTGTCTGACAATCAACATCCCACTATCAACATGTTTATGGCAGTGCCAACAGTGTATGCTAAACTTATTGAAGAATATGAAAGTCACAGGTCAGATGCTGTCTTCGAGAACATGAAAGATGTTTTGACTAGAAAGATAAGGTATGTTACAGGCTTGTGGAAAGTTCTAAGTAAAGCAAGTTCAGATTGAGATTATATATATGGGCCATGTTTCTCAAAAATTTCACTTAACCCTTTCCCAAACAAGCCCTGGTTTTCACGTGTCTGCAGTACAAGTCTTTTGAAAACACTGTGGGAAAAGGAGAAATTGCTCGTAACGAGCAATTTCTCCTTTTCCCACAGTGTTTTCTACCCTTTTTGAGACCTTTCTGCCATTTTTATCAAATTCAAAATTGTCGTCTGCAAACTCTTTCACTTTGGACCAGTCCAAAATTTGTTGTTTGGGAAAGGGTTAAATTCGAGTTGTAAATTCCGTGACTAAGACTGAATGCCTCTGCTGATCAGCATGCTAGTCTTGTGATAAGAATATGACCAATACTTACATACAGTTAGTTAGTTGAGATAGACCCAGTTCTCCTGAATGCTTTCTTTTTCATTATTGTTTTGACCCTTTCTGAAACAGCAGATTTTAGTCCCTTCAAAATTGGAAGCATCTGCAGATGACAAACAGGAAATTGGTGCAAATGAAATGAGGTTTTCTAAAAGGGTACAAACTTTGTAGGAAAAGAAGGAAATGCTGGTTACCAGCAATGTCTTATTTTCCCACAGTGTTTTTAAAAAGTTTCTTCAATAGCGTCGTTAACCCCTTCCCAAACGACAAATTTTGGACAGGTCCATATTGAAAGAGTTTGCAGACAACAATTTCAAATTTGATGAAAATGGCAGAAAGTTATCAAAAAGGGTAGAAAACACTGTGGGAAAAGGAGAAATTGCTCTGTACGAGCAATTTCTCCTTTTCCCACAGTGTTTTCAAAAGACTTGTACTGCAGACATGTGAAAACCAGGGCTTGTTTGGGAAAGGGTTAAAACACAATATTATTTGGTAATAGGTTAAATTCTTTGAGTTTCAAGGAAAAAAAAATGTATGAACATACACTTGTATTCATTCTCATAAAAAGAGATCCATATATTCAATTTCATTTGCATTTTCATTAGAACAATTATCAGAGTATCAAACTATGTAGACCCAAGGTCAGAATACATGTTCTCTCCTGTCTGATCTTGATCCACATAATCTGCAATAGCAACTTTACTTTTTACCAGGCTATGAAATTTTAGATTAGGTCACATTGAAAGCCTTTATAGACAACAAATTGGATGCAGCTCAGATAATGCAAGATACCATGGAAATATTAGAAATTATTAATTAATTAATTAATTAATTAATTGTATGGCATTTAACACTGTTCTCAACATTATTTCAGTTATATTGTGGCAGCCAGTGCTCCTATCCATGCTTTCCTTGAGTTTCCATTACCATTTAACGCTGTTTTCAACATTATTTCAGTTATATTGTGGCGGCCAGTGCACCTATCCATGCTTTCCTTGAGTTTCCATTACCAGTATTCCGCACAATATTCTTTCCAAGCCACTGGTTGTTTCCCACATAACCTTCATCGAAACAGTAGTCAGCGGTGAGAGAGGAATAAATCATGTCGCGATGACTATCATCAATCCTCATAAAGAAATTGACCTAGCTGGGGATCTAATCAGCAACCTGTTCTCAAGTCTTGTACACTGTTAAGAATATTGTGCAGGGTACTGGTAAAAGAAATTCCATGAAAGCATGGATAGGTGCACTGGCCGCCACGATATAACTGAAATAATGTTGAAAACACCAGACATCCAACACTTGGATATCATTAATACCTAGATTGATGGTGAGTGGGTCAGCAGCTTTACCTCAGCCATTAATGGATAAATGGCGGGAAATTACAGGCCACACTCTACTAGAGAGATATGGGATGACAGAAATAGGGATGGCATTAACAAACCCACTTAAAGGAGACAGACAGCCTGGTACCTTATGTTGCTATGAACTCTTTACTGAAGACGATAATTCTAGACTTAACCCTTACAGTGTCAATTAGAAATGTAGTTGCATTTATAAACTTATCTGTTTCAAGACTGTTGCGATATTTTGTGAAAGATTACCAGAAAACTTCCATGACATAGCAAATCTAGTTTTTTTTTTTTCTCTCTACTGATAAGTCCATTTCGTTGACCTTTTACCACGTAATTCCATGTTTTGACAACCCCAAGGAAAGAGGCTTTTGAAAGAAAATTTGGAAAAGGGGAAAATGCTGATAACCAGCATTTTCTCTTTTTCCCACAACGTTTTCTACTGTGTCAAAAACAAATCTCATCATTTGACTAATGTTTAGTTTCTACGCTTAAATGCTTTCAGTTTAGACCAGTCTAAAATTTTGTTGTGTGATAAAGTGTTAATTCATTATTGCTTGCAATAGACTTGTATAATATGAATAAACAAAATGAATTCAGGGTCCATATTCACCAACCATTCTTAGTCTTATTCTCCAAAATGTTCTAAATTTGAAAGTAACGCAACCTTCTGCTCCCCCAGCAGGGTAGGGGGCATAGAAAAAATCCTGGTTGCAGTCCTGCAGAGTAGTACAACCCCACCGAAGTGGACCTGCTTGTTTGCCGTGGGCTGCAACCCATGTTGCCTGATGATGGGAGCCTGGTGGTTGAGTGGACTCAGAGTCTGGCAATTTTGTACTCTGTTTTTGCAACACACTACTTTGGCCCTTAGTTGGGCTAAATGGGAGGTCAGGAAGGCTCTTTCTGATCAATCGGCTGGTCATGCCAAGCTCCTGAGCATCTTTTCCTCATAATTGTTTTCCATTACAGTTATTGACTGTCTTATAATTAAACTGTTTATTTTTTTTTCCTCAGCTTTTTTCTTGAATGTCCCTTTTGCTCAGGAAAGCGGTGGCTCATGGGTCAATCAGGTGAAAATTTTGGTGTTTGACAATTGTAACCTCCCAACCATGATCTAAAGCTTGCTACAGTCTTCTGCGGGAATGCACTTGTCCAGTCTAGCCCTTTCACTTTGAGTATATCACTGATGTAGCCATGTCATGGTCTGAGTTGGTTTCCCCAGACTGTGTCCACTTGTTGGGCTCAGCAGTGGGTGGGGAGCATTGGTGACGAATACCAAAACAACTTCAAAAGAAAGCCAAGCATGCCCTTTCCTCTGATTCTGATTCTGAATCTGAATGTCAAACACCTCACTCTTCTTCTGCTCATTTTCCTCGTTTTCTCATCATTGAGGCAGAGGATTCCTCGAATCCTATCACTCGGCTCTCTCCTTTCATTATTGAAAAGCAGATCTCTAGTATTCTCGGGACTGCTAAATCTGTTAAATGTTTGAAAAATGAAACCCTGCTTATTGAGTGTTTTACTAAGCAGCAGACTACAAATCTTCTTTCTAATAAAACTTTCTTCAACAAAACTGTCAAAAAACTCTTAATACTTGCAAAGGAGTTGTCCGATGCAGGGAGCTTTCTTACTGTGACTCTGATGAAATTCTGTAGAATCTCAAGCCTCAAGGTGTAAATGAGGTAAAGAGGATTAGTGTCTCTAGAAATAGTACTAGAAGAGACACTAATACCTACATTCTTACCTTTGCTTCTCCAAATCTTCCTTCTGAATGTTAAGGTTGATGTGTATGTGCCAAATCCCCTACACTGTTTCAAGTGTCAGCATTATGGCCATCATGAAACCGAATGCCCAAATCTTCCTGTCTGTCCAAAATGCTCTTTTGAAGGACCTGACCACAATTTTGACACCTGCAGTAATCCTCCTCTTTGTCGTAACTGCAAATCCTCTCATCCATCTTCCTCCAAGGACTGTCCCACTTGGAAGGATGAGAAGGAAATTCTTAGCCTCAAGTACAAGCAAAACCTAAGTTTCGTTGAGGCTCGCAGAGAGGTTGAAAATCGCAGGAAGGACCAGTTGCAGTCGAGTGGCAGACAAAGTTATTTAGACATTGTCTCCCCAACTCCTGCAAAAGACACTTGCCCTACCTGCGAACTTCTTGCAAAGAAACTACTTGAGAAGTTCCCAGAGATGGCTGATGAACTCATAGGCCTTGTCTCTTCCAAAGAACACGAAAGCTAATTGGGAAAAGTTCCAAATTTTGTGTGAGCAAACAATTACTCAAGATAAATTTAAGGATTGTGAATTGTGAAGACCCAGCAAAACTCTTTATATCTTTACTCACGGATGCTACTAAGCAGTCGGTCCCTCAGGCTTCAACAAAACCAAAAAAGCCACCCAAACTCTGGTTTACTGATGAATGTAAACAGGAAATAAATGCAAGAAAAGAGGCTCTCAGGAAGTTCAACCTGAGACCCACCTCTGAAAATCTGTCACATTTCCGTATTTCAAGGGCAAAAGCATTTCTTGCCATTAAGAACAGTAAGCGGAAGTCGTGGAGGCAATATGTCTCCAAACAGAATAGCAGGACTTCATCTAAAAAGGTCTGGGACATGATCCGTAAAATAAATGGCGAAGGTTCTTCACCCATCAACCACCTTAACATTAACAACCAAGAATTTGACACACCTCTTGATATTGCAAATGCATTAGCCATTACTTTTGCAAAGAAATCTTCCTCACAGAACTATTCTGAAGAGTTCCAGAGGAACAAGGCCCAAGAGGAAAAGAGAAATCTGAATTTCAAATCAGTTAATACAGAGCACTACAACAAATTATTTAAACATAACTTAAGTCTGCTCTTAGCAAAGCCCATGATTCTTGTCGGGGCTCAAAAAAGGTTCACTATCAATTTCTAAAACACTTGCCATTCATACCTCTTACCATTTTATTAGATATTTTTAATGATGTCTGGCAGTCTGGAGATTTCCCCTCTTCCTGGAGAGAGGCATTAGTTATCCCTATCCCAACACCAGGAAAGGACTCTAGTGATCCTAGTAATTGCTGTCCAATAGCCCATACTAGCTGTCTTTGTAAAACCCATGAACGGATAGTAAACACTCGACTTGTCTGGTTCTTGGAATGCCATAATCTTATTGTTGATGTTCAGAGTGGATTTCGCCTCCAACGAAGTACAGTTGATCAGCTTGTCCGCTTCGAAACATTCATTCGAAAAGCTTTTATTAAAAAACAACATGTAGTGTCTGTATTCTTTGGCCTTGAAAGTGCTTATGACACCACATGTAAATATGGGATTTTAAGGGAGTTACACGACTTTGGTATTAGAGGCCCCCTTCCTCTTTTCATTGCGGCCTTCTTAAATGAAAGGCTCTTTCGAGTCTGTGGTGGAAACACCCTGTCAGGTGCTCGAGAGCAGGAAATGGGCATACCACAGGGTTTATTTTATCTGTAACTCTTTTTAGCATTAAAATCAATAGCATTGTAAAAGCTATAAACCCCGGAGTTGACTGTTCCCTATGTGTAGATGACTTTGTCATATGTTTTAGGGCTAGAAATATGAATACTATAGAGAGACAACTACAGCAATGTCTCGATAAACTCCAGTCTTGGTCTGATGAAAACGGTTTCAAATTTTCTAAATCTAAAACAAAGTGTATACACTTTTGCAACCTTGGGCGTCATCATCCAAACCCTGATCTCTTCTTGAATAAAACACACATTGATGTTGTCCCTGAATTTAAATTTCTGGGGGTAACTTTTGACTCAAAGCTTACTGAATGCGGGGGGGGGGGGGGGGGGGGGGGGGGGGGGGGCTGATCGAAAAGTTCTTTTTCGCCATTGTCATTCTCTTGTCCACTCAAAATTGGACTATGGATCCATTCTCTACGGATCAGCTCGAAAGTCATGCCTTAAAGAAGGAACTAAAATTGAAAAATGTCGCCTTCCTAATAAATCTTCTATCTTTTCAGCAGAAGTGAAAGCAATTGGCCTTGCCCTTGATCTTGTTGAGCAATTTGACTCTACTCGCTTCATCATCTTTTCTGATTCATTATCCTCACTTCAAGCTTTGTACAACCAGAAACTTGAGAATCTGTCTGTCTGCGATGTCCTTGAACACATTTCACGTTTGGTTGAGTCTAAAAGAATAGTCTTCTGCTGGCTCCCTAGTTACATGGGCATAAGGCTGACATAACTGCCAAGTTGGCATTGTCCCTCCCCCAATTTAACTTTAAAGTTTCATACACATATTTTATACCTTCTGTTTTAACCTATATCCAATCTTCTTGGCAATCACAATGGGATGCTGATATTTTTAGTAAGTGACGTTCAGTTAAACAGGTCATAGGTGAATGGTACCCCGCTTACAGGTCCATTTGCCGAGAGGAGGTAATAGTTGCTCGCTGCAGAATTGGCCACACACGTTTAATGCATTCTTGGCTGTTAACACGTGATGAGGCGCCACAGCGCATTCCCTGCAATGCACCCTTTTCAGTTGAACACATCTTTCTTGATTGTGTGTGATCTTCATCCAATTCGTTCCAAACACTTCAGTGTCAACAGTATGAGGGCTCTCTTTGATACTGTCAGCATTGAAACAATTATTGCCTTCCTTAAGAAGATTGGACTCTATACAAAACTGTGATATTGTTTTAAAACTTTTTCTTCCTTAATTCAGACTATTTTATTCTTATCACTGTATATCTAGCTTATTTTATTTCCATTACAGAATCATTTCATGACACATCTTTCATCATATATTCATTACTCATATTTTTTTTAAGTTCTTTTTATGTCAGTTCATCTCTTCAGTATTTTATCTTACATAATGAGGGACCTTACCTGTACATGAAGATAATGAGATGTGCTGGTATTTGCTAACACAAGATCTGTCTGTTTGAAAATCTGATCTGGATACAGTAAATAATAATTATTAATCAAACATTCAAATAGATCAATTTCATAAAATAAAGATAAATTCCAGCAAAACTGTCACCAATGACAGATCAAGACATACCAGAAAGGTTGTTGATCTAATCAGGTATATTGCTTTTCTCATGAAGATTAGACCATAAATTATACAAAACTGTGATATTGTTTTACAACCTTTATTCCTATACAGATCTATTTATTCTTATCACTATATATCTTTTATATTTCCATTACAGAATCATTTCATGACACATCTTTCATCATATACTCATTACTCACATTTTTACATATTATTTTTTCCTTTAGTTACTTTTTCTGTTTGTGCACTAAATGACCCTAGATGTCGATGCGCCATAAAATACCATACATTCATTCATTCATTGCAATTTCCTGATTGGCCAAACCAAATGGTTTGGCTAAACCAAGCCAATCAGAAGTTGTGTTACTTTCTAAATCTAAAATTAGACCAAGAATGTTCCTAAGAATGGTTGGTGTATATGGACCCAGGTTTAATACTAGAAGATACATGAAAACACCTTGGCAAAAGGATAAATTGCTGTTATAGTGATTTCTTGATTTCTCTTTTGCCACAATGTTTCCAAAAGCTGTCTTCTGTAAAGTAAAAAGTATGGTCTGCAGTTGGCACTTTGTCAACTTCGCAGTCTAGGGGGATGAATAAATATAAACCTGCAATGCTTTTGTAATATCACTACAAAGTTAACTACTTGTATTATTTCTACAGGGGCTGTGGGTATACCATTCCCTGGAGTTTCAGTTTGTATAGTAAACCACCATGAAGATGATTATGACGTTTTAGCCTCGGCTGACAGTCAGACTAGCGTTATAACCCCTGGTAATGTATTAGAAACTTATTTGATTTCTTAAAGCACCAAGCACAATTTTAGTTGCTTTTGCAGACAGTGTAGATCAAGATCATTTCATTTTATTTAACCCTTTACTACACAATCTTGAGTTCTAACGACCTTGAAAAAGACAGCTTTTGAAACCATTGTTGGAAAAGAAGAAAATGCTGGTAACCAACATTTTCTCCTTTTCACATGATGTTTTCTACCCTTGCAAAGACAGAAGTTATCTTTTGAGCTACATTCACTTTGTCGTCTACCAATGCTTTCAATTTAGTCAAGTCCAAAATGTTGTTTGGTTAACCCTTTCCCAAACAAGCCCTGGTTTTCAGGTGTCTGCTGTACAAGTCTTTTGTAAACACTGTGGGAAAAGGAGAAATTGCTCGTAACGAGCAATTTCTCCTTTTCCCACAGTGTTTCTACCCTTTTTGAGATCTTTCTGCCATTTTCATCAAATTTAAAATTGTCGTCTGCAAACTCTTTCAATTTGGACCAGTCCAAAATTTGTCTTGGGAAAGGGTTAAGAGATAATATGCACTATAAGAGTTGAATAGGTGTGTGTGGCCCATCACAGGCAAAATTGGTTGTAGACCTGAATTTAATCCTTGACCTACCAGAGAACTAGGCACATCAGCATTAGAATGTAACTGAAGAGAATGTAACAGACTGAGAAGAAGCTTATTATCAGAAATATTGGAAAATGATTCCCTGTCTCCTGCATCAAGTTTTTATTCTGGATGAATTCAAGTTGTCTTTGTAACTGTATCCAGTAGTTAATAACAAAAGTACATTTTGTCAGAAAATCACTTTGCCAATTTATTCATTGTCTTAATTTCATTATTATGTTGCAGGAAAAGAGGAAGAACAAGGAGAATTGTTAGTAAAAGGAGACAATGTATTCAAAGAATACTGGAAGAAGGAAGAGGCCACAAAAGAGAGTTTTACTCATGATGGTTGGTTCAAAACTGGTAAGCTTTTATCCAAATCTCTTTGTTTCTTGCAGACTATTTCATGTGATGTAGATTTTTCTTCTCCAAATTATAATCCATACTTGAGCCATGCTCTGTGGAGAGCATCTGCTAATAGTATCAACCCAGGTCAGCCTGTGCAGTCTGTGCATGCTGACCTGGGCCAAAACTTTTTGCTATTGATAAATTTTCTGCATGTCAAAGGACTATTCTACCAGCAGTTCAGTTGGTTATTAGACAAAATGGACCATTAGGATCCATAATTATGCAATGACTTCCTTGGTATAATGCTTCATGAAGATGCTGTGAACTATGTTTAACTAGAGCACAGCTCAATTTTATGAAGTTATAACTGCATGATGAAATGATTAGTTTTTAAATTCACGTTCATGTTAGCTTTTGCATCTATTTAAAGAGAGCAAACTCTATTTTGGCTCCAGTAATGCTTATTTCAAGATATTGGTGATGTCACTGTATTAGCGTCACACTGTAATTATTAGCCTCACACATGTGACTTTTTTTTTTTTTAGTCAGAATCTTTCCAGATGTAAGGTGAACTCTTAGTTACCCAAGCAGTAATTCAAATTTATTGGTTAAGCACGAGTTTGGGTAGACACAGACAAGTCATAAAAAAATTGATTCCTCTTTTGAGGATTCAGAGTGACTGCACCTGCTCAATTATTCAAACTAATAACTGTGAGACCATTTTTTGCATTAACAGAAAAGACCTATAATTTTATATCTGCCTTTATCATGTTTACTAAAGTTGAAGATTAGAGCAGTTTTAAGATTTGCATAGGGTATTTTAAGCTAAATTTACAAAACAGTGGAGATTATATCCAATTTATAGATTCCTTAACCCTCAGATTGTCAAATGGATGAAATTAGCATTTTTATACGCCCGTCGAAGACGGGACGTATTATGGGATCACCCGTGGCGGTCGGGCGGGCGGCGTCTAGTTCTTTGTCCGGAGCATATCTCCAAAACTATACTACCTACGGTTATGAAATTTCATGCGTGGATAGATCTCATCTAGGGGGAGTGCAGTGCACAGGAATCATAACTCTTGCTTCCTTAATTTTTGAGTTATTGCCCTTTCTTGTTTTTCATACTTGAATTTTGTCTGGTGAATATCTCCAAAACTATACTACCTACGGTTATGAAATTTCATGAGTGGATAGATCTCATCAAGGGGGAGTGCAGTGCACAGGAATCATAACTCTTGCTTCCTTAATTTTTCAGTTATTGCCCTTTCTTGTTTTTCATACTTGAATTTTGTCCGGTGAATATCTCCAATACTATACTACCTAGGGTTATGAAATTTCATGAGTGGATAGATCTCATCAAGGGGCAGTGCAGTGCACAGGAATCATAACTCTTGCTTCCTTAATTTTTGACTTATTGCCCTTTCTTGTTTTTCATACTTGAATTTTGTCCGGAGCATATCTCCAAAACTATACTACCTACGGTTATGAAATTTCATGCATGGATAGATCTCATCAAGGGGGAGTGCAGTGCACAGGAATCATAACTCTTGCTTCCTTAATTTTTCAGTTATTGCCCTTTCTTGTTTTTCATACTTGAATTTTGTCCGGTGAATATCTCCAATACTATACTACCTAGGGTTATGAAATTTCATGTCTGCATACATCTCATTAAGGGGGAGTGCAGTGCACAGGAATCATAACTCTTGCTTCCTCAATTTTTCAGTTGTTGCCCTTTCTTCTTTTTCATACTTGCATTTTCTCTGGTGAATATCTCCAAAACTATACTACCTAGGGTTATGAAATTTCATGCCTGCATACATCTCATTAAGGGGGAGTGCAGTGCACAGGAATCATAACTCTTCCTTCCTTAATTTTTTACTTATTTTCATACTTGAATTTTGTCTCCAGCATATCTCCAAAACTATACTACCTATGGCTATGAAATTCCATGCGTAGATAGATCTCATCAACTGGGAGTGCAGTGCACATGAACCATAACTCTTGCTTAATTTTTGACTTATTGCTCTTTCTTTATTTTGAAACTTTAATTTTGTCCAGTGCATATCTTCAGAACTATACTAGCTAAGGATATGAAATTTCATGCGTGGATACATTCCATCAACGGGAAGTGCTGTGCATATAAATTTCAACTCTTGCTTGCTTAATTTTTCAGTTATTGCCCTTTCTTGTTTTTTTTTCGAACTTGAATTTTGTATGATGCATATCTCTCAAACTATACTACCTCGGGTTATGAAATTTTAGGGCTGGATACATCTCATCAAGGGGTAGTGCAGTGCACATGAAATATAAATTGCTTATTTTTTATGCACCCTTTCAAGACAGGATGTATTTATGGGATCAGCCATGGCGTACAGGCATCCAGGTAGCATAACTTACACATCTTAAAACCTATTAACTTTAAATTTGACAGTTGTGTTTGTTGTAATCATATGGGGTGCAGTGTACACAAAGAATAAATCTTCCTTCCTTATGAGTAATTGCCCTTTCTTCTTTTTCATACTTAAGTTTTGTCAGCAGCATATCTCTCTTACTACACTACCTATGTATATGAAATTTCAGTGATGCATACATCTCAGATTATTAGAAACATAACTATTGCTTCCTTAACTTTTTCTTATTGTTCTTAGTCATTTTTCAGGCTTAAATTCAACACTATCGTATCTATGGATATCAACATAAAGTGTATAAACAAGAGTTCCGTCAACACAAATACACTGCCATTATCTTCAATCAACAGTAAAAAAAATATTCTGCACTACTATTTTTCTATACCTCCCCTTTATCATTATTATGCCCCAACTTTACAACTTGGGGTAAGACGGGCGTATCTTGCGACAATTTGCCGCTCTTGTTGGTGTATAACGATAATCCAGATACTGTAATTTCATTACTTGGTTACCATATCACATATGATAATGGACAGGATAGGTCCAAGATCATATTGCACTCTCTGGATGGTCTGATCTTGATCTACCCTGTCCACAATAGCAACTAAAGGTTGAGGGGTATGTCTCAGATTTACTTCTACCCTGTACAGGAGACACAGCTGTGTTCAAAGACGGTGTGTTTAGGATAGTTGGACGTACATCAGTGGATGTTTTAAAGAGTGGTGGATACAAAATTAGTGCTCTAGAGGTGGAGAGACATTTATTGGCCCATCCAGCCATTAGAGACATAGCAGTTATAGGTATCTATGTCGTATTATCCCTTTATCAAAAAATCAGGAGTTTTAACAACTCTTAGAAAGAGGTCTTTTGAAAACATTGTGGAAAAAGGAGAAAATGGTGGTTAAAAAAGGAGAAAATGCTGGTAACCACCATTTTCTCCTCTTCCACTGATGTTTTCTACCCTTTCACTGACAAATCATATCATTTGCTCCACATTTAATCTGTTATCTATAAATTCTTTGAAATTGGAATAATCTAAAATCTAATTTCTCTATAACGCTGTAGGTCTACCAGATGAAACTTGGGGCCAGAGGATCACAGCTGTTGTTGTCGTTAGAGATGGTCAGAGTTTGAGCCTCACTGAGCTGAAAGAATGGGCTGCTGATAAAATGGCGCCGTATCATGTACCTACTGTTTTGAAATGTTTGGAGGAAATGCCCAGGAATGCCATGGGAAAAGTCAACAAAAAACAACTAGCCAAAGATATATTCCCAGAGTATTTTAAATTAAGGTTCTCTTAGGTAATTCTGTAAAGAATTTAACCTATTTCTGTACAAATATGTCTGAGTGGCTTTCTGGGAAAAGCGTCATTAATACCTCATGGTAATGCGTAATACCAAACAAGTCACATCATCATCATGGACCCATAAGATACATATTATCTAATAACAGACTAAATCATGAGGTAGACTGGTCCATGGACATGAAGGAAATTTATGAATGGCAAAAAGTTTTGTTCCCTGTCAGCTTTTTCCCAGAGAACTGATCATTGCCTTTTTATTGACCATGCAAACGACATTGATGGAAGATCTAGGGAGAAAATAGGCAATAGCTTGTTAGGAGAGGTTTGCTCTGCTTCCCACAATATTTTCCATTCTGCTGAAAACAAATATTTCCCTTTCTCTCACATGATTCTCTTGCAATACAATAAAGTTGTAGTTAGCTTTTTGATAGATCAAAAATAGGTGGTACATTAATGGATTAGTGCGTTCTACCTCAATTTTTCATGGCAAGACATATCATAATTTGATTGTGATACGAGAAGAAATGGATAGTTTATATCAGGTTATTATAATCCAGACCATTATTCGATTCAGCAATGATCAGTGTTACATATTTCTAGTCAAAATTGTCATATAATCTATATTTCTATTGCATCATGGTGCTGAAACATGATTATTCATGTTGCTTGTTTTTTCTGTCAGGGAGGCTTTCGTTTTACTGGTTTTGTATGTCAGGTTTTTTATGAGACTTTTATTTTTCTGTGTTTTCTTTAAAGCGGTTTGTACTTGTGTATTTATTATTTGGTTATTTTTCTGTATTTTCTTAAAAGCGGTTTGTACTTGTGTATTTATTATTTGGTTAACTCTTTAACAAACCACAAAAATGAGGACTTGTCCAAATTGAAAGCATTTGCAGACAACAATTGAAATGTGAATCAAATTATGTAAATTGTCTTTGATAGGGTAGAAAACATTGTGGGAAAAGGAGAAAATGCTGGTTACCAGCATTTTCTCCCTTTTCCACAATGTTTTCAAAAGGCTTCTTCCTCAGGGTCTTTAAAACGCGGGATTGTGTGGTAAAGAGTTAAAGGTTCCCACACATATTCCTAATTTTGTTTTAATATTTTTTATGATGAAAAATAATAGTTATAATGGTTAAGGGAAATAACTCACTTTTTCCCATGCTACATATATTCATTTTTTCCTCTTTACCATTTTATGGGTAGCTTTGAATTCTGTCAAGTTTTCTTTGTAGCAAATATTTGTTTTTCATTTAAAATTATTTTTTTGATGTTTAACTCTTTACCAAACGACAAAATTTAGGACTAGTCCAAATTGAAAGCGTTTGTAGACGAGAAATTAAATGTTGCTAAAACGATGATTTCTTTCTTTGACAGAGTAGAAAACATTGTGGGAAAAGGAGAAAATGCTGGTTACCAGCATTTTCTCCTTTTCCCACAATGCTTTCAAAAGCCCTCTTCCTTAGGGTCGTTAAAAGCCAGGATTGTGTGGTAAAGAGTTAAGGTTATGCTACGTGAGCTGTGAGTCAACATTTTTGTTAACTCTTAACCTGCTTAATGTATACACATGAGCATTAATGAAGCACTTCGCAAAATAATTGACACATTACCTTGGTCTGCAAGAAGCCCTTATCTCGACCCAATTCAGCATTTATGGAACCATCTGGAGCGTGAAGTTCAAGCAAGGGATCCACCTGTTCAGAGTCTACGGAAATTGGCCCAGGGTCTGTATTCACCAACCATTCTTAAGAGCATTCTTAGTCTTATTCTTCAAAATTTTCTACATTTGAAAGTAACACAACTTCTGATTGGCTAAACCATTTGGTTTAGCCAATCAGAAGTTGTGTTACTTTCAAATGTAGAAAATATTGGAAAACAACACAAAGAATATTCTTAAGAATGGTTGGTGAATACGGACCCAGGTATACTTCATGTTGAAATGGCAGAGGATTCCAATGATGTGAATTCAGCATTTGATTCCCAGCATGAGGAGGAGGGTTGCAGCAGTTATCCATGGGAGCGGAGGATACACCAGATACTGATGTCACCATTACTTTGGCTCAGGCATGAACAATGAACATATTTTGAGAATTTTGTGTACATCTGACCATCGACCTAGTCTCTATGATTATACTTTTAGACAGTCATTTTTTGACGTTTTCATTTTCCCAATCTGACTGTCAATAAATTACAGCTAAAAGAAGAAACGATGTTGGCAGCTGATGGATTGACACTTTTGAGTGTTAACAAATTTATAACCAAGTCTTAGGTTCCATGAAATACATGTAATACAACTTCATTGTATTGAAGGCAACCTTAAAATACTAAATGGGTGGTGCTTAATTTTTGCTCATGTGTATATTAAATAAAAATTCTCACCCAGTGCAAAAAAAAATTTCACAGTACCAAAATTCTTTTTGCTGGAGAAAAACTCCCAGTATGGGATAGTGTAGATCCAAGATTAGACTGCATGTTCTATGCAGTCTGATTGTGATATACACTGACCGCAAAAGCATTTTGAGTTTTGCACTTAGCAGCCTAAGGGTTAACAAACTTCTGACAGATGTAAGTCACTGTCCCTGCTGATAATGACTCACATGCAAGTAACCCTTTGTAGCAATACATAACCAAGTGGAGCGCTACAGGATCATTGTGTTCTTCTGGTTGCTATTTGTTGGTGATATTTATTAACCCTTGTTAAATACATTAAGTTAACATTCTTTTTCCGTACTAAAGATGCAGATATTGCAGTCTCAAAGCTATTTTTGTCAGAATAAAGGGCAAGGAAGCAAATAGTGCAGATCCAAGATCAGACTGTACCTTTTGTGTTGTTTGATCTTGATCTACAAGTAAGGCAGAGTTGAGTGCTCCAAGGGATTACATTTATATGTAATTGCTGATCTCTGTGAAATCCATGTGTATGACTGTCTCTTTCCCAAATAAGTACAAAAAGATAGAAGCTGTCTTTTTTCCAAACAAAATGGACAAGAAAAGATTGCTGTGATGTTTTGGTGTCATTGAAAAATGCATGAGAGAGAGCTAGAAGAGGATTTTTTTTTTATATACCAAAGGCATAGTTTTCATATATTTGTTATGTACTTTTATTATGATCCACAAAGGAGTTATTGTTGATTTGTGATATGAAGACGATTATTACCCAATAGCTGGTAGGGAATTAGACATTCTTTTTTTGTACCAAAGGCAAATTTTTATTTTAATATTGACTTTTTATATGATGTCAACAATGTGGCTTTTGCTTATTTCTGATAAAAAAAAATTGAATGATTTATCCTAGTGTAAAATTTAACATGGTAACCCAGTAAATATGTATTTTTGCACATATTACGACTGATTTTTGCTGCCTGTTCTGATTCAGCTCATCACCTCACGAAACATACTGGCAGGATGACTTCAATAACATCCTCGCAGAATACGGATACTTAGATACGGATATGGTTATTTAAACATGATTGAAGGTTAACTATAGGACTGCATTACGGCAAGTATTCCTTTTTCTACATAGTTTGCAAAAATGGTTTGCTGCCAGTAAAGAAAACAAGGCATCTACAGGAGAAAGTTAGCTAAGACGTTTTGTCAGTGAGACAATATCACAAATATCGGGTTTTATTTGTATATTTCTGTTTTAACCCTTTACCTCACAATCCGAAGTTTTATGAAAACCCCCCCGCCAAAAGAAAGCTTTTGAAAACATTGTGGGAAAAGGAGAAAATGCTGGTAACCAGCATTTTCTCCTTCTCCTACAATGTTTTCTTCTCTTTCACAGCCAATCTCATAATTCCAGCCACACTTGAATTGTCACTTGCAAATGCTTCCAATTTGTATTCGTTCTAATATTCATTGTTTTGTCAAGACTTGGGCATTTTAACACACAATATTCAGTTTTATTGACCCCCTGGATAGACTTTCTCCATTTTCCACAATGTTTTTTATCCTTATAAAAACAAATCCCACCATCTTGGCCCCATTTGATTTGTTGTCAGCAAATGCCTTGGATTTTGAAAATGCGAAAATTATTGTCATGTGATAAAGAATTATACTGGCTTGTGCTATACGAATGTAAAAATACATTACCATGAATAGGATAACTCTGTATGGAAGCAGAAATTTAGTACTTGTCCCCATTGCATCATCTGTAGCCGGTATTTTAATTCAAACTCAAATGGCGTGAAAGGGATGTAACTTTGAAAGGGTGGAAAATGTTTTTGGAAAAGGAAAAATGTTGGTAACCAGTATTTTATCCTTTTGCAACATGTTTTTCTAAAACCCTTACCCAAACCACAGGGGTAGGAAACTTCATATTCGGGGCTCCGATGAGAAAATGCTGTGTTTGTCTTCCGGTTCCGAAATTGTCGGCTCAAAAACAACTGAAAAAGAGGCAAGCTTGCTATTCTTTGTAATTATGTGTTCTTATGTCTTTGAAATTCCAAAAAAGGAGAATGTCATGCAATTCTCAAGTCATTCAACGTGTTTTCTACACTGTGGAAAGCTGTGGAATGTGTACAGTATTGTCTGAATCATTTGTGCCGTGGGTTGACCGTAGCCGAAATACTACGTCAGGAACGTAGATTCAGTCTGTTATTGCCATTAAATTAGCAAATAAGAGAGAGGTTTGCTGGCCCAAAAGTGTTAATTAGTATTTTGAACTGTTACAATCGCTGCTGGTAAAGAATTGAAAAGAAATAGCGTAAAAATGATAAAAACAAAGAAGGGCTCCGATTATGTGAACCGGCTCTGAATATGTAAATTGGCACCGATTGATGAGGGCCTCCTTTTACAACTTTAGTTTTCTGTTAGAAATGACTTAATACATAAGCTCTGTTTTCCCGGAAATACCCTTAAGTCCAAAATTTAATACATTTCTTCGTTGGAACGTGACCGAACTTATGACAATACAAAGGACTGATATTGTCACAATTGAAAAATACTGTGTAACATTAATCTATCTAAATTTTGTAAATACTTCGTGTAGCTTTGATTAACCGGATGGTCT
Organism: Tridacna gigas; assembly: GCA_945859785.2. NCBI lineage: Eukaryota > Metazoa > Mollusca > Bivalvia > Cardiida > Cardiidae > Tridacna > Tridacna gigas. Next base: position 53,896,555 of record OX244034.2, read on the forward strand.
ATATGTTACATTTGTAATTCTTTCATCGTAAGTGCAGCAAACAAATAAACTCATATAATGAAACATATTTGGCATCTTCGGAACGCTTTATGGTCTTCAAATGGTCATTCAAAAGCTAAATAGAAAATGTAATGCACCTATCGTAGCAGAAATATTGAATTAAAAAAAAATAGTCTGCATAGAATATTTGATTTTTTTGCCAAACTACATATTACAAAAGCCGTATTACTCTGGCAATTATGCAATTTATTACGCATTTATCAACATAACTGTTTACACTTGGTAATGTAACATGAAAAGAGAATAAGTGTAACAATATGTATCAAACTTTAGTTATAACCATTAATTCGTTGATTCATTCATTCAAGCATCCGTGCATTAATTTAGTCATAAGTTGATTATCCATTTGTATAGCTTTTGTTCTCTATCTCTCGTGTAGGTGGGCGTGGACGAGTGACTAACTGGGTTGGTTGGTTGGTTATTTCCGTTTATTTATCGTCGCTACCGGTTGCCCATCTGAGCGACGCCCGCAGAAGACGGTTAGTTGTTACGGGGGATAGTGCAAGGATACAGGTCGAAACTACCGAGAGCTTCGCCTGGTTCTTATACGTGCTCGGCGTATAGCACCGTCACACGGAACCTCGGTTTAATATCTCATCCGAAAGACTATTAGTAATTTTTAGTTGGCCAGCCGGGGATACGAACCCACAATCTGTAGGACATTGTGTTCACGAGTCCTACGCTCTACCTACTGAGCTATATCGTCTGGTGAGTAACTGGGTGGGAAAGTGATCACCTTATATATAGGGGGACAGGCTGATATGGTTAAATCTTACACATTAACATTTCGGACAACAATTTTACGTTTAGGCATAAATTACAAAAAAAGAGCAACGTTGTCTTCTTCACAATCTCTGGTACGAGCGGTAAAGTTGTAATTTTGACCTCAAATCAATCAACATTCTTTGCCCACGTATCTTACCAAAGAAGCTAACGGTTAAGGGTCGCATTTGTGAACAGGAAGTTTAATATTGCAGTGTAATTGATTGTGTGTAAGCAAACTAATGACCTACACATTGTAAATGTGACATGACATCATTTTTCCAACCATTGCAGATTTAATTGCTTTTTCAAAATTCATAAAGCATTGATGGGAAAAATGCTGTCATGTGGCATTTACAATGCGTGTATCGTTAGTTTGCTTACACGTCTGAGTTTGTTGTTCTTTTTTGTAACTTACGCGTAAACATAAAACTGTTACCCGAAAAGTTTATGTGTAAGACCTTACATACATGTATCAGTTTTACCACATCAGCCTGTTCCCATTCAATATTATGTGATCACTCACCCACCCACCCAATCACCCACTCACTCACTCACTTACTCACTCACATTTTCAAGGTAAGAGAGATAGAGAACAAAAGATACACAAATAGGCAATGAACTTATGACTGAATGAATGTACGGACGCTTGAATGAGAGAATTAATGAATTGTGATACCTCAAATTTGATACATAATTGTTTCAATTATTCTCTTTTCATTTTACATTTATTATGTTAATTGAATGCATTATAGATTGTATAATGCAAATTCATGTAGATATGTAGACCATTCAAACGTGTTGTGTGTATTTTCTTCTCTTCTCTTACTTGTAAAAGAACGATATTTAATCCAAGAGTAATCGGCTTCTGTAATATGCATGTGTAGTTGGATAAGATTTTTGTTTCGCAAAAAAATCAAGTATTCTTTGCAGACTGATTTTTGTATTCGATATCTCTGCTATGATAAATCTATTCCATTTTTAATCGGTCGGTAGAGAGAGATTGCAAACTTCGGAAACCCGTCCGCTCAGGGCAAACTGATGTAACTGCAACTCGTAACAGCTTTTACTTACAGCGTTTTAACGCTTATACCTGCTGTGATGACCTTATTAAAACAACTACTTTTGACCCAGATAAGCGCACTTTTGACCCAGATAAGCGAAGGAATAGTAATTAGCGGTAAACAGGCGTTAAGTAATGTCAAGCAATCCCTTAATAACTTTTAAATTATGTAATAAACGGCGGCTACAATTTGTTTAGTATTGAAGTATGTCATAATTACAGTATTATCAAAATCTCTGGCCTGCAAAAACTGGAGCAGTTTACTTTCAACACGATTATAAGAAATAGGGTCAGTGATTAGCAGCAGCTTTATGAATGAAACGAGTGCGAATCAAGTGTATTGGGTGATGTGAATACATCTTGTAGTCGTCTGCTGACCATATCAGTCGGCAAATTTCGAGTGATCCGTTTATAGTTATACGTAGTTACGGGATCAGCCGAGTTGGGACGAGTGCTCTCTGTATATGTAGCAGGTGTTGAAAAGATGATAAGTCATTTTGGTCTTGAGAGACAACAGAAAGGAGTTTATAAGGAAACATTGCTTTAAAAAAAAATTGAAAATTTAGATTGCTCTGCCTAAGATAAAACTGTTGTAAATGCAACTCGTAACAGCCGTAAGTTTAAAATAGTAACCGGCTGTTGGTCGTTTAATGCCGGGATCGTATATGTGAGGCGAAGCGTGTGAAGCTGTGGGGACAAAGGTTATAGAGTTATGTAAAGGTTATGGCCCACGCGGATAGGCCATTACGTAAACATTTTCAGAATGGACTGGCGATTCACCGCATGTAACCTTAGTACCCAGACTGTCCATTCACAATACTGACTGATTACGCATCTTTCAGCGTATGATGTATTAACCCTTAGGCTGCTAAGTGCGACTCACTGAGCTTTTTGCGGATAGTATAGATCGAGATCAGACTGCACAGAACGTGCAGTCTGATCTTGGATGTAAACTGTCCTATAAGGAGATAGTTCTTTTTCCAAAAAAGAATAAGTTTGACATAGAATTATTCGGGTTTTACCACCGGTTTGAAATTTCATTTCAATGCTTTAGCGGGATAAGGGTTAAATCGTTTTCCCTCTCCTTCCAGCCGCGGCACTACCATTTTACACAGTCACTTACACGTATCTTCTTGGTGAGTTTCTATAGACTAGAATCAGTCTGTTAACCCTTGACCAAACAATTCTGTGGGGCTTTAAAAATATAGTTGGAGAAACTGCATGTATTCAGCAATTGACTCAAATACAATTACCTGTGTTGGCTATGGACAAGTAAAGTCGCTTTTGAAGACAATAAAAGATAAAGATCAGACTGTCCTTCAAACGCAATGCAATTCAATATCACAGACGTTCATATCTTAGATCTAACTGTCTGGTTATTTGGGATGTATATGGGGGGAAAAAACTATCATGAAATTGTAGCCCAATGTTTGATATTGTTCTCCTGACTGTAAAAGGCTAGTCGATTAACTGAGTGTTTTAACTCTTAACCAAACTATCCTTTGTTACTGCCCATGAGAAAGAAGTTGAAAACATTGGGAGAAAAGGGGAAAATGCAGGTTACCATTTTCTCCTTTTGCCACGTCTTTTTTTTACCTTTTCAACGATTCAAATCATCATTTGGTCTACGTTTAATTCGTCATGTGCAGATACTTTTGATTTGGACAAGTCTAAAATTTTATCATTTGGTAAAGAGTTGATGGTTAGGGAGCTATTGGGTATCGACATTCTTTGAAAGTATAATGTAGGAGAAATTTGCCAGCAGACGTTTGGACTGGACGATTTGGCCCGCTAAAAAATAGTTAGGACAGTTTGCCAAGATGAATCACGATGTCTTCTTAAAAATGGAAAAATGAAAGGCTCACAAGCAGCCAAAAGTAAGCAATTCCAAAGTTATAATGCAAGCATATTTTATACGGCTTTTATATGTTACAATACAGTTACCAAAGTTACAGAAAAGAATATGTGTATTTTTTCACTCTTTTAAAGGGTTGGTAGGTACTGCTGTTCATGATGAGTGATATCTAAAACTTGATAATGGGTATTGCTGATCAGAATTGTCACATATCTTTTACGTTCTATTGCTGTCGGCTGGCAAACATAGCCTATATTTGAACCAGTCATTTAACTACTAATTTATAAAAGACAGTTTGAAAAAAGTGGGATCCTACGTGGCTCATTTGTTACAGTGTAGGATTTTTTGTCCCATACATAGTTCAAACATCGGGTCCCTATAAAATTAGAAACGGAACGGAAACGAAACGGAACCAGACCCAACGAAATGAAACGAAATAGAACGAAACGAAACAAAAAAGAAAAATTCAAGCAGAAGAAAAGCCTACATTGAAACATCTTCCTATTGATTGCAATTAATGCAAAAAAGTATTAAAATCTGATAGCAGCCGTACGCACGAAGATCGGGCTTTTATCGTGTATCTGAATTATTGTTCACTTTGTTAGTGAAATAAATCATCATGAAAATGTTCTTCTATTATAGGGCAACCGTCAGTGACGCAATTATGTCGCTTCCCAGTCGAAGCAGAGGGACAATACGAGGGCCTAGATTATTTTCTCAATTATTTGGGGATGCATTCAAATTTCCCCCAATATCGACGAGTGGGAACATTACCCGTAAGCAATACCACCCCGCACCGTAACTTATCCCAGTCCCCAAAACGATCGCGTTGCAGTACGCAACAGTCAGCATAACGTTCATTTCTGCGTCGGAACAGTTGTACACAGCCATTAGCTCAAGACAACAGAAACCACGACTCATCAGAAAACAATAATTATCCGCCAACGCTATCTTGTCCAGTTTATGTGTGCCAAGGCCAATTGCTGTCTATAGTTGCGATGGCGGCGCATATCGCCGAAGAAGTGCGCTTGACTGCTTACGCGAATGCACCAACATGAACTGCAACCTCTGTAGTAGGAAGCCAAGCTTCAAGGAGACAGGTCTACGACTCTTTCTGGGAAATTTTCTTAAAGTCTTGGCATTAACATTTCTGATCAATACGTGGACCGGATATGTCCATCACTTACATGCACTGAAACTCGGACTTTGCTTCAAATAGCCGACAGGTCATTTAGCTTGCGATTACATGACCAATTTTTCAAACTATAAAGGTTTTGAAAATTGCCACACGTGTATACATGACGTATGTACATGTATATACGTGTAAAAAGTAACCTTGAAAATTTTGCACATATTTTAAAAAAAGTTTGGGGTTTTTTTTTTTGGGGGGGGGGGGGGGGGTTGGCGGCAGGGGTTCAGTATATACAAAAATCTTTGGAGGTGATTATAAAACCACCTGAACAGCAATTTTTCCTAACGATTTTAACTCGGTCTTTAACCCATAGTCAGAAGCAGGCCAGAATAGCAATGAAGCAATTCCACTGGTTTAACCCTTAGAGGGCCGAATTAACCCATATGACATTTTCAGTGAAGAAATGCAATCAAATTAAGTGCGATTTCAAGGTTGCTGTCATTTAAAAGTTTAAGCAAAGGAGACAGTGTTGATCAAAGATCAGACTCTACATTTTGTGTGGTCTGATCTTGATCTACAATTACCGCAAAAACATCTATAGTTGTGAAAGGCACTTTAACATTTCAGATTATATGGCGTCAGAAGAAAATCCCTAATTCATCTTAAAGTTCATAATCCGACAGAAAAGACTTTCATTATAAAAATGCGAAAGTACGTGTGCGCTGATTATCTCTGTACTCTTAACTTTCTTTCAGCTTTATTTCTATTTAGTATTATTAGTATCTAATGCATTACACTGATTGTAAACAACTGTAATACATATTGAAAATAATGTTTGTATGTTACATGTATTTAAAAAGTAGAAATGAAATATTAAAAAAAAAAAAATCTTTGGACCCGGGGCAGCTTGGACATTCGCGGCTGTCATTTGATAAGGGTGTTTCTCTTTTAATTATAACATGTCTTAACATTTTTTAAGCGTGATCATTGTAAATTCCTTTGATGCTGGGGGAAAAGGTTTGGGTTCTAGTTCAGTCAGTTCCTGAAGTTTCTTAAAGTAACAATAGCTGCCAAAAGTAAACAAAACAGGTATTAAAATACATTTAAATCTATATCGTATCATTTAAAGGTATGGAAATAAGTGTGAAAATGACAATCTGATATTGTATAGTCGGTCCAAGTGTTAGTCGCTGACAGAGAAATTTATTTCAAAATCAGGTTAAAAGTTGCCAGGTGGCTCCATCTTTTGTTTACTTTTTGCATGATTTTAAAATATATTTTTCTGCCAGCGACTAACAATTGGACTTACCACACAACAAGAGATTGTCATCTTCACAATATTTTTCATACTTTGATTTGGTATGATTTAAACTGAAATATATTTTAACATTAGCGTTGTGATTTAGGCCGCTACTGGGCCCTTAACTTTTATAATTTTCACGTAGACAGCAATTTTACATAAGAAGAGCGAATCTTTCCCTCGATAATTTCAAAATAGTCAGTGTAGTGTCATATCTTTCTTTCACAGAAGATAATAACCTTACTGCTGTCGTGCGAAAAATTATCCACTGTATGTCGTGCGATTAAGGATTCTTATTCGCCAGTGGTGTTGCAACCCACTTGACATTTTCAGATCACTTTAAAATAAGCTACTGCTTACTGTCAGATCCTGTGCGAATGTTCGGATTCATTTATAAACACGCTGTACATTTACTGGTACCAATTTGATATCTTTGAAACTGAAGATGATTTCTTCTAGACCGAATATATCTCCCTCTGCTAATGTATCCGTTCACTTCAAAGCGGTTCTAACGAACAGCCCTACCCATTTTCTCTTTTCAGACCTGAAGCCATCGCTTTATCTTACAGGTTCTTATCGACTTATTAGTATGGGAAAATGTACAGATAAAAAAAGAAAATCTGCTGGAACTCTATACTCGCAAGGGTCGACTAAAAGCATCTTGAAGGGCATCGGCTCAGCACCTCAAAGGTATTGACGGCATCATATGGTGTTCATGCGAAATATGCCGGCACCCTGCGAAAGTAATATAATATCACAATGATTAATTGGATGGCGTTAAAGCCGTTTTCAACATTGTTTCTGTTATATCACGGCGGCCAGTGCACCTATCCACGCTTTCATGGAGTTTCTTTTGACAGTAATACGTACAATATTTTTTCCAAGCCACAGGCTTCTTACCCACGTAACCATCGGCGAAACAGTGGTCAGCAGTGAGAGAGGAGTGAATCCTGTTGCGATGACTAGCATCAATCCTCGGAAAGAAATTGGCCAAGCCGGAAATCGAACCAGCGACCCCCTGTTCTCAAGTTCTGTACGCTACCAACTGAGTTACAGGGGCTCGCTACCAAAATGAAAGAAGAACAGAATAAAAAGAAAATAAAATTTCATTTCCATCCAAAATCTTGCATGAAATATGTTGGAGTTTGTGCAACTTTCCGAAACACAGGTCCTGATAAAGGATTGTCGTTTAGACCATTCAATTCTGATTCTGACTAGATTTTCAAACCCGCAAAACCACGCATCTGCAACTTTCTTCATATTGGGAATCCAGAGAAATAAAGGGAACTAACGCTGATTTTCCGATAATACATATTAACCACCAGAGTTACACAGCTTGTCGACTGGCTATACAGGTAGTATCGCTCAAGTACATGTAGTATTTTTTAAGTAGCCTTGGGGAAGAGAAGAAAGATCCTAAAGTCGGTTTTATTGACATAAACTTTATTTTGTCAGATATAAACAGCTGATATATATAAATGCATATCGTATATTCAGAAAGCAAATGTTGAGTCCGAAAAAAAAAGATACATTGAACAAAAAACAATAGATAGCCTTCTGAATGAATGGAATGGTAACTAACATCATAAAATAAAATTTTTAACATATTCAAAAATTAATAACAAGTTTTCAACGAAAATCGCAAGTCATCAGTAAATATTTGAACGTGTTAAAAAAAATCAAATAGAGTTATTTATTTGCCAAATGCATATACAATATGAAATTATATATACCACACTGATGGGCTTACATGATGACACAAAATCTTTGAGTGACATGATATGAGCGGCGTCATGAGAAAACCTGCTTTATGCCATATGCGAACAACGCAGATCAGATGGATGCGCAGTCTGATCAGTGCCTTTGCTGTTCGCGCTTCTCATTATGATATTTCTACTTCCAGTAACAGATGTTTCGAGTCTCTGGCTAGCTTCTAAGCCGAGCAGGCTGCTTTAACTCTGACCTTGTCACAAAACCTCCGAAGGCAGGTTTTCTCATGACGCGAGGCTCATATATACACTTCCAGTAACAGAAGTTTCGAGTCTCTGGCTAGCTTCTAAGCCGAGCAGGCTGCTTTAACTCTGACCTTGTCACAAAACCTCCGAAGGCAGGTTTTCTCATGACGCGAGGCTCATATATACAATATTAACCCTTTACCAAACAAACCCTGGTTTTTACAACCATGGGATGGTAGCCTGTTGAAAACATCGTGGGAAATGGAGAAAATGCTGGTAACCAGCATTTTCTCTTTTTCCCCACAATGTTTTCTTCCCTGCTGAAAACAACTTTCAATTTCTGAGTCATGTTTATTTTGTCGTATGCAAGTACTTTCAATTTGGACCAGTCTAAAATGTTGTCGTTTGGTAAAGAGTTAAAGATAAGAACAATCTAAACAGTGATCAACTGGCGCTAACATGCAAAACCATACGAGAATATTGTGCTGACCAGACATAATAAATATTTGAAACTTTAATTAAAAATTTTACAATAAATAATGGGCATTTTCACATGATGACCACGGATAGAGAGACGGACAGCCAGACGGACTCATCCATAGGTTATAGTGCATACTCACAAAGGCTTACTTTCCTAAATAAGCCCAAGTTTTCGGACAGACAGTTCTGAGCGAACAGTGTAGATTCAGATCAGACTGATTTTGAATGAGCAGTCTACGCCCAGTTTGCTATTAGGAATGTACTTTTTCAGAGGTATTTTGCTATGGTAATCCACTATTTTCAAATTTTGGGGTTTTATCAGTATGCTTTTCTGGTGTCCGAAAATTGCGGAAAATTATAGTATTTTACCAGTCGTACAATTTGCTAGCTGAAACGAATTTTAAAATATAGACAATGCGTGACCTTACGAGGTCAGAGCATAGTCAGTGAGATGACCATGCTGTAATTCGCATGTCATATTGAAAAACAGTCCCTAGGACTTAACAACTTTAACTCTTTACCAAATGACAAAATTTTAGACCTGTCCAAATTGAAAGCACTTGCAGACGACAAAATAAAGGTAACTCAAAAATTGAAATCTGTGTCTAACAGGGTAGAAAACATCGTGGGAAAAGGATAGAATGCTGGTTACCAGCATTCTCTCCTTTTCCCACGATGTTTTTAAAAGGCTCATCTGAGGGTCGTAAAAACCAGCGATTGTTTTGGAAAGGGTTAAGAGAATAGGCCAAACATTAAGTAACACTTTAATACTATTGGTAAACAAAATAAACAATGGTGTAGTAGCTAGTAACCTCTTTTTTATGAATGGCGGATAAATGTGATGGCATAAATTTTGACCAATCAAATCACAAATCATTACATATGATTTCCGCGGGTGAGTTACGTCATCAATACCACCATACATGTATTTGGAACTGTATTTCACAGTATAGATGGTTTTTTTTTTTCTGTCATGTGTTATTTTTCCCGCGTGTGACGCATGTATTTGAGCCAGAAAAATTTCAGGTATATAATAATGTGCGAAGTACTTGTTGTAGAAACTCAAGAAATGCATGCAGTGGTGGACTAAAGTCTGTGATATGACTGAAATAATGATGAAAACAGCATTAAACACCTAATAAACAAATCTTACTTTCAAGATAACCTGTATCATTTGAAAGCACAAATATCGTCCATGAAATTGCCGCTTTATGCTTCTCTATATTCCCTCATAATTTAATCCTTTACCTAAACAATCCCATTTTTTTACGACCGTGAGGTAGGAGATTCTTGAAAACATAGTAGGAAAAGAAGAAAATAATGGTTATCAGCATTTTCTCCTTTTTCAAAATCTTTTCTACCCTTCACAAGAAAAATCCCATTGATGGAGCTACATTTGATATGTCGTCTGCAAATGCTTACAATTTGGACAAGTCTAAAACTTCTTATCATCTGATAAGGAGTTAACCCTTTACTGCACAATGTCACCTTTTAACGACCCTGGGAAAGAAGCCTTTTGAAAACATTGTGGAAAAAGGAGAAAAAGCTGGAAACCAGCATTTTCTCCCTTTCCCACAATGTTTTCTACCCTATCAAAGAAAAATTGCACCATTTGAGCCACACTGAAATTGTCGTCTGCAAACGCTTTCAGTTTGGACAAGGCTTTAATTTTGTCGTCTGGTAAAGGGTGAAGGAGTTATCGTTAAGGAGTAATCGTCTGATAAAGAGTTAAGCAAAGGAGACTGGCATTTTTTCTTTTCTCACAATGTTTTTTACACGTTTCAAAGAGTAGTCCCATGATATGATATGACTAAATTAATAGCACAGACAAATCAGTTTGAAAATGTTTGTTGCTGAGCCCCACTTTCAACATCATATGTTATATCACATTAGCCAGTGAACCTATCTATGCTTTCCCAGAATTTGTTTTACCAGTGCTTCGCATGATATTCTTCATAAACAACTGGCTGCTTTCCTACCTAATCATTATCGAAATAATCGAGGGAGGAATGAAACATTGTGGAAAAAGGAGAAACCACTGATAACCAGCGTTTTTTCCCTTTCCAACAATATCTTCTTCCCCTTGAAAGACAAATTCCATCATTTGAGTCACATTTACTTTGTAGTCTGCAAATTTGTTGTCCCATAGAAGCTTCAAGTCAATCTGTGTAATGAAGGGAAAAACAACCATAAAATCAAGACATGTTCACTGTAGAAAAAGCAACTTCTGCTTTGACTATTTACTAAACAATCCTAAGTTCAAATGACTCTGTGGCAGAGGACTTTTCAAAACATTGTAGGAAAAGGAAAGAATGCTGTTAGCCAGCATTTTCTCCTATTCCACAATGCCTTCAGCTCTTTCAAAGATAAAAATCCCATGGCATAAACCATTAGAAAAAGCAACTTCTGCTTTGACTATTTACTAAACAATCCTAAGTTCAAATGACTCTGTGGCAGAGGACTTTTCAAAACATTGTAGGAAAAGGAAAGAATGCTGTTAGCCAGTATTTTCTCCTATTCCACAATGCCTTCAGCTCTTTCAAAGATAAAAATCCCATGGCATAAACTATTGATTCGTCTGCCACAAATTCTTTCAACTTGTATAAGTGTACTGTTATGTTGTTTGGTAAAGGACAAATTAGAAAATAAAGCACTAATTTTTCACATTATTATATCAATTTATCAAGTGGTAGTTCACCCACAACCATATAAGCCATTCTCTGGCAAAAGGGGGCTTCATGCATCTCCATGATGCATTACACCAAGCAAGACATCACCTAATTATGGATCCATAAAATCCATTTTGTCAAACAACCGACTGAATCATGACATCAAATTATCCCTTGACATGCAGAAAATTTAAAGATAGTGAAAAGTTTCGGCCCTCAGCCTGCGCAGGCTGACATGGGTCGATATTTTTCACAAATGCAATAAGCCCCCTTTTCAGAGCATGGCTCACATATATATATGCATACATGAGACACACCATTCGCTAGTGTACCCTTTTGCTGTACAGTATGTGCATTCCCCCTTGGAACTCATTGGTTGTTTACTAAACAAGTAAAATCAAGTATGTATTGTTGGACACAAAACATTGCTCAATTTGATTAAACAACATAACTCTGGATGAAAAATCTAACTGATCTGTTATCATAAGACAACCTCCTTTTGGAAATCTTGTGGTAAATAGCCCTGTTTTAACAACATTGAGGAAGAGGGCTTTCGGACAAATTGTGGAAAAAGGAGAAAATATTTTCTTCCTTTTCTATAATATTTTCTACACCCTCTAAGACAAAATATCAATGTTTGAGTCACATTTAATATGTCACCAACAGCTGCTTTCAAATTGGATAAGTCTGAAATTTTGTTGTCAGGTACAAAGTTAACTGGCCAGTTTTGTTCTTGTGATATCATCAGAGTAGCTAAACACACATCATCATTGTGAAGAGAACACTGCTTTTGCCATATTTAAAAAAATGTCTAGAGCAGTGATGTGAAGAGTGTTATGGTGGTTGCTGGATCTGTACTTTTTACACTAGTATAATGTACATCATCCATTGGTTCAATTTACAAAAATCATCTCCGCTTTGCCTTCCATATTCCGTCTGTGTTGTTCTACTTCTGTACTTTACCTAAAATTGAAACAGAAATAGAGGTAAGGAACAACAACCACATCCTTAAGTAGGTCAAAGTTATCATTTGATTTAGCCTATTGCTGTCAAAGAATTACAAATTTTGAAGACAGATATGAAAATCTGTTTATGTGAAAATTATTGGATTCCTTTTCCTTTAAGCGGACACAATATTGCATTCTGTATCATACACCAAACATACAACCAGACAAGACTGTTCACCTAGCATGGTGTGGCCAATATTTTAGGGAATGTGTTATGGGCATGTTCATGGTCATTTTTAAAATGATGCTCATTTTGGTGTCGGCTTTGCAATGACCATTCTTCTCTCATTTTTGGATCACGATCAGATGTTTTCAGACATGCCCTGGCCTAACAGTCTTTTATCAAAAGTATTAACTCACTACCATACAGACTTTACTTGTTAAGCCCCTGAAGAAAATCTTTCTTTGGAAAAGTAGTACATGTATTTGCATATTTCAAAAAATTATTCCCTCCCTCCTTAAAAGTTTTCCTGTTTGTTAATTCTTTACCAAATGACAAAATTCTAGACTGGTCCAATTCAAACACATTAGCAGATATCATATTTTCATAGGCTCAAATGAAAAGTTTTTTTTATTGAAAGGTAGAAAACACTGTGGGGAAAGAAGGAAATGCTGTTTGTTGGCATTTTCTTCTTTTCCCACATTGTTTTCAAAAGGTTTTTCCTCAGGTTCATTTAAACACAAGCGTGTTTGGTAAAGGGTTAAAAAGACATTACTTTCAAATGTTTCTCAGCTGTGTTTCTTTTCTCATAGATCAAAAACAAATAGTCTGTATGGTAATAAGTAGAACCCATTACCTAACAAATATGCTGACATAATATCTAATATTTATTTTATACACTCCAGACATCAGACAAGACTGTCCACCTAGCACGGTGTGGCCAACATAGGGAGGAGCATTTTCTCTAGGCATGTCAATGGCCAGTTTCTTATCTGCTCAATACAATTTGGTTGTCAGCATGTTAATGGCCATCTTGCTGTCACTTTGGGTCACGATTACGATGCTTTCGGACATGCCTTGGCCTGACAGTCTTTATATGAAAGACACATGGGCCTGTTTTGAAGAAGTAAATATTTGGGATGAGGTTTTGAATCAGACTTGGCAGAGATCCTATAGTCTCTATAGATGATCTCTGCACCAGGGTTGCCAACACACTCCATGACAGTACCATCTTAACCTACAAAATACTTTGTAACAGAAAAAGCATAAGGCCCTATATCCTTTCTGTACATTGGCCATATCGGGTACATTTTTGCAGGCCGGTACCTAGGTTATCAATGTGGTGATAGCACTGTTCACAAAACCTCTGCAGAAGTTTGAAATAAGCATGAAAAAATGTACAAACAAAAACAATTTTGAATTTAGAAAATTATTAGAGTTTGTTATATAGAGGTTTTCTGGTATGTTTTATTTCATTCATTTTGACATAGCATAGCATGACCAGACAACAGTCCAGATGCAAAATTAAGAAAGATGTAAGACATTCACAGTGTTGGCTTGAAGTGTACAAAGTTTGATTTTGACAAAGGCATTAATTCTTTACTTTCAGACTCATCTATAGTGAAAGCATTTGCAGATGGCAAATCAAATGTAGTTTAGACAATGGGAATTTTCGTAAAAAAAACAAAAAAATATTGTTAGAAAAAAGAAATAACTGTTAGTATAATGAATTCAGCTGTTTAAAGGGAATTTCTGTAAGTATGAGTTCTATCAAAGAACTTTAACCCTTAGCACATGGCAAAATTTTAGACTCGATCATGTTGAAGGTATTTACAGAGTAACATTCAAATGTTTTTCAAATGATAGTATTTGTCTTTAACTACATAAAAAACATTGTGCGTAAAGGAGAAAATGCTGGTAACAAGCATTTTCTCCTTTCCCCACAATGTTTTCAAAAGGCTTCTTTCTCAGCATTGCTAAAACGCAGAGTTGTGCAGTTATGGGTTAAACCTAACGCTAAGATATCTACCGGTTAGTTTTTTTTTACTTGGCACCATGATATGCATTTCACCTGTTTACAAAATAGTTGACAAAAGGTATTGCCAGCAAACTAATAGCTGAAATTGCCTTCTTGGTTGTAAAACCCCTGTCCCTGGTCACAAAGTATATGAAGGAAATTCCAGCTGTTAGTTAACTGAACCTCACCTTTTTATAGTAATTTAACTTATGTACAGAAGTTGCTTAAATGATCTCTTTTTTGATGATGTGTTGTACCTGGCCCCTGTATAAACATTTGTACAGTGAAAATTCTGTCTCTCAGTTAACTTAAGCTTGCCTTCTTAGGGACATTTAATGATAGTGTAAAGGTTTAATAAAGTGACTGAAAAGAACTTTATGGTTTCATACTTAATGTATATTTGATGTATTACATATGATTTGAAAGTGGTGTTGCAAGCAACCTGATAGTTGAAACTTTCATTTTGTTCTACAGAGCCCCTGTCCCAGGCCACAATGTATTAACTGGTGATGGAAATTCCAACTGTCATTCTGCCGATAACCACATGTCTATACATCCTTAATGCCTTATGTTTTATGTAAGAACTTTTAAAATTAATCCTTTGATTTATATATAACCTAGCAGTTTAAATATTTATATGTTATAGATGGTTTTTTTCAGAACCAGACTCAAATGTTAACCAAATTTGCTAAGATTTGTATTTAACCTAACAGTTTATATAATTCAAGGAGGATATTTTCAGGAGCTAGATTTTGCTGCCTGTATTTAGTCCAGAGCTAAATTCCGTAATGAAAGAACATTTTATTGGCTACTTGAGGTATATTTTACCTGTTTACAGTGAAAGTATTGCTAGCAACCTGGTAGTTTAAACTTGCATTTGTGCTTTATAATTCCTATCATTAGTTAAATGAATCTCACTTGTCTACTTTATATGGGTACAACATTTTATTATAAGTTGACTGGAAAGAATCTTTGGTGTGTAATTTAAAAATACATGTGCAAAAGCTTTTAGATACAAATCATTGCAAACATTCTCTTTATAGTTATTGAAAAGCTTCTATACTGTGAAAAAAGTTCATTTTTCTTATCGTTTTAGCCTTTCCCAAACAACAAAATTGTAGACATGTCCAGAATGAAAGCATTTCAGATGACAAATCAAATCTGCATCAAATAATGGTTTTTGATATGATAGAAAACACAGAAGGAAATGGAGAAAATGTTGCTTACCATCATTTTCTCCTTTTCCCACCATGTTTTCAAAAGCCAGTTTTAGTTAAAGCTCAGGATTTTGTAGTAAAGGGTTAGCCTATAATCTTTCACAGTTATTCAGGTAACTGATGGATGCAAAGGTACACAAAAATATAATACAGAAAATGAAAACTTGCGCAACTTTCAACAATGAAGACGAGTATGAATGTCTTGCACCCAGTACTCTTACTATTGCATCAGCACTGCCAAAATGAAGTGCATTGCAGACAAGGATTTCATGCACAAAATGATGAAATAAGAAATACACTATAACCTTCTCTAGCTCTACTGATGGAAAGTTCTATTGAGCCAAAGTAATATGAATTTAGAAAAAAATATTGAAAACTGACAACTTTGACCTACCTCCAGTCCATGACCATGCGAAAGTGTCCTTATCAGCTAGCTAATTTCCTCCTTGAAAGAAATTTAAAAGGAACATTAAAACACTGAAAATAAAACTGTTCATCATCCACATATACAAATTATATGATTAACAAAATTCAACACCTACTTTAAAGACATGTACCACAATGAATGAATGAATGAATGAATGGTGTTTCATAGTGTATTGGCAGCAACGGTATTCTAATACCTATGAACAGATTTAATGATTAATTGATTAAATGGTGTTTTTCACTGTTTCAACATCATTTCAGTCATATGACTGTTATATCTCACATATTCATGTAAGTCCTAAGGTTTCACTAGTACTAGGCTAGGCCTATGATGTGCCTTGCCAAGTAAACTCTGACAAACAACCCAGTGCTATCTGCGAGGATCAAACCTGGGACCTCCAGGTTATGAGACCTATACTTTACCACTGAGTCATACAGGACCCCACACGAACTGGAATATATATGAGCCATGCTCTATGAAAAGGAAGCTTAATGCATCTGTAAAAAGTTTGGACCCATGCTGTGTTCTTACCTCCCATGGGTGTTTTAAAAACCTTTTGGGAAAAGGGGGAAAATGGTAACCAGAATTTTCTTTTTCCACAATATTGTTTACAACATAAACCTCGTCATTAGAGCAACATTTGTTTTGTTGTCAGCAAGTACTTTCAAAATTTTGGACAGGCCTAAAACTTTGTTGCCTGGTAAAGAGTTAACTCTTTACCAAACTAAAAATTTTAGATTGATTAATTGTATGGTCTTTAACGCCATTTTCAACATTATTTCAGTTATGTCCCAGCAGCTATCCATGCTTTAATGGAGTTCCTTTTACTGGTACTATGCATTATATTCTTTCTGAGCCACTGGCTGCTTTCCCACGTAACCATTGCTGAAACAATGGTCAATGGTGAGAGAGGAATAAATCCTGTCACAATGACTATCATTAATCCCCGGAAGAAATTGGCCGAGCTGGGGATCAAACTAGTGACCCCCTGTTCCCAAGTCCTGTATGCTACCGACTGAGCTACCAAGTCTAGGCTACAAAATTTCAGAACTGTTGGTACTTAATATACATGCAGACAATGTACTTAACCAAAATCTGAAATTTGCTTGTGAGAGAGAAGAAAACTTTGTTGGAAAAGGAGAAAATGCTGGTCACAATGAAGAGTGTTAAGCAAGCTTTCAGGGACCTCCAATTCCTGATGAAATATTTTTGGGTTTTCTGCAAAATACAATCAGGTTCTTTGGAAAATATTGTGGCTAAAGGTGTATTCCTTATTTAGCCAAATTCCATTCGACCTAAATAAATGCTAGTAATGCCTATTTTACAAAAATATTCTCATAGCTACCTGCAGCAAATTTGTTTCAGGAGTTTGCTTAATAAACACAGTGTATTACCACACATCCCAAATTTTAACCACCCTGTAAGAGAAGGCTATAGGAAAACATTGTGGAAGAAGGAGAAAATGCTGGTAAGCAGCATTTTCTACTTTCCCCACAATGTTTTCTACTGTATCAAAGACAAAATCATCAATATAGCAACATTTGTCATCTGGAAATGCTTTCAACTTGGACCACTCCAAAATTTTGTCATTTTGTAAAGAGTTAACCCTTTACCACACAATCTCAAGTTTTAATGAGAAAAATGCTTTTGCAAATATTGTGTGAATAGAATAAAATGCTTGTAACCAGCATTTTCTTCTTTTCCCCAAATGTTTTCTACCCTTTCAAAGACACATCCATTTTTTTAGCCATATTTAAATAAGTTGTCTGCATATGCTAATAATTTGGACAAGCTTAAGAATAGGTGTTTGGTAGTCAAAAGACTTTCCAGATATTGCATTTTTATATACTGGTATTACATTGGAGAAACAAGAGGGCCATAATGGCCCTGTATCGCTCCACTGGCTTATAAATACAAACCATAAATAGTAAACATTTCAATTCTGAGCCAAATGATTTCAAAATAAAGACTTAAGTTTTCTCTGTAAAAGCTATTTTTGATCCCAGAGCTATAATTACTTGAACCCTGGTAGAGGTCCACAAGATAAAGCCACATGCCAAAATAATACAAGGCTATGCTGTATGGTTATAAATAAGGTGATTTTCAAGTTTTGTCCATATGAAGCCTCTATAAAACATAAGACCCCTGATACAAGGCTAATTTCAAAAAAAAAAAATTCAAAACAGGAAGATTTCTTAAAGTTGTCACTATGTAAGCCCATGTAAAACTTGTGACCCCTGCGGCGGGACCAATTTTGACCCCAGGGCTAAAGTTTTGGCCCACTTGGTAGAGGCCCACTAGATACAGCTACATGCAAAATTTGGTAGCTCTAGGCCTTATGGCTAGGTACAGGAAGACTTTTGAGACTTTTGAAGTTTTCTCTATATAAGCCTATGTAAAACTTGTGACCCCTGGGGCAGAGCCAATTTTGACCCCAGGGCTATAATTTGAAGAAACTTGATAGAGGTCTACTACATAAAGCTACATGCCAAATTTGGTAGCCCTATGCCTTATGGTTTCAGACAAGAAGATTTTTAAAGATTTCCAATATTTTTCAGTTTTGTTGCCATGGCAACCAGAGTTTTTGAAGGAATCAAATTCTTTCAAGAAATTCTGAAGAGGACCATGGCAGGATCATTTCTGCGAAGTTTCATGAAAATTGGATGGATAGTTTCAGAGAAGATGTTTGAAATAAAAGTTAACGCACGGATGGACGGACGGACGCACAAACGACGGACACCGAGCCATGACATAAGCCCGCTGGCCTTCGGCCAGTGGAGCTAAAAAATC
This sequence comes from Tridacna gigas, assembly GCA_945859785.2. Lineage (NCBI taxonomy): Eukaryota > Metazoa > Mollusca > Bivalvia > Cardiida > Cardiidae > Tridacna > Tridacna gigas. The sequence continues at coordinate 53,915,230 of OX244034.2, forward strand.
ACAGTGTAGATTTAAGATCAAATTGCATGTTCTGAACAGCCTTATCTTAATCAGAACAGAACATCGTTTAAATTCATGCATTTAGTCACATGATTTCTTCATTTTACTACATACATTTCCAAATGGTATATAATCAGATACTAAATAAGTGAATAAGTGAAAGGGATATTAATATACCTAATCCATGTTAAACTTACCATGTAGATGCTCTGCTGACTTGTTGATTGTTCACATAACTGCTTTGGGCAATGTGTCTGTCATCGTCTTTTCCAAGTACTATCACTTCAAAGCCATGGTATCTTAAATTGAAAAAAACAACAAAAAAGGAAAACCTTTTTTTTTTTGTGGGGTGGGGAGGGGGGGGGGGGGGGGGAAACAGCTAATTGTAGGGAAGGAACACTTTTTCAAGAAAAATTCACATGTTACATTGTTCACCTTTTTTTACATGTCTGTTTTTCAAATTTTTGGTTTTTTTATCATCTCAATATGTTGCTGTGGAAAGCTGACTGTATGCATTTTCAATGTGTCAGTTTCATTTTATACATTCCACAAGTGTTTCTTGCTAATACATGTGTTTGGGAGTGAGAATGACCTGCTGCTATAGAAAGCTGTGTGCATATCTAACTTGTCAATTACACCTTTGCTATGTAACTTTACCTTTCAAGTAAATATAAAGTAGAGTTTAGTTCTTTTATGTTAATATTTTCATTTTCAATCACAGATTTTTTTTTTTTTTCATTCTTAAAGTAATGGAAAGTTTTAGTTTATACTCCATATGCAGTTTCATGACTGTTGATTTACAGTTTAAATATTTTTTAGAATCTAATTTTGTATCTAAGGTAATTTTTTGAAGATTCCTTTGCACTTTGCGAATTTGTTGTTTTAGTTCCTTGTGAAAATTGTTGTGCAAATTCCTTCCATTACTCTTAAAATTAAGATTTAATGGAAAATGCTAGCTTCTGATACTTACTGAAATATTTTTGCCAGGGACAGGGGGTATCAGAAACAAACATATCCCAACTGAAATTCCCTACATTTTTTCTTAATCCTTTAATACTTCATTTTCTGTTTTTGATTTCAATTTCTCTTTTTATGATAATATTTTTCTTTTCATGATATTTCTTTTTATTCTTTTTCAATTTATCAATTCTTTTATTAAGATTTCTTTCAGGTTGTTTCTGTTTATTTATTTATTATTTTTTTAAATTTATTTTTTGTTTTTGTTTTGTTATTTTTTTTATACAATTTTTATTCTTTTTATTATATTGTTAGAATTTTCTTTCTTTTTTTTTTTTTTTTTTTTTTTATAGTTTCTTAGTTTTTCTTTTTATTTTTAATCATTTTTGTTTACTATATTATATTTTTGTTTACTGTTATATATTTTCCCATGGTTTTTGTCTGTTGATGTTGTTTTTCATTCTTTTTATTTTCTATTTCTCCAGTTTTATTGCTTTCATTTTAAATTCTTTAATTTTTTTGTTTATTTATTTTTTTCCTTCATTCTTTTCATGCTTCTTTTTCTGTTTTTCATTTTTATTTCTCTTTTTACGCGTTTTATTTTTCTTTTCATGTTATCTTATTTCATTCCTTTTTAAGTTTTTCATTCCTTCAGTAACATTTTTTTTCCCTTTTTTCATCATTTTTGTTATAATTTTATTTCTCTTTGTAACTTTTTCTCGTATTCTTTAAAGTTTTCATTAATTTTTTTCTATCATGTTATTTCTTTTTATTCTTTTTAAAGTTTTTCATTCTTTTGATAAGATTTTTTTCAGTTCTTTTATCATTTCATTATAACTTTTTCTTTTCTAGTATTTTCTTATTTCTTCTTTCTTTTGGTCTTTATTCTTTTGTTCTGATCTTTTGTCTTTTTCATTTTTTACACATTTTCTTTAAAAAACTGTTTACTTTTCTTTACATTTGTTTATTTTTTGTTTTTGTTTTGTTATTTTTTTTATACAATTTTTATTCTTTTTATTACATTGTTAGAATTTTCTTTCTTTTCTTTTTATATAGTTTCTTAGTTTTTCTTTTCATTTTTAATCATTTTTGTTTACTATTATATATTTTCCCGTGTTTTTTTTTTTTTTTTTTTCTGTTGATGTTGTTTTTCATTCTTTTTATTTTCTATTTCTTCAGTTTCATTGTTTTCATTTTAAATTCTTTAATTTTTTTGTTCAGTTATTTTTTTCCTTCATTCTTTTCATGCTTCTTTTTCCGTTTTTCATTTTTATTTCTCTTTTTATGGGTTTTATTTTTCTTTTCATGTTATTTTATTCCTTTTTCAAGTTTTTCATCTTTTAGTAACATTTTTTTCTTTTTTCCATCATTTTTGTTATAATTTTATTTCTCTTTGTAATTTTTTTCTCATATTCTTTAAAGTTTTCTTTATTTTTCTTAACATCTTATTTCTTTTTATTCTTTTTAAAGTGTTTCATTCTTTTGATAAGATTTTTTGCAGTTCTTTTATCATTTAGTTATAATTTTCTTTCTTTTCTAGTATTTTCTTATTTCTTCTTTCTTTTGGTCGTTATTCTTTTGTTCTAATCTTTTGCCTTTTTCATATTTTACACATTTTTTAAAAAAAACTGTTTACTTTTTTTTTACATTTTTTTTTTATCATTTTAAGTTTTGGTTATTAAAGTTTTCTCCCCTTTTTCTGTTGATGTTGCTTTTTTAAAAATTCTTTTCATAATTTCTTATTCTAAATTTTGCCATTTTCAGTTGTTTTTTTACATGTTTGTTTTACAGACTGTTTCTTTCTTTTTTTACATGTTTTTAAATCATCTTTGTTTTTATTATTATCATATTCTAACTGTTTTTCCTTTTTTCGGTTGTTGTTGTTATCTTTTTTTTTTTTCAATTTGTGTGTCCCCCCACCCCAAGTTTTCATTTTTTGTGAGTTTTTATCTCCAAGATTTTTTTTTAAATTTTGTTTTAATTTTTTTTCCTGAATTTTCCATTTCTTTTTTTTTTTTTTTTTTCCAACTTTCTATTAATAAGATTCTTTTTGGTTTTTGCTTTGATCAATTTATTTTGTTTCCTGTCTTCTGTTTCAAGATTTGTCCAATTGCATTAAACAGAGTAGAACCATTTTTTGTGTGTTTGTTTTGATCCTTTTCATGTACTACCCTGGTGAAATATAACCATGTGTGTAACATTTTTGGGAATAAAACATATTCATGAACAACCCAGCTAAAAATAAAAATCACCCTTTACAGAAGTAAGTAACAAATTAATGTCTTGGGGATTGGTTTAGTAAATTGTTTGGTAAGATATGGTATCTGCTTTAAAAGGAGAATTTGCTTTCCAATCTGTCCCCACTGTCAAGATTTCATGTCAGAATTTGCTTTCCAATCTGTCCCCACTGTCAAGATTTTATGTCAGAGTCTCAGTATACTTGTGTAAATGTCCCTAGTATATTATGGAATACTATAAGCCCAGACAAATTGGATGGGAACCAGGTTACTCAAAGCTGAGACAGCTCTGTTTCATGTTGTGTGCTTTTGCTATTTCCAAAGTATGTTTGCAAAGAGATATATTATCAGTGTCCTTGATCTACTATGACCTATATTCCACCAAATGCTTCTCACAAAAACTCCCAAGGATGATTTGAAATAACTACCCCTGATTACCCATTAAAAAGTTGATTTTGAAAAAGTGTTGCAAAAATGAAGATGGAATTTAGGAGATATTTATTGAAAAGTGGTTGAATTATGCTGTTTTTTAATGTTACTGACACAATTTAATGTGTAGTGTACTGGAGTCATCCAGGCTATGAGTTCATGTGAAATAAGCTAATGTTCCTAGGGTTAACAAATGTTTCTAGGCTTGCCAAAATTGTAGAAACCAAGACAGTTGTCATTTATCGTCATATTTGCATTTGAACTTTGAAATAGCACTTGAACTTTGAAATAATCAAGCAACACTTAAAAATTGTGATGTCTTTGTTTTCTAAATGACAATTTGATACATCACAGGAAAAAACAATACATGTATGTGACAAGTTTCCTCAAACAATTAAGCCTGTAATATACAAACTTGGACCATGCTGGTAAACTGATGAAAGCATTATTGATTAAAGGTCATGGGGATGATCTTGAAAGGTTGCACTATGTATACTTTAGTGTAAATAATTAGCATCTTGATTTTGATAAGTATTTCTACTAAAAACCTAAGCATTTAATGGGGAAATTCTTCTTTCTCAGACATTCCTTCAATGCTCATAGATACTTAAATAGTGAAGGTGACATTATGTTCAATGCAGTTCAACCCTCTTCCCCTATATCAAACAAACAACAGCAAAAATACTTAAATTCCTTGCAAAATACCAAACAACTTCATAAAACAACTTCTGTAGATGAAAGTGTAAAGACCAAGCTTATGAATATGATAGTAATTGTCAGATTTAACCACAAATATAAATATCAGGGCTCTGCTGAAGTATTTGAAATCAGGTATACATTTTTTATCTGAATTCCTGTATTTTTAAACAAGATATCTTTCTGTTCTGATTTAACAGGAAATAATGTTATTAAAACATCATTCAAATCATTTGTTGTTTTGGCTTTGTGGCTGGTTCCAGTATTCAAAAGTATTCCACATGCGGATTTGCATGCGTTCCTGAGTTGAAATCAAACAGTGTCAATATATAAATAGAGAGCCAACAGATGAAGCTTTTAAAAGCACAAAGTCTTGGATTTTCCTCAATATCTGTTTGATATTGTTTCCCCAATTAAATCTAAAGTCTTTTCACAGACCATATCTTTGAGATTTTTTTAAACCAACAGGGATTACATTCATATGGAAAAAAATATGACTACTTCTCATCATGAAATACAGAATACAACCTAACTATGATAAACATTCTATATTAAAAGGTACATCATTTCTAAAATTGTGTACCTCCTTATATAAAAACAACAAGTGCATGGCATGCGGCTGGCAACGCTCGGCTGAAGTTGCTTGATTTTCAGTGAAAATTTGAAGTCGCAAAAAGGGTATGTGTCAAAATATTCTAGTGATTACCTGCCCTGGTTCTATGGCTTCCCCTTTTCATAGTCAACAATTGGTTCAAGTTTGAAGTAAATATCTTCAGTAATATCAGAGATATTATAAAATGTCAAAGTTTTTGCACGACATTGCAGACAGCAACAGGGCTATGACAATAACTCGACTTTTTTTTGAAACAGCAGAGTTAATAATAAATGAATATCAATTTTTGCTTGTGGAAATAAGATCCTTAGCCTACAACATTGTGCAAGGCTCGCAGCAACTTAAATGGAATATGAGGCATACCTAATTGTAGAGTGTGATCTGAAGTCTTACGTGAGTGGAAAAAAAGAACAGGGTCCACTCTTCTATCAGCACTGGATTTAATTTTAAACTTAAAATTGCCCCAAAGCTGTTTTACAGTCAATGATCCTATTGAATTGGAGTACTTGCCTTCACAGGATGCATTAATAGACAGTCAGATCACACAAAAGCAAAAGCTTCCATACTGAGAAATAGCAAACTTGTTATTATAAATCAAAATGAATGAATGAATAAATGAATGAATGAATGAATGAATGTTGTTTTATGATGCATCAATTGGCTGCTTTGGTAATTAAGTGTGCATGTCTGTATTAAGAGATGATAAAGTAGAATGGTTGCACTTAAGAAGATTTGAACAAAATGATGAATTCATGGCAAAAAAATTAAATGAAGTAAGACTGTATAATGCATAAAAGACATTACTGAGTGGCTGGGCAGTCCCTGCCTACTCAAAAAGTTTCCAATGAAAAAGTCAAAATTAAAATTAAAAACATTTGAACAAAGAAAATCTAAAAATAAAAGCAAAAAAATATCTATACACATGTTGCAATAACTACATAAATAAATGTACCATTAAGCCCTACATATCTATTGGATAAAACCCTTGAAGTGCCAAACAAAGTGAACAGGGACCAGATAAAATGTCATTATGAGACTGAATTTTGCAAGCCATGTCTATCCATAGTATGCTGTGTAGATCTAAGAGCAGGCTGCATTGTGCAGTCTGATCTTGATCTGCACTAAGCAGAAAAAAAAAAAAAAAAAAAAAAAAAAAAAAACTATTGTTGTTATGGTGCTTTGCTGGCTAAGATCTTTCTCATGAACCTTGCAGAGATTGACACACAAAAAAACTGTTGTGTGGTCTTAACCCATTACCAAACAATCCTGATTTTTATTTTAACAACCTCTGGAAGGGAGGCTTTTGCAAACATTGTGGAAAAAGGAGAAAATGCTGGTTACCAGCATTTTCTCCTTTTTCCTCAATGTTTTCCTACCTTTCAAGAGCAAATCCTATCTTTGTGCCATATTTGGTATGTTGCCTGAAAATGCTTTCATTTTTGACTATAAAACTTTGTTGTTTGGTATAAAGCTAAGTCTTTTTTGAGTGGACAAAAAAACAGTACCTTTCACAAATAAAAAGGTAAGATAAATGCATTCACATAACTTTTGAAAATGGTCTTAGGAACCGATTAATTATTTTCCAGTTACATGTACTTGGGTTTTGACAAAAATGCTCAGACGAGGTTAACTTTGCAGATGAAACACAGTTGCTGCCCCTGAATAGACCGACAAACCTTTCTGGATTGCCTTGATCCGTCATTGGTAACAGTTTAATCTCTATATTAAAGCTTTTGAACAAAAGACAAATCTTTCCTGGATCCCACCCAGTAATCAACTCTGTCTACATGTATCTTTCTGTGTTTCCTGGATACTAACCAGTCCAATGCATCGATAACCTCTCTGAGCAATGAATTATAAAAATAATTTTGTTTCATAAATGCAATATTTTTCACCTATATGTTTGCCAAAGTAATTAGTTTACTTTATTCAAGCCATTTTCAAAATTTATATGAACAGATTTAACTTATTAATCTATCTATAATTCAAATTCTGCTTTATTTAAGATCACTCTTATTATTTGCATGAGAAAATTAGTTTTTTCATTTTTTTTTTTTTTTTAATTACTTTTGGATTTAAGATCCTTAACATCAAACATTGCATGAGTTTTTCTTTTCTTTTGGATTTAAGATCTTTAACATCAAATAGTTCATGAGATAATTCTTTTTTTTTTTTTGAAAGTAAGATCCTTAACATCAAACATTACAATGAGATAATAAACTATTTCTTCTTTACTTTTGGATTTAAGATCCTTAACATCAAGCATTGCATGAGATAATAAATTATTTTCTTTCTTACTTTTGGATCAAAGATCCTTAACACCATAATAATTTCATAGGTTTTGGTTTAAAAAGAACTGCAGGGTTCATTTCAAATTGAATTTGTGTACAAAAAAAGATGCTTTCATAACAGTGCAACAAGAAAGTAACCCTTGAAGCGCCAAATAAACCTAATTGTCATTTTCATTCTAGAATAAACCAATATAATTGCAAATTCATGGCTACCTTTTGCCTGTTTTAACATTGCAGACAGTGTAGATCAAAGATCAGGCTGCATGTTTTGTGCAGCCTGATCTTGATCTACACTGGCCACAAAGGCAACTATTTTAGTGAAAGGGTTAAAAAACTGAAATGAACCCTGAAAATTAACTCGTTACCAAGCAACAAATTTGGATTTGTCCAATTTGGAAATATTTGCAGATGACGCATTACATGTGGCTCAATTAATGGTGCAAATTGTCTTTGTAGAAGGAAAACATTGTAAGAATATAAGAAAATGCTGATTCTCTTTTTCCCACAATGTTTTAAAGGCCTTTTCCTCAGTGTTGCTACAATGCAGGATCATTTGGTAAAGGGCTAAATAAGGCAAATAGAATTTTTAATAACAGAACAGAAAAATATACTTAAGTGATAAGAAATTACATCCACTTTCATTTTTTATCTGATATACATATAGGATTTAAGATTCTCAACATCACATAAGGTATGCTGACAATACTTTAGCGGCTATTACAACTCCCTTTGGTTTACAAACCCTCAAACATGTTTAAGTTAATGTGTGTCTGATAGACACACATCATGTAAGGATACTTCAATATGTATCACACCTACCAATTTGATAGACATGGTGCTGATTTAAAGGATTCATCCATTATTAAAGTTATGCCATTCTGTACTTCTCAAGTAATGAAATACTTTGAATACACAGGCCACAAAACTAAAACTTAAGAAACTCCTATAAGACTTTTTTTTTGCTCTACTCTGAAACTGAAGCCTTTGAGCAAAAATTTTTGGAAGTCAAATCCAATTAAGAGCTAGTCAGAATTACAATTTCAAGAGTAATACCCTATGCAAATTTTTGACATACTGGACCCCTTGTATGTAGGCGTCAAACACTGAATGAAATTTGTTGGTGTTTCTGTTTTTTATTTATTTAAGGACAACAACTATGTAACTCATACTTTATACGATGCAGACTAGCATTGGGGCAACAAACATGTTCTTTACTGATCTGTTACTAGCAGGAAATCAAAGTTATATTTACGTGTTTACCTGATTGGTCTGTGATTGGTCTAATTCAAATATTTTGTAAAGTGACAATAAATTATTATGTGATTCAAAAACAATTAACAAATTTCAGCCTAAATAAGCGTTTAAAATCATAAGTGATGTAGTTATTATATCATGTGTGATATAAAGAGTATGCTCAATTATTTCGACTGTCCCATCCACATAGCCCCACTTTAAGATGAATTCTTAGACATATACAATGTGTAAGAACAAATACATTAAACCTATAGCAAGCCACTTTTGAGTTGTTTTGTGAAAAATAGTGTGACCTATAAATGAATGATGACCAACACCGACCTACAAGATCAATGTAAAGTGATTGATCCCTGATAATGTTAGATTATTGAAAGCTGAATGAATTAATAATTGTCATTTTATGGCATGATGACAGCTCTGGTAATTTAGCGCACATGTATGTATTAAAAGATAATAAAATGCCATTTTTGTGCTTAAAAAGATAAAAATAGTAGGAAAAAGTGTTAAATTAAGAAAGATTATGTGTATTCTGTATTTGCATAAAAGACATTATTGATTGACTTATTGAAAGTTATTGTTCCTACCGTACTTCACCTAATTAATGCGCTGGGCACCTTTCAAAACACCAACAGGGCACTCTTAGTCCATAGCCAATTTCCCGAAATTTTCACTGCCATCACTTAGAGTAAGCTTTGATCCGAGTTTTAGTCAAAGCCCAGTGCAAAGTGACTGCCATTTTGAAAGACTTCCTGTAATGCAGTAACGCAGAATATTGATTTTACCGCCAATCATGATTCATTTAGACATTTAATAGCATTCACGATTAGTATGGGACACTGAAATTCAATACTTCACCTTTTTAATGTTCTTCCAAGTTAGTTGACAATTTTTGTTTTACGGGAAGTTTATAATGTTATTGGAAGTGTATGTGTATTCAGACAGTCAGCTGTTAATGACATTGATTGCTGAAGTAATTAGGATTATGTCGACGCCGTACCTGTAAGTTTGTTTATAAATAATTGGTCATTAGTCATTTTCATCAGTCTGTGTTTGAAAAGTTTTAGTGAAGTTATCTTGCGTTTGGAAGTTTCTCACCCCAGTTGTCTATTTTAAGGTTAAGGTTGGTATGGGTGGGGGTTGTCTGGAAACGTTTGGAGTAAGAAATAATAGTGTGGGGGGGGGATGCTACTATTAGGGAGGGAGCGTTAATTAGGTGAAATACGGTATTTTATCAAAGCATCATTGCAAAATAGTACCGGTCATATTGACATAATAATGATAAAAATAAAGTATGCAGTGTTTTTTGTTGATGACTGGGGTGTACCAAGAAGGGGTTGGTCAAGGAGTATTACCAAGTTTTCACTTTATAGTTTTAAAACCACAAGAGATGTTACCAGATATCAGAGGCATTATGTAAAGATATGCATAAACTGATGTCATTTGGGTCAGAATATATTTGGAACTGCTTGAAGATGGTTTGTCTTGGAGACTGATAATGTATCACATGTTTCAACTCAGCAGTCTGAAGGTTTAGTAAGGCATTATTTGTTGGTAAATTTGGTTCTTTAGTACATGGCATTGGTCTGTATTGATTTATTTGGTATATTTGAAATTACTTTAAGAAATAAAACACATGGGTCTAGCAACAATGTAAGTTTAACATTCATGACACTATGCCCTTTTTTTTATCAATGCAAACTTCATACTAATATCCATACTAGCTTATGTTTCTGTCAAACTTTGGACCTATATAGCTGATTCCAGGGCTTAGCCTCATAAAATGAGGCAGAATGCTGTACTTTGAGGGTAGTGTGTGCCATCTTAGTAAAATGGCTTCATTTGTGTGTGGTTCATATTTTGAAATTACATAGAAACTTTCTCAGTTTGCTACCTTTCAACACTTTATGGCAACCATAATATTATTGTCTTACACCTTTGACTTCATGGCAGACGATCAGTTTCTACCATGTTATATTTGAAATATGACTTTTAGGCAGGTAAAAAAACATCAAATTCAAACCTCAATGTTTTGTAATATACATATCACAATTTTTTACAAATTTTTATAAACTTGCCCATCATTAATCTGACAGACTTTGCATAATTTATCATGCACTTATTTTAACCCTTGATTACCCGATGTTAAGTAACTCTTACCTTAACAAAGTCCAAATCTGGTCATACTGTAAATCTGCAAAGATAAAGATAAGTTTATGTAGAATTATTAACAAGTAACATAAGCACCAAGTTGTTCCAGGTGAAAAAAATTATTTCTAAATAAATGTGTATATTTAATAGTGTTACCACACCATCCCAACTTTTAATGACCCTAAGGAAAAAGTCATTTGAAAAAAATTGTTGGAAAAGGAGAAAATGCTGGTAACCAGTATTTTCTCCTTTCCCCACAACTTTTTCTATTCCTTAACAAATTACATCATACAAGTCACATTCAATTTGTTGTCTGCAAAGGCTTACAATTTGGACCAGTAAAAAGTTTTGTGGTCTGGTATAGGGTGATTAAAACACTTATTATAATCATTCTCTTTGGCTTGCCTCAGTATGCTGTAATGGCCTATAGGTGTTTTCCTACCATAAAATATTTAATTCTGCGCTGAACATAGGCCCAAGAAATTCCCAGAAACATTCCAATGCTTATATGACCTTGAGTAGGATGGATATTGAAAATACTGCTGGATAAAAACAAGAAAAAACTCCTTTTCCCCAACATTTTCTACCTTACAAAAGATGAATACCACTATTCCAATCACAATTTGTCGTGTGCAAATATTTTCAATTTAGACAGGTTCAAAGTTTTATTGTCTGGTAAAGAATTAAAGCATAATCACCCACAGTTGATTTTGGCCTTGCTGTATACAACAATAAAAAAATAATGTGGCAAAGGATAAAATGTTGGGAATGACCAAATTATATTGCATTTTACCACAATATTTCCACTTGTATTTATGTCTCAAACATTATCATCCATATTTCAAGAGGACATTTTTAAAATCCTCTGCCACAAATTTCACCCAAAGAGGTTAAGGTATGTTAGGTTTTCAGTCATCATGTAAGTTCTTGGTTTCTGGATTTTCTTCATTTTTTTTTTATAATTGGTTCAATCCCTTGATAATACAATAGAGTTGGATCAGAAAAATGTTGATTTTATCCAGTAAACACGATATGTAAATTTTCAACTTTAAATGGCTACTTTTCCTTTACTGATTGGCAGATTTTTTCAAAATCAATAGGGTTCAAGCTATTGATTAGATAAACAAACTGTGCAAGTTTAACGAAAATCCAGCAAAAATGCAGAATTTATCATGTAAACAAGAAAAAGATGAACAGACAGAGTGATGGACTGATGGACGACGGAAACCTTGCTATGACATAGGCTCTGCTGGCTTTCAGCCAGTAGAGTGAAAAACTGAAATGGGTAAAAATCTGGCTGAAAACAAGTAAAGATGTATTGGGTTTAGACTATACCCAATATGTAGTCTGATCTGGGATTTACAATGTGTGCACTATATTTTGCAATACATCCTGACCAAGACTGTCTTTAGATTTTTATCTTATAATGACTAATAATTTTCAATTAGAAAAAAAAGAGACTTAAATGCTGTTCAAGGCTTCTTTTAAAAAATATTTCACAGAATAGCAAGTGGTTCAAATCATTATTGGATAAAAAAATTTTAGACTTGCCTAAATTGAAAGTGTTTGGAAAACTACAAATTAAATGTGGCTTAAATAATGTAATTTATCTTAAACTCTTTACCAAACGACTGGTCCAAATTAAAAGCATTGCAGATGACAAATCAAATGCAGCTCAAAAATTAAATTTTTTTTTGTTAAGGGTAGAAAACATTGTGGGAAATGGAGAAAATGCTAGATACCAGCATTTTCTCCTTTTCCCACAATGTTTTCAAAAGGGTTTTTCTTCAGGATCGATAATAGTCTGGATTGAGTGGTTAATAATAAAAGTGGTAGAAAACCTTGTGGAACAAGGAATAAAATGCTGGTAATCAACATTTTCTCCTTTTCACCACACTTCAGGCTTCTTTATTAGGGTCATTAAAACTTGGGATTGTATGGTAAAGGGTTAAATCCAAGACCATGTATTGCCAAAGATGTTTAACTCCTTACCAAATGACAATCTTTTGGACTTCAACTATAGTGAAAGCCTTTCGCACATGACATAATAGTGGGGACACAAAAATTGAAAACTGTTTTTGGAATGATAGAAAACATTGTGGGAAAAGCAGAAAATGCTGGCTATCAGCATTTTCTCCTTTTCGCACAATGTTTTCAAAAGGCTTCTTCCAAAGGGTCATTAAAACCCAAGTGTGGTACAGGGTTTAGAGAGGGAAATAACGTCCTATGAACTAGAGCAAATACATGTTTTTGTTTTTAAATAAGCTAGAAAAATGCAATCAATACTTATTCTGAAATGAAGAGAGAGAGAAATGCCAATCTGTGTGCCCTATGATGGGACATTATCCCAGAATACCTACCTTGATAAAACATTTAATCCTTTACCAAACGACAACATTTTAGACTGGTCCAAATTGAAAGCATTTGCAGATGACGAAATAAATGTTACCAAAAAATTGAAGTTTGTTTTGGGAGGGTAGAAAACATTGCTGGAAAAGGAGAAAATGCTGGTTACCAGCATTTTCTTCTTTTCCCACAATGTTTTCAAAAGGCTTCTTTCTCAAGGTTGTTAAAAGTAGGGATTGTGTGATAAAGCATTAAGATCACACTGCATGTTCTGTAGTCTGATATTGAATGAAACTTTTTGCCAAGACATGTAAAGCTGTCCTTAGTTCTTAAGGGGGACTATTCAGATTTTTAATAATCTCAACAAACTTAAAAATCACTACATCTCTAAATTAACCAATGCAATAGCTGGCAAACCATCAGTTAAAAAAGGATGTATGTAAGAAAAAACATTTTTCTATCTATTCCTTGATAGGCTATGTAGAAAAGTGTATTTTGTGGTACTTATTAGTGTTAAACAAAACAAGAAATAAATAATTTGCAGCAAAAACAACTTAAGAAGGCCACTTTACCTTTTATCACACAATCCTGACTTGGAGTGTACAGATCAAGATCAGACTGCATACAACAAACACACAGTCTGATTTTGGATCAAAACGGTCCAACATAGGGAGATTTTCCTGGCAATGAGAACCTTGAAATCATAATAAATCTGTTGGATTTTTCTTTTGCTATCAACAGGAAATTTCTCCTTTATTTATTTAGCAGCTTAAGGATAAATATTCGATAAGAAATTCTGACCTTAATGGCTTCACAGCATTGCTTTCTCTAAGCAAGGATCATACAGTATGTAGACATGTCTATGATCCCTACACTAAGCAATTTTTCTACTTTCCACAATGTTCCCCTAAGTAGTAAATGCCGGATGTATAAAACTATATCTCCATGCACTAAAGAATGAACCCATTACAACAAGATGCACATTTTTTATGCTCCTTGTGCGAAAGGCTACGATTCCCGCTCACACCAGTGTTCCCATTTTTTCTTTTTCTTTCTTTTTTTTTTTAATTTCTAAGATGTCTGCGATCTCCTAGTTATTCAAGGAAAACTTTGTTTCAAAACAAATTTCAAAAAGATATGCATATTAGAGCGACATTTTTAAGAAGGAAATCGGAAGGCGGGCGCAAACATAGGCACAAAGACGCTGGCGTTTTACAAATGCGACGGAAAATTATACGAAAACAATCACAAATTTCAACTACAATGCCAGATCTAGATATACATACATGTACTTTACTTATTCATGGAAAAAAATACAAAGATTACGAAAGAAAAAGAGACTTACTTCATTTTTTTCCCGGATCAACCTGCTTGGCTCTTTGTTTGAACCTCTATTTCGCCCGACTAAACGTTGACTGAGTTCACACTGAGTAACAATCACCTGGGTGGATTAGGAGTCACGTGATAGGGGTCAGCCTAAAATCCAAGTGACCAGTCGGAAACAGGAGCAACGATTGGCCCTTAGGCACCGTGACAATTATAGTTGCCAATGCGGCCGGAATAGGTCGAGATCAGACTGCATAAAATTGCAGTCTGATCTCGGATCTACATTGTCCGCTTACGCAGATATTCTGGGTAGTAAGGCTCAAAATTGCAACCATTTAGGTCTTATTTCTAGAATGAATTAATTAAATGGACCCTTTCAGTTAGGAAAAACGTCCAAAATATTGTCTTCAGAGTTGTTTTAGCAACAATATGTGACAAAGAAGCGAACAGTATAGATCCAAGGTCAGACTGCACGTTCTGTGCAGCCTAATCTTGATCTATACCGTCCGCAAACAACAACTTAAGTCGGCTCCAGCGCTTTTTGGATTAATAGTTTAGGTGAATAATTTAGGTGGTGTGTTACGCACCTTTCAACAGTATACACTTATATCACGGTCCCTCGTATTCATGTCTTTGCTGGGTTTCACCAGTACTAGTTCTACCCTGCTAGGGCACTGTGCACAATGCGCCTTGTAACCTGCGTTTTCTCCTTTTCCCACAATATTTTAAACCTTTCAAAGCCAAATCTTATAATTTTAGGTACATTTTATTCGCCGTCTGCAAATGCTTCGAATTTGGACACTTCCAAACTTTTGTCGTCGGGTAAAGATTTTAACGCAGGGGTCAGGGACAAAATGACGTCGCGTTCAATTCTATAGGTTTCTGCGGGATTTTGGAAGAGTTGAAAATCCGAGAAAATGATTTATATCTTAAATCTGTTTCTGCCAAATTTCTCCCTGGCCAGTATTGGAAAAAGATAAAAACTCCGAACTTCCTGTCCAAGAAATGTCAATAAGACTCAATGGACATAAGGTTTGACATTGCTATGACAATTGCTTCCGGATGTTTCGTAACAAAGTCTGAACGAACTATAACTCTTTCAGCGCCGTGCTTTTTATATAATGATCTGGACCTCAAAGAGCAATCTACTGAATATCTGAACGAATTTTAGCACATAGTTTTGAATAAACAAGCGAAAGGTATATATCTACGATCAGAACGTACGTTCTGTGCAGTCTTATCTTAATCTATTTCGTAGGCGAAAGTTTCTCTATGGTGCTGAAAGCATTGCAGACGTTTTTTTTTTTTTTTGAGGGGGGTGGGGTTGGGGGTCCTTGTACCTTTGAGATTTTTTCCCGTTTTCAATAGTATTTTAGTTGTTATCAGGGCAACATTTTACTTTTCTGATAGTTCTATCAGTTGTAGGCTTGGATTCTGCTCCGCCCCTGCCCTCAGACCATTTTGCCGCCATATTAATCAACTCATTTTCAGACCCGATAAAAATAAATAGACTCGTCTATATTCAAAGCATTTGCAGACAACAACTCATTCGTGGATCAAGTCTTTGGATTTAGTTTAACCGGAAAAAAAAAATGGTGGAAAAGGACCAAATGCTGATTAGATATATATACAAGAAGTCTCTTAATTTGGCACTTTTGTTTTCAAACGCATTGTCTGATAAAGGTAAAAGGAAGGTAAAATATGTAAATAACATCGAAATTCATAAAATTAAGAATGGTAAAAACGCTGGATTAAATTAGCACTCTCATGGCCAAATGCAGCAGTTCGTGATTTTTTATGGGAGGGGGGCGGCGGAGAGGGGAAATATACCGCGAGTGCCAATACAGAGACTAGGCTACAGAAGGGCTGAAAAAATACGTTTCTATAGCTAATGAAACTACTTTTTGATTAATGTTCAAAATATAATTCTAGTAAAAAAAAAAAAACTTTTTGGTGTCTGAAAACAGGACCTACACATTTCCAATGCAAAGGAAAAGACTTTTTTTAAGACTGAAAAAAATACATTTTCCATTCGAACGGCGAGGCAATTCTTTTCGACTCGAAATAGACCTGCTTCCCATATAGAGAGGTATTTTAGAGACACACAATGCGATTTAATTGACTCTTTACCGCGCTTGAAAATTTTAGGGTCATCCAATATGCAAGCAGCTGCAGAGGACAAATTAAATGGGCCTAAAAATGAGGATTTCGTCTTTGAAAACTTAAAAGACAATGTAAGTAAAGTAGAAAATGCTGATCATCAGCATTCGTAACGGGTTAAATCTAAAGAAGAGACTACTTGAGGACCGAAATACATTTCTAGCGCTGAGTTGGAGACCTTGACTGCAGACTAAATGATCTCCAGAGACTCAAGATACATTTCCACTGCCAACAATGCGACTTCCTCAGGAATAAAAATACACTTCCATGGTAAGAGAAGGGACATTGTAAAATCTGAAAATACATCTCTACTGCAAACGAAGGGACTTTTAGGGCGTTGTCTCCCGCTGGGTGGCAGTTTTCAAATACATCATCTTCGAAGAATATGACATGCGCAGACAACGCTTTTAGGGATTCAAAATACATTCCGTCTGTCAGCAAGGAGACTTTTTGTGGACTGCAAAAATACAATTTCAACTTCCAACGGACAGTACTCGTACATGAAAAGAAGATACCTCTTCAGGGAGAAAAAAATGGTACCATACAAATGCCAACGGAGTGATTTGTTAAGGACTTGGAGTATATTTTTATGAATATGAACATTCTCCCTCCCCTCCACACACTTACGCAGATATTTTTTTTTTCTTAACATTTTACCAAGTAGATCTTTTTTTTCTTTTATTATTTCTGGGTTCCGTTTAAGAAATTTCTGATTGTTTCCCTTCTTATTGTTAAGTGTTGTGGACAACTGCAATTGCTACCAATAAGTGTAATTTGCTTCTTTGAATAGATATCCTTTTCGCCATTTAAAGTTCATTTCCGTCATTAAATGCAGACGACATTATCAAACGCCATGTTGAAAAGCGTAAATTACACGTACCCAAAATCACTTTACAAAGTTACACATTGCTTCTTCTGGTAAAGACTTTTGTTACATCGTCAGTGAACGAATTGCAGACTGCAAACCGAAAAGAACTTCTCAACAGACGCGAAAGACGAAATTTAAGAGAAGCAGTTTGTAACGACGATCTTAACTTTGGCGGGAACAGAAATCTCGTGGTTAGTTGCATTGCCTTCATTTTCGTCATTTTTGCTGGGTCTCTCTGCGACACTTAGGTTTGGTTTGTACATGCTTTGTATTTTCTTCATTAGTTGACCCGTATATTAAACAAAATTTTTCTCTACAGTTGGCGTTTTGATAAATTGACCCGGTTCCTCACGGTCCAACAATGAGGGTACGCAGGGAATAAATTAATTTGTTTTACTTCATTAATCTAGTATCAAGCAAAACAAATAAATTTATTCCCTGTGGGGGGTGGTCCACAAAGTTCTTTTGGCGTGGTCAAAATGGGGTGGTTTTATGAAATTTGAATCCTTTTTCTATAGATCAAGATCTAGCTGGCAAAATGTGGTCTGATCTTGATCGTTATCGTCTGATATAAAAAGAAATGAGAAATGCTATAGATCTATTTAGATTTTTTGAGTGGCCTGGTTGCATAGCAACCAGGCTCTCATTGTTATCATCCTGATTCATGGGGTGACGTAAGCATGCCTTTGGCCTTGTACTGACTTCCAGTTTGCGAGACGTTGCGTAGTTGATTTGTAATGTTGCATTATCCTCAATGCTTCTATCGTACATAATTTTCAGTTGCTAAATTTTCAGATATATCGAAGACGTCCCTTACAGCTCAAGTATTCAAATGCGTAAATATTTGAAATAATTGTCTCCTGCTCTAGGATACAAGAACACTGAACTTTCACGTTGGCATCTAGAATAATCGGTCCGTGAAAAACCGGATTTTCTTTCGAACCGGATTTCACCAAATTTTACCTCTTGATGACCTTATTTTACCCAAGTATGACAAATTTTATTGCCGTAGTGATAACTTTTGATTTGAAATGAAATATATTTATGAACAGCATAATTGTATGCTAATCTTCTGGAAAATGTCTTACTCTAACAATAATTTGTTAGGATTTTTTAGAACAACATGTAGATCAAACTCCTTTTGAAAAGATTTTTTTGACATGTGGATAAGCTATATTACATAATAAATTAGCTAAATGAGAAATCACCATGGCGAAGAATTCATTATTTGATGTGAAATATGGTCATACGAGGTGAAATACGGTTATCAAGAAATGAATTTCGGTGAAATGCAGTTCGAAGTGAATTTCGGTTTTTCCATGCACCCGAGAATAATTTGCATATCTGGATGTCATCAGGCATGTGCTTTGGAAACCCCGCTATATATACGGCAACAGTTATTAATAAAACTATTCTTTTTTCATTGGCCAAATTACCCACTTAAAGTGCATTAATTTGGTTCCAGCCCTCATACCCTTTTCTGATTTAAAATCAGTCAATGACAGAAGGAAAAGGCAATGTCGAACGGCATTGGTGCTCGGTCATAGAGGGAAATTGCGTCATAGGCTAACTTGTTCAACTGTTACAGTTTACTCTCCTAGGAAAACCTGACCCAAACTATATTAAGTATACAATAGATAAGGTTGTCTTTTTTCTCAAAGTATTTTCAAGCCAAAACATCTTTATATGCCGTTCAAAATGTGCTGAGATTCATATTACCGGTGTCTATTTATAGCAACAACCTTCACCTTCACAACACAGTTCCCCGACAAGATAATTCCCTGACACATCTGTACACTGTTTCCTGACAATTTCAGACAACTATCATGGCATGTATACATATGCAGTTTCTCTTGAACTGCAGGTGGTGTAAACTCGGATCACACTGTATGCAATGTACAGCCTGATCTTCTGACTCTCATCGATTTTGAGGAACCTTAGATAGTACTTTTATGATGGGGTATAATTATTTCTTTCAGTTTCTTTTTTACTTGATTTCTGACAACTCTTTAATTTGCAATATTTCATATTTCAGTGATAGATTAACATGTTATTATAGCTCTGAAATGTCACATATTTCCAGAAGCTCGAATCATTATATTTTTAACGGTTTTGTGTGTGTTTGCCTGATGTAGTTTAGGATAAGACTGCCATCTACGGACGGTGCGGACGCCAACCAGATGATTTTGTTGCCAAATGTTTATAAGATATATAGAATAACAGGTACAAATTACCTAATCACAAAACATGTGTTATCAATAAATATCCTTAATTTTCAATGATTACCAACAATAACTGTTAATGATAGTAATAGGTACATGTAGTTTGACTTAGAACAAAAGTGTTTGGGAACTGCCTCTAAAAAAAATTGTCATCCAGGAACTGGCTTGTCAGGGAAAGTTCTATGTTTATTCCACCTTCCACGCACTCATCACAACTCAGCCGATTCCGTACCTAGTAACCTACATCTAACCTCGTCTGTAACAAAGGGATTTCCATACTGAAATACTCCTTGTCACATGATCTTAAACAGTTGGTATAGCAGCTAACTATGGTTGAAGGTCACAGGAGGCATTTTATTTTTGCATTTTTTTCGCCACTTAGAGTAAAAAGCCACGTCCTTTTGACTTTTATTTACTAAAAAATCAACCCCCTCCTCCGAAAAAGGGGTGTGTGTGTCAAAATCTGGTTTAATGCCCTTTAAACTTTCAAACAACTATGCAACAGGCGACTCTCAGGACTATCAGTCCTTTGATATCACTTATTTTCAGGAAAGAAATCGGAGAGAGAGAGGGAGGGCGAGTGATAGGAACCACAGGTGAAGGGTGAGCAAAAGTGTCTCAGTTTCACTGGCACTGTGGATGAAGATGTTTTACACAAAACTCAACAAACTTTTAAGAATATAATTCTATTTTCTCACTTGACAAAAGTATTCATAAAATGTGTGTTTCTGTCTAAAAGGTATGGCCATGCATGCTAACCCTTTCCACAACATATGGCATTATTAGACTATTCTTATTTGGGAACTTCTTTGGATGAAAATTTAGATTTCGCTAAATTTGAAGTATACCGTTTGGGTAAGAGTGAAGAAATCATTGTGGAAAAGGAAGAACATGCTTATGGTCGATGTAATAGGCTGCAGGTACATGTATGTCAAAAGTGGATTTTAAAAAAAGCAAAAATCGAAAACGAAAGTAGTTCCGTATCTATCGTCACGTGAAAAGGCTCTGAAGTATGTAATATGAAAGTATGCAATATGAAAAAAATATTACATTCTTTCGTTCTTTGTAAAGTAATGGCGGAACAATATCATAGTATGCAATAAAATGGCTTTGTCTAATATTATGCACGTTGCACATTATCTGCATACGAGTATAGTACTTTCTAAAATTTAAAACAAAAGAGGCCGGTTAGAAGTGTTCAGTATTGTGTTGCGTATTATTTTATGAAATACTTTATAAAATTTAAAACAATGTGGCCCGTTAGAAGATTTGGCGATTATAGATCACTGTGTTATAATCCTTTAGATTTAAAACAAAATGAAAAGGAACACATATTCATTATCTCCACTTACAGATGTCCATTAGATTCTTCAGTGCATTTCCCTTTTTTTTTTCAAATCTTAAAATAAATTGTTATTGCTGCGAGGTATGTTCTTCGTACGGAATTATTAGAGTACGACACATATCAATAGCAGTTGCAATAAAATCATTTTTTGTGTTTTAGCAGAATAAATCAACCTTTTTTTCTTTGCCATTGATAAGATAACTGCAGCTTGGCGTGCAGATTTTATATCGACCTTTGCAGTTAATGATTGCATACAGATGTAGCTGATCGTACAGTCAATGTTTTGATAGTGCCCCAATAAAAGTTGTATAATTTCAAAAGGAAAAACACTGAGTAATATTACTGATATTTGTAAGTGAAGTTGAATGATTTCTCTATCTGTGTGCATAATCAGAAAGTGGTTTAAGGTCTCCTAAGAGGAAGAGAAAGCAAAGGTTTAGCGGACAAGGCAACCGTCAGCGACAAAAACCAGTGATTCGGCATTACTGTGCGAAAATGGCAGGTTTTAGCCTACGTCCAAGATCGCAGTACCTGCGAGTTGAAAAATATCTTAGCTTTCAAATGATGTACATCTGATGAGTTTCTGTCAAATAGAATTCCCTTGCGAGCAAGTTTGCAACCTTGTTTACTGCAGCTAACTGATTTTGGGTGTACAGTGACTGCAGCTTCCGATTTGCGATACTGTACGTTGGTCCTTAGTGTGATTTGACATCTGCAAATGCTTTCAAATTCGACAAGTCTAACATTTTGTTGTTATTAAAGTGTAGTGTCTGTGGTCGTGCATTAGAGCGTTGACCCCGTAACCAAAAGGTCGTGAGATCGATACCCGGGACCGGGTGTCAACTTTAGGACTGGCCCACACATTCTGTGCAGTTTCCAGGATGCAGAATCGAGAGATACAAGTAAAAGTTGCAAGAACTTGTTTCTCAATCAGTGTTAAATATGTATGTTTAAAACTTGACTAAAAGTAAAGAGATACAGACAAATAGCTTTAAATGAGATGTGATCGAGCGTTGGATTAAACGTAAAAAATTGGTCTGAAAATTATTTTCACACATGTAATGATAAGTAAAGAGGCGGTATGTATTCGGAAAGAAATCAGAGCCCTCGTCAGCTATTGAAAAGTAGTACAATCATTGAATGCCTCCGTCGAGTACAAGCATCCGAAAGTATGGGCGGGAAGCATCCCTACTCTCAAAAAGGGAGAAAGGAAAAGAACACACACACAAAGTTCAAGCAATTCCATATTCTGCCGAAAAAGTGGGCCACCGACGACGGCCTTGAAAATTTGAACAGATACAGAATAAAATACGGGGTGACAGAACTGATACAGCTCAACAACTACCTTTTATGTCTTTTTTCACCAAGTTGAACAGCATTCGACATGTATAAATTGAATTTTAGCCTTAGTAGTGATATCAGGTGTTCATCCTAGTTATAATATATAACGTTTGTGAAAAAAAAATCAAGTCCCTGTGATAGTTTTAACACTTTATTACACAATCCCGAGTTTAAACGATCCTTAGAAAAAGAAGCCTTATAAAAAAAATAGTGGGGAAAAGGAGAAAATGCTGGTATTCAGCATTTTCTCCTTTTGCCACAATGCTTCCTACCCAGTCAAAGATAATACCATCGTTTGAGCCACGTTTGATTTGTCGTCTGCAAAATGCTTTCAATCTGGACAAGTCTACTTTTTTGTCGTCTGGTAACGAGTTAACCAAAGTTATTTCCCTTACTTACGTCGTCGAAATAAGCGCCAGAGGCACAGGGGAGAACCAACATTCATGTGTGCACGTGCGTAAATTCTGTGTTGCACACGAGTTCAGATTTCCTTTATTCGCATTCCCGCCTTTGCCTTCACATCGAGAAGACGTGATGACAAACTGATAACCGTGACCATCGCTAGATTCAGTTGCCATCCTTTTTATGATCAACATTCATCATCTTGGTAAGCAGTCTATATTATATTCTTTATGTATATCCTGAACGATTGTCTGGCCACGCTTTACATTTCACCTGATTGCTCAGCAGATCACCAGGTTGCTTAAGATTCAGGTCGGTAGAAGTGTGCTTCAAACAAGAGAGAGAGAGAAACGTTTTAGAAATAGAAACAAATAAGAAATATCCAAATCTATTCGTTTGTATTTTTGGAGACTTTGTTTCGAAAAGATCAATGTAGCATGGTAATTGCGACTTGTGATTGATTTTAGTTCTTTGTTGCATTTACACGTAGTTCTTCTGTGATCTCGTCTTTCGGTATTTTTTCTTGAAGATGCTGCTTTTATTCATGTATATTTTGGGTGGTGCTACTATATGTTTTGCTACAAAGTTTCCCCTATGGTAGACATTGGAATCAAAAGTATGACAGTGAAAACAGTGAGAAAAGGAAAAACTGCTGTGTGTGAGGAACGGTCTTGTCGGCTGTATAGGTGCGTTACTGAGACGTTCAAGTTACTGATGTGAATATTTTAACCCGTAGGCTGACAAGCATGACTCAGGGCGCTTTCGCGGACCATGTAGATCAAGATCAGACTGCACACTTTGTGAGTCTGATCTTTGATCTACACTGTCTGATGGGGTATTGTAAAAGTGTGACCACTTAAATCTGTACCAAAAGATAAAATTCTAGACATGTCAAAATTCAAAGCATTCACAGACAACAAATAAATCGTGGTAAACATGATGGAATTCACATCGAAAGGAAAGAAAAACATTTGGGGGAAAAGGAGAAATTGCTGGAGGGTCATAGAGAACTCAATGCATGTTTTCCCTGCATAGTTTTTCATCTACCACTTAAAATACCAAAGGACTCAACTTTGGATTAGACCAAATTAAAAGCATTTGCAGATGACATGTTTCTTGGTGTATGTTGTTTAAAGGTGTTTTCAACATTATTTCAGTTATATCACGGCGGCCAGTGCACTTATCCATGCTTTCCTGGAGTTTCTTTTACCAGTACTCCGCACAATATTCTTTCCAAGCCACATAACCATTGTCGAAACAATGGTCAGCGGTGAGAGAGGAATGAATCCTGTCGCGATGGCTATCATTAGTCCTTGGAAAGAAATTGGCAAAGCTGGGGATCGAACCAGTGACCTCCTGTTCTCAGTCCTGTACACTACCAACTGAGCCAAGGGGGCTTGGCTTACATGTTTCTAAAGTAATACTATGGTATTTGATAGGTTAGAAAACTGTGGTGGAAGGAGAAATGCTGGTTACTAGCATTTTCTCCTTTTCCCACAATGAATAAAACCATCATATTTTTCAGGGCTATTAAAAGACTGGATTGTGTGGTAAAGGTTTAAACTTTAAACTCTTAAATGAAATGAAGTTTTCCACCTAAAAGTAAAAAGCCATATATTTCAAAGTTGATTTCATTGGCAAGAAATTATTTTATCTAACAGTGTAGATCAGAGATCGTACTGCACATTTTGTGCAATCTTATCTATATCTTCTCTGTAAAAGCATCTCGAGTTGCATTTAGCAACCTAAGGGTTATAATTAGGAATTCAGAGTTATAAAAAGCCTCTCTCTGTTCCACATGCTACCTGTTCCAGTCCATTCTTGTCGGTTTTAGGCTGACCCTTATCATGTGACTGCTCGACATTCAGATAACAAAATGGTGCTTAAACAAGAGCAAAACCGTTAATTCACAATAAATGAGGTAAGTCTCTTATTAATTTGCAATCTCTCAAGATTGTGTACCAGAATGAGCAATGTAGCATGGTAAATGCAATGACATTTCCTTTTGCAACAAAATTTTTGGACATGCCCAAATTGAAAGTCATTTCAAAGGGGGGAGACCAATATTGATACTGATCCCAATTCAAAGCTGTTGCAGACAGCTAATTAAATATGGCTCATTTGATGAAATCTGTCTCTGAAAGGGAAGAAAACACTGTGGGAAATGGAGAAAATGCTGGTACAATGTTTTCAAAAGCATTCCATGTAAGTCTCAATTAAAATCAGAATTGTGTGATAAAGTAAAGATTACTAGTTCAAAGTAATAAAAAGCCTCTTTCTGTTCCATAGGCTGCCTGTTCCAGTCCATTTGTCTACTGGGTTTTAGACTCACCCTTATCATGTGATCACTTGACATTCAGATGGCAAAATGGTGCTTAAACATGAGAAAAACTGTTGATTCAGAAAAATGAGGTAAGTCTCTTATTCATATGCACTTTGCTGAGGCCTGTGTGCCTGAATGAGGAATGAAGCATGGTAATTGCAAATCACAATTTGTTTTGTGACAGAAATTTAGACATGCCCAAATTGAAAGTCATTGCAGGCCACAAATTAACCCTTTACCCGATGACAATATTTTAGACTGGTCCAAATTCAAAGCATTTGCAAACAACAAACGTGGTTCAAACAACTGAATTTGTTTCTTAAAGGAGAGACAACATTGTGGGAAAAGGAGAAAATTCTGCTTTTCCCCCAATGCTAAAAGCCTTCTTCCTCATGGTGGCTGACACTTGGGATTTACAACACCATCTTTGTTCATCTCTCCCTGACTTTGCCCCTTCAATTTTCTTGTGAATTTGCTGCTGTAATTCACATACATGTATATCTTAAACAGTATTGCTACTTTTGTGCAACAAAGTTTCCCTCGAAATACATCAATTGAAAGCATTATTTAAATAGAAAAAATGCTTGATGTGAGCTAAGGATCATGTAAAGCCTTGTTACCAGGAAAACTTCGAGAAACTTCCGTTCCTGGAGTAAATATTTCATGATGTTAAGTCTTTACCAAACAACAATATTGCAGACCAGTCCAAATTCGAAGTTGTTTGCAGGGGGTTAATTACATGTGGCTCAATTGATGAAATTTGTCTGTGAAAGGAAGAAAACATTGTGGTTTCCAGCATTTTCTCCTTTTCCCACAATATTTTCTATGTTGCTTCATGTGTCGACAACTTACCTCGTATACTGTCTAGAGGCCACATTTTCAGTGCGAAATTCATGAGACTTGGAATGTTTGTCTTGATGATATCTTACTCAAGTATGAAAATGGGTCACCTCTGATCAAAATCTAGGTCACTAGGTCATATCTTTGATAATTTTTGTGTACAATCTTAGAGGCCACATTTTCAGTCCAGTACCCTGAAAGTTGGTCAGAATGTTTGTTTTGATGATATGGTGGACAAGTTTGAAAATGGGCCATACCGGATCAAAATAGATCACTTGGTTAAATCTTGGATAAATTTTGTGTCTGTATATAGGCCAACTTTTCAATCCAGTACTCATGAAAAGTGGTAAAAATGTTTGTCTTGATGATTTCTTTGATGAGTTTTAGGGTCAAAAACAAGGTCATCGTATTAAATCTTTGAAAAATGTTCTGTATGCTCTAGAGGTCACATGTTCAGTCTCTAGGGGCCTCATTTGTTAGTCCAATACTCATGGCAGTTGGTCAGAATGTTTTGTCCTGATGATATTCAGAGCGAGTTGAAAATAGGTCATGTCAAGTAGAAAAGTTGGTTACTGGGCCAAATCTTGGGAAAACCTTTTTTATCCTGAAGAATCTGAATTTCAGTCCAATGCTCATGAAAGTTAGAATGTTTGTCTTGATGATATCTTTGATGAGTATGAAAATGGGTCACATTGGAAGAAAACTAGGTCACTGAGACAAATCTTTGAAAAAACTTGTGTACCCTCTAGAGGCCACATTTTCAGACCAATACCCATGAAAGTTTGTTAGAATGCTTGTCATGTTTTATCTTGAAAGATATTGGAAATGGGTCATGTTTGGTCAAAAGGCTCAGGCGACTTCAGGGCCATGATGGCCCTCCTATTATGTCAAAGCATTCATCTGAAAATGTCTTAGTGGATGGGAAAAATCACAGCTTGGCAATCACTATACATGTATATCACACACATTTCTACATCATTTATGACTGTAAATGTCCAAAGAGGTTTTGGCCAAAAATTTGTTGACTTCTTACCTATAACATGCACGTTTTGAGCTCTTGACAAAGATTTTCAATTGAACAGATAATAAAAAGGCAACACTTTGATACTTTAAATTTTCTGCTAGAAATGGGTCAGGAAACAAATATTAATTTCTTGCCCAATGGTCTAGGGGTCAGTGTGCTAGTAAGAATATCACCTGCTTAAGACTTAATGATATCTCTTTAAGTATAAGTCATTTAAGACCATTTTCAAAATAGTAATAAATTCATCTCTTGACATTAGCATACAAATCATAGGGATCTAAGATGTCAAGAACTAGCCTGAAATTTTATCCAAGGTTCTGACTTTTAAAATTGTTGGTCTGAGTCTAGTCCAAATATAGGTTTGACTCCTGGAAATTTTGGCTTGGATGTCAAGTTTCAGAGTCTTGTGGGAAAAAAAAGGTCCAGCTATAAAGCACAGCATGTAGATTTTCAAAGTTTTAGATTTGTAACCAGTATTCAAAATATTTCCTTAGCTGAATTGTTGAGAATGACTTCAAGTTTTAAAAAACAGACGAATCCTTTAAAAAAGCACCATATCTTTCAAATTAGTAGGTTTACAGTGATACACTTTGACGTATCCAATCATAATGTTTGTCTCATAGACACACATTAACTATAAACATCTTTGAGGGTTAGTAAATCAAAGGGATTTGTCATTAATCACCAAGATACTACAAACATGCATTATTTGATGTTAACCCTTAACCTGCTAAAGAAGTGAAATGAAACTTTCACGCCAAAAGTAAAAACCCAAATCTTGCTGTTTGACCGATATTTTTCGGGAAAAGTATCTCTTTATGGGACAATGAAGATCCAAGATCACACATCACATTCTGTGCAGTCAGATCTTGATCTACACTGTCGGTAAAAGGTCAGTGAGTTGCACTTAACAGCTTAAGGGTTAAGGATCTTAAATCCAAGAAAAATGAAGACACATTTTTTTTGCAATGCTTTTTTTTTCTCCTGTTATTTTATTACCTGTGTTTTTTTTTTCTCGTTGTCTTATTACTTGTATCTTTTCTCCTGTTCTTTTATTCAAACTTGTATTTTTGCCTACTGTTATTTTATTACTTGTATTTTTTTCTCCTATTATTTCATTACTTCTATTTTTTTCTCCTGTTATTTTATTGCCTGTATCTTTTTTTTCCTGTTGTTTTATTCATACTTGTATTTATACTGATTATAACCCTTTCCCAAACAACAAATTTTCCTCATCCATTTTCAAAATTTTTGTTGATGGAAAATTCAAAGTGGGTACAAATGGACTTAAGTTCTCTGATAGGGTAGAAAAGATTCAGGAAAGGAGAAAATGCTGGTTTCCAGCATTTGTCTCTTTTTCCCAAAATGTTTTCAAAATTGTTTTCCCTCAGAGTTGTTAATTCTAAGGATTGTTTGGTAAAGGGTTAAGTAAAACAAATTTTGAATGATTTTAATTTTTCACTTTTTTTCCCCCACTGTCTTCGATGTTCAAATTTTTTAAAACACAAAAACTGCACTGTATCATCTTTGAATACTTATATGTAGATGCATGATAATTAACCAAAGTTGTCAATATGCCACAAAAAATTCATTCATTCATTCATTCATTCATTCAGACAGACAATGAATTATAAGTTGAATATGTTGAAGTAAATTCTTATATGGCTTGAATAATGTGAACTAAATGCTTTGACTAAACCTTAAGCGGAAAAAGATTGTATGAATGAAAAACAAATTAACATTTGTAAAACTGCTCAGAACTAAGGTTATCTTTGCCCAATGGGTGATTTCCTTTCACTGGTTAGTATCCAGGAAATAAAGAAAAATAAACAGAGCAGAGTTGATTACTGGGTGGAATCCAGGAAAAACGGCTGTCTTGTGCACAACAGTTTTAGATTTAGAAGAAAGAGAGAAATAAACAAACAAAAATTATTATAAACTGTACCAATGACAGGTCAAAGCAATCCAGAAAGGTTGATGATCTATTCAGGCACAGAAAATGGTAGGAAATTCATCCTATCAGAGAAACACCACAGTTCCTTGTAGACCTTTTATCATAAGTCTGTAAATATTTTACTATCCTTAAATGGTTTGGAGGGTTAGATTCCCACCAGTATGTCATAGTTAGATTATTGGTAGACAAGATATATGTTAGATTCCTGGTTTGGGTCCAGGAAACATTCTTCTTTGGTACAACTTCTACCTCTGAACTTCTACTTCTGATAAGTATTAGGTTTTATCTAGGGTCTATGTCAGTGAGCCAAGTACTGGTTTGGTTCAAGGTTAATGGCAGGTTGATTATAAACACACCATTGTCTACAATTAAGGAGCTGATGCTGTCACCAATGATGGATCAAGGCAAGCTAGAAAGGTTTGTTGGTCTATTCAGGGGCAGCTGTGTTTCTTGCGCAAAGTCAACCTTATGCAATTGAGCTTTTTTGCAGAAGACTTAAGTAACAAAAACAGTGACATACATTTGTTCAAGACCAGGATGATTTGCAGAAGTTACATCAATAGATTAAATTCACTCTATTATACCACTATAGGCAATATAAGTAGCATTTACCATTAGAAAATAATCATGCCATGGACTCTCAAACAGCTATGGGGTGAATTTTAAGTTTAAAATTAATTCCAGAGCTGACTACATTTTTTTTTTTTAAAAGTCCACTTCAAAAAAGGCTTCATGTCACACTACTCTAAGGTGTCATTCTATTCACTTACCTCTCTTCACCATACATGCATTGTGCAATGACAAGAATCTAAACTCTTAAAGAACATTATTTTCTAACACCCATGTAAATGAAGATCAGACTGCAAAAAGTATGCTGTCTGATCTTTTACACTATGCAGACATACTGGCCAATTTAACACTTATCCTTCCGAATTTAAATTGTTGATCATTACAAAAATAATTTTTGTTTTAAGATTACTGGCTTTGAATGGGGTTTATAGGACCGTAACCAATAAGAGGGCAGAGGACAGTGTAGAGCAAGATCAGGCTGCAAATACATGCAGGCTGATCTTTCTTTACACTCTCTGCAAAATACATCTATGATAAAAAATGGTAGGATTAGAGTTAATCGGCCTTGAAATGATTACTTTTCTGGCCCTTTTTGCCTAAAAATATCTACTTGTTGGGCACTTTAAGAATTTTACCAAATATAAATGAAAACCTTCTGGATATGTAAATTTGAGCCATGCTTTGGCAGAAGAGGGCTTAATGGAAATCCATGATGCATTATGGCAAGCAAGTGATCACATAGTTATGGCTTCATAAAATCCATTTAGCCTTATGATTGATAGAATCTAGAGGAAATTGGCCAATTAACAGCAAAAAGTTTTGACCAATGTCAGCCTGCACGGACTGTGCATGCTAGCAACAGTTGATACTTTTTGCAGGTGCAAGAGACGCCCTCCTTTTCACAGAGCATGGCTCAGTTTTATTTACATTTATAATTTTTGCATTTTTCTTACTTTTGAATATATATATTTTTTTTAAGTTTAAAACTAAGAGAAATTTACAGATATAAGATGTCTTTTATTATGGAAAGAAGACCCAAATATGTTGATGTCAAGGGTGCTCATGCAAAAATATTTCACAAATAATAGACAATGTAGATCTAAATCAGTCTGCTCCTGATAAGCTATCTGATCTTGATCTACACTGTTGGTAAAAGGCAGTTTAATTTTAATCTTCATGACCTGTGTAATAAATATGTAAATATTTGCTTTGCACTCCATTGGCCACTTGGCTGTTCCCCAGTACAGTAGGTTTCAATTTTGTGTGGTCTGACTGTCTCGAAAACCATCTTTTGCAGCCAAATGCTTCGCATTACATTAACCCTTTACCACACAATCCAGACTTTTAACAACCCTGAGGAAAAAGCCTTTTGAAAACATTGTTGGAAAAGGAGAAAATGCTGATAACCAGCATTTCTCCTTTTCCTACAATGTTTTTTACTCTTCCCAACACAAATTTCAATTTCTGAATAACATTTATTTTGTCGTCTGCTGAAGCGTTCCATTTGGAATGGTCTAAAATTTTGTCATTTGGTAGAGAGTTAACAGGACCATTGACTGTAAACCAGCTTTGGGGCAATTTTATGTTAAAAGATTAAATCCAGGGTCTGTATTCACTATTCACCAACCATTCTTAAGAGTATTCTTAGTCTTACTCTTGAAGAATTTCTAAATTTGAAAGTAACACAACTTCTGATCAGCAAAAACATCTGGTGTAGCGATGGTTTAGCCAATCAGAAGTTGTGTTTCTGTTAAGTTTAGAAAATTTTGGAGAATAAGCATTCTTAAGAATGGTTGGTGAATACAGACCCAGGGCTGATAATGGAGTGGGCCCTTTTCTTCTTCCCATTCACTTAAGACTTCAGATCACACCATACAGTTCGGCATGCCTCCCATTCCATTCGAGTTGTTCCATGTAAGCTTTCATAAATGAGAGATCAAATCCATTTTTTGTATCATTAAGATTCTATGTAATTCAGTAATCCCTGTTGGTTTAAAAACGTCTCAAAGGTGTTCCTTGGGAAAAGATTTTAGATTTAAATTGGGAATCAATATGAAACAGATATTGAGGCTATGATTTAACCCTTTCCCAAACAAGCCCTGGTTTTCACGTGTCTGCAGTACAAGTCTTTTGAAAACACTGTGGGAAAAGGAGAAATTGCTCGTAACAAGTAATTTCTCCTTTTTCCCACAGTGTTTTCTACCCTTTTTGAGACCTTTCTGCCATTTTCATCAAATTTAAAACTGTTGTCTGCAAACTCTTTCAATTTGGACCAGTCCAAAATTTGTCGTTTGGGAAAGGGTTAAGACAGGTGCTTTTAAAAGATTTGTTTGCTTGGTTTGTATATGTTTGCATTTGTCCGATTTTAAAAACTTATACTTCATGCATAATCAGCTTTAGAATATTTTGAATACCAACATCTCTATTACTTTTTTCCTGTGAAATTCAGTTCATCCAGACTCGGTATTTAGTTTCAATTTACAGCAGTTTAGTGCTTAAATGCTAAACATGTCCTTAATACATCAGCATAATACTTGTCATTCTATTGTTATGGTCAAAGAAGACAGTTGGTTTCCATATGCATTAAATGTCATCAATTAAAAGCACAATAGTGACATAAAGTAAACAATATTGGTGTTGAAATACAATTTTAGCAGGATGGTTGTATTCGTTAATTATATGTGTGTCTGTAAAAGAGTTGAATATTATGTTGGGTTTTTTTTTTGTTTCTTTCTCAAATTTCTCAATTAAATGGATGTATGCATATATCCCAATTTGATGGATTAATGCATCAATATGAGTTGAATGTTTAGTATATAGTAAGGTTTCTATCATTCAATTTTTTGTTCAAGAACTTTACCACTCATGTCATCAAAAAAAAGAAATGGTTTCTGCTTCTAAGTTCTGGAAATCTTCTTGGCAAAGCACTCTTTGTTAGAGTTTGTTGATGTTTGATATGAATGATACTTGATTAGACCTGCTTGCAGTTACTGCCATCATCTCTGCATTTGAAAAAGATATGACTGGATTTTGTTTAGGCAGTGGGAGTTGGCTATTTTCCTGTGAAAGTTCTGTCAGTGCTAATTAAATCCCTGGCACATTTGAAAGGAAGTAGAGTGATACAGGGCCATCATGGCCCTCTTGTTTCATTTTCCACAATGTTTGCTTTGCTATGACTGACAAATTTCATAAGCTAGTAACATTTACTTTGCTGTCTGCGAATACTTTGCATTAAAGGGAATTTTTCTGGCAAAACCTCTCACCTCTGTTGCATGTGAGAAAAGTAGTCAATGGCTTGGAAAGAAAGTTGTGTCAGTACTGGTGTGGGAAAGCCAAGAACACATGCATAAGTGCACTGACTGCCATGATCTGACCTAAGCTGTTAAAACCATGTTACACTCAAATATAAAGAAACAATAATGTGGAATTCACAAAACGGACATCACTTGTTTATTTCTGAAGAACGTGCAGGCCTGATAAGCCCCACTATGCTACAAAATTAACATACTGCAATGTGCAATGGCTTGGTCACCCTTCCAGGCATTAACCACAATGCACATTGCTTGGCTTCCACAGAGAGATATACGCTAAACCGCATCGCTGTAAAAGCTAGCTGTACATTAAGGCAGGTTTGAAGTGTTTATATATCTAATGTCTCTCTGTGACATTACTCTCCCCTATGAGAAGTCTCGACCCTGAGACTTTTATACAAATAAACCTGGGGATTATATATATGGAAGGGGATATCTGCCAATTCAGTCATTATTCATGATGAGACTTTCATTATTCCTGATGAAATTTTCAACTATGTTTTACAATTTTAACGTTGACTTGCAATTACATTTTGCCTATTATATTGTCTATGTTGACATTTAAATTACTTTTTTTGTTACTTCATTTTACAACAAACTATTTTTGATCTAATTCTATCATTTTTAATTCTTCATTTAACCCTTCCTAATATATTTGAGACATTTAATTTCATATCAACATTCTTAACACAACGAAAAAGATCGATGTTTAAATTATAAATTATCAACCAAAAGAGTTTTACTAAAAATCATTTCAAAAGTTTCAATTTCCAATTTATAATGACAACAAGGACAAGTAAAAGACAAACGATGAAATTGAATTCTTCTTTGCGCTGAAATTTGGCCCTTCTTAAATATGGGAGGTAACTCTTAAAAAAACGACTGCTCCCCTGAATGGTGCTACGCTATATTTTTCCCAAGGAAACAAGTCCCCCTGTAAGCAGATGCGTAGTATAAAGGTCAGTGGTGGTATGAATCACTTTGACAGAGAGGTAAAATACCGGCAGGCGTGTAGGTTTTTCGGCCAGCAGGGTCGCAATTTTTTGCGACTTACGCCACTTTCAAATACTTAAATCTAAGACCATACTTAAGTTAGCCCACTTTCAATTAGTGGGTTATGATCAGTATAGCTGGAAGTTTGTGTGTGCCAAATTTGAAGCAATTAAATTTGACAGTTACTTCCCATTGACCGGGTCGCACCTCCGACATTTGGGTTTGAAAACGGATTTTTTTGGGGGGAGGGGGGGTAGTCGAAACCCATCAATTTGGGTATCAAAATGTTCGTCTTGATCCCCTGAGTCCACCTATGTCAAAGAGGAAGAGATTGGTGCATATATGAGCAATCTACACTATCCAGAAGGATCATAAAAGAAAGAAAAATAATTAAAGACAGACTTTCTGTAGGTGCAGTCTGATCTTGCGCTGCACTTTCATTCAGTAAAGAGTGGAGTATAAGGTCCGACTGCATGTATGTGCAGTCTGATCTTAGACTGCACTCTCCACAAACACCATAAGAAAAATGTTGAAAGATATTGAAGGTTCGAGCTTTAGAACAAGACTGAATGTATGTGCAGTCTGATCTTGGGCTGCACTTTCATTCAGTAAAGAGTGGAGTGTAAGGTCGGACTGCATGTACGTACAGTCTGATCTTAGGCTGCACTCTCCACAAACACCATAAGAAAAATGTTGAAAAGATATTGAAGGTTGGAGCTTTAGAACAAGACTGCATGTATGTGCAGTCTAATCTTGGGCTGCACTCCCATTCAGTAAAGAGTGGAGTATAAGATCAGACTGCATGTTTTTGCATTTTGCTCTAAGGCTGCAATTTTCAGTGTCATGAAGTGAACAAAATGTTGAAAAAGTTTGTCCTTTGAAAGAGGATGGGTAACCGTAGAAGAGAATAAGATCAGACTGCATATAAGAGCAGTCTGATCTTGACCTGCACTATGTTCAAAGATCATGAAGGAAAGAAAAATAAGTAAAGACAGACTGACTAAGTGGGGCTGCACTTTCATTCAGTAAAGAGTGGAGTATCAGGTCAGAATGCATGAATATGTAGTCTGATCTTAGGCTGCACTCTCCACAAACAGCATCAGAAAAATGTTGTAAAGATATATTGAAGAATGGAACTTTAGAATAGACTGCATGTAGTCCAGTCTGATCTTTGGCTGCATTCTTATTCAGTTAAGAGAGGAGGTTAAGATCAGCCTGCATGTTTGTGCAGTCTGATCTTCAACTTCAGTCTTCAATAACATGAAGGGAACCAAATGTTGAAAAGATTTGTCCTTTGAAAGGATATAGTCCTTTGAAAGAAGATGGGAAGCTGTAGAAGAGAGTGTAGGTTAAGATCAGCATATATGAGCAGTCTGATCTTGGCCCACACTATCTGCCCTCTATTCTTCTAAGTATATAGCTGGAATGGTCTAAAATTTGTCGTTCCAGTCTGATCTCAATCAGTTAGGACTGGAGGTTAAGATCAGCCTGCATTTTTGTGCAGTCTGATCTCAGACTGCACTCTTCAATAACATAAAGAGAACCACATCTAGACAAGATTTGTCCTTTCAAAGAAGATGGGTTAGGAGAGACTGCAGATTAAGATAAGACTACATATATGAGCAGTGTGATCTTGGGCTGCACTGTCTACAAAGATAATGAACGAAAGAAAAATAAGTAAAGACAGACTGCTTGTAGGTGCAGTCTGATCTTAAGCTGTATTCTTATACAGTAAGGAGAGGAGGTTAAGATCAGCCTGCCTGTTTGTGCAGTCTGATCTTAGGCTGCACTCTACACAAACACCATTAGAAAAATGTTGGAGACATATCAATAAATAAAAGACCAAAGACACAACTTCATCTTTTTAAGCAATGGCTTTACTCTCCAAACAGAAGAAGAAATGTGTCGGCTATGGGTTTATATTCTCCTGTTAAAAAAGGTATCCGGTAGATTTAAGCCCCGCCCAAAAGGAGGGATTTTGTTCGCTACCCTCTATTCTTCTAAGTATATTGCTGGAATGGTCTAAAATTTGTCGTTCCAGTCTGATCTTGGGCTGCACTGTCTGCATTCTCATTAAGTGAAGAGTGGAGGTTTAGATCAGCCTGCATGTTTGTGCAGTCTGATCTTAGACTTCAGTCTTCAATAACATGAAGAAAACCAGTATGTTGAAAAGATTTGTCCTTTGAAAGAAGACGTGTTAGGGTCAGGAGGGAGTGCAGATTAAGATAAGACTGCATATATCAGCAGTCTGATCTTTGGCAACCCTATCTACCTTCTATTCTTCTGAGTATATTGCTGGAATGGTCTACAATTTGTCGTACCAGTTAGATCTTGGGCTGCACTATCAGCCTTCTCATTCAGTTAAGAGTAGAGGTTAAGATCAGCTTGCATGTTTGTGCAGTCTGATCTTACATTGCAAGAATAAAAAGAAAATTAAAAACTATTAAACAGCCTTTATTTGCTGAAAATTAACATTCTCTTCATAACTTTTTACCAGATTAACCCTTTACCACACAGTCACGACTTTTAACGACCCTGAGAGAGAAGCCTTTTGAAAACATTGTGGGAAAAGGAGAAAATGCTGGTAACCAGCATTTTCTCCTTTTCCCACAGAGTGTTCTACTATTCTCATACTTTTAATGACCCTGAGAGAGAAGCCTTTTGAAAACACTGTGGGAAAAGAAGAAAATGCTGGTAACCAGCTGCAGGTAACCAGCATTTTCTCCTTTTCCCACAATGTTTTCTACCCTTCTCAAACTTTTAATTACCCTGAGAGAGAAGCCTTTTGAAAACATTGTTGGAAAAGGAGAAAATGCTGGTAACCAGCTGCTGGTAACCAGCATTTTCTCCTTTTCCCTAAATGTTTTGTACCCTTCTCAAAACACATTTTAAATTTTCAGCCTTTGACTATCAGACATATTAAGACTTGTTAGGGTTTTTCTTTGACTATCAGACATTTTAGATTTTTTTTTAAATAGACTATCAGAAATTTTAGTGTTTTTTCTCAAGCACACATTTTAGAGTCTTGTTTTGACTATCACACATTTTAGAGTCTTGTTTTGACTAGTAGTTTATCACACACTTTAGAGTCTTGTTTTGACTAGTAGTTTATCACACATTTTATAGTCTTGTTTTGACTAGAAGTTTCTTGTGTTTTTTTTTTTTTCTGTCGTTCAGTCATAGGCCATTGTCTTAAGCGTCAGTCTTTTAGTCTGTCTGTTTTGGTCTGTTTGAATATTTTATTAAGTTCCTAATTTTGTCCACAATCTGTTTTGCAGTCAGCTGTCCATAATGCGTCGGTCGTTTAGTCATAAGGTATTTGACTTTCTTCATTGTCGGTGGCTCTCCTGTCCTAATGTAAATGTCAAAGTCCTGTCTAATAATATCAGTCATATCCTGGGTCATAAATTGTAGTTTTCTCTGCCTCATCTGCTCTAGCACCTCACCCTGCTGAGCCTGGACCCTAGCCTGTTCCTGCCTCCTGAACTCATACTCATCCATTTCCCTTCTAAACTGAATTTGTTCCTCTGATGGTCTACGGTCCAGGCTCTGCAGGAAGGGTGAGAGAGATGGGGTCGAGACCGTCAAACCATCATGTTCGTCCGTCGTCAGGCATGCGTCAAACTGGTTTGCAATCAGGGCAAGCACCAGTGTCAGGAAGTCCATCTGCTTGTTGGAGGCCCCCAAGTCAATCAAGTTCAGCACCATGCTAACTATGTCCATTCATGATAAGTAGAAGGCTTCCGTCATCATCTTATGTTTTCTGTCAGTCTCGTCTGCCTGGGCCCGTCTCAGTATCCGAGACTGGTCCAGGTCAGTCACAAAGGTCAAAACTGTCTTATAAAAGTCCGTCCTCTTCTCTGGTAATTCTAGTCTTGAGAGCAACCTTTGCGTCAGTCCGGAATTGTCACCGAAATTAGAACCGTCCGTCACATTCATCTTCGTGGAAGTCTGATTTGGGCCTGGGGTCTCGTACGTCACAGTCTGGTTCGAGGAAGTGTCACTGTGAGACGGGCTCGTCGGGGTCGGGTCAGTCACAGTCAGGCTCCACGGGTTCTTGTCAGTGTCTGTTGCCGTCCTTGAGACCTTCTGTGCGCCCCCGTAGAAGTCCTGTATTTTCGTTACTGTCCGGATGGAGGTCCCAATCTTGTGTATTAGTCTGTAGTGTGCGTCTGCCGTCGTCTGTCTATGGCAGAGTAGTTCTGCCAGGTCATCGGCGATCAGAGGGTCGTGCTGTTGCATGTCGGTCGTCAGTCCTTTCCTGTTGATGGTACAGGAAAACCGTCAGTACTAAGAGCATCTGCTAGCAGTCCATGCTCGATTTAGACATCGGTTGACCGATGAACTGCTAGCAAATGCTCTCCCTCTGTTTGTGAACAGTCGGTCAGTGTCCGGGTGTAGCTGTGTCTGAAGGTCCTAAAGTCATCGGTATAAGGCCTCAGATACCGTGACCACCTCAGAGCCCGCGGTAGCTGAGGTCTTGTGCATTATAACCAGGATGCGGAAGAACGTCCTGTCATCTTTCGTCTCTTCCGTCGCCTCTTCTAAGGCTGTCAGCGTCATGTTGGTAACGACGGACGGCTTGCATCCGTTGACGACATAATAAAAGAGAGAATAAGCGCAAAATAAGAAAATATGCGCATGCATTTATTAAACGGAGCCGGGGGTTTTTTTCGCACTCGATTTTTCGCTGATATTTTAAACCACGATGCGAAAAATCCAATTTTCCCGTTTTCTATCTATAACTTGCGTAAATTCGTTTTAAATTTTTTTCTTTTATCCCCATCAGCTCCGCCATGACTTCCTCCCTCGCTCCGCTCTGTCGTTCGTCAAGCCTTCGCAGAAGTCCCCCTTTTTTCAAATTGTATCCCCTAATTCAGAAGCCCCCGGTTTACTCGGCGCCCTCAGTTTTCTCAGTTTTCTCAGTTTTCATAAAAATATAAAATTATAAATTATAAATTAGAGGGGGGGGGGAAATTCTCGAAGGAGACCATGGAAGAGCGAAGCGATGGAATGGTTGAGTGAGTGATTGATTGATTAATAGGAGGAAAATATAAAAAATACGAAAAATTCGCCTTTATTAATAAATGCATGCGCATATTTTCTTATTTTGCGCTTATTCTCTCTTTTATTATGTCGTCGGTTGATTTAAAAAAATTTTTCTGCATTCGCATTTTTCCGCATTCGCATTTTGCACATATAGCTATATGTACAATTTTTTATAAAAAAAATGAAAAAAAAATAAAAAAATATTATATTGCATATATAAAAATGGAAATAATAAATGAAATAGGTAATCTAAAAATAAATAATATAGAGGGTAAACGAAGAAAGGAGTTAGTTAAAAAATATTTTATATTATGGAAACATAAAATTGATATAATAAAATTTGAAAGGAGAAAACAAAAATATAATTGTTATGACAAAGAAAAAGATGTATTTTATGATTATTCTATAATATATGATGAAAATAGTATTAAACCGCGTGAAGAATTTTTTACTCATAACTCTATAACTTGGTTTGAATCACTAAATAAAAATGAAAGGGAACAAGTAGAGAGAAGATATAAAGAAAGAAACTTTTTAAAAAAAATTATGAAAATTATAAATGTAGATTTTAGGTGTGATGTAGAAAACAATCCATATATAGTATATAGCAAAAGTGAAGAAGGGGAAATATATTGTTTAGATTTTTCTTTATTACATTCTAATTCAGTTATAATACGTATAGATAAACCAAATAAAAAGGTGCATTTATTTTTTACAAATTATGTAAATAGTAGTATATTTTCACATGAAGGGGAAGGTGGCGTAGAAAGGGATGCCTTTTTAACTTTTTCTTTCAACGAACTAAAATATTATTAAGTAATTAACAATGTTTATATATTCTCATATATATACATTAATTCAAAACTAGCGGTTCCCCTCCTTCTCTTAGATGACGAGCACTAAAACTTGCTATACTATGAGTAAGACACGTAGCAAATAATGCTCTTATCTCGTTTTCTCCAATTTCATAAATATTTTTTCTTTCTCTATTCAATAGATACCTACAACTATTATTTTCCACTATCTCGTATATATCCACTTTAAACCATTCGTAAACTTTCCTTTTTAAAACTTCTACTGCTTCCTGTATTACATGATTGTATACATTCTCTTCTTGTTCTTTGAAGATTTCTTTTAAAAATTCATCGCTCAATATTTTACTTGTTTCCATTATTTTTTTATATTTTTTTTTATTTAATGTTTTTTTATTCTTCTTCTTCATCTGTATAATAACCAATCGGCAGTGTATTTATTCCATCTTCCAATACAACCCTAACATCCTGAGTTGGATTTAATGCTATTTTCTTTAAATCCTCTGTATATATCTCGTGATTCTCACTTCTAAAATTCATATAACTTACATGTTTTTCTTCATTATTGAAAATACAGTTTATATAATCATCAAAACAGATATCCCCGGTTTTTAAACACGCTTCAACGACTCCTTTTAATTTTGTCGTTTCTTTTATTTCTCCTTCTTTATCTACCCTGTATGCATAAGATTTTGAACAAGTAGAGGCATAATCTTTTATTGGTACCCCTTTTGTTTCATCCTTAAAAAATCCTAGTCTGTTTTTATTTTTCATTGAATGGAGTGGGTGATTTTCCGGATATTTCCAAGTATCAAAACATGTATTTATATCTTCTTTCATTTCCTCATATATATCTTCACTCTGTATATCTAAAATAAAACTGTCGGTATCCGTATATAACAATTTTACACGATCCCCAAATTTCGGTTTTAAATAATCATAAAATAACTGGTACATCTTCAGCTTTGATAATTCCAAAACACAAAAGCCTATAAATATTGGCTTATTCCCACATACTAAAGTTTTTTTTCTTGTCACGGCTACCAGATCCTCAGAAAAAACTTTATAATCTATATACTCCGGCGACATTAATAATTTTTGTGCTCTCTTCTCTGTGTTTATAATTTCCACATTACTCCGTTTTCTCGGGTTTTCTATTGTTTTCCCATATATAGCATTATTACA
Source organism: Tridacna gigas (assembly GCA_945859785.2). Taxonomy (NCBI): domain Eukaryota; kingdom Metazoa; phylum Mollusca; class Bivalvia; order Cardiida; family Cardiidae; genus Tridacna; species Tridacna gigas. The sequence goes on from OX244034.2 coordinate 53,955,926, forward strand.
AAGTTTAAAAAAGTTTTGTTTTGTCTCATCTTTTGTTTCTGATCTTTTAATTGAATTATTAGTTATATACGGCTCGAGCCATTTAGAAACTTTGAAGACATAACCCCGGTGTATCTTTTTTATCTTCACTCCCAGTTTTTCATAATATTTTAATAACTCACTATACACCAAATATTTTTTTTTATTTTTCAAGTTGGCGACTAGTTTGGTAACTCCATTAATTTTTAAATGTTCAGGCATCGGTGGATATTCTTTTAATTCGTCCTTTTTATCTTTCGGTATCTCTAAATCACATACTAAAGCACAGTGAAATTTTCTCCATTTTTTAAATTCATTTTTTGTAAGTTTTCGCTCGATTTCATAAGGTAATAATTCACTCATCGCCTCTCCGTATAGATTATTTTTATCAATGTAAAATATGTAATTACTCGGCTTTTTCGGGTCATAATCACTTAAATATTTATTATTAGCCTTCGCATATCTACATACACTCATAGAGATACCCCCTCTTATCCCATTTTCAAAATCCTCGTATATCTCCCTATTTGTTATTAATCGGATTTTCTGTCCTGTGAATTTTAACATATTATTCCATGAAGCGCCCGGGGTTGTATATCCATAAAAGAAAGGATCCAATCCATACGTTTCTTTATTCGTTTTTCTCAGGTTCTCCATAACATCGGCTAAAAGTAAAACGTCAAGTTCACAATAACTTTTTTGATAATCATTTAATGTTTTACAACCGAAAGCATCCCAGGCATTTAAAGCGTGTTTATATTCTTCCTCTGTTATCCCCCTTTTTTCTAATTTAGAATAGAATTTTTCTATAGGGGGTAACACAGGCAATTTTGTTTTTTCGTAATCATTCATAAATTCATACGGATAGATGCCCTTTTTTAATAAAAGATTTAATGGAATATTAGGGAAATTTAAAGGAGTATAATAAAACTGGTCCGTTTTTGTTTCTTTTACTAACTTGGATAAAGAGGAAGAGAAAAATTTAAAACTATCTAAAAATCTTATTTCATGTATTTTATTGTTTACATAACAATATTTACTGAAAGATATATATTTTTCATCAGAAGAAGGCAAAACAGTCATACGTCCTTTATACTCTGCTAGTTTAATTATGAATAAATGGCTATCATATCCACTTAAATTATGACATAATACGGGGGTCAGACTGCCTACTTTTCCATTATTGACAAACTGAGAATTGGCCCTTACTATTTCTGTTATTAAAGTTTGAACAAACAATCCGGCGGTATCTTCATTTTTTCTTTTAATAACATGAGAGAATAAACGGGATTTATAAATTTGTTCATCTGTCGAGACGATAAAAAAAGACCAGGCAGAGGGAATGTGTTTATTAACTCGGTTTCCTTTTTCGTTTTCTTCGACTAAAAAACTCTCAAAATCAAAGTATACCGTAATATTTGGGGGTTTCACTGTCTTCGGTTTAAATTCTATAAATTCCTTTTCGCTTCCTTCTTCCGGCAGTTCTAATAAAGTTGTATCATTACATTTTTCTTCATGTTTTCCTAATTTTTCTGGTTCTTTAAATGATCTCTGGCATTTATAACAAAAATGTACTTTTCCGTTTGAATTAGATAATTGAGAAGATAGAAGACGGGATAAATCAGGAATTAAATAATAATGATTTTCATAATACAATAAATAAATTGGCTCGCCTTTTTTTGATTCATCAAATATTACCGGTGTTCTTTTGTTTATACTATCAACACCGAATATTATTAAATGGATATGTGGGTTTTTATCTTGGAACTTTTCTAAATCTGAGGATGATGTAGGAAAACCGACGCCCGTAAAATCTGCGTATTTATTCGGTTCTTCCTTAAATATCTTTATTAAATCTTTTGTAACTCTTCCTTTGTCTTTTTCTCTCGGATTAAAATGTCTCATGATACACCAATAAAAACATCTATTATCCCCCGATATTATACATATTACAGCTTTTTTTACCATTATCCAATTCGGCAGTTTACAATCCCCACAGCCCCCTCTAAATCCTATATACTTTCCATAATTTATACATACTTTTTCAAAACTCTTAAACGTCCAACCTGAGCCTTCAAAACTTTTAGCATAAAAATTATTTAATATCTCTTGGAACATTTCATTAAAAACTTTTTCTTTGTTGTTCCATGCTAATAATTTATGAGGTTTACTTTTAAAATAAAAAATCCTTTCATTTTGTCCATCTGTCATTTTTGCCGAAGCGCATAAAATAGCTTTCGTGTTAGCATTCTTTTTTAATGATTCTAAAGCTAAGGATTTATTATTTTTTAAAAAGCTTTCCATACTCAGAATATTAAAACGTCTAGGTGGATTTAGTTCTATTTGTTTAAAATAACCGTTTAAAGCGATGTGTTTAAGAGTGAATGAAGATTTTTCTTTTAAAAATTGTTTTTGTTTTATTATTCCCGACCCCCCTGATTTTCTACTTACCCTTAAAAAGTTATTTTTAAGGTCGAAATTATAAAACTGGCTCATTTTTTCTTTTATTTAAGTAAAAAATTCTTAATTAAAAAATAATAATAATGCCGAGAAAACATAATAATAGAGATAATAGAGAACGACAATCAACTCCCGATACGGAAAATCTCACAACTGAACAGATTGAACGTATTGAACAAGTAGAAAAGGAAGCTGAAGAAATAAATCCTATAACCCCCCTTTTTCCTTCAGTTTCTATTGGTTCCGAAAGTTCCATTAAAGGGGAAAAGAAGACAGATAAAATTTATTTTACTGATATTAAACAAAATAAAAAGAGTGGGATATTTACTAATGTAGTATCTAGAACTCCAATGAATAAATCAACACTTTTAACATTTGGTGTTAATAAGTATATTAATATAGAGTATAATGATATGTTCAGAGAAATTATAGGCGGTCTTCTTGAAAGAATTGATTCGGATAGTATGGATCAACTAGCTGAAAGTTACCAAGTAGAAAATATTTTAAATACTTATGAAAGTCAGGGTTTTGTAAAATGTAAAATAGATCTCGAAAGATTTAATGATTCGTTTTTTTCACAATTAAACGAAGATAAAACTTTAAGACCAATTGATAACGCCGATTTTCTCTATGATAAAATCAATAAGGGAGTATATACTTTAAAAATATCTGGATTTTGGAGAAAGGAAAGCGAAATTAACGGAAGACTACAAACTACTCATAGTGGAGTAACAATAAAAGTATTGGGTGTTTTGGTTCATAGTTATACGAATAGTGAAGTTGAAGAACAGGCTTATGAAGATGAACTTTATAGGCAATTGAGAGAAGATAGTATTTCACTATTTAAAGAGTAATTAATTTATTAATAAGGTTGTTATATGTGTTCCTCCTGTTATATATACATTTAATAAAAACGGATGTCTGTACCACTACTCATTTTTTTAAAATATACAAAAGTATTTTAAAAAAGTATTTTAATTAAAAAAAAATATAATATATATATAAAAAAAGGGGGTGGGATACGTTTCGGATGGGGTGGTGTTATTATTATTTATTTTATTATTACCTATTATTTTCCATACTATTTTATTATATTACCAAAAACATCAGGTAATATAATATATACATATACATACATACATACATTATTTTTTTTAATTTTCTATAAATTGCTGTGTTACCGGTTCATATATTGGCACATAAAACCTGGCGAATCCATGTCTATATTTTCCTTGATCTCTCGGACTTGATCTATCGATAACAGCAAAACTGTAAGGTTCCGCCCAGCATGTATATAAAAAATGTTTAAATTCTTCTAATGTCATATCTCTGCTCGCATAATCTGTATATATATTCATAATATCCCTATCTGGTAAATCAAATAAAATAATAAAATTTGAATTTCCCCTTATAGTATGCCGTGGCAAACTAAAAAAAGACTGAGATAAATAAAAACAGTCTGTATTACTATGTCTCCCTCTTGTATAATATTTTTCGGGGGCGTCTTGTTTTTCTTTTAACAGATCGTCAAAAATCATTAAGTTTTTATTTTTATTACTCAAATCCCGAGGATCCGGGACTTCTTCATCTGTCTCACTAAAACACGGAGTTATTTTTATCCCCCTTTTCCCTTGTTTTTCTTTTGCTTCTTTAATTAAATCATTTATGTTTATATCTCTGTTTTCAATGTCCGCCATGTTTTCAAATAATCCGTCTATAGTTTCTTTAAATAATCCTGACTCTAGGGCGTTTCTTAATAATGTATATTCTGGCTGTTGTTTCATTGACTTACCGAAAATATATAAATGGTCGTAATCAAGCCAGCCAGGACGAAGTAAAAGATTTAAAAGAGTTGTTGTTTTTCCACACCCACTTTCTCCTATTATTAAACCTCTTATACTTTTAGGTAACATCGGATTATTCTTTCTTTTTGTCTTATTGAGGTTACAACTGTAATTTTTAATTTCCATTATTTCTTATTTTAGAAAATAAAAAACTAAAATAAGAAATTTTTTAATCTTCTTCTTCTTTATATGCTATTAATTCTTCTACTGTATATAAACTTTCATCAAAAACATTTTTTAAATCACGCCATACTATATTATAATAATAAGTTGAAGAATAGTCTTCGGGTTCTATATCATCTTCTTCTTTTAATAAATCTTCTACTGTTTGACTATCTATCATATCATCCCTATTAAGTGGCAAATTATAGTATTTACTTGATAATTTACGATAAAATTCTTCCATTTTTTTATAAGCATAATAACAATCTTCGATTTCTTCCTTGTTTTCCTCATCTATATCATTAAAAAAAGCCTCATTTGTTGTTTCTTTCATTTGTCTTTCGGCTATATTCAATTCCTCACACATATTATTAAAAAATCTATCTACTTTTTCATTTACTGCGTTTTTATTTTTATTTTCCCCTGTCATTTTTTATTATTTTATTTTTTCTTAATTAAACGATTTTTTTTTTAAATAATAAATAAATATGACTTTAATATACTGTGTAAAATGTCGAAAAAAGACAGATACAAAAAATGAAACACAAACGACAGTGAAAAACGGGAGACCCGCCCTTATAGGTACCTGTACAAATTGCGGAACTAAAAAAACCCAATTTTTACCCGGTTCATCGGGTAGTGGAACAAATAGTGGAGCGAGTAAAAAAAAAAAGGGCAAGGGTATCATAAATGATTTTATAAATAATCTTCCAGTAGAAATGCATTTACCCGGTTATAATTTTTGCGGTCCAGGTACAAAATTAAATAAACGATTAAATACAGATCTAACTCCTAAATCTTGGTCTAAACCTATTAATCGCGTTGATGAAGCTTGTTATAAACACGATATAGGTTATATGAAACATACAGATACAGCTACACGTAATATTCTAGATTCAGAAATGTTAAAAGAACTAAAAGGTATTTATAATCCAACAATACGAGAAAAACTAGCAAGAGGTTTTATATATCCAATAATTGGACTTAAAAAACGTTTTGGTATGGGAATTGATGGAAATAATGGAACAATTAAAAAAAAAAGTCCCCGGTGCCATTGAGTAAAGAACTCCACAGACCTGTAAGGCGAAATTTTCCAACTCGTCGTGTAGTAGTAAAAAATATAGATGATACTTGGGCAGCCGATTTAATGTTTATGCCTAAAAAGTTAAAAACTGGGGAAGCAAAAGGACAGGAAGAAATAGAAGAACGGCAAGCTGAAAAAAACATACAGCCACAACAAACGGCCAGTGAAAAACAGATAGATAATTTAAATAACTTTTTAGTTGTTGTAGATGTTTTCAGTAGATACGCATGGATTCGTCAAATACCCGATAAAAAAGTTAATACTGTAGTAAAGGCATTTGAGGATATTTTTAAAACATCAAATAGAAAACCCAAAAAATTATGGACGGATAGAGGGGGCGAGTTTATCGGCTTGATAGATAAAAAAGAAGAAAAACCTAAAACAGATTTTCAGTGTCCTCATTGTAGAGAATATTTAAAAAATCAAAGTGGGTTAACACAGCATATAAACAGATTTTGCCCCGTTTTGTTTCCGGATAAATCCAAAGAAGAAAGAACGAGATTAAAGGGGGATATTGAAATGTATCATTCAGAAGGACAGAGTAAAACATCATTAGCTGAGAGTTTTATTAAAACGATAAAAAATAAAATAGGTCGGTGGATGACAGATAATAATACAACTGATTATTTACCTCATCTCCAATATTTAGTTGATCAGTATAATAAAACTCCTCATTCAGTTTTTAAACATCAATATTCACCGATAAAAGCAAGTGATCCTAAAAATGAAGAAAAGATTTATAAAGAATTTTTTGAACATGCCAAACCGAGAAAACCAAAAGAAGACCGAACAACCCAGAAAGAAGATATAGAAAAGGGGGACCTGGTTCGAATAGCAAGAATAAAGGCCGTCGGATTTGAAAAAGGTTTTACTCCTAATTGGACGAAAGAATTATTTAAAATTCGTGAAGTCAAAAATACCGATCCGCCAACATATTATTTAAGTGATGCTAACGATCACCACATTTTGGGAGCCTTTTATAGACCCGAAATACAAAAATCACGTTTTAATTTTCAAGAATGGATGGGATATAATCAACCGAGAATAAAAGAAAACGCCAGAAGAGGAATGGAAGCGGTACAAAAAGAAGCGATACGACAAAAGGAGAAGAAACAAAGACAAAGAGAAAGAAACCGAGGCAATGCCGAAAGTTTAAGGAAAAAACAATCTGCCAAAGGTTTAGAGGTTTCCAATACTGTAAAAAATCTTCCTATAAAATCCTTAACTAACTTTGAGATAGAAGATATATGTAAAAATCTCCCGGGTTGGCGCGGTGTGTTTTCTCGTGATTCTTTACCTAACAATCCCCGAAATTATGAAAGTGGAATTTTAAATCTCGATGACAGCGAAGGACCCGGTACACATTGGACTTGTTGGCATCGAAACAAAAAACTTAAATTTTATTTTGATAGTTATGGATTACCTCCTCCTCTTGAGTTTCAGAAATATATGAAAAGTCCGATTTTGTATTCATCCGATCAAATACAAAACCCCGGTACCGTGATATGTGGACATCTATGTATTCATGTATTAGAGAAATTAAACGAGGGTTATCACATCCAACCCGTAGTAAATCATTTAATGAATTTAAAATAAAAAAATTTTATATAAAATATAAATAATGAGTTATCCAGTTACAAAATTTGGAAAAATAGAAAAAGAAATTTTAGATATAGAGGCAGAAATTGTTTCATTGCCTTTTATCGCTGATAATTTTTTAAGTAAAGAAGGAGGGGAAATTACAGGAGCAATTGATATGACAGGGCAACCTATTAAAAATCTTCCTGATCCTGTAGATGGACAAGATGCGGCAACTAAAAATTATATCGACAGCAGCCAAGGACACAGTTTTTTTAGAAGATTACCTGGGAATGGATATGCGGCTGTAAAAGATTTAGATATGAATGAAAACAGACTACTTAATTTAGGAATGCCAACAGATAACCGAGAGGCAGCTAATAAATTATATACAGATATTACATCGAATGATGTAAAACAGAGTTTAGAAGGACATAATCCTTTTTATCTCAATACGGATAAATACAAAGCAAAAGGGAGTATCGATATGTTAAATTTTAAAATTGAGGGACTCCCGATGCCTGTAGAAGATAAGGAAGCGGCCAATAAAATTTATGTTGATACATTAATAGAAGATAGAAGGCGAAAGTTGGATGTAAACAATCCTTTTAGTTTTGATAATGGGGAATATGGGGCAAAAAACAAGATTAACATGAAAGGAAACAAAATAGAAAATGTAGGATTCCCAGATTTACCGGAAGATGTGGCAACCGTCGGTTATGTAGATGAAGCTAATGTATGGGAACGTAAAAACGGGGGATTCATTGCTAAGGATCATATATATTTGGGTAAAAAGAAATTAGGGGGATTAAAAGACCCGATAGCAAATGGGGAAGCTACAAATAAAAAATATGTTGACGAAAAAATAAAAAAAGCATCGGAGGATGTTAAAAAAGAAATTAAAAGGGATATTAATATTCCTGAATTCAAAGATTTAATTTCCATTCCTAAAAATACGTTTATAATTCAAGCAATTGCAAAAGGACCATTTTATGAAAATGAAACTCCCTTTTTCTTTGTTAATGCGGGGTATGCTGTTGATTTAAATGCTTTATCAGATCCGGAAAAGAAAAGACTTTCATTTTACTATTTTCCTTTTAATGGAAGGATAATAGGGTATTTTATGGAAGTAATAGGTTATGTTTACCCTTTTGATTTTACACTTGAAATTTATGAAAAACCAGAAGTTAAAAACTTTGATGTAGAAATAACTGACAAAGATAGATCTTTTGGGATAGATCAAGTGCAATATAAAAAATTAGAATCAATAGACTTCAGTGAAACAATAAATCCCTTAACAGGAGAAGAATATTCTGGTGCCGAATTACTTTTTAAACTTGCTCCCATGTGTGTTAAAAAAAGATTAGATATGCCCATAGATTTTAACTCTTGTCAGAGTCTTTCTATTAAAATGAAAAAAACAGATGTTCAAGAAAAAGGGGGATTTGTAACTCTTTCTTTTTTTCTCGAGTTTGATGATGGAGAAATAGTTAATACAGACCTCGAAAGTATTTTAGAAAGAAAGATAGAAGAAAAAACGGCCAATCTTCAACCTGTACAACCCATCGGAGTTGATCCCGCGGAATTAGACAAAATAAAAACGGATCTTGAGAAAAACCAAGCTTTTAATACGAGAAACCAAAAAACTTTTAATGCTCGGGGAAATATCAACATGAAACAAAAATCAATACGAAATATTCCCGATCCTGTAGAGGTTACCGATGTTGTAAGTAAGGGGTATGTTGATGAAATGAAAGAATTTTTTGAAGATCGAATTAAAGAAGTAGAAGATGAAGCGAAGGAAGCAAAAGAAGCAGCTGACCGTGTCTCAAGATTACAATCAGGAGGCGGAGCTGGAAACGCTAACGCAAATGGAAACGGTGCCGATTTTGGGGATATGAAAGGTAAAAAATTAATAAATGTGGGAGATCCGGAAAATCCTGGAGATGGAACAAATAAAAAATATGTAGATCAAAAGACTCCGTTTACTAAAACTAATGGATATTATACAACGACTCATGGGATTAATATGGATTCAAAGAAGATTACAAATTTGGGAGTGCCAACGGGGGAAGGGGATGCGAGCAATAAAAAATATGTAGATGATAGTATTAATAATATAGAAACTGGCTTTCTTAGAAGGAATGGTGGATTTATGGCGTTGGATGCAGTAGATATGAATACAAATAGGATTAAAAATATTGGAGCTCCGTTGGTTTATGATGATGCTGTTACAAAGAAATATGTGGATGAAAAAGTTAAACAGACGGAAGAACAAGCAAAAACAAACAATGAAGAGATTATAAAGCTTAAAGCGGAGGATGGAAAAAGGAAAACAGAAACGGATAGAATCAGAGTTTTGGTGAATAATAAAATTAAAGAAGTAGAAGAAAAAGAAGAAGAAATTAAAAATTATTTAACAAAAGAAAGAATCTTTAAATTTTTAGGAACCAGTATAATTTTAGTTAGAGGAGAGGCGGAAGGTCCAATTGTAGGAAAAGATACATTGGAAAACGCAAACAGACGAGAGTTTCTTGTAGATGGGGGATTTAATGCTCTTGATAATGAAGGAAATATTATAAGACCAACACTAATTTATTTTGGAAAATATGAAGGGGGAATAAGAGAAGTATATGATCCTTCTCATAATGCTCAAATTAAAAACCCACGGTTTTTAATACCTTTTCCCATGACTTTATTAAGTTATTCTTTTTTATTTGATGCAACCGCCCATGCAGCTGTACAACAAAAAGAAAAATTTAAATTGAAAATTAATATAGATAATGAACAAAACGTAAGTGATTTTGATTTTGAAACAGTAGAGGGAAGAGATGGTTTAATAAATTGTAAAGATTTTACTGCAATAAAAAAATATAAAAATTGTAAATCTTTGTTTTTAAGTTTTAATTCATCTCATCCTTTAGTATTTAGGTTTTTTATAACTATTGCTATTCAAATACACTTTTCTAATTATGAAGAAGATCATTTACCCGAAGACTTTGACATTTAAAAACAATAATATATAACCTTTCTATAGGTTACATATTACAATATTTTTAATTTACTCATATAACTATATGTACAATTTTACAAAAAAATATTTATATTTACTCATATAGAGCTATATGTACAATTTTACAAATACTTTAATCTTCCTTTTCCTTTACTCCCTCCTCTATAACACTACAAAAATTATACTTCTTTATAAATTCTTCTTTTAACATATTTACTACATCTTCTATCAAATGTATCCTCTGCTCTCTTTTGTCATCCCCATCTTCTACAAAAAAATATACTTCAACATCCGGAAAATAGAAATGATTTAGAATATTAAAAAGTTTCTCTGTCTTTTCTATTAGTTGTGTTTCACTCTCATCGAACAAAAATACATCATCGTATCTATGTATATATTGATTTTGTACAACCAGACAACTGACCCACATATTAAACGTTTTTTCTTCTTCCTTCCTCTTACTCCATTCATACATCAAAAAAGACTTAATCCTTTCTTGGTACATTTCGGCACATTCGTACGTTACCATGGGACACGTTCTAAACTTATACTTCAATCTAGTGTATGTTTCCCCGATTTCATTTTCTACTTTCTTCGAATGAATAAACTTATTATCTATGACACTTAAAATTTCTGTTTTCATATTTTATTAAAAAATTTTTCTTTTAATATAATTTTTTTCTCTACATACTGGACAATTAGAAGATGAAAATAATTCATCACATTCTTCACATATACAGAGATGGCCACAATTACAAAAAAGAATTTTAGGATAATTGTTTAAACATATAACACACTGAGATTGTTTAAAAACTTGTTTTCCATTTTTCCCTCCTCTTTTAAGATCTTTGTTTTCACTTTCTAATTTTTGTTTTTTGTTTATTAAATTATTAATCTCATTATCTTTTAATACTATTATTTTTCCATATAACCCTAATTTATTAATATAAAAACTTTTATCTTGTTCTAATGTCTCAATACTCATTTTTATTATTTATTATTTTTTATTTTCTATTAATAAGCAAATTTCAATAATAAAAATGACATCATTACAATTGATTTTATCAGACACAAAAACAAATTTTAAAACAAATTTAAATCCCTCTATTAATTTAAACACTCCATGTGAAATTGCTCTTATCAATCTTGAAACTTATTATTCTATTCCAAATATTACAGGAAAAAATAATTTAATTATTATTGGAATAGAGGCAAAGCCACATGATAAGTATTTTTATATATATATTCCTACAGGGAGTTATAATCTAACTGATATAAATGATGCTATTCAAAGAGAATTAAAAAAATTGTATCTTGATAGCCCAAGTACTTATAATTTTTTTACTGATGAAAATGATGAGGAAAATGTTGTTATGTTAACCCCGGATGTAAATCAACTAAAAACTATAATGACTATTAAAAAGGGTTATCTTGTAGATTTTAAACCTCATACAATCGGCGGCAAGCCTGTAGGACAGATTAATAAAATTTTGGGGTTTAACAATATATTGTATAAATCTGGTATACATTATAGCGAACATATAGTAAATATTCTTCCGGTAAATTCTATTTTAGTTAATTTGGATATAGCAAGTGGATCTTATGTAAAGGGAAATATAGGAAATACAGTTTATAGTTTTTTTCCTAATGTAAACCCTGGACATAAAATAATAGAACGCCCCCCTTATCCCATTTATTTACCTCTACTAATGAAAGAAATACATGCTGTTCGTGTCACTTTAACTGATCAAGATGGAGAATTAATAAATCTTAGAGGAGAAAATTTGACTCTTAGATTTCATATTAGGGATAAAAAAATTCATTAATAAATGTCATTAAATATTGGAAAAAACAAACGGGAGGGAATAGGTATGATTAATTGTACTAATTACTTCTGGGGAGGTAGTAATATATTAGAATTTAGCCCAGAAGAATTAGGTGAAGCAGGAAAACGACGACAAAAAAGAGAAAGAGAAAAAAAAAAGAAAAAATTAAAAAAAGAAATTGAGGAATTTACAGAAGAATTTAATAATGCGAAAACAAAAGAAGAAGCAGAAGAAATACGGAGGAAATCACAAGAGAAATTGGGGTTTTTACCTTCAGCTGCAGTCAATCCTTTATTACCACGAGAAAAAACACTGGAAGACTATTTAAAAATTTACAATAATGCGAAAACAAAAGAAGAAGCAGAAAAAATTAAAAAAGATTTTATAAATGATGGATTGGTTAGTAAAGATGATTTTTTTTTGTATGGTAAAAATCGATTTATAGAAGGTGAAAAATCACAAGATGAAATAGAGAAAGAAAAAAGGGAAGAAGTATTCAGAAACAAAAAAAAAACAGAAGAAAGATTTTATAAAGAACAAATAGAAGAAATGAAAAATGCAAAAACACGAGAAGAAGTAGAAGATATAATAGAAAAAATAAAAAATAGATTTGGATATAGTGTGTATATACCGCGTCATCCTTTAGAAAATCCACATAGATACACTTTCCCATACAGAGAAGACCCAAACAGTCCATTTTTTCAAAAACCAAGAAATTAATAATATTTAAACGTTTAAATCATATTAAAAAACTATGACAAAAACAAATTATATAGAGACAAAAATAACTCTAACTGAACAACAAAAAAAGAAAATTGCAGCGGCTCATAAAAATAAAACAGATGTAGTTTTAAGTTTGAAGCCGTCTAATGTTGGTGACGACGGGACACTTTTTCTCACTCAATCACAAATAAATAAAGTAGATAAGGCTTTTAGTGCTAATAAGGGAGTAAATATTAAACTTTCACAGGCACAAATAAGATATAATGTAAAACACGGGGGACAATTGGCTTCTATTGCGGCGCGTGCTCTTCCCTATATTTTACCAGTCGCTAAAAAGGTACTACCCGCCCTAGGATTGGGTGCTCTTTCTGGATTGGCAGATAAGGCTGTTAAATCTATTTTTGGTGATGGTATGTATATTAGTAAAAATGGAAATACGGCGAGTGTTCAAAGTGATGGAGAAGGATTATATATTAGAGCGGTTCCTGAAAAATTCGATGGTGACGGTATGTTTCTTGTTCAAAATGGGCATATTCAGGATGGATCCGGTCTTTTATCAAATATCCCAATATTGGGTCCACTTCTTAAATCTATTTTTTAGTTTTAATAAAGGATGACATACTCAAAAAGAATTTATTGGAAACCCGAAGAAGGATTAAAATATCCTCCATTAAAAAAATCTGGTACTACTTGGCTTATTTATACTCAGTCTGCTTTAAAACTGGAACCTCTTGAAAAAAAGACGATTGGATTAAATTTTGGATTTATGCAAGCCGACGGAATGATTATAGTGATACCCACAGACGAAATAAAAAAAAATCTGGAATTTAAATCTCCATTTTATTGTGAGCCGAAGATAGAGAATATTAAAACGGTTTTATATAATTTTGCCAAAACAACGGTATTTATTCCAGAGTGTACCCCGTTGTGTTTTGTAAAATTTTTAAAGGTTTAAATAATTAAATTCTTTTATAAAATGACAGAGATAAAAGAAGAAAGCAGACATAGTAGTTTATATCCAAATATAATAAACACAAATCCCGATCCGTCGGCTCCTGTTGCTATTATAGAAATGCAGGATTCGGGGCAGAGTTTCAGATTAACTAAAATTTCAGATGTACAGAAGTTTTTAGAGGAGGAGATACGAGATAGGGGGCGACTCGAAAAAAAGTTTATGAAATATACTAATGTTGGTGATGGAGTAGAGGCTGCTTTAGGTATCGCAACTTTAGGACTAGGAGCCGGGGGAGTCGCATTACTGTCTACTATTGTGGCTATCCCAGTTACGTTAGCTCTTGAAGCGTGCGCCCTAGTCTCAGGATTAGCTGCAGTATCACTTAAATTTTTTACGAGAAGAACCAGAACAAAAGCTGAAAAGCACGGAGAAATAAAGCATCTGGCGACTTCAAAGTTGAATACTGTTAATTCCCATATATCACACGCTATAAATGATAATAAAATTTCACATGAAGAATTCTCTTTAATTATGGAAGAATTAGAGAAGTACAAGGAGCTTAAAAACGAAGTAAGAACAAAGACCAACAAGAAGAAAAAGGAACAAGAAAAAAACGATTTGATAGAAAGGGGAAAGAGGGAAGCCCGGGAAGAATTCCGCCGATTGGTAGAAAGAAACCAGCCAGCTCAACCCTTTTAAATTTTAAAGTTCCAAAATTTTCTTTTAGTTGTTCTTGTGTATGTAGTAATATGGGGGAATCGGATGCGAAGTTTCAGATTATATAAAAATAAAATGTATTAAGTAATTTCTTAATATATTTTAAGTATCAAAAGACTTTAAAAAATGTCGTTCTATACAATACAATCTCCTGGAAACAGGAATGAAGAAGTAAAAAAGTATTTAGAGCTAAAAAATTATTTACGAAGTAGAGATAGTGCAGAACAAATGGGAGAACTAACGAGAATGGATGAGTTAGCCAAATTTTTTAAACCTGTTAGTCAACCTATAAGTAGATTAAGTGAAAAGGTGGAAACATTACCAAAAACACTAAGTAGAGCGTTTCCTTCTCTTCCGAGTTCTCCATCTCTTCCTGCCATTGAAGATAGTAAAAAAGTAGAGGTCGCCGGAGATCCTGAATTATCTAAATATATGGAAGAATTAACAAGAAATAAACTAAAATCTTTAATAAATATTAATAAGGGTGTATTAAATATCGATGGAAAACCATTGACAATTAAAAAAGATAATATAGAATTTGAGGGAAAAAGTTATAAAAGGACTCCTGAATTATTGGATTTAATATTTTCAGATAAACCAAAACAAGAGAGTATAGATGATAAAGATGCCAAAAATGATTATGGTGAAATGTTAACAAAAACAGGAGTTCTAAAGGCGAGAAAAGGAAAAGGAGCAAATAGACAACTTCAGAGTACCTATAAATGGAGAGCGGTACTTAGAGACATATATGAAAAACAAAAAGGAAAGGGGAACCTCGGAGGTGATTGGTGGAGTAAATGGCACGGATACAATAAAGACGGTGTAGGAGGAGATAAATTCAGTATTTTACAACGTGATGGAATGGGTCATAAAACCGGAGGAAATAATAAAACTGTATTTCTTTCATCTGATCCTGAAGCTCTGGCTGATAGATTAACTTTATTATGTGGTAGTGCAAAAGCAGGAAATAATGGCGTCAGAAATGAAATGGTAGAAATATGTAAGGAATTAATAAGAATGAAAATAATGACGCAGAGGGAAAAACAGCAAATTTTACGGCATATTAAAACATAAAAAAATATAAATAAATAACAATATGATAGTAAAACACAGAGGATTATCTAAAAGATATATAAAAGGAGGAGCAAACTGGTTAACTCCAATATGGGAGACTACAAAAAAGCTTTTTAGAAGATATGGCCCTAAAATTTTTGATTATGGAAAAAAGGCAGCTTTAGACTTTGGTAAAAAACAAGCAGAAAAATGGGGAAAGAAAGGAGCAGAAAAAGCTGCTGATATTGCAAAAAAGAAGATATCACAACTTTTAAATAAAAATGGAGTTAAATCAACTGAAACGTTTCAACCTCTAGTAAAAACGGTAGAAGCGGAAGTAACAAATCCGGGACTTATTCCTTTGATTAAACCGACTCCTAAACCAGAAATAACCGCGGATACCTCTACAAATGGATTGAGTAGAGGATTAACAAGAGGTTTAGGAATAAAAATAATTTAATTTACGTTTAAGAATAAAAAATATATAAAAAATAAGAAAATGACAAGTTCGGATATATTACAATGGGATGATACTGTAGCAGTCGATGAAGGAATCGAAGAATACGAATTTAGAAGATATCCTCCAAATGCCGGGGGTGTCGCAATGTTAAATCAGCCAGGACAAATTAGATTCAGTATAGAGAGCGGAGATATTTTTACACATCTCCATAGATCGTATCTTCAGTTTTCTGGAACATTAAAAAAAACAAATGGGGAAAGGTATATAAATCAAGATTTGGTAGCATTGGCGAATAATGCCATGATGTATTTATTTAATCAAATACGACTAGAAATGGGAGGACAAGAAATAGAAACTATCCAAGAACCTGGACAAGCAACTACAATGTTGGGAACTTTGGAGTATATGGATGATTTTGAAGTTTCGCGGGGTTTATCTCAATGTTGGTTTAAGGATGCATATACATATGATGCGGCCGGAGTTGAAAAAGGAGGAGCCACAATGAATAACCCCGGTTTTAAGTCGAGACATGATTTAATGTTTGCTTTGTATCAAGATCATGTAGATCAAAATGTACATACTCCAGATGAAGCGAGTGGAAACTTTACTTTTAATATTCCTCTTTCTCATATTTTTGGATTTTGTAAAGATTATGATAAGGTAATTTACGGAGTTAAGCAAGAATTGATACTAACAAGAAAAACAGATGGAGCACCAATTTTTAAAGATGGAACAGCACATGATGCAAAACTCGAACTAGATAATTTATACTGGTTTGTTCCCATAGTTAAACCATCAATAAGCAACCTAAATATTTTAATGAATGAAATGGCAAAAAATATAAATATTAAATTGGCTTTTGATCAAAGACAAGTTTTTACTGTCGGTTTGCCAGTTGGTGGATCATCTTATACGTGGAATTTGACAACAAAAGCAGCAAATGAAAAACCAAGATTTTTAATTGTAGCTTTTCAAAAAGGAGATAGAACAGGACAGCAAGCCGATCCTTCTACTTTTGATAATTTAAGTGCCACTGAAATGCATGTATATCTTAATAATGTAAAACGTTATCCAGCTTTGGATTTTATTATGAATTTTAAACGTAATAATTTTATGGATGCTTTTAATGCGGCAGTTAATTTTTCATGTTTGGTTAATGGAGTTCCTTCTTGTATAGCGAATCCTGGAATTAATCCGTTAAGTTTTTGTAAACTTTATCCTCTTTTTGTTTTTGATTTGTCAAAACAAACGGCTACTCTAAAAACAGCAATTACAAATATAACGGTAGAAATGAAATTCGATGATGTAATTCCTGCGAGTTGTCGAGCTTACGGTGTTCTTCTATCAGATAAGGTTTTGAACTTCCAGTCGGATGGAAAGGAAATAAGACAAGTATTTTAAAAACATTATAATCTTTATATGTTTTGAATAACATATATAGATTTTTTAATAATTATCCATTAAATAATCATCTATTACATCTCTATTATACTTTTCTTCTAATTTATCAGTTGCCTTTATCTCAAAATCGTCATAATCCCATTTTAATTCTTCTTCAGTGTTACTTTCACTTATGTCATCTTCTGTATCAGTTTCAATACAACTTATATCATCTTCTTCTTCATTACCACTTTCCATTTCTTCAATACTTTCCATTTCTTCAATACTTTCCATTTCTTCAATACTTTCCGTTTCTTCAATACTTTCTTTAGGTTGTATAAATTTTACTGTATTGTAACTTTGTTTTTTTTTCTCATCTCTCATTTTTTCTCCAATTTCTAATAAACAGGGAAGTTGTATTAAAGTAAGATCTTTTACTTTTTCAATAATATCCTTAATTAATTCCTTTAAAAAACAGCCTTTAATAAAAATTTGCTCCTCTTTATCTTTTTCATTGACGTAAAGTATTAAACTATGTACCGCCTTAATTTTTGGATTTTCTGAATATCCTAAAATATTAAAAACTGTTCCCTTTTCATATTCTTCTATACTTTTAATTTCTTTAACATTTGGATAAAGTACCTTTTTAATGTATTCCTTTTTATTATTTTTTTCTTTTTCCTCTTTATCTCTTATTTTTTCTTGCTCCTGTTTTTTCCTTATAATATCTTGATTAAATCTTTTTTTTTCTTCTCCATATACATTTTCAAAATTTATAATCGATGGGAAATATCGCCATTCTCCAATACTTGTTTCAGTAATTATTTCTAATGTAAAGCATCTATTATTAGGTAAATAATAAACGGGTTTTTTTCTTTCATACTTTACAAACTCCCCATCCAATTTAATAAAACTTAAATTTTCAAGTTTTTCTATTTGTTCAAATAATGGCGAATGTTTTTTAGTAGAAAATACATTAATTTTTATTTTTTCTTTGTCTGTAAAACAAATAAATTTTATCTCTTTTTCAAATTTCTTATAAGCAAATAAATAAATTTCCTTTAATTTTTTTAATTTATTTGATGAGTAATAAGTACTTTTTTTAAAAAATTCATTAAGTAATGATTTTCGTTTTTCATCCTCTACTTCCTCCATCGTCCTTTCTTCCTCTTCTTCCTCATACTCTTTATTATTTTTTTTTATTGTCCATAACTTCGCTAATTGTTCAGAAGTTTTTTCATCGATAATATTTTTTTTTTGATCTCTAGATAATTTTGTTAGGTTTCGTTTTGATAAAATTATTAGTCTTGAATTATTATCTTCTTCAATTTCATTAGTAATATCTTTAATTTCATATTCCTTTTTTATTTTATGTATCCCTATTCTTTCATGTAATGGTTCAGTATTTAATTTAAACTTTCCATAAAAGGGAGAAGAAGGAAAAATTAATTCACTATCATAATCGTTTAATATACTTTGATTATAAACTGCTGTAGGTTTACTAAATCTTGTAATAATGGTATCTCCTTTAATTTTTTTAAATATTTTTGTTTTAAAAAATTTAACTTTATTATGCGCTTTCTTTTCATTAGTTTCTCCATTTGCCCCATTATAAAATGTTTCAAAATCAAAAACATAAATGGGAACATTTAAAAAAGCGTGATAAGACATAACATATTTTTTTGCTTGTTCCCACTCTTTTATTGCATCATTAAAAATTTTTTCTTTTTCCCCATATTCCAAAACAGTATTTAAATTTTTATCTAAGTTTTCCATTTTATTTACTATGAACTTACCACACCCCGCATAATTTTCTGTTAATTTATTAGAGAAGTAACATAATTTAATTTCCCCAGTTGTTCTATCACACCAAAGTGAATTTTTTTTTACAGTATTTCTTAAAGCCTCCCATTGTTTCCTTAAAGGTTGGCTATAATATATTTTATATTGAGCAATTCTTTTAAATTCATCTTCTATTATTTCATCAAAATCGATAAAAGCCATTTTTTCATTAAATCCATTAATTGTTACTTCTATTCTGGTAGCCCCGTTTTCAATAACATTTTTATCATAAAACAAACTTTTTAATCTTTCATTATCTGTATAGAATACCGCATATAAATTGGTTCCTTCTTTTTTTAAAACACCCCCACTTTCTAAATTACAAACAAACTTATTATAAACTTTAACCTCGAATAATAAACCAGAAGAATTAAAATAGAAATATTTAAAAGTATTATTCCCACAACTTTTTAAATCTTCTTTTGGAACAACAATTTTTTTATTATTTTCTTTAGAGTATATTTCAACATACTCCCTCCATTTAGTCTTTGAAAGTCTTAAATTTTTATTATACTTCTTCCAGTTTTCCTTATTAATTATTTTTTGTACTTCTTCATATGTGATAAAATCACTATCTTTTTCCAAAACCGTTTTTCTTAATAAGTCCGCATCAAGTGTATTATAAAAATCCCTTGTTACATCTACTGCAAAAAATCCATAAGCCGCATTTTTAAGTCTAATATATAAATCATTAACTTTTCCACTAAAATCTGAAATTTCAATATTAGATAAGTCAAATTTAATTTTATAAACACCTATAGCTTCTCTTTTCTTTCTTTCTTCTTCTGTTAGATCACTAGAATGAATATTTAAATTGTTTTCAAAATTTCTTAATATCTCATAAGATTTTTCTTCCTCTTGTTTTAGTGCAAATCTAACTATTTTTTCTTGGTTTTTTATAGTTCCATTATGCGTCATTTTGGGTTTAGGGATTTTATCAATTATAGGGCGATCAAAAACTTCTCTAAAAATAGTATGTGCATGATCGAGCATTACCGGGGCATTTCCCCCATAGTATTTTGCTAAACTTCTTTTTTTTGTAAGTTCATGAACAAGAGCGGATTGGTTTTCATTAAAATAACTCCAAAAATAACCATCGTCAATAAAAACTTTCCCCCCAGGTATTTTTTCCAATTGTTGGTTTGGGATGCCTCCTAATACATAATTAACTCTACTTACATCATCTACTACATTATCACTTCGTAAATTGGTACTTATCAAACAATGAACTAAAGATTTTGGAGAATGAATACCTAAACGTTCTATAAAATCAAATTTTAGTATTATTTCCTCGTTTTCCCTTTCCCTTTCTTTATCATAACTTATATACCCCGTTTCTTCTTCTAAATCTTTTTTCTCTTTTAAAAGTTTTAAAAGATTATATGTTTCAGAAGTGTTAAGATATTTTTCAGTAGCCTCCCATTCTAAGTTATAAAATGCTAAAGTATCAAATGCTTTTATTAGGCCATTGTATAATATATTGTTACTTAAATCAATATCTAAATTATTATTAAATTTATTTTCCATTTTTATATATAGAAAATAATTTTTTAAATTATTTTATTTTTTCGCTTTTTCTTATTGTAATAAAAGCCAGTTTCGAGAATTTCCCCCCCCCCCTCTAATTTATAATTTATAATTTTATATTTTTATGAAAACTGAGAAAACTGAGAAAACTGAGGGCGCCGAGTAAACCGGGGGCTTCTGAATTAGGGGATACAATTTGAAAAAAGGGGGACTTCTGCGAAGGCTTGACGAACGACAGAGCGGAGCGAGGGAGGAAGTCATGGCGGAGCTGATGGGGATAAAAGAAAAAAATTTAAAACGAATTTACGCAAGTTATAGATAGAAAACGGGAAAATTGGATTTTTCGCATCGTGGTTTAAAATATCAGCGAAAAATCGAGTGCGAAAAAAACCCCCGGCTCCGTTTAATAAATGCATGCGCATATTTTCTTATTTTGCGCTTATTCTCTCTTTTATTATGTCGTCCGTTGGTCATATTGACCTCCATCACCAGCCAGTCCGTCAGACGGTCAAGGTGGTCATGTCTGTCCTTGTCCATCATCGTCGTCTTGTCAGCCGAGGTAATGTCATCGTAGTAGTCCGAAGTCCAGTATGTCCGTCTGGCTTCGGGAGACGGAAGTGACGCCAAATCCCTTGCCGCCACTTCTGCCTTCCGTTCCGCTGCCCTTTTCCTGAGGGACCAGACGAAGACCTGGATGGTGAGGCAGGTCCAGTTCCACCAACCCTGAATGCCTAACACCTCTTAGAAATCCAGAAACTTTAGGAGGGATGTGAGATGGGACTTCAAAGTTCCCACAACCATCACATCCCTCTGCCTCCCCATCCAGGCTAAGGCCGGTCCTTGCAGGAACGCGTCCAGTCCGTCCATGCCCGTTTCTGTCTCATCTGTCGTATGTGGTTGGCTGCATTCGCAGCTGTAATGGCTAACCCCACGTTAGAGGTTAGCCAATGTCTGAATCTCCGTGTATTCTCCTGAAAGGGAAAGAAATAGTAGTTAGCCGATAAAGTCAATGCAACAGGACGCAATCCTGGCTCATGTTAGAAAGCCGCCAGCAGCTTGGAATGAATATTGTGCAGAGTACTGGTAAAAAGAAAATCCAGGACAGCATGGATAGTTGCACTGGTCGCCAGGGCCTAACTGAAATATTGTTGAAAACGGCAGGTAGGGAAGCCACCTGCAGCTTGGAAAGAAGAATGTGCTGAGTACTGGTAAAAGAAAATCCCGGAGAGGATGGATAGGTGCACTGGTCGCCAGGACATAACTGAAATAGTGTTGAAAACGGCAGGTGTGCAACCCGGCAGCAGCTTGGAAAGAATATTGTGCGGAATACTGGTAAAATGAAAATCCAGTAGAGCATGGATAGTTGCACTGGTCACCCGGGCATAACTGAAATAGTGTTGAAAACGGCAGGTAGGGAAGTCTATACTGTATATTTTAATACTTTTTGCACTGGCATTCAACCATTTCTCAACCAAGTACCAGTTCTCGGCAATTTATGTCTTACACGGCTTTACAAAGGTCCATTTTCTGTAGTCTAAGGTGCAAATCCCTATTTTTGCTTCTCTGAGTATGTGCAGGTTTTGCCCCGTTCCTACATGCAATAAACAAGGTGTCGCTATGCCGTGTTTTCCAAGTCTATTCCGGTCTTTTCCGGTCCATTCATGTCTATTCCGGTAATTCCATACACCGGTCTATGCCTGATCCGGTGAATTTTATGTACCGGTAAAAAAATGCATTTTTTCAACGGGTTAATTCTGTATACATGTAACGAAATTGTAGAAAATGGAATTCAGCTGAAATTTCATTTTTCCCCTTTTCTCTTCACACTTAAAAAAAAAATAAATAAACAGATGAGCAACATTCATGTGATAAATGCGGTCGCCTACGGCGGTAGCTCAGTCAGTGGTACATCGCTCACTCCTTTAGCGTAATACCCGTGTTCGAATCACAAACCTGTCCCACCTCTCCCAAGATGATTCAATACTAAATCAATGAGAGATAATGTTATTTATACATGCCTATCCAATGCTTGGTAGGCATGGATAGTTATCATCAGGGCCTGCCACATCTAAGGTTCCGGAAGTCTGAGTAAAATAGCGCAGCACCGTTAGCCTTGAGGGAGAATTCAGTTTCTCAGTGGCGACCCCAGTCGTAATAATGAGATGTGGTTCCCTGCTTCATATTATCCTTATTTACATTATGCTTATTTAGATTGTGCTTATTTGTATTACACTTGTTATCTTGTATTGTTGAAGTAACAGTGGTTAAAATAATTACAGTGTTGATACGAAATTAAATGTCTCAAATATTATTAGGAAGGTTGAATGTATAATTAAATATGATTGAATTAGATAGAATAGTTGATTGTAAATTGAAGTAACAAAAAAAGTAATTTAAATGTCGACATAAACAATTAAATAGGCCAAACGTAATTGTAAGTCAACGTTAACATTGTAAAACATAATTGAAAATTTCATCAGGAATAATGAAAGTCTCATCATGAATAATGAGTGAATTGGCGGATATCCCCTTCCACATATATAAGGGTAAGGCAACTCTGTAAGACAGTTGTCATTATCCCACCTCTGCCACTAAATGTAACACGCAACGGCCTGGTCACCCATCCAGGCACTAACCACAATACATGTTGCTTAACTTTCATGGAGAGGAATAACACTACACCACATTGTTGTAAAAGCTAGCTCAACAGCATGGCAGGTTAGAAGTGCTTATATATCTAACCTCTCGTCATGACAATATTAATTACATTCACATAACACATATGAAGGAGAGCTTTCTCTGCTTTGGATAAGCACATTCCAATCCCAGTCTGACTGGGATAACACTGTTCCACAGCAACTTAAGTGCATATACACAAGCATGCTGACTCTGACCTCAATCTTGACGTGAGGGAATGGATTGGACTGATTGGGTTTGGGTTTTTAATTAATCTGGTTTTAGACTACCAGTTAGACAGATAGACAGTCACACACCAAACTACACATGGGTTTTAAAGGCTGGTGCTAGTATATTGATGTTAATATATGGTTCTGGGCTAATGCAGTACATAAAATCAAAGTACTGATAGTACTGAAGGCCAGGAAATCTAGTGATCTGTAATCTCTAAAGAACAAAGGATACGAACTCACACGAGACCTCATTTTCTAATTATCACTACCATACAGACAGTCAGGCCAATTCAATTATGCTAAAAGAATTCATTGGTAAAGGGGTACTGTCACGCATAATATGGAATAATACAATAATCAACAGGAAAAATTAAATTAATGCAAAAAAAAAAAAAGCAGTGCTCAGAAGCCAGATTCTATAATTAAACCGAAGCAAATAGTGGATACCAACGCTTGGCTATAGGGTGCATGATAATGGCTTTAAAAATTTCTAAGTCGAAAAGGGGCTTAAATCAAGCGAATTTATTTTTGAGTTATTTGCCTTATTGGTTAAGGTTGGTCTTTATGATAACGCACATATATTCCAAGTTTCAAATAAATATCGTCAATGATATGAAAGATAAGACACAATTTAAAATTGGACACAACGCGAATACCAACGCTTAATATCGCGAACGCAGGGCAGGGTGATGTCAGTACATCGCAGTTTTGTTCTCAAACAGTTGATCTAAATCTATTCTTTTGACTATATCATACAAAGACGTTACCAGCATTTTCTCCTTTTCCCACAATGTATAAAACCATCCTATTTTTTAAAGGTCATTAAAAGACGGGATCGTGTGGTAAAGGGTTAAACTTTAAATTCTAATATATAAACGAAATGAAATGAAATTTTCCACCTAAAAGTAAAAAGTAATGTATTTCAAAGTTGATTTCATTGGCAAGAAAATATTTTATCTTACAGTGTAGGTCAAAGATCAGACTGCACTTTTTGTGATCTATATCTACACTGTCTGTAAAAGCATCTTGAGTTGCGTTTAACCTAAGGGTTACAATTAGGAATTCAGAGTTATAAAAAGCCTCTCTCTGTTCCACAGGCTGCCTGTTCCAGTCCATTCTTGTCGGTTTTAGGCCGACCCTTATCATGTGACTGCTCAACATTTAGATGGCAACAAGAGCAAAACCGTTAATTCCCAATACATTTATTGGTAAGTCTCTTATTCAGTTGCAATCTCTCAAGATTGTGTATCAGAATGAGCAATGTAGCATGGTAAATGCAATGACATTTCCTTTTGCAACAAAATTTTTGGACATTCCCAAATTGAAAGTCATTGAAGAGGGGGGGGGACCAATATTGATACTCGTCCCAATTCAAAGCTGTTGCAGATGGCTGATTGAATATGGCTCATTTGATGAAATTTGTCTCTGAAAGGGAAGAAAACATTGTTGGAAATGGAGAAAATGCTGGTACAATGTTTTCAAAAGCATTCCATGTAAGTCTCAATTAAAATCAGAATTGTATGATAAAGTGTAAAGATTACTAGTTCAAAGTAATAAAAAGCCTCTTTCTGTTCCATAGGCTGCCTGTTCCAGTCCATTTGTCTACTAGGTTTTAGACTCACCCTTATCATGTGATCACTTGACATTCAGATGGCAAAATGAAGCTTAAACATGAGCAAAACTGTTGATTCAGAAAAAATGAGGTAAGTCTCTTATTCATTTGCACTTTGCTGAGGCATGTATTCCTGAATGAGGAATGAAGCATGGTAGTTGCAAATCACAATTTCTTTTGCAACAGAAATTTAGACATGCCCAAACTGAAAGTCATTGGAGGCCACAAATTAACCCTTTACCAGATGACAGTATTTTAGACTGGTCCAAATTCATAGCTTTTGCAGACAACAAACATGGCTCAAATGATTGAACTTGTTTCTGAAAGGATAGACAACATTGTGGGAAAAGGAGAAAATTCTCCTTTTCCCACAATGCTTAAAGCCTTCCTCCTAATGTTGGCTGAAACTCGGGATTTACACTACCGTCTTTGTTCATCTCTCCCTGATTTTGCCCCTGCACTTTTCTTGTGAATTTGCTGCTGTAATTCACGTATATCTTGAACAGTATTGCCATTTTTGTGCAACAAAGTTTCCCTCGAAATACAACAAAATTGAAAGTAGGAAATTGAAAGCATTATTTGAATGGAGAAAATGCTTGATGTGAGCTAAGGATCATGTAAAGCCTTGTTACCAGGAAAACTTCAGGAAACTTCCATTTCTGGAGTCAGTATTTTATGATGTTAAGTCTTTACCAAACAACGATGTTGCAGACACGTCCAAATTCGAAGCTGTTAGAGGGGGTTAATTACATGTGGCTCAATTGATGAAATTTGTCTGTGAAAGGAAGAAAACATTGTGGTTTCCAGCATTTTCTCCTTTTCCCACAATATTTCCAAGGTGCTTTGTGTGTCAACAACTTACCTTGTATACGCTGTAGAGGCCACATTTTCAGTGCGAAACTCATGAGACTTGGAATGTTTGTCTTGATGATATCTTACACAAGTTTGAAAATGGGTCACCTCTGGTCAAAAACTAGGTCACTAGGTCAGATCTTTGATAATTTTTGTGTACAATCTAGAGGCCACATTTTCAGTCCAATACCCTGAAAGGTGGTTAGAATGTTTGTTTTGATGATATCTTGGACAAGTTTGAAAATGGGCCATACCGGATCAAAATAGGTCACCTGGTTAAATCTTGGGTAAATTTTATGTCTGCCAAATTTTCAATCCAATACTCATGAAAAGTGGTAAAAATGCTTGTCTTAATGATTTCTTTGAGGAGTTTTAAGGTCAAAAACTAGGTCACCTGATCAAATCTTTGAAAAATGTTCTCTATGCTCTAGAGGTCACATGTTTAGTCTCTAGAGGCCTCATTTTTTAGTCCAATAGTCATTGCAGTTGGTCAGAATGTTTTTTGTCTTGATGATATTCAGAGCGAGTCGTAAATGGATTGTGTCAGGTCGAAAAGTTGGTCACTGTGCCAAATCTTGGAAAAACCTCTTTTATCCTAAAGAATCAACATTTCAGTCCAATGCTCATAAAAGTTAGTCAGAATGTTTGTCTTGATGATATATTTGATGAGTATGAAAATGGGTCACATTGGAAGAAAACTTGGTCACTAAGACATATCTTTGAAAAAACTTATGTACCCCCTGGAGGCCACATTTTCAGTCCAATACCCATGAAACTTAGTTAGAATGCTTGTCATGTTATCTTGGAAGAGACTGGAAATGGGTCATGTTTGGTCAAAAGGCTAAGGCGAGTGACCTCAGGGCTATGATGGCCCTCGTATTATGTCAAAGCATTCATCTGAAAATGTGTCTTAATGGATGGGAAAAACTACAGCTTGGCAATCACTATACATGTATATCACACACATTTCTACATCATTTATGACAGTAAATGTCCAAGAGTTTTTGACCAAAAATTTGTTGACTTCTTACCTATCACATGCACTTTTTGAGCTCTTTACAAAGATTTTGAATCGAACAGAAAATAAAAAGGGCAACACTTTTATACTTTAAATTTTCTGCTAGAAACAGGTCAGGAAACAATATTAATTTCTTGCCCAGTGGTCTAGGGTTCAGTGTGCTAGAAAGGATATCACCTGCTTAAGACTTAATGATATCTCTCTAAGTATAAGCCATTTAACACCATTTTCAAAATAATGATAAATTCATTTATTGACATTTGCATACAAATCATAGGGATCTAAGATGTCAAGAACTGGCCTGAAATTTTATCCAAGGTTTTGATTTTTAAAATTGTGGGTCTGAGTCTAGTCCTAATTTAGGTTTGATTCCTGGAAATTTTGGCTTGGATGTCAAGTTTCAGAGTCTTGTGGGAAAAAAAGTCCCGCTATAAAGCACAGTGTGCAGATTTTCAGTGTTTTAGATTTGTAACCTGTATTCAAAATATTTCATTAGCTGAATTGTTGAGAATGACATAACATTTAAAAAACAGACGAATCCTTTAAAAAAGTGCCATGTCTTTCAAATTGGTAGGTTTACAATGACACACTTTGATGTATCCAATCATAATGTTTGTCTAAGACTTAGACAAACATTAACTATAAACATCTTTGAGGTTAGTAAATCAAAGGGATTTGTCATTAATCACCAAGATACTACAAGCATGCATTATTTGATCTTAGCCCTTAGCCTGCTAAATAATGATTAAATGAAACTTTCACGCCAAAAGTAAAAACCTAAATCTTGCTGTTTGAAAGGTATTTTTCGGGAAAAGTATCTCTTTATCAGACAGTGAAGGTCCAAGATCACATCATATTCTGTACAGTCTGATCTTGATCTATACTGTCGGCAAAAGGTCAGTGAGTTGCACTTAACAGCTTAAGGGTTAAGGATCTTAAATCCAAGAAAAATGAAGACACATTTTTCGCTATACTTATATTTTTTTTCCTCCTGTTATTTTATTACCTGTATTGTTTTTTCTTGTTATTTTCTTACTTGTATCTTTTTCGTGTTATTATATTCAAACTTGTATTTTTTCCTACTGTTATTTCATTGCGTGTATTTTTTTCTCCTCTTATTTGATTTTTTCTATTTTTATCCCCTGTTATTTTATTGCCTGTATCTTTTTTTTTTTTCCTTTTATTTTATTCAAACTTGTATTTATACTGATTATAACCCTTTCCCAAACAACCAGTTTTTCTCATACATGAAAACTTTTGTTGATGGAAAATTTAATGTGGGTACAAATGGACTTAAGTTCTCTGATAGGGTAGAAAAGATTCAGGAAAGGAGAAAATGCTGGTTACCATCATTTGTCTCTTTTACCCAAAATGTTTTCAAAATTGTTTTACTTCAGAGTTGTTAATTCTAAGGATTGTTTGGTAAAGGGTTAAGTAAAACAAATTTTGAACAATTTTCATTTTTCACTTTTTTACCCACTATCTTTGATGTTCAAATCTTTTAAAACACAAAAATTGCACTGTATCATCTTTGAATACTTATATGTAGATGCATGCTAAATAACCAGAGTTGTCAATATGCCATAAAAAATACATTCATTCATTCATTCGTTCATTCATTCAGACAGACAATGAATTGTAAGTTGAATATGTTGAAGTAAATTCTTATACGGCTTGAATAAAGTAATGTAAACTAAATGCTTTGACTAAACCTTAAGCGGAAAAAGATTGTATGAATGAAAAACAAAAACATTTGTAAAACTGCTCTTTGCCCAATGGGTGATTTCCTTTCACTGGTTAGTATCCAGGAAATAAAGAAAGATAAACAGAGCAGAGTTGATTACTGGGTGGAATCCAGGAAAAATGGCTGTCTTGTGAACAACAGTTTTAGATTTAGAAGAAAGAGAGAAATAAACAAACAAAAATTATTATAAACTGTACCAATGACGGGTCAAAGCAATCCAGAAAGGTTGTTGATTTATGCAGGCACAGAAAATGGTTAGGAAATTCATCCCGTCAGAGAAACACCACAGTTCCTTGTAGACCTTTTATCATAAGTCTGTAAATATTTTATTATCCTTACATGGTTTGGAGGATTAGATTCCCACCAGTATGTCATGGTTAGATTATTGGTAGACAAGATATATGTTAGATTCCTGGTTTGGGTCCAGGAAACATTCTTCTTTGGTACAACTTCTACCTCTGAACTTCTACTTCTGATAAGTATTAGGTTTTATCTAGGGTCCATGTCAGTGAGCCAAGTACTGGTTTGGTTCCAGGTTAATGGCAGGTTTATTATAAACACACCATTGTCTACAACTAAGGAGCTGATGCTGTCACCAATCACGGATCAAGGCAAGCCAGAAAGGTTTGTCGGTCGATTCAGGGGCAGCTGTGTTTCATGCGCAAAGTCAACCTTATGCGTCTGAGTTTTTTTGCAAAAGACTTAAGTAACAAAAACAGTGACATACATTTGTTCAAGACCATTTGCAGAAGTTACATCAGTAGATTAAATTCACTCTATTATACCACTATAGGCAATATAAGTAGCATTTACAGTTGGCACAGATCAAGATCAGACTGTTATACCATTAGAAAATTATCATGCCATGGACTCTCAAACAGCTATGGGGTGAATTTTAAGTTTAAAATTAATTCCAGAGCTGACTACTCTTTTTTTTTACTCTTTTTTTTTTTTGTCCACTTCATAAAAGGCTTCATGTCACACTACTCTAAGGTGTCATTCTATTTACTTACCTCTCTTCACCATACATGCATTGTGCAAGGACAAAAATCTAAACTCTTAAACAACATTATTTTCTAACACCCATGTAAATGAAGATCAGACTGCAAAAAGTATGCTGTCTGATTCCTTACACTATGCAGACATACTGGCCAATTTAACATCCTTCCGAATTTAAATTGTTGATCATTACAAAAATAATTTTTGTTTTAAGATTACTGGCTTTGAATGGGGTTTATAGGACAGTAACCAATAACAGGGCAGAGGACAGTGTAGAGCAAGATCAAGCTGCAAATACATGCAGGCTGATCTTTCTTTACACTCTCTGCAAAATACATCTATGATAAAAAATGGTAGGATTAGAGTTAATCGGCCTTGAAATGATTACTTTTCTGGCCCTTTTTGCCTAAAAATGTCTACTTGTTGGGCACTTTAAAAATTTTACCAAATATAAATGAAAACCTTCTGGGTATGTAAATTTGAGCCATGCTTTGGCAGAAGAGGGCTTTATGGAAATCCATGATGTATTATGGCAAGCAAGTGATCACATAGTTATGGCTTCATAAAATCCATTTAGCCTTACGATTGATAGAATCTGGAGGAAATTGGCCAATTAATAGCAAAAAGTTTTGACCAATGTCAGCCTGCACGGACTGTGCATGCTGGCAACAGTTGATACTTTTTGCAGGTGCAAGAGACGCCCTCCTTTTCACAGAGCATGGCTCAATTTTATCTACATTTATAATTTTTGGATTTTTCTTACTTTTGAATATATATATATATATATATATTTTTTAGCTCACCTGAGCACAAAGTGCTCAGGTGAGCTTTTGTGATCGCCCAATGTCCGTCGTCCGTCGTCCACAATTTCTTTAAACATCTTCTCCTCCTAAACCACTGGGCCAATCTTGATGAAACTTGGCAGGGATGTTCCTCAGGTGAAGCTCTACCAAAGTTGTTCAAGAGATTGAATTTCACCCATAACTCTGGTTGCCATGGCAACCAAAATGAAAAAAATAGCAAAATCTTTAAAAATCTTCTTCTCTGAAACTAGAAGGCGTAGAGCTTTGATATTTGGTATGTAGCATCTCCTAGTAGACGTCTACCAAGTTTGTTCATATGATGTCCCTTGGGTCAAAACTGGCCCCGCCCCGGGGGTCACAAGTTCAAACATAGGAACAAAGAAGGAAAACTTTAAAATTCTTCTTCTCTGAAACTGGAGGGCGTGGAGCTTTGATATTTGGCATGTAGCATCTCCTAGTGGACCTCTACCAAGTTTGTTCATATGACGTCCCTTGGGTCAAAACTGACCCCGCCCCGGGGGTCGCAAATTTCAAACATAGGAACAAAGAAGGAAAACTTTAAAATTCTTCTTCTCTGAAACTGGAAGGTATGGAGCTTTGATATTTGGCATGTAGCATCTCCTAGTGGACTTCTACCAAGTTTGTTCATATGACGCCCCAGGAGTCACAAGTTTTGAACATAGGAACAAAGAATGAAAACTTTAAAATTCTTCTTCTCTGAAACTGCAAGGCGTAGAGCTTTGATATTTTGCATGTAGCATATCCTAGAGGACCTCTACCAAGTTTGTTCATATGATGTCCCTGGGGTCAAAACTGGCCCCGCCCCGGGGATCACAAGTTTCAAACATAGGAACAAAGAATGAAAACTTTAATTCTTCTTCTCTGAAAATGGAAAGCATGGAGCTTTGATATTTGGCATGTAGCATCTCCTAGTGGACCTCTACCAAGTTTGTTCATATGATGTCCCTGGGGTCAAAACTGGCCCTGCCCCGGGGGCCACAAGTTCAAACATAGGAACAAAGAAGGAAAACTTTAAAATTCTTCTTCTCTGAAAATGGAAAGCGTGGAGCTTTGATATTTGGCATGTAGCATCTCCTAGTAGACCTCTACCAAGTTTGTTCATATGATGTCCCTGGGGTCAAAACTGGCCCCGCCCCGGGGGTCACAAATTTCGAACATAGGAACAAAGAATGAAAACTTTAAAATTCTTCTTCTCTGAAACTGGAAGGTGTGGAGCTTTGATATTTGGTATGTAGCATCTCCTAGTGGACCTCTACCAAGTTTGTTCATATGATGCCCCTGGGGTCAAAACTGACCCCGCCCCGGGGGTCACAAGTTTCGAACATAGGAACAAAGAAGGAAAACTTTAAAATTTTTCTTCTCTGAAACTGGAAGGCGTGGAGCTTTGATATTTGGCATGTAGCATCTCCTAGTGGACCTCTACCAAGTTTGTTCATATGACGTCCCCGGGGTCAAAACTGGCCCCGCCCCGGGGTCAAAACTGGCCCCGCCCCGGGGGCCACAAGTTCAAACATAGGAACAAAGAAGGAAAACTTGAAAATTCTTCTTCTCTGAAAATGGAAAGCGTGGAGCTTTGATATTTGGCATGTAGCATCTCCTAGTGGACCTCTACCAAGTTTGTTCATATGATGTCCCTGGGGTCAAAACTGGCCCCGCCCCGGGGGTCACAAGTTTCAAACATAGGAACAAAGAATGAAAATCTTAAAATTCTTCTTCTCTGAAACTGGAAGGCGTAGAACTTTGATATTTGGTATGTAGCATCACCTAGCAGACCTCTACCAAGTTTG
This sequence comes from Tridacna gigas, assembly GCA_945859785.2. Taxonomy (NCBI): domain Eukaryota; kingdom Metazoa; phylum Mollusca; class Bivalvia; order Cardiida; family Cardiidae; genus Tridacna; species Tridacna gigas. Next base: position 53,988,313 of record OX244034.2, read on the forward strand.
TTCATATGAAGCCCCCGGGGTCAAAACTGGCCCAGCCCCGGGGGTCACAAGTTTCGAACATAGGAACAAAGAATGAAAACTTTAAAATTTTTCTTCTCTGAAACTGGAAGGCGTAGAGCTTTGATATTTGGCATCTAGCATCTCCTAGCGGACCTCTACCAAGTTTTTTCATACAATGCTCCTTGGGTCAAAACTGGCCCTGCCCCGGGGGTCACAAGTTCTAACATAGGAACAAAGAAGGAAAACTTTAAAATTCTTCTTTTCTAAACCTTGAAGGCATAGAGCTTTGTTATTTGGTATGTAGTGAACCTGTTCTAAGTTTGTTAGCCCACCTTAGCACAACATGTTCAGTCAGTTTGAAATTGGGTCACCTGGGGTCATAAACTAGGTCACTAGATCAAATTAAATAAATACCTTGTGGGCACTCTAGAGGCCACAATTATTGCTCAAATGACCTGAAATTTGGTCAGAATGTTTGTCTTCATAAAATCTCGGATGAGTTTGGATTTAGGTCTCCTGGGATTATAAACTAGGTCACTAGTTCAAATTAAAGTAATTCCTTGTGGGCACTCTAGAGGCCACATTTTTGGCTCAAATGACTTGAAAATTGATCAGAATGTTTGTTTTGATAAAATCTCACATGAGTCCGAATTTGGGTCATGTGGGGTCTTAAATTAGGTCACTAGGTCAAATTGAAGAAATACCTTGTGTGCACCCTAGAGGCCGCATTTATTGTTCAATTGATTTGAAAATTGGTTAAAATGTTTCTCTTGAGGATATCTATGATGAGTTAAAAAATGCGTCACCTGGGGTCATAATCTAGGTCACTGGGTCAAAATAAAGAAATACCTTGTAGGCACTCTAGAGGCCACATTTATTTCTCAATTGATTTAAAAATTGGTCCAAATGTTTGTCTTGATAAACCCTACATGAGTCTGAATTTGGGTCATGTGGCATCTTAAATTAGGTCATTAGGTCAAATTAAAGAAATACCTTGATGAAATATCGGATGAGTTTGAAATTGGGTCACCTGGGGTCATAAACTAGGTCACTTGGTCAAAATAAAGAAATACCTTGTGGGCACTCTAGAGGCCACATTTATTTCTCAATTGATTTAAAAATTGGTCCAAATGTTTGTCTTGATAAACCCTACATGAGTCTGAATTTGGGTCATGTGGCATCTTAAATTAGGTCATTAGGTCAAATTAAAGAAATACCTTGATGAAATATCGGATGAGTTTGAAATTGGGTCACCTGGGGTCATAAACTAGGTCACTTGGTCAAAATAAAGAAATACCTTGTGGGCACTCTAGAGGCCACATTTATTTCTCAATTGATTTAAAAATTGGTCCAAATGTTTGTCTTGATAAACCCTACATGAGTCTGAATTTGGGTCATGTGGCATCTTAAATTAGGTCACTAGGTCAAATTAAAAAAATACCTTGTGGGCACTTTAAAGGCCACATTTATCATTCAATTGATTTGAAAATTGCTTAAAATGTTTGTCTTGATGAAATCTAGGATGAGTTCAAAATTGGGTCACCTGGGCTCATAATCTAGGTCACTAGGTCAAATTAAACAAATATCTTTAGGGCACTTTAGAGGTCACATTTCATGCACAATTGACTTGAAAGTTGGTCAGAATGTTTGTCTTGATGAAATATTGGGTGAGTTTGAAATTGGGTCAGCTGGGGTCATAAACTAGGTTACTGGGTCAAATTTAAGAAACACTTTGTGGGCACTCTAGAGGCCACATTTATTGCTTAATTAACTTGAAAACTGTTCAGAATGTTTGTCTTGATAAATTTTTTGATGAGTTCTAAATTGGGTCACATGGGGTGATAAATTAGGTCACTAGGTCAACTTAAGGAAATTCCTTGTGGATGCTCTAGAGGCCACATTTTAAGCTCAATTGACCTGACAATTGGTCAGAAATTGGATTATGCACCTTGAGTGAATTTTGCCTAATTGACTCAGGTGAGCGACCCAGGGCCATCATGGCCCTCTTGTTTAAGTTTAAAACTAAGAGAAATTTACAGATATCAGATGTCTTTTATTATGGAAAGAAGACCCAAATATGTAGATGTCAAGGGTGCTTATGCAAAAATATTTCACAAATAATAGACAATATAGATCTAAATGAGTCTGCTCCTGATAAGCTATCTGACCTTGATCTACACTGTTGGTACAAGGCAGTTTAATTTTAATCTTCGTGACCTGTATAAAAAAACATGTGAATATTTGCTTTGCACTCAGTTGGCCACTTGGCTATCCCCCAATAGAGTAGGTTTCAATTTTGTGTGGTGTGACTGTCTTGAAATCCATCTTTTGCAGCCAGATGCTTAGCATTAGATTAACAGGACCATTGACTGTAAAACAGCTTTGGGTCAATTTTAAGGTAAAGATTAAATCCAGGGTCTGTATTCACCAACCATACTTAGGAGTATTCTTTGTCTTACTCTTCAAGAATTTCTAAATTTGAAAGTAACACAACTTCTGATTGGCTAAAACATCTGGTTTAGCCAATCAAAATTTGTGTTTTTTTCAAGTTTTGAAAATCTTGGAGAATGAGCATTCTTAAGAATGGTTGGTAAATACAGACCCAGGGCTGATAATGGAGTGAGACCTTTTCTTCTTTCCATTCACTGAAGACTTCAGATCACACCATACTGTTAGGTATGCCTCCCATTCCATTTGAGTTGTTCCATGTAAGTTTTCATAAATGAGAGGTAAAATCCATTTTTTTGAATCATTAAGATTCTATGTAATTCAGTAATCCCTGTTGGTTTAAAAATGTCTCAAAGATGTTCCTTGGGAAAAGATTTTAGATTTAAATTGGGAATCAATATGAAACAGATATTGAGGCTATGATTTAAGACAGATGCTGTTAAAAGATTTGTTTGCTTGGTTTGTATATGTTTGCATTTGTCCGATTTTAAAAATACTTCATGCATAATCAGCTTTTGAATATTTTGAATACCAACATTTCTATTACTTTTTTCCTGTTAAATTCAGTTCATCCAGACTCGGTATTCAGTTTCAATTTACAGCAGTTTAGGGCTTAAATGCTAAATATATCCTTAATATATCAGTACTATACTTGTTGTTCTATTGCTATGGTCAAAGAAGACAGTTGGTTTCCATTTGCATTAATTTTCATCATTAAAGGCACAATAGTGACATAAAGTAAACAATATGGGTGCTAAAATACAATTTTAGCAGGTCGGTTGTATTCATTAATTACATATTGTCTGTAAAAGAGTGGAATATGATGTTGGTTTTTTTTTTTGTTTCTCTCTCAAATTTCCCAATTAAATGGATGTATGCATATATCCCAGTTTGATGGATTAATGCATCTTTTTCCCAATTTCAGACCCCAAAATAAAACAAATTAGGAAAATCCCTGTCAACAAGACTTGTCAAATTGAGATACCCGGTACCAATTATATATACACAAAAATATACAAGCCACACCTTGTGTTTACCAGTCATAGTGATATTGCCAATATATGTATCAATATGGGTTGACTGTTTAGTAAGGTTTCTATAATTCATTTTTTTGTTCAAGAACTTCACCATTCATGTCATTGAAAAAAATGGTTTCTGCTTCTAAGTTCTGGAAATCTTCTTGGCAAAGCACTCTTTGGTAAAGTTTGTTGATGTTTGATATGAATGATACTTGATTAGACCTGCTTGTAGTTACTGCTGTCATCTCTGCATTTGAAAAAGATATGACTGGATTTTGTTTGGGGAGTGGGAGTTGGCTTTTTCCTATGAAAGTGCTATCAGTGCTAATTAAGTCCCTGGCACATTTGAAAGGAAGTAGAGTGATACAGGGCCATCATGGCCCTCTTGTTTCATTCTCCACAATGTTTTCTTTGCTATGACTGACAAATTTCATGTGCTAGCAACATTTACTTTTGCTGTCTGCAAATACTTTGCATTAAAGTGAATTTTTCCGGCAAAACCTCTCACCTCTGTTGCATGTGAGAAAAGTAGTCAATGGCTTGGAAAGAAAGTTGTGTCAGTACTGGTGTGAGAAAGCCAAGAACACATGCATAAGTGCACTGACTGCCATGATCTGACCTAAGCTGTTAAAACCGTGTTAAACTCCAATATAAACAAACAATGGTGTGGAATTCACAAAACGGACATCACTATGTTAGCTTGATTGTTGAACAGTCAAAATGCAGAACTACTAATCATGGTAATTTTTTTTGGTCTTTGCAATTCTGACAAGCCCAGAGACATTTGTTTATTTCTGAAGAACGTGCAGGCAAGCCCAGAGACATTTGTTTATTTCTGAAGAACGTGCAGGCCTGATAAGCCCCACAATGGCTTGGTCACCCATCCAGGCATTAACCACAATGCACGTTGCTTAACTTCCACGGAGAGATATACGCTAAACCGCATCGCTGTAAAAGCTAGCTGTGCAGCAAGGCAGGTTTGAAGTGCTTATATATCTAATGTCTCTCTGTGACATTACTCTCCCCTACGAGAAGTCTCAACCCTGAGACTTTTATACAAATAAACCTGGGGATTATACAAGGGTAAGGCAACTCTGTAAGGCAGTCGTCATTATCCCACCTCTGCCACTAAATGTAACGTGCAACGGCCTGGTCATGCATCCAGGCACTAACCACAACATATGTTGCTTAACTTTCACAGAGAGGAATAACACTAAACCACATTGCTGTAAAAGCTAGCTCATCAGCAAGGCAGGTTTGAAGTGCTTATATATCTAACCTCTCTCTGTGACAATATTAATTACATTGACATAACACATATGAAGGAGAGCTTTCTCTGCTTTCGATAAGCACATTTCAATCCCAGTCTGACTGGGATAACGCTGTTCCACAGCAACTTAAGTGCATTTACACAAGCATACTGACTCTGACCTCAATCTTGACAGGAGGGAATGGATTGGACTGATTGGGTTTGGGTTTTTAATTAATCTGGTTTTAGACTACCAGTTAGACAGATAGACAGTCACGCACCAAACTACACATGGGTTTTGAAGGCTGTTACTAGCATTTTGATGTTAATAGATGGTTCTGGGCTTATGCAGTACATAAAATCAAGACAATTTCAAATAACCACTGATTCATCAGATTGTTTGTATTTGAGTTAAATGCCATATTAACAGCTTAGGTCATATCATGGCAGTCAGTGCACCTACACACGTGTTTCCTGGCTTTCTCACACCAGCACTGACACAATGTTCTTTCCAAGCAACTGAAAAAAAACTTTTCAGATGTATCAAGAGGTGAGGGCTAAAGATTGCCAGAAAGAAAATTTGCCTCAACTGGGTATCAAACACACAACCACAAAGGTCACAAGTCGGATACACTATCAACCGAGTATCAAACCTGCAACTACAAGGTCACAAGTCCACTGAGCTACCTCGCAGGGCAGAAGAAGAAGATGATGAAGAAGAAAGCTGAAATTACCTTAAAGAAATTTTGCCTCAACGGTAATCGATACCACAACCACCAGGTCAAGTCAGACATGCTCACCACTCAGCTAGTCTGCAGGGCTTCTTATTTATCAGTCAGCCATCTTTAGGTTTTTTCTTTATTATACGCCCGTCAAAGACGGGATGTATTATGGGATCACCCATGGCGTAGGGGCGTCCGGGTGGGCGGCATCCAGTTCTTTGTCTGGATCATAACTTTGTCATCTTCAGTCCGATTGACTTGAAACTTGGCATTTGTGTTTTTGCAATAATACCGAGTGCAGTGTGAAAGAACCATAACTCTACCTCATGCTGTCTTTGAGTTATTTCCCTATGATTGTCATTTTTACAGCATTTTCTGCTTGTCCGGAGCATAACTTTGTCATCTCTAGTCGGAATGTCTTCAAATTTGGTATGCATGATTGTTGAAAAATTATGGAGTGCAGTGCACAAGAACCCTAACTCTTCCTAGCACAAATTTTGAGTTTTTCCCCCTTTGATCTTCATTTTTACAGCATTTCTTGCTTGTCCAGAGCAGAACTTTGTCATATCTTGTCTGGACATCTTCAAATTTGGTATGCATGATTGTTGAAAAATTATGGAATGCAGTGCACAACAACCATAACTCTTCCTAGCATGAATTTTGAGTTATTCCCCCTTTGATCTTCGTACCGCATAATTTAACCATCTTACTTGTAGTCTTTTAATTATTTCACTATTTTCTTTGTAAAGAATTACTACGCCAGTCGAAGACGGGACGTATTATGGGATCACCCATGGCGTACGGGCGTCTGGGCAGATGGGCGTCAGGGCGGCGTCCAGTTCTTTGCCTGGAGTATAACTTTGTCATCTTCAGTCTGATTGACTTGAAACTTGGAATTTGTGTTTGTTGCAATAATACCGAGTGCAGTGTGAAAGAACCATAACTCTACCTCATGCTGTCTTTGAGTTATTTCCCTTTGATTGTCATTTTACAGCATTTTCTGCTTGTTTGGAGCATAACTTTGTCATGTCTAGTCGGAACATCTGCAAATTTGGTATGCATGATTGTTGAAAAATTACGGAGTGCAGTGCACAAGAACGCTAACCCTTCCTAGCACAAATTTTGAGTTTTTCCCCCTTTGATCTTCATTTTTACAGTATTTCTTGCTTGTCCGGAGCAGAACTTTGTCATCTCTAGTCTGAAAATCTTCAAATTTGGTATGCATGATTGTTGAAAAATTATGGAATGCAGTGCACAACAACCATAACTCTTCCTAGCATGAATTTTGAGTTATTCCCCCTTTGATCTTCGTACCGCATAACTTAACCATCTTATTTGTAGTTTTTTAATTATTTCACTATTTTCTTAGTAAACAATTCTGAGTAAGATTTATTCTAGGCACGTTTTGTAGCAGTGCAAGTTTGCAGTGGATGTCAAACTTTATACAGGTAGGTATCTGAGTTTTTTACAACCTGTACAACAATACTGTTGTGACGTTGGATGTAGCTTGCTTTGCACAAGTATTATATGGGCGTAGCAGAGATGACAGTTTATATTTATGTAAATGGAAGTTACTATGTAGATAAATGGTAACCATTTAAAATGTTTACATGATATTATACAGTTATGGACATCACTTCCATTGGATATGATGATATATTCACCAAATAGTGTAATATTGGCCAAGGCGCTAGCCACAACTATTTTATTATAACAAACACATTTACATTCTGTGATTTGTTGTACAATTCACACTGCCTTGTCAAATATCATTCCAAAATTTTCAAAGGGGAAATAACTCAAAATTCATGCTGAGAAGAGTTATGGTTGTTGTGCAATACACTCCGTAATTATTCAACAATCATGCGTTCCAAATTTGACGATGTTCATACTGGAGATGACAAAGTTATGCTCTGGCCTACTACTAGTTTCCTCTACCTGCCCTTTACGATTATTATCCCCCTCGACAACTTGCTATGGGACGGGCGTATCTTGCGACAATTTGCCACTCTTGTTTTTATTTTCCTTTTTATACGCCCGTCGAAGACGGGACGTATTATGGGATCACCCGTGGCGGGCGGGCGAGCGGGCGGGCGGCGTCCAGTTCTTTGTCCGGAGCATATCTCCAAAACTATACTACCTACGGTTATGAAATTTCATGTGTGGATAGATCTCATCAAGGGGGAGTGCAGTGCACAGAAATCATAACTCTTGCTTCCTTAATTTTTGAGTTATTGCCCTTTGTTGTTTTTCATACTTGAATTTTGTCCGGTGAATATCTCCAATACTATACTACCTAGGGTTATGAAATTTCATGAGTGGATAGATCTCATCAAGGGGGAGTGCAGTGCACAGGAATCATAACTCTTGCTTCCTTAATTTTTGAGTTATTGCCCTTTGTTGTTTTTCATACTTGAATTTTGTCCGGTGAATATCTCCAATACTATACTACCTAGGGTTATGAAATTTCATGAGTGGATAGATCTCATCAAGGGGGAGTGCAGTGCACAGGAATCATAACTCTTGCTTCCTTAATTTTTGAGTTATTGCACTTTGTTGTTTTTCATACTTGAATTTTGTCCGGTGAATATCTCCAATACTATACTACCTAGGGTTATGAAATTTCATGAGTGGATAGATCTCATCAAGGGGGAGTGCAGTGCACAGGAATCATAACTCTTGCTTCCTTAATTTTTGAGTTATTGCCCTTTGTTGTTTTTCATACTTGAATTTTGTCCGGTGAATATCTCCAATACTATACTACCTAGGGTTATGAAATTTCATGAGTGGATAGATCTCATCAAGGGGGAGTGCAGTGCACAGGAATCATAACTCTTGCTTCCTTAATTTTTGAGTTATTGCCCTTTGTTGTTTTTCATACTTGAATTTTGTCCGGTGAATATCTCCAATACTATACTACCTAGGGTTATGAAATTTCATGAGTGGATAGATCTCATCAAGAGGGAGTGCAGTGCACAGAAATCATAACTCTTGCTTCCTTAATTTTTGAGTTATTGCCCTTTGTTGTTTTTCATACTTGAATTTTGTCCGGTGAATATCTCCAATACTATACTACCTAGGGTTATGAAATTTCATGAGTGGATAGATCTCATCAAGGGGGAGTGCAGTGCACAGGAATCATAACTCTTGCTTCCTTAATTTTTGAGTTATTGCCCTTTGTTGTTTTTCATACTTGAATTTTGTCCGGAGCATATCTCCAAAACTATACTACCTACGGTTATGAAATTTCATGCATGGATAGATCTCATCAAGGGGGAGTGCAGTGCACAGGAATCATAACTCTTGCTTCCCTAATTTTTGAGTTATTGCCCTTTGTTGTTTTTCATACTTGAATTTTGTCCGGTGAATATCTCCAATACTATACTACCTAGGGTTATGAAATTTCATGTCTGCATACATCTCATTAAGGGGGAGTGCAGTGCACAGGAATCATAACTCTTGCTTCCTCAATTTTTCAGTTATTGCCCCTTCTTCTTTTTCATACTTGCATTTTCTCCGGTGAATATCTCCAAAACTATACTACCTAGGGTTATGAAATTTCATGCCTGCATACATCTCATTAAGGGGGAGTGCAGTGCACAGGAATCATAACTCTTCCTTCCTTAATTTTTGACTTATTTTCATACTTGAATTTTGTCTCGAGCATATCTCCAAAACTATACTACCTATGGCTATGAAATTTCATGCGTAGATAGATCTCATCAACTGGGAGTGCAGTGCACATGAACCATAACTCTTGCTTAATTTTTGACTTATTGCTCTTTCTTTATTTTGAAACTTTAATTTTGTCCAGTGCATATCTTCAGAACTATACTAGTTAAGGATATGAAATTTCATGCGTGGATACATTCCATCAACGGGAAGTGCTGTGCATATAAATTTCAACTCTTGCTTGCTTAATTTTTCAGTTATTGCCCTTTCTTGTTTTTTTTTCGAACTTGAATTTTGTATGATGCATATATCTCAAACTATACTACCTCGGGTTATGAAATTTTAGGGCTGGATACATCTCATCAAGGGGTAGTGCAGTGCACATGAAATATAAATTGCTTATTTTTTATGCACCAGCATTTTCTCCTTTTCCCACAATGTTTTCTACCCTTTTCAAACCAAATTTCAATTTTTGAGTTACATTTAGTTTGTCAACTGCAAATGATTTCAATTTGGACTAGTCCAAACTTTTGCTGTGTGGTAAAGAGTTAATAGTAATACAATAATAAACAAGAGTTCCGTCAACACAAATACACTGCCATTATCTTCAATCAACAGTAAAAAAAATATTCTGCACTACTATTTTTCTATACCTCCCCTTTATCATTATTATGCCCCAACTTTACAACTTGGGGTAAGACGGGCGTATCTTGCGACAATTTGCCGCTCTTGTTCTATACCATACAATCAATCATACAATTTTCTATACATTTGGTTTTTATATCAGTAGGTGTTAAGAAAATATCAACATTTTTGCAATATACATGAATAATTTATAAGCAAAGTTGCAGTAATAATTTTTTTTTTTTGAAATTTCAAATGGTTATGTTTGTTTCTGATACCCCCTGTCCCTTGCAACAATATTGCAGATAGTATCAGAAGCTCTCATTTTCCATTTATTCCAAATTTTACTAGTAACTACAGAAATTAGTCATTTGTTTGAAAATTCTTTAAAATTTTTATCAATTTTAGCCCTTAGGCTTCTAAGCACAACTCACTGAACTTTTGCAGACAGTGTAGATCAAGGTCAGACTGCACAGAGCATACAGTCTGATCTTGGACCTACACTGTCTGATAAGGAGGTATTTTTCTACAAAAAATAAGTTTGATTGATTGATTGTATGGTGTTTAATGCCATTTTCAAAATTATATCAGTTATATTGCAGCAGCCAGTGCACCTATCCATGCTTTCCTGGAGTTTCTTTTACCAATATTCCACACCATATTCTTTCCAAGCCACAGGCTACGTTCCAGCATAACCATCATGGAAACAATAGTCAGGGGGTGAGAGAAGAATGAATCATCAGTTCTCAGAAAGAAATTGGCAGAGCTGGGGATCGAACCAGCGATCTAAGGCTTGTAAGCTACTGACTGAGCTATCGAGGCTTGGCAAACAAGTTTGAAGTAGCATTATTTGGGTTTTTACTTTCGGCTTGAAAGTTTAATTCATTTTTTGTAGCAGGATAAGGGTTAATGTTAATGTTTTTGGTTTCCCCCCTTATCCCGAAATCATGTAGGTCCTCCTCCTTAAGATATTCAACTTTGCAGAATTTCCCTTAGTAATAGCCAACCTGTCCATTAAAACACAGATATTATCCTTTTCCTTTATTATTTTCAATTCAAGATACCATGGCTGTGAAGCAGAACTGCTAGAAAAAGATGACAAATATGTTTTAGGGGGGCACAAGCCGCCAAGACGCTATATAGAGATTTTAAGTTGATTTGTTTGTTTCTTTGTATGGTGTTCAATACTGTTTTCAACTTAATTTCAGTTATATTGCTGTTGACAGTGCACCTATCCATTCTTTCCTGGAGCAGCTTTTTCCATTACTTTGCACATTATTCTTCCAAAGCCATGGTCCATGATTCAACCCAGATTTAGAACATTCGCAGTTGACAAAATGAACATGTATGTAGCTGAAGAGATGATTTCTGTCTTTGACAGGGAGAAAACATGGAAGGAAATGAAGAAAAACAGTGGTTACCTGCATTTTTTTTTCTTCTTTTTCCGTTAATGTTTTAATCTTTTACCAAACAATCCCAGGTTTTCAGGACCCTGGGAAAGAAGCCTTTTGAAAACATTGTGGGAAAAGGAGAAAATGCTTGTTACCAGCATTTTCTCCTTTTCCCACTATGTTTTATACCCTATCAAGGTCAAATTCTGTCAATTGAGCTACCGCTAATTTGTTGTCTTGTCAGTGCTTTCGGTTTAAACCTGGCTAAAATTTTGTTGTTTGGTAAAGAATTAAAAAGCCGCCTTCTTTCGGATCATGAAAACGGAGGATGGTGTGGTAAAGGGTTTACTGTCAATATAAAATATCATCCCATTACGGCCTTGTATTATCTTTTTCAGCTGGGCAGAGCCCGGGTAGCTCAGTCAGTAGTATACAGGACTTGAGAACAGGAGGTCGCTGGTTCAATCTTGGCTCAGCCAATTTCTTTCGGGGGATTGATAATAGTCATTGTGACAGGATTCACTCCTCTCTCACTGCTGACGATTGCTTTGATGAGGGTTATGTGGGAAAGCAGCCAGGGGCTTGGAAAGAATGTTGTACAGAGTACTGGGAAAAAAAAAACTCGGGGAAAGCAAGGATAAGTGCACTGGCTGCCGCGATATAACAGAAATAATGTTGAAAACAGCATTAAACACCCTACAAGCAATCAATCTTTGGCTGGTGTAAAAATTTGTTAACCCTTTCCCAAAGGACAAATTCTATACTCTTCCAAATTCTAAATGACTGCAGACAACAAATTAAAAATTGGTACAAATGAGATGGATAGAACTCTCTTATTTGGTAGAAAACATTGTGGGAAACTGAGAAAATGCTGGTTACCAGCATTTTCTCCTTTTTCCACAATGTTTCCAAAGATTATTTTCTTATGAGTCAATAAAGTTTGTGATTGTTCATTAAAGGCTCAATTTCCATTGGATACTGAAATATTTCATTTACAAAGTATTATTATTTCTTTTTTTTCTCTTTTCAGGGAGGAAAGGAAGTTGCTCAAGGAAATTTAAATACAGACTGGAGAGGTAGGTCACAGTTTCCAGTCAATTTTGAGCTAGTTTCTTTATATATCTTTTCAAAATTACTAATTCTTTGGTTCTTTTTGATTTTTATAGAGATATGGTTGTTGCTGGTGTATTTTTTAATTCATCATTTTGAGGATAAAATTCCTGTCTGAGATTGTCTTTGTCATGGCAGTTTTGGGAGCAAGACATTCATAATGGTTTATGATATACAAAGTTTTGCTAAGTTTATTTCTCATACTTTTTGTGTAGTTTTCTTCTTTTGACCATGGTTATGTTGGTTATGTTGGAAAGCAGCCAGTGGCTGGGAAAGAATAATGTGCAAAATACTGATAAGAGTGACTCCAGGTAAGCATGGATACATTGTAGGTGTACTAGCCATTTTGTGTAGTTTTCTTCTTGGACCATGGTTATGTGGGTTATGTTGGAAAGCAGCCAGTGGCTTGGAAAGAATAATGTGCAAAATACTGATAAGAGACTCCAGGTAAGCATGGATACATTGTAGGTGTATGTAGTAGCCACCATGATATAACTGAAACAACTTTGAAAACCGCATTTAACACCAAGAAAACATTTTTTTGTTATTTTTGACTGAATATCTAGGACCGATTTTCATTTTAAAATTACTGAGGAAACTGAAAATCTGAAATTGTTTTTTTTTTTATTTTGGAGGTGTAGCTCAATGTGCTGGCTTCTGATCTACTTGTTTGTACTGATAAAAATGAGTAATTGGAAATTTGTGAGTGGTCAAAAATTAGACATGTTTATTTTAAGGACCGCTGCCTATTTGCGGGCACATTTATGCCATCTGTCTTTTTTTAAAGATGTTTCTTGTTTATAGAAGTTCATATAAATTATTAACAACAACATTTGCAATTATTTTTGTCCAAAGTCTGTTTATTTTCAAATCAAGCAATGTACAGTCTTTCATGTCAAGTTATGAAATTGCTTTACCTACATAATGTCTATAAATAGGTAAGACTGAATGAACTTAGTGTAGGAATTTCCATTATCTTCATTGTTGACAGGGACAAGATTTATAGCAAAAATCATTAAAACACTTAAAACTAATTGCAAATTGGTCAAATCTGCATTGAATATCGAGTTCAAAGTTTTCTTACATGTGTTTTTAAAATTTACTGACCTAATATTCAGGTTGCTGGCAATACAATTTTTTAAAACTATGTTACCCTTAAGGTCAATGACATCGAGGTCAAAATGACAACTTTGGTCAACCTATAAAACTCACCTTAATTACATTCAGGTTTATAGCAAACCAGTCTGTATAATATAAACATGTGAACTTGTAGGTCAAATATAAATCAAAGTATCAGGCTAAAAGTCACTAATAAAAAATTAAAACAATTTAACTACATGAAATCCTTAGAGACAGGTGAGGCTCAGCAAACTGATGGTTGGAGTTCCCATTATCTACAGTGTTGCCAGGGACAGGGGCCATATACCACAAATGGAAGTTTTAACTATCAGGTTGCTGGCAATGCCTTTTAAAAAAGCAATATTCATGTACCAAAATAAATTCAGTATGAAGTGAAAACTTTTTCAATGTTGATTTATTGGAACTTGATATAAACATTATATCTTGATAAATAGGCATCAGTCAGGTAAGCCTTTACTAAACAAGCATGTGCTGTAACAAACTGAGGAAGAAGGCTTTGGAAAACAATGTTGGAAAAGGAGAAATGCTGGCTACCAGCATTTGCTCCTTCCAGTAATGTTTTCTACCCTTTTACAGACAAATGCCATTTTTTCGACATCTATCTTTTTCAAATTCCTTTCCAAAGAAAATTGGTATAAAAAGGTAAGATCCAGTAAAATGACAGTAGGAACTTCCATTGTCTGCATTGTCACAAGGGACAGTAGTTTAATAGCACAAATGGAAGTGTCAATTGTCAGGTTGCTAGCAATACCATTTTTATGCTAATTGTAAATACATCAAATATTCATAAAGTACTTCTAGAAAATGTTTCAGGTAAGCCTTTAAAACTTACCAGTTTTCAATTCAGCATTCAATTCAGGTCGCTTGCAATACCATGTTTCTACTATTTATAAACTGATGAGTTAATCCTTTACTGCACAATCCCAAGTTTTAACAACCCTGAGGAAAAAGCTTTTTTATAACCAGCATTTTCTCCTTTTCCCACAATGTTTTCTATTTATCATGCATCAGTCGATGTATAAAACTTTATTCCTCTGCAAGCAATCCAGCATTGTACATTTTATACCAACACTGTGAATGTCTTGGATCTCAGTCCATATTACATCAGGATTGTTGTGTCTCCATGATTTATGTCAAAATGAATGAAATAACAAATACCAGAAAATCTTTGTGCAACAAACTCTTATATTCTTTTCAAAAATCATTTTTTTTTTTTTTTTTTTCTGTTTTTTCCTTTTTAGCTCCACTGGCCGAAGGCCAGCGGGCTTATGTCATGGCCCGGTGTCCGTCGTGCGTGCGTGCGTCCGTCTGTCCGTCAGTCCGTCCGTCCGTGCGTTAACTTTTATTTCAAACATCTTCTCTGAAACTACCCATCCAATTTTCATGAAACTTCACAGAAATGATCTTGCCATGGTCCTCTTCAGAATTTCTTGAAAGAATTTGATTCCTTCAAAAACTCTGGTTGCCATGGCAACAAAACTAAAAAATATTGGAAATCTTTAAAAATCTTATTGTCTGAAACCTGAAGGCATAGGGCTACCAAATTTGGCATGTAGCTTTATGTAGTAGACCTCTATCAGGTTTCTTCAAATTATAGCCCTGGGGTCAAAATTGGCTCTGCCCCAGGGGTCACAAGTTTTACATAGGCTTATACAGAGAAAACTTTAAAAATCTTCCTGTACCTAGCCATAAGGCCTAGAGCTACCAAATTTTGCATTTAGCTTGATCTAGTGAGGGTCTACCAAAAGTGCCCAAATTACAGTCCTGGGGTTAATTTGGCCTCATGCCGGGGGGGGGGGGGGGGGGGGGGGGGCAGGTTCACAAGATTTACATGGGCTTATATAGGGAAAACTTTTAAATCTTGGTGTACATAGCCATAAGGCTTAGGGCTACCAAATTTTGCATAATTACAGCATTGTCTAGTGGACAACTACAAAGAGGGTCCAAGTTACAACCCTAGGATCAAGTTTGGCCCTTGCACCAGGGGTCACAAGTTTTACATGATTTTATGGTGTGAAAACTTCAGAAACCGTTATGTTACTAGCCATAAGGCCAAGAACTCCCAAATTTGGCATGCTATTTTTCTAATACACATATTCTCCATTTAGTCCGACTGTAGCCCTGGGGTCAAAGTTTTATGAGGGCTTATATAGTGAAGACTTCTCTTTATGGTTTATATTTATAAGCCAGTGGAGCGATACAGGGCCATCATGGCCCTCTTGTTTTTTTTTTTTACACGATCTTACTTCAAATTGCTGCAGAGGTTTTGTCGGTAGTGCTATCACCACATTGATAACCTAGGTACCGGCCTGCAAAAATGTACCTGATATGGCCAATGTACGGAAAAGGATACAGGGCCTTAAGTTTTTTCTGTTGCAAAGTATTTTGTAGGTTAAGATGGTACTGCCAGCGAGTGTGTTTGCAACCCAGGTCAAGGGATAGTATATGATTATATAGGATCCCAGAGCAGCATCTGAATTAAAACATCGTCCCAAATTATTATTACTTATTATGCAACAGTCTTTCATAAAAGACTGTCAGGCCAAGGCATGTCTGAAAACATTGTAATCAAGGCCCTAAAATGACATCAAGGTGGCCATTCACATGCTGACACCCATATTGTTCTGAGCAGGTAAGAAATGGCCATTGACAAGCCTAGAGACACTGCTCCTTCCTATGTTGGCCACACCATGCTAGGTGGACAGTCCTGACTGATGTCTGGAGTGTGAAAAAATATATTGGATATTGTCGGCATATAAATGGGTAATGGGTTTTACTTACTACTATACATGTATGACACAAAGGGACACAGTGGAGAAATGTTTGTAAAAAGGAAAGCTATTTTGCGTGTAATAAAATGGAGAAAGGGAGTAACTGCCTGTAACTTGCATATACTTCTTTTCTGCAATACAAGTTGTATCAGTATGGTAGTGAGTTAATATTTACAAAAGACAGTTAGGCCAGAGCATGTTTGAAAACATGTGATTGTGACCCCAAAATGACAGCAGAATGGTCATTACAAAGCTGACACCACAATGAGTAATTTCATTAAAAAAAAAACATGAACATGCCTGTGCTATATTCCATGAAATATTGGCCACACCATGCTAGGTGAACAGTCTTGTCTAGTTGACTGTTTGATATAGAATGCAAATTCTTGTCAGCTTAAAAGAAAAGGAACTATTTATCATTTTTCGTTAACTGAATATGATGTTCAAAGTTTGTAATCCAGTAAGAACAAGGTGAATCATGTGATTACTTCGGCCAACTTGGGGATGTGGGATTTGTTCCTTACCTCCGTTTGTTTTATTTTTAGGTCAAGTACTGAGATAGAGCAATATCGGCAAAATCAATATCGGCAGAATCTGGTAAAGCCAAGATTAATCATCAGTATTGAAGATAGAACTAGTGCATAATGTACGCTATACTAGCAAACAGTATAGTTCTTTTAAAGATGCATAATCACAGACAGAAAAAAACACTGTTATAAGTTGAAAGTGTATAGAATGGCTCAGAATGTGATCAGCTGTGTAAACATAGATAAATGAACAACGTATATGGTGTAAGGGATAGAGAAACTCGGATTTTTAGCTCACCTGAGCACAACATGCTCAAGGGGAGCTTTTAGGATCACCCGTAGTGCGTCGTGCGTCGTCAACAATTCTTTAAACATCATCTTCTAAACCACTGGGCCAATTTGGACCAAACTTAGCAGGAATGTTCCTTGGGAGGTCCTCTTTAAAAACTGTTCACAAAATTTTATTCCATCAAAAACTCTGGTTGCCATGGCAACGAAATGGAATTTTCTAAGAAATTCTTTAAAAATCTTCTCCTCTGAAACCGCTTGTCATATTTTGAAATAATTTCACAGGAATGTTCCTTGGGTGACCCTTTTCAAAAATTCTTCACGAATTTTGGGATGTCGAAAAACATGGCTCTGGTGAATGGGGGCTATTTGCACTAAATGGATATGAAGAAATTCTTAAAAATTCTTCTCTGAAATGGCTCATCAGATTTTGAAATAATTTCACGGAGATGTTCCTTGGGTGACCCTTTTCAAAAGTTGTCCGCGAAATTTTGATCTGTCAAGAAACATGGCTCTGGTGACTGGGGCTACTTGCACTATACTGCCATGAAGAAATTCTTAAAAATTCTTCTTCTCTGGAACCGCTGGTCAGATTTTGAAATAATTTCACAGGAATGTTCCTTGGGTGACCCTTTTCAAAAATTGTTGGCAAAATTTTGATCCGTCAAGAAACATGGCTCTGGTGACTGGGGTCAAATTAAAGCAATACCTTATGGGCATTCTAGAGGCCACATTTTTTGCTCAATTGATTTGAAAATTTATGAGAATGTTTGCCTTAATTAAATCTTGGATGAGATTGAAATTAGGTCATCTTGGGTCATAAAGTAGGTCAGTAGGTCAAATTAAAGAAATACCTTGTGGGCACTCTAGAGGCCACATTTTTTGTCTTGATGATATCTCAGAAGAGTTCAAAATTGGGTCACATAGGGTCATAAACGGTGTCACTGGGTCACGTTGAAGAAACACCTTGTGGGCACTCTAGAGGCCACAATTCTAGCTAAATTGACCTGAAAATTGGTCTGCATATTTGACTCGATGATATCTCGGATCAGTTAGAAATTGGGTCTCATAGGGTCATAAACTACATGTAGGTCACTGGGTCAAATTAAAGAAATGTATTGTGGGCATTGTAGAGGCCACAGTTTTTGCTCAACTCACCTGAAAATTTGTCGGCATGTTTGACTTGATGATATCTTAAATGAAATTGGGTCACATAGGGTCATAATCTAGGTCACTAGGTCAAATTACAGAAATACCTTGTGGGCACTCTAGAGGTGACAGTTCTTGCCCAATTCAACTGAACCATGGTCAACAAGTTTGTTTTGATGTTTCGGATGAGTTTGAAATATGGTCACATAGGTTCATAAACTAGGTCACTAGATCAAATTGAAAAAAGACATTTTGGACACTCCGGAGTCCAGATTTTCAGCTCAATAGATTAATTACACGCATCATAGGAATGACATTGGTGGTTTTACTGCAACTAGATTTTTCACGGGTTATCTCATAAGAGCATTTAGGTCGTCTGGTTGATATTTCTGGATTTTTTTTCTCCACAAAACTATTGGTTGACATGTATATATAACATATTCTGTATTCTTCAGTAAAGGTATACAGTCAAAATATTTTAATGTTGACAGTTTTCAAAATCTATTTTCAAACATAGAACAGAATTACATTATAGAATACCTGAAAGAGATAGATTTTTATAACAAAATATAAATTTTAACTTTCAAAAAAATATTTTATTTTTTCATTTTTAAAACATTACCTTTTATGCGCGCTAAATGACCATAGATGTCGATGCGCCGTAAAACATCAATTAAACAAACAAACAAACTTCAGTAAACTTTGATCATCTTTTGAATTGACTTCTTTTGTGTAAATATTACCACATTTCCCAACAACCTCAAGCTTTAACCACCGTGATTTAGCAGTGGTCTTTAAAACATTGTGGGAAAAGGAAAAAAAAAGAAACCAGCATTTTCTCCTTTTCCCACAATGTTTTCTGTCCCTTCAATTACTAGTTGAGCCAGGTTTAATTTGTCATCTGCCAATGTTTTCAATATGGACAAGTTCAGAATATTGTTGTCTGGTAGAGTTAAGCCAATATCCAATCAGACCCTGGTAAAACCACTTAAAATGGATCTTGAATTAAACACACAAAGAGGGCATTTCAAAGAAAAATTTGTACCAATTAAATGATTAACCCCTCACCACACAATCCCAACTTGTAACGACCATGAGGAAGGAGCCGTTTGAAAACATTGTCGAAAGAGGAGAAACTGCTGATAACCAGCATTTTCTAGTATTCCCACAATGTTTTCTACCCCACCAGGAATACATCTCACCATTTTGGGTCACATTTAATTTTTTTCATCTGCAAATGCTGTCAGTTTGGACCAGTCTAAAATTTTGTCATGTGATAGAGTTAAGGAAACACTATTATGTGAATTTAACCCTTTACCGGACAACAAAATTTTAGCCTTGTCCAAACTGAAAGCATTTGGAGATGACGATTTCAGTTTGGCTCAAATTGTGCAATTTTTCTTTGATATATCAGAGTTGAAAACTGTTGGAAAAGAAGAAAATGCGGGTTACCAGCATTTTCTCATTTTCCTACAATGTTTTCAAAAAGCTTCTTTCCCAGGGTCATTAAAAGGTGGCATTGTGCGGTAAAGGGTTAAACAACTGCGCATAGCTTAGTGGGTAGCATACAGGACTTGAGGACAGAGGGTCACAGGTTCCAATGCAGTGCTTAGCCAATTTCTTACCGAGGATTGATGATGGTCATTGTGACACGATTTATTCCTCTCTCACCACTGACCATTGTTCTGACGATATTTATGTGGAAAAGCAGCCAGTTGCTTGGAAAGAATATTGTGCATAGAAGTACTGTACCAGTAAAAGAAACTCCAGGGAAGCATGGATAGGTGTACTTGGCACTAAATATGACTGGAACAATGTTGAAAATGGCATTAAACACCATATAATCAATCAGTCAGTCAACCTGTATGCTACCAATTAAACTACCAGGAATGACCTTAACATTAGAGAACAGCATCACTGAATCATTTTCTCCCAAATTTATCCCATTTGCAATCCCTTACCAAACAATCACAACAGACTGAATCCTGAGGTACAATGGTCCTCTGACATACAGAAAATGTACCAAACACAAAAAGTTTCAGCCCAAGTCAGCCTGTGCAGACTGTGCAGGCTAACTGGGGTGTATACTTTCTTTTTTTTTTTTTCTTTTTTTTTAAATTTAGAGCAGTAACCCCCCTTTTCACAGAGCATGACTTATTTGTTTGTGCTGGATTTTAACACCATTTTAACAGCTTAGGCCATATCAAAGTGGTGTAGGCACCTTTGCATGTGTTTCCTGGCTCTCTCATATCACCAGTACTGACAACTTTCCTGCTAATCCACTGACAACTTTTCCCACATGCATCAGAGATAAGGGGCAAAAAATCTCCCAAAACAAAGCTTGCCTCTACCAGGTATCGAAGGAGACAAACAAATAAAAGTTTGATGTCATAGTTTGTTGGTATGGCGCTTTACCCTTTACCAAACAAAATTTCGGATGCAACCAAATTGAAAGAATTTGTAGACCACAAATTACCTGTAGCTCAAATGTTGATTTCTGTCTTTCATAGCTTAGAAAACATTGCAGGAAAAGGAGAAATTGCTGGTTAACAGCATTTTCTCCTTTTGCCAGAATTTCAAAAACCTTCTTTCCCAGGGTCATCAAAACCAAGGAACGTTTGGTAAAGGGATAAACATCATTTTCAACCTAATATCAGTAATATAGTGGTGACCAGTGCACCTATCCGTGTTTCCTAGAGTGTCTTTTACCAGTATTTCATACAATATTCTTCCAAATCCACTGGCTGCTTTCCCACATAACCATCCACAAATCAACAATCATTAGTGAGAGAGAGATGAATCCTGTTGTGACGACTATCATTAATCCTTTGAAATAAATTGGCAGAACTGGACAGTATGACCAGTGACCCCCCTCGTGTCAAGTCCAGTGCGCTACCAATTGACCAACCAAACTTGATGTTACAGAGCAATACCATTTTGGTATTTTCTCCTTACACTCTTCCTATTTGCACTTTTACTCTGCACAAAAAATTGTCATCTTTTAACAAACCCTTGTGCAGTATGCTCTTGAAAACACTTTGGAAAAAAGAGAAAATACTGGTTACAAAAATTTTCTTTTTCTACAATGTCTTCCAGTCTGTTTCAAAATTTAGAGTCGTCTTCGTATCACATGTCATTTGCCGTCTGCAATTGCTTACAATTTAGACCGGTCTGAAATTTTGACTTCTGGTAAAGAGTTAGTCCTTTACCACATCATCCAGAGTTTAAATGAGCTGGACAGAGAAGGCCTTTGAAAATATTGCAGAGAAAGTCCTTTTCTCATAATGTTTTTTGAATGTTTTCTTTCGGGTTGTTGAAACACCAGACTCATTCGAGACACATTCTCTTTGCCCTCTGTTATTGCTTCTCAATCTGGGTAAGTTTTTATAGTCCCAACATTGGCAAAAAGTAAACAATCGGTGAGGTAAAATGCATTTAAATGTGTGTTTTAAAATGCATTTTAATTTAAATCATACCATCTAAAAGTATGGAAATGATTGTGGAGGTGACAGTCTTTTACTGTAAGGTCGGATCAAGTGTTAGTTGCTGGCAGAAAAAAAAAGATTTTCCAAAGTAGGTCAAAAGTTGCCAGTTCGCTCTATCTTTCGTATACCCTTTATCTGGTTTTGAATTCATTTTTCTGCCAGCGAATAACACCTGGACCCCCGGGTCTCTATAAATTTACAAACAACGAAACACAACGCAACGGAACCAAGCCCAACGAAGCGAAATGAAATAGAACGAAACGAAACCGAACGAAATCTTGCAAAGTGATTTTTATTCCATTATTTCCTTTTCAATTTATCATATTTCTTTTGTATCATTCGTCTTGGATTATCCCACATTTTATTCAGAGCACACAGAATCAATTACTGAAATTTCGCGTCATCTCATGTGTGGTTTGCAGGTTTGAAAATCTAGTCAGAGTCAGAATTAATCAGGACCTGTATCTTGGAAAGTTGCACAAACTGCAACAAATCTGATGCAAGATTTTGGACGGAAATGGAATTTTCTTTTCTTTCTATTCTGTTCTTCATTTTGGTATCGAGCCCCAATAGCTCAGTTGGTAGCGTACAGGACTTGAGAACAGGGAGTTGCTGATTCCCTGCCCGGCTCGGCCAATTTCTTTCCGAGGATTGATAAATATTCATTGCGACAGGATTCATTCCTTTCTCACCGCTGAACATTTTTTCGACGATGGTTGTGTGGGTAAACAGCCAAGGACTGGAAATAGTATTGTGCGAATTACTGTCAAAGAAACTAGGAAATCGTGGATAGGTGCACTGGCCGCCGCGATATATCTGAAATAATTTTGAAAACGGCCTTAAACATCATCCAATTAATCAATTTCATTTTGATACTATATTACTCTCGCATGGTCCCGGCATATTTCGCATGACCATTGTATTATGCTGTCAATACCGTTGAGGTGGTGAGTCGATGCCTTCAAGATGCTTTCAGTCAACCCTTGCGAGTATAGAGTCCCTTCAGATGTTTGTTTTTTAACTTGTACAATTTTCCCGTATTAATAAGTCGATAAGAACCTGTAAGATAAAGAGATGGATTCAGGTCGGTCTGAAAAGGGAAAAAATGGGTAGGGCTGTTCGTTAGAACCGCTTTGAGGTGAATGCTACATCAGCAGATGGAGATAAATTCAGCCTATCTTCAGTTTCAAAGGCATTACTTTGTTACCAGTAAATGTACATCGTGTATATAAATGAATCCGAACATTAGTACAGCATCTGACGGTAATCAGTAGCTTACTTTAAAGTAAATAAGAATCCTTTCTAGCACGACATACAGCGGATAAGGATAATTTTTCGGACGACAGCAGTAAGGTTATTATTTTGCATGAAAGATAAATATAACACTAAGGAATTATTTTGAAATTATGGAGGAAAAGATTCGCTCTTCTTACACAAAATTGCTGTCTGTGTGAAAATGTTTTGAGTTAAAAGCCCAATGGCGGCCAAATACACAGTGCTGGTGTTGAAATACATATCAATTCAAATCATACCAAATCAGAGTATGAAAAATATTGTGAGGATGACAATCTCTTATTGTGTGGTAGGTCCAATTGTTAGCCGCTGGCAGAAAAAAAAGAATTTTACGATCATGCAAAAAGTAAACAAAAGATGGAGCAACTCGGCAACTTTTAACCTGATTTTAACATTAATTTCTCTGTCAGCGACTAACACTTGGACCGACTGTACAATATCAGATTCTCATTTTCACACTTATTTCCATACTATTAAATGATAGCATATAGATTTAAATGTATTTTAATACCTGCTTTGTTTACTTTTGGCAGCTATTGTTACTTTAAGAAACTTCAGGAACTGACTTAACTAGAACCCAAACCTTTTCCCCCAACATCAAAGGAATTTACAATGATCACGTTTAAAAGATAATAAGACATATTATAATTAAAAGAGAAACACACTCATCAAATGACGGCCGCGAATGTCCAACTTGCCCGCGGGTCCAAAGATTTTTTCTCAAAACTTTATTTCTATTTTTGCATACATGGAACACACAAACCTTATTTTCAATATGTATTACAGTTGTTTACAATCGGTGTAATGCATTAGATACTAATAATACTAAATAGAAATAAAGTTGAAAGAAAGATAAGAGTAAAGAGATAATCGGCGTACATGTACTTTCGCATTTTTATAACGAAGGTCTTTTCTGTCGGAGTATGGACTTGAAGATGACTTACGGTTTTCCTTCTGACGACATCGATATAATCTGAAATCTTAAAGTGCCTTTCACAGCTATAGATGTTTTTGCGGCAAGTGTAGATCAAGGTCAGACCACACAAAATGTACAGTCTAATCTTTGATCAATACTGTCTCCTTTGCTGCAACTTTTAAGCGACTTGCGTTTTTTCTTCTGACGACATTGATATAACTATACAAGTATACTTGTTTTTGCGGCAAGGGTAGATCAAGATCAGACCACACAAAATGGGCAGTCTGATCTTTGATCAAC
Organism: Tridacna gigas; assembly: GCA_945859785.2. Classification (NCBI taxonomy): domain Eukaryota; kingdom Metazoa; phylum Mollusca; class Bivalvia; order Cardiida; family Cardiidae; genus Tridacna; species Tridacna gigas. The sequence continues at coordinate 54,012,417 of OX244034.2, forward strand.
ACTGTCTCCTTTGCTGAAACTGTTAAATGACAGCAACCTTGAAATCGCACTTAATTTGATTGTATTTCTTCACTGAAAATGTCATATGGGTTTATTCGGCCCTCTAAGGGTTAAACCAGTGGAAGTGCTTCATTGCTATTCTGGCCTGTTTCTGATTAGGTGTTAAAGACTGAGTGAAAATCGTCAGGAAAAATTGCTGTTCAGGCGGTTTTAAAATCACGTCCAAAGATTTTTGCATATACTGAACCAAAAAAAAAACTTTCGTAAAGTATGTGCAAAATGTTCAAGGTTACCTTTGAGACGTGCATACACACGTCATATATACACGTGTGGTAATAAACCTTTTTAGTTCGAGAAATTGGTCAGATAATCCCTAGCTAAAAGATGTGTCGGCTATTTAAGGCAAAGTTAGAGTTTCGATGCCTGTACGATGTACGGGATAGACATATTCGATCCACATAGGCTATTGATCAGAAATATCAATGTCGGGACTTAGAGAAAATTTACCAGAAAGAGTCGTAAGTATGCTGGAGGCTTGGCTGCGTACTACAGAGGTTGCAGTTCATGTTGGTGCATTCGCAATTATATATAGCAATTGGCCTCTAGACACATAAACTGGACAAGACAGCGTTAGTGTACAATTATTTTTTTTCTGTTGTCTCGAACTAATGGCCCTGTAGAATTGTTCCGACGCAGCAATAAGTGTTATGCTGACTGTTGCGTTCTGCAACGCGATCGTTTTGGGAGCTGGGATCAGTTATGGTGCGGGGCAGTGTTGCTTACGGGTCGTTATTGGGAAAATAATCTAGGCCCTCATATTGTGCCTCTGCTTCAACTGGGCAGCGACGTAATTGCGTCACCGATAGTTGCCCTATAATTGAAGAACATTTTATTAATGATGATTTATTTCAATAACAAAGTGAACAATAATCCTGATTCACATTAACAGCCCGATCTTCGTGCTTACAGCTACTATCAGATTTTACTTTTTTTTTCCATTAAGTGCAATCAACAGGAAGATTATTAAAAAAAAAAAAGGATGTAACTTTTACCGCTGCATAAATTTTTTTCTATTCTGTTTCGTTTCGTTCTATTTCGTTTCTTTTCGTTGAGTTTGGTTCCGTTTTGTTTCGTTCCGTTTCGTTGCGTTTCGTTTTGTTCCGTTCTGTTCTATTTCGTTCCTTTTCGTTTCGTTGCGTTGCGTTTCGTTTCATTTCGTTGCGTTTTGTTTCGCTTCCATTTCCAAGTTTATAGGGACCCTTCAAACATCTACCATTTGATTTTGATTTCAAACCACTGTAATTATTCAGTGTCGACCGATTACAGTGCTTACAGCACTTTGATCTATTTAGCTGTTGAATGACTATTGGAAGACCACACAGCGTTCCGAAAATGAAAATATTTTTCATTGTATGAGTTTATTTGTTTGTGGTACTTACGACGAAAGCATTACAAATGTGACATATAGACCATTTGGTTAATCAAAAGCTACACAAAAGTATTTTCAAAATTTAGATAGACTAATGTTAGATAGAATTTTCAGTTGTGACAATATCTGTCCTTTGAATTGTCATAAATTCGGTCACGTTCCAACGAAGAAATGTATTAAATTTTGGACTGGAGGGTGTTTCCGGGAAAACAGAGCTTATGAATTAAGTAATTTCTAACAAAAAACTAATTTTCTAAACGGATGCCCTCATCAATCGGAGCCGACTAACATATTCAGGGCCGGTTCACATAATCGGAGCCCTTCTTTGTTTTTATCATTTTTACGCTATTTCTTTTCAATTCTTTACCAACAGCGATTATAACAGTCCAAAATACTAATTCACCCCTTTAGGACAGCAAATCTCTCTCTTATTTGCTAATTTAATGGCAATAATAGACTCAATCTACGTTCCTGACGTATTATTTCGGCTACGGTCAACCCACGGCACAAATGGTTGAGACAATACTGTACACATTCCACGGCTTTCCGCAGTGTAGAAAACACGTTGAAAGACTTGAGAATTGCATGACATTCTCCTTTTTTTGGAATTTCAAAGACATAAGAACACATAATTACAAAGAATGACAAGCTTGCCTGTTTTTCATTTGTTTTTGAGCCGACAATTTCGGAACCGGAAGACCAACACAACATTTTCTCATCGGAGCCATTGGCTCCGAATATGAAGTTTCCTACCCGTGAACCATCAGGGCTATAATACTAAGGAATTGATTGGTCAAGCGTACAAGAAGACACACACGGATGTTGTAGCGACAAGGCTGGTGTGGCCAGTGTGTATATGTAGATCATAAAATTGGGAGGGGGGGGGGGGGGGCGCTGAATGAAATATCAGACTGCACAGAGTATGAAGTTTGACCTTAATCTATATAGTCTACCTTGAAGACTCGCTAGCAGCCAAAATTCAGGACTCAAAATGCAGGCAAATTTAATTCAGACCATTTCAAAGTAAGAATATTATTACAAGTCAATGCGTTACACAGTATAGTCTGTCAAAGTTCCACTGGCTTCCAGAAATCAAAGTACTGAAAGTACTGACAGACTAGCGAATTTGATTGATTGATTGTTTGTATGGTGTTTAACCCTGTTTTCAACATTATTTCAGTTATGTAGCAGTGGACAGTGCACATATCCATGCTTTCCAGGAGTTTCTTTTACCAGTACTCCACAATGTTCTTTCCAAGCCCCTGGCTGCATTCCCACAAAACCATCGTCGAAACGTGAGAGAAAAATGTATCCTGTCGCAATGACTAGATCATCAATAGTCGGAAAGAATTTTGCCGAGTCTGGGATCGAACCAACGACCTCCTGTTCTCAAATCCTGTATGCTACCGACTGAGCTGCCGGGGCCATGCGTGCAAATGGTTAACTATAATCCAGTTTAAGTTTAACATATAAAATGCTAAAAAATGTTAAATGAAACCTTCAAGCAAATGGTAAACACCTGAATATTGCTATTTCAAAGTTACATTTTGGAGAAAATATATCCTCTTATTGGACAGTGTAGATCTAATATCAGACTGCACGCTCTATGCAGTCTGAACTAAATCCACACTGTCCTGAAAGGTCATTCAGTCGCGGTAGTACTCGTAAAAGAAACTTCAGGAAAGCCTGAATAGGTGCTCTAGCCGCTACAATATCACTGTTGAAATACTGTTGAAAACGGCATTAAACACCATGCAATCAATTAGTAAATGTCCAATAGCACAAGACGTAGTTAACTATTTAACTCTCTTTACAAAGCAAAAGATTTTACACTCCTCCAAATTCAAAGCTTTTGAAGACCATAAATTAAATGTGGCTGAACTGATGAAACCTGATTCCAAAAGAGCAGAAAACAATGTGGTACAAGGAGAAAATGATGATTAGCAGCGTTTTTTTCCTTTTCCCGCAATGTTTTCAAGGGAATTCTTCCCCGGTGTCGTTAAAACTTGGGATTGTTTGGTAAAGGGTTAATATCCAAGACGTAAAATAACAGTTTAAGATAACAGTTTAACTATACACAATGATCTAAATAATGAATGACTGAAGGAATGACAAGGGTTCCCTGTCCACTGAGGGTTCATAGAGCTGAGATTTGCTACAAGTTACCTAGGTAATATCTATTAATAGATTCATTCATAATGTTACATTGGTGTAGGAATAAGTGATTCTCTGCTTTGCATAGGTCACTTAATTTACATATAAGCAAAGATCTTGTACCTTGTAAATGGCATCTTGTTCAATTTATTATTTTGTAAGACGACATGTTCAAATTGGAGTGGTAGAGATTTAGTGTTTTTCGTAAAAATTGTCATAGGTAACAGAATTAAGATTTTTTACAGAAAGAAGTATTTTCTGTGAGGCAGTATTTGGCAACTGTGGGGTTTTTTGTTTACTTTGACTCTAGGTCAGTCATGATGCCTATAGACTAGCTTCTCTAGTCTAAAAATGAGTTGTTAGGCTAGATTTTAGATGTGCCAAATGATGGCATGTCAAAATTACTTATCTGTATAAGTCTGAAGGGTTTCTAGAATATAGATTTACAGTACATAAAAAGCACACTACTGTCCATTATAGTGAAATCATCTAAAACCAATTCAGAAAAAAATAGGAAAATGATAGTTATCTCCCTTTGACCAATGTCGGCGGTCAACCCTTTTTATGGAACAATTCCGTGTTTTTCACAGTCATATTAACCCTTAAAGCGCGTTTCAGAACTATAGTTGCCTTTGCGGCCAGTGTAGATTTAGATCAGACTGCGCAAAACGTGCAGTCTTATCTTTGATCTACACTGTCAGCTTTGCTGAGACATTCTGAAGAAAAGCAACCTTGACATTGCTCTTATCATGCTCTTTTTTTCTAGATTTGAAATAACAGGTAGGTTTATTAGGCGCTCTAAGGTTAAGGGAGCATCGCCTGGTTAAGCCTTAACAGCACAATCCCAAGATTTTCTGTTTTGAAAACATTCTTGGAAAAGGAAGAAATGCTCTTAACAAACATTATCACCTTTTACCATAATGCTTTCTACCCTATCACTCAGTGCAGCTATCCATGCTTGCCTGGAGTTTCTTTTACCAGTACTTTGCACAATATTCGTGCAAGCCAATGGCTACCTTTCTACATAACCATCTTCAAAACAATGGTCAGCGGTGAGAGAGGAACCAGTCCTGTGGCAATGACTATCATCAATCCTCGAAAAGAAATTGGCTGAGCTGGGAATTCGAACCAGCGACCCCTTACTTTAAATACAATTTGTTAAGAATATTTATTAGTAATGGAAAATGTCTTTAGATTAACCCATAAGCTGCTAAGCACGACTCACTGACCTGCGAACAGTGTAGATCTAGATCATGTGCCTACTGCACAGAACGTGCAGTCTGATCTTGATCTACACTGTCTGATAAGGAGATATTGTTCTCAAAAAATAAGTTTGAAATAACATTCTGTTTTTTTTTTTCTATCGTCCTGAAAGTTTTATTTAAGTAATCAACAGGATAAAGGTTAAGAATATTTGGTAGTTATGGAAAAAGTCTGTACGTTAACCCTTAAGCTGCTAAACGCGACTCACGGACCTTTTGCGGACCGTGTAGATCAAGATCAGACTGCACGTTCTGTGCAGTCCGATAGGAGACGTTTTTTTCTAAAAAAAAGATAAGTTTAAAATGGCATTGCGGGGGTTTAACTCTTTACCAAACGACAAAATTTTAGACTGGTCCAAATTGAAAGCAGTTGCAGACGACACAATAAATGTGACTGAAAAATTAATATTTGTTTGGCGAAGGGTAGAAAACATTGTGGGAAAAGGAGAAAATGCTGGTTACCATAATGTTTTCAAAAAGCTTCTTCCTCAGGGTCGTTAAAAGTCGGGATTGTGTGGTAAAGGGTTAATATCGGCTTGAAAGTTTCTGTTAATTCATTTAGCAGGATAAGGGTTAACGGATGAATGGGTCTGTTTTCTGCAGCATTTTCAGAGTCGTCTATGTGAGCTTTAACCACTTAATTAAACAGAAATAACTGTTAGATAGGGTAGAGTGATAATCTATTCTTTTCATGTCTGTCTCTCAGGTTACCCACAACCCATAAAGAAGGGTGTTTTATCGTGGGTTAACATCACCCAACCTCCCTAACCCCCTAATCTGTACCCACCATCTTTAGCTCTTATTTTGGGTTGATCAAAAGGTAATCCTCAGCTATAAAATATGTGTTACGTGGTAACTTCTTGTACAATATCTAAAGTCACATCAGCAAACACTGACTGAAAAGATAACAGTTTTGAAAGAAAGAAGGAAAACTGTTAACCGAGATACGTAAATGCTAGATTATTAAAATGGTCATTTAGAGTGTAAGAGATAAAAAGTTATTTTCGCTGTAGACTCGACAAGAAAACCTCATAAAATATCCAACAGAAAATATTTATATCAAGAATTTTACCACACCCCCTGTGCAGCTTGATCTTGGTCGACACTGTTCGTTAAAGCTCTTGAGATTGTGTCTCGAATTCTTATGGTCAAAGGAAACCACCTTCGGACACATTCGATTTTTATCGCTTTTTTTTCCGCTAAAGCCAATCTGTACATTGTTCTACATGCTAACTTAGTTCCTGCTATCCTAGACCGCGTGTCTTATTTACGAAAAGTGTAGACAAAGATCAGTCTCCGCATCCGTGCAGTCTGATTTTGGTCTACGCCATTCGATGCCTAATTAATTGCGTAATTCATAATCATGTCCAGGACACTTCTTGTTTTAGCGTATTATTTCAATTCAGCGCGATGGACGTTAACAGCTTTTAGACTATATGGCGAAAAAATCAAGGTGCTTGATACATGAAAGGTAAACCCTTAACCTGCTGAGCGCGACTCAAGGACCTTTTGCGGACAGTGTAGATAAGATCAGACTGCACAGAACGTGCAGTCTGATCTTAGATCTACAGTGTCCGATACGGAAATATTTATTCCAAAAAATAACACTGAAATAGCAACATTTTGTCTGTACTATTGGCTTGAATGTTTCATATAACTTATTTAGCGGATTAAGGGTTAACTCTTTCCCAAACGACAAATTCAAGACATCTGCAGACGACAAATTCAAAGTTGGTACAAATGAGCTTAAGCTCTCTGATGGGGTAGAAAAAATTGTGGGAAAAACAGAAAATGCTGGTTACTAGCATTTTCTGCTTTTCCCACAATGTTTTCAAAAGTATTCTTTCCCAGGGTCGTGAAAACCAGGGATTGTTTGGTAAAGGGTTAATGGCTCGGCTCTTTCATCTGAAGCCCAAATGAGGGTTCTGGGTGACAAATTAACGGGGTCTGAAGATGCGCCCCGCTATACAATGTGGGTACAATGTGCTCCCTTATGAGCTTGATACTCGATAGGCCAAACAGAACCAGCCGTCCGTGGGGCGAATTTCATGTCGAGGAACATTATAAAGATGTTGGCGCTCTTTAATGAGGCTCTTCACCAAGTTGCCCCCATGCGCAATTTCTCGGCTACTCCTATGATAACATGAATGGGATGGAAAAGAATTACAGTACTTAAAGTATTAAAGGACTAGGATTTTTTCCTTGCGTCGCAAACGTTGAATGTACAGCTATAGCGTTATATAATTTCAAGTTGTTGAATACCCAGTTGAGAAAAATAATAGAAGCCACTGGCCCATGTGAGTAGCCAACCATTGGAATGAAACAACCAATGGCTCCTTTTCCAACAATACTTTCAAAAGTTATCAAACAAGGGGTATAATGACTCACGTAAGCAAGTAGGTAAAGTCGAGTTGAAGTAATTTATATATGAGCCATGCTCCGGCAAAAAAGGGGGCTTCATACATCTCCGTAATGCATGATACCAAGCAAACCCATTACATAACAATTGATCCAAAAAAATCATTTTGTATAACAACAGACTGAGCCATGAGATACAGTGGTCCTTTCACTAACTAGTATAGAAAATTAACATGTAGCAAAAAGTTTCGGTCCAGATCAGCCTGCGCAGGTTGACCTGGATCAATACTTTTTGCAGATGCATTGAGCCCCTTTTCAGAGAGTATGACTTATATAAAAGATTATATGTTTTCCATGGACAGCAGGGGCTGTCCTCAGAATAAATTCTAATAAAATCTAAATTCAATTCTAATTCCAAATTCGAAAAGTAGCCAGGTTATTTGGTGAGACAGAAAGTCTTAGCCAATCAGAGGGCTTTTGTTGAAGTTTGGGCTTTGAACAACGTTAGATTATTTGTTGAATATCATTAAAGTCTAGCAAGTCTCTATGCAGCAACCGGGACATCGGTTTTACCGACGTTACACCCAGTTCGGGTAGCGGTAAAATACTAATAAGCATTAGCCTTTAACCCTTTCCCAAACAAGCCCTGGTTTTCACGTGTCTGCAGTACAAGTCTTTTGAAAACACTGTGGGAAAAGGAGAAATTGCTCGTAACGAGCAATTTCTCCTTTTCCCACAGTGTTTTCTACCCGTATTGAGACCTTTCTACCATTTTCATTAAATTTAAAATTGTCGTCTGCAAACTCTTTCAATTTGGACTAGTCCAAAATTTGTCGTTTGGGAAAGGGTTAAGCTGCTACATAAATAAAATGAAAATTTACATTCATAGAAACAAGAAATATCTTTTTTTAAAAAAAAAAGATAGACAGCGCAAATTTGCCTGCAAATATGCAGGGGCCCTTAAAATAAACATGTCTACATTTTCTACCAATCACAAATTTCTGTTTATTCATTTGTTATCAGAACCAGAGTGTAGGTAAAAAGCCAGCACATTCAGCTTAGCCGAAAAACCCAAATATTGCGATGTCAAACTTGATTTCATCGGAAAGAAAATGCCGTATCGGACGATGTAGATCAAAGATCAGACTGCACGTTCTGTGCAGTCTGATCTAGATCTACACTGTCCGCAAAGGGTCAGTGAGTCGTGCTTATTAGCTTAAGGGTTAATGGGTTAACCATGTAGACTGCTTTTGCGGACAATTTATTAAGATCAGACTGCACAGAACGTGCAGACTGATCTTTGATCTATGCGGTCCGATACGCAAAAATTGTTCCGATGAGAACAACTTTGAAGCATCAATATTTTTTTTATTGAACTTTTCCATGGAATTATGTGTTTTATGCATCATTTCTTTTAGAGGCAAATGATTGAATGATTGATTAAATGATGTCTTACGCCGCTTTGAACATTATTTCAGTCAAATCACGGCGACAGCTCACATATTCATGTATTTCCCGGGTTTCACCCGTACTATAGGTCAGGGCTCTGAAGTGTCTTGCCCAAGGGCACTTCCACGAAAAACCTAGTGACCCAGTGAGGCTCAAACCCGCGGCCTCCGGATCATAAGTCCTACACTTTTCCACTCAGCCACGCAGGACCCCTTTAGAGACAACTGTTGTCTGTGGCGTGCTCGATATGCGTGCTCGTCAAAGATACAAAAGGGTAGGGAGAGGGAGGGGGAAGGAAGACTATTTAAACAAAATAAAGTCATCAAAAGAAGTTGTCAGAAACTTGACTTATAATTGACTGCGTTCACCAGCTATTCACAGACGATAGTTTACTCCCCATAAAAGATGCAATTTCACGCTCAAAAACGTCCCTACCATAAAGATCGCATCGGGAAGATGCCCTCTTCAACCCTTGCCTCAATTAGGGACGAAATTTGAGGCGCCCATAGCTACAGAACGCGCATTCTTAACCAGTGCGACTCACTGACCTTTTGCGGGCGGTGCAGATCAAGATCAGACTGCACAGAACGTGTAGTCTGCTCTTGGATCTACACTGTCCGATAAGAAGATTTTTTCTCTCCAAACAGTAAGGTTGAAATAGCATTATTCTGGTTTTTACTATCGGCCTGAAAGTTTCATTTAACTTAATTAGGTTGATAAGGGCTGAGGATTCTCTGTTTGAAAAGTCAGCTCGGGAGACTAAGCCATGTCTAACCCTGTACCAAACAATCACGAGTTTTAAAGAACCTAGAGAGGAATACTTAGTTTTGAGGGGGGGGGGGGGATGATGGAAACCAGCATTTTCTCCTTTTCCCACAAAAGTTTGCTTTTTCAATTTTAATTTTTGAGTCACGTTAATTTTGTCGTCTGCAAATGCTTTCATTTTGAACAAGTCGAAAATTTTGTCGTTTGCTAAAATGTGGATCTCAGTCTGAACTCACCGAAAGGCAGCGCCAAAAGCGGAGCACCAGGAAAATTCTGGCAAAGACATGAAGCCCCAGATCTTATTTAAAAGGCGATAATGTTATCGCTGTTTTAAAAAGAAAAGATCTTGGACAATATTGTACAAATTCTAAATATAGTTGATTACTCGATTTTACCAAGCTTCCTTGTGTCAATTTACCAGTTCTGTTTCTAGTGAACTCCTTGTCCTGAAAACTCGTCATACACAACCAGTCCATCTTAGGATATTGGTTGCAAAAGGCACGAAAATCGAGACCCTCGGTCATAATATGTTTGGTCTTGGCACAGTTCCACAGCAGTTCCATTGTTTGGTTTTATGGTGGTGGTTAACGCTCTTTTAGTAATGTTTCAGTTATATCACGGTGGCCAATGCACAATGCCATGCAACTTACTGCTGATTTCACATATCAAAAATTGGAGAATCTATGTTCATGTCGATACTGTTATAATCCGTTCTCTAAAGGAGGTTTGGTCGAGTCGCTGCTTCGAAACCACCTAACCTAAATTATCAGGCCAGCGCGTTACAACTGAGCTACAGAGATTTGGCTCGACTCCTCTGCGACCCAGTTAGTGCAAATACTGAACTAAGACCGCAAGTAGTTTACACAGATTAAAAGCTAACAAAAACAGATAACTTTTTTTGTGTACCAAAAGAAAAAAAATATCTGAAAATCTCCTTTCATTGAAAGGGGAGAATTGCAACTTTTTTTTTTATTAAAAAGAGTACCCGTTAATTGTAAATGCTCTTATTTTCAGATCGCCATTCTCCTAAAAATCATTAACACTTTCCCAAAAGGCAATTTTAGACCCCTCCAGACTGAAAGCATCTGTAGACGACAAAGTTGAAAGAGGTACAAAAAGGAACTTGGCAACATTTTCTCTTTTTTCCGCAATTTTTTCTTCCATTTTAGAGTAATCCCATCCTGTGAGGGAAATTTAATTTGTCTTCTGCAAAGGCTTGCAATTTGGACAAGTCTACAATATTGTCGTTTGGAAAAGAGTTTAGATTTACTTGGATGATTTATCAATATGTTTCTGAACCTGAATGCGTTTCAATTTTCAAACAGAGAAAAAACTGAAATGAAAGTTCACGCCTTGTCCGTAAAGGAAATAAAGTATTTCAAGGGTGCATGGTGGCTTCATCTTGAAGCTATTGAAAAAGGCGGGACTCACGAGAGGGCGCCACCACGGATAATGATGTTGACTTTTGACGGTGAACTGAGTGCGAATAAAATAAGAATTATTGTCCGCGCGGATGTAAAACGATCCATTCTAGATTGTATAGACACTCTTGACGATTTCATTGTTTTAATCGCTATGTTTTGTTTCTTTTTAGTTTCCTTTTCTCTTTTCCTTTTTTCCGCTTCGTGAATGCCCCCATTTGAAAAACAGTCTCTTTTCATGATCAATTTAGGGACATCGCAAGAGCTCCACATATAGAAAACCGTGTTACAGAATACTTAACTCTTTACCAGACGACAAAAATTTTGGCAGACGAAAATTTGAAGGTGACTTAAATGATAGACTTCGTCTTTAATATGTTAGAAAATATTGTGGGAAAAGTACCAGCATTACCAGCATTTTCTCCTTTTCGCTCATTGTTTTCAAGGGCTTCTTTCTCAGGGTCGTAAAAAGGTGGGATGGTTTGGTAAACGGTTAACTCAATAATCTGCATAAACAAATTTGCTGGATACTACGGTCAAACTTGTAGTTAGCAAGCACCTACGGTAATCTCATTGTTTGAACTGTTGATTGAATAGTACTTCAGTACATCGCTTTCAACATTATTTCAGTCTGCGACTGCTTACATATTCATGTGTGCCTTAGGTTTTAATGGTACCAGGCTTGGGCTCTGAGGTGTCTGGCCCAAGGACAAGTCCACAAAAATGTCCATAAAAAATCCATTGCTTCAAGTGAGGCTTGAACCTGGGGCCTTCAGGCTACGAGTCCTTCACTTTACCAATAAGCCACGCAGTAATTTCAAGTGCTTGCTTTAGTCCGACGCTTGTTTAGGGGAACTCAATAATTTTTTAGAAGCTTGCTGTTACAGGCTGCTTGAACAGTCAATGAGATACTCGTGCTAGTAATTAGCATTTTCTTCTTTTTCCCGCTATGTTTTCAAAAGCCTTCTTCCCTGGGGTGGTTAAAAGTCGATATTGTGTGATATAGTGTTGAGCAAGCACTTGTCTCAATCAATTTTTAGTGTCCCTTGGGTACTTGCTTAAATACAAGTATGAATATGCCAGAAAGCCGACTCTAACCAGGAACTTGTGTCAAGCAATCTGCTTATTTGGAGAGCTACGTCACCATTCTGTCAGCCCTGTCTAGAAAACTTCAGTCTTAACTTGTCAAGATTGTTATTTTGGAGAGCGTCGCTCACTTCAGGATGGATTTAGGAAAGTCCAAACAATTTTAACACTATCCTTAACGAAACGACAAAGACTTGTCAAAATTAAAAGCAAGTGCAGACAGCATGAAGCTGGCTCAAATGACATGACTTGTTTTGAAAGGACAGAAAAAATGTGAGAAAAAGAAAAAAATACTGGCTATCAGGATTTTCTCTATTTACCCCACGATATTTTCGAATGCCTTCTTTCCTAGGGTCATTAAAACACGGACCTAGTGCATCCACAATAGGCGCCTTAAGTCGCTCTTGACGACCTAAGAGCAATGTCGTTCCTTTAGATTCGTTATCAAGTGACAGCATTTTAGGGGTTCGAGCCTCACTGGAAACTCTTTTATTTATTGTACGGTCACTCCAAGTGTTACTTCCTTGCAGAAAAATAAATTTTCAAATCCGGTAAAAAGCAAACAAAACATTGATAGCCTGGCGACCTGGCAACTTTCAACCTAGGTTTAGATTTCCTTTCTTCTGCCAGCGGCTAACACATGGACCAACTATACAATAACAGATTGTCATCTTCACAATAATTTACATACTTTTACATGGTATGATTCCAATTCAAATGCATTTTATTACCCCATTGTTTACTTTCGGCAGCTACAGGGCCTTTACTCGACAACATCATAGACTACTTCGAACTGAAAGCATGATCTTAATCGCAACCGTCTGGAAAAGCGTCTGCTTATCAATACTCTACTTCCTGCATGTACACCACCTTTAAAAACATCCTTGGTACAAATATGCATCATCATCATCATCATCATCATCATCATGAGCTAAGGCTTAATACTCAAAATTCAAAGAAACATTGTCTCAAAGTAGAAATCAGTCGAGGCGAGCATTTTCTCCTACTGTTACTTTAATTGCAAATTTAGTCTGCTGCAATCGTATGAGGTAGTAGGTTAACCCTTTACCAAATAATCCCGATTTTTAGCGACAATGAGGAAGAAGGTTTCTTAACCCTTTACCACACAATCCCGAGTTTTAACGACCCTGAGAAAGAAGCCTTTTGAAAACATTGAGGGAAAAGGAGAAAATGCTGGTAACCAGCATTTTCTCCTTTTCCCACAATGTTTTCTACCCTTCTCAAAACAAAATCCAATTTTTGAGCCACATTTATTTTGTGGTCTGCAAATGCTTTGAATTTGGACCAGTCTAAAATTTTGTCGTTTGGTAAAGAGTTAAAAAAAAAAATGTGGGAAAAGCAGAAGATGCCGTTCACAAGCATTTTTTTCCCCCATTTCCAACAAGATTTTCAACCCTTTCAAACACAAGCCCCATCGGTTGAGCCACATTTATTTTGTCGTCTGCAGACGCTTTCAATTTAGATTAGTCTAAAATTTTGTCGTCTGGTAAAGAGTAGGGTGCCACCGTTTAACCCTTAGCCTGTTGAATGGGTTACATTTTAAGACCAGTGGAACATATTACGATTTCAAAACCCATTTCAACACTAAATTTCACCTTCTCGGACAGTGTAGATTCAATACCAGACTGCATGCTCTGTGTAGTCTGATCTTGATTCACACTGTCGGAAAAAAAAGGTCTCGTGCTAAGCAGCAAAAGGGCCAAGAGGTAGCAACCTGTTTTATTTTTATCTCATCATGGTACTCCTTTACCTTGTTGAGAGCGTGTTCCTCGACTTTCAGTATAAGTTAGATCGAAAAGACTGGCAGAAAAGAATGTCTGCTTCCGTTACAATAACAGTTTCCACATAGCGCTATTAAATTAATAGGCTTTCAGGTATATTATAATAAGTTACTTTCGTAGGGAGGTACATATTGAGCCATTCTTAACTCTTTACCAGATGACAAAATTTCGTGCTTGTCCAAATTGCAAAACATTTGCAGACAACAAAGTAAAGGCGACCCGAAAACTAAAATTCCTCTTGTGAATTGCGGGAAGGGGGGAATATGCTGGTCAAAGGCATTTGTTCCCCTTTTCCAACATTGTTTCGAAAGCTCTCTTTAAGGTCGTTAAAACTCGAGAATGTCCGTGTATGGGTGTAGAGTGCGCCGATTAAACCGGGTACGATCGAGTGGGGGGAAAAAGTAAGATGTAGTCCAAATTTATAGATTTTGTTTTTCAACTTCCATCGATTTTTGGCTTAAACATCAATTACTCTAGTCTAAACAGCGATAAATTGTTGAACAAATACTGCGCCTTAGTAAGACTTTATTTTCGCTTCTTGAGATGGAGTTGAAAAGGGCCTATATTGGAAAATATGCGAGAAAAACAAACAAACCTAAATGAATACATCAAATGGTTAACCCTTTTCTCCCAACTGAAGATGGCGGCCATTTTGCTTCTGAAGCAGACGATCCGGATTTTCAAAAGCTATTTTCAAAACAAGAAGCCGTTGCAAGTAAGGGCCATTTCAAAAGACTTCGTCTGATAGAAGTAAGAGAAAACTTTGTTAAATGTGACTTGTGCTAGATCTAATTTTATGTTTTAAATTCAACGAATTGAACTCGGTAGATCTACCTAATCACAACTTTGCAAAAGACGATTTTTAAAAGATGGTTGTAAGAAAGGACTGTCAGCATGACTAAGGTTATGATTTCACGGATAAATGTAAGAACATTGTAGCAAAAAAGGACAAACCTCTCAATAAATGAAACTTTCTAGCAATGATCTAGTGTTTTAAAAGATGGTTCGTAAAAGGATATAAAAGTTATCTGCAGACGGTAGATCTGATGTATTCAGTGGTCGAGCTAGTGAGGGAGAAGGCTGACAAATAATGAAACCGAAAAAAAAAAAGTTTCCTTTTTTCTTGGATATCGATAGCTCTTTAAACGTGATCTTTCAATAGCTACTTATAAGTGTCTTCTCATCCTACTTTTTTGAAAAGATGTTTTAAGTCAATAATCACCGATCAAAGATGAAAAACATTTGATATGCCTGAAACAAAAACCTGTGTAAATTAAAGGTCTTTTTCATGACTGTTTTCCAAACTGCTAGACATTTCTTCTTCATCATTTATAAAGCCTGTCTAATCAGGCTACTATTTTATATACTAGTGCCCATTCACCAACCTTTAAGAGGCGCATTCTTATTTCTGTTCTAAACTGAGAAAGTAACGCAATTTCTGATTGGCTAAACAATATTCATTAGCCAATCAGAAATTACATTACTTCGAAATTTATAAATCTGTTGAGAATTGGAATACTTTAAGACTGGTTGGTGAATGTGGGCCCTCTGGTGAATGATCCAAGAGCACCGATTATCGTGGGCCTCGGTCTCCAATTCAAACCCGAAATGTCGTCTTCAATATCCATTGTACGTGCATGTATGTTCTAGTTATACATTTTAAGACTAGTCAACTGATTGGCTGACTCAGAACTTCTTGGCCAATCAGGTTGCTAGTCTTGGCATCTAGAAATAGGACAGTTATATTGGATGGTGAAAGCGGCATTGCATTTCTGAACTGCACGTTATTTTCCTTTAATGGGCGAAGGCGAGCTCAAGTATTGAATAAGCGCGTTCCTTCTTCCTCGTAAGTTGGTTTAATTGCTCTCAGATATAGAGACGTATCGAATGAAGTACAGCCTTGGTAGCAAGGCACATCTATCAATTCATCCTTTGCTGTTTAACTCTGTACTAAACGAACGTTTTAGACTTGTTTAAATTAAAAGCAAATGTAGACAACAAATTAAAAGCGATTCAAATGCTAAGATTTGCCTTAGAATGGGTAGAAATATTGTCGGAATAGGCGAAATGCTTGTTACTAGCATGTTCCTCTGTTCCCACTATGTTTCAAAAGACATTCTCTGTATCGTTAAAACTCGGGATCACTTGAAAGGGGACGATATGGGATGTGTAATTCTAGAAGCCTTAAAAAATATACATAATGACGTAAATGATGAAAAAAAGCATCTTCACAGCTTATTGTTATTAATTCACATGAATTATGATCACTTTTCTAATATCGACTGAGGAGGTGGGGGTATTTTGCAACCCTTTCTCGTCTTGTAAAGAATTGGGAATGATTTGATTTTATTAAATGTTAAATATCAAAAACGGATGGGTCATCTTTCAAGAGATGGTGTCCAACTGAAGTTATAGACACTGGAATGAAATCGAGAAATATTTCGCTACCAAAGAGGACGGCTGCTTTTTCTGCAATAGTTTTAAGTTTTGACCATTGAATAGCTTCTCTTTAGGGTAGTGGGTTGAACCAAGTTTGGGCATGAATGTAAATTCGATCGAATTTCGGGATGAAAATAAGAAGGGGGAGGGGAAAGATGAGGTGGACTGAAGTGTATAACCCTTTGAGATATAGGCCAACGTAAATGGAGCTTTCAGTATGTAGGATAGGATCCGAAACACTAAAATGCCGATTTTTTTTTCGGAATGGGACATATTTCCAAAATATCGGGCAACGTAGATACAAGATCAGACTGCACATCTTGTGCAGTCTGATCTTGGATCTACACAGACCGCAAACGTACGCTAAAGTCGAGCGAAGCATGTTATAAAGTTTTTTAAAGGATGATAATCAATTATTGTGTGTTTTGAATACATTCCATTTCTTCATGAAATATTGAAGTTGTCACTGCTGAAAGAGGATGCGTAACTTCCAGTAGCAGCCCGTTTCCACCCTTCCACCCGTCGTTTGACGTGTCGGATTTAGCACCCGTGTGCAAGTATTGCGTTACCACTAGCACGTGACTTTTACGAGCGTTGTTTCCTTTTACTAAAATGTTTTCCACATGTCTTCATACATATCAAACTGCACTTCACGTCGGATTTAATAATCGCTTTTCTTTCTAGATTAATTGAGTTGTGTTTTACGCCGCTTTCAACATTATTTCAGTCTAATCACGGCAACAGCTTGCATGCTCATGTATGTCCTGGATTTAACCAGTGCTAGGCTAGGGCTCTGAAATGTCTTGCCCAAGGACACTCCCACGAAAACCCATTGCTTCCAGTGATGCTCGAATCCGGTATCTTCAAGGTACAAGTCCTAAACTTTACTAGTGAGCCACACAGGAACCGCTTTTCCCGAGGGCGTTTCAGAGTCATTTCATGAATGCAATTTTGAAACCCGGCTACACTGGTTTGACTTAGTTCGTTAACTCTACACCAGACGACACAATTTTAAACTGGTCCAAATTGAAAGCGTTTGCAGACTAAAAATTAAATATTGCTCATATTGTGGGATTGGTCGCTGATTGAAATTGAAAACATAGTGGGAAAAGGAGAAAATGCTGGTTACCGGCATTTTCACCTTCTCGCACTATGTTTTCTAAAGCCTTCTCTTTCAGGGTAGTTAAAACTCGGGATTGTGGGGTAAAGGGTTAACTGAGAGCAAGTATGTAAGAGACAGCAGGCGACTAGTCTTTGGTAACCATTGCAGCAAAAGGAGAGATTTCCTCAGCTGTTTGTGAGGAAGCAGTAACCATCCATGTTTGATGCTTCTAATTTCAATATCTGTATGCAGTATACTAGAAACCCGGCACACGATTTTTTTTTTTTTCTATTGTAGAACATTGCGTTAAAAAGAGAAGTAGCATTTCATATCATGCTTTTCGGCAGTTTATCGGGAAATAATGGTGGATTATGGTTTGATAATTTCGCCGTTTCGACCAGTGAATTTGCCGATTGATAAAGCCACTGGTACGGAAATACCGAGAGCTTCCCTGCACTTCGCAAGTCTCAACAAAAAAGGGGTTAGAAGCTTGAAATAAATAGAATGTTTGTACTTTTCGCTGAAAGATCGAAATTCATTTCATATCATGAACATTATATGGTAATATTTTCACGAGTGGCACAGCCAGTCGTGAAAATATTACCGTACGGTGTTCACGAGATCTTCCACAGAAACATACAAATATCCTCTATGTAACGTATCCTTGGTGGATGTTTGGTGCTTTCGACCATTCGACTATTGTACCAACAATGTTCAACATATTTCTTGTAACGAGCAAGCTGTTCTTTTAGTACAATATTTTTACATATAATTAAGAATCAAACTTTAACTCTTGATGATTATTTTCAAGTGTGATCTTAACTGTAGGCCTACACTGTCTAAAACCAACAGCACTCAATGCATTAATAGCAACTACGCATAGTCATTCTGAAACAATGACGGTATCAATTAGGAAATCACTGCATGACATTGTTAGTCAGTTACTATCGACAACATACTATGGCTTTAATACAAATGAGCTATGCTCTGTGAAAATGTGGTGTAATGCATCGTACAGGTTGACCTTGGTTAAAACCTTTTGCTGTTGGTCAATTTTTCCACATGTTAAAAGATCAGTGTACCTCATGATTCAGTCGGTCATTACACAAAACGGATTTTATGGATCCATGATTATGTGATGACTTGCTTAGTGTAATGTATTACGGAACTGAGTTAAACCACCTTTTGTCAGAGTATAACTCACATGTGATATTCAAACGTATCATTGTATGAAAACGTAAAATTGCTCTATACATCTACATAAAACTGGTTTGGGATCAATACCCTCGTCTTATGAGCGAGTATTGATTAGGTTAGGCCTGTGGAAAGCAGCCACCTACCCGATAGCCGCCTTTGCGGCCACTTGCGTCTGTTGCTATAGGAGAAGACCAAGATTAGTATGCACTGGCTGTTTATTCTGAACTTATTTTTTTGTCCATTTGTTTCGATATGAAATTAATATTTTTCAACTTATCAGGCTGATTTCAAATCAGTCAGTAGATTTAAAAATGATTGGTATCGCTGATTACATGTAAATTAATTCAGCGGAGTTTGAAGGGGTGCTCAGTATTTATGGCGTTAGTTAAGTACTCAGGCTAACCATGTTTGGTCCCAGCTGGAGGTACTGGTCACGTGTGAGTGCCCTTCGGCAAGTTTCTGCTGAGCCCTAGCCTACTACAGATAAAACCCAGAAAATGCAATCATAAAATAGCTGTCACGACAAATGCTTTCAGTTTGGAAGAGTCTGAGTTTCGTCGTCTAGTAATAAATTAAGCTAACTCTACTTATCATCCTACAGGTAGCGACAATGGCTGTGTTTGCAAAAAGAAGTACGTGTGGCCCCTACCTTTTCACCTTCCTTTAAATGAACTCTACATCAGAAAATACTTGTTACATGCTCTTGCAAAAGGGGTTATAATGTATCCCCATGATGCATGATATCAAGCAAGTCATCACATAATTATGGATCCATAAAATCCATTGTGTCTAACAATCGACTGAATCATAAGGCGCACTTTTACATGCAGCAAATTGACCAATCACAAAAGTTTCGACCCAGGTCAGCCTGCGCGAACTGTGCAGGCTGACATGGGTCGACACTTTTTGCAGATGCGTTAAGGCCCTTTTCACAGAGCGTGACTCATTTGTTTCTTTTTCCCATGATGTTTTTTGGAAAGCTGTCCACTGACAGGTATACATTCCAGGGGTATAGCTAGCCTTCTTTTCATTTGGATTCAAAATTGTCCATGAGTGGATGGGACAACCCCCCCGCCCGCGAAAAACTTTAAAAATGGTCGTCGATATTGGCGCATTTTGAGCATTCTGATGACGATCTGGGATGCTTTCTTTTGTCCTAAAGGGCTACAATCCACGAAGTATGAACCAAAAATTAGTTTAAGTTTGTTTTTTTTTCCACATAGATTGAGAAACAAGTTCTTATAACTTATACTAATCTCTAATCTCTCTCGATTCTGCTTCCTGGGAACTACACCAATACTCGCGCCGAATGTGTGGGCCAATGAATAAATTAAACCAAAAATTACTAAAAATTAACTCATTAGATCTAATAAAATGTTATTCAAACAAAAAGTGGGGGCAGAAGCAATATAAGGATTGTGTTCTTGTACCTGTGATCAAGTCAGCAGGTGCTGATATTACCCACTGAAGATTGTGATAAATTATATCAAAATCAATAGAGATATCGTCAGTAAGGCCTGAGCGATGTTACACAATCATCGAGGGCACAAACATGAAAACAATAGAAAACTCATTCGCATTAACTCTTTCAGCGCCAAATAAATAAACTCGACTTCTTTCGGTGACTGTAAATGCAATCCACAGAGACCCAGAAAGATATTTATCGTGGGGGTTTGACTAATCAAGCGGACGGTACAGATCAAAGATCAGACTGCACGTTCTGGGCAGTCTGATCTTGATCTGTGCCGTCCGCAAAAGCCCCTGTTTTCGCCTATGGCGCTGAAAGGGTTAATATGTAAACATGTATGAAAAGTAGCCAGAAAAGTATTTCAAAAGAAAGAACACAATTTCGCAAAATGTGCATGCAAACTGATGAGAGCATGCATACGCTATAATATCGATTCACAAGTACTTCAAAAAGTCTTTTCAGAGAAATAGGGGTTTAGTAATAGTTTAAAAGATAGGCTGCGTGATTCATTCACCACACCTATCCACTATTATAGCCGAATTATCAAATTGATATTTTCGCAGGATTTAGAAAAGCACGTTTTTCTTTTCACTTTAGATATTCTTTATACTCGTTCGCTAATTGTGGTTTTAGCCTTTACCAAACAATCCCATATTTTTTTCGAAACTGAGGAGGAACGCTTTGAAAACATTGAAGGAAAAGGGGGGGGGGGGAAGGCTGTTAATTAGCAATTTCTTCTTTTCACACTCTGTTTTACGCCATTTAAAAGTTAAATCATTTGAATCACATTTAATTTGTCGTCTACAAATGTTTTCAATTTGGACGAGACTAAATTATTGTTGTTTGGTAAAGTTGTAAGAATTTCGTAATACGAATGGGCTGATCTGCATATAAAATGGGTCATGTTCTATTAAAAGAGAGAGGGCTTAATATATTTTCAAATAGTATCGACCCATGATTGCGCTGACATAGGTCGCAATTTTTTGCTATTGGTCAATTTTCTGCATGTCAAAGGACCAGTACCTCATGATTTAGTCGGTTGCTAGTCAAAATGGATGTCATGGACCCATGATTATGTGATGACCAGCCCGGTATAATGCACCGCGAAGATGCATGAAGCTCCCTTTTGCCAGAGCATGGCTCAAGCACCAATGCAAATTAGGAAATAATGCCTCATGTAACAGATTTGCTTGGAAAGACTTCAAAAACAACCTTGTAAAATATCAATGGTCACCACGAATTAAAGTTCGGCACAGGGAAACACTAGAAATCAACCGTTACGTACGATTCTTTTTGTCACGATGTTTTCAAGTGATGTCTGCTGCAAGATGAATGGAATCAGCTCGACCCGTCAACCATTCTTAACCCTTATCCTGCTAAATAAGTTGAATAAAACTTCCAAAAACGATAGTAAAAACCCGAATAATATTATTTCAAACTTACTTTTTGGA
This sequence comes from Tridacna gigas, assembly GCA_945859785.2. Classification (NCBI taxonomy): domain Eukaryota; kingdom Metazoa; phylum Mollusca; class Bivalvia; order Cardiida; family Cardiidae; genus Tridacna; species Tridacna gigas. Next base: position 54,033,800 of record OX244034.2, read on the forward strand.
GAACAATATCTCCATATCGGACAGTGTAGATCCAAGATCAGACTGCACGTCCTGTGCAGTCTGATTTTGATCTACATTTCCACAAAAGGTCAGTGAGTTGCGCTTAGCAGCTTAAGGGTTAATAACATTCTTAGTCTAATTCTCAAAACATTTCTGAATTTGAAAGTAACGCAAGTTCTGATTTGCTAAACAATTCGTTACTTTCTAAATCTAGAATAAGACTAAAATTGCATTTCAGAGTGATTGGTGAATACAGGCGCTGCTCTACTGCCAAAGTCTCATTTGGCCGAAATAGCATTTAATCTGATGATCCGTTGATTACTAGCCGCGTACATTACTGACTGGGCCACCGGGATTGGTTATGTATTTGTGGGAAAGCAACAGTGGTTTGGAAAAAAAGTGTGTTGTGATTACTTTGTTAGTTCAAACATATTTATTTTACATCGATTGAGAAATAAGTTCTTACAACTTATACTAATCTCTCTCGATTCCATTTTCTGGAAACCACACTGGTACTTGCGCCGAATGTGTGGGCCAATGAACAGTCCGATAGTGGACACCCACTCCCAGTTATTGAACTCGGGACCTTATGAGTACTTGGCCGACGCTCTAGCTCACAACCACGGGCACTACAATTTTTTTTTCACTTTTATGTGAAACAACCATGATCATGCATTAACTTTGCAGGCAGAAAATGCCCATCTGAAACTCCAACGGTTAGGTATGTAGCTACACGTATAAGACTATAGGACCACTAATCCACCCGACGAGCATTGATGTTTCTTGCCTAGTGAAAAGATACCGCCCTTCTCTCGAGCTTTCAGTGTTATTTCCTACGTAATAAGCACTGTTTAAACTGGGTTCTTGATCGTTTAACACCGTGTGATTAACACCGTTTACAACATTTCGAGTATTATCACGGCGGCCATTGCACCTGTCCATGCGTTCCTGGAATGAGTCACAAGAACATGAAATACTCTTTCCAAGCCACCGGCAGCTTTCCTACATAAACTTGGCCAACCCCGGTCGCCCCGTTGGAAATAAGCGAAAAGGGTTATAATGCAAGGGTCGTCAGGTTGAATGTTAGCTCGGTCAAATGACGATAGCCAGCGCGACATATTTTAGCCGCGCTCTCCCGGAAATGGGAGTTTGATGCATGCCCGTGATGCATTTTACCGAACAAGTTATATCACATGATTATGGATCCATAAAATCCATTTTATCTAACCACTGACAAAAACGTGAGTGAGAATTGCCCTTGGACATGCAGAAAATGTATAAATAACAAAACGTTTCGACTCGTGTCAGCCTTCGCGGACTGCACAGGTTTACATAGATGGGTATTTTTTGCAGATGCATTGAACCCTCGTTGTCTGCGCATATCATATTCTTTGAAGATTGACCACAGTGATTTTCGAAAGTTGTCTTATGTGTCGTAAAATGACGTCTGTAGTTCGTTTTGTATCAAGCAAACACTTAACCCTCTCAGCGCAACAAGGAAAAACAGCAGGTCTTGCGGATGCCATGGATCAAGATCAGACTACCATTCAATCTGATCTTGTATCTACACTGTCTGCTGATTTAGTCAAGCATACAAGATAAAAAACTATCCGAGTGTCAATGGATTGGATTTTCAGCCGTCGAAATAGGTCAAATTTATTTATTTAGCTCTAAAAGACTGAAAATGATTTGTAAGTCCTAGCAGTAATTAGCTTTATAGTTTCTATAGATATAACGTGGAAAAACGACCTATTGCTTGTTACATTTTTCCATATCATTATAACTTTTTACCAAACAATCCCGTGTTTAAACGAATCTTGAAGGAGAAGCACTTTGAAAACATTGTGCGAAAAGAAGATAATGGTGGTAATCAGCATTTCCTTCTTTTCCCATAATGAAGTCTGCCATTTCAAAGCCAAATGTCATCATTTATTTATCGTTTGAAATTCTGTCAATTTTGACAGGTCTAAATTATTTTGGTGTGGTAAAGGGCAGAAGAGGCAGTTTCCTTTTTTCCACATACTTTTCCTTTGGGTCACTTTCAGACTCTGCGATATGTCCAAAAATAATCTCATTCATCACATCTCGGCTGATTCCGTAACTATATTTAAGTTGATCAGCGGATCACCCCGAGGTTTGCCGAATGAAAATAATCCGTATGGTATCGGCTCAACTATGTTCCTAGTTGCAGACGACATTTCTTTGTTTTGCAGCAGATCACTTTTGGAAACATTGTGGCAAAAGAAGATACCCCTTCTTCTTAGCAGTATCTATGTTTGCCACTATGTCAAGTATTTCACATTGATTTGTTTTGACGGTCAATGCTTTACAAAATACATAATCAATTTTGTCTGTATCGAAATTGTTTAATGAGATCAGTTAACCTGTTACCACACAATCACTTGTTTCAACGAAAGAAGGCTTTTGAAAACATTTCGGAAAAAGGAGAAATTGCTGGTAACCAGCATTTTCTCCTTTTCCCACTACGTTTTCTAAAGCGAAATCCTTTTGTTGGAACCGCATTTTATTTTTCGTTTTCGATTTCCTTCACTAATAATTTGGACAAGTATTCAAAATTTTGTCGTGTGGTAAACAGTGAACTGACTTATGCATTGGAATTTACCTGAAATACAAGAACGTGACGAACTTTTTTTGTTGTGTACCGGTGTTATTCATGAAATCGAAATTACCCTCTCAAAGCGACCAGATAAATGAATGGGACGAAACAGCTGAGGAAGTCTTTTGTTTTTCGCGTATTCTGATACTGTGCTTTCTTTCCAAGTATGATAAGTAGAATCTTTTTAAAGCGCATTGAGGCTCCATAAAGGGGAGAAAAGAAATTTTATGCGAAGCCGGAAGAGGAGTAGATACCTATTTACCGTTATCAGTTCGATTGTACAAGAAAATCTGAAAAGGTGCTGAGGTCTAATCACTTGTAACGTCATCAGAATCCCCCCTTCCCAGTTTTATTGAGGCGTCAAGTGGGGAGGTATAAAAAGTGTCATAAAATGACTAGTTTCTAGCCGGTGCTGAAAAACATGTAAACTGGTACCCTTATTAACTCCCGTAACCATGATATGAAAATCGATAACAGGCTGCCAGTTTAAAAAAAATAAAACTTGCAATTCATTTTCTTTTTCAGAAATGCCTTTTGATGTAAAATGGACAGCTGACTAATCCGTGCTCGAATTTTAACAAATTTATCAGTCTGCAACATACCAAACGGAAGCTAAACTTTAAGAAACAAAAAAGCCTGAAAAGTTGACGGAAGACCGTGAGTTGTAATTACCAGCAATCGTCTAACCTAAGTTTTTAATTTGAATTCTAAGGCAACCAATCTAGTTGTTTGAAATATCAACTGTTGGTTGATTCTACCAATATGACTTGATATTTCAACCAATCAGATAGGATGTTTCAACCAATCAGATTGGATGGGTTCAGAGTAGCAAAAGTTCTGAAATCACTGAAGAACACAAAACTTCATAGTACTGTTTCCTTCACCCGTTTCAAACACCTCTCACAACGTTAGTTGCCTTTGTGGACAGTGTAATTTTAGACTTGTCCGAATTGAAAGCGTTTTCAGGCGACACGTTATAAGTGGCTCAAATGATAGAATTTTGGCTTTGAAAGGGAATTAAACATCGTTGGAAAGGGAAAAATGCTAGGTACCAACATTTTCTCCTTTTTCCACAATGTTTTCAAAAGCTTTCTTCCTAAGGGTCGTTATAACTCAGAATTGATTGGTAAATGTTTAAGAAGGGGAAAAACATTGAAAATATAAGTTATTCTGTTCTTCTTCTATCATGCAAGTTATAGAGGTAGCAACCTAAACCTTTCTCACACTAAGTACCTGTAAGTGCTTTTCCCTTCAATACCAAGAGTAAAGAGCATTTCTCTTAATCCTCCTCCCCAATCCACCCAATATTCGATTTTATCGCTTTATGTTTTCCCCAGCTGTATGTATGTATACTTTGTATAATCCGCTTTTAACATCTTTTGGAAGCTTTCAGGTTTATATGCGGAACAATACTAGTATTTTGTTACCCTTCATTCTGTTATTGACCAATGATATATAGGCCACATCTCTCCTTCTTGGTAAATTTCATCCATGGTTGACATACATTTGTTTCTGCAGTCGACTTTTCTCGTCTCGAACAGCATGCCACTTTTCGAAACATTGCATAGCAGTACAAGAACATGCTGGAAATGGTCATTGTTTCCTTTTATAACGATGTTTTCACAGGTACACAAAGTCATGTTTTAAACGTTGATATTTTACATTTTATAGAAACTCCGTTCACGCCACGTATCATACTAGTACCATTACAATTAAGAATCGGCATAACAGCAATAGTTTTCGTTCTTATTATGTGGTTCTGTTGTCTCTTCTTTGGGGTTATGACAGTTTTTTTTTTCTTTTAATTCAAATCCACTAAGAACTAATTCTAACGACTTGAAATGCGTTTAGAAATAGTATTATAAGTATTAAAACAGTTGCGTCCCATATGTGACAAATGTTCTAGGTTATGGTAGCACAGCCCACTCTGCAACAGTACTTTGGGAGCACTCCTTGTAAAACAGCAGATTACTAAATGCTCCGATACGTCACATGTACCTAATTATTTTCCGGATCCCCCTGGAAAAAATCCTGGATCCGTCCCTATAGGGGGTATGACCCCCAAGATCTACCCGAACACTTTCCATTGCGGGTTGCTTAACTCTTCACCACACAATCCCGAGTTTTAACGACTCTGGGGAAAGGCAGTTTGTGAAAAATTGTTGGAAAAGGACAAAATGCTGGTGAGCAGCATTTTCTCCTTATTTCCAGAATCTTTTCTACACTTTCAAGGACAAAATTTGTCATTTAGGCCTTGAAAGGTATCTTGTATGCTGTGCTATTCGAAGAAACTCCAGGATTGGATCTGTACTTTGGCCCCAATCCCCTTCCCACCGGTGACATATGTGTGCTTTTATACTGTTGAAAATGGAATTATCACGGAAAAATTGGTTTCCTGTTATTATTAGCTCGGCAGTTTTCGAAGAAAATGACAGGTTCTTGCCCTGGCGTCGTCAGCGTCGTCGTGGTGCAAAAACTTCGAAAATTTTTATTATCTTTGTTAATAAAATTCTCTGTTGTTACTGAAGATATTCACTTCAAATTTGGATAAGTTGTTAACTATTGAAAGGGGAACCTATACAACAGGGGGAAGTAAACATCGAAATATTTTTGACACAGTTATCCCGCTTTTTCGACTTAGAATTTTCACTAAAAATCAAGCACTTGCAGTCGAGCATTGGCACCCGCATGCGGTGCTCTTGTTTTATACTTGGTCTAATAAGGTATAGACTACAGTAGTTAATGCTAGAGCCCATATGAAGTTGGGTTGGATTGTTATATCGCGGCGGCCAGTGCACCTTTCCTGGAGTTTCTTTTCACCAGTACTCTGCACAATATTCTTTCCACGCCACTTGCTGCTTTCCCACATAACCATCGTCGAAACAATGGTCATGTCGTAATGACTATCATCAACCCTCGGAAAGAAATTGGCCAAACCGGGGATCGAACCAGCGACCTCCTGTTCTCAAGTCCTGTACGCTATCGACTGAGCTATGGACTTGGCTAAATTGGGTTGGATGGTGAATACTTTTATTCCAAAAATTGAATGCAGATGACTTTATAATTGGCATTGGCAACATCAGCTGCCGACATGAAAGGTCCAAAATTCTTGAATCTACAATGCTTGTTACCTGTCTTTATTACTAGTTTTGGTCTAAATACCTTTGAAACCTTTTATGACTCCGGGGAAGAAGGCTTTTGAAAGCATCGTGGGAAAAGGAGAAAATGCTGGTAACCTGCATTATGGCAGACTATGATCCTATGACAAACAAATTTCATATTTTGAGTTGCATTCGATTCGTTGCTTGCAAATGCTTTCAATTCAGACATGTCTAAATTCTGTCGTCTGGTAATGAGTTAACCCTTAGGCTGCTAAGTGCAACTCAAGGACCTCTTACGGACAGTATAGATTAAGATCAGACTGCACAGAACGTGCAGTCTGGCCTTGGATCTACACTGTCCGATTAGGAGATATCTTTTCCCCCAAATACCTTTGAAATAGCAAAATTTGGGTTTTTACTATTGAGTTGAGTTTCATACCACTTATTTAGCAGGATAAGGGTTAGCATCACAATACATGTACTTAGTTTGAGGAGCAGTTTAACCCTTTACCAGACAATCTCGGGTTTTCACGACCCAGAGAAAGAATCCTTCTGAAAACATTGTGGGAAAAGGAGAAAATGCTGGTAACCAGCATTTTCTCCCTTTCCCACAATGTTTTCTACCCTTCCCAAGACTAATTTCAATTTTTGAGTCACATTTATTTTGTCGTCTGCAAATGCTTTCAATTTGGACAAGTCTAAAATTTTGTCGTTTGGTAAAGAGTTAAAGGGTAAAATGGTACAAATCTGTTTCAGAAAGAAGAGAGTTCAACGTTCCCCACCATTTCATACAAATAAACTTCGGAGATGTAGGACCACTATATATCGAGACAGAGAGCGTTACAGATGCATTGAAAGCTGACATTTTGTCGGGTAATCCAGGATTATCCCCTCCAGCCTTTTTATAATTAATCCATCCCCAGTATTACAATGTTCAGTTGACTAAACTTGGTTACTGCATATTGGAGATTGGAAATTTATTTACAAAACGGCTTAGTCCATAATTCTCTCTCACTCTCAGAAATACAAAACAAATTATATGAACAATATTTATCACTCCATAGATCTACCTGCTGAGAGAACCAAAAAAGTGTCGTCTGTATTTTTCAAGCCTATGATGTAAATTGTTAAACCAATGTTTCATTCGTATACCTAAAATGGAATTAAATATAGTTTGAAAATACTGCAGCAGCTTGAGGAACTGCTCTTGATTGGCATTTTCTCCGTTTGCGAATATATTTTCAAAATTCATTGACTATGAGCCGAAAAAGTCGGCTGCAGGAGGTAGCCGGGAAGATGTTGAATATTTGAACCGGGCAGTCTGGGCGAAAATCTGTGCAACTGCATCGGTCTTCAGGCTGTAGCTAAGTGTCTGTATGTTCCATAAATTACGTAATCGTGTTTAAAATCTACCTTTAGATAACCCATCTGTGTCCGTTATAGGTATAATCGATAAAGAATACTTCAGGACTTAAAAATTGGAAAATAAAATCTATAATGGATTTTGTCACAGACATGTCTGTACCTATTCTCCCCCACCGAGTGCCTCATTTCATCTAGTAAAGGCGGACGCTTAAATCTTTTACATTACCTGTACAAAGTGTGGAAGAACCAATATTGTTCAGTCAAATACATTTGGCTCGCGACAGGCACTGAATCATGTCGCGCAGAAAACAGGCGAAACCGCGGCCCATTTTTGGTATGTTGTCAGTTAATTTTGTCTATATTTAGTCTTTTATGTTAATTTCAACTATTTCATGTTAATTTCATGTAACTCTTTACTAGCCGACAGAATTTTAGACTTGGCCATATTGAAAGCATTTGCAGACGACGTAATTAAACATGGTCGATATTACGGAATTTCTTATTGAGAAAGGGTAGAAAACATTGTTGGAAAAGGAGAAAATGCTGGAAACAGCATTCTCTCCTTTTCCGACAATTTTTTCATAAGCCTTCATTCTCAGAGTCGGTAAAACACGAGGTTGTTTGATAAAGGGGTTGACGGCTTTTTATGTAGATTCCATGGAGTTAGGTATGGCTCATAGAAATTGATTACATACATGTATACAGATCTATCAGTGGTTTCAAACTTCATGTTAGCTATGTATTTTGATATCCAGTCGCCTTTCTTGGGCTGGCACGTGAGTTGCTGTGTCATTGTTTTCTGCGTAACTTTAGAGGATACTGAAGCCGCATCTTGAAACTAGAAACCTACGTTATCTCGCGTGATGTCGAGTGGCGAACTGTGCAGTCTGATCTTGATCTACAGTGTTCACAGGGTTGTTTTATTACAGCACTGTTCAGCCAGGGAGCCTGCAAAAGTGTATTTTTAATTGTTTTCAACCCTCTGATTGAACAAATGATCGAAATTATTTTTCTGCACTATAATCATTCACTTGGGTTTGATATGAAATTTATGTTCATTCAGGAATACGATATGTTTCTATCGATCTCTCTCCGCCTCCGTCCCTCCACCCCCCTCCCCCTTCTCTCTCTTTCTCTCGCTCTCTCCCTCTCTCGTTCTCATTTTCAATTATAGATACTTCTATTGGTTCTCTTACTACTGTTGTAATTTATGAGTATTCAATACAGCAGTTGATTCACTCCTTACAAGAACAGAAGAAGGAATTTTGGACTTGCTCCAAAATTAAAACATGATTGCTAGATGACAAATCAAATGTAGTTTGTTTATTATTTGAATAGGAAAGTGTTGAAAACATTGTAGGAAAAGAGAAAATGCTGTAACCAGCATTTTCTCCTTTTCCCACAAGGTTTTCTACACTTTCAGATGTAATAACCATCATTTTAGCTACATTTTATTTGTCTATCAATCAGGTCAAATCTCATATTTTTTTGCTTGGTATTGAGTTGATCTACTCTTTACTGTGCACGTCTCTGCTTTTAACCACTTTGGAAAGAATTATGGGGAAAAAAAGGAGTAACTAACTCGCCGAGCGATTGCACTGATTCCCACAATGTTTTCCATATCATTTTTCTTGCATTTTTTATCCTTTATGTAATAATTGATAATTTTCGAAGCTAAAATAGACTTTGAAGAAATATGGTTTTTTATGGTCGTTTGTTTTGCAATCTCCTTTGAAATGAATGTTCTAAGACAAAGGCGTTTCACCGAGAAGAAGTAATGGTAAATTGTATAAAGTGTGTCATTCATTCATTCATTCATTCCATCCCATCCCATCCCATCCCATCCCATCCCATCCATCCATCCATCCATTGTGAATTATGACAATTTATCTTCCTCATCCAAGATAACAGTCACATTTTAAAAGGAGAACATTTGCATATTGTAAAGAAAGGAAATACTTATAAACCTGCAACCTGAATTAGGTATTTTTGGATATACAGTTTCATCAACATGTGACATTTGAAATATTGTTACAAAATATCAAATTGCTTCTTTGAAGAAATTCATATATGATAATGATCTCTTTGAATGATAGGGAGAACAGAGTGTAAAAAGTGTAAATGCTTTTTACAAGCAATTGCTCCTTTTCTCATAACATTTTTCCTAAAGCAGTCTGTTGACAGAGCATAATATTTGAGCCATGCTCTGGCAAAAGGGGCTTTAATGCATCTCTGTGATGCATTATAGCAAGCAATTCATTGCATCATTATGGATCCATATTTAACACCTTTTTGTCAAACAACCAACTGAATCATGAGGTAGAATGGTCCTTTGAATTGCAGACAATTTATAGATAGCAAAATGTTTTGAGCTGATGGCTGCAGGGGCTGCGGACATGGGTCGATTTTTTTCACAGATGCATTGAACCTCTTTTTCACAGAGCATGACTCATTTTTTATTTTTGTAATGGGTTCAGATATAGATACATGTATCATGAATTTATTTGGTGCTTTATTCCCTTAACCCTTTTCCAAATGACAGTTTAGACTTGTCCAAATTGCAAGTATATGTGGATGACAAACTAAATGTGGCTCAAATGATGGAATTTAAAACTTTGATAGGCTAGAAAACATTGTTGGAAAAGGAGAAAATGCTGGTAATCAGCAAATGCTTATAAGCCTTATTAGGCGCCTTTCACAACTGTTGTTGCCATTAGCTAAATTGCAGCCAGTGCAGAACAAGATTAGGCTTCATAGAACACACAGTCTCATCTTTGATCTACACTGTCTGCTCTACTGAAACACTATAGGGAAGGGCAATCTTGAAATTGCACATTATCTGGTTTTTTTTCTAGACTGAAAATGTACGGATTTATTTGGCGCTTTCAGGGTTAAAATGAACCTGTCTAAAATTTTTTTGTCTGGTATTAATTCTTTACCAAACGACAAAATTTTAGACTTGTCCAAATTGAAAACATTTGCAGACAACAAAATAAATGTGACTCATATATTAAAGTTTGATTTGGAAAGGGTAGAAAACATTGTGGAAAAAAGAGAAAATGCTAGTTACCAGCATTTAGTCCGTTTCCCACAATGTTTTCGAAAGCCCTTTAGCTGAGGTTTGTTAAAACTCAGGATTGTGTGGAAAAAGGTTAAAGAGTATGTTTTTTATCCTAGTGTTTACCTGTTTATTTTTTTCATATTTTCTTCAAAAAGTTTTACAGTAGAATAGTTCTAAACTTTCTGTATTATGTAATGGGTTAAGGTGATGTCATGGAGTGCATTGTGATTTACATGCTAAAAAAAAAACTCCACCCAATAATCTTTGATTTCTCGTTTGTTATAAGATGAGCTAAACTTTTTATGAAACTGTTTAGGATGGACAATATTGGTATTTGAAAGGGTTATTAGCAAAATCAGAATATTTTTGTGATAATTTTGGAAGTTTGCTCGATCTTGTGCAATCTTTTACTCTCAGAAGATCAAGAGCAATAAGGTACCGGTACTTTGTAAGAGCAATTGCAACATGACAAAGGAAAAGTAATTTTGATTTTGGAGGTAAAACTTATTATGCATCACCATGATTTGTCTTTGTTTCAACTCTTTACCAGGAAACAAAAGTTCAGACTTTCCTATATTTAAGGCTTTTGCAGACAACAAATTAAATGTAGCTCAAATGATATGATTTGTCTTTGGAAGAGTTGAAAATATTGTAGGAAGAGGGGGAAATGCTGATTACCAAACCAACAAAATAAAGGGAAACAAGTCTTTGTAAAACTACAGGTTTTTTGAGTGAAGTGTTGACTTTAGTAATGCAATCTGCAACAGGATGCAGGCTTGTGAACTTTTTTGTCGCTCCCACAATTATTTTGTCTTCTGTTTTACCTAAGTCTTTACAAGGAGACAGAATTCTAGGCCTGTCCAGACTGCAGGAATTTTCAGACGACAAACAAAACTTGTGGCTTCGAATGATTGGATTAGCTATAGACTTATAAAGGGAAGACAACATTTTGGGAAAATGAGAAAATGCTGTTCACCAGCATTTTCTCCTTTTCCAACAACGTTTTGTAAAGATATCCCAGGGATGTTAAAACCCAGGGTTGTTTGGCAAAGGATTAATACTGTATCTAAACAAGACATTTTGTTGCAGCACTGGGCAGCTTTTCAAATTATGGTGGGAAAAGGACAAACAGGACATTGCTCCTTTTCCAACAAGACTCTGTATTGTACATGCTTTCCGTTTTTGTCACAATGTTTTAACTGCATTTGTGTTCGAAACCATTCTTCATTTTCATCATCTGTATTTCACTTTGATGTTTTTCCAAATTATTGCATGTTTGTTTCAGGAGGAAATTGGAGGATGAGTGTATTCCGAGATGTTATGAAAAAGTAACTTAATATCTCAACTATTATGTTTTGTTCATGGTATCTTTTCCATATAATTACACATGGATAATGTTTTCAAGCATCCTTTATGGATATTCATGAATAGAAAAACACCAACTTCAAATAGGTTTTGTTTTTTCATTTTCTGAAACGGTAGTCATTTAAACATGGGAGGTGCTCTGGCAAAAGGGGGTGTACTGCATTTCCGCAATGAATTATACCAAGCAAGTCACATAATTATGGATCCATTAAAATCCATTAAGTCTAAAAGCCGACTGAATCTGGAGTTAGAATGGTCCTTGGACATGCAGAAAATTAAAAAAAAAAAACAAAAAGTATCAACCCACATCAGCCTGGGCTGATAGGGTGGCTGACATGGGTTGATACTTTTTTGCAGACATATTAAACCCCCTTATTTCAGAGATGATGGCTCATATGTTTTGTTGAAATTCAAATACATTTCCCAACATCCCATTCTCTTCATTTTCAAAGTTTTCATACTGAAGATAGAAAAACAGGAGTTATACAAATACAAAAAAATGGCATACGGAAAGTTGATAATTTCTAGTGTCTTGATAATGAGTTAATACTTTACCAAATAATCACAAGTTTTACTACCTTTAGGAATAGTGCGTATGAAAACACTGTTTGAAAAGGATTAAATGCTGATGAACAGCATTCTCTTCCTTTTTCATAAGGTTTTCTGCCTTTTCAGAGACAAATACAGTAACAGTGGAGCAGATTTCTTGAAAATTTACTGGTCTATACCTGCCATATGGGGCAATCAGGACAACAAGTACAGTCGATTTTGCAGCCCTTGATCATGATGGGAAAATGTTGAATGCAGTTTTCTAATTGTAGCACAAAGGATGGCAATGGAATAACATATTTCTAGATGAAATGAAGTAGACATTAATATTAATTGCCTCTTTTTAAGCCCGTATTGAAGTTGAAGCATCCAACAAAGTCACGGTTTATGCATAAAACTCCTTATTTGGTATCAACCTATTAGCACACAAGCTGATTCTATGCTTGTGCCTTAGCTCAGTGAAGAAGTACGAGGAAAAATAATAAAGTTTGCAAATGCCATGAAGGTGTTTTAACTCTTTACCAAACGACAAAACTTTGGACTGGACCAAATTGAAAGCATTTGCAGACAACAAATTTAATGAAGTTCAAATGATGATTTCTGCCATTGGTAAGGTAGGAAACATTGTGGGAAAAGGAGAAAATGCTGGTTATCAGCATTTTCTCCTCTTCCCACAATGTTTTCAAAAGCCTTTCTTCCAGGGTCATTAAAACTCAGGATTGTGATGTAAAAAGTTAAATAAATAAAATCTTTCATTCTATGATGGAAAAGAGTAATTTATAGAAAAATATGGGCACCTCTTATCAGAGAACCAATATTCAGGGATCCAACAGTTACAGGGTACTACCTAGAGCAGGGGGATTAGTTCTCATCACTTGTCATTGGGCTTTCGGGCATTTGTCAATAACCGCAAGCATCCTAAAATCAATTTGGAGCCCTCAACTTTGTCGTCTGCATCGGAATTTCAATCCTGCTTTTCAATAAATTTATTGGTGTAATCCCTGGATTTCTGCTCCTTCATTGATTTGCAGATAAGATGTGAATTAACCCATCACCAATGGTGGGCTAATTTTAGATGCACCAAAACTAAAACAAACTGACAAAAAGGGGCAAAATTTGAGAAAAGAAATACTTTTTCCTTTAATATCAGAAAAACTTATCAGAAAAAGAAGCACTAATTTCTTGTAACAGTTATTCGCTCCTTTTCCCTTTATATTTTCATTTTTTCAAAAGCTCTGTATTACAGGGATTGAGAACAGTTACATGTTTTATGGTAAATAGGCGAAGCTGTATCTGATTAAAGTCATGTATGCATTAGAAGTGCTGGTGGAGTAACAAAATTTTGTTACTGATGTTACAAAACTAAAACCCATGTATAGTTTTGAAGAAGTTTAGATCATTTTTGAATCTGAAAAATCTTTAAATACCCAAATTTCGAACTTCTCAAATGTACAGAAATCTGCTGCAAACTTAACCCTTTCCCAAACGATAAATTTTAGACTGGTCCAAATTGAAAGAGTTTGCAGACGACAATTTTAAATTTGATGAAAGTGACAGAAAGTTCCCCAAAAGGGTAGAAAACACTGTGGGAAAAGGAGAAATTGCTCGTTACGAGCAATTTCTCCTTTTTCCACAGTGTTTTCAAAAGACTTGTACTGCAGACACTTGAAAACCAGGGCTTGTTTGGGAAAGGGTTAACTAAAAGTCTGTTGCATATAACATGCAACAATATATTATGCCTTTACCAAACAATCCCCATTTAAAGACCTGGAAAAAAAAGCCTTTGGAAATATTGTGGGAAAGGAAGAAAATGCTGGTAACCAGCATTCCTTTCTCACAATGTTTTCTAATTTTCCCAAAACAAATCGCAATTTTTTAGCCACGTCATGTAGTTGTTGTCTGCAAATACTTTCAATTTTGACATGTATGAAAATTTGTCATCCTTTTGAAAACAATTAATTGTTAATTACAAGGTTATCTCCAGCAAATTTGTTCCAGCAGGCAAAAGACATTGTCTGCTACTTATTCTACAAGTTCATTTAACCCTTTACCACACTGTCTTGAGTTTAATGACTCTGAAGGAGGGGACTTTTGAAAACATTGTGGGAAATGGAGGAAATGCTGGTAACCAGCATTTTCTCCTTTTCCCACAATGTTTTCTATGCTGCCAAAAAACCTTGGGTTTTTTTTATTTCTTTCCAATTTGATGTCTACAGATGCGTTCAATTTGTGTTTGGTAAAGAGTTAAATAAATTAAAGGATTAAATATGCTATCTTTTTGTCTTAAACTTTAATCCTTGATGAAAAAATCAAACTTCTGTAATAACTGAAGAATACATCTTTTGAAAACTTTGTGGGAAAGGAAAAAAATGTTGGTTACCAGCATATATCTTTTCACAGTAAATTCTCATAAGTTGAAACAGTTGATTGTCTGCAATGGTTTTCAATATGGATTCACTATACCAAAAAGTGTTGCTGTCTTTTAAAAAGTTAAGTTGTCTCTTTACCAGACGACAAAATTTTAGACTTGTCCAAATTGAAAGCATTTGCAGATGACAAGTGTGGCTGAAATGATGGGGTTTGACCTTGAAAGGCTAGAAAATGGTGGGAAAGGCAAAAAATTATGGTTAACAGCAATGTTCTCTTTTTCCTGCATTATTTTCAGAAGTCCTTTTCCATGGGGTTGTTAAAACTCAGGATTGTCTGATAAAGGGTTAACAAGCACAAGCAATACAAAGTAAGAACATCTGAAGGAAAGAAAAAATATCATTTTTGTAGATTAACTGTGTACCACGGGACAAAATTTTAGACTTGTCAAAATTCAAAGTATTTGCAGATGACAAATCAAAGGTGATGGAACTTGCCTTTGATTTGGTAGAAAGCATTGTGGGAAAAGGAGAAAATGTAGGTTACTAGCAATGTCTCCCTTTCCCACAATGTTTTCAAAAGCTTTCTTTCTCAAGGTCGTTAACACTTGGGATTGTGTGGTAAACGGTTAAAACAAACCTTGCTGGAAATGAACAAGCTGCCTCAGACAGATGTTGTTGCTTCTATTCCCACAATGTTTTCAAAACTTATCTTTTATAGGGAAATAAAAAAGTTATATTTGTATTAATATGGGTAAATTGATTATTTAAAAAGATTTTTGTACTGAAATACACAAAAAATATTCATCAAGCTTCACATGATGTCCTCTGTTTATATAACTATAAGCCCCAGTGTGGGTTTGTATTGAGCCATTGTTTGCATTTTGTCGAAGGGGATCAAACGCACTAAGATGCTTGTATTGACATTATGTCACCTTCTATGGGAAGTATGGTATCTCTTCCCAGATGTGTGTCGCTCTTGTCTCTCATGTCGCTTTTGTCAAAATTACCTGTATCTGAGAAAGAAAACTCTTTACCAGATGACGAAGTTTTGGACTGGACCAAGTTCAAAGCATTTGTAGACGACATAATTATGAAATGTCACTAAAATGACGATTTCTTACTTTTGATAGTGTAGAAAACATTGTGACCAGCATTTTCTCCTTTTCTCACAATGTTTTCAAAAGACTTTTCTCTCTGGGTTGCTATAAGTTGGCATTGTGTGGTAAAGGGTTAAGGGGAGAATATTGGACCTGAGACAGTCAAAGTAATATCAAAAGGCTTCTTTTTCGGGTCGTTAAAAGTTTGAATTTTGTGCTAAAGAGTTAATGCTTTTTCATAACACATTTAAAATACCATGCAAGTTGTTACATCATATGTCTCCATTTTGTGTAAAAAAGACTGAATTGTGAGGTGGACTAGTTTTTTTTTAACAAGCAGAAAAAAACTACCAAAAGCAGGCAATTTTGACTCGGGTCAGCTTAACGCTTTCCCAAAAAAGCCCTGGTTTTCACGTGTCTGCAGTACAAGTCTTTTGAAAACACTGTGGGAAAAGGAGAAATTGCTCGTAACGAGCAATTTCTCCTTTTCCCACAGTGTTTTCTCCCCTTTTTGATAACTTTCTGTCATTTTCATCAAATTTAAAATTGTCGTCTGCAAAATCTTTCAATTTGGACCACTCCAAAATTTGTCGTTTGGGAAAGGGTTAAGCAGACTGCACAGGCTGATAAGGGTCAACATTTGTTGCAGATGCATTAAACCACCTTACCACAGATCACCACTTAAATTTGATGAGTAGGATACCTCACAACACAGTACCTGTAGAAGGGTGTTGGACTTGCAAAATATTTACCAGAAGCAAAAAGTATTGACTCATGTCAGCCTGTGATAGTTTTCGCAGATGCATTAAACCCCCTTTTTCACAGATAACAGGTCATTTTCATTTCCTTACTGCTGCACCATGATCTGTGTTAATTCTGATCTAGAAAATTTAAAGTTCAAAATACTTGGATGTAATAACTGATGGATTTTTGCATGTCAGAAACCTATTCCAGGAAGTGAAGTGTATTGAATAGACAAACAATGATCATATTCAAGAATAAGGAAACATTGACAGGAAACTCAGCATTGAAGTGGGATGCCCAAAATGCATTTTCAATGCCTCTCTACTGAAACATTGGTCGATTTTGTATTAGAGTTGTTTTCAAATGCTTCCAGCAGTGTTTTAACCTTTCACCAAATAATCTTAGGTTATAATGACCTTGGGAAAAAGGCTTTTGAAAACTTTGTGGAAAAGGAGGAAATGCTGGTAACCAGCAATTTCTCACATTGTTTTCTACCCTAACCAAGACAAGTCCCACCAGTAAACCACGTTCAGTTTTTGTTGTCTGCAAATGCCTCAAATTTGGACAAGTCATCTGGTAAAGCATTAATCCTTTACCACACAATCCCAAATTTTTATGACCCTGAGGAAGAGGTCTGTTGAAAACACTGTGGGAAAAGGAGATAATGCTGGTAACCAGCATGTTCTCCATTTCCCACATTGTTTTCTGACCTTTCAGAGGCAAATCCCAACATTTGAGCCATATTTAATTTGGACCTAGTCTAAAATTTTGTTTTTTGGAAAAGCGTTAAATGCTGGATGGAAGTTATTTCTTTGTATATTATACTTTTAGGGTTTGCTTCCATAACCAGATACTGTATGCAATGTTGATAGACTTTGTTTTATCAGCATGAAAATGCAGAAAAAAGAGGGGGATTTATGTTTATGGGCTTAAATCTCCAGGGTTTTATTTGTTTCTATTTGATACTTGATAATGCTGATAAATTGTAGGCATACCTTTACCAAGAAACACATTAAACTAAGGATGCTTAACCCTTTACCACACAATCCCGCGTTTTCACGTCCCTGGGGAAGAGGCCTTTTGAAAATATTGTGGGAAAAGGAGAAAATGCTGGTAACCAGCATTTTCTCCTTTTCCCACAATGTTTTCTATCCTGTCGAAAAACACCTGAAGTTCATTTGTACCACTTTCAAATTTGTCGTCTGCAGATGCTTTCAATTTGGAAGGGCCCAAAATTTGTCGTTTGGGAAAGGGTTAACTCTTTACCAAATGACAAATATCTGGACTTGTATAAATTGAAAGCATTTTGCAGAGGACGCTTTTAGTAAATGTGACTCAAAAACTAAAATTTCTCTCTGGAAATATACAAGACATTGTGGAAAAAAGAGAAACTGTTGCTTCAATGATTGCCAGCATTTTTTCCTTTTCCTACAAGGTTTTCAAAAGCGTTCTTTCTCAGGGTCATTAAAACTCTGGATTGTGTGGTAGAGGGTTAATAGGGTGCTATGTATAATATTATGCCAGTATGTCTCGATATAGTGGGTAGTGTAGATCCAAGGTAAGATTGAATATTTTTTGCTGTCTGATCTGAATCTGCAATGGCTGCAAGCAACTTTTAGTTTAGGCATTTTAAAGCTTGATATCTGTCATCGATTATGTTGGATAAATTGACTGGTATACCTTAAGAGGTCCTTGACTTGGGAATGAATTGAAAGTTCGCTTCTCATCTCGGCAGTGTGAACTTCAATAACCAACGATTCAAGTGGTTAGATGTTGAATTCGTGGAGGTTTGCACTTGTCCTGTTTGTACTACCTTGTCAATCGATCAGAGAAAACCCTTGCAGCCCATCTCTTTGGTGTTTCAAATGTTCTTGCAATCCGGTGAACCAAACAAAAGTATAATTGTCTTATTACTGTGGTCTAAATTAGAGGCCTTGACTTCAATCAAAGACACTGTTTAGTCAAAGAGAAAGATTCTGTTACAGTTGTAATGATACTGATCCAAGATGATGGGATGTCATGTTGATTCAGTTTGATCTTGATCTACTTTATCAACAAAAGCTGCTGACATGTATGTACATGTAGCTAATAGCATCAAGTAACTGTTTCAGATAAGAAAAAAATGTTACAAATTGCTTTAACCTTTTACCACACAATCCCGAATTTTAATGACTCTGAGGAAGAGGCCTTTTGAAAACATTGCTGGAATAGGAGAGAGTGCTGGTAATCAGCATTTTCTCCCTTTCCCACAATATTTTTACCCTCTCAGAGACAAGTTCCGTAATTTGAGTCACATTTAAATTGTTGTCTGCAGATGCTTGCAATTTAGACAAGTCTAAAATGTTGTTTGGTAAAGGGTTAAAATAGTGATAATCACAGAAATTTTTGACTTGTCACCAAGTCAAGTTATTAACCCTTTACTAATCAATCCCATCTATTAACAATGCAGAGAAAGAAGCCTTTTGAAAACATTGTGGAAAAAGAAAATGCTTGTTACCAAAATGTTCTCCTTTTCCCACAATATTTTCTAACCTATCAAAGACAAATCTCACCATTTGAGCAATATTTGTCATCTGCATATGTTTTAAATTTTGACAAGTCTAATATTTTGATGTTTGGTAAAGAGTTAAACTCTTTGGTAAAGAGTTAAACCCTTTCCCAAACAATCCCTGGTTTTCACGTGTCTGCAGTTCAAGTCTCTTGAAAACACTGTGGGAAAAGGAGAAATTGCTCGTAACGATTAATTTCTCCTTTTCCCACAGTGTTTTCTACCTTTTTGGAGAACTTTGTCATTTTCATCAAATTTAAAATTGTCGTCTGCCAACTCTTTCAATTTGGACCAGTCTAAAATTAATCGTTTGGGAAAGGGTTGAGCTGTTTTTACAACTTGAGTTGCCAATGTAGCCAGTGAAGATTAAGATCAGATTGCACTAAACATGCAGTCTGATCTTTGATCTACACTGTCTTCTTGCTATCAGACACACAATCAGCCTGAACATTATCTGCATCCTGTCTTGAATCCAAAGTGTCTGCAAAAACACCTATGTGTTGCACTTGGAGTGGTTATGAAATAAAAAATCCTCAGTCTAGCGTAAAGCTTACCTGTCCTTGCTGAAGTAATTTTTGAGAAAAAATATTATTCTCTTATCAGACAGCATCAAATAATCAATACAGGTTTACAAAAAATACAAGGCCATAGTATGGATAGAGGTACACGAAATTCTCTGTAATGATGTGGGGGGGGGGGATCTAAGAGGAGTTTTATTATCATCATTGAACTGATAGGTTGTTTTGTTCATTGTAGGTTAAAATCCCATCACTATGTTGTCAACTATTGGCCATTTCAATTCAGATTAAAGTTGGGTACAACTAGATTTTAGGCCAGATTCTTTTTAACCCTTTACCACACAATCCAGACTTTTAACGACCCTGAGAAAAAAAAGCTTTTTGAAAACATTGTAGGAAAAGGAGAAAATGCTGGTAACCAACATTTTCTCCTTTTCCCACTATGTTTTCCACCCTGTCCAATACATAAAATACCATTTAAGCCACACTTAATTTGTCGTCTGCAAATGCTTTCAATTTGGTCCAGTCTAAAATTTTGTCATTCGGTAAATGGTTAAAGAACCTGTTAATAGAAAATATTCATCTGCAAAGATGGCTTTTAAACTGAGATACTGACAAAAAGGGGGATTTAAAATGATGGCTTTTAAACTGAGATATTTACAAAAAATAGAGATAGGAAACATCAGGGAATCCTCGATCTTTTATTTTTTCATTTTTTGTAAAATTTCCTATCCTGTTTGTCATTTACGTAGGCATAATCAACTACCAAGGTATAAATGCATTTTAACCCTTTACCACACAATCCTGGGTTTTAACAACCAAGTAAAAGGAAGGCTTTGAAAACAGAAAAAGGTGGTTAACAAGCATTTTATCCCTATCCCACATTGTTTTCTACCCTATCAAAAGTAGAAATCATGCTGGTTACCAGCATTTTCTTCTTTCCCCACGTTCTCTACCCCATAATAGACATATTCCATTATTTGAGCTACATTTTAATTGTCATGTACAAATGCTTTCAATTTGGACAAGTCGACCTTTTGATCATGTGGTAAAGAGTTAAGCAAGAAAAACAAGGTTTTGTGACAGAAGTCAAAGATAACAGAATCATCAGATGGGAATGTTATCTTGGAGGGAAATGCCTTGTGCAGTTCTATCAGTAAATAAGGATTGGTGGTACTGTGTCAGAGTCGTGACAAAGATGGATAACCTTTTGTCTATTGACAGCTGGTTCGGTTCCCATCTTGAGGTTACAGATACCATCCACCGGTTCTCTGTGATCTACAAGACAAGACACTGTGAAAGAGTTTGATAAAGTTGGCGAGTGTCATAATGAATCCATAAATGCTACTGTATACAAATATGACTTCTTGAAAACATTGTTGGTGAACATTAGCATTATACTTATTATGCTATTGGAAACATTAATTGTTGGTAAAATAGCATAATACTATGCTTGTTATGCTGAAACTTCACTTTCGATAGTGCTTTCATTATCATTGAAAAAGGATGCTTTCCTGTCCTTCACATAGTTACATGTATGTTCTTTGCCGACTCATGATCAGGGTTTTAAGATTATTGTGTGCCCAATTCGAACTGAAACATGTATTAATATTGAGAATGACTTTAATCTCTAAATTAAGCATAATGAAGTATATTTGGTGATTTCTGTTTTTTTCTCATTACTCACACAAACGTATGTGTATTATGTACTGATAACATACCTAACAGTCCTTTGTTTTAACAGACTATTAAAAGCATTTTTGGAACAGGAGAAAGTGCTAGTGGCTAGCATTTTCTCTTTTTACATCAATGCTTTCTATTCCTCCTTAGAAAATCCAATCATGAGTCGCATTTTATTGTCACCTGCAAATGCTGTCAAGATGGCCAAGTCAAAATTTTTATCGACTAGTGAAGAGTTAACCCTTAACTTGCTAAAGAACTAAAAAGAAACGTTCAAGTCAATAGCAAAAACCCAATTGTTGCTACTTCAGAGTTATTTTTTGGGAAAAATATTTTCTAATCAGACAGTGTACATGTAAGATCAGACTGCACATTCTCTGCAGTCTTATCTTGATCTACAATGTCCGCAAATTGTAGGTTCTTGAATTGCACTTAGCAACCCAAGGGTTAAAAGCACATTACTCAATAAAATGATACCACATGTATCTTTTTATTCTGTGAATACCTACTTTTCTTGTAATTTTTTCTTGAAAATCTGTATTCAAGTAAGTCACGATTGTAAAAGAACTAACTGCATTAATTTTGGTAATGACCATATTATTGATGACTATATTCACAGCTTAGTAATCTGAAAATTCCCAGGATTCTTTTTGTGCAATTTGCGAAGGTACGGAGCAATTTAAAGTTACTAATTGAGATATTATCAAACAGTTGTTATCACTCAAATGTATGGAAATGGATTGGTTTTTGGTCGTAGGTGAAAAGAAACCAAAACTGGAGGGGGGGGGGGTGGTTAGACATAACATCAAGGTTGGGGATAATTTGAAGTCTATTTAAACTCTTTACAATATGACAAATCTTTTGACTGTTCAGTATTAAAGGCATCTGCAGACAAGTGAACATAGATAAAGTGGTTGGATTTGCCTTTTAACCCTTTACCACACAGTCCTGACTTTAAACGACTCTGAAGAAGAAACCTTTTTAAAAAACAATGTGGGAAAAGGAGAAAATGCTGGTAACCAGCATTTCCTCCTTTTCCCCCACAAAGTTTTCTACTCTATGAAAGACAAATTTCATGTTTTGAGTTACATTGAATTTGTCGTCTGCAAATGCTTTCAAATTGGGCAAGGCTAGAATTATGTCATTTGGTAAAGAGTTAAAGGGTATAAAACATTGTGGAAAAAGGAGAAAATGCTGGTTACCAGCATTTTCTCCTTTTCCCACAGTGTTTTTTAGAGACCTCTGCTTCAGGGTCGTAAAAGTATGTAAATGTTTGGTGAAGGGTGAAATGGAAGAAAATTTATATAATTGCAGAAAATTCTATTCATTTTGCAATGTGTGTGCTGTCAGAAACCCTTGACAAGGATGTTCAGAGGTCCAGATTAGTGGACCAAGGTTTTCTGCAATCCTTTACCACAATCCAGAGGAATCCCTGACACCTTTCGATAACAATGTGGGAAAGGAAGAAAATACTGGTAACTGGCTTAAATTCTCCCTTTCCCGCAATGTTTTCTACCCTTTCGAAGTCAAAACACATTATTCAAGGCACATTTAATGTGCCGTCTACAGATGCTTGCAGTAAGAATGGACTTGTCCGAAACTTTTACTCTGGTAAAAGTAAATAGACATGAACCATTCTGTTTAATGCATCTGTGAAAACTATCAACCCGGGTCAGCTTGCACAGTTCGCGGGTCTATAATTATGTGATGACTTGCATGGTATGATTCATCACATCATTAAACCCCCTGTTGCCAGAGCATGGCTCACATATTTTTTCACCATGTGTCCTGTAGCCAAGTGGTTACAGGTATTGGATTTTGAGTCAGGAAATCCTGCTTTGAACTCTGCTCGTGACTGTAGTCATCTGGGAGTGCCCTTGAGGAGGGTACTGCATGGCCCCAGTGTAGTAGCAGTGACACCAAGAACAGACATGAAAAAGCAAGATTTTGCTGTGATATGACTGAAGTACTTACATCATGTTCATTAAGTTACACTTTTACCAGAGCACATAGTTCTTAACTCTTCATATGGAAAGTATTTGCAGATGAGAAATTAAACATGGTCCATGTGATGATATATGGCGTGCAACACATGAAAAGGGGCCTTTGAATGTATGCGTAAAAGTGTATCGTTCCAGGTCAGCCTGTGCAGTCTAACTAATCCGAGAAGACACTTCCCGTTTTTTGCATGATTTTCTGTTTCTCGAAAGTCTACTGTATGAAAAAATTTTAGGTAGTCGTAAAGTGCCTTCTTGGATTAGCCTGCGCAGACTGCGCAGGCTAATCCGAGATGACACTTTACGCAAGTGTCTGAAGGTCTCATTTCGCATGTTGCTGGCCATATATGCTGGTGAGTAGCATTTTCTCTTTTTCCCACTATCCGTCAATCTGTCACGGATTTTTAAAACTTGCAATTGTGTGGTAAAGGGTTAATGAAAAAAAGCACTAAAATGGAGTAGGAAGTAGCCAGGAGTTTTAGAAAAACTTGATGAATCTTGGGAGCCCATGGGCAGGTGCACTGGCCAAAACCACTTGAAATACTGGTAAAAGTGGCATCAAACACTATCCAATAGAACAGTCAGACAAGAAAATGTGCAGCTTTTTTTTTGTACGGAATACAATTCGGTTTTAAAACTGGTAATGAAATGATTAGATGAAATGCAGCGATTGGAATGATTATGACCTAACTCTTAACTATAGAGGCTATTGTTAGACATATAATTACTACATATAAATGACACAATGGAAAGTTAAATGAAAGAGCAGTGACGTTTCTGATTTGGAAAACACACTGCACTCAGGAGAGATTCCATGTTACAAGTATTTTGGCCTTTTCCACATTATGAATGACTATATATCTTGCAGATTTGTAAAAAGTTATATTTGCACAGTAATGGGTTAAAGTTTTGTAATGTCTACTAATATATCAAATAATCATCACTGTCAGGGTTGCAATATAATTATTATCTATCTGTTTGTTGAAATAAATTATCCAGGTGTAAAACCTTGTCCTTCATAGTGAGAAACTCTTATTACAAAATGGGAATTGCCTAAGACATTCCCATAGATGAATTTTGATTTATTGGCAGTTTACTCCTGAATTTAATCAGTGAGACTTGTAAATTTTGGAAATATGAGCAATATTCTTGTTTGTCTCTATGAGATAGAATTAATCTCATACTGAAAAGTAATTTGTAATCTGTTTTCAAATTTTAATTCTTGAAATTTATAGTGTAAAGCATAATATATTAAGTTACTTTTGTGGAATGTGTGGAAGTTCAAATGACTTATGTCTACAATGTGCAATTTGAAATAGTATTTTTCCAGAGTATCCCTCAAAATATTGGACAGTATTAATCCCAGATCACACTTTGTATTTTATGCATCCTGATCCTAGAACTTAGTGCCTGTCCACAAAGCAGCCAGAGTTGTCCTCAAAATCGTAAGTACACTGGTTCTTGAAGACTGATAATAGGAGGCCTTGTATCGTGGAGCTTAATTTTTTTCCTTCTGTGTATGTAATTCACCATCCATTGTTGAAAGTATAGTCTAAATACTAAAGAAAATGACACTGCTATTATCTATCTCAATGACAGTTTTATCCTTGACAGATGAATGTTACGTTTTTTCCTCATACACAAGTACGCAGTCTGGGTATAGTTAGGTAGGTGGGAGAGTGTTACATTTAATACATCATTTCAAAATGAGAATTTCCTTCTTACCAGCATTTTCTGCAGTAGACTCAATACTTGTATTTGTGGTTTATTGCAAGATGAAGAAAGTCATTTGAAGAAAGCAGCGCTTTGCCAAGGATTATACATTTACCACACATACTGGTATTTTAGTAACCCTTGAAGATGAAGCTGTTTGAAAACATTGTGGGAAAAGAAGAAAATGCTGGGAACCAGCATTTTCTCCTTTTCGCACAATGTTTTCTACACTATCAAAGACAAATTCCATCATGTGAGTCACACTTAAATTGTCATCTGCAAATGCTTTCAATTTGGACAAGTCTACATTTGTGTTGTTTGGTAAAGGGTTATTCAAAGAGGGGACAATTGTGCAATACACCTTCACGAACAGTAGATATTTTCTAAATTAGTGAGACAATGCACTTAGACTAAGTCTTAAAAAAACGAATTTGAAAGGGACAAAGTACTGTCCAGTTTTTGTCATTATTGTGAGGTCTCTTCTCATTCAGTGGGGCCAAGCCTGGTTGCTTAGTGGATAGCATACAGGGTGTAACAAAAGTTGGAATTTGTCTCTGAAGGGTAGAAAACATAATGGGAAAAGGAGAAAAATGCTGGCATTTTCTTCTTTTCCCACAGTGTTCTCTGAAGCCTTCTTCCTGATGGTCATTAAGATAAAGGATTGTGTTACAATTAAGGGTTGACTAACTTGCTGGTAGTCTAGAAATGCCTGTATAGTTTAGTCCCTGGAATGGCCCAGATTGAGATGGATATTTTTTGGTAAGATAACTTACAAAAAATTAAAGATCAGAATGCGCAGAAAACTGCTCATTCTGTGCAGCCTGATACTGTTCTGCATTACTTTCAAAAGCAAGAATGGTTGTGATTACCATTCAAAAGGATTTAACTCTTTACCACAAAGCAAAATTTTGGATATGTCAAAATTGAAAGCTTTTGTAGACATCAATGATACTTGTGAATCAGAAATAGAAATTTACCCTGGGAAGTGTAGAAAACATTTTGGGAAAAGGAGAAAATGCTGTTTACCAGCATTTTCTCCTTTTCCCAAAATGTTTTCAAATAGCCTCTGTCCTCAGGGTTGTTAAAACTTGGGATTGTGTAGTAAAGGGTTAAACAGGTGTATTATGCTTCTCAAATAGTAAGAGAAATCTCATCTTATTATGCTTCATTTACCAAGCCCGTTATATCTTACAGCAACTAATTTTCTGGTTTTGAAAGCTATAGGGTTTAACCCTGTGCAAAGTTTAGGATTTTCGTTTGCTATAATTTTTTTGTGACTTTTGACAACTTAAGTCACTTTTGTAGATGATGTGGATCAAGATAAGAATACACAGAATGTGAAGACTTACCAAGGACTTGAGACAAGGAGGATTGCTAGTTCTAGCTTGGCCAACTTTTTTCTGAGAACTGATAATGGTCATTGCAACAGGATTCATTTCTCTCTCACAGCTAATCATTTTTTGGACGATGGTTATGTGAGAAAGCAGCCAGTGGCCAGGGGTCCTGCATGACTTAAAGGTTGAGGTATTGGATAAAGTATCCAGAGGTCCTAGATTCAATCCTTACCAGAGGCACTGGGTTTTTCGTGGGATTGACACTAGGAAGGGCAATTTGGAGCCCAAGCATAGTATTGGTGAAACCCAGGGCAAACATGAATAAGTAAGCTGTTGCCCTAGTTTGACTGAAATAATGATTTAAGTAGCTTAATGCTTTACAAAGTGAAAATTTCTAGACTTTTCCAAACTGAAAGCATCTGCAGACGAAAACTTCGCCTATACTTTACCAAACTGAACGCATCTACAGATGAAAACGTTGAAAGTGATATCAATAAACGATGATTCTTTGACAGGGTAGAAAACATTGTGGGAAAAGGAGGAAATGCTGGTTACCAGCATTTTCTTCTTTTCCCAAAATGTTTACATTTAAAGCCTTCTCCTTCAAAGTAACTTTGTAAACTTGGGATTGTGTATCAATCAATCACTTAACTTACTGCTGGATAAATGAAACAACATTTTTATCAGGGCTGTAGTTGCAGATACTGCATTTTCAAAGCTGTTTTTGTCAGAATATTTGGCAAAGAGGCTGACAGTATAGATCCAAGATCAGATTGCATGTTCTGTGCTTTCTAATCTTGATCTACAGTGTCCACATTTACTATTACACCTGGATTCACTGTGACAATGGTTAAGACCAGAATTTTTTTATGGTTTTGAATGAGTTGGCAGGAATCTGCTATTGGTGAGCGTGGTGAAGCCTGTAATAAAAGAGAGGAGGGGGATGTATATATGTAAAGCCTGAAAAGGTCCATCCATTCTGTGTACACAATCTTTTGTCAGCTTTCAGGGTAGACAAATATTGGCTGAATGTATAACTTTGCAAACATGGCCAATTTCAAATAACGGGGCAATTTATGAGTCTCCATCCATTGCTTGGTAACAATCTCCCTTCCCCCAGCATTTCAATTCAGCTGTTGTTGTATTCATCAGTTGTTCTTAACTTTTAGGCTGCTAAGTGGGACTCACTGACCTTTTACGGACAGGGTAGATCAAGATCAGACTGCACAGAACATGCAGTCTGATCTTGATCTACACTATCCAATGCAGATATCTCTCCTCCAAAAATACCTTTGGAATAGGAAAATTTGGGGTTTTACTATCGGCTTGAAAGTTTCATTTCTTATATTTAGCAGGATAAGGGTTGATATTTTATCATTCCTAAACCCTAAGCTAGCCATTTGATTGGATGAGACACTCTTTTTCAGCAGTTATATTTGCTGATCTTGGATATAAAGCTGTGATGTCTGATTTATATCCACAATATCTGCAACAGCTTTGCCCTTTAACCTTTTACCACTCAATCCTAAATTTTAACGACCCTGGGAAAAAAACTTTTTGAAAACATTGTTGGAAAAGGAGAAAATGCTGGTAACCAGCATTTTCTCCTTTTTCAAAAATGTTTTCCACCCTTTCAAACACGGAATTCAACTTTTGAGTCTCGTTTATGATGGCTTGTGCAAAATTAATGCTTTCAATTTGGGATGGCCAAAAAGTTTGTCATTTGGTAAAGGATCAAGTGCCTTTCACAAGTTAGTTGCTGTTGATGTCGATATAGATCAGGATCAGACTACATGTTTTATACAGCCTGATTTTGGTGCTTTGAAGAGACATTTTAGACAAAAGCAACTCACAAATTGCACTTCTCTAGGTCTTTTTCAGGACTGAATTAACATCATTTAATAGGTTTATTGGTGCACTGAGGCTTAATTGGCTTTTGGAACATTCTTGTTTGGCAAAGCCTGAATTTGGTTCTGTTCATTAGCTAATATTGACAAGTGCAGTGAAACCATTTGTAAGAGTTTACGTAGTTCAAACTATGAGATAAGGAGAGTTACGCCAAACTCTCAAGATTGTGAAATTTGACATGCATCAAAAGTGCTTGTATATTTAGCTGAATGGGGACATTTTGGATTTCAGTATTTGAACAAGATTTATCAGTTTGGGTTGGTTCGAAAGTAGATGGAAAAGCTGTCATGATAAAGTGGGAAACTACAGGGGCAGCCTTTAAAGATGTACTCTTCATTTGTGTTATTTGTACATGTATAGGCCACTGAAACTCCATTGGTCTATTGGACTCGGTTACTAAAAATAACACTTTCAGGCATCAATACTGAGATGATGTGCCAATGTGCTACTTTTAGCAACAGTGTAACAGTGATGGACCAATGAAAATTTTGGTGTTGCCTGATAGACCAATGGAGTTTCAGAGGCCTGTGGTACATGCAACAATTTGGCCCTAAGTGGTTAGCTCTTAAACAAACAAAATTTTGGATTTGTCCAAATCTAAAGATTTGCATATTCAAATTGTGGGGCTTGTCTTTGAAGAAGTAGAAAACCTTGTGGGAAAAAGAAAGTGCTGGTTACCTGCATTTCCTCCTTTTCCCACATTGTTTTCAAAACCTTCTCCCTAATGGTCGTTTAATCTTGAGATTGTTTAGTAAAGCGTTAATATGTTTGAATTGTAATCGGAGATACTGGTTCAATTTTATGCTGGTGGCTCTTGTTATGCCCTATGGGCAAGGGACTGCTAGCCCAAGCAAGATTGTACTAGTGAAGCCCAGGAGAGGCATGATTAACTCTTTACCACACAATCCCTAATTTTCATGACACTGGGGAAGAAGGCTTTGGAAATTGTTATGGGAAAGGAGAAAATGCTGGTAACCAGCATTTTCTCCTTTTCCCACAAGGTATTCTAGCCTTTCTAATACACTAGTCCAATATTTTTGGACACATGTACTATGTCATCTGCAAATGCTTTAAATTTGGATAAGTCAAAAATTTTTGTCATTTTGTAAAGAATGAACTCTTCACCGCACAATCCCAAGTTTCTCTGAAGTAGTCGAGGCTTTTGAAAACATTTTGGAAAAAGAAGAAAATGCTGGTAACCAGCATGTTTTCAATGATCCTAAAGACAGACACTTTTGTTTGTCCTCCAGCTTATTTGTCGTCAGCAAATGCTTTCAGTTTTGAATGGTCTAAAATTTTGTTGTTTGGTGAAGAGTTAAAAACGCTTGTATTGCTAAATGAGAAACGGACACTTTTATTGGTTACGAAAGTTGCAGATATTGCAATCTCAAAGCCTTTTTTTGTCTCAGAATATCTGGTACAGAAGCAGAGAGTGACTTGATCCAAGATCAGACTGGATATTTTGTGCACTCTGATCTGATCTGCACTGTTTGTATAGGCAAATAAATCTAAGTAAAACAAGAAATATCTTTCAAAAATATACATGTGTAAATTTGGCAGCAAATATGCAGGGACTCTGAGAATAAACATGCCTACATTTCTGGCCACAGGGGCCCTTAGAATAAACATGTCTACATATTTGACCAATCACAAATTTCTTTTTATTCATTTTTTATCAGTACCAAAAAGTGGGTCAAAAGCCAGCACATTCAGCTGCACCAAAATATCAGAGGTACAAGGGTTATGTAAGCTTTGTCCCTGTTCTATACCAAAGAAATACTAGCAACAAAATACAATGACATTCAGGCTGAATTAGAAATATTTGCTGGGACAGAAAGTCTTGCAAAATACTGTTTGACAGCAGCATTTCCTTTTGCTCATATTTAGAAGCAAGTAGAATTCCTGCTATTGACTGCTTCTTAGAAATTCTCAGACTTCTTGATTTTTATGATTTGTGCTTTAGATGTAAATTTTTAGTTTTGAGTGGCCCTTTTTTTCCCATAAGAAATATACCGTATATCAAAGTTTTTTTCGTGGGAATGAAATTTTTGCTATTTTCTTGAGAGGGTCATTCTCGCGAAAATTATATTCGCTAAATATTCCATACAATCTAAAAATCCTTCCTTATATACAAACATCAAGAGAAAAAATTTCTTCGCTTTGACACATTTGTTTATTGTCAACGGAATAGACGAGTAATAATGTTCCTCTCGATGCAAAATGGCTAACAGATCTTTACAATCATTTAAAGGAAAAGCCTGACATTGCAAGAAATGGCTTTGAAAATGCTGGTATCTTGAAACACTGAAAAAAATAGACTTAACACAATGATCTAGACATGTATAGGGAGAGTTGTCATTAGGTGCCAGTAATAATTATTCTGAAGTTTAAGTAAAGTTGATTCCCTTAGTTTCCTAGTGTCCATTTGTAGTCAGATGTCAGTACCATGAATTGTGAATAAATAAACCGACTTGGAAATTCCTTAGTCTAAGATTTGAATAAATCTTTTTCTTATTTATGTATATAATATACCATGGGTATCACTGGGAAAAGGAGTAATTTTGAGATCTTGAAATACACGACTATCAAGGTAAATCTTGTGATTCTATAGCTTTTCTCTCCCCCCCCCCCCCCCCCCCCCCCATTTTGTAGTGCACTAATACGACCGGTATGTAATACCAGATATGCCAATAAGTATTTATGTAGGGTTTGATGTTATCACATATACACGATTTTGCGAAAAATAGAAATATACCAATGAATTCGTGAAAATAAGAAACATGAAAAATTGATTTTGACCGAACTCGCGAAAATTTTGGGATGCGAAAAAAACCCAATATACAGTAATTTGATGATTTGCACTGATTTTGCAGCTTCTAAGACCAGCCTGCAGTAAAACTGTGGACTTGTCAGCAAATGGTGCATTATATTCACCAATCCATGACGGAAGTAAACAATTTGAAGATGACATTCTTTTTTTTTAAACTCATTAACTCTTCAAGACCTGTCATTTTAAAAAATTGATAAGCCATCAGAATTTGCCAATAAGGAACAGAATGTCATTTCTTTCCTGTCGAAAATCCATTAAGCTTCCATGCATTTAAGATGATGCCTTAAATTGATGGCATGTCATCCTTTCCTAGAAAATAACTTTCCTTGTGGTTATTTTTACTACATTTACTTAGTTTTGTAATGTGCAGGTTGTTTTGCTAAGCAGTATAATTCAATTTGAATTGATGAATTGAATGGTTTTTACACTTTCAACATTATTTCAGTCATATTCTGGCAGGGAAACCTCAAAAAGTTGCAGAGTGTAAGTCAAAAATTGGACTGTACCGCCTCTAATCTGAATTGAAACTGATAGTCTTAAGCTTTTCACATATGACAAAATTTTTGACTTATCCACTTTGAAAGCATTTGCAGACAGCAGTCTAAATGTGTCTAAAATTATCTTATTTTTTGTGAAAGGCTAGTAAATATTGTTGCCAGCATTTTCTTTTCTCACTGTGTTCTTCCTCAACGTCATGAAAACACAGGACTGGTAAAGGGTTAATCCAAATCAAAACTGTCTGCTACACCCAATAAAGTTTTTCAAGGCATTTTGATGCCACAAAACAATCTCTTAGACTTCCCCAAATTGA
Source organism: Tridacna gigas (assembly GCA_945859785.2). Taxonomy (NCBI): domain Eukaryota; kingdom Metazoa; phylum Mollusca; class Bivalvia; order Cardiida; family Cardiidae; genus Tridacna; species Tridacna gigas. The sequence continues at coordinate 54,065,407 of OX244034.2, forward strand.
AAGGAACTGCAGACGACAAATTGAATATGGCTTAAAAGATGGAATTGTCTTTGAATGGGTAGAAACCACGGTGGAAAAAGGAGAAAAATGCTGGTTTCCAGGATTTTCCTTTCTGACAATGGTTTTAAAAGCCCTTCTCCATAAAGTCGTGAAATTGTTTCGTAAATGACTTTCTAAATGTGGTGCTAATGATGTCTTGAAAAGGGTTAACCCTTTACCACTCTACAAAATTTTAGACCTGTCCAAATTTAAAGCATTTGCGGACTACAGTGTCAGTGTGGCTCAAATGATGCAATTTTGATAGGGTAGAAAACATTGTGGGAAAAGAATAAAATGCTGGAACCGGCACTTAAAGAAGCCTCTTCCTCAGGGTCATTGAAAATCAGGACTGTGTGGTAAAGGGTTAAATAGACAAGACACAAATGATTATAAATGGGAAAGTCCATTCTTACTTCAATCAAAATAGAAACTGATTAAAGATTAAAAGGAAACTTTTGAGTAATAGATGGGCTTCAGTTCTGTAAAAGCTGAAAGTAAGCAAATATTATTAAAAGCTGGTATCCCCAGTAATAGATTGTTTTTACCTGTTGAAAATGTTCCATGCCAAATATTTTGCATTTGTAGCAGTCCTTTGTTTGATCTGAAAATGGTATACCCTTAATCCTGAGTCTGGTGACATAGGGGTCCCCTGGGCACAGCAAAGGCAATTTTAGCCTGGTACTGATGAAAAACTTGATTACCGTAATAGCATAATTTCATGCTTAATTATCAAATTAATATTGAAGTGAGTATGATGAAGATAATAAGGAGGAGGTGCTGTCTGATGTTGGATGTACATGATTAGATATTTTCTGTAATATCCTCAACCAAAAAGCTGCAAATTGCAGATTTTGGTATCTTTTATTTCTTCAAACCAAATAGTGTCACTTTTCATTAAATTTTGTGTGTTATCTAAAGGGTTAACTATGGTAATTAGGTAAAGAAGTTTAAAAGCTTGAACCTTTACAATGCAGAGTTAATTGGTAATTGCTCATGCAGATAGATCAAGATCAGAATGAACAGAAAGTGCAGCCTGATCTTGGATCTGGTCGGCTAGTGGTTTGTAAAAGTAGTTTGTATTCTTGCTAAAACTGCTTTGAAATAGGAATATATATATGTTTTTTAACTTTTCTGTAAATGTTCACTTTATTTATTTAGGGCTCAAGGACCCAGTATGAGAATTGATAATTTGAAACACTTTTCCTCGTATTGGATGAAAAACACTGGAATATGGATGGAAATGTAAGCTTAAAATATGAAAAAAAAGAATATGGAAATACATGTACGTATATAATTATCACACATGTATATTTTTCCGCACTCCACACTGTAGTATCCCACCCCTTTAATACTTCAGATGTGTCACAACATGTCTGAAATAATTAGGAGAAAGGATAAACTGAACAAATATGCCATCATTGAAGTGACGCTAATGATTGTAATGATCCTGTCATCACTTGGCTACCCATCTTAAGTTCCCGTTTTTACCAGTTATTCAAGGTTCTTTTATTCAACTCACATCACAAAGGCTTTGAAGATCCCTCAACAGATAAAAAAAAAGAATTTGTCATAACTGATGGACATTTTTTGACATGACTCACTGTTAACCCTTTCCCAAACGACAAATTTTGGACTGGTCCAAATTGAAAGAGTTTGCAGACGACAATTTCAAATTTGATGAAAATGGCAGGAAGTTATCAAAAAGGGTAGAAAACACTGTGGGAAAAGGAGAAATTGCTCGTTACGAGCAATTTCTCCTTTTCCCACAGTGTTTTCAAAAGACTTGTAATGCAGACACGTGAAAACCAGGGCTTGTTTGGGAAAGGGCTAACTCATATCAGTCATGCTCCCAAAAGTAGTAATTGAATGTTGGGTGAAGCATCCTCTTAACTCTTTACCAATTGACAAAATTTCGGAATAAACCAAATTGAAAGTATTTGCAGACGAAAAATTAAATATTGTTCGATTTAGAATTTCTGTTTTTGATAGGGTAGAAAACTTTGTGGGAAAAGGAGAAAATGTGGGAAAAGGCCTCTTGCTCAGGATCGTCAAAACTCGGGATTGTATGGTAAAGGGTTAACCCCTTTGACTCTGTACCAGACGACAACAGTTTAGATTCTTCCAAATTGAAAGCACTTGTAGATGACAAATTACATCTGGCTTAGATAGAAGAATTTTTCTGCAAATGGGTAGAAAATATGGTTGGAAAAAGAGAAATTGGATACCAGCATTTTTTTTTTCCCTTTACCCTCAATGTTCTCAAAAGTATTTCTTCTCAGGGTCATTAAAAGAAGAGATTTGTTGTAAAGGGTTAAATTGCTACATAAATTAAAATTTCCATTCTAAATGATCTGCTTGACTTTTTGCTCCCGGCAGACCCAAATTTTTCCTTCTACATGTATAATATGAGCCATGCTCTGTGAAAAGGGGCCTTGATGCATCAGCGAAAAGTATTGACCCAGGTCAGCCTGCAAAACTTTCCATTCTTTATGTCAAAGGACCAGTCTACCTTATGATACAGTTGGTTGTAAGACATAATACATGGATCCGTGGAAATCAATATTTGACCAATCAGGTCATCGCATTTATTTGGCCCGATGTGCAGCCTTGCTGTCTGCTATTTCGGCTCACAAACAAGCGACTGTTAATGTTGGAGAAGTGCGATATCATGTGTGTTTACTTCGCTTGAATTTTAGGAAGAAGTTTAAAAGATGTGCTTTGCGATCTTGTACTGCTTACGTGAGATATACGAAGAGATTATAAGTTTGGATTATGATTATGATTGAAAATGGGACATCAGCAAAGAATTTCGATCAACGCTATATTATGCAATAGATTAATTAATGTTAGTTTTTTTCCTCTGAAACTCTCTGAAAAAAACTTAAACTGTTTTACAGTGGAAAACAAAGGTAAAATATATGAAATACTAATAAAAAGAAAGTACGTTCACTCAAATAGCTAATCTTGTTTAATAACATCTGCACATCCAAAAAGGGGCACGTATCATCAATGTTTCAGTTTGACGTTAACACTAACCCTTGGTGCGTGAAGAATGCTGAATGTGTAGATACAGATCAGAGTGCAAAAAATGCAGTTTATTCTTGGATTCAAACCATCTGCTACTTAAATTAAGTTTATTTACGTGCATTCTTTACTGTAGGTACATGTAGATTTCAATTATGAAACAGACCAAGTTCTGTTTTGTACAGTTTTGGAAGTTCAGCTCAAAAGGCAACTTAGGTTAATTAAATCAACTTTTGACTTGGCCATATTTAGGTGGATTAGCACATTTGTCATTTCAAAGGGTATGTCGGTAAACTGTTAACTGATGTGTGTTTGATTGCTGCTGTAATCCTCTCGACCACCCGTTGTCTTCAGTATATCATAGATAAAACAAACTACCGCCAATGATATTAACAAGTTTGTTAATTGACAGCACACTTTACACTTTTTAAAATCATCAGGCAACCATTTTTTCCTTAACTTGAAATTTAAACATTTCTCAGACTTCCACCTCTCTATTGAATAAGACAATCTATAAATATTTCAAAATGCTTGTAATTTAGTGTAATTTATTATTGAATACGATGTTGAGACAACCTAATAAGCCTTACAAAAATATCAATCATCTCTAATTCTATTGTCTTTAAGCAAAACTGAGGATTATGAGGTGTTTCATTCTTTCTCGCAGAAGTTCAAAACTTCGCTGTCACGTGTATGACATTGTCCGTAGCCCCTGAAATTCAGACTTTTTGTACAAATCCTTGTTTAAATAAGTTCAAGTATTCATATATTTCTTGCCGAGAATCCATCATTGGGAGAAACATATGAAAAGAAATATTTTTCCGGAATTTAATTGAAAGAAACAGTCATGACAGCACGATTTAAGTAGTCTTTCTGCTATACTGTATATGTATTTACTGCGTTTGTTTGTGAGCCCTTAACGACGGTAACCAAGGAAGTCAGTTTATCTCATCGCCATGGATCCATGTATGGTTTTATGGATCCATATTTATGTGATGACTTGTTTGGTATAATGCATCACAGAGATGCCTTAAGTCCCCTTTTGTCAGAGCATGGCTCATAATGTAATCAACTATGCAATGCAAAAAAAAAGAAATGGATGATTCTTAGTCAGTACCAAAGATGCACATGTTGCAATTTCAAAGCAGTTTCTGTCAGAATATCTTACAAAGAAGCGGATAGTGTAGATCCAGGGTAAGACTGCACATTTTGTGCAGGCTCATCTTGATAATTATACACAGTCCATATGACTGAACTACTGACTGAGCTACCAGGTCTTGGCAGGCTTTTGAAAACATGGCAGGAAAAGGAGAAAATGCTGGTAACCAGCATTTTCTCCTTTTTCCACCATGTTGTCTGCCCTGTCAAAGAACTTTTGTTCATTAGTATCACTTTCAAAGTTGTACTCTGCAAATGTATTCAATACTAAGATCCCAGTGTGGCTTTAATTGGAATGCTTTCACAGTAATGTTAATTAACACAGCCAAACTGATACTAGATTTCCTCTTTTGTGGTGACTTGACTGGTACATTACCTACTCATTTTTATTCTTTCAACTTCTCAACATCCGAATTTTAATATGTATTCAGTTTCACAGCTGCGGAACATGATTTCAACATCCATCGAAATGTTTCATCCATAGATTCATTGAATCAAACAGTTTTTCTCACCATCATTAAACGGGAAAATGTTTATGCCATGGAGTGTTGTCATGGAGTTCGTTTCCCGATCAGTGATAGCTATGGTTGCTTTTAATCCTTTACCAAACAATCCTGAGTTTTAATGACCTGGAGGAATAAGACTTCTGAAAATGTTATGGGAACAGGAAAATATGCTAATAACCAGCATTTTTGTCAATTTCCTACAATGTTTTCTATCCATCTATTTTGAAAGTATTTGCACACAACAAATGAACTGAAGCTCAAATGATGAACTGTGTCTTTGATTGAGTAGAAAACATTGTGGGAAAAGGACAAAATGTTGGTTTGGCATTTTCTCCTTTTCCCACAATGTTTTTAAAAGTCCTTTCCCTCAGGGTCTTGAAAAGTCAGAATTTTGTCATTAACCCTAAAAGAGTGTCAAATAAACCCAGCAGATTTTTTAAGTCTACAAATTTAATAAGACCAAATAATTGCAATACTATGGTTGCTTTTGTCTGTGGTGTTTCAGCAGACAGTGTAAATCAAAGATCAGACTGCATGTTTTGTGCAACTTGATCTCTATCTACACTAGACTCAAAGGCAGCTATTATAAGTGGTGAAAAGCGCTTTAAGGATTAACTCTTTACCAGACGACAACATTTTGTACTTGACCAAATTGAAAGCATTTGCAGACGACAATAAATGTGACTTAAAAACTGAAACCTTTTTTGGAATGGTAGAAAACATTGGGAAAAAAGGAAAAAATGCTGGTTACGAGCACTTTCTCGTGTTTGCACAATGTATTCAAAAACTTTCTCAGGGTCATTAAAACTTTGGATTGTGTGGTAAAGAGTAAAAAGCTATCATTTGAACCGTTTGAATTGTTCGCTGTAAATTGCTTTAACTCTTTACCAAATGACAAAATTTTAGACTGGTCCAAATTGGAAGCCTTTGCAGACGACAAATTAAATCTTACTGTCTGTCTGTAATAGGGTAGAAAACATGGGAGAAGGAGAAAATGCTGGTAACCAGCATTTTCTACTTTTCCCACAATGTTTTTAAAAGTCTCCTTTATTGGGGTCGTTAAAACTTGGGATTGTGTGGTAAAGAGTTAATATGTCACAAGTCTAATATTTTGCCATGTGGTAAAGAGTTAAATCTGCCTGTCTGGTACTTGGTTAACCTTTTACCACACAATACCATGTTTTAATGAGTCTGAGGTAAAGGCCTTGTTAAAATATTGTGGGAAAAAGTAGAAAATGCTGGTTACCAGCATTTTCTTCTTTTCCCACAGTGTTTTCTACTCAATTACAGAGGAATTCCATCATTTGAGCGACATTAAATTTGTCGTCTGCAATTGCTTTCAATTTGGATCAGTCTAATATTTTGTCATTTGGTACAGAGTTAATGTAAATAGCATGTTTTGTGGTGGGCACACACATACAGGGTGTTCTGATCATGAAGATATGAAGATAAATGGGGACTTGGCAGTTGAAGCAATTGAGAGATTTTTTTGTTCATAAGAGGATGAAATAATACAATATCCTTGGATGTAAAATTTGATTGTCATTGAAGATATGAGGAACACCCTTACCCAACGGCCTGTATATTAACTCTTTACCAAATGACAAAATATTAGACTGGTCCAAGTTTAAAGCATTTGCAAACGACAAATTAAAATTTTTTAATGTTGCACAAATCATGAAAGGGTAGAAAACATTGTGGGAAAAAGGAGAAAGGGTAAAAAACAATGTGGGAAAAGGAGAAAAAATGATGGTTGCCAGCATTGTCTGCTTTTCCCATGATGTTTTCAGAAGTCCTTTACCTTTAGGTCATCGATTGTGTGGTAAAGGGTTAAACACAACTTAATGCTTTATCACTGTGAGAGTGAGACATTTGCAATTGGAAGCAGATGACTTTAGAAAACATTTTCAGAAAAGGCGAAATTGCTTGCATCACCAGCATTTTCTCCTTTGTCCGCATACTTTTCAAAAAGCATTCTTCCCCAGGCTCATTAAAGCACGATTGCTTGGTAAAATTTTATCTTTATGTTTCATTCAGAAAACTTTGTGTAAAAAAGAGAAATGCTACCTAACTAGCATTTCTGCTTTTCCTACAATGTTTTCAAAAGCTTTTTTCTAAGGGTCATTAACACATGGCATTATCTTGTAAAGGGTTTAGCAGGATAAAAGATGACATCTAGGTACCGATAAAAACTTCATGACAATAATTATTCTATAGAAACAACAAGCTGCTCAGGTCTTTAACCATGGGAAAGTAGAGCAACTAAGTGTTAACTTACAATTTTCTACTTTAAAATTGTTTGAACAAAGCTTAATATTGTCAAAATCTTCTTCATTCAAATAGACAGCTTCATTTGAAAAGGTTGTCAAGGTTTGAGAACGTGAGTAGGCGTAATGGTGCCATTCCTCAAGTACAATTTCATCTGTTCTTAATTCTGTTCATGCTTTTGGTACTTTGATTCCGTGATGTCACTATTTGGTACAGAAGGGGTTGGGGGTGGGAGATGAGTTTTGTGGGGGGGGGGTGTTAACTTTTACCCCCCTTCTGATAGAAATTTTTGTAGTGGCTGCAGACCACTTTTAAGAACATGGTGACGAAAGGAGAAGTCTTTTTGAAGCTATGTTTTCTTTTTGTCGATGTTTTCACAATCATTGAAACTTAATTTTTTAGACTATATCCCTATTTTACCATGCATTTTTTAGAGGCATATTCTGCAATATATTTTTTTTCATTAGCCATTTATGAAGTTTAGCAAACTATCTGTTCGTCTCATCACTAAATCTGCACAGAAATAGAACAGACCTCAACTCCAGTTCATTGTTTAAAATTATGAGCATGATTCAAGAAGGATGTGAGCTTTTGTCTTGTAAACAATACCATGATCACGTCAGCCGATTCAGGGTAGCCAGCACTGAACTTTATATTGTGGTAGTACAATCAAAGACTTTTCCAAACTGAAAACATTTGCAGATGACAAATGAATTGGAATTCATATGGAGAAATTTGACTTTGAAAGGGTAAAAAACATTGAGAAAAAGGAGAAAGTGCTGGTGACCATTATTTTCTCTTTTTTTCTACGATGTTTTGGAAAGACTTCTTCCTCAGGGTTGTTAAAATGGGGGATGGTTTGGTAAAGGGTAAATCAGATTTGATATTGAGGGTATTGTAACTGGCAATAACATCCCAGTCATTTATCTCCATAATTTTTGGCAAAAGATGGTTTTAAACACACCTATGGGTTAATTGTGTGATGCATAGCGACATTCAGCCATTATTGTTTGTTATCATGCATCAACCGATTGTTGATTTACCCTTTACCGCACAATCCCGAGTTTTAATGACCATGAAGAAGAAGTCTTTTGAAAACATGGTGGGAAAAGGAGAAAATTCTGGTAACCAGCATTTTCTCCTTTTCCCACAATGTTTTCTCTGCTATCAAAGACAAATTCCATCATTTGAGCCACATTTAAATTGTTGTCTGCAAATGCTTTAAATTTGGACAAGTCTGCATTTTAGTCATTTGGTAAAGAGTTAATCCTTTACCAAACATTACCCTATATTTAGCGACGCAGTCTAAAGTCATTTGAAAAAATTGTGAGGAAAAAAAAGAAAATGCTGATAACCAGCATTTTCTCCTTTTCCCTGAATGTTTTTTACTCTTTTACAGCATAATTTTACTATTCCAATCAATTTAAATTTCTTGCCTGGAAAAATACTTTCCATTTGGAAAAGTCCAAAATATTGTCCTTTGGTAAAGAGTTAACCCTTTACCACACAATCCGGATTTTTAATGACACTGAGGAAGAAACCTTTTGAAAACATTGTGGGAAAAGGAGAAAATGCTGGTAACCAGCATTTTCTCCTTTTTCCACAATGTTTTCTAGCCTATCAAAGACAAAAATCATCAATTTAGCAACATTTAAATTGTCGTCTGCAAATGCATTCAATTTGGTCCAGTCCAAAATTTTGTCGTTTGGTAAAGAGTTTATCTAATATAACCTTCTGAATGTGCTCTTTTTACCAGATGACAAAATTTTGGACTCTGCCAAATGTAAAGCACTTGCAAATGACAAATTCAGTTTTGCTGCATTAACCTTGTTTGGCTTTGAAAGGATAGAAAACATTGTGGGAAAAGGAGAAAATCCTAGTATGAAGTAGATCTATGAACCGTATATTGGGTAGATGACATAAGGAACTAATTATTACATTAGAAGTAATTAAATCATTCATCTTTGTCATACTATTTTGAAATCATAGTCTTACGCATAGGCATACATTACAAAATTAATGGCTTTGAAAGTATCCGTCCCCCTACCCCTTTCCCCCCATAAGAAAAAAAAAAAAGATTTTAAATGTCATCAGGTGAGTTTGAATGTTACAGATGCCTGGATACCTTTGGCAAGTTTAACGATTTACCACACACTCCGTTTTTCCCCCCCCCCCCCCCCCCCCCCCCCCCCACAACACACACACACACACACACACACACACAAGGGAAAGGTCTTGAAAACATTTTCCCACTATGTTTTCTACCCATTCAAAGATAAGCTTCTTCTTTCATGTGATAATTTATCGTCTGCAAATGCTTCGAATTTCGACCAGTCTAAAATTTTGTCGTTTGGTAGAGAGTTAACTCTTTACCAGATGATTGCATAATTCTAGAGCCACCAAAATGGAAAATATCTGCAGACAACAAATCAAATGTGGTTGATGATGGAATTGTCAATCTTTCAGTGGGTTGCTAAAACCTGGGATTGTGTCAAGGATTAATCATTCTAACATTTAGCTTATTGTTTAGTTACCTGTAATTCTTTATCAGATGAAAAATTTGCAGACAACAAATTGAATTCCATTTAAATTATGTGATCTGTCTTTGGTTGGGTAGAAAACATTTAGAGAAAGTGCAGGTCACTTTTCAAACCAATTTAAATTTGTCACCTAGAAATGGTTTCAGTTCAGAAAAGTTTGAAATTTCATCTTTTCTGATACAAATTCCATCATTTTCGCCACATTAATTTTGTCGTCTGCAAATGCTTTCGCTCTGGACCAGACCAAAATTTTTGTCTTTTGACAAAGAGTTATAGGTTAAATTAATCTGTAGAGAGATGTATTTATCTGACTCCCTGGTCACCAATGTGTACCTTATGTCAACAAAATGTTATAAACAGTTTCACACATCTACATTTCTGCAAACAAACCCCACTGGCATAGCCCATATTCTGCTGTATTGATGCTATGCAATACGTTCTTTTGGAAATAGTTTTTCACATTCACATTGCCTCCTCTGTAAGATCCATGAAACTGTTGCTTCTGTGCAAATATCTATCACATCATATGGCAAAAAGACATTTGCTAGTTACAAGCTAATTCTCTAGTTGCCACAATGCTGCAAGACCAAAAATTAGTTTGCAAGCGGTAAAGTGTTAAGACCTGACCCTGATGCTGGTATCAAGAACTACACTGAAGGCCCTAAATTTTCTGCTACATGGGCCTTTTCCAAGAATTGTACAAAAGGATACTTTACCACACAATCCCCAGTTTTAGCACCCTGACAAAGAATGTTCTCTACCCTGTCAGAGATAGAAAACATTGTTTTAGCCCTGGTTTATTTGTCTTCTGCAAATGCTTTCAGTTTGGTCTAGTCCAAAACTGGCTTCCCCCAATGCTACAGTATACCATAGTTATGATTCTTGCTTTCAGAATTTTGCTGTTTGTAAAAATCCTTCCATCTAATTTTGCGTCAAAAACTGTGCAATGTTTGTTAAAGATAGAGTGGTTTTATCAGGTTACAAGGTTTTAAAGCCCATTGACAAACAAAGACAGTGTGATAAATGACAATAACCAATTCCCAGCTTGGCTACAGCACATAGAAATGCCCAGGCAGTATCAGTATCTTAACCCATTACCAAACAACAAAGTTTTAGACTGGTCCAAATTGAAAGTATTCACAGACGACAAAATAAATGTGACTCAAAAATTGAAATTTGTTTTGGGATGGGTAGAAAACATAGTGGGAAAGAGAAAATGTTGGTTGCCAGCATTTTCTCCTTTTCCCACAATGTTTTCAAAAGGCTTCCTTTTTTTTTGGTCATTAATAGTCGGGATTGTGTGGTAAAGGGTTAACCCTTTAACAAACAAAGTTTTACACATGATGTCTAAAATTAAACTCTTTACTGAATGACAAGATTTTAGAATGGTCCAAATTAAATTTGTTTGTTTGTATTAGAGTTAAATGCTGTTTCAACAGCTTCGCTTGGGGCATATCATGGCAGTAAGTGTATGTATGCATATGTCTCCTGGCTTTCTCATACTTATTACTAGTACTAACACAATTTCTTTCTGTCTTTCTGACTTACTGACTACTTTTCTCACACGAATCAGAGGTGTGAGGGGAAGAGGGGGAGAAGGTTTGCCTCAACTGGGTATTGAACTCACAATCACCAGGGCATGGGTCAGATATGCTAACCACTGAGCTACCCTGGCGGGCGGTCCAGATTGAAGGCATTTGCAGACAACAAATTAAAGGTGGCCCAAATGACAAAATATGACCTTAAGATAGGTAAGAAAACATTGTGGGAAAAGGAGAAAATACTGGTTACCAGAATTTACTCTTTTTTCGCACAAAGTTTTTATGTAAAGACTCTTCCTAAGGGTTGTTGGGTCATCATTGTGTGGTAAAGGGTTAAAGCAATTTTTTTTTTTTAATTTTTTGCAGATGACAAAATAAATGTGATTAGAAAATTGAAATTATGCAAGGGTAGAAACCATTTTAGGAAAAGGAAAACATGCTGGATTACCAGCATGCTCTCCTTATCCCACATTGTTTTCAAACATCATTTTACGCAGGATCGTTAAAGCTCGGGATTGTAAGGTGAAAGATTAACCATATTGGTACAAGCTATAATCTTGTAGTCAATTCCAAATAGGCACATATCATTTATTTTACATTGAACTACTTGTGCCCTTTTTGGGATCAGGGCTGCAACAAATTAACCCATATCCTGCTGAATAAGTTAACCCTTTACCAGATGACAGCATTTTAACCTAGTCCAAATTGAAAGCATTTGCAGACGACAATTTCAACATGGCTCAAATGGTGCAATTTTTCTTTGATAAGGTAGAAAACATTGCGGGAAAAGGAGAAAATGCTGGTTACCAGCATTTTCTCCTTTTCCCACAATGTTTTCAAAAGGCTTCTTTTCCAGGGGCATCAAAAGGCGGCATTGTGCGGTAAAGGGTTAAACGATACCTTCAAGTTGATAGTAAAAACACAAATATTAATGTTATTTCAAACTTGTTTTCTGGAGACAAATATCTCCTTGTCGGACAGTTTAGCTCCAAGATCAGACTGCATGATTTGTGCAGTCTGATCTTGATCTACACCATCTGCAAAAGGTCAGTGAGTCACACTTAGCTTGATGATTTATTCCATTTTAAAGCTTTACTCAGTTATTCAGAGGAAAAAAAAGAATGTAAAACATTCTGAATTTAGCTTTCTTATTCAGGGTACTTAGTCCTTTACCAAACAGTCCCAAGTTTTAATGACTCTAATGAAGAAGACTTTTTTGAAAACGTTTTGGAAAAAGGAGAAAATACTGGGAACAAGAATATTCTTCTTTTCCCACAATGTTTTCTACCCTTCTCAATACATTTTTCAATCTTTGAGTAACATCTATTTTGTCATCTGCAAATGCTTTCAATGTGGACTTAAAAGTCTAAAATTTAGCCATCTGGTATAGAGTGAAAGTTGCTTATAAAAAGAATAAACCAAATGGTTTAGCCAATCAGAAGTTGTGTTACTTTCAAAATCTATAATTAGACCAAGAATATTCTTAAGAATCATTTGGTAAATACGGACCCTGGTCTTGAAATGAATAGGTGGAGCTGTCATCTTGCCACAGCCCAAAGAGTAATTATCTTTGAAAGGCAATCTTGAAATTGCACTAAGATGGCTTCTGTATCAATCTTTAGCTTCACACACTATCTCCGTCAGACATTGAGTAGCAGCAATTTCCCATGGTTCAAATGGGCAAAGTTGTCTTTGAAATGGTGACAAAACATTGTTGGAAAAGGAGAAAATGCTTATTACCAGCATTTTCTCCTTTTCCCACAAAGTTTTCAAAAACCTTATTTCTCTGAGGACTGTTTGGTAAAGGGTTAAGGGTGAGTGAAACATTTGACAGCAATTAAATTTATAATTGAAAATTTAGGCTTTTAGAAATGGACCATATCTGTTTGATACTTTAATGTCTGTCTGATCACATAGGTATCCCAGATACAAAAGATACGAAGAAATTGTGTGTAATTTTCTCATAAACATGTTATGGAAACATCGTAAAATTTGCCGATTGTTACAGAGTGCAATCACTAACCTTGCCGTTAATTTGCTGATTTCCATCAAAACATCAATATCTATGCCTCGAAGGCCTGATTTATCAATACATCATTTTTCTGCCCAATCATTTGAATGTCTTATCCCCAGGATTTTTAATTTCTTTTCAATTTGGTCGTTTTACAAGGTCGTGTAATGGAAGATGAGAATGATATTTTTGCAATTAAAATCATTCAGCTTTCATGAACACAGCTACCTCTTTATGCTGGGGACAATAACGGTAAATTGGAGAGACTGTCCAATTATATAGAAAATTGAAGCAAGTTTCAGCAAGAATGGCTGAGTGGGGAAAATTTATCACTTCTTCACAAAATTTTGTCAATAGGGTAGGCCGACACTGCTGCTACTTCTGTAGAAATTGAAGAGGACTTCACTCGATCCAGTTACTCGCTAAACATCTTTCTAAAATCAATAATCCTTAGAGCTCTGAATTAATGAAATGAAGATTTTCAAAAAGGAAAAACAGCCAATAATTTGGTAATTTCAAAGTTGTTTTGGCTTGAACATATGACAGTACATGTATGGCAGACAGTGTAGATCACAGATCAGACAGCACATTCTGTGCGATTGCAACTTAAGTTTTGCTGACAAGGGTTTTAATTGGAGGCTGTTCTTTGACCAAAATAGAATTAAAAAGATATTTAACCCTTGTCACACAATCCCGTGTTTTCATGGCCCTGAGGGAGAGGCATTTTGAAAACATTATGGGAAAAGGAGAAAATGCTGGTAACCAGCATTTTCTCCCTTTCCTACAATGTTTTCTATCATGTTACCTGACAATTCCTAATTTTGTCGTTTGGTACAGACTTAAGATAAACTTGTGGGCAATCATGTAATTTTGTCATTTGGTGCAGAGTAAGATAAACTTGTGGGCAATCATGTAATTTTGTCATTTGGTACAGAGCATGATAAATTGTTGGCAATCGACATGTAAAGTAATTAAGAGTTTCGGCTTTCGGGTTCAGCTACTAGCTGACATAACTATACAGGGTTGCCATAATAAAGAAATCCAATCGGAGTGAGGAACGTCAAAGTTGAAAGTGGATCCATTTTATCACATTTTTCTCCCATTGTCCTGCTTGGCGAAGGCTTCATTGAACTGCTATTGGGCTTTTCACAGTATGATACCCTAATTTTGACTCCCCCCCCCCCCCCCCCAGATTGTTTTCATTTCACCCTTTACCAAATGATCCCTTGTTTTAGCGCTTTACCGGACAACAAATTTTTTAGACTTGGTTAAATCGAAAGCATTTGCAAGCAACAAATTTAAAGTGTCTTAAGTGATGGAATTTGTCTGTGAAAGAGTGGAAAACACTGAGGGAATCGGAGAAAATGCTGGTAACTAGGATTATCACTTTTCCCACAATCTTTTCAAAAGCCTAATTCCTCAGGGTCGTTAAAACTCGGGGATTCTTTGGTAAAGGGACTGTGAGAAGGATGGTGGCATTTTTAAAATTGTTTGTAGTCAATTGAATTTTCTCCTTTTCCCACAATGCTTTTTCAAAGGAATATCCAAACATATGAACCAAATTTGGTTTGTCATCTGCAAAAGCTCTGAGTATGGACAATTCCATGACTTAATTGTTCAGTAAAGAGATTTGTAATAAAGCGAATTGTGGGTACACTGAACATGAATGGATGTAGATATATAACACTGCCCTTGATGTGTGACCTGTGTTCCTCGTGAAATTTACTGTTAAAAACTTTAAATATATATTAAAATCTATGGCTATGGACAGCTACTGCTTGCTGGTCACAATGGCATGTAAAATTTGTAGAAATAGGAATAACTTACGGGGAAATGGTGCTGTACCTGGTCTGTTAAAATATGTCAAATTCTTTGGCTGTGAAGATGAGAAAGAACATCCACACGAAGGAAAGTGGTAACAAGACAAAGCCAAAATACCTTCATTGTTTGTGTTTAACACCTAATACAGGCTGACTCTTACACCCCGTCTTTTGTTCGGGTGATTTTTGTATCGTCATGATATTGTTTTGAACATGGTTGATTAGTTACATTCTAATTGGCTTTTTACTTTCCTTTGGCATGATGGCAAAAGATGATAACTTAAGATAACCGTAAGAACCTACTTTTACCTGTCTTACGAGGAATGATCCTGTCCTTTGTCAATTCTCTTTAAATTTCTAGGGAATTTTTGTTCAATTTATTTCAGAGGAAGTTGAAACTGTTGATGATATAAACAAGATTAACAGTTTTCGGGGATTTTTCTTACCATTTGTTTTTCAATGGACGTAATGATTAATTTCAAATCAGAATTTGACTGCTTTCAAAAATTGAAAGAGTAAGTGTAAGACAAAAGAATTTTTTTGTAAGACAATTCATTATTTAAGCTTAGACTGGTTGCAGCCTGAATTGTCTTAAGGAAACAAAAGGTACTTCAAAGATAAGATGATGAGACGGAGATAGTCTCCTTGAGAACCAGTCCAAAACTTTGTGAACAAACCCAAGGCTTTGTCTGGGATCAGGTTATTGGATCATTTCAGTCATGCCTCTCATAGATTTGAACCCAAATAGTTGTGATAATTACGGATTAAATATCCTTTTCTCTTTTAACCATTCTTTGTCTGAATGGCTATACTCTGGATCCTGGTTTGAATAGTTTTACAACATTGATGTTTCAGGCTTTAAGTTATCCTTTCTACCCCTGTATACTTACTGTTTAGGTAGAATTTGGTGAAGTGTCACTGTTTTATATGAGGATTATATATTATAAAGATGGGGTTGGGACATTAATCCAGATAGTCAAAATGTTGCACTTTGCCCTTTGTTTCTTGATGTATGCATTTTTTGTGACTAAAGATTGATCTAAAAACTGGAAATGCATGATTGATTTATACTGTTGCTATCCACACTGCGTTTTGTACACAATTTGTCATCAATGCAAGACTTTTGAAAAAAAAATTGACCTATTCATTGTTTAGACACGTCTCACTTTCTAAAAAGTTTTTAAAAAAAGCCAGCATAGGCAATTCGCTGAATAAACCATGACTTCCTGTACACATCAGGGCCCACATTCACCATCCGTTCACATCATTAAAATTCTTCATCTTAATGTTCTCCAGAATTTTCTAAATTTTAAAGTAATACAACTTCTGATTGGCTACACCATTTGGTTGCAAAAGGCACTTTAAGGGTTCATATTATTTTTACAAGCTTGTTTTCAAAGACATTTTCTGTAGCATTGTCTCTGGAGGTAATATATTTTAAACCGAAGCAACCCTGTACAAAAAAATACAGTGTGTTGACAAAAGCTTTTGAAAAAATTGTTGAAAAAGAAGAAAATGCTGCTCACCAGCATTTTCTTTTTCTCCCAAAATGTTTTCTATCCTATTTAGACATATCTCATGATAAAATTAAAAAGTCTTATATTTGTCATCTGCAAAAGCTTCTAGACAATAAAAGTCTTAAACTTTTAACCCTTTCCCAAACAAGCCCTGGTTTTCACGTGTCTGCAGTACAAGTCTTTTGAAAACACTGTGGGAAAAGGAGAAATTGCTCGTAACGAGCAATTTCTCCTTTTCCCACAGTGTTTTCTATTCTTTTTGAGAACTTTATGCCATTTTCATCAAATCTAAAATTGTCGTCTGCAAACTCTTTCAATTTGGACCAGTCCAAAATTTGTCGTTTGGGAAAGGGTTAACTCTTTAGCAAAACAATTGTGTGTTTGAACAACCCAGAGAGAGACTGCTTTTGAAAGCTTTGTAGGGAATTGAAAAAGTGTTGGTAGCAAGCATTTTCTCGTTTTGCCACAATTTTTTCTACCCTTTCAAATCCCTATCTCATCACTTCAGTCTCATTTTAATTGTCATCTGCAAATGCCTCCAGATTGGACAAGTCTTAAGAAGGTGTTAAGAGAGGGTTGAGACTGAGATCTTTTTCACCCTTTAGCAAAGAAGCTTGACTTTTAACGACCCCGATGAAGAAGGCTTTTGGACACATTGTGGGAAATGGACAAAATGCTGGTAATCAACATTTTTTCCCTTTTCCCACCATTTTTTTCTACCCTTTCAAATACAATTCCAATCATGTGAGACATATCAAATCTGTCGTCTACAAATGGTTTCTATCTGCGGGCAATTCTCAAATTTTGTCCTTTCGTAAAGAGTTCATTTACAAAGGTTTCAACATTAATTATATTAGACAATTATGTAGTAAAATGTCCAACTAAGCGTGGAATGTGGCTCATTGTTTAATAATTTTTGTCTTCTCTGGAGATAAAAGGATATTTTCATGGTTCATTATGTAAAAAGATATACTGACTGATCCTGAAAGAAATACAGTCTGTTAGTCACTCAGTAACATACCTCTTGTACCAAAGAGTTTGATTTGCTCTATCTTTGCTTGAGATACATGCACCAAAGAGTTACTAGAGAAACTGTGAATTAACTCTTTACCACACTATCCCAAGTTTTAAGTACCCTGACAGAAAAGGCTTTTGAAAACCTGTGGGAAAAGGAGAAAATGCTAAAAACCAGCATTTTGTCCTATTCCCACAATGTTTTCTACCATATCAAAAACAGAAATAATCATCCTAGCAACATCACATTTGTCGTCTGTAAATGCTTTTAACTTGCCCCAGTCTGGAATTTTTTCGTATGGTAAAGGGGTAAAAGGAAATGAAATCTTTATTGTTCAAGCTTGAAAAGATTCTGAATAAATCTCTTTTATTACAGACAACAAAATTTTAGGAAAATATTAGAAGCCTTTGCAGACAAATTAAAACTTTAACTGACAACAAACATTTGGACTTGTCCATATTGAGAACCTTTGCAGATGACAAATGTATTTCAAATGATATGATTTGTGAGTGAAAGGGTAGAAAACATTGTGGGAAAAGGAGAAAATGATCGTATTTCAAAACTGTAGCAGCCTATGTCAATACTTTGGAAAAAAAAATTCAGAAATGATGCTACACTGCTTTCAAAGATGAAAAAAATCATCCATGTTTATATTAATACTAATGACTAATTAACTCTTTACCAAACGACAAAAATGTAGACTTGTCCAAATTCAAAGCATTTGCAGACGACAATTTAAATGTTACTCAAATGATGAAAATTGTCATTGATAGGGTAGAAAACATCGTGGGAAAAGAAGAAGATGCTGGTTACTGGCATTTTCTCCTTTTCCTCAATGTTTTCCAAAAGTGTCTTTCTCAGGGTGTCTAAAAGTTGGAGTTATGTGGTGAAGGGTTAAATAATATGAGTCCTGCTCTTACAAAAGAGGGCTTAAAGCATCTCTAAGTCATCAACTGCAGCCAAGCCTTGGCACCTGCATAAGGCACTCTTGTTCTGTAAATGTTGTGCATCTATACCCAAGACCAGAGTCAGTGCCAAGCCTTGGCACCTGCATAAGGTGCTACAAATGTTCATGATCTGTACCCAAGATTAGAGCCAGTCCCAAGCCTTGGCACCTGCATAAGGCGCTTTTGTTCTACAAATGTTGTGGATCTATACCCAAGATTAGAGTCAGCACACTCTGTTACAAGTGACTACTCATTTTCTCAGGATATTTTCAAAAAACTGTCAACTGTAGGACCAGACTGAAAAAGTATTTTTTGTGCTGGAATGAAATGATATCCCCCGCCGAAAAAAGGCCCCTTTTTCCATGACACTGCATTATATACAAAAAAAACTGTATCAGCAGACTATCATACAGAACACATGTACATGTATGAAGTTTCATCAAATTTAGTCTATGATTTTAGAAGATACCTGTCTGGATGGACAGAGGGACAATGCAAAAACTATATCCCCTTGCCCTTGGCAGGGGATAATAAAATTGAGTGAAAATCTTCAATCTGTAGACAGAATTCGGGTTACAGATAAAAAGGACGGTGAAAAAACCCCAACAATGATTCATGAATACCATGGAAGAAGCCATTGTAAGCTTATTGTAGGTAATGATTCAGGGCTTTTTATACATGGGGATGAACACATGGTTCTCTTCAATTATAAATCAGTTTTAATTAACTTCTTTGTAATCCCATCAAGAATTGTTAAGATGTGGAGATAAAAAATGTTACCACAGTCTGTTTAAAAATTATGGATAATGCCAAACATAATACTTAAAAAGAAGAGAATTACCTCATGGCATGCTGAGAGGTAATATTCATTGCTAAATCTGTGGCCATTATGTAGATTCAATTTGAGATCAGATGTCCATTCTGATCTTAGATGCTGGACACCAGCATTTACTCCTATTTCCACATAGTTTTCTACCCTTTGAAAGACAAATCCTGTCATGTGCACCATAATTAATTTCTCTTCAGTAAATGTTTTCAATAAGGAAGCGTCTAGAAATTTCATCTCTAGAGAAGAGTCGACTAATTTTCTGAGTTGACAGAGATTTTTGTTGAGTTGATGAGATTGTCAGGGAACTTTCTTGTAACAGGTGGTGGTCATGGACCCATATTAATGCATTTTTTCTCACCTCTTTACCAATAGACAAAATTTTAGGCTGGTTTGATGATTGGTCCTGTTTTAAATAATTTCAAAGAGCGAGTAATTTGCTTTTTTTTTTCTCAACCCCAACAATGGAGTGTGAGTGTATGTGTGTGTGTGTGGGGGGAGGGGGGTACACTAGCATGGTGTTATTTTTCTGTCAGTCTGTGTGTCTGCAATTCTGTGTCCTTTTCTCCTATAGTTTGCAACCAATTTCCCTTAACTCTTTACCAAAACCAAACCAAATTTTTGGACTTGACCATGTGATTCAAAGCATTTGCTGAGGACAACTTAAATGTTGCTAAACTGATGATATATGTCTTTTATACGATAGAAAATATTGTGGGAAAAGGAGAAAATGATGGTTATCAGCATTTTCCCCTTTTCCTACATTGTTTTCCAAAACCTACCTATCATAGGAACTTGTGCATCTGCAGTTTTCATTATTGTTTAGTGACTATTACAAGGCTTATGGCCCTTTGAGTTTTTCCCTGGTTATGTGACATAAAGAACCAGAGAGAATGTTTTCTTCAAAACACTGAGGTAAAAGGGGAAAACAAACCACACATTCTTACCCATAGTTAAGTCTCATCATGCCACAATGCTTTCAAAAGTTTGATGTAAAGAGAAAAACAAGTTCAGACCCTTTCCCAAACAATCTTTAATTTCTCTACAATCTGAAGGAAGAACACCTTATGAAAACTTAGTGGGAAAGGGAGAAAATGCTCGAAAATGGTAGCCAGCATGATCTCCTTTTCCCGCAATATTTTCTAAACTTTCATAGACCAATTATATTGTCTGCGCCACATTTAACCCTTTACCAAACAATCCCGACTCTAAACAACCCTCACGAAAAATCCCTTTGAAAACATTGAGGGAAAGGAGATAATGCTGGTAACCAGCATTTTCTCCTTTTCCCTCAATATTTTCTACCCTTCTCAAAACAAAAAATAATTTTTACCTTGGTTTTATTTTGTCGTCTGCAAATGCTTTGAATTTGAGCTAGTCTAAAATTTTGTTGTTTGGTAAAGAGTTAATTTGTTGTCTGCTAATGTTTCAGATTGGATGAGTGTTGAAACACTTTACCACATGACAAAAATTTAGACATTGAAACTGAAAGCATTTGCAAGCTACAAATAAAATGTCACTTGACTCTATACCACGCAATCACGTTTTAACGACCCTGAACTAAAAGCCTTTTGAAAACATTGTGGGAAAAGGAGAAAATGCTGGTAACTAGCATTTTCTCCTTTTCCCACAATGTTTTCTACCCTTCCCAACACAAATTTCAGTTTTTGAGTCACATTCATTTTGTTGCCCGCAAGTGCTTTCAAATTTCGACAAGTCGGAAATTTTGTCGTTTGGTAAAGAGTTAAAACATGACATCATCATTCAAAGGGTAGAAAACATTGTGGGAAAAGGAGAAAATGCTGTTTACCAGCAATGTTTTCAAAAGGCTTCTCTCTCAGAGTCATTAAAAGTTGGGATTGTGTGGTAAAGGCTTAAATTTTGTCATCTGATCCAGAGTCAAACGGACAGCTCAATGTCAAAATGTACCTTGACATGTGCAAATGGTGACCATGTTTCAGGACAGATGTTGTAACTGCACATAATGCTAAACATAATTAGCAATTAACCTCCATTTTGTAATATTATGTAATATGTACTTTAGGCTGACATAAAAATAGAAAGCTTGTAATGAAAATTGTTGTCTATCATTGTTACGTTGAAACCCCATTTGCTTATCATTCCACAACAAAATTCTGGACGAATAAATGTTGTCATTTGCAGATGATGAAATAAATGTTTGCTCTGTAGTAATGGAAACTAGCTTTGATGGGATAGGAAGAAACATTTTTGAAACGTATAGAAAGTGCTGATTACTAGCTTTTTCTCCTTTTATTTCAGTATTTTTGAAAGTCTTGTTCCTCTTGATTATAAAACCTCAGGATGGAATAGTGAAAGATTAAAATCAGTCTTTATGCAATAAAGACCTTGGAGCTTTTATTCCCATCCATCTGTTGAGGTAATTTTATGTCCTTTTCTTCTTGTACAGCTTTCAATTGATTTGGCAGAAATGATTGAAGAAGCATTTTGACAATTGCAGATTGTGCACCTGCCATTTCCAGCTTGATTGATTGAATATTACAGGAGTTATGGTACTTTCAGTTTTTTTCCTGATTTTTAGTAATTATCCTAGGCAACCAGTTGAGGTGTACATCAGCTTGCAAAATCATTGGTGTGCTTGTGAAAATTTGAAACTATACAGATTGCAAAAGCTTAACTAAGCCAATTCTATCAACATGGCTTTCTTTTTCCTTACTTTTGAGCCAATAACCACTCCATTTTCATTCTACAGTCAGAAATTACCTCCCCTTCAGAGAAAGATTTTAAAAACACATTAGAATTACTCAACAGAATGAATTTAAAAAAAAAAACGCATTTTTTGAAATTATGCATGAGCAGCAGATAACAATTGAAATATGGCTCAAATGATGGAATTTATCTTCTATAGGATAGACAAACATCACGGGAAAAGGAGCAAATGCTGGTAACCAGCATTTTCTTCATTTCCCAGAATGTTTTCAAAAGGTCTTTTTCTCCGGGTTGTGAAAAGCTGGAATTGTGTGGTAAAACGTTAATTAACATCTTTCAACAGGTTATGTTTTGATTGCTTCTTACCTGTACATTAGCATTTTTGGGCAGATTAACTCTTACCAAGTCTTTACCTTACTAAGTCTTGGTAGCAGTTTTAAGTGACAAATATGGTTCAAATGATAGGATTTGTGCTTTACAACTTGATAGAAATCATTGCTAGAAAAGGAAAAAAATGCTGGTTTACGAGTTACTGTTAATGTGTTGTCTGCAATTATTGCTTTCAATTGTAATGGACAAGTCTAAAATTTTGTCATCTTGTTGATAAAGTTTGGATAATACAGAATCTAGTAGTCCTGTTTGTTTTTCTAATGGAAAAGAAAAGCCCCATGGTGACAAAATATTCGCCCATCACTTATGTCAATAGGGCTTTGTAGCAGAGCGAGAGTCAGCATAGAATGTTTTTACTGGTCTTTTCTTTATTGTAATAATACAAGTATATCCCACCACCTTCAGATGTCACTTTTTAACCCTTTACTGCACAATGCCGCCTTTTGATGCCCCTGGGAAAGAAACCTTTTGAAAACATTGTAGGAAAAGGAGAAAATGCTGGTAACCAGCATTTTCTCCTTTTCCCACAATGTTTTCTACCCTATCAAAGAAAGTTTGCACCATTTGAGCCACACTGAAATTGTCATTTGCAAATGCTTTCAATTTGGACAAAGCTAAAATTTTGTCGCCTGGTAAGGGTTAAGCTTTTTTGCTCAGTCTTGTATTGGTTGACCTGCCCAAATAGCTTAAGTCGTAGAGTGTAGCACTCATAAACATCAAAATCTTGGGCCACTTTAGGGTGTGAGTTCAAGCCCCAATTGGCTGGCTGTCTAAAATAACTATTAGTCTTTTGTATGAGATGTTATTTAGAGGTCCTGTGTGATGGTGCTATGCACCAAGCTGGTAAAGATACAGGCAAAACTTAGCATAGATTTTATCTTGAACAGTCCAACGTAACATAACTAATAGCCTTCTGGGGGTGTTGCCCATATGGGCAACCATTGGAAATGATAAATTAATGGAAAATCAATCAATCTTGAATTGGTTGGACTCAAAACTGTTCTTGAAACATTTAGATTTCTTCCACACAACAAAATTAAAATTTTAGACTGGACCTCTGGTAGCATTAATTGATGCAGCACTAGTACGCAAGGGTAACCCAGGTTAATCTGCTCTGAAAACAGAAGCTCTTGGTATTAACAAAGTTGGTGACCCTCATGTCTTCTATAACTTTTTTCAACATTTAGTTCCTTACATTCAAGACTGTGTCATGCGGAAAGAAAATCATTTGCAGATGATGCTTGTTACATGTCCTTTACTCACGCTTTTTAGATACCAACAGAGAGCAATATTTTCAGTTCTTCTTCTCCATTTAAAAAAAAAAAAATCCCCCCAGTTTTGGATTGTGAAGAGTTAACCCTAAACCCGATAATCCCATGTTTTAACAACCCTGACAAAGAAGCCTTGCTTAAAAGAAGCCATATGAAAGCATTGTTGGAAAAGGAGAAAATGCTGGTAACCAGGATTTTGTCCTTTTCACACAACATTTTCTACCCTTTGACTGATAAAAATTATGATGTAGGTTACTTTAAATTTTTGTCTGCAGAAGCTTTCAGTTTGGATAAGTGAATTTTTGTAGTATGCTAAATAAAGAGTTCAGGGATAAAGTCAGAATAAAAGATAATCCCTCATCCTTGTACAATGGGCCAGATTATCCTATTCACCTACTCCCGTCTTTCTAAGACTATACCAATACAAATAAGTTGTGCTCTATGAAAAGGGGGCTTACTGCATCTGCAAAACTTAATTGACCCAGGTCAGCCTGGGCAGTCCGTGCAGGCTGACATGAGTCAAACATTTTGCTTATAGTCAATTTTCTGCATGCCAATACCAGTTTACCTCATGATTGATTCAGTTGTTAGACAAAAAGAATTTTTTGAATCCATGATCATCTGATGGCTTGCTTGGTACAATGCATCACAGAGATGTATTAAGCCTGCTTTTGCCAGAGCATCGCTAACTTTTTTATGTCCTTGTACTGGACAGCTTTTGTAAACATTGAGGGAAAAGGAGGAATTATTTTTACTTGCTATTGTTTCCTTTCTTGGAATGCTTTCTGATTTTTTTAATTTCAAAAATCTGTCCTCTGAAGGAGACATTTCTTTTAATTCTTCAAATGTATTTATTTCTTTCATTTCACTTGTAAATCAATCAATTTGAGTGGCACTCTGGCAAAAAAGGGTTTAATCCATCTCCCAGATGCAGTATATTAAGCAAGTCATCACCTAAATTATATGCATCCATAACAGTTGTTTTGACTAACAACCAAATTAATCATGTAGTAGACATGGTCCTTTGAAATGGTAAAAATTGATCAACAGCAAAAATTTGTGACCCAGGTCAGCCCGTGCTGATTGCACAGGCTGACCTCGGTTGATACTTTTTGCAGACACATTAAACTTCCTTTTCACAGAGCATGGTTCATCAGTCTGTATTAGTTATTTGTGGCCTCTGGCCCATACAGCAATCTTGAAAATAAGACATACAGCAATCTTGAAAATCAGACAGACAGACAGACAGACAGACCATTCTATTGATAGTCTTGTACGAAGTACATGTACATCGTCATACAAAAAACATACCAGTGGATACAGAAATATTGTACAACAAAAGGAATTGAAATAAATACATAAATCTGATATATAAATACAAAAGCCTAGTAACATTCCTGTAATGCAATATTAATCAGAATGATTGATAATTGTACATGTAATCATACACCAATGTAGACTGATATATTAAATAGTGGGGTGTCTATTCCCTTTACCAAACAACCCAGGGTTTTTACGACCATGGGAAAGAAGGCTTTTGAAAACATTGTGGGGAAAGGAGAAAATGCTGTTAACCAGCATTTTCTCCTTTTCCCACAATGTTATCTACCCTGTCTAAGACAAATCCCATCATTTGATGCTTATATATTTTGTCGTCTGCAAAGCACTTTCAAATTGGACAGTTTTAAAATTTTGTTGACTTGTAAAGAGTTAAATAGCCTGTGTATTAACCCTTTACCAGACGACAAAATATTAGCCTTCTCCAAATTGGAAGCATTTGCAGACGACAATTTCAGTTTGGCTAAAATGGTGCAATTTTTCTTTGATAGGGTAGAAAACATTGTGGGAAAAGGAGAAAATGCTGGTTACCACCATTTTCTCCTTTTCCCACAATGTTTTCAAAAGGCTTCTTTCCCAGGGGCATCAAAAGGCGTCATTGTGTCGTAAAGGGTTAATGGGTGAAGTGAATGGGTTTATCCTGTATTGAAAGATTTTAGCCTTTGAACTCTTTACCAAAGGACAAAAATTGAAGACTTGTCTAAACTGAAAGTTTTTTCAGATGACAAAATAAACATAACTCAAAAACTGAAATTTTAATTTGAAAGTTTTAAGAGAACTTTGTGAAAAAACGAGGAAATGCTGGTTACCATTTCTTCTTTTCCCAAAATGTTTTCAAAAGCTTTTTCACTACTTTTTGTCTTGGGGGGTTTTTAAAACTTGGGATTGTGTGGTAATGGGTTAAAAGAACAGAGTAGTAAATTATGCTCTTGCTATAAGCAAAACTGAATGCAAAGCAAAAGGGTGGATAGAACAAAAATAGGCATCATTTATTGATAGCTGGCATTGATTTGTCTTTTATGAAATGTTTGTCAACCATCCTAACTGGTGAAAGCAATACTGCTGTATAGATGGGTTTCTGTTGATTCATTAATGAATAATAGAGAGTACCGGATGTGCTGAAAAGATGCTCAATAGTCCCGATGCTGGCCAGTCTTTGTATTCTTTATAGTTGGCTATTGATGTCTGTTAAAACATTAATGTACCAATTTGAAATTTGAAGCCTCTGAATGACCCTTGATGCTATTACTGGAAAAGTAAATTGTTTTACATTTATTTACCTTTTTTAGGCTGCAGCTTTCAATGGGGTGGAATGAAATACAAACGTAAGCATCAGACATGAAAACTGATTATTGGGTCCTACTTAATCCTTTACCACACAATCCTGAGTTTTAACGACCCTGTGGGGGAGAAGCCTTAACATTGTAGGAAAAGGAGAAAATGCTGGTTACCAGCATTTTCTCCTTTACCAACAATATTTTCTACTCTATCAAAGACAAATTCCATAGTCTGAGCCACATTTAAAATGTTGTCTGCAAATGCTTTCAGTTTTGACAAGTCTAAATTTTTGTTGTGACTGGTAAAGAGTTAAATAAATGTCCTGGTTTAGAGATTGGCTTTCTGCTACTGTAGAGGATGTTTTTGGACCATACAGCTAATTTGTTAATTCATCAATGCTGTGATTAATATGTTTATTTTCTTTATTTACCTATACTGCGAAAAGGGTAAAACTCATCCTAACCTGTAAAATAATACAATGACAATCAACTTCCCTTGGAGACATCAGCATCTGTTTATCACATACAACTTGTCTACTGCCTTCACCAGTAGGGGGCACTACTTATCCTGATAATGAAGCTTGAGTCTCACCTGTTATATCTTGAAATATCTGTCCTTCATTAGAAATATTTGACTTTGGTTGAAGTACAGCGGAATTCTTGGAAAATGCAATGTCATCATTGACACGGAGGAGACTTCTGCATGCCTAAAGAAGCATACAAATGTTTTCTACTTTACTCTGTCATTACTGAAGATATCTATTTCAAACACTTGAAAGTTATTAACTATCCAAAGGAAAACACATACAACAAGGGCAGGTAACCCTGAAATATTTTCGACACAAGTTTATGCCCCTTTTCTGACTAAAAATTTTCATTAAAAAAGTATCTGCAGCTAGGCATCAATACCCGTGCAGTGCTCTTGTTGAATCTTTCAGGGGGTTACTTCTGAAAACACTGCATGATAAATAGAGAGAAATTGCCACAATGTTTTCAGTGATCCATTGTATTCAGCCTTATTTCATTATGATTAACCCTTACCACAGGACAAAATTTTAGACTTGTCCAGAATTGAAAGCATTTGTAGATGACAAATTAAACTCAAGCTTAAATGAGATTTGTCCTCGAAAAGGTAAAAAGAAATGTGGGAAAAGGAGAAAATGCTGGTTACAAGCATTTTCTCCTTTTCTCACAAAGTTTTCAAAAACCTTTATTAGGTCATTAAAACTCGTGACTGTGTGTTAAATGGCAAATACATATTTTACAAGGACGTTTTCAAAGTTTCTGCTGCAATCTTATTTTTTGAGGTAATTGGTAGATGCTTTTTCAAAAACTCTTTACCAGATGACAAAATTTTAGAATTGTCCAAAATGAAAGCATATGCAGACGACAATTTAAATACGGCTGAAATGATGGAATTTTCCCCTTTTCTCATAATGTTTAGAAAAGGCTTTTTCCTCAGGATCGTCATAACTCGGGATTGTGTGATAAAGGGTTAATAAGCAGTCCCAATCAACAACCTAATCACCTTATCATGGTTTCCTTGCACAATATTCTCAAGCAGGAAGGGATCTAGCAAGTGACAACTAAATTGACCTGTGAATGTTTGTATGATATCTCTGGTCAAAGATCACCCTCTTCAACTGCAAGCAAACCTTGACATATAGTCAAACGCTTTCTGTATCTGCCTAGAGATTCATCAAGTCTGTCATCAGAAGTGTTAGAAACAGACTTATTTGCCTCTTTTTTGTATTCTTTTTTTTCACATAAAGATAAAAGGTATTCATTGTTTGATGAAGCACTGGACTCCAGCATTAGTCCCGACGAGATGGCTTTTGGAAATAGGGGAAAATGATTGAAACTACATTGTCTCTAAATTTTTCCACAATGTATTTCTGTCTTCCAAAAACCACATTTGTTTTCAGCAAAAGCCCTCAATTTGGACAAGTCAAAAATTTTGTTGTTTAGTAAAAAGTTGACCAAGCTTTCACAGTCATTACACACACAAACTCAAAACTGCTATTCAATACTGAGAAAGACATTGTTCTGCAAAAAAACAAAATGATCTTTCAAACGTCCTCATATTTCATAAATTACGCACATGCGGATTTTCTGTGTGTTAACGGCATCACACCCTTACTTTCCTTTCTTTGCTGAACTGAGACAGAGTCAAAATCACATTGATGACCATTGAGATTACTCAGTATGTTTCATTGAAATAGCCAGTGCACAAAAATAGCCTTGATAAATACTTATGAAGAAATTACTGGACATTCCTCACAACTTTGCAGATTACAGGAATTTGCATCTGACTTCGCCTGGGTCATGGAGGTTTCCAGTCTTTAAAACCCTTGAGCAGTCGCATGATCTTAAACATGGCAGTACCCTTGAAAATGGACTATTAAAAGTTATTCAAATTCAGTGAGTATCAATCTGTTGGTGAAAACTTCTAGGGAAACTGATAAATTACATAAAAAATGAATTTACCAAATTTTTGTCAGCAGAAATGATTGAAGAAAGATTTTGATTGAAAATTGTAGCTTGTGTACTCTCTCTGTAGTGGAGTCTTAAAATTTTACAAGCAGTAAAGTGGTCTGTTTCTGGCAAAGAAATGTAAGGCACATGTGAACATCACCTATCGTAATACAGCAAAGGGATTTGATCGACGGATCACTCAAGGTTTGCCGAATGATTACTTGGGTACAAGTATATTGACCATAAATATTGACCATGATGATGATGTGATGTTCACAGCATCCCTGTGACCTTTGTTGACATGAAGACAAGAACAGTGTGACATGTAAACTAAGTTGAACTCTTTACCAGCCAACAAAATTTTTGATCTTTAGATATTACAAAGTATTTACAGACATCTAATCAATGTCTAAGCATTGTGGACAATATACATTTGAAAGCTGCCTAGTCAGTCTGATTGTTATCTTTAACTGTGGAGAAAGTGACCCAAGTTTTGAAAGGTAATTTTTGGCTAATAAGTGGTAATAGGTAGCTGAGTGTTGATTTGATGACACGTTTTTCATAGTCTGTACTTCCAGACAAATGTAAGCCAGTTCGAACAAGCCAAGCCATAGCCAAAATTTGCACAATGTTGTCTTAACTCTTCACTAGACAACAACTATTTTGCCATGTCAAAATGGAAAGCATTAAATTTTGAAGACGACAACTTAAGTGTGGCCCAAATGTTGTAATTGGTCTAAGAACGGGTAGAAAACCTTTTGGGAAAAGGAGAAAAATGCTGGTTACTACAATGTTTTCAAAAGCCTGTTTTCTTAGTATATGGTCAGGATAGTGTGGTAAAGAGTTTTAGCTTTACATTGCAGCAGCCTGAAAGCTAAATTTGTGCAGAGTTATGCCACTCCAACTCTGTCCCCAAAAGCAAGGGAAGAAATGCTCATTATCTCTTAACCAAACGAAAAAATTGAAAGATTTAATTTTGCAGACAACAAATTACAGGTGATCCAAATGATAAATTTTGCCCTTGACAGGGTTGAAAACAATATGGGAAAAGAAGAAAATGCTGGTTACCAGCATTTTTTCCTTTTCCCACAATGTTTTAAAAGTCTTCTTTTTTAGGGTTGTTAAAAGCCGGGATCGTGTGGTAAGTGGTTATGTAAAGGGTAAACGTAAGTATGTAAATGTATTAATTAGGTCATTACCTGAATTAGCAGTACTTTATCTCATTTTGCATTAACCCTAAAGCCCTGTTTACAACTTTATTTGCCATTGCAAATAGTGTAGATCAAGATCAGATTGCACAGAATATCCAGTGTGATTGTTTTTGAATTGTAGTCTCTGCTTTGCCAAGACGTTTGGGACAAGAACAAACTTGAAACTATGATTGTTTGGGGCCTCTTTCTAGACTGATAATGTCTGTGAGGTTTATGTGGCAGTCTAGGTGTTAAGATTTGTAGGATGACTATAAACAGATACTCGGCATGCATTGCAGTTCAAGTTTTTAAACACATTAGGATATTATTGCAAAAGGAGAAACTTTTGCTTGTAACAGTGTCATGCATTTGGTACAGAATCAACTGGCACATGAGGCATGCTTTGCACAGGCCCTGCATGATCAATGTAGTCCATAAAGACTTTGCGTGCTTTCTACAGTTTCAAAGAGTTGTTATTGTTATAACTATGCAGTTTCACTTTTGCCACATTGTTTTTACAACTGGCAAGATGCAAAAATTCATCCTCATTTTGGTAACTGATGAAGTCCTCTCATGCCACCCTTTCTATGCCATGGGCAATGCAAGCCTTTGCTTTGTAGATCAATGTTTAACGCCTCTTTGTTCATTGTTTTAATGCCGATTGCAACATTATGTCAGTTATATCACTGTGGCCAGAGTACCTATCCATGCTTTCTTGGAGTTTCTTTTACAAGATCTTCACTCAACATTCTTTCCAAGCCACTGGCTCATAGTTCCCACTAAAACAACACAGATACAATGTATGCTACAGAGTTACAAGGCTTGATTTAAAATCTAAATCGCCAATCGCAAGTTTTAATGACCCTTAAGGAGGAGGGTTTTGGAAACAGTGTGGGAAAACCAGCATTTTCTCCTTTTCCCATTTCAGATGTTTCAATAACAAATCTATTTATTTCACATTAAGGTTGTTGTCTGCATTAATGCCTTGGATTTAGA
The DNA here is from genome assembly GCA_945859785.2 of Tridacna gigas. Taxonomy (NCBI): domain Eukaryota; kingdom Metazoa; phylum Mollusca; class Bivalvia; order Cardiida; family Cardiidae; genus Tridacna; species Tridacna gigas. Next base: position 54,096,244 of record OX244034.2, read on the forward strand.
CAAGTCTAAATTTGTCAATTGGTAAAGAGTTTATTTATAAAAAAAGAAGAGTGAATTTACTTATCTATTTCAAGATGGGCCAATTTCTTTACAACGATTGATGGTAGTCAATTGTGACAGGATTCATTCTTTTCTCACCGCTGATCATTGTTTTGACAATGGTGATGTGGGAAAGCAACCAGTGGCTTGGGAAGAAGATTTTGCAAATCACTAGTAAAAGAAACGCTTGGAAAGCATGGATAGGTGTACTGGCCACCATGATATAACTGAAATACCATTGAAAATGGCATTCTATACACCATACATACAAACAAACAAACAAACTGGTCTTCTTTATAGAAGAGCTCATAAAATAGTACATCACAATATTCAATAACATACCTTCAAACGACAAAACTTTTGAAGTTGTCTGGATGACATGGATTTAGTTCAATTAAGTTCAAATACTAATAAAAGAAAATCCAGGAAAACATGGATAGAGCTGTGCACCAGCTGGTCACCGCAATATATCTGAGATGATGTTGAAAATGACTGTTAAACAAACAAACAAACAAACCTGTTTGATTTGCAGAAGAGCTCATATAAGAGAAAATAACATCCTGATTCATCAAAATACCTTTCAAACTACAAAACTTTTGAAGTTTTCTTGACATGAATTTACAGTTTCAAAGTTAAATTCTTTTTCTGAATCTTACAAATGAAGAAAAACCATCCTCCTTCTTGTTAGTTTTCTTGCTGCTTTTTCTACCTTGTTATTTTTTAAATTCTTGAGATAAAGGATGGATTCTGGGGTAAAGGATATGCAGCATCTTTGCCTGTATACACTTAACCTTTTACCAGACGACGAAATTGTAGCCGTGTCCAAATTTAAAGAGTATGCAGACAACAATTTCAGCGTGGCTCAGACGGTGCAATTTCTCTTTGATAGGGTAGAAAATGTTGTGGGAAAAGGAGAAAATGCTGGTTACCAGCATTTTCTCCTTTTCCCACAATGTTTTCGAAAGGCTTCTTTCTTAGGGTTGTTAAAAGGCGGCATTGTGGCAGTTTCATTCATAAGCTGAAACACTGATACTGGGGTCATCAGTGTGTGACAAATTGGAGGATGGGCTGAATACTGCTCTATCTGATACACCTGTCTTTCCAAAGATACACTACTTTACACCTTCGGTAGATACTGTATTAAACCTAGAGAAGAGATGTTGAAATTTACCTGGGCTGCTGTAAAATGAGAGACTGATTCAGCGTCACAGTGGTTGCAGAAGGACGGCCATTTTGGATGAAGGTCCTGTCACATGTTCATTATATAGGCTATATTTACCTGTTAGATTTTAGTTTATTAATGATGGATGTTCACTTTCTTGCTGTTAATTGAATCAGTGAATTTAAATATGATGGAGGAGATCTGTTGGTGGGGTAAGTACAGAGGGCAGGGTTAAGTTATCTATGTTGTTTGGACTGTTTGGATTGTCTGTTCAAATGAGAGAGGGATCTAGTCTATTTTTAGAACTTTTGTAAATGTTCATATTTTAATATTTCAGCAAGGTAAAAGGTTTTACTGCCCTGTAACAAGTTTCCCTTTAACCATACTTAACCTCTTACATTCCACAAACTTTTGCCTCATAAAAGTAAATACAGTATTGCATGATATCCTTGTGACATGAATGAAGACTCGGGCAGGAAGTAAAAACATATCTGCCCATTTCGTTGAACTTGGTTCCAAGGTCATGATAAATTTAGAGTTAATATCAGTTTTCTGTTTCCACTCTGAAACTTTCTTTTTTCCCACAATAATTCATACCCAACTTTCAAAAATAAATGTAATCTTTTGAGACACAATTACACTATAGTTTGTTGTCTGCAAAATTTTAATGCTGTCCATATGGGCAAGCCAAAACATTTAATTGTTGTCTATTTACGCCGTCGGCACCATAGATACAAACAGGATTTTGCGGATGGCATAGATCAGGATCAGACTGCACATAACATGCAGTCTGATCTTGGATCTATAGCATTTTCTTGTTTGGTGAAGCCCATTTTAAAGTTAAGTCTTTCTGAGTTTTTGAGGATTTTATTATCAGCCCAGAAAGCATTCAATTAACATATTTGGTGCTGAAAAAATTAACCCTTAACCCTTTCCCAAACAACAAATTTTGGACTGGTCCAAATTGAAAGAGTTTGCAGACGACAATTTTAAAGTTGATGAAAATGGCAGAAAGGTCTCAAAAAGGGTGGAAAACACTGTGGGAAAAGGAGAAATTGCTCGTTACGAGCAATTTCTCCTTTTCCCACAGTGTTTTCAAAAGACTTGTACTGCAGACACGTGAAAACCAGGGCTTGTTAGGGAAAGGGTTAACCAATTGGACTGGAGTAAATTCAAAGCATTTGCAGACGACAAATTAAATGTGGCTCAAACGATTATTTCTGTTTTCGATAGGGTAGAAAATGTTGTGGGAAAAGGAGAAAATGCTGGTTACCGTCATTTTCTTCTTTTCGCACAGTGTTTACAAAAGGCTTTTTCCACAGGGTTGTTAAAAGGCGACATTGTGTGGTAAAGGGTAAAAAAGTTATATCTTAATGTTTTAGAAGAAGATAATATGGCAGTTTAGCAAGATTTTGAATTTCTGTACAAGATTCTTGTGTATGATTGATTGAGTTTTTTTTTTACAATGCTTTCAACATTATTTCTGTCATATCCCAAAGACTTCAGGCTCACTTATTCCTGTGTTTCCTATGTCTGGTAACCAGCATTTTCTCCTTTTGCCACATTGTTTTCTACCCTTTTCAGGGCAAGTGTTTACATTTGAGTTACATTAAATTTTAATCTGTCATCTGCAAATGCTTTCTATTAAGTAGACTGGTCTAAACTTTTGTTGTCTGGTGAAGAGTTTGATCGTTATCTGCAAGTGCTTTCAATACAGATGAGTCTAAAAAATTCCTGAAATTTGAATGGTTAATTCTACGAAAAAACAAAATTTAGACTAAGACCAAATTGAAAGCATTTGCAGACAACAGAAAATAAAAGTAGCCCAAATTATGTTTCTGTAGTTGGTAGGGTAGAAAACATTGTGGGAAATGGAGAAAATGCTGGTTACCAGCATTTTCTCCTTTTCCCACAATGTTTTCAAAAGTCTTCATTTTCATGATCCTTAACGCGCAGGATTGTGTGGTAACGGGTTAAAGAAATCCCAACTTTCACTCACTTGTAAAGATAAGTATTTTCTCCTTTTTCCACAAGGTTTTCTAAAACAAACTCTTGTGATTTGAATTTTGTTTAACACACAATCCCGACTTTTAATGACCCTGAGGAAATGCCTCTTGGAAACCAGCATTTTCTTCTTTTTCCACAATGTTTTCTACCCTATCAAAGACAAATTTCCATCATTTTAGCCATGTTTGAATTGTTGTTTACAACCACTTTCAATTTACAATTTAGACAAGTCTACATTTTTGCTGTGTGGTACAGAGTTAACTCTTTACCACACAATCCCAAATTTAATGACCCTGAGTAAGTAGGCTCTTGAAAAGATTATGGAAAAAGCATTTTCTCTTTTTTTTTCCACGTTTTGAATAACAATTAATGTGTCATCTGCAAATACTTCCAATTTAGAGAAGGCTATAATTTTGTCAGTTGTTAGAGTTAATTTGCAGTCTGCTTATACTTTCAATTTAGACAATTCTAAATTTTTCCGTCTGCTTACGAGTTCAAGAAGGAAGGGATGAGAGGAGAGAATTTTTTTCCTCTTGATTTTCAGATTTCAAATGGTCTGATGCAAAAACGTGAAACTTTGCACAAAATTATCAATTGATTTTGATCAAGACTTCAAAAATACATCCTTGAAAATTTAACCCTCAAATTTTAATAGATGTTTTGCCCAAACATACCGGTAGTACTATAACATCATTTAACTCTTTACCAGAAAACAAAATTTTAGACTTGTCCAATTTGAAAGCATGTGCAGATGACAAATGTCGCACAGATGATGGAATTTATTTAAGAAAGTGTTGGAAACATTGTGGAAAAAGAAGAACATGCTGGTGACCAGCATTTCCGCCTTTTCCCACAATGTTTTCAAAAGCTTTTTCATCAGGGTCGTTAAAACTCAGGATTGTTTGGTAAAGGGTTAAGTGGTTGGCAAGGTCTGCGGTAGAGAGGTAGAGACGCAGGTTGCTCAGACAGAATTTTGTTGCTCCGCCGTTAATCTCCAGGTCTCTTTTATCATCTATTTATGGGATTTGAAGATAGATTTCGAGATGTCATTTCCTTTACAATATTTATCTGGGTCCTTGAGACAGGTAAAATTGATGCTGCCAAATGGAGAAGGTAAATCACTTGGGTCGTGCAAACAAACGATTTTTGTTCGAGATCTTAGGCAAGATTATCTGAAATTACGACGCTGAAGGATAATTGTGGGGGATATTTGAAGGAAATTTATTACTGCATTTATTCAGTTGTCACCCTCTATTTCCATACAGCTAACAAGGGTATCGGGTGCCAGTTAACCACATTATGTCTTGCATATACTTGGGTGTTCCAGCTTGCAGTTGAAGAAACATGACATCGGGGTTGGTATTCACCAACCATTTGTAATTTTATTCTTAATTTGATTCTAGATTTAAAAAGTAATACAACATCTGATTGGCTGAACCATTTTGCTCAGCCAATCAGAATCAGTCAGTTCAAATTTATAAAATTCTAGGGAATAAAGCTAAGAATGTACTTAATCCTGAATTTAACTTCCTTTAGGATGGAGGCTTTTGAAAACATTTTGGGAAAAGGAGAAAATGCTGGTAACCATTTTCTCCTTTTCCAAATGTTTTCTACCTTTCAAAGACAATTTTGCACTGTTAAGCTTATGTCCGAGTTTTAATGAGCCTGAACAAGACAGCCTTTGAAAAAATTGTGGGAAAAGGAGAAAATGCTGGTAACCAGCAATAATGATAATCCTCAGTGTTATTTGCAAGTTTCATGATTACATGATGTGCCACAAATGTGGCTTTTATGAGGCCTTATAGTCTTGTGGGATTATGCATAGCAAATTATTATAAGGAAGAGACCAGCATTTTTTCCTTTTTCCACAGTGTTTTCTACCTTTTCAAAGGCAAATTTAATTTTTGAGTCACATTTATTTTGTTGTCTGCAAACACTTTCAATTCCAGGGGTCTCTGGTTGGATTGTTGTGTGGGAGAGTAGCCAGTTGCTTTGAAAGAATATTTTGCAAATTCTGGTGAAAGAAACTACAGGCACAGATAGGTTCACCGGCAACTGTAGTATAACTTAAATGTTGAAATTGGTGTTAAACACTTAACAAACAATATTGAACAGGTTTGTGCTCATGACAACTGTTCCTAGGAAGTAAAGGTATTTCGAGATCGACCCATCGTCTGGTGACATCAATAAATTTAGGATACAAGGCACTTGTCGTGTCTCACTGAGTGATGAAATTGATTTCACAAGTTCAACTTATGATAAATTATATGGCATCCGATAAGCTAATATTGGACAAGGATGTAAACAGTTTACTTGAAGCCCACCCCAGGGTTTTTATGACGTGGTGCAACCGCAGCCTTATAAATGTTGGTTCTATTAGCTTCTGAATGCTTTTCCAAATAATCCTGTGTTTAACAACCCTGGGGAAAAAGGACTTTAAAAACATTGTGGTGTCAGGTGGTGAGTTAGTGTGTCTGCCTCACAACCCTAAGGTCCAGAGTATGATCCCTTGGAGCTGAGCAGTTGTCACCTTTGGCATTGTTCATTGGCCTACCTATTGGGCATGAGTACTGGTGCGGTTTCAAGGAAGCAGATTCAAGTAAAAGTTGCAAGAACTTGTTTCTCAATTGATGTAATGTAAAATTTAATATGTTTTAATTAGAACATTGTTGGAAATTGAGATCATAAGTCTGTTTTTGTCAGGCTGAACCCCCGTAGCTCAGTTGGTAGCGTACAGGATTTGAGAACAGGAGGTCGCTGGTTCGATCCCAGGTTCAGCCAATTTCTTTCCGAGGATTGATGATAGTCATTATGATAGGATTCGTTCCTCTCTCAACGCTGACCATTGTTTCGATGATGGTTATGTGGGAAAGTAGCCAGTGGCTTGGAAAGAATATTGTGCGTAGAACTGGTAAAAGAAACTCCAGGAAAGCATGGACACATGCACTGGCCACTGCGATATAACTGAAATAATGTTGAAAATGGCGTTAAACACCAAATAATCAATCAATCAGTCAGTTTGTTTTTGTCAGGCAAAGTTTTATGGCATTATACAGCAAACAATTTGTTAAGTCTTAACTTTACCACATATCACAATTTTGGACTTGTCCAAATTGAAAGCATTTGTGGACAACACATTAGATATGACTCAGATGGTTGGATTTATCGCTAAAAGGGTAGAAAACATTGTGGGAAATGGAGAAATGCTGGTTACAGCATTTTCTCCTTTTCACACAATGTTTTCCAAAGCTTTCTTCTCAGGGTCGTTAAAACTCTGGATTCTGTGATAAAGGGTAAAAGCATCAAATAATACCCAACAATTTTTATTTCAGAAAAAAAGACCTCAACAAGAGCAATTTCAGGGTTGCTTTAGACCAGGGCTTGGTTTCATGAAAAAACTTAACCCTTTGCCAAACAACAAATTTTGGACTGGTCCAAATTGAAAGAGTTTGCAGACGACAATTTTAAATTTGATGAAAATGGCAGAAAGGTCTCAAAAAGGGTAGAAAACACTGTGGAAAAAGGAGAAATTGCTTGTTACGGGCAATTTCTCCTTTTCCCACGGTGCTTTCAAAAGACTTGTACTACAGACACGTGAAAACCAGGGCTTGTTTGGGAAAGGGTTAAGTCTCTTATTTTGCTCAAATCCAATAACAGATTCTGTTTCTGACTTAAGTTGAGTTTGTTATTTGAGATGAATGTCCGAGTTACATTAACAGACTTGAGTAACATTCTCCAATCCTGAGTTGACACAAAGTTGTAGACTCAACTCTGCATTATAACTGACTCAATTCATTTAACAGACTTAAGTACATTATTTTACTGAGTCAACTCAGGATTCGAGAATGTTATTAAAGTCTTTTAACTCTTCACCAAATGACAAAGTTTTAGACCAGTCCAAACTGACAGCTTTTACAGATGACAAATGTGAATCAAAAATTGAAATTTGTTTTTGGAAGAGTTGAACGCATTGTGGGAAAAAGAGAAGATGCTGGTTACCAGGGTCATTTAAACTTAGGATTGTGTGGTAAAGGGTTAATGTTTGCAAAATGCTTATCAGATAACTGTTAACAAACTCAACCTAAGTCAGAAAATGAGTCAAATAATAGACTTAAGTTTTTTCATGAAACCAGGCCCAAAATGTCTCAGCAAAGCAGACAGTGTAGATTAAAGATCAGAGTGCTTATTTCATGCTGTCTGATCTTGATCTCTTTACCAAACGACAAAATTCTAGACTGGTCCAAATTGTAGCATTTGCATTTGCAGACAACAAAATAAATGTGACTGGAAAATTGAAATTTGTTGTAGGAAGGGTAGAAAACATTGTGGGGAAAAGGAGAAAATGCTGGTTACCAACATTTTCTCCTTTCCCCACAATGTCTTCAAAAGGCTTCTTTCACAGGGTTGTTAAAAGTCGGGATTAAGTGATAAAGGGTTAAAATCTGTACCACAAAATCACGAAAAAGAAGATAAAAATTTTGTTGTCTGGTAAAGGGTTAATTAAATCGGAAACTTGCAATTGTAATTGAATTGTTTTCGGTGACACCCTAAACCCTGTACCACACAGTCCCAAATTTGAACAACCCTGGGGAAAAAGTCTTGAAATCATTGCAGAAAAAGTAGAAAATGCTGAAAACAAGCATTTTCTCCTTTACCAACATTGTTTTCTGCATTTCAAAAGACAAATAGCCATTTTTGGGTCTCATTTAACTTGTCTGCAAAACCTTCCAATTTGGAAAAATCTTAAATTTTATTGTTTGGTAAAGGGTTAATTCTACACCCAAAGGCAAAATTGTAGACTGGTCCAAACTGATAGCATTAACAGATGACAATTCAAAAGTTGATCAAATTATGAGATTTGTCTTTAAAAGAATAGAAAACATTGTGGGAAAGGGAGAAAATGCTGGATACCTGCATTTTCTCCTTTCCCCAGTGTTTTCAAAAGCCTCCCTCGGGTCTTTTACGGCCTTGGATTGTTTGGTTAAAGGTTAAACAAGATGACTGAACAGGTGTGTGTAATCAACATCGATAATAAGGCCGTGTATGTGTATTCACGTGCGACAAGTTCCAGGCTAAGATGCAACAATTGCCAACTACATGTGTGAGTTAAGTTGGTTTTTCTTCTATGAGATGAATGTAGTATTGATGGTTTAGTAAGAATTCCAGAGTAAACTGGAATTCCTTCAAAAGTATTACCATAGACAGTGAATTAGCACTGTGAGAGGCAGTTCGATGTAATAACTTACTTGGTATGAGTTGGTGAGGGCTAACATGTGCATATAAAATTTCTATATTAAACTTTGCTGTGGGTTTCACCGTTTTAAAGGGAGGTAATTTTTCGGATAACTAAAAAATATTTTTCAAATAAAGTCTGCAGTGGTAGGGCTTAAGTTGTCCATGTCTGCTGGACATTTACCCTTTTATAAAGCAATCTCTTGATTTTCTAACCTTGAGAAAGACAAATTAGAAAACATTGTGAGAAAAGTATAAAGTCGTGAAAATATGAATTTTTTTTTGGTTTTGACTACAATGTTTCTTATCCTTTTGTTAAACAAATCCTATCACGTCAGTTGCATTTGATTTGGTCGTCTTCTTTTTTTGAAGGAATGGTTTAACCCTTTCCCAAACAAGCCCTGGCTTTCACGTGTCTGCAGTACAAGTCTTTTGAAAACACTGTGGGAAAAGGAGAAATTGCTCGTAACGAGCAATTTCTCCTTTTCCCACAGTGTTTTCTACCCATTTTGAGACCTTTCTGCCGTTTTCATCAAATTTGAAATTGTCGTCTGCAAACTCTTTCAATTTGGACTAGTCCAAAATTTGTCGTTTGGGAAAGGGTTAAATTTTGTTTTCTTGTAAAAATATAAAGAACTTCACAGTCCTTTCAGTAGTTTGTTCTAAGGATTGATGATACTTATTGCCACAGGAATCGTTCCTCTCTTACTGCTTATCATCGTTCTGGGAATGGTTATGCTATAAAGCAGCCAGTGGCCTGGGAAGAATACTGTGTCAAGCATTAGTAAAACGAACTCCAGGAATGCATGTTTAGGTGCACTGTCTGCCGCAAAGTAACGGAAATAATGTGAAAAAAAAAGCTCAATAATGTGTGGAGCAACCTCATAAAACTGTTACCAAAATTAATTTTGTCAAATTTTCCCATTTTCCTTTATGACTGTGAAAGAGGGCTTTTGAAAACCTTGTTGGTAATTGAGAAAATGCGTGTAAACAGCATTGTCCCCTTTCGGAGCTAAATCCCTTTATTTTGAACCTCATATAACCCTTACCATACAATCCCGAGTTTTAACTACCCTGAAGAAGAAAGCTTTTGAAAACATTATGGAAAAAGGAGAAAATGATGGTAACCAGCATTTTCTCCTTTTTCCACAATACATTCTACCCTATCAAAGACAGACTTCATCATTTGAACTGCATTTGTCATCTGCAATGCTTTCAAATGGTTGAGTCCAAAATTTTGTTGTTTGGTAAAGACTTGATTAGTGGTATGCAAGTGCTATGAAGATAAACTGGTCTAAAATTTTGTCATCGACCATCTTGTAAAGATTTTTAACACTTTACCGAATGACAGAACTTTTGACTGGAAACTGAAAACATTTGTAGATGACAAAGTAAATGTAGCTGAAATGGTGATTTCTGCTTTTGACAGGATAGAAAACATTATGGAGAAAAATGAGAAAATGCTGGCTACCAGCATTTTCTCCTTTTTCCATAATGTTTTCAAAAGCCTTCCTTCCCTGGTTCATGAAAACCCATGATTGTTTTGTAAGGAGCTAGACTTAACAAAGGTTGAAGCTTTCTAAAACTTGCTGAAAATTATGAAACTCTTCCACAATGTTACATACCGTAATAAAAGAGGATAATTGTGTTGCTTTTCACGAAATGCCAGTCCTTTCATGTAATTAGTGATAGTTTTTGGTCTGTCAAAACTCATCCTGTGTGGTAATAGGTGGAGCAACCACTTTTACCTTAACCCTTTACCAAACAATACCAGGTTTTCACAACCCTGGGAAAGAAGGCTTTTGAAAACCCTGTGGGAAAAGGAGAAAATGCTGGTATCCAGCATTTTCCCCTTTTCCCACAATGTTTTCCACCTAAGCTGAGAGGTAAAGCTCATTTTCACCAACATTGAATTTTTTTGTCTGCAGATGTGTTGAAGTTGAAAGAGTCTAAATTTGTCAGTTGGGAAAGGGTTAAACAACTACAGTTGCAGCCAAGTGTAGGTCACAAAATGTTTAGTCTATTTTATAGAGTCATGACTGCTTTACCAAGACATTTTGAACAAGAGCAACCTCGAAATCGCAAATATTTTGATACCATTTCTAGATTGATGGAGTCTGCCTAGTTTGTTCGGCAGTCTTATAGGGTTAACTCAATTCCAAATGAAGAAATTAAAGACTAGTTCTCTGGGAAAGCAGCCAGTGGCTTGGGAAGAATATTGTTTGTAGTACAGATACAAAAAACTCCATTAAAGCATGGATAGGTGCACTGTTGTGGCGAGAACTGAAATGAAGTTGAAAATGGTGTTAAAAAGTCTACAAAGTTAGACTGGTTCAAAATGACATCATTTACAGACGACAAATGAAATGTTGCTTAAGTGATAGAATATGTCTTGGATAGCATAGTAAACATTTTGGGAAAAGGAGAAAATGCTGATCATTAAAACACAGGATTATAATGGTAAAAGGTTAATGAATTTCCAAATTATCCAATGAAATTAGGACCCTGTGAAAGGTTAGGCTTAAAAACACTGGGGGAAGAAAAGAATATCTTGGTAATCACTATTTTCTCTTTTTTTTTACAATATTTTTTACCCTTTCAAAGTCAACCCCCACCTTCAAGGTGGAAGCCTTTTGAAAAAAATGTGGGAAAAGGAGAAAATTTTGGTAACAAGCATTTTCTTCTTTTCCTGGAATGTCTTCTGCTGTATCAAAGACAAATTCCATTATTTGAGCCACATTTAACCCTTTCCCAGACGACAAATTTTGGACTGGTCCAAATTGAAAGAGTTTGCAGACGACAATTTTAAATTTGATGAAAATGGCAGAAAGTTCTCAAAAAGGGTAGAAAACACTGTGGGAAAAGGAGAAATTGCTCGTCACGAGCAATTTCTCCTTTTCCCACAGTGTTTTCAAAAGACTTGTACTGCAGACACATGAAAACCAGGGCTTGTTTGGGAAAGGGTTAAATCATCATCTGCAAATGCTTTCATTTTGGGTATGTCCACATTTTTGTCATTGAGTAAAAGAGTTAAACCGGAGCAGAGTGGAAGCTTGTTAAAACTTGCTGAACCATTGTGGGTTCCAAACAATGGTATACAAGGATAACTGATGAGTGGGAAATTTGATCCAAGGCAAACACAGGATGGTTGAATGATGGTAGGCCACTTCTAGGGTTTGATTGAACTGTTGGGTTATAATATTATCTGATTTGGAGTGCAAAATAAATGAAATGTTGGAAGACAAGACCTAGATATTGCAAATATATCTAGGCTTTTTTTTGCATAACATGTCATTTTTGAAGATTAGACTTAACATACTCTGCTTTCTGATCTTAATCCTCTCAGTCTACAAAAGTAAATGAAGTTGTCCTGAGCACAGTTAGAGTATATTGACTCTTTACCACACAATCACGGGTTTTAACGACCCTGAAGAAAAAGCCTTTTGAAAACATGGTGAGAAAAGGAGAAAATGCTGGTAACCAGCATTTTCTCCTTTTCCCACAATGTTTTCTAACCTTCCCAAAACAAATTTCAATTTTTGAGTCTCATTTATTTTGTTATCTGCAAATGCTTTCAATTTGGACAAGTCTAAAATTTTGTCGTTTGGTAAAGGGTTAATACCAAAATATATGTACAATGTTTTCATGACTGATAAACATGGTGGGAAAGGAAAAAATGCTGGTAACCAACATGCCTTCCTTTTCCCATAATGTTTTCTGCCCTCGATTTAGTTTGGCGTCTGCAAATACTTTCAATTTGGATGAGTCTAAATTTTGTCATTTTTTGTAGAGTCATGGTTAAACTTCATAATGTTTGGGGCGACTGTGGTTGCTTTTATAGACAATGTAGATTAAGATCAGACTGCATTTGAGCAGTCTGATCTTAGATCTATGCTGTCTAATACAAAATAGGATACTCTTGCAAAACACAGTCTTGAAATTGCACAGTGGATCTTTTTCAGTAAGAGAGAATGTCAGTTTATTAACCCTTTCCCAAACAAGCCCTGGTTTTCACGTGTCTGCAGTACAAGTCTTTTGAAAACATTGTGGGAAAAGGAGAAATTGCTTGTAACAAGCAATTTCTCCTTTTCCCACAGTGTTTTCTACCCTTTTGGAGAACTTTCTGCCATTTTCATCAAATTTAAAATTGTCGTCTGCAAACTCTTTCAATTTGGACAAGTGTAAAATTTATCATTTGGGAAAGGGTTAAAGCAGTCAAGTTTTATCATAATTTTGAATTTTAAAAACTTCAATTTATCTTTCCAATGTCTACCACCTACCTTTTTGTTAATGATGGTGCAAAATTTGCTTGGAGTTGTTCTATATCTATATCTCAACTCTTTTCTAAACAATCCCATCTTTGCGGGAAAAGCAGAAAATGCTTGCAACCAGCATTTTCTCCTTTTTCCAAAATATTTTCTGTCATATCAAAGACACTTACTGTTTTCATCATTTGAACCATTAAGAATGCTTCCAATATTAACCCAGTATCACACAATCCCAAGTTTTAATGACCCGTAGCAGGAAGAGTAGTGAAAACATTGTGGGAAAAGGAGTAAATGCTGGTAACCAGCACTTTCTCATTTTCCCCACATTTCTACCCTGTTTTTACAGACCTTTCACTCCATTGTACCGATTTTGGAACTTGTCTGTGCAGATTTTCGAATTTGGACAAGTGTAAAATTTGTCATATGGGAAAGAATTACATTAAGTCTAAACTTATAAGATCAGGTTAAGAGTTAATATATCAAGTGATTGTTGGTTTGGCAATTTAAGTGTCTATATACAAAGTGAAAATTAGAGAATTTCTGGAAAACTCAGTGCATACATCATTGGACAAGGAAACATTGTTGTGAAATTTATTTCTTTGTAGCAAGTTTTTCAAAATTCTGTATTACTTGAATACAAAAGACGTATTTTTCTCATCAGGTTATAAATTGTTACGGGCATGAAAAGTGAAGATAAACAGAAATGAGCCATGCTCTGGCAAAAGGGGGCTTAATGCATCTCCATGAGGCATTATACCAAGTAAGACATCACATAATTAGGGATCCATAGAATTTGTTACGTCTAACAACCGACTTTATCGTAGGGTAGACTGGTTCATTGATACCAGAAAATTGATCAATAGTAAAAAGTTCGGCCCAGGTCAGCCTGCGCCGACTGCGATACTTTTCGGAGATACTTTAAGCCCCCTTTTCATAGAGCATGGCTCAATTTTTTTTTTCTTTTCTTGCAACACTTTTTATTCATTTTGGATGGGTTCAACCCCCACTATTGTGTTTTCCAAGTTGAAAGATCTTGGTAGATCCACCTTCCCTCATTACCAAATGATGATTTTTTTCTCATAGGATACTGAAGTCAATTTAATTCTTTACCAAACAATTCCAAGTTTTAACAACTAAGAAAGAGGCTTCTGAAAACATGGTGGGAAAAGGATAGAATGCTGATGACAAGCATTTCCTCCTGTTCCTATGGCCCTATCAAAGACAGAAATCATCATTTGATTTACATGTAATTTGTTGTCTGCAAATGCTGTCAGTTTAGTTGAATGCAAAGTTTGTTGTTTGGTAAAGGGTTAACCCTTTACCACACAATCCCGAGTTTTAATGACCCTGAGGAAGAAGCCTTTTGAAAATATTGTGGGAAAAGGAGAATATGCTGGTAACCAGCATTTTCTTCTTTTCCCAAGTTGTTTTCTACCCAATCAAAAACAGAAATCATCATTTGATCCATATTTAATTTGGCATCTGCAAATGCTCTGAATTTGGTCAAGTCCAAAATTTTGTCGTTTGGTAAAGAGTTAAAGCAATCAGACTGGGCAGAACTTAATTTCCTGGTGAATATTTTATTTTCATGGTCTCAGATTTAAAAAAAAAGTTTGAATGGTATATAGAGTTAACCCTTTACCAAATGACAAAATTTTGGACTTTTCTAAATTCAAAGCATTTGCAGACAACAAATTAAATTTGGCAAAAAAAAAATGGGAAAAGTAGAAAATGCTGGTTACCAGCATTTTCCCCTTTACTCATTATGTTTTCAAAAGCCCCCACTGTCCTCAAGAGTTGTTAAAAGTTGGGATTGTGTGGTATACAGAGATACTCTTTACCACATGACAAAATTTTAGACCGGTCCAAATTGAAAGCATTTGCAGACGACAAATGCAACTCAAGAATTGAAATTTCTTTTCGAAAGGGTAGAAAACATTGTGAGAAAAGGAGAAAATGCTGGTTTCCCACAATGTTTTCAATAGGCTTCTTTTCCAGGGTCGTTAAAAGTTGGGATTGTGTGGTAAAGAGTTAACTTGTGATTTCCTGAAACAGGTTTGCAGCAGCAGATTGAAAACATCTCTTTAAAATGTGAAAGATCAACATGTATTAACCCTTTTCCAAACACTCCTGAGTTTTAAAGAAAATAAAGGTTAAGACTTTTGAAAACATTGTGGAAAAAGAAGGAAATGCAAGTGACCAGCATTTTCTCCTTTTCCCACTTTGTATTTTTCTGTCTGCCATTGCAAAAACTAATTTCAGCTATGAAGCCACTTATTTTTTGTCAGCATATTGGCTTTAAGTTTGGGACAAGTCAGAAATTTTGTCATTTGGTGAAGAGTTAAGATTTGATAAATAACTACATGAATGAGCATAGTTGAGAAAACTTTTAATATTGAATACCCACAAATCACATTTCTTGCCATGAAGAAGGGTTTTTTTTTTGCATTTCTATAATAATATAAGTAGCAACTTGTTATGTATTGAAGCAGCTTTGCACAAAGATTTTGTTTGTTATCTATTGACTTTTATCAAAATGCAGTCAAAGAAAATAATCCTTGATGTGTTTGAAGCTTGAAGATTTTTTCAATGGGAGATCATATATGTATCAGATGACAGTCACATCCTTGAAAGCGGCTTTTTTTGCCAATTAACTTTTTGCCACATGATCCCCTGCTATACTTACCTATTTCAGGAAAGAAGCCTGTTGAAAACATTGTTGGAAGATGCTGGTGACCAGCATATGCTCCTTTTTCCCCTCAATGTTTTTGCTATCAAGCCAAGGAGAAATCGCGTCATTTGATCCACACTTAACATGTCGTCTGTAAATGCCTTGACTTTGGACAAGTCTAATAGTTTATCATTTTCACGAGGAGTAAACCGTCAATGTGTGCAGTGCCTACTACTATTCGCTCCTTTCTTCTTGAAAGAAATTTGCAGCAGACGACTCCAAAGACATCCTTGTAAAATCAAGGTAATCAGCATGAATGAATTTATAGGTCTAATAAATCAGTACTTCAAATTTTTTTTTCTTAGTATAAATTTACCCAGTGATGTATTTGGTTAACCCTTTACCAGACGACAAAATTTTATTCTTGTCCAAATTGAAAGCATTTGCAGACGGCAATTTCATTGTGACTCAAATGGTGCCATTTTTCTTTGAAATGGTAGAAAACATTGTGGGAAAAAGGAGAAAATGCTGGTTACCAGCATTTTCTCCTTTTCCCACAATGTTTTCAAAAGGCTTCTTTCCCAGGGGCATTAAAATGGTGCAGTAAAGGGTTAACCTCCTTGTTGTACAGACTGATATAGGATAAAGTAACACTCTCACTGTACAACTCACAGAAAAGGGAAAAATTTGTACTAAAGGTAAATGATTTTCCAAGAGTATTTGTAAAACTGTAGGAAAAGGAGCAATTGCTAATTATACCCCCCAAAACTCTGTTTGGGGGGTATATAGGAGTCAGCTTGTCGGTCCGTCCGTTGGTCGGTCTGTCCGTCGGTCGGTCTGTAGCTTTTTGTCCGCTCTATTTCTCATAAACTATTGGACGAATTTTATTCAAACTTCACAGGTAGACTCAGTATCAAGCAGAGATGTGCATATGAAATGTTGGTTATGGTTCATTGATTTTTCACTGAGTTATGGCCCTTTCATGAAATTTCTTGTCCGCTCTTTTTCTCATCAACTATTGGACAGATTTGGTTCAAACCACAAATAGACTCAGTATCAAGCAGAGATGTGCATATCCTATTTTGGTTATGGTTTATTTAGGTTTCATGGAGTTATGGCCCTTTGATGATTCTGGACAAATTTCTTTCAAACTTCATGGATAGACTTTGCACTCAGCAAAGATGTGCATATCATAAATTGTTCTTACTTAATTATTTGGTTAACCCTTCACTAGACAATCCTCACTTTTATTGACCTTTAGGTGAAAGGCATTTGAAAACATTTTTTGGAAAAGGAGAAACCAGCCTTTTCTCTTTTTTCCATAATGTTTTCTTCCCTTTCTGATACAAATCACATCATTTGAGTATCATTTTATTGTCGTCTGCAATTGCTTTGAACTTGGACCTTTTTTGTCGTTTGGTCAAAGGTTAAAGGAGAAGTAAAGTGTAAGGGTGCTATTTGGGTATGGTTAATTACCTGGAATTGGGTTCCATCAAATTGTACCAGTTTATACAGGGGCACTGCAGGTCAAACACAGGAAGTGGCAGGGCTAATAGAATTTTCTGAAAAACTTCCATTAACCCTTTATCGCACAATCCCAAGTTTTAGAGACCCTTAACAAGAGGCCTTTTGAAAATGTTACGGGAAAAAGAGAAAATGCTTGTGACCAGAATTTTCTCCTTTCTCCACAATGTTTGTTACCCTATCAAGGACAAATTTTGTCATTTTAGCCACCTGTAACATGTCTGCAACTACTTTCAAACTGGACAAGTCTAAAATTTCATCGTGTGGTAAAGAGTTAATTACTGTCTGGTACTTTGTTCCATCATGACCTCAGTTCTTTGTTAGTTTGGTGTTTTACACTGACTTGAACATTATCTCAGTGATATATCATGGTAGCCAGTACAAATATCCATGCATTCCCAGAGTTTCTTTAACCCTTTCCCAAACGACAAATTTTGGACTGGTCCAAATTGAAAGAGTTTGCAGACGACAATTTCAAATTTGATGAAAATGGCAGAAAGGTCTCAAAAAGGGTAGAAAACACTGTGGGAAAAGGAGAAATTGCTTGTTACAAGCAATTTCTCCTTTTCCCACAGTGTTTTCAAAAGACTTGTACTGCAGACACATGAAAACCAGGGCTTGTTTGGGAAAGGGTTAACCAGTAATTTGCATGACATTTTTTCCAAGCCACTGGCTGCTTTCCCATATAAACATAGTCAAAGCAATGCTCAGCAGTGAGAGAGGAAGGAATCCTATTGAAATGACCCATCAGTTCTTGGAAAGAATTTTGCCAGCCAGGTAGTGACTCGTGGACCCCTTGGGTTTCAAGCCCTGTACTTTACCAGGCTTCACTTCATGTCTGATGCACTTTTTGTGTATGTCCTGTCATTTGGAAATAATTATACCCCCCACAACGAAGTGGAGGGGGGTATACTGGAATTGCCATGGCTGTCCGTCCATCTGTCCGTCCGTCCGTCTGTAGACACAGTTTTGTCCAGAGCTTTTTTCCTACAGTTTTTCAAGTACTGCACTGAAATTTACACGTAATGTTTGGGTACATATGAAATTGTGCATGTGCAATTTTCACGACCTTGCTGCCATTGGCTGCCGAATTATCTTCCCTTAAGCTTGTTGCCCTTTGTAAATTTTAACTATGGATTTTTGTCCAGGGCATAACTTCCAAAGTATAGAAGCTTATGACTTCAAACTTCATACACAGATAGATCACTATAAGGCGAAGTGCAGTGTACAAGAACCATAACTCTATTCCATTTATTTTTTGAGTTATTGGCCTTTGTAAGGTTTAACTTTGGATATTTGTCCGCGGCATAACTTCTGAATCATGTAAGCTAGTGACATCAAACTTCATATACAGATAGACCACATTAATGAGAAGCGCAGTTTACAAGTGCCATAACTCTTTTCCCACTTTTTTTTTCAACTCTTATTTTTTTACGAAACCATTCTGCATTCTGTGACAAATAGCTGTTTTGTGACAAGGAGCTGGTGGGGGGTATGATCACTTTTAGTGATAGCTCTAGTTGTTTCCAGAAAGTGTTCCCTTTTCATTTATGTTTTTAAAGGTGTTTGGAGGCGTATGAAAAAATTGTTTAACTCTTTACCACACAAGAAAAATTTAGACTTTTCTGAATTGAAAGCAATTGCACACAGCAAGTCAACTGTGGCTCAAAAGGTGGAATTTGTCTGTCTAAGGATAGGAAACATTGCGGGAAAATGAGAAAATGCTGGTTACCAGCATTTTCTCCAAATCCCACAATGTTTTCAAAAGTCCATTTCCATGGGGTCGTTAAAACTAGAGATTATTTGGTAAAGGGTTAACTCTACCAGGTGAAATAATGCTGTTTCAAGGACCCTGAAGAAAAGAGCTTTTGAAATCATTGTGGAAAAAGGAGAAAATACTGGTTACCAGCACCAATGTTTTCTACCCATTCAAAGACAAGTATTATTGCTTGAGCCACTTTTATTTTGTTGTCTACAAAATCTATCAATTTGGACTGGTCTAAAATTTTGTGGTTTGGTAAAAAGAACTGATAATCTGTGCTGAAAGAAGTTGAGAATTTCTTTTTATAGATAACAGTGTATCACCTGTATAGCTCCCAAGGGTTCCCATGTTTGGAGATTTCAACATCTTTACTGTGCACCTGTTGCATACTGATTAATATTACAATAAATAAAGGATTGGTACTCCTTCTATTTGGCTGTAAATTTTTACTCATGTTTAGCCCAGCCCCAGAATCTTTGAGGGCTTGAAGAGGGTTCAGTTAACCCTTTACCACACAATCCTGACTTTTAATGACCCTGAGAAAGAAGCCTTTTGAAAACATTGTGGGAAAAGGAGAAAATGCTGGTAACCAGTATTTTCTTCTTTTCCCACAATGTTTTCTGCCCATTCCAATACAAATTTCAACTTTTCAGCCACGTCTGTCATCTGCAATTGCTTTCGATTTGGACTGGTCTTGAATTTTGTTGTTTGGTAAAGAGTTAAGAAGGATGGTGAATCCTCAAACTGTCTACCTGACGACAAAATTTTAGGCATGTCTAAATTCAAAGCATTTGCAGACAACAAATGTGACTCAAAAGTCACAATTGATTCATTAAAGGTTAAGGTTTGACAAACCTACTTAATACGCCTTCAGTTATTGTTATGTGAAAAAGCAACTAGACTGGCTTGGAAAAAGTGTTAATTGTCTATGATTATATGAAAAGAAAATCCAGGAACTTGTGGATGGATGCACTGGCCACCATGATATGCCGTGCAACACCTGAGAAGGGACCTTTGAACATAATGCGTAAACGTGCGTTGTCCCAGATCAGCCTGTGCAGACTGTGGCTAATCCGAGATCACACTTCCCATTTTTGTGCGATTTTCTGTTTTATGAAAGTCTACAGTATGAAAAAATCTTATGTAGTTGTAAAGTGCCCTCTCGGATTAGCCTGCGCAGACTGCGCTGGCTAATCTGGGACGACGCTTTACGCAAATGTCTTAAGGTCTCATTTTGCATGTTGTGGGCCATATAGCGGAAGGATTGTAAAGGATTGGAAAGCATAATAAAACTTTTTTCCTAGGAAAACTATACAAGTGAATATGGAAACTAATTATTTTCTGTGAAACCTTAACCCTTCACCACACAATCCTGAGTTTTATGCACCTTGAGGAAAATAAGCTATTGAACACATCGTGGGTAAAAGGAGAAACTGCTGGTTAACCACCTTTTCTTCTTTTCCAACAATGTTTTCTGTCCTTTCAATAACGAATCCTATTATTTGAGTCACATTTAATTTTTCATCTCCAAATGCTTTCAAATTAACCAAACAACAGACGATAGATCGCTCCTCCCACTGATGTCACGTGACCCACGAATCTAAAAACCTAGACAAACATTACCCAGACATGAGGGCTTAGCTAGGAGACATATGCAAGTTACCAGAAGATACTTTAACACGAAATAATTGTTCAAGGTAAACTAAGCATGGGAACAATTTGAGAACAGGTAGTTACATCTTTTGGATTTAGGTTTTTCGAAGTTTTATAGGTGAAAATTGAAATAGAGACTGTGTATTTCGAAGTCAGTTGACTTACACCTCTTATGCCACTTACGTTTGATAATGTAGGTACAATACGTGTACATGTAACTCGTGCTTCCTAAATATTTCTTAAAGTCATTGGTCTTCAAATGCAATTCATCTTTTACCTGGAAAAAAATAAGCTTTTTCAAAGTTACAGAGATTTCTCCATTACTTAGTCCGTGATATATGCTTCAATAATTTCACCACAAATTGCAAGACTTTTACATTACCAAATGAAATATACATGTTTTTAACAGGGCAATATGATTACCAGATGTTTAAATTGAAATTAGAAGATACATTAACAAATGATAGGTTTACCAAATTGATTTTTTCAAGTTTGAGGGAAAAACCCGAGGAGAAGAATGAAAAGAATAAAAACATGAATATATTTCTAAGCATTCGCCGGTAAATACTATGCTGTAAGAGTAATAGAAAAATAAATTGACTTACACATTGAACATGTATAATCCAAATTTCAAACACAAATAATCGTTGAAAGGGGTTATAGACGGTCACAAAGAGTCAGACTGATATGACACGTGTGTGTAATTTTACAGGTAGGACAGTACCAGACACTTTTGGGGTGGTATACCGATATCAAAGGAATACCGCATAAACCCTTGCTCCATGTTTTGCGTAAAAAGTGGCAACATGTACAACAAATCAAATGAAAACGGCTTGATTGGTACCTAATTGATATTTGATAAATAAATAATAGTTTAAGGGAGATTAAAAGATTGAAAATAAAGGAAGGGGAAAGATGGTTATATAGATAGGGTGGCATATCATCTTTAATTTAACAGGCTTTCAGTTTGCATTCATAGATATGTTAAAATACAGAGACAGTGGGAACAACGTTTTTAATGGTTTACTGATGGAGGAAGATGGCATTTATTTTTAATTTAAACAAATGTCAAAACTGTGCCTACATTGCATTTACTTTAAAAGCGGGGGGGGGGCGCTGTTTAGGTTTGACTTCTATGAAGACTATATGAAAAGCATTTTTACCCGAATTTCGTCGACTCAAATTTTATTTAAGGATAATTTGCGAGGGGGGAAAAGATTCAACAAAAGAGATGTAACTAGCATTCAAAATAACAAGTCGACTCAATTTGGTAAGAAAATGAATTACCGAGTATATATTTAAATGAAAAATAAGGTAAAGGAAATAAATAACTGAACATGATAAAATCCAATCAGTTGTCTAAAATATTATCTATACATTTCTTTTAGTAAAGAAAAAGGAATCTGTTGCCAAGATTGAAATTCTGGAAAATTTATGACAATAAAAAAGCATGTTAACAAGAAGTATTCATTTATTTTTCTCCTTTTAAATCTGAATTTGTCTTCTGCAACAATAGTTTTACCTGGTGTAACTCTGCATCTTGAAATTGCAGTCGTAAGGATTAATAATGGATATCAAGTTTAAAGTTATTCATCAGTTTTTTCTCATAAATATACTATACATTTATATATAGTTATAACTCCTAATGATTCAGAATGTCTAGGTTTTATAACAGCAAGACGGCTTCCGCTCTGGATGGAAAAACACTGATCGCTGATTGGCTTATTGATTTTTTTGATTGACAGCTGGCGTTTGGTTAATTGGACAGGTCTAAAATTTTGTCCTTCAGGATAGACTTAACTCTTCACTAAATGACAAAAGTTAGGACACAGCCAAAGTGAAAGCCTTTGCAGACGACAAATGTAAAAATGATGATTTCTGTCTTTTATAGGGTAGAAAACATTGTGGGAAAAGGAGAGAATGCTGGTTACCAGCATTTTCTCCTTTTCCCGCAATGTTTTCAAAAGCCTTCATCAGGGTCATTAAAAGTCGGGATAATGTGTGATAAACAGTTAGGCCATGCTAGCTTGACACCTGCTTCCATAAAGTTAGAAAGGGATGAGTCAAAAAGCATTTAACTCTTTACCACATTACAAAATTTTAGACCTGTCCAAATTGAAAGCATTTGCCGACGACAATTTCCTTGTGGCTCGAATGGTGCAATTTTTCTTTGATAGGGTAGAAAACATTGTGGGAAAAGGAGAAAATGCTGGTTACCAGCATTTTCTCCATTTCCCACAATGTTTTCAAAAGGCTTCTTTCCCAGGGGCATTAAAAGGCGGCATTGTACGGGAAAGGGTTAACTCTTTACCACACAATCTCAAATTTTAACTACCCTAAAGAAATAGCCTGTTGAAAACCTAGTGGGAAAAGGAGAAAAATGAGTGTTTTCTCCTTTTCTCACGAGTTTTTCTACCCTTTCACAGACAATTACCATCATTTCAGCTAATTTTAAAATTATGTTGTCTGCAAATGCTTTCAATTTTGACTAGTCTAAAATTTTGATGTGTGGTAAAGGGTTAAAAAAGTTGTTGCATTTAGTAATATTATACAGATGCAATTGTGGCTGCATCAGGTAACCCTTTCCCACACAAGAAGATTTTGGACTCGTCCAAATTGAAAGCATCTACAGACAACAATTTAAATGTATCTAAAAGTATGATATTTTTCTGTGTACTGGATTATAAGAAAACATGGGAAAAGGAGAAAATGCTGGTTTAGCATTTTCTCCTTTTCCTACAATGTTTTCAAAAGCCGTTTTTTCTCACTCTGGTGAAAACAGGATTGTTTGGGGAAAGATTAACCCTTCACCAAACAAACAATCCAGTGTTTAACCCTTTCCCAAACGACAAATTTTGGACTGGTCCAAATTGAAAGAGTTTGCAGACGACAATTTTAAATTTGATGAAAATGGCAGAAAGTTATCAAAAAAGGTAGAAAACACTGTGGGAAAAGGAGAAATTGCTCGTTACGAGCAATTTCTCCTTTTCCCACTGTGTTTTCAAAAGACTTGTACTGCAGACATGTGAAAACCAGGGCTTGTTTGGGAAAGGGTTAACTCTTTACCACACAATCCTGACTTTTAACGACCCTGTGAAAGAAGCCTTTTGAAAACATTGTGGGAAAAGGAGAAAATGCTGGTAACCAGCATTTTCTCCTTTTCCCACAATGTTTTCTACCCTTCCCAAGACAAGTTTCATTTTTTCTGTCACATTTTTTTTGGCATCTGCAAATGCTTTCAATTTGGACCAGTCTAAAATTTTGTTTTTTGGTAAAGAGTTAAGGATCTGGAGGAAGTTGGTTTCAGAAAGGATTGTGGAAAAAGGACAAAATGCTGGTTAGAGCAATTTGTCCTTTTTATGCTGTTAATACTCTTTCAGTGACAAATTCTATCATCTCAGCTGCATTTTATTTGTTGTTTGCCGATACTTTCAATAATAAGAAGAGTGTAAAACTATTGTTTGGTAGAGTTAACCTTTTACCACACAATTCTGAGTTTTAACGACCCTGTGGTAGAAAGCTTTTGAAAATATTGTTGGATAGGCAGAAAATGCTGGTGACCAGCATTTTCTGCTTTTCCAACAATGTTTTCTACTCTTTTAAAGACAAATCCTGTCATCTAAGCCATGTTGAATTTGTTGTCTGCAAATGCTTCAATTTTGACAAGTCTAGAATTTTGGTAAAGGGTTAACCCTTTGGCAGAAGACAAAATTTTAGCCTTGTCCAAATTGAAAGCATTTGCAGACGGCAATTTCATTGTGGCTCAAATGGTGCCATTTTTCTTTGATAGGGTAGAAAACATTATGGGTAAAGGAGAAATGTTTTCAAAAGGCTTCTTTCCCAGGGGCGTTAAAAGGCGGCATCGTGCGGTAAAGGGTTAATGCAATACAGGATATTCTGGAAAAATGATTTCATCATATAGAGGTGTTCATCCTCATGTGATTACATGCTTTGTAATTTAAGACAACATTTTAATTTCATTCTAAATCCTTTATCAGATGACAAAATTTTAAACCTGACAAAATTGAAAGCTTTTGCTGAGATCAAATTAAATGTGGCTTTTATACTTTGATTTTTCATTGACCTAATAGAAAACATTGTGGGAAAAGTAGAAAATGCAATAGCTCATTTACCCACAATGTTTAACCCTTTACCACACAATCTCGACTTTTAACAACCCTGAGAAAGAAGCCTTTTGAAAACATTGTGGGGAAAAGGAGAAAATGCTGGTAAAGCATTTTGTCCTTTTCCCACAATGTTTTCTATCCTTCTTAAAATAAATTTTCATTTTTCAGCTTTTCCCTCAGGAAGGATTAAAATGCATATCGTCTTACCCCAAAATACTGGTTATACCCTTTTCCAATCAGTTTGGTTTGTATTGAAGTTTAATGCCATTTTAACAGCTCGGGTCATATCATGGCAGTCAGTGATGCGCCCATATGTTTCCTGGCTTTCTCACACCAGTACTGAAACGACTTTCTTTCCAAAGCCACTGACTACTTTTCTCACATGCATCACAGGTGCGAGGTGAAAAATGCCAGAAAGAAAAATTACCTCATCAGGATATCGAATCACAACCACCAGGTCGTGAGTCAGATATGTTCAAGTTTTAACGACCCTGAGAAAGAAGCCTTTTGAAAACATTGCGGGAAAATGAGAAAATTCTGGTAACCAGAATATTCTCCTTTTCCCACAATTCTACTTTTTCACAAATTCAATTTTTTTTAGTCATATTTACTTTTGTCGCCTGCAAATGCTTTCCATTGGGACAAGTCCAAAATTGTACTTTTGGTAAAGAGTTAAATGTGAGGACTTAGATAGATAATTGAAATATTGTTGAAAGCAGTATTCAAAGGTGGTTTTATTGATGGAGAAAATCAAAGGACTCAAGAGTCCTGAAAAGCAGATTTGTGGAGCAAAGATATTGAGGAATGAAATAATAGGCTTTTCATAAAATGGTAGGTAATACATGTACATGTGTATGACATTACTTGATGGAACATGCATAGGTAGCAAAAACTGAAGTTCATCAAACCAGCCGGCTAACTGCAATTTTACAAAAATGAGTAGTTAATTGATATGGTGGATTGACAAGCCATTGCATCAATGTGACATAATTTTTCTGCTGTATAAGACCGTATAAACATTTATAATATGTATAGTAGCGGTTATTTGTAGTGAAGGTCGAGTTTCTGTTGCTAATGTAGGTTTCCTTCTATTTGTAGTTTATGAAGAAGAAGTGACTGACATCCACACAGAAGAAGTATATGAAACCAGTCAAGAACCTGCTATATACGAAACCAATCAAGAACCTTCAGTGTATGAAACCAGTCAAGAATCTGTTACATTTGAAACCAGTCAAGAACCTGTTGAAATTGTTCAAGAAAATGTATTGGAGAATCAGGTAAATGTTTCACTGGATTGATCTTCCAAATCATATGATGTCCAAAGTAACAGACAACTTTTGTACTTGCTGAAGACCACTTTCAAAAACATTTTGACAAAAAGAAAATTAATCACTGAATATTTTCTCCCTTTGTATTTATTTAACAAATGTGGTCAAAGTTGTCAGCTACAAAAAAATTTAAAAAATTCGTTCAGTAAAACAAATGAAAACAGATCTAACAACTTCAGGGCTGTTTCTGTCAGAATATTATATAAGATATTAACCCTTTACTAAAGAGTCCTGTGTTACAATGACCCTGAGAGGAAGACTTTGCAAAACATTTCCCATAGTGTTTTCTACTCTTTCAGAGACAAAGGTCACCATTTTAGCAAGGTTTTATTTGTTATCAGCAACTGCTTTGAAGTTAGTAGTCTAAAATGTTTTTGTTTGGTAAAGAGGTAAACAGAGTATACTGAAGAGCTGGCTGTATGAAAATCAACTCCTGAGGTAATCTTGGCATGCTAAGGGTTAGGATGACTGCAGTTCATTATTATTATCATTACTTGTTAAAATTTGATAAATCATCATTCAGATCAA
The DNA here is from genome assembly GCA_945859785.2 of Tridacna gigas. Taxonomy (NCBI): domain Eukaryota; kingdom Metazoa; phylum Mollusca; class Bivalvia; order Cardiida; family Cardiidae; genus Tridacna; species Tridacna gigas. The sequence continues at coordinate 54,122,545 of OX244034.2, forward strand.
AATCCACAAATCCACCCATGATTTAGATAATGATGATTGCTTTGGTTGTGGGGGCTCATGGGATTGCAGCCCACATCCTTCGTGATTTTGGGCTGAGGTTTCATGTAACGGCAAATTGTCGGCTGTCAAGGCTAGCCATTAAAACCTTGCCCGAGTATTTTTTGTGGTAATTTGTTGTCATCTATACAATAAGTCTTGTTACAATTACGACAAATTACTCGTATTTGTAGAATTCAATTTCTCATCTGATATTTGATGACTGTATTAACTCTATACCAGATGACAAAGTTTTATCCTTTTCCGAAGTAAAAGCATTTACAGACGAAAAATTTATTTTGTATCCAATGAATTGTCTTTTGTTAGGGTAGAAACCACTGAGGGAAAAGGAGAAAATGCTGGGTCAACCAGCATTTTCTCCTTTTCCCATAATGTTTTTGAAAAACTCCTTATCTCAGGGTCATTAACCTTTTACCACACAATCCTGCATCTAAAAGACCCTGAGGAAGAAGTCTTTTTAAAACATTTGGGTAAAAGGAGACCCACATTTTCTCCTTTTCCCAAAATGTTTTCTACCCTATCGAAGACAAATTCCATTATTTGAGCCACATTTAGATTTCTTTCTGCAAGTACTTTTAATTTGGACAAGTCTACATTTTTGCTGCGTGGTAAAGAGTTAGAACTAGGGATTGTTTGATAACGGGTCAGCAATTACACTAGATATTCAACCATGATGTACAAATATTTGATGTATTGCATAGCTCAACTTCTTCAGATTGTGTCAGAAACATAAGGTGACATGTTGCCACATAACTAGGAGCTTTTACATGCAGAGCTGCAGACAGCTTTTAACCCTTTACCAGACGACAAAATTTTAGCCTTCTCCAAATTGAAAGCATTTGCAGACGACAATTTCAATTTGGCTAAAATGGTGCAATTTTTCTTTGATAGGGTAGAAAACATTGTGGGAAAAGGAGAAAATGCTGGTTACCAGCATTTTCTCCTTTTCCCACAATGTTTTCAAAAGGATTCTTTCCCAGGGGCGTCAAAAGGCGTCTTGTGCGGTAAAGGGTTAAAACATTGTGAGATGGGGAGCCACAGCTCGGTATAAATACACTGTTTTCCATATTGTTCAGAAAAGATGCTTTTGTTTCCTTCAAATATTTCTCCTTGATGCAGTTCATGTTAGTATGACATTTTGTCCTTAAATAGCCTTTTATAGGTAATGGGTAATAGTCAACTTCTGTTGAAATTCTGACCAATTAAATTTGTACAAAAGTTGCAAAACTCAAAGAGTGGAGCTTGAAACCTTTCCCAAGTAACCTCAAGTTTAAACAACCTTGTTAAAAGGAGGGCTTTTGAAAACTACATGGAAAAAGGAGAACATGCAGGTAAGGAGCATTTTCTCTTCGGACCATAATGTTTTCTGTGCTTTAACCCTTTACCACACAATCCCAACTTTTAATGACCCTGAGAAAGAAGCCTTTTGAAAACATTGTGGGAAAAGGAGAAAGTGCTGGTAACCAGCATTTTCTGCTTTTCCTGCAATGTTTTCTACTCTTCCCAAAACAAATTTCAATTTTTCAATCAAATTTATTTTGTCGTCTGCACAAGCTTTTAATATGGACCAGTCTAAAATTTTATCATTTGGTAAAGAGTTTAAAGTTAACGAGAGCCATCTTTTAAGCAAAAGTTGTTGTCTGCAATTGCTTTGAATTTGGATAAGTCTAAAATTGTGTTGTTTTGTAAATAGTTAATTAGATCTAGCTTTGTAAATTGCTAGATGCAAGTTAATGGTGATTTTCATCTGGACTGTTTTTTGAAGACAACATCAAGGAATAGCCTTGTGTCACTGTGCAAAAACTTTGACATTTTGTAATATCTCTGTTATTAATGAAGATGATTATTTGCTTCAAACTCAGACAAGTTGTTACCAATCAAAAGGGAAAAGATATAATAGGGACAGGTAACCATCAAAATATTTTTGACAAAGTTATGTCCCTTTTTTATCTGAGAATTTTCACTGACACTCAAACAACTGCAGCTGAGCAGTGGCACCCACATGCAGTGTTCTTGTTTTATATGGTTTTAAAATTTGTGTCTCTGTTTGAAAGGGGTCCTCTTGGCACATTGGTACCACACAACAGTTTGTCAACTTGCCTTTACGAAAAAGCTTTGAAATTTGTAGACAAATACTTCAATGTGCTTCAAATGAGTAGATTTGCCCTAGAAATTGTCAAAAACTGTATTAGAAAAGGGGTAAGGAATGGATACCAGCATGTATTCGAAAGCGCTCTTCATCAGGGTTATATATACATGTACATGAGCGTTACTGTGGCAATAGGAGGTTTAATGTATCTCAAGCAAGACATCACATAGTTGTTGATCCATAAAATCCATTCCCTGTTTTGTCTGAAAACTGACTGAATCTTGAGGTAGGATGGCCCTAAGTGAATGCAGAAAATTTACAAATGGCAAAAAGTTTCAGTCTATGTCAGCCTGCACAGACTGTGCAGACTAACATAGATCGATAATTTTTGTAGATGCATTAAACCCCTTTTTCACATGACACACATAGGATTGTTTCATAAAGGGTTATTTCGATATGGAAATTTAGTTTGACTTCCATTGGCAAGGCACTGCTACTGCCCCAGCCAAGTATCAGTGTAACCAAAGAAAGACAAGAACCAGTCAGAGCTTTGACCTGGACTGTAATGCTGATGAAACTTGTGGAAAACCGCATTTCGAGTAGAGAAAAGGGTAGCAAAGGAGTAAGGTCTCATTATTCAAGTGATAAATTGGCTTCCATTGCCATCAGGCTGAGACTTGAGGCAAATAAACATAATTTACCCATATTGAAAAATTTTGTTTTGATTCTATCGGGAGTTTGTATTTGCCTTAACTCTTTACCACACAATCCCGACTTTTAACGACCCTGAGCAAGAAGCCCTTTGAAAATATTGTGGGAAAAGGAGAAAATGCTGGTGACCAGCATTTTCTCCCTTTCCCACAATGTTTTCTACCCTATCAGTGACAAATTCCATCATTTGAACAGCATTTAAATTGTCGTCTGCAAATGCTTTCAATTTGGACAAGTCTACATTTTTGTCGTGTGGTAAAGAATTTTGAAAGCTGGTAAAGACTTCACCCTTTACCAAACAACAATAATTTAGACTGGTCCAAATTGAAAGCAGGTGCAGATGACAAATTAAAGGTGGCTCAAATGATGCAATTTGTCCTTGATAGAGTAGAAAACATTGTGGGAAAAGGAGAAAATGCTGGTTACCAGCATTTTCTCCTTTTCCCACAATGTTTTCAAAAGGCTTCTTGCTCAGGGTCGTTAAAAGTCGGGATTGTGTGGTAAAGAGTTAACTCTTTGCCAAATAATCCTGTTATTTGACGACCCTAAGGCGGATGGCTTTTGAAAACATTGTGGGAAAAAGAAAAAAATTCTGATTACCAGCATTTTCTCCTTTTCTCACAATGTTTTCTGTCCATTCATACAATTCTCATTACTTGAATCACATTTAATTTGTTGTCTGCAAATGTTTTCAACTTGAACTAATCTAAAATTTTGTCGTCTGGTAAAGAGTTAGATAAATATTGGTAAATGCTTATCCCTCATCTAGGTTTAGCAAGAAAACTACCCCCATCCACTTCTTCAAGTGGGACTGTATGTTTGTCTTTTTATCGAGATTGATTGTCACCATGACAACAAAGATGGATTCAGACCAAACAACTTCATTTGTGACGATTAAATTTTAAACGAAATGATATTAATAGTGTTTATGTTTCATATTAGGTTTGAATGACATTTCTCTAGGATTTGATGGTTTTTGTACAAATTTAAGGAGACATTTCCTCCCAAAAACAAGATTGCCACAAGTGATTTTGAAATTTGTTAACCCTTTACCAGACAACAAAATTTTAGCCTTGTCCAAATTGAAAGCATTTGCAGACAACAATTTCAGTGTGGCTCAAATGGTGCACTTTTTCTTTGATAGGGATGAAAAATATTGTGGGAAAAGGAGAAAATGCTGGTTACCAGCATTTTCTCCTTTTCCCACAGTGTTTTGAAAAGGTGCCTATCCCAGGGTCATTAAAAGGCGGCATTGTGCGATAAAGGGTTAAATAAGGTACTCAACTTGAGTATGAATCAAAGCAAAGCACCTCTGGATATAGTGTAGATTCACTTCAGACTGCACAGAATGTACACTAGGACAAAGACTAGGATCAGAATGGTCAGAATTTACTGTGTGATCCCGGATAATTTGGCCCTGAAAGAGATAACCCTTTACCATGCAACAAAGTTTTAGACTCAGCAAAAGTGAAAGTATTTGCAGACGACAAATAAAGAGTGTCTCAAATAATGAAGATTTTCTGGAAAAGGGCAAAAAATATTGTGGGAAAAGGAGAAACACGCAATGTTTTCAAAATGTTTTCAAAAGCTTTCTTCCCCATGGTCATCAAAAGTTGGGATTGTGTTGGAAAAGGGTTAGGTGTTAGAGGCAGTACAGTGCTGATCCCACCACAGTGCTGATCCCAGTGCAGTGCTGATCCCAGTACAGTGCTGATCCCAGTATAGTTCTGATCCCAACGGTTACTGAAAAGTCATTTTGATATAGCTCAAGCTAGTATTGACCGGATTTATATTATTAAGTAATAGTGAGAGGCTTTAAGGTGGCATAACTCTGTGTAGAGATACGATTATGATTGCAATAATCTGAGAAAACTATCGGGATAAAACAAACTTTCCTGGAAATATTATCTAGATAATAAAAAGTTTCACAAGAAAAATATTTCAATAATTCTCATTTTTATCACAATTTTTTTGTGTTCGTGCCCACATGACATTCACGGTATCTATAAATAGATATGGTTTCGGAACATTTTCGTCTCCGACCTTATGCTTATAGATGTAAATGTAAATGAATTCCCCTTTTCCCTGAATGGTTTAAAAATTGTTCCCAAGAGGCATAAAAATTTGAGTTGTCTTTGTGTTTAACCCTTTACCATACAATCCTGAGTTATAATGACCCTGACAGTAAAAGCTTTTAAAAACATTGTGGGAAAAGGAGAAGATGCTGGTAACCAGCATTTTCTCCTTTTCCCGCAGTCTTTTCTACCTTTCCCAAAATAAACTTCAGTTATTCATTCACATATTTTGTTGTCTGCTATTACTTTCAGTTTGGACAAGTCTAAAATTTTGTCATTTGGTAAAGAGTTAACAGACTTCAGTTCATTTCATGTGTAAGCCTTGTTATTTAATGTCTCAAATGCTTTGATTTGGACTAGTGTAAAATTTTGTTTTGTTGTGAAAAGAAGCTGTTTTTAGCTCCACTGGCCGAAGGCCAGCGGGCTTATGTCATGGCCCAGTGTCCGTCGTGCGTGCGTGCGTCCGTGCGTGCGTGCGTGCGTCCGTCCGTGCGTTAACTTTTATTTCAAACATCTTCTTCTCTGAAACTACCCATCCAATTTTCATGAAACTTCACAGAAATGATCCTGCCATGGGCCTCTTCAGAATTTCTTGAAAGAATTTGATTCCTTCAAAAACTCTGGTTGCCATGGCAACAAAACTGAAAAATATTGGAAATCTTTAAAAATCTTCTTGTCTGAAACCATAAGGCGTAGGGCTACCAAATTTGGCATGTAGCTTTATGTAGTAGACCTCTATCATGTTTCTTGAAATTATAGCCCTGGGGTCAAAATTGGCTCTGCCCCAGGGGTCACAAGTTTTACATAGGCTTATATAGAGAAAACTTTAAAAATCTTCCTGTACCTAGCCATAAGGCCTAGAGCTACCAAATCTTGCATGTAGCTATATCTAGTGGGCCTCTACCAAGCAGGCCAAAATTTTAGCCCTGGGGTCAAAATTGGCCCCGCTGCAGGGGTAACAAGTTTTACATGGGCATACATAGTGACAACTTAAGAAATCTTCCAGTACCTAGCCATAAGGCCTAGAGCTACCAAATTTTGCATTTAGCTTGATCTGGTGGGGGTCTACCAAAAGTGCCTAAATTACAGTCCTGGGGTCAATTTGGCCTCATGCTGGGGGGTGGGGGGGGGGGCGAAGGTTCACAAGATTTACATGGGCTTATATAGGGAAAACTTTTAAATCTTGGTGTACATAGCCATAAGGCTTAGGGCTACCAAATTTTGCATAATTATAGCTCTATATAGTGGACAACTACAAAGAGGGCCCAAGTTACAACCATAGGATCAAGTTCGGCCCTGCACCAAGTTTTACATGGGTTTATGGAGTGAAAACTTCAGAGACTGTCTTGTTACTAGCCATAAGGCAAGAACTCACAAATTTGGTCATAAACATGTGCTTATAGGGTGAAAATTCAAAAAATCCTTTTGCTCCTAACTGCAAACCCAAGGGCTACCAAATCCGGAGCACTTCTGATTTTTTTTTGAAATTAGCCTTGCATCAGGGGTCTTATGTTTTACAGAGGCTTCATATGGACGAATTTTGAAAATCACCGTATTTATAACCATACAGCATAGACTTGTATTATTTTGGCATGTGGCTTTATCTTGTGGACCTCTACCAGGGTTCAAGTGATTATCGCTCTGGGATCAAAAATGGCTTTTCCCTGCGGGTCTCAACTTTAACATGGGCTTTTACAGAGAAAACTTTGTAAGTCTTCATTTTGAAACCATTTGGCTCAGAATTGAAATGTTTAGTATTTATGGTTTATATTTATAAGCCAGTGGAGCGATACAGGGCCATCATGGCCCTCTTGTTCAAAAGACTTTCTGAAATTATCTTCCTCTGGTTTTTAGGAAAGTGTGACAGAATTTGAGTCCGACTGTCCTGAAATGACCTGGGAAGTTGAAAGAATTTGTAGGTAGAGAAAGATGTCACTTATAGTTTTCAGGGGTAAATTATCCCCTTATGTGCGGATAAGAAAAGGAAGTGGTCATTTCCAGACAATGGAAAAGGCTCAGTTTTACAGTTGCCAAATTATTGCTGTGATAACACCTTGAACTTCTCATAACATATTGAAAAGTGTAGATTTAAGATCAGACTGTGCTTTTTGTGTGTTCTGACCTTAATCTACAGTATCTATATAAGCAACTTAAGGTGCCGGTGGAATGATAAGGGTGTGATGGTTGTACCTTGTTCTTTCAGTTTAAACTTCTCACTTGTCAGATGAACAATAGAGAAGGAAACTAAAAGAAATTAGAAGATGCACACACCTAGACATCAGAAACCAAATTATTCTTAACACTTTCCCATAATGGCCACATTGTCCTCTCTCAAAACCTTACCAGTAGAACTAGCTTAACACTTTACCAAACAACCCCTTGTTTTAACCCTTTACCAGACGACAAAATTTTAGCCTTTTCCAAATTGAAAGCATTTGCAGACGACAATTTCAATGTGGCTCAAATGGTGCAACTTTTCTTTGATAGGGTAGAAAACATTGTGGGAAAAGGAGAAAATGCTGGTTACCAGCATATTCTCCTTTTCCCACAATGTTTTCAAAGGCTTCTTTCCCAGGGGCATCAAAAGTCGGCATTGTGCGGTAAAGGGTTAATGATCCTGAGGAAGTTTAGCCATTTGAAAATGTGGGAAAATGAGAAAATGGTGGTCACTAGCATTTTCTCCTTTTCTTACAATGTTTTGTATAGGGCCGCTTTTAAATCATTGTATACAAATGCTTTCAATTTAGTTGATTGATTAATTATATGGTGTTTAAAACTAATTTCAACATTATTTGAAATAAACCAAGCACCCAGTGCACCTACATATGCTTTCCTGGAGTTTCTTTTACAAGTACTTTGCACAATGTTCTTGCCAAGCTACTGGCTGCTTTTCAAAATAATTGTCGTCAAAACAATGATCAGGACTTTAAGTTTTGAGCTGTCTTCATTTTTGTATGGTAAAAAGTCAATTTTGCCTCTGTCAACTGCCCAGGTGGTTGTCATTTGGCTGGTACATCAATGGCCAGACCACTTACCCGGCCGATTTGTGATGATGGTTGTACCATTTTTTTCATGTTTCCTTCTTGGCTTTTTTTAAAAAAAATCTGGTGATTGAAGGTCAGTTTGTAAGTGATAAATGAAGCATACTGCAGTTAGTATGGTCTCAAGATGCATTAGAATTGCCTCTCGATATGCCTTAACCCTTTACCACACAATGCCACCTTCTAACAGCCCTGAGAAAAAAACCTTTTGAAAACATTGAGGTAACCAGCATTTTTTTCTTTTCCCATAATGTTTTCTACCCAGTCAAAGACAAACTCCCATCATTTGAGTAATTTAAGTAATTTTTGTCATCTGCAAATGCTTTCAATTTGGACAAGTCGACATTTTAGTCATGTGGTAAAGAGTTAACTCTACCAAATGACAGAATTTCAGACTTGTCCAAATTGAAAGTATTTGCAGACGGCAAAGTAAATTGTACACAAATTAGAAGATTTTTCTTTGGAAGGGTAGAAAACATTGTGGGATCAGGAGAAAATGCTGGTTACCAGCATTTTCTCCTTTTTCCGCAATGTTTTCAAAAGTCCTTTTCCTTGGGGTTGTTAAAACTTGGGACTGTGTGGTAAAGGTTAAACTAAAGAATTTCCTTACAAGAGGGGGTGTTCACCCCCTTCATGCTCTCCCACCACTCATGGCCATGAGGCATTCAGGGAATGCCAGAGGAATTCCATGACTGCACCAGTTTTCAAAAGCCTATGGCAGCCTACCTGCAGATGGGTTGGGGAGTTTAGAATCTGATATTTGTGTAGTAATGGGTAAAGGCAACATTACATTATCAAGATCATAATGGGTATTGTACATACAATAAATTTTATCTCTGGAATATTTTTAGTTTAACATATTAGCCATGCTGTTTAAAAAAGGGGCTTAATGCATTTGCAAAAAGTACTGACTCATGTCAGCCTGTGCAGGCTGAGAATTGGGCCAAAACTTTTTGCTGTCTTTAAATTTTCTGAATGTCAAGGGATAATTCTACCTCAAAATTCAGTCAGATGTATGACAAAATGGATTTTATGGATCCATAATTAGGTGATGTTTTGCTTGGTATAATGCATTTTGGAGATGCATTTAGCCTCCTTTTGCCAGAGCATAGCTCATATTTATTTTACATCGATTGAGAAACAACTTCTTGCAACTTATACTAATCTCTCTAGATTCTGCTTCCTGGAAACTACACAAGTACTCGTGGCGAATGTGTGGGCCAATGAACAGTCCCAAAGTTTACACCCACACCTGGGTATCGAACTCTGGGCCATATGGTTATGAGGTTGATGCTTTACCCCACAGGCACAGACACCGCAATTTTTTTGAAATATTTTTGTAAACCATTATGATAAAAAGGAAGGATGGCATTATACTTGAAGTGCCAAATAAACCCAAGGAACACAGCTGAAAGTTTCTTTCTCCAAATAAGACCCTTATAATTGCAATGCCAAGGTTTTTATTGTCCAGAATGACTCAGCAAAGAGGACAGAGAAGATCGAAGATCAGACGTCACGTTTTGTGCAGTCTGATTTTGATCTACACTGGCTGCTTTTAACTCTTTACCACACAGTCCTGACTTTTAACGACCCTGGGGAAGAAGCCTTTTGAAAACATTGTGGGAAAAGGAGAAAATACTGGTAACCAGCATTTTCTCCTTTTCCCACAATGTTTTCTACCTTTCCCAAAACAAATTTCAGTTTTTGAGTCACATTTATTTTGTCGTCTGCAAATGCTTCCAATTGGAAACGTCCAAAATGTTGTTGTTTGGTAAAGAGTAAAGGCAACTATGGTCTTGAAAGGTGCTTTTTTGGTTGAAAATGTACAAAAGTGAATGAGCCATGCTCTGACAAAAGGGGGTTTAATGCATCTTTGTAATGCATTATACCAAGCGAGTCATTGCATAATTATGGATCCATAAAATCCGTTTGGACTATATAACAGCCAACTTAATTCGGAGGTAGAATGGTCCTTGGACATGCAGAAAATTTACCAAAAGCAAAAGGGTTTGATCCAAGTCAGCCTGTCTGGACTGTGCAGGCCGACCTGACTAAATATGTGTTTGTAGATGCTTTAACTCTTTACCACACAATCCCGACTTTTAACGACTCTGAGAAAAAAGCCTTTTGAAAACATTGTGGGAAAAGGAGAAAATGCTGGTAACCAGCATTTTCTCCTTTTCCCACAATGTTTTCTACCCTTCCCGAAACAAATTTCAATTTTTCATTCACATTTATTTTGTCGCCTGCAAATGCCTTCAATTTGGACCAGTCTAAAATTTTGTCATTTGGTAAAGAGTTAAACCCCCTTTTCCACAGAGCACTCCTCATGTTATTCTTTTTTGGCCTGCCAGTTTAAATAAGTGTTGCAGCAAGACTTCAGCTGAATATTTTTAAAGCACCATGATAATGACTTTGAAAAGAATTTACTCTTTATATAACCATCTAAACTTTTAATGTCCCTAAGGTAGAAGGCTTTGAAAACCATTGTTGGCAAAGGAGAAAATGCTGGCTACCAGTATTTTCTCCTTTTTCCACAGTGTTTTCCACCTTTTGTAGACAAAGCCCATTGTTTGATTTGCATTTTAATTAGTATATTCAAATGCTTTCAAAGTAGACCAGCCTAAAATTTTGATGTTTGGTAAAGGGTCATTTCTTTTTTGGCATGTCAGTTTTGATAAGTTTTACAACAAGAGTTCAACTGAATATTTTGAAAGATTATGATGATGGTTTGTAAACGATAGAAAACTAGGGCTGGAGAGAAATACAGAAGATGTATTGAAGTCTTTACCACACAATCCCAAGTTACATGTATATCGATGGTGAGGAAGACTTAGGCTTTTGAAAACATGGTGGGAAAAGGAGAAAATGCTGGTTCCTGAAAATGTTTTCTACCCTTTCAGGCTTTTGAAAACATGGTGGGAAAAGGAGAAAATGCTGTTTCCCAAAAATGTTTTCTACCTTTTCAAAGAAAGTTTTCACCTTTGGAGTCATATTTAATTTGTCATCCCCAAATGCTTCAAATTTGGACAATTCCAAAAATTTCGTTGGTAAAGAGTTAACCCTTTAGCACCAATCCCAAGTTTTAAGGACCCTGAAGAAGAAGCCTTTTGAAAACATTGTGGCAAAAGGAGAAAATGCTGGTAACCAGCATTTTCTCCTTTTCCCACAATGTTTTCTACTCTATCAGTGACAAAATCCATCATTTGAGCTATATTTAAATTGTCATCTGCAAATGCTTTCAATTTGTAAAAGTCTACATTTTTAGTTGTTTGGTGAAGAGTTAAGAAAAGAATGTCTTATCTAAGCTAGCTTTTATTTTGGATGAAAAGGAAAGAATTTCCAGTAAGTGGGGAAAGAGAATTAATAATGAAACCTACAAAAGTACTGGTTTGAATAGGCAACCAATAGCAATTCATAATTCACAAAAGTGTTTAAAGTCTGAGTCACTCTCATCGTCTCCGAACGGACTACCCTTTAGAAATTCTAGATGATGCTACACAATAGGGATGTCATAATGCGAACAAAATAGCAGTGGTTTTTCATGCTTATGAACTTGTTATCTCTCACCTTTGTAAGCAAAACCACCGATGAAGGTTGAATAGTAAATATTGACGCCTTTTTTGGGGTAAACTTCATCATTTTGTCGTAAACGCTCTGTCAGTACAGTAATCGGCAGGAGATTTGTACCGAATGGGTATTAAATTGCAGGTAATCTTTAAAAGATATATTTTGATTATGACTTTAGAATTCCTGTTACACTGAGTTAGCAGTGGTAGATGCTTTAACTCTTTACCAAACATCGAAATTTTAGAATGGTTGAAATTGAAAGCATTTACAGACGACAAAATAAATGCAAATTTAAAATTGAAATTTGTTTTGGGAAGGGTAGAAAACATTGTTGGAAAAGGAGAAATGCTGGTTACCAGCATTTTCTCCTTTTCCCACAATGTTTTCAAAAGGCTCCATCCACAGGGTCGTTAAAAGTCAGGATTGTGTGGTAAAAGGTTAAAATCCTACATAGTGATAAAAATTTAGACTTGTCCAAATTGATAACAGTTGCAGATGTCAACTAAAATGTAGCTCAAATGGTGGGATTTGACTTTGGAAGGGTAGAAAATGTTGTTGGCAAAGGAGAAAATGCCAGTTACCAACTTTTTATACTTTCATGTCTTAAATATCCTTTTTCCTAAGGGCTGTAAAAAAAAAGAGATTGTCTTGTAATGTGGTTAATTTATTAACCTTTTACCAAACAATCCCGGGTTTTCAAAACCCTGGGAAAGAAGGCTTTTGAAAACATTGTTTGAAAAGGAGAAAATGCTGGTTACCAGCATTTTCTCCTTTTCCCATAATGTTTTCTACCCTATCATGGACAACTTACCTCATTTTTGCCACCTTTGATTCAATGTCTGCAAATGCTTTCAATTTTGACCAGTCTAAAATGTTGTTTGATAAAGAGTTCAGGAAATCACTGAATTCTTTTTGATATTTTCTTATAAATTATGAAGATGTGGATTAAAAGTTTGAGGGAATAATGGCAAAGTATGAAATGGTTAGCCTGTAAATCAAAGTAATGTAATGTATAAGGGATATTTTCAGATTGGATATTTTGTAATTATACCCCCCAAAACTCTGTTTGGGGGGTATATTAGGAGTCAGCTTGTCGGTCGGTCCGTCGGTCCGTCCGTCCGTCGGTCCGTCCGTCCGTCGGTCCGTCGGTCTGTAGCTTTTTGTCCGCTCTATTTCTCATAAACTACTGGACGAATTTTATTCAAACTTCACAGGTAGACTCAGTATCAAGCAGAGATGTGCATATGAAATGTTGGTTATGGTTCATTGATTTTTAGCTCCACTGGCCGAAGGCCAGCGGGCTTATGTCATGGCCCGGTGTCCGTCCGTGCGTCCGTCCGTGCGTCCGTCCGTCCGTGCGTTAACTTTTATTTCAAACATCTTCTTCTCTGAAACTACCCATCCAATTTTCATGAAACTTCACAGAAATGATCCTGCCATCGTCCTCTTCAGAATTTCTTGAAAGAATTTGATTCCTTCAAAAACTCTGGTTGCCATGGCAACAAAACTGAAAAATATTGGAAATCTTTAAAAATCTTCTTGTCTGAAACCATAAGGCATAGGGCTACCAAATTTGGCATGTAGCTTTATGTAGTAGACCTCTATCATGTTTCTTCAAATTATGGCCCTGGGGTCAAAATTGGCTCTGCCCCAGGGGTCACAAGTTTTACATAGGCTTATATAGAGAAAATCTTCTTGTCTGAAACCATAAGGCGTAGGGTTACCAAATTTGGCATGTAGCTTTATGTAGTAGACCTCTATCATGTTTCTTGAAATTATAGCCCTGGGGTCAAAATTGGCTCTGCCCCAGGGGTCACAAGTTTTACATAGGCTTATATAGAGAAAACTTTAAAAATCTTCTTGTCTGAAACCATAAGGCATAGGGCTACCAAATTTGGCATGTAGCTTTATGTAGTAGACCTCTATCATGTTTCTTGAAATTATAGCCCTGGGGTCAAAATTGGCTCTGCCCCAGGGGTCACAAGTTTTACATAGGCTTATATAGAGAAAACTTTAAAAATCTTCCTGTACCTAGCCATAAGGCCTAGAGCTACCAAATTTTGCATTTAGCTTGATCTAATTGGGGTCTACCAAAAGTGCCCAAATTATAGTCCTGGGGTCAATTTGGCCTCATGCTGGGGGAGGGGGTGTGTTTCACAAGATTTACATAGGCTTACATAGGGAAAACTTTTAAATCTTGCTGTACATAGCCATAAGGCTTAGGCTACCAAATTTTGCATAATTATAGCATTATCTAGTGGACAACTACAAAGAGGGCCCAAGTTACAGCCCTAGGATCAAGTTTGGCCCTGCACCAGGGGTCACAAGTTTTACATGGGTTTATGGAGTGAAAAGTTCAGAAACCGTCTTGTTACTAGCCATAAGGCCAAGAACTCCCAAATTTGGCACGTTATTCTTCTAATACACATATTCCCCATTTAGTCCGACTGTAGCCCTGGGGTCAAAGTTTTATAAGGGCTTATATAGTGAAGACTTCTCTTCATGGTTTATAGTTATAAGCCAGTGTAGCGATACAGGGCCATCATGGCCCTCTTGTTCACTGAGTTATGGCCCTTTCATGAAATTTCTTGTCCGCTCTTTTTCTCATCAACTATTGGACAGATTTGGTTCAAACTACACAAGTAGACTCAGTATAAAGCAGAGATGTGCATATCCTATTTTGGTTATGGTTTATTTAGGTTTCATGGAGTTATGGCCCTTTGATGATTCTGGACACCGTCGGTCGGTCTGTAGCTTTTTGTCCGCTCTATTTCTCATAAACTACTGGACGAATTTTATTCAAACTTCACAGGTAGACTCAGTATCAAGCAGAGATGTGCATATGAAATGTTGGTTATGGTTTATTGATTTTTCACTGAGTTATGGCCCTTTCATGAAATTTCTTGTCCGCTCTTTTCCTCATCAACTATTGGACAGATTTGGTTCAAACTACACAAATAGACTCAGTATCAAGCAGAGATGTGCATATCCTATTTTGGTTATGGTTTATTTAGGTTTCATGGAGTTATGGCCCTTTGATGATTCTGGACAAATTTCTTTCAAACTTCATGGATAGACTTTGCACTCAGCAAAGATGTGCATATCATAAATTGTTCTTAGTTAATTAAATAAAAGTTCCAAGAGCTAAGCCCTTTTTTGTCGTTCTCTTTATGACGGTGCCCTTGCTGAATTGATGAAAATAAATTATACTTTTGATAGAATACTTTTAACACAGCTGTCCGTCCGTTGGTCGGTCTGTAGCTTTTTGTCCGCTCTATTTCTCATAAACTATTGGAAGAATCTTATTCAAACTTCACAGGTAGACTCAGTATCAAGCAGAGATGTGCATATGAAATGTTGGTTATGGTTCATTGATTTTTCACTGAGTTATGGCCCTTTCATGAAATTTCTTGTCCGCTCTTTTCCTCATCAACTATTGGACAGATTTGGTTCAAACTACACAAATAGACTCAGTATCAAGCAGAGATGTGCATATCCTATTTTGGTTATGGTTTATTTAGGTTTCATGGAGTTATGGCCCTTTGATGATTCTGGACAAATTTCTTTCAAACTTCATGGATAGACTTTGCACTCAGCAAAGATGTGCATATCATAAATTGTTCTTAGTTAATTAAATAAAATTTCCAAGAGCTAAGCCCTTTTTTGTCGTTCTCTTATGATAGATTCCTACACCTGTAGATAGTTAACAGTAGAATTACCATCACTAACCATCACTAGTAAGTTTTCATGTCACTTCACTTATGTCATGTCATGTCAATTTCATCTTTTCATCGGAAGTTTACTCAAATATAAGACAGATTAATCTTTCAGATATGTTTGGAAAAGGAGAAAATGCTGATTACCACCACTTACTACTTTCTACACAAAATTGGAAAGATTAATCTTTGCAGTTACTTGGGAAAAAAATGAAATGATGATTACAAGCATTTACTACGTTCTCCACAACTATTCCAAGTCTTCAACTTGTGATGTGTTAAAATAGATACCAATTCAGTGCATTCCGTATTATATCACTAAAAAGGAAAACATTGTAAACATCGTGAGCAATGGCTTCTGTATTTACAATGTTTTCTTAAGTTTATTACTTTCGGTTCAGTTCAGTTACTATTACGGTTCCGATTCGGTTCGGAGGTTGCTTTCGTTAGTTTCCGTACTGTATAAGTAAGATGTAGAGTCTGGTCAAAAACATTGCATGAAAAGACATTTGTTGTCTGCAAAACCTTTTCATTTAAACCAATCTCAATTTGTCCAGCTGGTAAAAAAAAATGTATCAAGTAAGTTTTATTCTCTCCAAGTCTTTAGTCTGTAACAAAGAGTAATTCTTTGGCAAGAAGCCATTGCAGGATATTCATCACCTTCAGTGATAGCCCTGGTATAATTGACTCTCCAGTCACTTATTTTGCATTCCTGTGACATTAATCTGTTTTGTTGGTTGGTTGGTTGTATTGGGGTTTAACGCCACTTTAACAGCTAAGGTCATATCATGGCGGTCGGTGACGCACGTGTTTCCTGGCTTTCTCACACCAGTACTAACACAACTTTCTTTCCAAAGCCACCGACTACTTTTCTCACATGCTTCAGCAGAGGTGAGAGGCGAAAATACGCCGGAAAGAAAGTTCGCCTCAACTGGGTATCGAACTCACAACCACCAGGTCATGAGTCCGACACGCTCACCACTGAGCCACCCAGGCGGGCTAATCTGTTTTGTGACAAGGACCTGTTGGGGGGTATGATCACGTTTAGTGATAGCTCTAGTTTTAAATTAAGTTTTATTAGGTGTTGTAGGTTTTCATCCACAGCTCGATGAATATTTGTAATGACAACCTTGGTTTCTAAGCTAAAAATTAAGGTCCTAGAACTAGATTTCTCTAAATTTTTGGACCTGAGAGACTGCTGTCAACTTTAACCCTTTCCCAAACGACAAATTTTGGACTGGTCCAAATTGAAAGAGTTTGCAGACGACAATTTCAAATTTGATGAAAATGGCAGAAAGTTATCAAAAAGGGTAGAAAACACTGTGGGAAAAGGGGAAATTGCTTGTTACGAGCAATTTCTCTTTTTCCCACAGTGTTTTCAAGACTTGTACTGCAGACACGTGAAAACCAGGGCTTGTTTGGGAAAGGGTTAACTATGCTGTTAAACCACAGGATGTGCGGTGTGACTCAAGAAGGTTTTGCTGACAGTGTAGATCAAGATCACACTGCACAAAAAGTGTGGCCTGATCTTGGATCTACACTTTCTGATAAGGAGATATATTTCCCTTGAGATGGCTTTAACTTAGCAATATTTGGGTTTTAGTATTGGCAGGAAAGTTTCATTTTTTTAATGAACATGCCAAAGAAGTCTTTTAAAAACATCATGGGAAAAGGAGAAAATGCTCAGGTAACCAGCATCTCCTTTTTCCATAATGTTTTCAAGCCATTTGAGCCACATTTAGATTGTCAGTATGGAAATTACTGTGAAGATGACAATCAGTCAGTCAAAGTGTTGGTCACTGGCAGAGAAAATTTAT
This sequence comes from Tridacna gigas, assembly GCA_945859785.2. Lineage (NCBI taxonomy): Eukaryota > Metazoa > Mollusca > Bivalvia > Cardiida > Cardiidae > Tridacna > Tridacna gigas. The sequence continues at coordinate 54,139,621 of OX244034.2, forward strand.
TTTCAAAAGTAGTTTTAAAGCTGCCAGGTCACTCTATCTTTTGTTTACTGGTTACCTGATTTTGAAATTTATTTTTTTGCCAGCAGCTAACACTTTGGACCCACCACAAAATAAAAGATTGTCATCTTTACAAAATTTTTGATAACTTTTAAAAGGCATAGTTTAAATTCATTTTAATGCTTGCATTGTGTTTTGGGTTGCTATTTGGCCTTTAAGCCCTATATATTGCTTAACTCTTTACCCAACAGTAATATTATTGACACATTAAATTGGAAGCATTTGCAGAAGACAAATGAAATGAAGCTAAAATAACAAGAATCATCTCTGACAGGATAGAAAACATTGTGGGAGAAGGAGAAAATGCTGGTTACCAGCATTTCTCCTTTTCCCACAATGATTTTCAAGAGTCATCTAACTCAAGATTGTTAAAACCTGGGGTTGTTTTGTAAAGGGTTAATAAATGAAATAGGCATTCTCAGTAACTACAAGATGTGTATGATGCAATTTCAAAATTGTTTTTGGCAGAGTAACTGGCAAAATGGACAATGTAGATCTAAGATCAGACTTCACAGATCTTGATCTACACTGGCCACAAAAGCTACTGTAAATGTGGTTCAAATGATTGGAGTTGTCTTTGAAAGGATAGCAAATATTGTAGGAAAAGGAGAAAATGTTGTTTTCTAAAGCTGTCTTGCTCAAGGTAGTACCGGTAATAACAAGAAATTGTTTCATAAAAGGGTAAGGTATATATCTTCTATGTTCTTTGCCAAGCCCAGTCAGTCAGTAGCATACAGGACTTGAGAACAGGAGGTCACTGGTTCGATCCCCGGTTTGGCCAATTTCTTTCCGAGGATTGATGATAGTCATTGCGACAGGATTCATTCCTCTCTCACCACTGACCATTGTTTCGACGATGGTTATGTGGGAAAGCAGCCAGTGGCTTGGAAAGAATATTGTGTGGAGTACTGGTAAAAGAAACTTCAGGAAAGCATGGATAGGTGCACTGGCCGCAGCGATATTACTGAAATAATGTTGAAAAATGGCATTAAACACCATACAATCAATCAATCAATCAATCTATGTTCTTCTATTTACAGGAGGAGGAGCAAGAGGACTTTGGAGAGTTTGCTCCCCTGATTATGGACACTTCTAGTCAAGATGGCGGACAGCTCAATCAGTCACCAACTCCATCACCTTCCAGTATTAAACCAATAGAAAACAGCCATGTTCAGAATGGCCCTGGCTTTACTCCCGAACCGATCAAGCCGTTCATCGCCAAGGAACCCGCATTCCTCTTTGCTCAATCTCACGTTGATGTCAAGAAATTGTCCAATCATTCCCGCTTCAATGCAGCATCGTCCTTTGCCGCAGCATTATCAGCATCAAACAGTAGCGACAGCTTGTCATTGGGTACAGCATTCCAAAGTCAACAGAATTCTGATGATGGTTCTTCTGTATCCGATTCCACCTCTGTTCCGACTTCACCATCCATCATGCGCAGGGGCTCGAAGGTAACCAGGGTAATGTAGACATTTATTATAAGGTGTGAAGTTTCGGACCAAGTTCACTGTTTTTTTTTGAGTGAACCCTCTTAGAAAATGTGCACCATAGAATCACAGTCTTACCTGTTTTTGAATTTTGGTTTGTGTAAGAAATTTCCAAATTCAGTCACACACTTTGAAGTCTTCGCTTTTGATTTTTCAATTTATAAACATTAGAGTACAAAGCACAAGGTAAGGCGTTTTCGCAGACATTGTAGATTTGGATCTGGCTGCACAGTATTTACAGCCTGATCTTTGATCTATGCAGTCAGCTATTTTGCAAGAATACTTTGACCAAAAGACACTGTATTGGTCATATAATGGACTGAAACTGTCGTTTTGTTGATGTAAAATGTAAAACTGAAACAGCTTGAAGTACTCCAAGTGTTCAGTACATATTTCCAAATTCCTATTTACATGAAGATGCTGCCAGCTAGTATACATTCATTCCTTCTCATTAATCATGAGCCCGTCTTCACCAACCATTCTTAAGAACATTCTCAGTCTTGTTCTCCAGAATTTCCTAATGCAACAGCTGATTAGTTAAACCAAATCTGATTGGCTAAACCATTTGGATTAGCCAATCAGAAGTTGTGTTACATTCAAATTTAGAAAATTTTGCGGGCTTTTCCCTGATCCCCTGTTTCTTTGAATTTGGACCCCCCTCCCCCCCCGACCTTCCTTAGTGACCACCAAAATTTAAATGTTTGTCTTCTTTTATTCATTTGAAGGGAGTGCAATGACCCCCAAATATGAGTACCCAAGGAAAACCCTGAATTCTTGAGAATTAGACTGAGAACATTCTCAAGAATGGTTAGTGGACCCTGCTCTCCCCAAGTTCAACCCAATCATCATACTTTCCTCATAAGGATGCATTTTGATTTATCTGCAGAAGATGATTCTTGGCTTTGTGAAAACTGTTTACTAGGCAACCACACTCTGGACTTATCCACATTGAAAGCATTTGCAGATGATCAGTTGATTATGGTTCTCATGATGAGATTTGTCTTTGTAAGAGTAAAAGCATTGTGGGAAAAGGAGAAGATGATGGTACCCAGCATTTTCTCCTTTTCCCACAATGTTTTCAAAAGTCTTTTTCTTCAGGGTTGTTAAAAGTCTGGAATTTTCAGTAAAGGGTCAATATGTTACCAGACAACAATTTGTCTTTGAAGGGGAGAAAAAAATTTAGCAAAAAAGAGAAATAGCTGGTCACCAACATTTTCTTCTTTTCTCACAGTGTTTTCAAAAGCTTTTTCTTGAATGTCTAGCTGTCACCATACATGTAACAAAGTGCTTGATTTTGATTTTTATGATTTTTCTTGTTTTATCACTCCTTCACACACTTCCACACCTTATACTTTGTGCCTCACTGAGAATTTTGATGGTTGTCATAGGAACATTAATGATTATTGCCAAATTGTTGTCATAGCAACATTATATGATAATTACCAAAGTAATTAATGTAAAAAGAATGTTAAGCTGTTCCTGTAGTGATATATTATATCTGTTTATGTGTATATTTTTCATCCTTGAAGACATTCCTTGCATTGACATGTGTGACTTTTCTTTAACTCACTTCACCTTTGACCTTCTTCTACTATCAACTAATCAGGGCTCTTATCAGAGAGTGCATAGTTTTTGTGAATGAAACTTTTCTTTCCTCTGCAAAATAGAGTAGAGTAAGATTTTGACAGGGTTGGCTATTGAAAACTTCAATTCTAGGTGCCTTCATTTCATGTTTTGCAGCAATGTTATTTATTTTCCAAATACATGTAAGTTTCAGAAAGGCTCATTTTCATAAAATTTTAAACAAAAACTTTTGATTAGATTGTTATCCCAAAAAAATTATTTGTTTCAATGCATGATCCTCATAGCCAACAATACATAGAGATTCTTTGGTAAGAAGGAGGGAGCAAAACAAATCAACTGGTGTTTTTTAACCTGTTGTTTCGCAATCGCGTTTTGCAGCAGAGAGCTAACAAAACGTCCACATAAAATGAGGAAAAAATAATAGTTGCTTTTGCGGCCACTGTAGATAAAGATCAGACTGCACAAAACATGCAATATGATCTTTGATCTACACTATGCGCAAAAATTGCCGAGAGGTTCTGGACAAAAAGATCCTGGAGATAGCAGTTATTTGGATCATACCCTCTCGAATGAAAAAAAACTGTTTGCTTTATTCGGCGCTGTAAAGGGTAAGGTTTAATACATAAAAACATGAAAATATTGTTGCAAAGGGAGAAATTGGTAAATTAGGTGCTAGTTTAGTAGTCTGCAGTATGATGTGTCAGTCTTGGAAAGGTTTCATTCACGATGGACATTTGAAGTGGTTTTTTGGAGATTTAATTTAATATTGACATTATCCTAGTTTGAATTGCTTTCTTCTATCGATCTTTTTTGTCATTCTTATCTCCCTATTTAGATGTCTTTCTAGATTATTTACTTGATTAAAATGTCATGTAGATTAATTAAAGGGAGACCACTCTAATTCCTTTATCATTCAAATGACTAGTTTACGTAGTTATGTCCCTTCAAAATTGTTCAGGTCCAAGTTACATGTTTCACTTAACAGCTGACATATTCAGTCAATAGTCTAACTTTGAATTGTGTCTGTCCCAGCATGAGTATTCTATAAGCTCCTTATGATGAGTATATACAAAGTCATGCACATTTACTTACAATTAAATCTGAAATGGTTTATGATTGTGTTGATATTTCAGCGGTCAGAAATGGAACCAGATGAGAATGGTGTGAATCTGGATATAGATCCAGATTTTGATGATCTAGAAGAATTACTTAAAGAACTTATAAAAGATAAGGTACCCCCTAAAAAGTATACTTTAGTTCTCTGTTATATTGTAACCCTGCATATTACTCAGATATCACCTGGGGAATGCGGTTCTCTAAATTGCATGTGAAGTTGGTATTACATGTATTACCTGGTATAGAAAACTCAAGCTACAACAATTATGTTTTCTTTGTTGCATTTTCAATTGGTAATTTTTGTCAAGTTATTGCAAACCAAAGTTTTCGATTAGTTGGACAGCATGCTGTTTGTATTCCTAAAGCATAAAAAACAAAAAAGTTGATAGACTTTTGCCGTAAATGCCTGCTTTGTAACAGCTTTACCTTCCCTTACAAAATATTAACTCATATAAATTCTTAACTAACAGTTGGAGTATTATACAGACATCACTATTCTAGAGAGCAAACAACTGAATTATATTTTTTCAACAGTTACAAAACAGAACAGTTCCTGTAAGATGAATAGACAGTTCCGTCATAATCTTGAACAGGGTAGTGGACAGTATAGATCAGAGATCAGCCTGCACAGAATGTCAGTCTGATCTTGATCTACACTGTCTGTAAAATCTTCTTGTATTGTCTATGGTAAGTAAGGAAGAGGTAACAGTAGATTTTTTTGCAGCAGAATGTGGAAAACATTGTGGTTCACAAGGATTTATTGCTGCTTTCCATAGGTGTTCCATATTTTAATAACCTTTTACCACACTGTCTCGAGTTAAATGACTTTGAAAAAGTAGACTTAGAAAAACATTGTTGGAAAAGGTGAAAACAATTGTAACAAACAATTGGAACTTGTTGTGGAAAAGGTTGCCGACATTTTCTTATTTTTCCACAATGCTCAAAAACTTTCTTCCTCAGGTTCAAATGTCGGGACCCTGTGGTAAAGGTTAAGCCAAAAATTATTGTCCATGGGACGTCAAGGTTTTAAGTAAGGAATGAATGGATCTTAGTTACTAGCACACCAGAATTAAAGAATAGAGAGTCCCAATAATTATGTTTCCCATATCTGACTGTAATCAGCCCTGTTCCTAATCTTATATTGTTATAATTATCCTAGTAATTTAACCCTCTACCAAGCAGTCCTGAGTTTTAATGACCTTGAAGAAGAATGCCTTTGAAAACATTGTGGGAAACGGAGAAAATCCTGGCAACCAGCTTTTTCTCCTTTTCCCACAATGTCTTCTACACTTTCTAAGACATATTCTTTTCATCAATCATTTAACCCTTTCCCAAACAACAAATTTTGGACTGGTCCAAATTGAAAGAGTTTGCAGGCGACAATTTTAAATTTAATGAAAATGGCAGAAAGGTCTCAAAAAGGGTAGAAAACACTGTGGGAAAAGGAGAAATTGCTCGTTACGAGCAATTTCTCCTTTTCCCACAGTGTTTTCAAAAGACTTGTACTGCAGACACGTGAAAACCAGGGATCATTTGGGAAAGGATTAAGACACATTTGCTTTTTCGTCTGCAAATGCTTTCAAGAATGAACTCACTTCCTTACCAATCAACAAAATTTTAGACTTGTGCATATTGGAAGCACTTGCATAATGACAAAATACTGCAAAATATTGGTTCATTAACTCTTTTACCAAACGACAAATTTTTAGACTGGTCCAAATTGAAAGCACTTGCAGACGACAAAATAAATATGGCTGAAAAATTGAAATTTGTTTTAGATAGGGTAGAAAACATTGTGGGAAAAGGAGAAAATGCTGGTTACCAGCATTTTCTCCTTTTCCCTCAATGTTTTCAAAAGGCCTCTTACTCAGGGTCGTTAAAAGTCAGGATTGTGTGGTAAAGGGTTAATGTTATTTTTCTTAGAAAGGGTTGAGGACATTGTGAGAAGAGGAGAAAATGTTACATAGAATCTATTAACATTTTCTCTTTTTTGAACAATGTTTTCAGTCCTTTCAGAGATAAATCCAAGTTTTTTAGATACATTTGATTTTTTGTCTTCAAATGCTCTCAGTTTAATGGTCGAGTCTATCATTTTGTCGTTAGATAAAGAGTTAAACCTATTGCAGTCAGAATACTGCAAGAAATATGCAGACACAGTAGATCCAAGATCAGATTGTATGTGCTTTGCAGTCTGATCTTGATCTACATTGTTCATGGATGCTGCTGAATTAGTCTGAGCATCTTGAATGTTAACTCTTTACCAGACCACAAAATCTCAGACTTGTCAAAATTGAAAGCATTTGCAAGAGACAAATTGAACTCGGACCATGGAATTAATCATTGGCCGATTGCAAAACAATGTGGCGGAAAAAGAGAAAATGCTGATTTCCCAGCATTTTCTCCTTTTCCTGCAATGTTTTCAAAGGCCTTCGTTCTCAAGGTTGTAAAAATGCAGGATTGTTTGGTAAAAGATTCTACAACTCTGTACTTAACTTTTGCTTTTCCTCTCCCATGTTGCTTTATCAGATACCATTTTACCAAATGTCAAATCTATTCTCTGATCAGCAACTTTAATCAGATATATTTGGTGCTGTTTGATCTTGATTTACATTGGCTTCAAATGCATCTGAATTTTTAAAGACTTTGACATAAAGTTTTTGTCAGCTCACATGACATACATGTCGTTTCAATGTCATGTGATATACAATGCTTTATTGTTAGATCTAGGGTATCTCTCAAAATGTCACTCAGATAGCATAGAGTAAAGATCAGACTGTAAGCTCTGTGCTGTCTGATCTTTATCTGCTTTGTCAGCAAATGTATCTTATGCCACATTCAGCACAACAAAGATTTGGCATGTATCATTGAGAATAGATTAAGAATTTCAGATGTATCTGTTGGTGTTGGGCATAAGAACATGTATAATATTATCCAAATTGCATGAGTATAATCTTATAATCCTTAACTTATTTCCTCATTTCTCTTTGGCTTCTTTTTCCTGAACCTTTTACCACACAGTCCTGACCTTTAACGATCCCGAGGAAGAATCATTTTGAAAACATTGTGGGAAAAGGAGAAAATGCTGTAACCAGCATTTTCTCCTTCTGCCACAGTGTTTCGTATCTGATCAATGACAAGTCACATCATATGTACCAAATTTCATTTGTTCTCTGCAAATGCATTCAAATTCAACAAGTCCCAAATTATGTCGTTTGGTAAAGAGCTTAGCTTTTTACCATGCAACAAAATTCTAGACTGGTCCAAACTGAAAGCATTTGCAGACAACAAAGTAAATGTGAGTCAAAAATTGAAATTTGATTTGGGAAGGATAGAAAACATTGTTGGAAAAGGAGAAAATGCTGGTGAACAGCATTTTCTCCTTTTCCCACCATGTTTTCAAGAGCTTTCCTTCTTATGGTCGTTAAAAATCAGGATTGTGTGGTAAATGGTTAAATAACCAGCTTTCCCTAATATGCTTCATGTTATAGAATGCATGGTTAGAAGCATGTCTGTTATTGTCTTACTCTTATATTTAAATTTTCCAGAATTTTATGAATAAAACTGATAAATCTTGAAAAACTATGATTTTTGGGGCCAGGAAAATACAGTTACATGTAGCTCCTTCTCAAATGGCATAATTTTGGACTTGTCCAAATCAAAAGCATATGTAGATAAAAAATAAAAAGTTGCACAATGGATGGTAGTGTCTATGAAAGGGTAGAAAACATCCTGAGAAAAGGAGAAAATGCTGGATACCAGCATTTTCTCCTTTTCCCACAATGTTTTGAAAATCAGTCTTTCTCATGGTTTTTAAAACTCAGGATAGTTTGGTAAAGGCATAAATAGATCTTTAAGTCAACTTGATTGTTGTTTTACAGGTTTTAATAAGAACAATTTTAAAGTTTTTGATTCAGATCAGACATTTACAGACAATGCAGTTGATCTTGGCGGTACATTGCCTAAGTATGTGTTAGATATTCAGATAAAAAAAGGGATCCTGGTCCGTGGCTTAGTGGTTAGGTTGTAATATTTGTAATCAGAAAATCTTGTCTGGTTCCCTACCAGTGGTGGTATTCATGTTTGAGTGACCTTGGACAAGGCATTGCAGTACCCAGGCTGCTCTTTCTGGTGAAAACCTTTAAAGATATGAGTGAGTAAGCTGTTGCAGTTATATGAGTGAAATATTGTTGAAAGTAGTGTAAAGAACCATTCAGATCGAATCAGGCCAATAAATTTCTTATCCTTTACAAAGAGATCCTTAATTACACAATCCCAAGTGTTAACGACCCTGGGAAAGAAAGCTTTTGAAAACAATGTTTGAAAAGGAGAAAATGCTTGTAACCAGCATTTTCTCCTTTTCATACCGTGTTTTCTACCCTCCAATAAAGAAATATAACTTTTTGAATTACATTTATTTTGTTGTCTGCAAATGGTTTGAATTTGGTAAAGTCGAACATTTTGTCATGTGGTAAAGAGTTAAAAAATGTTTCTGATGATCTTAAGGAAGGTCTTTGAAAACATTGTTGGAAACAGACAATGTTTTGGTAACCAGCATTTTCTTCTTTTTCCACAGTGATTTCAAACCTTTTAAAAACAAGTCCCATCATTTGAAATACTGGGTATCTGTCACCTGTAAATCCTTTCAGTATGGAAAAATCTAAAATTCTGTTGTCTGATATACCCATAATGTGGAATATTTTAAACCTTTCTGAAAATTTCCGTTAAATTTGTACTTTTAGCGCACTAAAAGTTAAGAAAGTCTCACTGACATTGTGTGTCCTCTTTCTCTCTTTATGTATGCACAGGTTAGACCTGTATCTTTTACAAACAGGATTGCTGTGACAAATTTATTTGCACTTTGGGGCATTATACCGCATCCTACTGACATTTTTTGTTTTAAGGGGTCTTCGTGATTCACGTCTAAATGCTGCATTTGTCTCCCTATAATATCATAACCCTTTACCAGACAAAATTTTAACCTTGTCCAAATTGAAAGTATTTGCAGATGACATGTTGAAATGTGGCTCAAATTGTGCAATTTTTCCTTTGATAGGGTAGAAAACATTGTGGGAAAAGAAGAAAATGCTGGTTACCAGCATTTTCTCCTTTTCCCACAATGTTTTCAAAAGGCTTTTTTCCCAGAGTTGTTTTAAGGCAGCATAGTGTGGTAAAGGGATAAGCAGTCATCAACCCTTTACCAACATACCTATGTTTTAACAACCCACAGGATTAATCCTTTTAAAACATTGTGGGGAAAGGAGAAAATGCTGGTAACCAGCATTTTCTCATTTTCCCACAGTGATTTTATTGGATCAGAGAAAAATCTCGTTATGTGAGCTTTATTTCATTTTCTGTCTGCAAATACTTTCAGTTATGGACAGGTCTTGAATTTTTGCGTCTGTGAGAGAGTTAATTACATCACTGCTTTGCATATTTAAATTTAGAATTTATAACAATAAATTCTCTGTAATTTTGATATAATCTGCATAAAACCTCTGTCATCAGTAGATTTGAAATTTCAACAGTTTTTCCTTTCAAGGAAATAATAAGTCTCCAAAATTTTTTATATGGTTTAAATGTCAGGCTCCGTTCTGGTGAGAGAACTTCAGTTGCTTCCTTGATGAAGGTTATTTCCTTTGATTTAACCCTTTACCAAACAGTCTTGAGTTTTAACGACCCTATGAGAGAGATAGCTTTTAAAGCATTGTGGGAAAAGGATAAAATGCTGGTAACAAGCATTTTTTTCTGTTTCCCACAATATTGTACACCCTTAAACAAACAAAATCAAGGATAAAAACTTCTATCTTCTGAATATGCTTTTAATTTAGAGCTGTCTGAAACATTGTCATCTGTTTCACTTTTGACCACACAATCCCGAGTTTTAATGACCCTGAAAGAGAAGGCTTCTGAAAACACTGTGGGAAAAGGAGAAAATGCTGGTAACCAGCATTTTCTCCTGTCTCCCACAATCAAATACATAAAGCACCATTTAAGCTTCATTTAATCCTTTACCACACAATCCCGACTTTTAACGACCCTGGAAAAGAAGCCTTTTGAAACTTGGAAACCAGCATTTTCACCTTTTCCCACAATGTTTTCTACACTTCCCAAAACAAATTTTAATTTTTGAGTCACATTTATTTTGTCGTCTGCAAATGCTTTCAATTTGGACCAGTCGAAAATTTTGTCTTTTGGTAAAGAGTTAAATTGTCTGCAAATGTTTTCAGTTTGGTCCAGTCTAGAATTTTGTTGTTTGGTAAAGAGTTAACTCTTGACCAGATGACTATTGTATTGTATTGTATTGTATGGTGTTTAATGCCGTTTACAACATTATTTCAGTTATATCGCGGCGGCCAGTGCACCTATCCATGCTTTCCTGGAGTTTCTTCTACCAGTACTTTGCACAATATTCTTTTCAAGCCTCTGGCTGCTTTTTCACATAGCCATTGTCGAAACAATGGTCAGCGGTGAGAGAGTAATGAATCCTGTCGCAATGACTATCATCAATCCTTAGAAAGAAATTGGCCGAGCCAGGGATAGAACCAGCGACCTCCTTTTCTCAAGTGCTGTTCGCCACCAACTGAGCTACGGGGCTCAGCTCTTGACCAGGTGACAGAATTTTAGACTGGTCCCCAATTCAAAGCATTTGTATACAACAAATAAAATGATACTCAAATAATGGGATTTGTACCAGAAAGGGTAGAAACAACAAATAAAATGACATTCAAAGGTTTGGGTTTTTATCAGAAAGGGTTATATAAGATTAAGAAAATAAGGAGAAAATGCTGGTGACCAGCATTTTCTCCATTCCCATGATGTTTATTCATATTAAAACTTTTGATTGTAATGTAAAGGACAAGCTACCTGTACAACAAAGGGTTGAAGGTCGTTTTAGAAGCTGACAGTCATAATGCAAGGAGGCAGATTTTAGAGCAAGATATCTTAAATTTAAAAACGTCTCTTCCGCTATTGAACTTGCCTAAGGCCAAATTGATTTGATTTGTGGATACATATCATGTCTAACCCTTTATCACACAATCCCGAGTTTAAACTTGTCGAAGAAGAAGCCTATTGAAAACATTATGGGAAAAGGAGAAAATGCTGGTAACCAGCATTTTCTCCTTTTCCGACTATGTTTTCTATCTTATCAAAGACAAATTCCATCATTTGAGTCCGATTTAAATAATGTTGTCTGCAGATGCCTGTAATTTGGACAAGTCTACATTTTTGTCGTTCAGTAAAGGGTTTTTATTGGTGTATTTTAGTATTGTGCACTGCAATATTGGAGATGCAGTGGGAGTGCATAGAAGGAAGTGTTTTTCTTTAAATTAGATCTGTACCATACCACATTATTTTAGACTAGTTCTGATTGAATTTAGCTTTTTCTTCCATTCCCCACAATGTTTTTCACCCCTTCAAAGCAGCATAAAAACTTGATTTTGATCAAAATTTGTCCTTTGCATTGTTAAGGTTTGAAGGTTTTCTTTGGCTGGATGGGTTAATATGTTAGATTTTTAATCAGAAAGTCCCGGTTTGATCCCATGTGGCAGCATTAAATCATGCAGTATTAGTGCCCCTGGGCAAGCCACTTCAGTTCTCCTATATTAAACTGGTGAACCACAGGAAAAACATGAATTTTTGAGTTCTGAAGGTATCCAAATTTTACCGTTGAAAGTGGCATTAACCTTTTCACAAACACAACATTTTAGACTCTTCCGAATTTGAAACATCTGCAAACAACAAATTTAAAATTGGTTCACTTAAGTTCTATGATAGGGTAGAAATGGTTACCAGTCCAGCATTTTCTCCTTTTCCAACAATGTTTTCAAAAGCCTTCCTGCTCAGGGACGTAAAAACTCTGGATTGTGTGGTAAAGCATTATAAACACTATTCAAATTAATCAAGGTGTAGAATACTTCTTTGGACCCTATATGGAACAGCAGCTGAAAGGACAGTATTTTTCAGCGTAGTGCTGACCTACTTTTTAGCGGATTTGACCTACATTTTAGAAGATTTTATAGCAAATCCGCTTACTGTGATTGTTCTGACCAAAACCAAATACATCATGCGTAACAACGCATGCGTGCTCACACTGTACTATGACATCAGTTTGACCTGAATCAAATATACTGTCATTCGCGCTTGCGCCAATTCTGCTTTCAGTTTTAGCTGATACACCTCAACCTCACTTTTGTCTCTGCGGTGTATGCTGTCCTACATGTGTATACATAATTATTTATTCCGAAATCTTATACCAGCAAAAAACTGCGTAAAATTGACGGATCAAATTACCACTCCTTAAACAATAATAGAATAACAGTTACTGCGCGGCCCACTTGGCAGAATAATTTTGACTTTCCCTGCCCTTGCTAACTCCATTTTAAAATGACTACAGATTTGTTGCATGTGATGTTTTTTTATTACAACGTATTACAGCTTTATACTACTCCACAAATCCGCTTTCCAGGACTTTGATTGGTACTGATAGCAAATGAATAAATAGAAATTTGTGATTGGTAAAAAATGTAGACATGTTTATTTTAAGGGCTCCTGCCTATTTGCTAGCACATTTACGCTGTCTATCTTTTTTAAAGATATTTCTTGTTTAACGTCCACTGTCTGCAAAACCTACTTGTATTTTGCACTCTATATATGAGAAGCTGCACTTTTCTAAAGTGAATCATTAGAATCCTTTATCAAACAGTCCAGATTTTTAACAAGCTTGAAAAAGGAGGCTTTGAACAACATTTTGGGAAAAGGAGAAAATGCTGGAAAACAGCATTTTCTCCTTTTCCCACCATGTTTTCTACTTTCAAGAGCAAATAATATAATTTGAAAGTTGTTTGAATTGTCATCTGTAAATTCCTTCAATATGGACAACTCTAAGATTTTAATGTGTGGTAGAGGGTTAAACCCCTTTATCAAACAACCCTGTTTTTACAACGCTGAAGAATTATAAGAACTTTTGAAAACATTATTGGTAACAGCATTTTTTGCTCTTCCCACAATCCTTTCTACCTTTTCAAAGGTAAATTCTATTATTTGAGCCGTGTTTGATTTGTTGTGTGCGAATGCTTGCAATCGGAGGACTCATAAATACATTTGATAGTCTTGGAAGGAGTAAAGAGTGAATTGAGGAAATGAATTTTGACATATATTATGATTTAGACAGCAGCATTCCATAAACTGAAAATAGATTTAGCCCAGTCACCCATATTCTAAAAGCGTACAAAAGGAAAACATTAAATACTGGTTATTCATCTTTGATTCCTAAAATGGGCTTCGGTAACCCTTTCCCAAATAATCCCAGGTTTTGACAACCCTTAGAAAAAAGTCAAAAACATTGTGGGAAAAGGAGAAAATGCTGGAAAACAGCATTTTCTCCTTTTCCCACAATGTTTTCCACCATTTGAAAGAAAAATCTGATAATTTTAGTTGCATTTAATTTGTCGTCTGCAAATGCTTTCAATTTGGCGAAAATTTTGTTGTGTTGTAAAGAGTTAAGAAAGTGACGAATGAAAAATTTGACATGTATGTCTCCTTCTATGAGTTTTTTTTTAATTAGCTCCACTGGCCAAAGGCCAGCGGGCTTATGTCATGGCCCGGTGTCCGTCGTGCGTCTGTGTGTCCGTCCGTTAACTTTTATTTCAAACATCTTCTTCTCTGAAACTACCCATTCCAATTTTCATGAAACTCCACAGAAATGATCCTGCCATGGTCCTCTTCAGAATTTCTTGAAAGAATTTGATTCCTTCAAAAACTCTGGTTGCCATGGCAACAAAACTGAAAAATATTGGAAATCTTTAAAAATCTTCTTGTCTGAAACCATAAGGCGTAGGGCTACCAAATTTGGCATGTAGCTTTATGTAGTAGACCTCTATCAAGTTTCTTCAAATTATAGCCCTGGGGTCAAAATTGGCTTTGCCCCAGGGGTCACAAGTTTTACATAGGCTTATATAGATAAAACTGTAAAAATCTTCCTGTGCCTAGCCATAAGGCCTAGAGCTACCAAATTTTGCATGTAGCTATATCTAGTGGGCCTCTACCAAGCTGGCCAAAATTTTAGCCCTGGGGTCAAAATTGGCCCCGCCGCAGGGGTCACAAGTTTTAGATGGGCTCACATAGTGACAACTTAAGAAATCTTCCTGTTTTGATTTTTCTTTTGAAATTAACCTTGCATCAGGGGTCTTATGTTTTACAGAGGCTTCATATGGACAAAACTTGAAAATCACCTTATTTATAACCATACAGCATAGACTTGTATTATTTTGGCATGTGGCTTTATCTTGTGGACCTCTACCAGGGTTCAAGTAATTATAGCTCTGGGATCAAAAATGGCTTTGCCCTGCGGGTCTCAACTTTCACATGGGCTTTTAGAGAGAAAACTTTGTAAGTCTTCATTTTGAAACCATTTGGCTCAGAATTGAAATGTTTAGTATTTATGGTTTATATTTATAAGCCAGTGGAGCGATACAGGGCCATCATGGCCCTCTTGTGTGAGTTTTGGGATTTACCTAGTTTAGCTTCTTACTTCCCCGAAACAACATTACAGCAAATGAAGTTTGAAAATATGCTTGAAAATTATGATAATGGGTTGTCCACTTCAATAAAGGTTTCATACATGATTGCATGTGAAAACATTTTGCAATGGAGAACCAAAATACTCTGTTCAAGCAATTTTATTTTTGCCATAATGTTTTCAAAAATGAACTGCTGCAAGATGTAAGTCTGCTGGGGGTGGGAGTGTGTCAGTCTTACTTCTGCGCAAAACAACAAATTTTAGATTCGTCAAAATGAAAAGCACTTGCAGACGACAAATTAATTATGTCTCAAAGGACAGCATTTGTCTTTGATAGGGTAGAGAAAATTATTGGAAAAGGAGAAAATGCTCCTGTATACTGTACCAAGCAGCCCTGTCATCTGTGTTCTTACAACCCTGAAAAAGATGTAGGAAAAGGAAGAAATACTGGTGACCAGTAATTTCTCCTTTTCCTACAACATTTTCTTCCTTTTCTACAACCTGCCTAGCCCCTTAGCACATTCAGTAGCATACAGGACTATAAACCAGATGGTGTCAGGTTCAAATCCTCAGCTCTGCCAGTTTCCGTCCATTAAGAATGGTGATAGTCATTGATACACAATTTATTCCAATCCGCTCTTATGGCTGATCATTGTTTAGACTATGTTTATTTGGCTTATGAGGAAATATTGAAGAATGCTGTTTAAAGTACTGGTAAAGAAGCACTTGAACAGTAACGGATAGGCGTACTGGCCACCATGATAAAAGTGAAATAATTTTCAAAACTGTGTTAAAACATTACAAAGAAATCAAACAACCTTATGTTACAACAGATCTGGAGAAAAAAGCATTAAAAACAGTGTGAAAAAGAAAAAAAACGCTGGTAACAATTTCACTCATGTTCCCACAATGTTTTTTCTTAGCCTTTTTAAACCTTTACCACCCTTTACTGACTTTTTACAACCCTGAGAAAGAAGCCCTATGAAAACCAGCTTTTTCTCCTTTTCCCTCAAAATTTTCTGCCTTTTTAAAGAAAGATTGCATCATTTGAGCCACATTTAAATTGTCCTCTGCAAGTGCTTTCAATTTTGATGGGTCTAAAATTTTGTTGTGTGGTAAACGGTTAACAATCCCATCAAGTTTGTGCCACATATATACGAGCCATCCCCTGTGAAAAGGGGGCTAAATGAATCTGCAAAAAGCATCAGGCAAGTCAGCTTGCACAGTCCTGACCTGGGCCAAAACTTTTTGCTATTGAACAATTTTTCGTATGTCAAAGGACCATTCTACCTTATGGTTCAGTCGGATGCCTTAAGCCCCCTTTTTGCCAGAGCATGGCTCATATTGTTGTCTGCAAATGCTTTCAGTACAGAGACATCTAAAATTCTGCAATCTAGTTAAGAGTCAAGAATGATTGTAAATGTTTGGATGATGGGAAAATATTTGTAGCTGTCATCTCTTAAAAGTTTTATTGTCAGTTTAAAATGGTCAGTAGTAACCCTTTACCAAACAATCACTTGTTTTAATGACCCTCAAGGAAGAAGGCATTTCAAAACATAGTTGGAAGAGGAGAAAATGCTGGTAACTGGCATGTTCTCCTTTTCCCACAATGTTTTTCAAACTTTCCAAGACAAATTTCATCATTTAAGCCTCATATATTTTGTCATCTGCAAATGCTTATAAGTCCCATTTTTCATTGTGAAGTAAAGAATGAATCCATTATTTTCTGCAGCAAAAGAAATTCAGCCTTTAAATTTGTAGAAAGACTTTAACAGTTTTAGAATCCTTTGTTTAGAATTCAATCTCAGATTATACAGAGCAATTTTTACTATCTGATCTTTAATTCCCAATGTCTTATGATTTTGAATTTAATCTCTGATTAGACAGAGCATTTTTTACTATCTGATCTTTAATTCCCAATGTCTTATGATTTTTTTAGCTCCACTGTCATGGCCCGGTGTCCGTCGTGTGTGCGTCCGTCCGTGCGTGCGTGCGTGCATGCGTCCGTCCGTCCGTCCGTGCTTTAACTTTTATTTCAAACATCTTCTTCTCTGAAACTACCCATCCAATTTTCATGAAACTTCACAGAAATGATCCTGCCATAGTCCTCTTCAGAATTTCTTGAAAGAATTTGATTCCTTCAAAAACTCTGGTTGCCATGGCAACAAAACTGAAAAATATTGGAAATCTTTAAAAATCTTCTTGTCTGAAACCATAAGGCATAGGGCTACCAAATTTGGCATGTAGCTTTATGTAGTAGACCTCTATCATGTTTCTTGAAATTATAGCCCTGGGGTCAAAATTGGCTCTGCCCCAGGGGTCACAAGTTTTACATAGGCTTATATAGAGAAAACTTTAAAAATCTTCTTGTCTGAAACCATAAGGCATAGGGCTACCAAATTTGGCATGTAGCTTTATGTAGTAAACCTCTATCATGTTTCTTGAAATTATAGCCCTGGGGTCAAAATTGGCTCTGCCCCAGGGGTCACAAGTTTTACATAGGCTTATATATAGAAAACTTTAAAAATCTTCTTGTCTGAAACCATAAGGCATAGGGCTACCAAATTTGGCATGTAGCTTTATGTAGTAGACCTCTATCATGTTTCTTGAAATTATAGCCCTGGGGTCAAAATTGGCTCTGCCCCAGGGGTCACAAGTTTTACATAGGCTTATATAGAGAAAACTTTAAAAATCTTCCTGTACCTAGCCATAAGGCCTAGAGCTACCAAATTTTGCATTTAGCTTGATCTAGTTGGGGTCTACCAAAATTGCCCAAATTATAGTCCTGGGGTCAATTTGGCCTCATGCTGCGGGGGGGGGGGGTTTCACAGGATTTACATAGGCTTACATAGGGAAAACCTTTAAATCTTGGTGTACATAGTCATAAGGCGTAGGCTACCAAATTTTGCATAGTTATAGCATTATCTAGTGGACAACTACAAAGAGGGCCCAAGTTACAGCCCTAGGATCAAGTTTGGCCCTGCACCAGGGGTCACAAGTTTTACATGGGTTTATGGAGTGAAAAGTTCAGAAACCATCTTGTTACTAGCCATAAGGCCAAGAACTCCCAAATTTGGCATGTTATTCTTCTAATACACATATTCCCCATTTAGTCCGACTGTAGCCCTGGGGTCAAAGTTTTATAAGGGCCTATATAGTGAAGACTTCTCTTCATGGTTTATATTTATAAGCCAGTGGAGCGATACAGGGCCATCATGGCCCTCTTGTTTAGTTATACTGACCAGACAGCTCTGTGATCGCTGATGTCTAGGTGTTTCTTTGTCCCTGATTAAATTGTTTTCTTCTTTTTATGTTGTTTATCTCTGTAAAGGTTAAATTTCTGTTTTGTATCTCAGTGACTCATGGAAACTTGCATTCTATTATGGGAAAACAATATATAGTCTCTATGGCTGGTCTATATTTATCTATTTTAGAAATGTTTCAGTAATGATTCTCTCACCTTTGGAGCAACCAATCTCTTTTTAACCCTTTCCCACACAATCCCGACTTTTAACAATCCTCTGGAAGAAGCCTTTTGAAAACATTGTGGGAAAAGGAGAAAATGCTGGTAACCAGCATTTTCTCCTTTTCCCACAATGTTTTCTACCTTTCCCGAAACAGATTTCAGTTTTGTCCTGTGGTATAAAAGAGTTAAATCATTCCCCTTCAAGCACCTAACTTACACTTAGCCCTTTACCAGTGGATTGGATTTGTCCACATTGGGAGCATTAATTTTGAAGACCACAAAATAGATAGGCCTTAAATTCTGTGATCAGTCTTTTACAGGATAATAAATGTTTTGGAAAAGGAGAAAATGCTGGTTACCAGCATTTTCTCCTTTCCCAGCAATGTTTTCCAAAGCCAAAATTACCAGCTGTAAAAACGTGGGATTGTTTGGAAAAGGATTTAACGAATGAGCATTACTGTATTCAGATTTACATATTACCTTTTACCCTCTACGGCACAATCCCAAGTTTTGTTGACCCTTGGGAGGAAGTTTCTTGAAAACATTGTGGGAAAAGGAGAAAATATTGGTAGCCAGCATTTTCTCCTTTTCCCACAATAACTTCTTCCCTTCCAAAGGCAAATTTCAATTTTGGAGTCACATTTATTTTGTCAGCTGCAAGTCCTTTCAATTTGGATGAGTCTAGAAATGTTGTTGTTTGATAAAGAGTTAAAACATTGCAGCAAGGATGACTTCAAAGCATCCTTGCAAACAGGGGATTACATGAACTAAAGGCTCTGAATATGCAAATATGAAGGAAAACATTATGGCAGAAGGACTTATTGTTTATTGTAGGAATTTATCCTCGTCTTTCATGTATTTAAAATTAAGATTGGTCTCCTGCAAGATGCAGTTTGTAGTTTGTGGATATCAATGAGTAAAAAATACAAAAAAATGTGTGTGAATACGAAAAATCAGTTGAACAAGGATTAGTTTCTGAAGCTTTCTTCTGCAAAAAAAGTTATTTTGAATAATGATGAATAATTATCTTTTAAACTGATGCTGCCAAGTAAAAGAAGTGGATACTGTTACTAAAAGCATTTATCTCATACTGTTGTAGATCAAAGATCTGGTTCCTTTTTCATCAGCCATTCTTAATAACATTTTAAGTGTAACTCTCAATAAATTTCTAAATTCAAAAGTAACACAGTTTCTGATTGGCTAATCCAAATGGTTTAGCCAATCAGAAATTGTGTTACTTTATGTATCTAGAATTGGATTAAGAATAACATTCAGAAAGGTTGAGTGATACAACCCTTGACTGTATATTTTGTGCTCTGTATTCTAAGGCTTTAACTTTTTACTACACGACTAAATTTTAGAATGTCCAAATTGAAAGCATTTGCAGACAACAATTTGAAGTGACACAAATGAAGGGACTTGTCTTTAACCCTTTACCACACAATGCCACCTTTTAATGACCCTGAGAAAGAAGCCTCTTGAACACATTGTGGGAAAAGGAGAAAATGCTGGTAACCAGCATTTTCTCCTTTCCCCACAATGTTTTCTACCCAATTAAAGGAAAATTGTGTATTTTGAGTCACATTGAAATTGTTGTCTGCAAATGGTCACAATTTGGACAAGGCTAAAATTCTGTTGACTGGTAAAGGGTTAAAAGGGTAGAAAGCATTGTAGGAAAAGAAGAAAATGCTGGTTACCAGCATTTTCTTCTTTTCCCACAATGTCTTCAGAAGCCATCTCTTTCAAGGTCATTATGTGGTAAAGGGTTTAAGATTGATTTTGAAGCAATTAGCACTTTCTGTGGATACTTTCATCCCAATTGTCACATCCCAGGGTCACTTTCAAATTGGCTAAAGATGCCATGTCATGGCCACTCACTGACCAGCTCATTTTTGTGGTTACTTTGAACTTTGAAATGCCCTTTGTCTGTACTATAAAGTTATATACCTAAATCCATTGATCCCAAATTAATACATACCTGCTAGGATTTTTGCTGAGCAATTATTTCCTTTGATTATTTTACTTTGTCACTGGTAGTGCTTGCCGTTATTCCTTTCATTCATTTGAAACCCTGGGTCTTGCAGATCAGATCAGACACACCATTGTATCACTTCTGCACATCTAGGCTTATTAGAATATGCTTGGACTCATTTTAACTGGTGCTTTGCTCTCAGAGAGCAAAAATTTCAGAATAGACATGTAAGTGGTAAAAAAGCCTTGTGACAGCATGACAGTCAGTCATTGTGAGCAGTTTCTCCCTCTAGTGGCACCATGTTTCCAAAAGTTACCAGAGATAGTTGCATTAAAATGCAGTAGTAGGAAGGAAAGACTTAATTCTGTACTTCATGACAAAAATGTAGACTTGTCCAAATTTTAAGCATTTGCAGACAACAATTCAAATGTGGTTCTAATGATGGAATTTGTCATTGATGGCATAGATAACATTGTGGGAAAAGGAGAAAATGCTGGTTACCAGCATTTTCTCCTTTTCCGACAAAGTTTTCAAAAGGCTTCTTCCTCAGGGTTGTTAAAAGTCGGGATTGTGTGGTAAAGTGTTAATTTTATTTGGAGACAATCTCCTAGACTCGGCCGCATTGAAAACATTTGTAAAATAGCAACACATAATAATATGCAAAATTAATTACAGTTTATAAGGAACTGACTTGTCTTTGAGAGGATAGAAAATATTGTAGGAAAAGGAGAAAATAAAGACTACCAGCTTTTTCTCCTTTTCCCACAGTGTTTTTAAAATCCTTCTTCCTCCAGATCATAAGACCAATGGTATGGTAAAGAGGTGGTACAGAGATAGATGACATAATTCATAAAAAACATAAGGTAGAAATGTCTGCCATACTTTACAGCTAATTATTGCACAGAATGAGACTATTTTCCTTACCAAATGACAAAATTCTAAACTTATCCATATCTTATGCATTTCCAGAACAAAAATTAAATGTGGCTAATTTGTTTTTAGATTTTTCTTTTAAATGGGTAGAAAACAAAGTCGTAGCACCCATTACATACAATACACACGTGCATATAAGAAATTCACTTCATTTGTACCACTTTCAAATTTGTTGTCGCCTTAGCTTTCAATTTAGAACAGTCTGGAATTTGTTGTTTGGTAAAAAGTTGAAAACTCTGGCCCAGTATTGAAATTTCTTAGCAGCTAGGGATACAGTCAGAGATACAGTTAAAAAAAGGGGCTATAAAATTCACTGAATAAAAGTTCTTCAATAAAACCTGTATTGTGGGTACTGATTACATTGTCTCATGCAGACAGTTTTAAAGAGTGCCCACAATGTAGACCTGTATTAGTAAAGAACTAGAGAGCTAGTACCTTTAAACCTTTTACCACATGACAGACTTTTAGCCTAGTCCAAATTAAAAGCATATGCAGACAACATGTTGAATGCAGTTCAAATGATGGTATTTGTGCCAGAAAGAGAAGAAAACATTGTTGGAAAAGGGGAAAATGCTGGTTACCAGCATTTTTTCCTTTTCCAACAATGTTTTCAAAAGGCTTCTTGCTCAGTGGGTCGTTAAAACTCGGCATTGTGGGGTAAAGGGCTAAGCAGAGAATACACAAGTTTCGCATTACTTTTTGTTGCATTTGTTGAAGACAATGCCAATATGAGTTCAATATGGTATTTTGAAAAGCATGTATCATAGTTAGTGCAAAACTGAAGGAAGTAAACCCAATTAAACTCAATTTCCCTAAGACAAATAAGTGTTTCGATAGCACTCAGACATATTATTAACAGCGACGTATTAAACTAACCTAGATTAGGCCATCGATCATGGGAATACTTCTTTTTTAATTGAAAATACAATGTATTTATACCTGCAATGGTCTTCTATTGGCATAATGATACACACAACCTTTGTCTCCTGAGTGTGTTCGTCCCGAAACCAGTCTGTCCCTGGGCTTATTTGTCCTTTGGCTTGTTCATTCGGGCTTGTTCGTCCCGCACTATTGTTTGTTTATTTTTCAAATTATTAATTTCACACAGTGGCTCCCTTGACAAATGCCAGACCAGTGCTTTCAATGCTTTATTTTCCATAATTGTAGCATCATATTTTGTTAGGGTATCAAATACTTTACCAGTCATCTGCAGTAATGATCAGTGACAAAAGAACTTGCTCGACCTTGAGGTATATTGCAGGTCACTCAGTGTTTACAGTATGACCACAATTACATTATGGCACCTGTAATTAAGTTAATGGGAAAAACACTAATCGCCTGTCAACAGAATACATCTGTCACAATATCATCCATATGCAGATTCTTATTGTCATTTTCATATTGTGCATGTTTGTCATCAGGGGTCAAAGTTCATGCAATTGACAGTTGACCAGATACACTGGCTACCTGAGCTGTAAAAACATTTAAAGGTAATTATCTCCCTTAATGTGATGTAATTAACCCTTTAACCAGCAATTTACAGTATTTGTATGGCCTTGAGAAGGAAGGCTGTAGAAAATATTGTGGGAAATGGAAAAAATACTGGTGACCAGCATTTTCTCCATTTCCCACATTTTTTACCCTTGCAAAGACAATTCCCTTTATTTGAGTCACATTCTGTTGTCTGTGTATACTTCCAATATGGAAGTCTAAAACATTGTTGTCTTAAACCATTACCACACAACTCTGGGAGATGAGACCTTTTACAACATGGTGAGAAAAGGAGAAAATGCTGGTAACCAACATTTTCTTCTTTTCCACAATGTTTTCTAACCTATCAGGAACAAATCCAAGCATTTGAGCCACATTTAAATTGTCGTCTGCTCACTCTTTTAATTAGCACCAGTCTGAAATATTGTTGAGTGGTAAAGAGTTAACAGTGTTCTAAATTGTGATGGGGGGGAGGGGACTAAATGCAATTCAAGATGCTTTTGCAGCTGATGTTGATTAAGATCAGACTGCTCAGTCTTATAACTGTCAAACATTCTTACAATCAGTCGCATAAAAATATCATTGAGACCTTAGCAATTTGTCTACTGACTAAAAATATACTGGTAGTTTCATTTATCTAGCAGTGAATGAGTCAGTTTCCTGATGCAAGATTAGAAAGAAAGTAAAATATCAACAAAGTTAAAGTGAGAAAGAAAAAGTGATGAAAGTATCAGGACAAATGCGGAAATTGTTCATTTGAACAATTTTTCCAGTTGTCACACTGTTATCTATGACCAGTCTGTGGTCCTTATGAATGCATTTAACCCTTTACCACACAATCCCGACTTTTAACAAACAACCTGAGAAAGAAGCCTTTTGAAAACATTGTAGGAAAAGGAGAAAATGCAGGTAACCAGCATTTTCTCCTTTTTGCACAATGTTTTCTACCCTTCCCAAAACCATTTTCAACTTTTGAGTTGCATTTATTTTGTCGTCTGCAATTCCTTTCAATTTGGACTAGTCTAAAATTTTGTTGTTTGGTAAAGAGTTAATGTAAAGGGTTACACATACAACCCTGAGGGGATGGGACTGCATCTCTGACAGACTCTTACCGCAAAAAGCTGACGTTTGCAGGGCAAAACAAACCAGATCACTGACAGCTCAGGTTCTGCTGAGTGTATTTCCTGGTTGGACTTCAGCTTGCGTGAAAACCATTCATGATGAGGTGGAAGTGATGTGGCTTTTTTCGTAATGTTGAAACATACGACTTTTTGTTGGTGCCTGACACAAGTGTTTCTTTTTCAAATACATGTAAGCTTTCAAAGAAAACCCATTGTGTTGGATTCTGAATAGAGTAAGCTCCTGAAAATGATACCAAATTGCTGTAAGTAATATTCATATTATAACTTATTTGCCAAGTTTTAATGTTGACATTGATTGTTACTTGAAGAGACAAAATTTCAAATTGAAATTAATGAAATGAGTTTCATAAAGGAGCATGAAAGAATCTGATATGCAAAATAAAGGTTTGGACATATTCAGAAACAACAGTAACTAAAAGGTTTTTGTGTTTTTCTTGCCATGTTTTTAAAAATCTTTCAGAACCTCATATCCTATTGCCAACAACCAATTTGCAGTTGATATTTTTTAAAACATTCTTTCAAAATGGGTTGACATCCATAATTTTGATTTATGAATACATTTTTATGAAAATATCATAAAAGGACTCATATTTTTATGCTTTCAAAGTGGTCTGCTTCAAGGACAAGAAAAGTTGCCTGCAGTTGTTTTCACAATCATAATATCAACAGTATAAATACAGGATTTCTGTTCCAGAATTGAAACTCTTCAAAAATTCACATGCTCAACAGCAACTTGAAAAGATGAAAAGAGAAAAAAAATGAAAATAGCTAAAAGTGTAAAAGCAGTAATATTTTTCATTATATACCATAGCTTATTTTGGCCTGTATCTTCAGAGACCTGGCATTGGATGATAATTTGGCCGTTGTAATCTTCCCATTTTTTCTCAGATATAATGTAAATATGAAGAGCCTTAACCTTTCACCAGACAATCCCGAGTTTTAACAACCCAGCAGAAGAAGGCCTTTAAAAATAATGTTTTCTACCTATTCAGTGAAAAAGTGAAAAATTCATTGTTTTAAACATACGTGTACGTAATTTGTCAAGTGCAACTGCTTTCAATTTCAACCAGTCTAAAATTTCTGTTGTCTGGTAAAGAGTTATTCATTTTGATGCAATAGAGTAAAGGGCTCAGTCATTAAAGGATGTCAACATTTTACCATATTGTTACTTTTTATTGGTAAGTATTTGATACAAAAGATAGATGAAATAATCTCCTATCATGTGCTGACTTGTATGTTTTACTGTAATTCAGTTCTGGAGTGAGACAGGGTTTCTTCTTTGTACCTTATACATTTACAGCAAATATGATAATGGTGTTATAGAGTATTATAGAGGATAAACTCTAACATCTTTATGTTGATGGTCAGATTTGTCACAGTTTGGTTTTATCTTCTGAAACTGTTATGACTTGTGTTTGATAATGTCTTGTTAAAAACATTGTGGTTTTTGTCAAAAAAAACTCCATTTAGGATGGTTATGCACCATGCATCACATACAAGGATGTTGAGTCCATGCCCATAAATGTATTAACCCTTTACCACACAATTCCCAGTTTTATAGACCCGAAAGAAGAAGCCTGTAGAAAATATTGTGGGAAAAGGAGAGAATGCTGGTAACAAGCATTTTCTTCTTTTTGCCACAATTCTTTGTACCCTATCAAAGACATATCCAATGAATTGACCTTATTTAAATTGTTATCTGCAAATGCTTTGGACAATTGTCTAAAATTTTGTCATCTACATGCAACAGAATTTTAGACTCAATTGCATGAACAGCATTTGCAGATGACAAGTTTAGTGTACCTCAAAAGATGATTTCTACCTGCCAGTGAGGAGGTAGCAAATATCTTGGGAAAAGGAGAAAATGTTAGGTCTTGTGAAACTGCATGATAACATTGTATTCATTTCTTTTGCATTAAATTAAACGATAAATTTATAGAAACTCTAAAGAGGAAAAATAATTATTGTATTGACAGAATGTCGCAATAAGATATCAGAGATTCAAGGTTGAAATCTCATTAGCATATCAGAGGGGTCAACTTTGGAACTTACTGACCTTGACCTTGGTGTAAGTACTGGTCAGGTTTCTAGGAAGCAACCAACCAGAGAAATTAGTAGAAATCATGTTTTCTCATTTAGTGTAAATTATAGATAGATATACATGTAACTAGTCCTGACAATAAGGGGAAAGGTTATTTTTACCTATTATTGCAATGTCTGCCTCAGGAGAGAGGCAGAGAGAGAGACTGAGTGTTTTTATAGCAACATTATAGTGATTGATAGAGATGACATTTATATAGCTAGGACTGAAGATTGATCAGCAAACATTGACAGATCTACTCCTGGCCCCTCTTGTCTATGTTCAGATCCAAGGCTACATTGTACCCATAACCTCATCTGTAACTCTTTCACTGTTAACTATTTACCAAACGACAAAATTTTAGACTGGTCCAAATTGAAGGCAGTTGCAGACGACAAATTAAATGTGGCGCAAAAATTGAAATTTGATTTGGGAATAGTAGAAAACATTGTGGGAAAAGGAGAAAATGCCGGTTACCAGTATTTTCTGCTTTTTGCACAATGTTTTCCAAAGGCTTTTTCTTCCGGGTCATTAAGAGTCGGGATTGTGTGGTAAAGGGTTAATGGCAACTGAAAAAGCCTTTTTGGATAGATTAGATCAAGAGAAGACTGCCTATTCTTTTACATCAACATTGTCTGCATTGTAAGCTGCCTGACAGTCTAAGTGCTGATCAAAATTATCTTCATTTGTTTTGGAAATCTACTTTTACACCTCTGAGATAGAATTTTAGTTTGCAGCAAAAGAGTTAACCCTTTACCACACAATCCAGACTTTTAACGCCCCGGAGGAAGGAACCTTTTGAAAACATTGTGTGAAAAGGAGAAAATGCTGGTAACCAGCATTTTCTCCTTTTCCCACAATTGTTTCTACTCTATCAAGGACAAATTTCGTCATTTGAACCACCTTTAATATGTCGTCTGCAAATGCTTTGAATTTGGACCAGTCTAACTTCTTGTCGTTTGGTAAATTAAGAGTTAACCCTTTATCACACAATCCCCACTTTTAACGACCCTGAGAAAGAAGCCTTTTGAAAACATTGTGGGAAAAGGAGAAAATGCTGGTAACCAGCTTTTTCTCCTTTTTGCACAATGTTTTCTATCCTTCCAAGAGCATATTTCAATTCTTAAATCATGTTTATTTTGTCGTCTGCAAATGCTTTGGACAAGTCTTAAATTTTGTCATTTGGTAAAGAGTAAATGTATCTGAGAGAAAAAAAATATGGTAACATTACAATCCTTTGTATTTGCGTTTTTGTCATTGATTCATAAAAGATGGAGGGCAATGCATTGCTGTGATTTTCAACATAGTAGTACGAGACATTTGGGATGTTGTATTTACCAAAGTGAAAGATGTGATCTCAGTTTTACCAGCTTTTAGCTGATGCACAGTTTCTTGGACAATTCAATACTGATATACAGTAGTGATGCTATCCTTTTTCAAGTTGGTATTTGGTAATGTTAAGTCAGCTTCATCCAACTTCAAAATGAAAGAACAGTTCTCAGAGTTGAGAAGAACCTCGATCTTTTTCAAATTCCAGGGCTGCTTTAGAGGATATAATTGAGCCATGCTCAGGCAAAAGGGGGCTTAATGCATCTCTGAGATCTGGAAACCAAGCAAGTCGTAACATAACTATCAATCCATAAAGTCAATTTTTTTAATACAGCTGACTGAATCATGGGGTAGATTGGACCTTGATCATGCAGAAAATTCACCGATAGCGTAAAGACTGCGCAGGCTGACTTGGGTTGATATTTTTCGCATTAAGCCCCCTTTTCACAGAGCATGGCTCAACTATATTGTTCAGGAAAAATTGAATTATACATCGACAAAACTGCTTGTTTATATGCTATCTAATGATAAACCACACTGTCAACAAGAACGCTTATGGTATGCAGTGCAAAAATGTTTTTGAGGAGATTTAGTTATCAATTTCTTAGGACAATATAGATTGTTTTCCATCAATTATATTTATACAAAAAAAAGCACAAAGAATGATTATAATAATTGTTTCATCAGCTGATTTGTCTATCATAGTAAATTGGTCTGGTATTTGATGTATTACTGCCATTTATTAATAGAAATAGAGGAAGATAAATAGAAATTGAAACCCATTTATGTACTTGGTCTTTAACCCTTTACCACAAAATCCTGAGTTTTAACAATCCCTAAGAAAAAAGCCTTTCGAAAACATTGTGGGAAAAGAAGAAAATGCAGGTTACTAGCATTTTCTGTATTCCCCACAATGTTTTCTAAAGCCTTCTATTCCAAGGTCCCACAATGTTTTCTAAAGCCTTCTGTTCCAAGGTCCCATTATAACACAAGATTGTGTGGAAAAGCACACAATCCCAAGTTTTACCAACCCCAAAGAAAAAGCCTTTTGGAAACATTGTGGGAAAAGAAGAAAAGGATTGTTACCAGCATTTTTCTCCTCTTCCCACAATGTTTTTAAAGCCTTCTATTTCAGGGTCCCTTTATAATTCGCCGAACCTCCGTAGCTCAGTCAGTAGCGTACAGCACTTGAGAACAGGAGGTCACTGGTTCGATCCCAGGCTCAGCCAATTTCCTTCCGATGATTGATGATAGTCATTGCGACAGGATTCATTCCTCTCTCACCACTGACCATTGTTTCAATGATGGTTATGTGGGAAAGCAGCCAGTGGCTTGGAAAGAATATTGTGCGTAGTACTGGTGCAAGAAACTCCAGGACAGCATGGATAGGTGCACTGGCCACTGTGATATAACTGAAATAATGTTGGAAATGGTGTTAAAACCATACAGTCAATTAATCAACCTTTATAATTCAGGATTTTGTGGTAAAGGGGTAATCCAATTGAAAGGAGTATGTTCTGTCTTGAAGTTCAGGAATTGTTAACAAGTTATAAGAAGAAGTTGCTTTTCCACAACTTGAAATGTTTGTCAACAAATTCGTTAAAAAAAGAATCCTTATACTTTATGACTCTGGGAAGGATGAAAAAAGACAGATAAATTTGTCAACAAAACATCAGTAGTAGGGCATTGTACATCAATTTACTTCACTTTGTTCACCATGTTTAATAATGTTTCCACCATGCTGTGATAAAATCATCAATCCTATCTTTAATGCAATCTTTTATAATCTATCCAACACCTGAACGTCAAAGCATTTGTAATTAACAAATACACAAGATTGTTAGTACCTGGGAGAGAGAGCAGTTCTATCAAGTCCTGACATGAAAGGATAGATATTTTCACACACAATAAACTAATCTACTTTTGTGGAAAACTGTGATAATTTGGTCCAATGGGATCAAGAAATACCTTTCTATCTGCTACATCAACAAAAAATTGAGGGTCATTCAAAATGTTATATAATGCTTTTGAAAGAAAATGTCAAACATTCTTTTGGGTGTTAATCACAATTGATGTTGACAAAAATTGCATCAGTACAGCTTTAGATGGAACCCTCTTGAAAACAGTAATATATACTGGGTACCTAATGGTTGCTGATCACTTTTGTTGAGTAATTTGATGTGGGAAGGCTGTTGAATGTAGATGGCATATTTGCCAAGAGAGGATGACACTTGCAAAGGTACTTAACCACTGTTGCAGCTCATTGTTTACTTAACTCTTTACCAAACAATAAAATTTTGGACTTTTCCAAATTCAAAGCATTTTCAGAAGACAAATGTGACTCAAAAACTGAACTTTGTTTTGGAAAGGGTAGAACACATTGTGGGAAAAGGAGAGGAAAAAATGCTGGTTACCAGCATTTTCTTCTTTTCCCACAATGTTTTCAAAAGGCTTCTTTCTCAGGGTCATTAAAAGTCAGGATTGTGTGGTAAGGGGTCCATTTTGTTAGTCATTCAGCTTTTTTTTCTTGCCTCTGATATTACTTGGAAAAGGACAGGTTGAAAATAGGTATGCAATTTTCATACTTTTTTTTTTGTTTTAGAATTTAAAAAATAGAAAAAAAAAAAAAAAAAGGTGTGTCATGGTCACATTATAAAGAAATACATAAAATTCTGCACATGGTTTAATTTCAGATTTGAATATTCTGTATGAGTAATTCCTTTTGTTAAATCTTGGAAATGTCTAGTATACTTTCCAATTTTGTAGTAATTTTGTAATTTAAATTTCATCTCCAACAAATCTCTTCAAGATTTTTATTCAATTAAAATGAACTACTGTTTTTGATTGCTTTGCTTACTGAGCTTTTCCTAATTACACCTGTCTTCTAATTTCAATCTGAAAAAAAAAAAAAAGTGGCTTGAAATAGGAAGTAGATTTTTTTTTCAATATTTAATTGTCATAATTTGTACGTGGATCAGACAATAAGGCTTATAATGCCACAGGCATCTTGTGACTTAATATTGTATGTGTAATGATCATGTTTTATATTGTGATACTGACTTTGCTTGAAGGGCAATTTATTGGGATTGGACCAATTTTATGGGTGTTAGTCAATGGGCAACAAATGGCAAATTATCTTTGATAACACTGATTTTTTTTCCAGATAAAAACATGAAGACTCACCAAACTGATAACTTGACAATTTCTGCAGTGTTTTAACTCTTCACTAAATGACAAAATTTTAGAACAGAACACACAAATTATTGATGTATACAATTGTACTCCACTGGTCCAAATTGAAAGCATTTGCAGACAACAGATTAAATGTAGCTTAATTCTGATGATTTCTGTCTTTGATAGGATAGGATAGAAAACAATGTTTGAAAATGCTTGTTACCAGCATTTTCCCACAATGTTTTCAAAAGCTATTTTTTTTCTCATGGTCGTTTCAATTCAGGATTTTGTCGTAAAGGATTAACAAACCTGAAGAAAAAAGCTTTTGAAAATGAGAAGTATGTGCTCTCTGATCTTTGATCTGTACTGTCTACTTTGCAATTAGAAATTTTGGACAATAGCAACCTTCAAATTGCATTTATAAAGGTAGGGTATTATGTCTTGAATGAAAATGTCCATTGGGTTATGAAAATGTCCATTGGGTTATTTTGGTATTCTATGGGTTAAAACTTTTACCAGATGAAAAAAATTTTAGACTGCATTTGCAGACGACAAATTAAATGTGGCTCAAATGATTGGAATTGTTTCTGAAAGGTAAGAAAACATCGTGGGAAAAGGAGAAAATTCTTGTTACCAGCATTTTCCAACAATGTTTTCGAAAGCATAATTTCCCAGGGACGTTAAAACTCGGCACTGTGTAGTAATGAGTTAAGAATTGCTCAAATTTTAAAAAACTTAATAAGTTCAAGGATTTAGAATCTGAGACTGAGATTGTTTATATGATTTTTGACATTAGCCTAAGGTCCTTTATGTTCGCCTAGTCCACAAGGAAATGTATCTTAACCCTTTACCAAACAATCCCGGGTTTCACGACCCTGGGAAAGATATTTCTTTACTCTTTACCACACGACAAATTTTAGACTGGTCCAAATTGAAAGCATTTGCAGACGACAAACTAGAACAGTGCCTCAAATGACTGAATTTGTTTTTGAAAGGTTAGAAAACATTGTGGGAGAAGGAGAAAATGCTGGTTACCAGCATTTTCTCCTTTTCACACAATTTTTTCAAAAGGCTTATTCTTTAGGGTCGTTAAAAACCTGGGATTGTTTGGTAAAGGGTTAATACATGTATATCAGACACAGTAGATCCAAGATCAGACAGCTGATTGTGTCTGCAGCCTGATCTTGGATCTATTTTGTCAGCAAAAGTACCCAATGATGCCCATTGCAACCCTTTGCTAGAGTTTACCTTTGTGATGCTAAAGAAATGAAGTTGAAGTTTTAGGTCAGCACTTAACTCTTTACCGGACGACAAAATTTTAAACGGGTTCAAGTTGAAAGCATTCGCAGACGACAAAATAAACGTGACCTGAAAATTGGAATTTCATTTGGGAAGGATACAAAATGTCGTGGAAAAAAGGAGAAAACGCTGGCAACAAGCATTTTCTCCTTTTACTACAGTGTTTTCAAAAGGCTTCGTTCTCAGGGTCGTAAAAACTCAGGATTATGTGGTAAAGGGTTAAATGTCTACTATATTGTAATTTCAAAGCTGTTTTTGTCACAATGAAGAACAAAGAAGCAGACAGTGTAGATCCAATATCAGACAGCACATTATATGCAGCCTGATCTTGATCTTTACTGTTGGCACTAGCATCCGGATCTAAGGTAAGGGTTAAGGATACACCAGTGTCCTTCCCTTTCTGATTTGACAATTAGCACATTGCCCCTTTTCACTGTTTGTCCTGTGTAATGAAAACCCTTCAGGGGCCAGGATTTTTTATTGCCATAGAGTCCTAAGTGGCCAGCTTTTAACATGACATTTAATGGGTTTTAGCCTAAGTAGAGGAATGTTTATAGGAATAATTGGCTATTGAGTAATATTGGGTCCATTTACTCTTGCGTCCATTTACCTGTGATCCCCTGCTTTTCTGTTTGTTTTGAGGGTGGATTATGGTAACTCTGTTGGGGGTCAGACTAAAATGCACAGGTAATTGCTTCATTTCATTCTGCTTCTCTTTTTTTTTAAAGAATTGTGTAAATGTTTGATATGTAAATGTTTGAACCCTACAAGGTTTTAAGAAGTCCAATGACTCATATTTTAGGTCCTGAAATGAATAATGCAAGTTGTGATATATGGAGACTGGAAGATTATGATGTCTGGACAAAATTTTAACAATGTTCAGTATGCTATATTTTGAATGAATTAGCAATGCTAAAATAAATTTACAGAGGACCACTTGAAAATTTTTTGGAAATCATAGTGCGTTCAAGTTTGATGCATAAATCCTCAGAAAGTGATTGTGAGCAATGGCTTTCTTTGCCTCCCTATTTTAACCAATCAAGTTGTGATATATATAGACTGGAAGATTATGATGTCTGTACAAAATTTAATAATATTCAGTATGTTATATTTGGAATGAATTTGCCATGCTGAAATAAATTTGCAGAGTACCACCTCAAAAATATCCTTGGAATTGTTTTTTTTTTTGATATCACAGTGCACTCAAGTTTGATGCATAAATCCCGAGAAAGTGATTGTGAGCAATGGCTCTCTTTGCCTCTCTATTTTAACTCTATACCACACAATCCCGAGTTGTAAAGAGCCTGAAGAAGGAGGCTTGTGAAAACATTGTGGAAAGAGGAGAAAATGCTGGTAACTAGCATTTTCTTATTTTCTGACAATGTTTTCTACCCTATCATTTTATCAAGTGCTATCGATAATGGACAAATGTCTTAAGTTTTCTCTTTCTGGGTCTAAATTTCTGGTAAATCCTTTACCACAAAATCCCCAGTTTTAACGACCTTGAATAAAAATGCTTTTGAAAACATTGTGGGTAAAGGGTCAATACCTGTTGAATTATTGATTAACTGCCAACATGAAATGCATACTGAAGGTGTTATAACTGAGAAAAGAAATTTTGTCATATTCTTCAGATATTGGCAGACCAATTAAGATACACAAATTGTGATAGACTTTGGGGCCAGACTTAAGAAACATAGTTTGAATTGTTGCCAATCATCACCCAGTTACTGTCTCATTTAACTATTTTCCACACAATCCCAACTTTTAACGACCCTGTGAAAGAAGTCCTTTGAAAACCTTGTGGGAGAAGGAGAAAATGCTGGTAACCAGCATTTTCTCCTCTTCCCACAATGTTTTTTATCCAAAACGATTTTCAGTTACATTTATTTTGTCATCAGCAAATACTTTCAATTTGGACCAGTCTAACTTTTTGTTGTTTGGACAAAATTGTAGGCTTGTCCAAATTGAAAGCATTTGCAGACAACAAATCAGATGTTACTGAAGACACAAAATTTGTCTTTCAAAGGGTAGAAAACATTGTGGGAAAAGAAGAAAACGCTGGTTACCAGCATTTTCTTCTTTTCCAACAATGTTTTTAGAAGGCACCATCCCCAGGGTTGTTAAAACACGGGATTGTGTGGTAAAAAGTTAAAAATTATGATTGTAGTCTGTTGGTCTTCATGCCCATCTTTTGATTTCTGACTTTGGTTCACCAATAACTGAGATATTTCTTGTTAGATACAATATTCAGGCAGAAGGAGTCTTGCTATTGCTATTGGTGGCCTGTTGTCCTGAAAGTAGCTCACAGTTTTATTCACATTTAGCATTGTACCAAACACAAGATTTTGACATTGCTCCAGAAAGGTTCTTGCTGTAGAGCCAAAGAAATTTTAAGAATTATGAAGCAGTCTTTCTTGGGCTGTGTTCATAGAATCTGTAAACTGGAAATATTCTAAAGTCCAAGACCTGCCATCTGATTGGTCGAGACATTGTCTTAACCAATTAAATGGCTTGTCTTTTATCAGGGATTTGAGTTTAATCACAGACCATTAACTAGTGAAGAATGGTTTGAGGTCTGTTTGACAAAAAAATAGTTTGAAACAAGACATATAATATAATGCACATACAATTTAAAAACAAATAAATGGGACCTGATACAGGTGCTGATTTTGACCTGGTTTGATAAGGACCAAATTTGTCAATTTTATTGGGTTCTGAAGCAGGTGTTAATTGTACTTGAGTCTGTCAGGGCAGCTTCCACTCTTTGATATATGACAGTTTCTAAAGCTGGGGTAACTTGGCAACCCAGGATCATGGATCTTTTAGTAGCTTTTGTTTTATTGTAACCACAGTAAATCCATAGCATAGTGCAGCTGTATTCATGTCATAGTGACAATTTACTGAGATAAACCTTTGAAACGGATACATTTTGATACATACATTGTAACTATATTCGGAAAAAGAAGAAGTAAGTTTATATTTAACCCTTTACCACACAATCCCAATTTTTTACGAAGAGGCCTTTTGAAAACATTGTGGAAAAAGGAGAAAATGCTGGTAATCAGCCAGTTTCTCCTTTTCCCACAATATTTTCTACTCTTTCAAAATCAGATTTAAATTTTTATCATTCACATTTATTTTGTCGTCTGCAAAAGCTTTCAATTTGGACTGGTCTAATATTTGTCGTTTAGTAAAGAGTTAACTCTGATAGTTTGCTTGGAGCAAAGTTACCTCATTTTGCAGATGCATGTAGATTTAGAACAAAATATGAAAGATTTCTCAAAGTGATTTGAATGTTTACTATGCTATATTTTGTGGTTTAAAGATATTTTTGCTAAAGAGACTCCATAATTCGTTTCGTAGTACTTGCAGTCTGATAGCTATGTCAATAATTTTAATACTGATAGGTTTTGAAAGCTAATTTAAATAATGTGAAAATACTAATTTTGGCAACTTGGAAATAAATATGGCTTGACAACTTTTCTTTGCAGCACTTCTTGCCAATGAGTAATTTTCAGATTTGTTTTATGAGATCATAGTTTTCCTTTTCAAATGATTATGGATAATTTTTACAAAGCCTTTTTTAAAGGGGAAAAATGTTGATTAGACCACCCTGTCATAAAAAACATGTAAAAAGCAATTTTTTTTTTTGGTGGTAATTTTTCAGATGTTTTATGCCTTTAACCCTTTACTACACAACCCCGAGTTTTAGCAACCTTGAGCAAGATAGCTTTAGGAAAATTGAAAACATTGTGTGAAAAGGAGAAAATGGTGGTAACCAGGATTTTCTTCTTTTCCCACAATGTTTTCTACTCTATTTTAGATAGATTTCATGCACTGAGTTTCATTTAATTTGTCGTCTACAAATGCTTTCAGTTTGGACCAGTCTGAAATTTGCCGTTTGGTAAAGAGTTGAGCTAGAATTATATTAGTTATCATTATAGTTTACCAGGATATTTCAAAGTTGTCTGTGGCAAACTTGTTTCAGGAGGTAAAAAGTTAACTCTTTGGCAGAAAATAGAACATTAGACTTGTCCAAATACAAAGCATTTGCAGATAAAATATTAAATATGACCCCAACAATAGGATTTTTCACTACAAGTGTAAAAACCACTATGGAAAAAGGAGGAAATATTTGTTACAAGAATCTTTCATTGAAACACAGGATTATGTAGTAAAAGTTTAAGAAAAAACAACATTTGTGTCATAGCTGTATGCAAATTTATGTAATTAATATTTTTTCTCTTCTTTACATTTTTGCAGATATTGCCAGTATCTGACGAAAACGGGGAGAAGTTTATCTGCCCAGTGTGTAACTGTTCGTTGCTGACCCTGCATGATCTCACAGTCCACATTCGGTCCCATAACACCCCAGCCTCTGGTACCCAGTCCAATACCTGCAAAATTTGTGCCAAAGTTCTCAGTTCTCAGAGCTCGTTGGATAGACACATGCTTGTACATTCAGGTGAGAAAGATTAACCCTTAACCCTTGCGCTGCTAAGCACAACTCGTGGACCTTTTGCGGACAGTGTAGATCAAGATCAGACTGCACAGAATGGACAGTCTGATCTTGGATCTACACTGCTCCGATACAGGATACTCCCCAACCCACATAACTTTGAAATACCAACATGTTGGTTTTCACCGTCGGCTTGAAAGTTTCATTTAACCCTTTCCCAAACGACAAATTTTGGACTGGTCCAAATTGAAAGAGTTTGCAGACAACAATTTTAAATTTGATGAAAATGGCAGAAAGGTCTCAAAAAGGGTAGAAAACACTGTGGGAAAAGGAGAAATTGCTCGTTATGAGCAATTTTTCCTTTTCCCACAGTGTTTTCAAAAGAATTGTACTGCAGACACGTGAAAACCAAGGCTTGTTTGGGAAAGGGTTAAGTTATGTAGCAGGATAAGGGGTAAAGTGCGAATAAACCTATTGGACATTTTCATCCTAGAAATACAGGCTAAAATAATTGCTATTTCATGGTTGCTTTTATCTGTGGTGTTTCAGGAAAGCAGACAGTGTAGGTAAAGATAGGCTGCTGCAACGTTTTGTGCAGCCTGATCTTGATCTACATTGGCTGTAAAGGCAGCTATAGTTGTGAAAGGTGCTTCAAGGGTTAATTTATTGGCAATGTATGCATATCTTCAAGTTTGAAGTTGTTAACTGAGTTAACAATAGAAAAAGGCATTGTTTTGTACTAAGAACCTGTTTGTTACTCATAAAGATTTTTTCAAAAATCATCTTACAGTCATGTTTATTTCTATTCTTTAATTTTTCTTTTGGTGAATATTACCCCCTTTTATGCTAAGGAAAACATTGATGATAAGGTGCTTTTTGAATTTGCAGATAGTGTAGATCAAGATTGGTCTGAAAGCACAGCAGATCTACTTTTGTTAAAAGAACTCTATAATTTCCACTAGTGGGTTTTGTCCAAAGATGTACTTCATAATTATTAAACCCTTCATCCCACAATCCCAAGTTTTAACAACTTGGAGAAAGAGGCCATTTGAAAAACATTATGAGAAATGAAGAAAATGCTAGTAAAAAGCATTTTCTTCTTTTTCCTACTTTATTTTTTTCCATTTTCAAACACAACTTTCATCATGTTTCAATTGTTGTTGGCAAATGCTTTCAGTTTGGACAAGGCTGAAATTTTGTCGTCTGGCAACAGGTAATGTGTGATCTATTAACCCTTTATCACACACTTCTGACATTTAATGACCCCAAGGAAGACAACTTTCAAAAACATTGTGGGAAAAGAAGAAAAGGCTGGTGACCAGCGTTTTCCTCTTTTTGCGCAATGTTTTCTCCACTATCAAAAGCATATCCAAGCATTTGAGGCACATTTACTCTGTTGTGTGCAAGTGCTATCAATTTGGACCTGTCTGAAATTTTGTCATTTGGTAAAGATTTGAAGAAAGAATGAACCTGCAAAACATGTTTTTTTTTTTCATATCCTAATACAGGAGAAAGACCATTTGTCTGTAAAGTATGTAATATGTCTTTTACAACCAATGGCAACATGCATAGACATGCACGCATTCACACCAAAGAAGAAAATATGAACGCCCTTGGTAACAGCCCAGCTAACAAATTCCAAGTGCGGAGAAATAAAACAGCATGGCGTCAACGTCTTGGTCAATACCTGACCCAGAATAACAGTCCTGTTGCTGACCATATAAAACCCTTATCATCTCAGGAATTACTTCAAACATTACCCAATCACTCTCAACGATCTTTGTTTGGACGTCCCACAGAGAATCTCCCATCTATGGTGCCAAATTTAAAGCGACAGTATAGCAATGGGCCTGATTCAAGTCCTGATTGGTCAATTCCATTTAAACGACAATCATTAGAAAACAACAATGATATATATAAGACGTATAACTACACTCTAGATACAAGTAAAGAGGAACAACCTGAACAGATTAAACAAGAAGTGGTGAGTCATGGATGTGTTTTATTGCTGATTTTGTAAAGTTCTTTAACCCTTTATCATGCAATTTTGACTGTTAATGGCCTTGTGGAAGAAGCCTCTTGAAGACATTTTAGGAAAAGAAGAAAATGCAGGTAACCAGCATTTTCCTCTTTTCCGACAATGTTTTCTACCCTGCCCAAAACAAATTTCAACTCTTTATCACATTTATTTCATCATTTGCAAATGCTTTCAGTTTGGACCAGTCTAAAATTTTATAGTTTGGTAAAGAGTTAACTTTATCATACGACAAAATTTTGCACTCAACCAAATTGGAAACATTTGCAGACGACAAATTTGAGATAGCTCAAATGGTGATTTCTATCTTTGATAGGGTAAAAACGATGTGGGAAAGGAGAAAATACTGGTTACCAGAATTTTCTCCTTTTCCCTCAATGTTTTCTATCCTATCAGAGAACTTAAGCTCATTTATATTAATTTTGAATTTGTTGTCTGTTGATGTCTTAAATATGAGAGGGTCTAAAATTTTTCGTCTGGATAATTCTACATGTATTGCTCAAACAGTAAAAAGAGCCCAGATATTACAGTTTCAAGGCTTTTTTAGTCAGTGTATCATTCACCTGAGATTGTAGATCCATGATCAGACTTGCTGTTCCATACAATCTTATCTTGGTCTATCATATCAACAGCATTAACTGTAATATGAATCATTGATGAAATCAGATGCATGACTTTCCTCTCAACACAGGCAAAGGGAAGCAACTTCTACAAGTTCATGATCCCAAACACTTAACTCTTTACCATACAAGAAATTTTTTGACTGAACAAAATTTAGATAAAAAATTAAATGTTGCTAAAATGAGGATTTCTGTCTTTGATAGGATAGAAAACATTGTGGGAAAAGGAGAAAATGCTGGTTTCCACCAGCATTTTCTCCTTTTCCCACAATGTTCTCAAAAGCCTTCTTTTGCAGGGTTGTTAAAACTGTGGATTTCGTGGCAAAGAGCAGTGTTGTGCCTAGGCCAAAATTTTTGGGGGACACAGGTGTCCCCCTACCGTGATTTCAAGGGGACACTAGAAAAATCTAGGGGACACACTAAATATAACTAGTTTTTCATCCGTCCTCTGCGATTCAATTTCATCTGCAATTTTTCTATTTTTAACACTTCCTGACATAAAGTCGGTCAGCCGCATCTGGCGTTTCTATTGTTTCATTGACAACAGTAAGACTGGTTTAAATATCGGATATCTGTTAAGCGACTTTATCACAGTAAATTCCTCGGTCACAGTCTACGTTGTGCAGGTGCCCATTGTAATTAACGCAATGTACGTAAATACCGAAAAGGACTCCAGATAGGGAAAATCTGGCGGATTTTCGTGAGCGCGCCCGACATCCCGCAATGGCTTAGATTTTAAGGGACATTGGTAAAAAAATTGCGGGAATCCCGCAATCCCGCGGCCTAGGCACAACACTGCAAGAGTATACTCTTTACCACATGAAAACATTTCAGAGTGGTCTGACTTGAAAGCATATGCAAACGACAAATGATATGTAGCTCAAATGATTGAATTTGTTTCTGAAGGGTTAGATAAGATTGTGGTAAAAGGAGAAAATGCTGGAAAACGCTGAGTACCAGCATTTTCTCCTTTTCCCATAATATTTTCAAAAGTCTAATTTCCCTGGGTTGTTAAAACTTGGAATTGTTTGGTATTAGAGCATACCAAATGAATGATCTAAAGATATGAGTCTGAATTGTGTGGTCCCAGCCTCCACATTTTGGGGATCCTTAGGGATTTTCTTGGTGTGATCCTCACTTCCAGTTATGTCATAGTGGCCATGTACAAGACACTGTAGAGTCCCAGCTTATTGGTGAAAACTTTAAAAGAATTGGGAATTTTACTTACGAATAGTTTTACACGATGACATGTAAAAGCATTATGGCAAAAAGAGAAATACCTCCTTACAAGCAATTTCTCCTTTTTCCACAACATTTACAAAGGTGGCTTGGAGATATACTGTAAACCAGGAAATCATTTTGCGCTTTTTATGTTAGCGAGATTCGCGACAGGGTATGTGACGCG
Source organism: Tridacna gigas (assembly GCA_945859785.2). Classification (NCBI taxonomy): domain Eukaryota; kingdom Metazoa; phylum Mollusca; class Bivalvia; order Cardiida; family Cardiidae; genus Tridacna; species Tridacna gigas. Next base: position 54,179,795 of record OX244034.2, read on the forward strand.
AACATAATCTGCCGCGAATCAGCCAGAATTCATGAAGTCGCGAACATAAGTCGCTGTTCAAGGTGTTTACTTATAGTTCGGGGTATATTGTTTATTTACGCCATTACCGATTTAACAAGGGAAACAACTGTGTTCTATTCTATGGTGGTAGTGAACAGTTTAGGTTTATTTTTTATATTTACATACATGCATTCAAGAAATAATATTGTTACTACAAAATGAACAAGTGAAATATCTTGTCAATATGCAAACTGTCTGTTATTTAATTAAATGATTGTCTATCAAACCACCAAAGTTGTGTTCATTGTGAATTACTTTTCTAATATTCCCGAACGATACCAGCCAGATTTGATTACGTCAGTTTGATTTTTAATCTTTTCAAAGGCCCGGATCATCCATTGTGTGTGAATGGGCTGAACTGTTGATAGCTTTAAGTCAATATCAAGTTTTTCAACAGAGCCTTTTAAGAGTTAGAAATCTACTTATGGACATTTTGATAAAGATATACCAACTTACACACGTTGCACACATACTATTATAATACGATCTCGGCTGAATGAACAATTCTGACTTAAAACTGTTCACTCATACATTTGAATCGAAATAGATAAGTAGATGTCACCTGTAATGCCGAGTCATGAAGAAAGGTCAGTGTACAGTATTTATGATTTTGTTCTAAGCGAGAAATGTTTCGCTAATTTCGTGACCCCCTCGTGATCGCTAAGTTAAATTGTCGCGAATAAGCCTGTGAGGAAAAAAACGCGGACATTTCTTGTCGTGAACATTTCCCGGTTTACAGTAATATCAAGCTGTACAAATCATTTAAATCTTATTTCTACACATTCCAGAGTTTTAAAGACCCTGCAAAAGAAGGCTTTTGAAAACATTGTGGGAAAAGGAGAAAATGCTGGTAACCAGCAATTTTCTCCTTTTCCGACAATGTTTTCTACCCTATCAAAGACAGAAATAATAATTTGAGCTTCATTCAATTTGTCGTCTGAAAATGCTTTCAGTTTGGACCAGCCTAAAATGTTGTTGTTTGTGTAAAGAGTTAAAGTCAAAATGGACATACCATCAGTTTTCTTTTTACGATATTTCAGCCAGAAGAAACAGAAAGTAAGACAGATAAAGAAGTTCTTCATTGTCCAGTTTGTTCCAAAACATTCCTATGTAAAAATGGCCTAGAGAATCACCTAGAAACTCATCCAGATTTTGTCTGTCATTGTAGCACATGTAATCTCACATTTGAAAACCCAAGAAAACTTCGAGTTCATCGATTAATTATTCACTCAGATGTCAGCAAGGAAGATTCGTCGAAAGGTGACAGTGAGAATGATAGTGATGTTGAAATTGGTTTTCATGATCTCAGTTTTGTGGATTTTTCTGTAGACAAATTTCCTCTGATTGCTAAGCATTATTTTGAGGAAAATGTTCGTATACCAAGCAGTGTATATCTGAACTTTACTTGTAAGAAATGCTCAAAAGCATTCCCATGTGAAACAAGCCTCTGTCTTCATTCTTTCTCTCATACCAAGGATAAATCAACCCAGTGTCCTATCTGTGAGTCCGACTATACATCCAGTGCAGAGCTGCATACCCATATGCTCAAACATTTGGCTGACAGGGCTTTCGAAGAAATCCGTCCATCCAGTAAAAACGAGAAAGGAGATGATGATGTAATGCCTGACAGTCTCCTGAAACATGACTTTCTCGCAATGTTTGGGCTGAAAGAGGAAGAACAGAGATCTGACGTTAAACCTGTTACTCAACCAAAGAGAGAGCAATCAAAATCCAGTAAATCATCTGAAAAGAAAATAAACAATGAGTATTTCACAAAGTTAGGACAGATATTCGATGCTGGTCTGCCACCATTGTTTAGTCAGCTGCCTTTTTTCCCACCAGGTTATCAACCCACATTAGATGACTTTCATAAGATGCTCCAGATAGCCACCAACATGACATCCCTACCAAGTATGGGACCTGGGTTGTTGATGAAGGGTTTACCAGGTTCTAGTGGCCCCTCCCCGTCAAAATTACCTTCTGAATCTAAATCTCTTCATGATGACCCGCCTAAAACATTGCCTCTTCCTGCTCACTCCAAAAGTGGAAAGAGGGGAAGTTTGTTATCTTCACCCAAACTGGATGATCGACAATCTCTCAGTGGACCTGAGAAAGAGATCAACGACATCAAATTGCATAACAGTAACCCCTGGCCTTGTAGATACTGTGATAGCTCTTTCACCAGCTATAAATCTTTAGAAGGTATGCACATAATTATTGCATTTTCAGACCTAACCCATTACCACACAAATATAGAGCTTTTATGCTCTCATTAGTTGATAACTTTTGAAAGTAATGAGAAAAAAGGAGCAGTTACGTAACCCTTTGCCAAGCAATTCCAAGTTTTAATGAGCCTGAGGAAGAAGGATTTTGAAAACATTGTGGCAACCTGCATTTTGTTCTTTTCCCACACTGTTTTCTACCCTTGAAAGAAAAATTTCATGTTTTGAGGGACATTTGATTTGTCATCTGCAGATGCTGACAAGTATAAAATTTTGTCAACTGGTAAAGACGTAAAAAGTGCAATTGTTCCTTTGGCCACAACATTTTCTTTTTCTTTCATAAAATTAATGTCATTTTATTTTCTGTCAGATATGTCTTCTGTGTGTCAAATTTTGTCAGTCTCAGAGAATATTGAATTTCTTAGTGATTCTTATGGTACAAGTCTGTTGGTACACTTGAGATTCGATCCAGTTAGCCCTTTAAATGCTTTGTAAACACAAAGGACATTAGATTTCATAGCCTGGGAAAATGACCCAAATAATTGCAGTTTCAAGGCTTATTATTGTGTGAATATTTCAGTATCGGTGTATATGAAAGATCAGAATGCACCTTCTGTGCAGTCTGATCTCTGATCAACACTGTTGGCAAAGTAAAGCCAACCAAGTTGTGTCTAGCAGTCTAACGGTTAAAAACACGCTAAATGGCCTTTTACTTTGATGCCCCTTACGCAGATTATCCGTTATAATATTGAGAATTTTTGCACATTGAAACCTGCAGACAACCCTTCATGTCTAGCACCAGACAAATTTTCGAAACATTGTGATCAAAGGAGAAAATGCTTTTGATGAGCAATTTCTCCTCTGACCACAATATATTCTAATGAATTCATGAGTTAGACATTGTCTTGTGTTTATTACCTTTATTTAACCCTTTACCACACAATCACAAGTTTTCACAACCCTGAGGACAAGGTCTTTTGAAAACATTGTTGGAAAAGGAGAAAATGCTGGTAACCAGCATTTTCCCCTTTTCGCACCATGTTTTCTTCCCTGTCAAAAAGCATAAGTTCATTTGTACCAGCCTCAAATTTGTTGTCTGCAGATGCTTTCAATTTGGAAAGGTCTAAAATTTGTTGTTTTGGAAAGGGCTAATTGAATGTTTCGAGTCTTTGGCTGGAAACTTGTACTAGGTTCTAATGTTTGAATACTTCAGCAATTGTAAGGTGTATTTACAAATTTTACCTATTGCAGTCCAGAGAGAAAAGAGAGTAAGTTTCACCAAAAAATCTGTTCTCCATAACAAAAATTAGAAAAGAAAGTATGGCTGAGAATAGCACTTTGCCAGTCAATTTTGTAGTTAAGTGACCTTGAAGAAAGAATCCTTTTTGAAAACAATTTTGAAAAGGAGAAAATGCTGATAACCACAATGTTTTCAAAAGGCTTCTTTCTCAGGGTTTGTTTCAAAGTCAGGATCGGGAGGTAAGGGGTTAATACAATTTAACACGGGCACCAGCAGACAACTTTTTCCTTTTTCAGGAAACCATTTTAGAATGTACATGTACATGTAATCGTACATTCTAGAGAAATGTATGCTTTTGCCACTATTTTCCTACATGCATTTCTGTATTAACCCTTTACCAGATGACAAAATTTTAGCCTTGTCCAAATTGAAAGTATCTGCAGACGACAATTTCAATGTGGCTCACATGATACAATTTTTCTTTGATAGGGTAGAAAATGTTGTGGGAAAAGGAGAAAATGCTGGTTACCAGCATTTTCTCCTTTTCCCACAATGTTTTCACAATGTTTTCAAAAGGCTTCTTTCCCAGGGTAGTTAAAACGCGGCATTGTGCGGTAAAGGATTAAATATATAATTTTCTAGAAAATGTCTCCTTTGGCCGCTATTTCCCCACATGTATTTCCGTGTTAAATATCTAAAACAGTGTTCACAGTGGAAGAAGATTGTACTGTATGCTTATTTTGAGCACTATCTCCTATTATGAATGTGTTTTAAAAGTCATCTGTCTAGATTTATCTGTTTAACCCTTTACCACACAATCCCGGGTTTTAACAACCCTGAGGATGAAGCCTTTTGAAGACATTGTGGGAAAAGGAGAAAATGCTGGTAACCAGCATTTTCTCCTTTTCCCACAATGTTTTCTACTCTATGAAGGAAATATCATATTATTTAAGCCACATTGACATTGCTTCTGCAAATGCTTTCCATGTGGAGGAGTTCAACAATTTTTATGTAGTAAAGGGTTAAGAGATTCAGGAAAGCAAGCTTTATCATATTGTTGTCCCAGTATTTATTTAAAAAACATAATTTGTAACATTCTTATTTTGAAAAACCATATAAAATTGTAAGCTCCCATCCTTTTATTGTAATAAAAGTGCTAAATAAACTTGACAGACAATTTCAATCTAGAAATAAGAAACCAAAAAAGAATGCAGTTTCAAGGTTACCTTTGTCAAGAAGTTGGCTCAGCTAAGGAGACAGTGTAGTTAAAAAAGAAAAACATACTGCATGTTTTGTACAGTCTGATCATGATCTACACTGGCTGCAAAAGCTTTAAGGGTTAAGCAATGATTGTTATGGAGGACAGAATAGCTGGTTTTGTATGGAATGTCATTCTTGACTTGCAGTATCTGTTTTTAACTCTTTACCAAACGACAACATTTTGGATGTATTCAAATTGAAAGCAATTATTGCAGACGGCAAAATGAATGTGACTCAAAAACTGAAATTTGTTTTGGAAAAGGTAGAAAACATTGTGGGAAAAGGAGAAAATGCTGGTTACCAGCATTTTCTCCTTTTCCCATAATGTTTTCAAAAGGCTTCTTCCCCAGGGTCGTTAAAACTCGGGATTGTGTGGTAAAGAGTTAAGTATATATACATAGTGCATCATTCACTGTGGAATGAATGGCTGATATTGTTATAATGTGTATAGCATTCTGAACTCTGTTGAAATGTCTTGTATCCAGTGAAGATTCTATTAACTCTACCAGACAACAAAATTTTAGCCTTCTCCAAATTGGAAGCATTTACAGACGACAAATTTAATGTTACTCAAAACAAAAAATTTATCTTTCATTTGGTAGAAAACATTGTGGGAAAAGGAGAAAATGTTAGTTACCAGTATTTTCTACTTTTCGCACAATGTTTTCTAAAGCCTTCTTCACAGGTTGTTAAAAGTCTGCATTGTGTGGTAAAGGGGTAACACTGTACCATACAATCCAATGTTTTAATGACCACAAGGAAAAAGGCTTTTGAAAAACATTGTGGGAAAACAAGAAAACCATTTTCTTGTTTTTTCCACAAATTGCTTTCAACCCTTTCAGAGAATTACTCTGTATTTTAGCCATACTCAATTTGTCACCTTCACATTAAGGATTTCATTTTTTGATGTGCCTTAAACTTATATTGTTGTGTAGGAAAGACCACAAAGTTTTAAATTTTTCTTTATCAGTTGATAGCATTTAATTCTTTACCAAATGACACAATTTTACACTGGTCCAAATGAAAGCATTTGCAGATGACAAATTGAATATACATCAAAAGATTTGATTTATATCTTAACCCTTTACCACACAATCCTGGGTTTTCACGACCCTGAGAAAGAACCTTTCTGAAAATGTCGTTGGAAAAGGAGAAAATACTGGTAACCAGGATGGAATTTGTCTTTGAAAGATAGAAAATATGAAGGGAAAATAGAAAGTGTTGGTTACAAGCCGTTCTTAATTTCCAACAATATTGTTTGAATGTCTTCTGTAGGGTTGATTAAAACTGGGATTGTTCGATAAAAGTATTGGGAGCATAAATTAGTAAATAAGTCCTCAACAGATTCAGTCCCAAAATTTGCATAAACAGCTATTTGCATGGATATCATGTTCTTAAATTTTTGAAAATAGATCCTGGCCGTCTTGCTTAGAATTCTTTTGGAACAAACAGCATGTGATTGATTGTTTCTTTTTGTATTTTATTTCAAGGCATGAGCCTGAGTTTGTGATCCATAAATTTGACGCTTTGTTACACAAGCATGTACTGTTAACCCTTTCCCAAACAAGCCCTGGTTTTCACAATGTCTGCCGTACAAGTCTTTTGAAAACACTGTGGGAAAAGGAGAAATTTCTCGTAATGAGCAATTTCTCCTTTTCCCACAGTATTTTCTACCCTTTTGGAGAACTTTCTGTCATTTTCATCAAATTTAGAATTGTCGTCTGCAAACTCTTTCAATTTGGACTAGTCTAAATTTTATCTTTTTGGAAAGGGTTTAACTTTTACCAAACAACAAATTTTGGACTTGACCAAATGTAAAGAATTTGCAGACAACAAAATAAAAGAAGCTAAAGAATTGATTCCTCTCTTTGAAAGGGTAGAAAACAATGTGGGAAAAAGAGAAAATGCTGGGTACCGGCATTTTCTCCTTTTCCCACATTGTTTTCAAAAGCCCTCTTCTTCAGAGTCATTAGAACTCAGGATTGTGTAGTAAAGGGTTTATTTTGAGTGGATAACTCTATGCTCTATGCCATGGGACAAAATTTTCGACCGATGCAGAGTTTTTGCAGATGACAAAGGTGGCTTATCTAATTGAAGAGATGGAAAATATTGTTGGAAAAGGAAAAAATGCCGGCAACCAGTATTTTCTCATTTTCCCAATATGTATTCAGATTAGCATTTTTTGGGATCACCAAAAATTGTGATTGTTTGGTAAAGGGTTAGAGACAATTCTGTACAAAGCATGGGGATTTCTTGATCCTTAATGAAGATGTTTTGTGTCATTGTAGTCATTTCTATGATGCATAATAATTCATTAATGCCATCATCTACTCTATATTTGGAGGAAACTACATAAATGTTATGTACTCAAGTACATTGTATATGTTGTAACAGATGCTATTTCTTCATTTGTCTCTAAGTGTTTTTGCATAAAATCTTAATCCTTTTGGTTACAGGTATTTAAATTTTACTAGGGTGTTTTCAAAAATTTCTGCTACCTTTTTTTCACAAGGAAGTAAAGAATTAGGCCCAAGACTGCTATGCACTGATTTTGTTGCTGATGTGCACTGTATAGATCAACATCAGCCTGCACTGAAAATGTGTCTTATCTTGATCTACTCTGTTCTTTGCTTTTCAAAACATTTGGCCTTACTCTTTACAAGATAACAATAATTGAAATTTGTCTGATTTGAAAGCATTTGTAGATTGAAAATTTGATGAGACTTAGATGATGAGATTTGTATATGAAAGATTACAAAACATTGTGGAAAAAGAGAAAAAATGCTGGTTAGCATCAGTTTTTCCTTTTCCCACTTTTTCAAAAGCAATTTCAGTTAAGTTGTAAACCCTTAAAGCGTCTTTCACAACTATAGTTGCCTTTGCGGCCAAGATAGATCAAGACCAGACTGCACAAAATCAGACTGTGCACTCTGATCTTCGATCTACACTGTCCATGTTGCTGAAACAGCATAGACAAAAGGCAGTCACAAAATTATAATCTGTGTGTCATTCTAAAATGAAAATGCCCGTAGGGTTTATTCGGCACTTTAAGGGTTGAAATATGGGATTTTGCGGTAAAGTGTTTGACTGTCTTGAAATTGAAATTTACTGTTTAGGTAAGCGTATGTCATCAGTGCTTGCTTAACTCTTTACTGAATGACAAAATTTTGGACTCGTCGAAAACCAAAGTATTTGCAAACAACTTGTAAAAATGTTGCACAAATGGTGGGATATGTCTTTCAATGGGTAGAAAACATTTTGGATTAGCTTTTCCTCATTTTCTCACAATGTTGTTAAAAGCAACTTTCCTCAAGTTAGTAAAAACTTGGGATTGCTTGGTAAAAGGTCAATACAGGTTGGAGTGTATTTTATTTATTTTACTTTCAGCTCATATCAGTACCCACCTAGTCCATGCTCCCTACAAGTGTAACCTCTGTGTATATTCAAGCCCAGACAGGAGCTCCCTCATCCGTCACATTCGAACCCATACAGGCAGTCGCCCATTTCAGTGTCTGGAGTGTGATTACGCATTCTCAACCAGAGGGAATTGTGAAAGACATATCAGGTAGGCTGTGGAAAAGTTCTTTTATTGGTAACTTACTGATATAAATTATGTGACATGGAATAGTGCTCCTATTTCCACTTTGTATTCTATACTATTGAAAACCGAGCAATAGTTACTGTTCTGTTGCTGCAAACTGTAGTTTATGTGCCATTTGTTAGTGTCTGCTAGGTCTTCAAACAGCCTCCACACTCATAAATTAACAATGTACCAAAATTTTAGGGTGGTCCATATTCTAAGCGTTAGCAGAACACATACTAAATGGAGCTGAAATGATGATTTTTCTCTTTGAACAGGTAGAGAATGTGAAAAAGGAGATAACGCTGGTTACCAGCAGTGTTTCCTTTTCCCACAATGTTTTCATAAGCCTTCTACCTCTTTGTCCTTGAAACTCTAGATAGTTTGGTAAAGGGATAAAGTGAAAACAGAGACCATTGCCATCTCACCTTTTCAATCATCATTTTAGGAAACAACATCGCATAGAGCAGAAAGAGGACATTGATCGGTGCATCTACTTCAACAGAAATGCGTTGCAGTTTGATGCAGGCAAGTTGCGCTCTCCAGATACAGTCTGCAAGTACTGCGGAACAGATTTTAAATATTTCCAAGCCTTGAAGAATCATCTACAGTCTCCGGTTGCAAGTAAGGAGAAACCTTACCAGTGTGTCCTTTGCAAACTAGCATTCTGCACGAAGTCTCTATGTGTACGTCACATTCACAAGTCGCACCCTGAAGTCAGCGAAATACAGACCGATGCGTTTATAAAGGTTGTTTTTGATGTAGACAGTAAAGATGTAGATACAAATGTTGATGATGGAATACCTTTGTATTCCATTGAGACACCAGAGTTCTTCTCCCATTTTAACCACAGATCTGAAAATGGAACACCACAGCCTCCTGCAGCCCATTCTACACCAAAATCTGACAGTTTGGTGGGCCGGTCAAGTCGTCATGTATCACCAAATCGCCATCTTTCCCCAAGTCGCCATATTTCACCAAATAGGCATATATCCCCAAAGGCACATGTTTCACCATCAGAAAGCCCTTTGGTTATTAAGAAAGAATTGGAGGATGATGGGGCAGAAACACCATTAGATTTTAGTAAAACAGCAGCCAGTGACCCTATTGATATGTCCAAAAATAAAGACAGAGCACCAGCAGAGGCACCAATGGATTTGTCATGTAAGAAGTCTGCCACACCAGAGCAAAAGGAATATACTTCGGTAAGAAATTGCAATCAGGGTTTGTATTCACCAACCATTCTTAAGAATGTTCTTAGTCATATTCTCCAGCATTTTCTAAATCTGAAAGTTACAAAACTTCTGATTCGCTAAACCATTTGGTTTCGGAATAAGCCTAGGAATATTCTTAAGAATAGTTGGTGAATACAGACTGAGATTTGCCTCCATTTTTTGACCACACAGTCATGTGCTTTAGCAACCCTGAGGAAGGCAGCTTTTGTAGACATTTTGGGTAAAGGAAAAAATGCTGGTAAACTGCATTTTCTCTTTTGTCCATTATGTTTTCTGCTGTTACCTACAAATAATCTGAACCACATTTACTTTGTCATCTGCAAAAAGCTTCTAACATGGACAAGTCTACATTGTTCTCATTTGGTAAAGGGTTAGTTATTGGCATGCAAAAAATTGCAAGTTTCTAAAATTACTACTGTCTTCAAATATGAGAAAGGAATGGACATGTGCATAAGACTATTAACTTTTTACCAGATGACAAAATTTTGGGTTTGCCCAAATTGAAAGCATTAATTTTGCAGACGACAAATGTGGCTCAAAATAATTGGGTTTGTTTCTGGAAGGTTAGAAATCATAGTGGAAAAAGGACAAAATGCTGGTTACTAGCATTTTCTCCTTTTCCAACAATGTTTTCAAAAGTGTAATTTCCCAAAGGCATTAAAACTTGTCATTAAAACTTGTCACTGTATGGTAAAGAGTTAAGTAGTTTTTGGGTAAAGCACGCTCGTCACAACTCGGCCAATTCCGTACCTACATCTAACCTCGTCTGTATAAGGGAGGCTTCCATTTTGAAATACCAATCACCAATGATCTTAAACATGGCGGCGCCCCTGTAGATCGCTTAGAAACGACATGAACAACCACTGTGAAGTTATTCACTTTTATCGATCTGTCGATGAAAGCTCCTAACGGAATTGATAAACCATGCTAAAAATTGAATGTACAAACTGTTTGCTGACTGAAATACTCTTAGAAAGATAACGATAGAAAATTTACTCATGCGTTCTTTCTAAAGAGGAGCCTTACAATTTCCAAAACGGTAAAGCGGTGTGCTTCCGGAGATGTGCGAAATGTACCGTGTAGGTGCATATCAAGCTACGTGATACAGCCGGGGGATTTGATCACCGGATCACCCGAGGTATGCCGAATGGGGTAAAGCACTGACTAAAGACAGGCATATCATAGTTGTGACTTTGAGATAAGAATGTAAGAATACAAATATCGATAGGCATAATGAACACCAGCCAAGGACACATTACCTTAACCTGAGGAAAAAGGCTTGTAAAATACATTTTTGGAAAAGGAGAAAATGCTTATAATATTTACTACCTTTTTGAAATCACATCATATAATTTAAGTGACAATTTGTCTTCTGCATATTCTGTTTAGATTGGACAAGTCCGAAATTTTGTCAACTGCAGAGGGGTTGAAATGGTAGCAATTATAGATATAGAGATTGAGCTATAAATGTATCATCTACACTGTTATTTCATTTTCAGTCTGACTTGAGCTCCTTTGAAAGACATATGCAGCATCAACAAAGTCACATGACCATTTCTGGATCGTCCGTTTCATCTCACTTTTCTGCCTTTCCGTTGTGGAATACTGAAGGAAAACTACTTCTCCCTCCTCGATCTTCTGTTTCACCATTCCAATCCAATCCCGCAACAGGACTGATACCTAGTCGAGTAGGGTCCATTCATCCGAAGGGAAAGACGCCACTTTCTACTCTACAGTCATTGCAAGATAAAATTAAGATGAATCTGAAACAAGACAGTTTAGCAAGATCCCCTAGTGGTAAGTTGTACAGTATGTTTTGAGTGATCCTTACATACCAATGGATGTGACCAATGAAGCGTAAAGAATTTAACCCTTTCCCAAACGATGAATTTTGGACTGGTCCAAATTGAAAGAGTTTGCAGATGACAATTTTAAATTTGATGAAAATGACAGAAAGTTCTCCAATAGGGTAGAAAACACTGTGGGAAAAAGGAGAAATTGCTCGTTACGAGCAATTTCTCCTTTTCCCACAGTGTTTTCGAAAGACTTGTACTGCAGACACGTGAAAACCAGGGCTTGTTTGGGAAAGGGTTAAGTCATGCTGGGTGAAAACAGGATTTGATGCGTCTTCAAAAAGTTTTGAAACATGTCACCTTGCACAGGGTTAAAACTTCTTGCAATTTGTAAATTTGCTGCATATCCAAGGACCATTGAATTTCTACTTTGGGATTCTGTGGGTTCTAAGACAAAATGGACTTTATGAATCCATAATTATGTGATGACTTGCTTGGTATAATGGATCACAGAGATGCATTAAATGCCTTATTGTAAGAGTACTGCTCATATGTTTTGAATACTTAGAAGTGAGTGTGTAAGCCCATGGAACATTGATTAAAGCCAAGAGACATTTTCAGTCAAGAAAAGAGTTATAGATAATTGCAGTGTTAGTGTTGCTTTTGTCCAGAATGTTGTAGCAAAGTAGACAGTGTACATAAAAGATCAAACTGCATTCTTTGTGAAGTCTGATCTTGATCTACATTGGTCTCAAAGTCTCAAAGGCAGCTGAAGTTGAAGAAGGCGCTTGAAAGGTTAGCTCAGTACCAAGAGACAAAATTTGAGACTTGCCCAAATTGAAAGCATTTTCAGACAACAAAGTTACTGTGGCTCAAACAATGGAATAGATGGCTTGAAACAATAGAAAACACTGGGCAAAGGAGAAAATGCTGGTTGCATGCAATTTCTCCTTTCCCAACAATGTTTTCAAAAGCCTTTTTTGCTAGGGTCAGTTTTGTTTCCTTAGGCAAGGATTAGATTTTTATATGTTGCTTGACTATGTTTTTGAGAGATTATTAAAAAAAAAGCAGAGTGAAACAAATATAACTAGTACAATGTACAGTATTTGGTTTATTTGGTTACATTTGCAAGCAGCTCCTGGTCAGTCTGCCAAGAGTCCTTTCAACCAAGAAGTGACAAATTGAACTGATATTTCCTACTGTATTTCTTATATCTCTCATGTTTATTTAAGTGTTGGAGAAAAGGGTTGAATAATCTTAATATGTCTTTTTTTTTTACTAACATGCGACACAGATATTTAATATGGATGATGTAAGTTGATCAAGTTGTAAAATTGTTGGAGTGATTATTTTCCACTTGTACCTATTTCTTTTTGTTTTCTTTCATTTAGTTTTACATGAAATCTGTATCTGATCCCCTGGGAATATCCTGGGTATTATCAAAATGACTTTTTGCTGGAAATATTAATTTTGCAAGTTCATCTATATTGTGCACATTTAAAAACAAAAATGGACTCAGATGATAAAGATCTGTCTTTAAAAGCACAGAAAACCTTTTTTGAAAATGACTAAATGTTGAATACCAGCATTTTCTGTATTGCCAAAAAAACTTGATCCTGTTGGTAGTTAAAACACTAGATTGATTGGCAAAAAATTAAGTCTTTACCAAACAACAAAATCTTAGACTGGTCCAAATTGAAAGCATTTGCAAACAACAAATTGATTGTGCCCAAGATGTTGGAATTTACCTTGAAAAATGTAGAAAACATTGTTAGAAAAGAAAACTCTGGTCACCAGCATTTTCTCCTTTACCTACTATGTTTTCAAAAGCCGTTTTTCCTGGGGTCATCCAGGTTATAATGAAAATTGGCAATGCATGTGTGATATGACTGCCTGTGACCCTTTTTAGTATATTCCATACATGATAGTAAGAGACAGTTGTGTATAGAATATCATGATAGAAAGTCTGTTATTAAAGGGAATAATGTACTGAAGACATGGAGAATAGTTGACAAAAACACTCAAAAAAACGAGCTCCCTACCTCTGAAAAGTAATGTCGTTTGGCTTTTTCCCCATTTCTTTTTTTCTGTTTGGTTTTTCTTCATTTTGTTTGTCATGTGATTGTGTAGACTTGTTCATGCACAAAGGTTTGTTCTTTTGAAATGGTAAAAATTTCCCTAGATATATAGATCTATTTTGATTGTTGTTTTATATGTAAATATTGTCATAGACTTAATTGATTCTTGCACTAGACAGCTTTTCAAAACAGAGAAAAGAAGCATTTTTTACTTTTTGCATAGCATTTTTATAAAAATTAAGTTTCCTTTTATCCATTGTGTTAGTGATAGGAAATGCACATAGATGCACAAATTTCTCTACGATAATAAGGTAAAAAGACAGTCTTACATTCCTGCCTGTTAATGAGTTAACTACAGTGTTGGCCCTTGCTTCCAGGGTATTGAATCATCAATTTAAATAAAAATCTAGGGAAAGCATGTCACATGAAAAGTACGCCAAATTATTGCACACTTGTGATGTCATTGTATTGCATCACTAAAGCGCTATGCAACTGATGCTGATAAAGGTGAAGACCAGGCTTATTTTTACACTTTTTATGCAAGATTATTTTGATGGTTTCTATACAGATCCTTGTTTATCATTCATACTCTGTCTTTCAGGAGCAAATATTAGTAACTCTTTGCCAGACAAAAAAATTTTAGCCTTGTCTCAATTGAGAGCATATACAGATGACAAATGTTACTCAAAACATAAAATTTGTCTTCTATAGGGTAGAAAATATCATGGGAAACGGAGAAAATGCTGGTTACCAGCATTTACTCCTTTTCCCACAATGTTTTCAAAAGGCTTCTTCCTCAGGGTGGTTAAGAGTCGGCATTGTGTGGTAAAGGGTCAATACACATACCGGTACATAAATCTTTACTAGATGACCACAATCTTTACTAGATAACCTAGGTAAGATCTATTAGTAAGATTATAAGCTTAAAGCATTTTAATGCTTTTCCAGACAATTTTTTTTTGTTCATTTTTTGTTACTTTCTAATTTTCTTTTATATATTCTTTTACTATTTCCAGGAATGGATTGTGACCTATCTTCAGTTAGAAAGATGATTGACGTGACAGACCCTTTAAACTTTAAAGCTTTCTTCAACCAAGATCAGCAGATAGACAAAACCCCACAGAGTAAACCCCGCAGAAGCATGCCAAACATTTTGAAAAGACCAGGAGTACAGATTTCCTTAGAACACTGCAATGCAATCAATCGAGAACTAGATAACTTACAGCGTGAAGGGGATGTAGATGAGGTGGCTCTGTCACAAGTACGAGAAATGGCCCTCTCTGTTAAAGAAGAGTGTGTGAACAATGCTCAGATAATTCCGTCCAGTTCAGTTCAAGCTGCAGCCCCCTCAGCCAATCCTTCAGCCAGTCCACCCAGCAACGATGCTCAACAGGAGGTTGGTTTGACTTTGATTTTTAACTGGACTGTTTTCAAAGAAGAAGTCGAGGTATTGTCGTAGCCCTGGCGGCATCTGCATGGTCTGCATCATCATGCGAAAACTGACGTTTTGTAATATCACTGTTACTACCAAAGATGTTTGCTTCAAACTAGAACAGGTTGTATATTATCAAAAGTGGAACCTATACAACAAGGGCAGGTAACCCCTAAAGTATTTTTGACACAGATATGCCCCTTTTTCAACTAAGAATATTCACTGAAAATCAAGCAAAGGCAGCTGAGAGCATGCAGCTGCATCCAGTGTTCTTGTTTAGTTGCATCATTATCATGATATAAAATGAGCACATCAGTTGTGCCCTGTTTAATTTGTTGTCTTCAAATGCTTACAGTTTGGACAAGTATACATTTTGTTGTCTGTCTTAATGATTTACCAAACAATCTTGGATTTTGATGACCATGGGGAAGAAGCCTTTTGCAAACATTGTGGAAAAGGAGAAAATGCTGGTAACCATTATTTTCTCCTATTCCCACAATGTTTTCTACTCTATCAAAGACATTTTCCACAATTTGATCCACGTTACATTTGTCTTAAGCAAATGCTTTGGGTTAGGACAGATCTAAAATTTTGTGGTATTGTAAAGTGTTTACCCTTTCTTAACAGACTTTCAACTCTTCCAAATTAGGAACATCTGCAGGCGACAAGTTTAAAATTGGTACAACTGAGCTTAAGTTCTAGGATAGGGTAGAAAGCATTGTGGGAAAAGAAGGACATGCTTGTAACCAGCATTTCCTATCTTGGTCATTAAAGTCAGGATTGTATGGCAAAGGGTTAAACTATAGAATTCTTTATGCTATAATACAGGATGAGAATTCAGGAGATGGTTCTATCAGTGGAAAGAAGTTGGAGGGAGACAACAATGACACAGCTCCAGTGAAAAAGAAACGTAACTCATATGCTGACTCTCCACACAAGCTGTCCTGTCCATATTGTCCAAGAGCTTTTCCCTGGGTTAGCTCCCTTACCCGCCATTTGCTGACTCATACAGGTTTGTTTTGATTTATCAAGTCAGGCATTAGGCCATCTTTGAAGTTTTAAATTCTTCTTGAAATACTAAGGCAAATAGAGTTGCTTTTGCTGGGAAGATCAAGATCAGAGTGTGGAGAACATTTAGTTTAATCGTGTATGCACACGCTCCAACAACTTGTAGGATACAGAAAGAGCCTATTAATTGCAATATACATTGTATGTTTTTTTTTTTAGTGTAAGATTTTATTTCTTTGTCATTTTAGGGGGTAAAACCCCAAACTTCTTCATGTAGATGGAAGAAATAAGTGTTTTGTATTTTTTTTTATTTTCCAAAAATTCTACATCGCTGAACGGTTAACCCTTTACCGCACAATACCAACTTTTAATGACTGAGAAAAAAGGCTCTTGAAAACATTGTGGGAAAAAGAGAAAATGCTGGTAACCAGCATTTTCTCCTTTTCCCACAATGTTTTCTACCCTATCAAAGAAAAATTGCACCAGTTCTGACACTAGAGGACCTTGGGGAAGAAGGCATTTGACAATGTTGGAAAAGTAGAAAATGTTGGTATTCAACATTTTCTCCTTTGCCCACAATGTTTTCTACCCTTCCATAGACAAAATCCACAGTTTAAACCATAATTATGTCTGATATGTCATCTGCAAATGCTTTGGATTTTGGACCAGTCCAAATTATGTCATGTGGTAAACAGTTAAGCACTTGCAGACAACAAATTAAGAATTGGTACAAAAAAGCCAAAGATCTTTGACTGGGTAAAAGCCTCCTCTAGTTAGGTTAAAACGAGGGGTAGTTTGACAAAACTTACTGTTTTGAAAATAAAGAAATTGTCCATTATACATTTCAGGTCAGAAGCCATTTAAATGTCCGAGGTGTCCAGTGACATTCTCTACAAAATCAAACAGAGAGAGGCATCTGATCCGAAAACATGGTGTGAACATGTTGGATCCAATGTCTAGGCAGACCATGGACCGGCCATACAAATGTCCGCTTTGTGTGTTTAGCTCATTTTCAACACAAAGTAAGTTTTTCAATACCCCACAGTTTTCTTCTTAACATGTATGAAAATGTATTGGAAAACTGAGAAACCAACGATTACAGGCATTTTTTTCTTTTGTTTTCTTCAATGATTTCAAAAGCAGTTATTTTCATGTTTGGTATTTGGAAAATGAGGGTAAAAGAAGTAACATCATCTCACTTAACTCTTTTATTTTAGACAAGTCCAAATTGAAAGCATTTGCAGACGACAAATTAAATGCAACTCAAGAAAGGAAATTTGTTTTGGAAAGGGTAGAAAACATTGTGGGAAAAGGAGAAAATGCTGGTTACCAGCATTTTCTCCTTTTCCTACAGTGTTTTTAAAAGGCTTCTTTCCCAGAGTCATTAAAAGTTGGAATTGTGTGGTAAAAAGTTAATGACCTTAGCTGTCAATGCACTGTAAAACAATTTAAGTGAAAATTTAAAGATAAACATTTGGAAATTCTGTATAGAACCCTTTACCACACAGGCCTGTGTTTTAACAACCCTGAGGGAGAAGGTTTTGAAAAACATTGCAGGAAAAGGAAAAAATGCTAGATACCAGCATTTTCTCCTATTCCTACAATGTATTGTACCCTTTTGAATATGAATCTTATCATTATTAAGTTTGCCATCTGTAGTGCTTTCAATTCAGACCGGTCCATGTTGTTGTTTCGTAAAGAATTAAACTGAATTGTGTCCTCTTATTTAAACTCCTATCTGTTCTTATCAAGCTCAAACTTTTATTTCATATTACATAGGTAACCTTCTAAAACACTACAGAGACAGACATAATGGTATCAACCTCCCAGATAACATTGCTGATATAGAGAGAATGTCACCTGCAGCTATTCAAGCAGCTACCTTGGAAATGGAGAGTCGTGCAGCCGAAAACCCTCCACAGCTAGATGAAGCATCTGCACTCAATCTTGCTGCTGAAGAAGACGAAGATGAAATGGACAACAGCTTGGATTCTGATGAAAAAATGGATGATGAATTGTCATACACTGAGGCAGAGATGCCAGAAGAATTGCCGAGACCAGACAGTAGTTCAGAGGCATCAGAGTCCTCACTCACATCTGCTTCCACGCAGCCTGTAATGTCAGATAAACCTTTAGAACTTCAGGTAGATAAACCCAAGATTGCACCACATTTGTTGATGAAAATGCCGGAATTGAAGAATTTCAAAGAGGAGGAACCAGTGGAAAAGATTGTTGTCAAGGAAGAAGTTAGAAAAGAAGAGGAGAGGAAAGCTCAGGAACCTAGACCAGAAAGTCCCAACACCATGGCTGCTAATATTGAACGAATCATTGCTGAACAGAGGAGGATCATTGAACAGAAAGCCCAGATGGAGATGAAAATACAGGCAGAAATTAGAGCCCAAATTGAAGCACAAAGAAAGGCTGAGAATCAACCACTATCTCAAGCCGTTGTAGATGTGTCAATGGATACCCTGAAACTTTTAAAGGACCCAACAAAATCCTTCACAGGGTCAGCTGAAAGAATTATCAATCCTGAAAGAGACAATTATGATGTGGACAAGATCACACAGTGCTGGAAATGTAAGTCGGTCTTCCCATCCAGAAAGGTACTGGTCCGCCACCTTAAAGAGCACAATATTGATTTACCCTTTAAGTGCTACTTGTGTGATGCCTCATTTGATGCCAGGTCAGAGTGCCTACACCATCAGGCTAGAAGCCATTCTTCTGACTGGAAAATTTTGAAGGACAAAAACAAGGTCATTGACATTGATAATTTTGCTACACACATGGAAAAAGTGGTTGAGAACAACTGTAACAAACTGGACTCTGGATCTGTCCTTGAGATACCTGGAACTGGAATGGATGAGTCCAAAATGGAGGTGATATCTGCAGACTACATGCAAAGAAAGGTCTACTGCTCACTGTGTCCAAAACGTTTCTGGTCCTTGCAGGACCTACGGCGTCATATGCGATCTCACACTGGTAAGTATTTTGGATTTGTTGGCTCATGACTAGTCTTTACTGTTTAACTTGTTACCAGACAAAAAAAAATGGACTTGCACACATTGAAAAGACTTTTGCAGGTGACGAATATCTGAAGAGATCATATTTGTCTGGCAGATGCCATGGGTCTGAAATTCCATGAATTACCAAAAACTGACCCTGTACAAGTTTTAATATCTGCAAAACCTGCAAAAGGCGATCATGCATGTGGAATACACACTGTAAGATTCACTGGCTTTCTAATTTTGTCTGTGTAAGACACACTGATTTTCACACAAATTAACAAACATTTTGATAATTAGTGTATCAGATATAAAAGCATTCTTTTATCTATGTGCACAGGTGTGATTATCTATCAATCACCTCTTTTCCATTTCACGCTTTCAGCAGCTTGTACTTATAATGGGATTTCAATCTCAAAACAACATTACATCTGCAGCGTTACAATCACGATTTTCACACAAATTAACAATTATTTTGATAATTATTGTATCAGGTGTAAAAACATTCTTTTATCTACGCTTACATGTGTGATGATCTACCCGTCAATCACCTCTTTTCTGTAACACACTTTTTCTGCAAACGATTTTATTAAAAAAAAATAATGTGATAAAGGGAGAGCTTGACAAAAAGATTTCCCAATTACATTTATTTAGCTTAAATTTAGGCTGGCGGATGTCTTTCTGATTTTTATCAGTATGTGTAAATAGCGAAAATTTCCTCGAGGCAAACATTTCAAGTTTTACAGTATCTGAAGCAGTTGTGTTTGTCTTTAAAAGGGTTGAAAGCATTATGGGGAAAGGAGAAAATGAAGGATTGTTTGTTAAAGGGTTAAGTTAATATTACAGCATTGCATTTTCAAAGAAGAAATATGGAAAAGATGGACTTGAATTATTCTTTGTAAGACATACTAGTATTTCATTTGCAGTTGTCTTGCCTTTACTTCAGCTCTTTGCAGTGCCTTGTTCTATAGTAAGGTGAGGGACCATTTGAAAATGATATGTGGCAGATGCATTTGTAAAATGATAGGTAAAAGTAAAAAAATGAGATCAATACCATTTGTTCCTTGAACCTCAAGAACAAAACATTTTTCTCTACATTTAGGTGAGAGACCATTTGAATGTGACATCTGTCAGAAAAGGTTCACATTGAAACACAGTATGATGCGCCACAGGAAGAAGCATGTTGGTGCCCCACCTAGATCATTTGATGATGATGAAGATTCTAATGGGATTGATGGGAAAGGTCAGTGCAGTTTCCATGACAAATTTGTTGCCAATAATAAAGAAAGAAAGTTAAATATTTAGATTAAATTTTGGCCAGGTACATGTTTAATTGTTGGGAGACCATGGCAGGGAAAATATTCACAAACCATTCTAGATATTGATCTAAATCCAAGTTCCGGCTCTAGCCATCTGATTGGCTTACAGTTAGTTAACCTCCAGCCAATTAGATGGTTAGATATAGAATATAGAATTCTAAATGAATTTAGAAGGATGGATGGATATGGCCCCTGGGTATAGAAATGGTATCTAGCACCATCACCCATCTTAAACATCTTCAAAAATATTTCAAAGAAAATTCACAGCTCTGGTTTGAATTTTGATTAATGGTGTTTTATTTTTGATTGAAAATATTTTGGGAAAAGGAGGAATTGCTTGCCACAAGCAATTCCTCCTTTTACCACAATGTTTTCAAAAGACACAGGAATTTCAGTGATACAGTTGTACAGTAATAGGTTACCCATCAAATTTAACAGTTTCTCCTCCTGCTTTCAGGTGCTAGAATAGCAAGGCCTACACCAAGTAGACCTCCAAATATGCATCTGTTCCAGACTGGAATTCCCTTTACTACCACTATAAGTGGTGAAGGGATGCCTCTGGCAAACACTTTCCTGTTTAGTCCGGGTCTGAGTGGTGGCACTTTGAGAATCGGATCCTCGCCCTTGGCAGCTTTGACAGTGACACCTTTATCGACACCTCAGAGTACACCTCAGTCACCAAAACCAGGAGTGAGTGCTGTAAACAGTAATGTTGAGAAGTCTCCTGTAAGTATAGGCGAAATTGAGTCTATTGCTGCATATCTTTGTTAACTCTTTACCACACAATCTGGACATTTAACAACCTTGAGGAAGAAGGCTTTTGAAAACATTATGGGAAAAGGAGAAAATGCTGGTTACCAGCATTTTCTCTTTTTCCCACAGTGTTTTTTATCCTTCCCAAAACAAATTTCAACTGTCTAGTGACATTTATTTTGTCGTCTGCAAATGCTTTCAACTTGGACTAGTCTAAATGTTGTTGTTTGGTAAAGAGTTAAACCTTATGACAAGCATTGTGACCTGGAAATTTGCATGTGTTATCACATTCAAATTATTCGCTGAAATTATCATAGTATTTAATGAAACTGTCAGAGCATTTCTACCAAAATTTCAAATGCATGCAGGTGAAATGAAAAACTAAATACATTGTACTGATGTCCTTTACTGTAGAGGGCATTCATTTGCACAGAACAAAAAAAAACAGGATGGCATGGATGGATGGGAAGACTGGACTGACAATGCAAAAACTGTATCTCTCTGGCTTCCAACTGGAGAAAAAAGTTCAGATGTGGTTAACTGTTAATTCCATCCATCTTTAAATGTGACAGGAGGATAGAAATGAGGGGAAAGTTTCTGAGTTCTAATGAATAATATCAAGCTTACTTCAACACTAACACCTGTATTGGGTACTCATTAGAATTGTTTTGAAGGGTTTTTTTTTTTTTTTAATACCCAATTAACATATATTTTGGAGAAGACATTATGATTGTAGGATTCAAATAATATAAACTTACAATATTCCCTGTCCTTGAACATGATAACCATTCAATTAAGTCTTTACCAGACAACAAATTGTAGACTTGTCAAAATCTAAAGCATTTGCAGACAAGTTATATGTGACTCAACAATTGAAATTTGTCTCGGAAAGCATTATAAGCATTTTCTCTTTTCCCATAATTTTTTTAAAAGCTTTCTTTCTCAGGGTCGTTTAATGCTGGGATTGTGTAATCCATGTTAATGTATAATTATATAGAGGATATTTGTGTTGTTGGTTTTTTTTTGGTGAAAGATAGAAATTTATTTTGAGTGAACATCTTTGGTAATACTTTCATGAGTGGCGCAATTCTATTTATTTCATTCTTTTGGACCCTTTTTTGTTAGGACTTACAAACCACAGGGTAGCTCTTGGTATTTCTGTACCAGTGAGTTTATCAGTCGTTAAATTCACTCGTCAAAACACTGAAATTATCAAATCATGATCCACCATTATTTCCCGATAAACTATGGAAAAGCATGATACATGTATAATTGTTTTCTATTACAGGAGTCTCCAGCCAGCAGTACACCGAGATCTGTTTCCCCCACAGTAGCCACAGCGGACAGTGTGAAAAAAGAATTCCTGAATTGTAATGCTGATATGTTGCATAATTTACTTGGTGTTGAGTCATCAGAAATTGAGAAAATGCTGGACTCGGCAGATTCCAAAACAGCTGCAAAGTTTTTGGGTATAACAGAGGTATCCTAGACTTGCGATGGACTGATAGTTTGAGTTATTTGCTTGCAGAAGTTTTGCAGTGTGTTCACCAACTGGGTCTTTGACTTTGCCATTTTCTATTGAATGACTTGGCAGGATTGCAAATGATTGCCATATATCTGAGTGTAACAGAAGGATTTTAGACCTTGAATGGAATATGACTGATTGATTGATTGATTTTCTATCAGAAATTTTGCAGTGTGTTCACCTCCTAGAGTTGTTTTTGAATGACTCTGCCATTTTGTATTAAGCTCAGCAGATTAAAAAATGGCAGCTGATATTTTGGGTGTAACAGAGGTAGTTTATACCTGGAGTGGAATATTAGTGACTTGATAGGTTGATTTATTTTGTCAGAACTGTAACAACAGTTGTGCGCAGTGTATTCACCATCCTAGATATTTGCTCTTGTATGACTAGGCCATTTTTTACTGAGCAACTTGGTCGGTTTAAAAAATGGCTGTCAGTTGCTTTGGTATAATGGAAGTATCTTCTACCTGGCATGAAATACTAGTAACTGATGGATTTATTTATTTTTCTGTCAGACAGAAGATTTGTTTCTGTATTAACCCATCACCACACAATCCCAATTTTTAACAACCCTGAAAACGAAACCTTTTGAAAACATTGTGGGAAAAGGAGAAAATGCTTGTAACCAGCATTTTCTCCTTTTCCCACAACGTTTTCTTCCCAATCAAAGATAAATTTCATCATTTCATCTACATTGAAGTTGTCCTCTGAAAATCATTCAATTTCGATCAGTCTTCTGTTGTGTGGTAAAGAGTTATGGTTAAATACAAGGTTTATTGGCAGTTTTATAAGTAGTGAAGGTAAAACAATGCATTAGATTTCTTACAAAAGACTCTTATACATTGGATTTACCACATGACAGAATTTTAGACTCGTCCGTATGGAAAGCAAAACAAAATATGACTTAAGAGATGATATTTGTTTTTGTAAATGTAGGAAACATTGTCAGATAAGAACATGCTGTTTAACCCTTTCCCAAACGATGAATTTTAGACTGGTCCAAATTGAATGAGTTTGCAGACGACAATCTCAGATTTGATGAAAATGACAGAAAGTTGTCCAGAAGGGTAGAAAACACTGTGGGAAAAGGAGAAATTGCTCGTTACGAGCAATTTCTCCTTTTCCCACAGTGTTTTCAAAAGACTTGTACTGCAGACACGTGAAAACCAGGGCTTGTTTGGGAAAGGGTTAACTGCATTTTCTCCTTTTCTGACAATGTTTTCAAAAGTGATCTTGGGTTGTTAAAACTCTTGATTGTGTGGTAAAGGGTTTAGGAAAGGGTTTGCTCATTTTTGACACATATCAAAAAGGTAACGTTATTGTGTCATAAAAAGGAAGTACATTTTATAATTGAAGTTTGCTCACAGATTTATTTACATATCATTCCATATATGAATATATACATATCAATGTTTATATTTGCATCAAACTGAATGTTAACGCTTTACCAGACAATAGAATTTTAGACTTGCCCAAATTGAAAGCATTCGTAGATGATGAATTAAATTGGCCTAAAATAATTTTATATGTATGGAGAAGTATAGAAAACATTGTGGTAAAAGGAGAAAATGCTAGATGTCCTTTTACCACATCATTTTCCTCAGGGTCATTAAAAGACTGAATTTATTTTCCTAAGAGGCCAGAAAGGTTCTGCAATTGTTTTCCTCTGAAACAAATACCAAACAACAAAATATTAGACTCATTCAAATTCAAAGCATTTGCAGACAACAAACTAAACATGGATCTAGTAACAGAATTTGTTTAGGATGGGATAGAAAGCATACTGTAAAAAGGATAAAATGCTGGTAACTGATATTTTTTCAATTTCACACTATGTTTTCAAAAGTCTTTTTTGATAGGGTCATTATTACTCAGGATTGTGTGGTAAAGAGCTAATATATGTATACAGTCATGTTAACATGATAGCAAAAGAAGTTTTCTGTTGTGGGAGATTTCCCTATTATTACAATATTTTTATTACTTGTCTTTTTCAAGACAAAGAGGTTGTCTGCCGGGGGTAAAAAGTCAATGATTTTTTTGCAAACATTCCTTATGACAAGTATTCAATTTTGACTCTAACCCTCAAAGATGCCCTTCACAACTTCATTTGTCTTTGCACCCAGTATGGAATCAGGGTCCTTATTCACCAAACATTCTTAAGAATATTCTTGGTCTTGTTCTCCAAAGTTTTCCAAATTTAAAAGTAACACACCTTCTGATTGGCTAAACCATTTGGTTTAGCCAATCAGAAGTTGTGTTACTTTCAAGCTTGGAAAATCTTGAAGAATAAGTCTAAGAACGTTCTTAAGAATGGTTGGTGAATACGGACCCAGACTGCACAAAACATGCATCATCTTTAATTTATACTCTCTGCTTTGCTGATTATTCTAGACAAGGGTATCCTTGAAATTGCTTTCAACCCTTCATCACACTGAGTTTTAACGTCCCTGAAGGAGAAAGCCTTTTGAAAATATTGTGGGAAGAGAGAAAATGCTGATGACCAGCATTTTTCCTTTTCCAACACTGTTTTTCACACTTTCACAGCCAATTATAATAATTACAGCTTCTTGTAAATTGTTGGCCTGCACATGCTCCAAATATCTGCTGTTTGGTAAAGGGTTAATGGCTTATTGTGGGATAAAAATGCCCATTTGCCTTATTTTGCCCTCCAGGGGGCCTAAAAAAGGTATGAATTGTTCTAGAGAAGAAATTCAGCCCAAGCTCCTGTATTTCACTTATGTTGTTCTTTTTTTTTTGTATTTTTCAAACTTTGCTGTGATATAGATATTTACATGTATATATGCTATACCATAATTATGCAAATCAGAATTACTGCTGAGTTATTTCACTCGTAATTTATTTGGGAAATGTAGTAAATTGCAATGTAGTTGTGTGCTACAACAGTGTGCAGTGATACATGTACATGAAAATCCTGAATTTTTGAATGTTTTTTAATTTGTATTCAAAAACACCAAGCAAATGCAGACAGTGGCAGATCCAAGTCCAGGATGTACAAGTCAGTATCTCAATCAAAATTTGGATATACACTGTTTGCTGTTGTTTGAGATATTTTGACCAAAAAGCCTTAAATTTGCAATATTAAATGTTGTTCATAATGCCTGAAATTCTCAATTTCATATGAGCCAGGCTCTGGCAAAAGGGGACTTAATGCATCTCTATAATCTTTGATGCCAATCAAGCTATCACATAATTATGGATCCATTATAGCCACGTTTTTTTTAACAACCGACTTAATCATGAGGCAGACTGGTCCTTGGACATACAGAAAATTGACCAATAGTGAAAAGTTTCCGCCCACGTCAGCCTGTGCAGTCTGTGCAGGCTGACGTGGGTCGATACTTTTCGCAGATGCATTAAGTCCTCTTTTCACAGAGTATGGCTCATATATATTTGGTGCCTTGAATATTTTCCAAACAATCCCAACCTTTAATGACCCTGAGGAAAACATTGAAAATGTGGCATTTGAAAACTTGTTGGAAAATAAGAAAGTGCTGGTAACCAGCTCTTCTTTTCTCATGATGTTTTCTTCCCTTATTGATATAAATCCTATTATTTTTGCCATATTTGATTTATCGTCTGAAAATATTTTCAATTTGGATCAGTTGGGAACTTTTCTTGTTTGGTAATGGGTCAGACCTTAGCTATTGTTGATTATCCATATGATGTGATGGTGGTGTCAAACCTGTATGCTTCAGATTTGTTTGAGGAGGTAATGGATTTATTTGTTAATACTATAAATCAAAATGTCTCTTTGTGTTTGTAACTATGACAATCAAATTTTTGAAAATAGAGTAGACATAGAAGATTTTTTATTGATGGAAGGAAATCGGAAAACAATAATGACTGTAGATTACCTACTTATTTCCATGATTACTACCAGAATTTTTTTTTTTCTGTAAATAATGACTGAAGATAGTATTTTCTTTTTTGTAAATAGTAACTGAAGTTAGTCAATATTTTTGTAAATAATGACAGAAAATAGTCTGTAAAAAGAGTTATCTTTTGGAAAAAAGTTGTATTATTAATTATCATGTACATAGTTCTACTCCTGTTTTTTTGTGTTTTGCTACAAGAGAATAATCTAGATGAATTAAATATTTATTTTTCTGTTAGATGTATTGCTTATTGTTACCTCATATTGATTGTTACATCTTGTCATCTTGACTCTTTACCAGACAATAAAATTTCAGACAAGTCCAATTTGATAACATAAGCAGACAACAAATTAAATGTACATTGTAGTTCAAATGATAAGCTGTGTCTTTTGCAAGGCCAGAAAAGATGTTGGGGGAAAAAGGGAAAATGTTAGTTATCAGAATTTTCATCTTTTTCCGTCATGTTTTCAAAAGCTTTTTTCTTTTTAGTCGTTAGACCTCAGGATTATTTGGTAAAGGACTAAATACATGAACCAAGAGGTATATTTTAATTACCTGTAGTACTGAAAGCGCTTTTTTAAACTCAAAGTCCTTAAAGATCACAACTTTAAAAATAAAAGTGACTCAAACAGAAATTACTTTTTACAGGAA
This sequence comes from Tridacna gigas, assembly GCA_945859785.2. Lineage (NCBI taxonomy): Eukaryota > Metazoa > Mollusca > Bivalvia > Cardiida > Cardiidae > Tridacna > Tridacna gigas. Next base: position 54,206,852 of record OX244034.2, read on the forward strand.
ATTTCTCCTTTTGCCACAAGATTTTTACATTTGGTAATTCCTCAATCTCAAATTCATGTTGTTTATTCCTATTTTACAAGGACCTTTTCAAAGTCATCTGCTGCAGTTTTGCTTGAGAGTAAATGAGGGAATTTGTGATGAGTGCTTTAATCCTTTACCAAGCAACAAAATTTTGGACTTGTCCAAATTCAAAGTATTTGTAGACATCAAATTAACTGTATCTAAGGAATTGAATTGTTTTTTTGGAAGGGTAGAAATCATTGTGGGGAAAGGAGAAAATGTTGGTTTCCAGCATTTTCTTCTTTACCCTCAATGTTATTAAAGCCATTCTTAGAAGGGTCGTTAAAACTTGGAATTGTGTGGTAAAGGGTTATTAGTTAACTCTGAGAAAATCCCATGTTGAAACAAACTGAAAACACAGTAGGAAAAGGCGAAAATGCTGGCTGCAAGCATATTCTCCATTTCCCCACAATGTTTTCAAAAGCCTATTTTTCAGGATTGTTAGAATTTGGGATGGTGTTGTTAAGGGTTATTGTATTTTTTTCAAGACGTACACAGTATTGCAATAGATATGATTGCTCAAACAGAAAGTTGTAGATTTAGTTATAAAATATTAAATATATTAAATGTGCTTCATTCCAAGTCAATGATCACAAAATGGCACAAGGAACTCTAAACATTTTTGTCATGTTTAACACTTTACCATACAACGCCTGAGAGGAAGGCTTTTAGAAACAATGGGTGAAAAGGAGAAAATGCTGGTAATCAGCATTTCCTCCTTTCCCTACACTTTTTACCCTTTCAAAGATAAACCCAATTATTTAAGCCACATTTGATTTTTCTTCCGCAAAATGCTTTTGAAATGGACAAGTCTAAAATTTATTTGGCTGTTAAAGAGTATAAAAACATTCCTTTTCAAAAGATGTCATATCATGACAATTTGAAATGTTTTTTTGAAATGCAGTGTGGGGCATTGTGTGAGACAAACATGATGTGAGCCATGCTGCAGCAAAATGGGGTTAGATATATCACACCATAGACCACTGAAACTCCATTGGTCTGTTGCCGGACAACGAAATTTTCCTTATCGGACACCGTTACTATAAATAGCACATTGGCAACTGCCTCTATATTGTAATATATATTGTAATCATAGGCCACTGAAACTCCATTGGTCTATTACCTGACAACGAAATTTTCCTTATCGCACACCGTTACTATAAATGGCACAGTGGCAACTGCCTCTATATTGTATAGAGGCAGTTGCCAATGTGCTATTTATAGTAATGGTGTCTGATAAGGAAAATTTCGTTGTCCTGTAATAGACCAATGGAGTTTCAATGGCCTATGATCACACCAAGCAAGTTGCCACATAATCATAGATCCATAGGAACCATTTTGTCTGACAATAGACTGGATCACGAGGTAGTATGGTCCTTGCCTTTGCATCAAAATCAAAATGCATGAAATTCACAAATAGTAAAAGGTTTTGACCTATGCTGATGCATTAAGCACCTTTTTCTTAGAGCATGGCTCACATTGTTTTACCTGATGAAGCTCAACTTCTTTATGCACATGTTCTATGCAGATTTTATCTTGTATTGAACCAAAAACTAGATTTTTTTTTAAAGAAAGTTCTGGATATAAGAGCGAGCTATTTTCACCAATGCATAAGTATTCAAATGTAAATGTACATGTATGTTGTATCCTATGTTCTGTAGTCAGCTGTCTGGCTTTTATGTTTTTTTTTCTTTACATCTGAACTTTTCATTAGAGATAGTAAGGTTTTTCCCCACACTGTTTTCTACCTTTTTAACCATTAGAGTCTCATTTAAGTCTGTCCATCCGTCCGTCTGTCCGTCCGTTAGTCTATTTCTTGTTTACGCGATAAAGTCTGCATTTGTTACCGGATTTTCATGAAACTTGCACAGTCTGTTTATCTCATCAATAGCTTCAACCCTATTGAATTTGAAAAAAATCCAACAAACAGTATGGGAAAAGTAGCCATTTCAGGTTGAAAATTTCCAGTTCTTGTTTACGCGATAAAGTCTGCAAATAACTTCAGATTTTCGTGAAACTTGCACAGTTTGTTTTTTTCATCAATAGCTTCAACCCTATCGACTTTGAAAAAAATCCAACAAATAGTATGGGAAAAGTAGCCATTTAAAGTTGAAAATTTAAATTTTCTGTTCTTGTTTACGCAATAAAGTCTGTATTTCTGGTCAGATTTTCATGAAAATCACACAGTTTGTTTATCTCATCAGTAGCTTCAACCCTATTGATTTTGAAAAAAAAATCGAAGAAACAATGTGGGAAAAGTAGCCATTTCATGTTGAAAATTTCCAATTCTTGTTTACATGATAAAGTCTGCATTTGTAATCAGATTTTTGTGAAATTCACCCAGTTGTTTTGTCTCATCAACAGCTTGAATCCTATTGATTTTGAAAAAAAATCCAAGAAACAATGTGGGAAAAGTAGCCATTTTTTTTTTGCTGAAAATTTGTCTTTTTGCATCATGAATTCATAATGTATGCTAGCATAAAAGCAAGATTTAATTCCCTGCCAGTAGAGCATATTCAGGCCCTTCAGGGCCTTCTAGTTTTGCAGATGCTTTCAGTATTGACAGGTCCAAAATTTTGTTGACTGGTTAAGACTTAACTCTCTACCCATGAGAAAAATGTAGACTTGTCCAAATTCAACATATTTGCGGACGACAATTGAAATGTGGCTCAAATGATTGAAATTGGTTTTGATATTGTAGAACGTGGGAAAAAGGAGAAATTGTTGGTCACCAGCATTTTCTTCTTTTCCCACAACGTTTTCAAAAGGCTTCCTTTGCAGGGTATGAACATTAGGTTGGTGGTAAAGGGTTATCTTGTAGAAGGCCAAACAATCAAAAAAAGACATCCATAGTCAATATAAAAGGCAAAGGTCTTTTGCAACAATAATTTGAGCTGTGCTGTGTGAAAAAGGGACTTAATGCATTTACGAAAAGTATCAACCCAGGTCAGCCTGCACAGTCCGCGCCAGCTGACCTGGTATTTTTGGACGACAATTGAAATGTGGCTCAAATGATGGAAATTGGTTTTGATATTGTAGAATGTGGGAAAAAGGAGAAATTGTTGGTCACCAGCATTTTCTTCTTTTCCCACAAGGTTTTCAAAAGGCTTCCTTTGCAGGGTATGAACATTAGGTTGGTGGTAAAGGGTTATCTTGTAGAAGGCCAAACAATCAAAAAAAGACATCCATAGTCAATATAAAAGGCAAAGGTCTTTTGCAACAATGATTTGAGCTATGCTCTGTGAAAAAGGGGCTTAATGCATTTACGAAAAGTATCGACCCAGGTCAGCCTGCGCAGTCCGCACCAGCTGACCTGGGCCGAATCTTTTCACTACAGGTCAATTTTCTGTATGTCAAAGGACCAGTGTACCTTATGATACAGTCTGTTTTTGGACAAAATGGTTCTTATGGATCCATAATTATATGATGACTTGCTAGGTGTCATGCATCACGGAGATGCATTAAGCCCCCTTTTGCCAGAGAATGGCACAATTTTATACATGTATTTATGTATATAAATATTATACCATGTTAATTTTCCATATTTTACAAGGATATTTTCAAAGTTTTTTGCCGCAAAGACCTCCTAAGCCAGATTCGTTGAAATATTTGATTGTTAGGTAAAGGGTTAGATGAAGGACTGTAACTATGTTATATAATAATGTATGAGCCATGCTCTTGCAAAAGGGGATTCAATGCATCTCCGTTATGCAAATATACCAAGGAAGTCATCACATAAGTATGGATAAAAAAAAATCATTTTTCTAAAAATCTACTAAATCTGGAGGTAGAATGGTTCTTGGACAGGCAGAAAATCTAACAATAGCAAAAAGTTTCAACTTATGTCAGCCTGTACAGACCTTGGGTCAGTACTTTTTAATAGATGCATTAAACTCCCTTTTCATGGAGCATGACTCATTATAGCTTATGTAAAGATTTGGTAAAGATGACAGGATGCACTAAGCGCAGATAATTTTATAAGAATTTCTGTTTACATTAAATTTTTTCTTCAGTTTGAGGTGGAATAGATTGTTTGTTTGAACTGTTTTGGGAAAGGTTATATTTTCTTTCTGCCATAAAGACTAGAGTTTAGGTTGATTTTGTAAATTATTTTGTGTTTTTGTAAATACAGAGCTAGAGTGATTATTTATTGACAATGTAAGTTTATTTTTTCATTTTCTTGTAGATAGTGTTTGTATCTGTCCGTTTTTCTGTCTTTTTTTCTCTTTATGTCTTGAAATCAAATGGGAGCAGATTTATTTCATAAGATTTTTTTTCTGAATAAAACTTCTTGAAAGCATAGCTTTCTCGTTTTTGTTGTTAATTCCACTACTTTATCTTCTTACAACCTGCAGATGGAATTTGTGATTTGGTTTGTCATTTGACCCGTTACCGACTATGATAGACTACCAAAGTCTGTTATTGCATTTTTTATGACGAAAATGGTCCGTTCAATACCAAATGACAAGCTCGGCCACTATCAGCAAACTTGCCCAATATCACTTAACTCGGCCAATACGAAAAAAACTTTGCCAATGTCAGCAAACTTGGCCAACATGAACAAAACTTGGCCAATATCAAAACAAAACAAGGCCAATATGACTGGTTCAATATCAAATCCAAAATGGACGACAAATCCTGACGGTTAATTAATACAGAGGATATTTTTTTTTTCGGTGATAGATCAAAATTTATTTCATCGAGTGAACATAATCGGTAATGTTTTCACGGGTGAAAATATCGGTATAGCTAAACACACGGTACATTTCGCACATCTCCGGAAGCACACCGCTTTACCGTTATTGAAATTGTAAGGCTTCTCTTTAGAAAGAGCGCATGAGTAAATTTTCTATTGTTATCTTTCTAAGAGTATTTCAGTCGGCAAACAATTTGTACATTCAAGTTTTAGCGTGGTTTATCAATTCCGTTAGGAGCTAGCATCGACAGATCGATAGAAGTGAATAACTTCACAGTGGTTGTTCATTCGTGATTCTTGTCATCCGGGTACTTTCGCTAAATCGCAATATCTCGTACTGAGAAATTTTTACTCGGTGATAAACTTACTGTGTACACATATAATCGGACACTGCATGTAATCGGACACTGTCAGCGTCATATTTTTTCAGTAAAGTTCTGTTTGATTTCTCGGGCAATTGTGATAAAGATTTCTAAAACCTTTTCCAGTTATGAATACAATCACTTTCGAAGAGACAAAAAAGAAATGTCATATTATCAATATCACGGTATAGCCTACAGAAAGAGGAGTCATATACAAGTTTAAGACAAGCCCTGTCTCCTGTTGGGCGGTATGATAAAAGTTTTCGTGTGCAGACTACATTATTATGGAGTCAGAATGAACCATCCAGATAGAAGCATTAAACATCACGGCATACTGCCTTGGTTGTACAGGGCAAGAATTGAGAAAAATATTGAAACCCAGTTATCCATACCTTTGCATTTGAAAGAAAACATTGTTCGGACAAAAAAAAAAAAGAAATACATCTTTAACTTTCGGGTCAGAAATTAAAATGGACTTACCCTCAGTAACAGATTTTAATAATTCCAGATCCTATTTTTGCAAATGATCATAATTCGATTGAACAGGATAGAAACTTTACCATGACACGTGTGTATTAATCTGCCCCTAGCAAGTACATCACATGTACATGTCGCCCACTTTGGCAGTGAAATACCGAGATCAAAAGAACACTCGGCTAACCCTTTATCAGCTTTTCAACGAAAACAACTATAGCAGACATTTCCCGACTCAAAATGAAGCTGAAATTACATTTTTTGGCGGATGAAAGGAAGGTTTTTAATTTGACTTGACCTTCATTTTTTTTTTACGATCGTCATCTTAAGGTAGTTTAAACAGGAACGTGACAAAAAAGATATTTTTTGGGTCGGGATTTTCTCAATAATACGGTGTTAAAGTTTTTTGTTTGTAAATGGACTGTCCGTCTTTTTCCAGACACTGACATTTTTAATAAAAAAAAAAAATTATCATATCGATAGCTTTATATATGCCTAAATAAATTGAACCAACGATCCCATGGTATCAAGACCTACAGGTGCGTTACCGACTTAGCTACCAGGTTCGCCCTTTTTTCACGACATTGGACCTTCATAAGTTAAACAGTAAAAGTGAGAGCTTATTCGATTAAAACCTTTTACCATATGGCCAAATTAGGACACGTCCAAATCCAAAGAATGTTAAGCCGACAGATTAAATGTGGGTGAAATGGGGGAAATTGTCTTTGAAAAAGTAGAAAGTATTGTGGGAAAAGGTAAAAACTCTAGTTACAAACATTTCCTCTTTTTCCAATATTTTTAACACCTTCTTTCTTAGAGTCATTAAAACTCTGGACTGTTTAACTTCTCAACTAAACTTACAGCACTATATGCATATTATAACAATTTCCACCATTTCACCCACATTCTTGGGATATGGACGAGTCCTAATTTGGCCTTTAAGAAAATTCCGATCTAAAAAAAGAAGAACCTTCTTTGTTGCAACTTTAGTCATGTTCCTACAGACGAATAGCTGTAATAGAGTCTAGATCATGAACATAAGAAAAGAAGCTTGAGCTCAAATTTTAAACCTTCCATTCCAAGATATTTATATTCTATCAATATTTTTCAGAAACATGTATCATATTATTTCTCATGAAAATTGGATGAAGGGTTAACTCGGTGCTCCTTTGATCTCGGTATCGCACAGCTGGGTGGCAGACCTTACAGCTGTAATGTGGTTGATTGATTCACACAATTTAACGCACACGTGTCACTTTAAATTGTTACTTCTTATCAGTTCTTGATCTTAATTCACTCTTATGTTGATTACTTGTGGATAGGATTTGGAATTTTACACAAGTCACAGAGGTATGTTCGTTCTTATTCTCCGTAGATCTACCAAATTCAGTGTCGATCTATTTGATTATGACCCCCCTAAAATGATTCTCGAAAATGCTCGGATGCCCGACGTTGCTGTTGTAATAATTTCTATGGTTTTGGCTTTGATATAAATCTGAAGTAGTTTAGAGAAATATCAGTGAAACCTTTGATTATTCAGAGGGTAGACAATAGAGTTATTCATTAACAATCATCAAATTCAATTACACCGCGCTTGAACTACATCCGGAAGACGGCCATGATAATCGTACATCATGTTCAAATAAAATTTTGACGCGAAAATAACGATTTGCTGTCGAATGCAGCTTCTTTTTTTTAAAGTAGCAAATTGTCCATTTCGGGTAGCGTCCACCGAGTAACGCGTTGCTAAGGCGTTACTAAGCAGAAATTGAATCCGTGGTATTCCGAATTCGCCGGATATGACGTAGGGCAAGAATCACGAATGTCGTTGCTAAGCGATCTACAGGGGCGCCGCCATGTTTAAGATCATGTGATTGGTAGTTCAAAATGGAAGTCTCCTTTATACAGACGAGGTTAGATGTAGGTACGGAATCGGCCGAGTTGTGACGAGTGATTACCTAGGTAACTACTAGGTGATTACAGTTATATAGCAAGTTGAGGGTTAAACCAGCCTAAGATTTAGTTGCCTGGTGAAGAGTCAAAGTTTTTCCAGTATATCAAGTAATTTGAAATGACTTGATTTGGTTTGTTTGAATAAATCTCATAATAATTCATATACTTGGTTAATTTTCTTCGTCTGAACTTCTCAGGTAAATGAAACTTAACTTTGAGATGGCCCCGCTTTAACCAGGGGTCGTATGTAATGTGCGGTCCCTGCTTTAACCGAATTCCACGTCCGATATTGGACTTAACACAAAAAATATAAGTCTAATAAGGGGAAATCCGTCTCGCCTGCTAACATCATGTCAATCAATGAGGCACCCTGGGTATTTGTGTATGTAAATGTATTTCTGTCGGAAAACAAACGCCCATTCACGATGCGCAAGTTTGTTGATCAACACATGTCAAGCAAAGCTATGCTCATGACCAAAGTGCACTCGTCACAACTCGGCCGATTCCGTACCTATATCTAATCTCGTCCGTATAAAGGAGGTTTCCATTTTGAACTACCAGCCAAATGATCTTAAACATGGCGGCGCCCATGTAAATCGCTTAGCCGTGATAGAAAACTGTGACTCATGTTTGCTTTTTTATGAGGCGCCTTAAAATTTTAAAAAAAGATAAAAAACTGTTTACTTCCGGCGAAGAAATATACCGTGTCCACAGGGCATATCAAACTACGTGATACAGCCGAGGGACTTGATCACCGGATCACCAAGGTGTGCCGCATGGGCCAAAGTGGTTACGAACTGAGACCATCGAGGCCCTGCCCTGCAAGAGCCACATCAGGAACATAATAGTCATCATCTAAAGAGCTACATATGTGAATTGTTTTATTTTTTCAATACATGCAATAGCATTATGACATGCAAAGGCAAAGGGGATATACCTCACTTTTGCTGCATAACTATGAACAGACTTGGTGCTGCAGAAAATCAGACTCCGATGCTCCTTTCAAGCCGGGAAAAATAACCTAATTTTATACATTTAGTTCTCACAAAACAGGTCAAAATTGTAACTCGTATTTTTAGAACATTATAACCATTCTAGTTAAAACGTAGGATCGGCTATGTATAGCCCTATATATATGCCCCTACGTACGTTTTTTTTTTTCATTTTGACATTCATCGTTTACTTAGGGTCTTATCGGTTCCTTCATAGTTTCTTTAAGCAAACTCCGACATCGAATTTTGTCACTGTTTGAACAGCAAATTTGGATACGTTTAGCTGAACTTGTCCAATAAAGTATACATCAGAAGTAAGATTAATGAATAAGTTCTCGATTGAAAAAGGATATTTGTATAATACTTGCCTATTTATAACCTAAATCTATTCCGGTTCAACACCTCTCTGTTTTGTTATGAATTGCCGTGGAGGAGATTCGATTGTTCCGAATAAACCACCATAAACTAGGAAATGTCGGTTACTACAACTTACAGAATCGCATTATGTCTTTTTTTTAAACGAAATTTTGTTCAGCACGGCCATGTTTGATTATTGAAATAGATTTCGTTAAAATTCTATCGTGAATTCTAGTTTGTCATGCAACCGTCAGCATGACTGAAAAACATGGCGGCGACTCTGTCGGCAATCCGACATGAAAGTGATTTGATTAAATTCTGAATGAGTCTGCCTATCGTTTAATAAGACAGCGGCTGAATATTTCCAAATAAAGTTGTTCCTAACGGTAAATCAGGTTCTTTTTCGTAATAATACTGGTTTTAGAGAGATAAGATTTACTACGTAGAACTGAATGGGACTCGTTTCGACGTTACATGTAAAAGAAAAATTAAATGTGAAATGCCCAATAGATAAATGTTGAAAGGTAAATAAGCATGTATACGTCTAAATATTTGGACTAGGCTATGTACAATTAACTGTAAATTGCCATTTTTACATTTTGCCTATTGACAGTACTCTAAGTAGCTAGTTCTCCGTTATTTGGCATTTACAGTTAACTGTAAATAGCCATTAATGTTTTGGTTGTTGTTGTTGTTATTTACAGTAAACTGTATATACCTATTCTAAGGGTTTATGGCTATTTACAGATAATCAGCCACTGGTGATTAAATCAACTATTTAGCATTCTTTGAGTTAAAACTTTGTTAACATTATGTACATTTATTACACAGCATAGTATCCCTTGTGTCAATTGTAAGACATGCATAAAGTAAAACATGTCCGCTAAGCTGTTTAACCAACGAAACCAAACTGATGGCATCTTTATATCTGGTTTTAGAACGAGAGTCTGTTTGTCAAGACTGTTTGGTTTCAGTTGATTTGCATACCGAGAAATGAAGCTGCATCATAAAAAGTCTTGGAATAATTCCAGTTAAAGCAGCTTCCTACGTCAACAGCATCTCCAGATGTCAAGTGAAGATAAACTGTAACCGATGCCATGTTTTCACTTCCAGCCGATACGGCATAATTTACTTTTTTGCCATTCAGACGAATATAACAATAAGCTTCACTAGACGTTGCAGTTCGAATAATCAACGTAAATGAGTATATTCCTTTTTTGCTACAAGTGAATCTTCCTGTGTTGATGTCATAGCCATTCCCTACGTTGACATGGACTTTTTGAAATGTCGGAACTCCATTTACAAATCTGCCGGTTGCTTGTTGTACTGCGAAGACGACTGTAAGAAGAAAGGCATGTATTTTACAAGTAGATCAATATACCAGATCTATCCAGACAACCGTAATTAATACCATTTCAAATGCTTAAATCTACAATTAAATTTCTATTTTGCTATGGCAACACCTTATTACGTTTACTGCTATGATACCAAAACCTTACAAAGGTAAGAATTTTTTTGTTTAATCTAGATCTATGACATCTTTTGAAACTGGACTGGTTGATCGCTCATACGGTATTTTACATCGCTTTCAAAATTACATGAATCAATTCATAGCGACACCTTTCTTAATCATGGGTTATTAATAGATCTGTCTAGCACCGAGGTGCTTCTGAAGTTCCTTGTTTAAGGACACCCCCAAACTATATGTTTAGTTTGTAATTTACGGAAATGATTGAATAAAGTCCGTCAATATATTTATCAAACTAGAAATGTGTCCCCGACACGGATGCCCCCCTGCCCCCTGCAACATGAAAAAGGTCATCACTATTATTGTAGCAAACATTGACGAAGTTCTTTCAAGCACTGTGACCTTGACCTTTGAGCTGGTGAAACGGTTTAGCATATCGACCAGAAATTGCCGGTAATAAGGATCGACGTCTATGTGCAGAGAAGTCTCGGTGAGCGAATGCCAATATGTGAATGCATCAAGGGACAGATGAAATAGCTCTTCTGTTTCTTCTGATTCCATCGTAAAGGTTTTATTCGTTATGTTTACCAGTGGGCATGTAGTAATGTACATGTAGTTTTGAGTGCGCTGAAATCCCTTGCCTGTTAGCTTTAAGTCCTTGCTTGTCTGCTTGTTTGTCCAAAGTAGTTTATTTTACTTTTGGTACTTCCAAATATTGAAAATTTCCTGGTCTGTTGTAATTGTTTAATATATTTTGCACTACTGCAGATTTATGGTCAACTTGCTCCTCCAACCCTTTGTTCACCGTTGAGGCAACTGCCTCGTACACATATGGCCGAAATTCTACTTTTTTAGCTCCACTGGCCGAAGGCCAGCGAGCTATTGTCATGGCGTTGTGTCCGTCGTGCGTCCGTCCGTCCGTTCGTCCGTTCGTCCGTGCGTGCGTCCGTAAACTTTTTCTTTAAAAAACTTCTCCTCAGAAACTATTGACTGGATTTTTACCAAATTTCACAGGAATGTTCCTTTGGTGGTCCTCTTTCAAATTCCTTCAAATAATTGTGTTCCATGAAGAATTCTGGTTGCCATGGCAACCAAAGTAAAAAACCTTTAAAAATCTTCTCCTCCCAAACCGCTATTTGGATAGCATTATTATTTTGCAGGAATGTTCCTTAGATACAGGTTTACAGAATTCCTTTTAAAAAAAATGATCTGTCAAAAAACATGGCTTTTATGGGAGACTCATTTTCCTTTTATGGTATAAAGTAAAATCTTTGAAAAATTTCTTCTCTAAAACTATTCATTGGATTTCATTGTTGTTTTGCAGGTAAGTTCCTATGGTGGTTGTCTGCCAAATTGTTTCTATGGTGGTTGTAGACCAAATTCCTTTTAAAAAAATGATACACCTAAAAACACATTTTTTTTATAGACAAGGCTTATATTTCAAAAAAATGTTCTTCTCCAAAACTATTTATTGTGTTAGTTTTATCGACTAACAAAGAAAAAGGAAGAAAATTGGATTGACTTGACCTAGTCAGGGCTGTCCTATTTAAGCCCACACATTTTCCTTGGTATTAAGATCACAATTTACTCCAATGATATGCTATTAGTTAGTACTAGTAATAAAATATCACTGGCCATAAATAAGATAAAAGCTTGAGCACCTTTCACAACTTGAGCTTTTCAATTTTGCCTTATTACTAAGCCTGAGTAACCATGCCAAGATAAAAAAGAAAAAGTATTTTAATAACAAAACCCCCATGTTGTAGGTACTTTATAGTCCTTTTGATATAGAACAAGAGAACCTCTGCACTTTTATTAGTTCTGGTAAAGGTTTGTTGACCTACTAATGAGTAAATGCAGAATGGACAGAAGGGGTGTAAATCCTGGTGACCTGGTACACAGTGGGACAGGGCTTTACATTTGTGATAAGGCATTAATGTTATCCAGTCAAACTGATCCCGCAACTTCAGTACACCAGAATTAATCTGTGCCCTGGAGCAGGATATTTGATTTATGTAAATGCATTTGTAGACCATGTTGTGTTGTTTGCCACAGAAGACATTCTAACTGTGACTGTGAAAAGTTGATTATTAGGGATTAGGTGTTCATTGTATGCCAGCATATTTCATTCTATCTGGTGTATTGATGTAAGTTGATCTATATTGCTATAACATTCATTCATTTGCCCTCCTAGCTGTTCTTTTAGATTACCCCTCTACCACACAATCACAACTTTTAACGACCCTGAGAAAGACATATTTTCTATATTTTGATGTTTCCCCACCCAAAATGGTTTGTGAAAGGACCTGTTGCAGACAACATATCTTCAAATTAGTAAGACATATATAAAAAAGGATAGAAATTATTGTGGGAAACTAAGAAAATGCTGGTTACCATTTTTTTCTTCTTTTCTCACAAGTTTTTTCCATACCTTTTTTCTTCAGTGAGCTAAAATGCAGGATTGAATGGTAATTGTTAAAAACTTCTTTTCGCCATTATAGAAATATCTGGCCTGTGGAGCGATACAGGCGCTCAAGCGCCTCTAGTTTAGTATTGGGCCTCAAAATCTTCAATTTCTTGAGTTTTTTATCAGATACCCAAGGTGTTATTTCATTTTCCATTTTTTTTTTAACTTGGCTCATTGCGAGACTCTTCTTTCGAAAGTTCTTCTTCGGACAAGACTAGCTCGTACTAGCTCCTGTCATCATCAGACGCTTCGGAGCCGTAGATATTTTCCTGCTCGCTACTTGTCATCTGATTTGCTATTCCCATGACCGTATCGGTCAATTTTTCTAGCGTAGCATGTTGCTGATGGTATAAGTTTTTTGTTTCGTTGTATTTTTCCAAAAGCTTTTTCGTTGTATTTTTCCAAAAGCTAAGTAAAAATATTGTTACCGGCGGACGCTGTCATGTTGATTCCCGTTAGCCCCGAGAATTCTGCGCTGTTACTTGGAAACGATAAACTGTAAATTGGAGCGCTTCCATCGGCGTTGTGAACTGCCTCATTATCGAACAAGTTGCTCGTCGTAACCCCGCTTGCCAGTATTGACTTACCTATCACGTGTGTTCGACATGCTATTCTCTTCCAGCCCCTGATTATGTGGGCTTGTAGCGATTAAGGTGGCTCGCGAAAGTCCAGCAAACACCCTAAACACCCCCCCCCCCCCGCCGACTTTAGCAAGCTGAACTTTGACGAAAATTCTGAGCATCCAGGCGCCATTAAAGGCTGTACACCCTCAAGAGACTCATTTAACCCAGAAATCATGGAGTTATCTTGATTCTGTGAAATCGGGGTCAGTTCGGCCCCTTCAGCCATCATTCTCGGTACAGTAAACGCAAGGGAATTTATAAGGCCATGCACAATCCTTTAAATCCGCTTTTAACACAATTTCATCTAGTCGAACAAATTGATTCACTAGGGTATCCGGAGAATACAGTTTAACTTCCACGTAATTTTCTTCCGGTATAATATTACATATATTAAAAAAAAATTCTATGAATTCTGAGATTGGTCTTGTTTAGTAGCCTAGCATCGATCTCTGAAAGGTCTTGGTCACGTGATCGCACCTCTTCACTCATGGTGATTCTGATTGGTGGATAGGGATAACAAAATTAACACGAATTTTCAACCTCCAGGTAAGTTTCGTTTAATTTGTCAATTATTTTAGAATCGGACCATGCAGCTGAAAGATATTGGGCGGACAGGAACACCTGTCATTACTATTATTGTAGCAAATATGGACAAAGTTCAACCAGGCACTGTGACCTTTGAGCTGATGACACGGTTGTTGAAGGCGACACTTTGTCTATCCACGGTGATCATTTATCCCAAATTATTTTAGAATCAGACCTTGCACCTGGAAGTTACTGGCCGGACACGAACATCACTATTTACCGAACACACATTCATACATCTGTACATACACATAAACACACGGACAGGTGTACCACTATATACTCCCCCATTTCATGGCGGAGGACATAGAAAAAATCGAGAAATTCTCAAGGTAAAAGAAAAAAATGCTAAAGGAATAAATGAACATAACGACTTGGTCAAACAGTTTCTTAAAAACATGACTGCTTCGATTAATGTATAACAACCATTTTGATTGCTTGTGTGAGCACTAAGCACTCAGAACTGTTGCCATACTTTTTCCTGGTTAAGTTCCAGCCAATTACATGTATTCCGAATTTACCGATATTTTGAGGTTATTTCGTGTAATCGAACTGAAATTGTACATGTACTTACTTTTTTCGTTATTTAGAGATTTTAAGGCTTCCGTGAGATCGCCAGACGACAACCTCCGTATTTTGCTTTCGTATTGCTGCGACAGTGTTTTGAAGTCATCGGCCAGCTTCAGTTTTTCTTGCTCTATTTCCATATTCATCTTTCCAAGGTTATCTTCAATAGCAGTTTGCTTAGTTATAAACGCTTCTTTGAATTCATAGAACTCTTTGTCTATCTTGTTTGTCCCTTCTTTAATGGCAGATAATTCACTGTTCACACGTTCTTGTAACAATTCCACTGCATGTTCCATTCTTACAAGCTTACGCAGTAATTTCTCTTCAAAATCAAATCTTGATGTGCACACGGGCTCATCAATAGCAATCAGGCCCCTGAATGTTGACACAAAAATAAACAGGACCGCACAACTGGTAAGAGCCATATTTAAGATGAAAGCACTTTCCTGTTTCACAGTATGAATAACTTGGCAGCCTGCTTCAATTGAGAAATTCTAAACATTTAATCTACACTGAACAACAACAAGAAAAAAAACTTTTGTAAAGTACGTGCATTTTTTTTTTTTTTTTTTCAGATTACCTTTGAGATGTACACACATGTTCCACGTATGGTTATTTATAAAACCGTTATACTTTGCAAAATCCTTAGATAAAAGTCCAGTCGGCTAAGCTAACTCAAGGTTCGAGATCCACATGCACGTAAGGGATGTGCATATCCGGTCCATGTGTTGCATTTTTGTCTATACCAAAATATTGCAATAGTTGTATACCTACTAAAAAAACGTTTCAGATTAAAGTTTTTTATCAGAAATTTAAATCCCAAGAATTCCGGAAAATTTAGGCAAGAAGGCCATGGGCATGCTGTGTTTTCTACTGCAGAGGTTGCAGCTCGTGGTGGTGCATCCGTGAAAAGAGTCAGGGGTATTTGGCAACGATTTGCGCAGACCGGGAGTACAAGAGATTTACCACGTAGCGTCAGACCGCGCGTCACGACTCGAGCACAAGACCGCTTTATCTTGACCCAGCTCTTAAGAGACCGCTTTCAAAAACTATAGCTGCTGTTGCTTCCGGTACTCGCAGTGACCGCATTTCGTCCAGACTGTGCGCAATCGTTCAGCTGATGACGGTTTGCACTGACGTCGCCACAGATACGTCGGTTCAGTTTTGACGGGCCGCTATCGCAATAATAGCTACGCACCTTTGAATACATAAACTTGAGAAGACAGCGTTGGCGGACAATTCTTATTACAGATGAGTAGAGGTTTGTATTGTCTCGAGCTGATGACCATGTTACGATTCTTCCAAATCGGGAAGGAAAGTTATGCTGTCTGTTGCATGCGACAATGCGATTGTGTTGGGGCCGGAGTCAGTTATAGTGTGGGGCGGTATCGCTCTCCACTTGTCGTTATTGAATGTAAATGCCCCCCAAAATATATGGAAAATATTCTAGTCCCTCACGTTGTTCCCTGCTTCAAACCTATGACGTCATAACGACTTTACAAAAAGATACTGACAGACCCCGTGTACTTGTGTCAAAATACAGTTTTTACAAAATCATGGCGTCTAATTTATCGACGACTAACCATCAAAAAGACCGGATTTTTTGCCCACTAGAACATATGTTGGACAATCTTGATCGACGCGTACGTGGTCGCATTATCTTCCGCTAGGTGGCATTTTTCAAATACATCACCTATCTGATATGGGCATTCTGGGTAGAGAACCGGACTATTTTTTAAGGCGGGAATCAGTGCAACGAATTTCAAAATAAGATATACGTTTACTCTCTAAAACCTACCTTGTACGATTCATGCAGCCATGGTTGGCTAGTATATAACCTATGCACCAGCCATTTAAAAACATAAGCTCCTATAAGCTTGGGAAAAAGCCCCGGTATAAGCCCAGCAAAGTGGGTATGTTATTTTTGTTGTCAGTCTGTTGCACAAATCCCGGTTTTCCCAATGTCTGTATTTAGAAACTGTTGACAGAGATTTGCAGTAAACATTTGTTATTCTAAAAAAAATATTTTCCCCGTTTGAAATCATTTTATCTTCTAAGAAATTGGTAGCGAAAGACTGTCTTGATTTTTCCACAGACGTATTATTTATTGCCATTTTCTCTTGCACTTTTTAAGCGGCAATTTACGCACCGCGTATTGATATATGTCCGTTTTCTTATCAAGTGATACGTCATAGCAGACAGGTCAATCTTCGAAGAATATGACATGCTCAGACAACGACGTGGACGTCCTTGGAAACCCGCCAAACCACGTCAACGACCAAAGAGCAGCAATGTATGAAGAATGGAATAATATCCCACGGGCTGATATATAATTATAAGCTTGTGCTCTGAATGTAATGGCACTGTCAGATCAGCATTGCACGCGGTAGTCACACGCGTGACTGATTATTAATTTTGAAATCGACCCCTGTTTGATTTTGATTAAAATCAAACAATCGGATTAATTTTATTGCCCAAGTACAAACACACACACACACATAAGGTTTTAGCCAAATCTACTGAAATGGTAAAAACAGTATCTTCATTCAAACGTGTCGAGAGTTTCTTCTTCTGGTTCAGTATATTTTGTAAACATGTTTTGTAATCTTACCTGGAGCATTGAAATCTTTACCACACAATCCCGACTTTTAACGACCCTGAGAAAACAGCCTTTTGAAAACATTGAGGGAAAAGGAGAAAGTGCTGGTAACCAGCATTTTCTCCTTTTCCCATAATGTTTTCTACTCATCCCAAAACAAATTTCAATTTTTAAGTAACATTTATTGAGTAACATGTCGTCTGCAAAAGCTTTCAATTTGAATAGGTCTAAAATTTTGTCGTTTGGTAAAGAGATTCGGTAGGGTAATCTTTATCGGAGAGAAGATAAGAACGCAGATGTGGATGAAAGCCTGCCAAAACTGCAGACTTCTATTGGTTCAACCAATCATTATTTTTTGAGTGCTTAATGTACAGGAATGTTGTTTACGAAACTCTAGTAGATAATTTGTATTCGTTACGTCAAAAAAAGGAATAATAAAGCTACAGAATGATAATGAATTTTCTCCTTACATCAGATCATTTTTGAAACAAAAATCTTATAATAGCTGAAAAACCTCTTCTTTTCAACCTATGACCGGAAAGCCATGAAATAATGAACACCATTTTTGAAAACATTTTAGGACAAGAAACACTTGAACCATCCTCTGTGAAAAGGGAGTTTAATGCATCAGAGGGAAGTATCGACCGAGCCGGTCGGCTTCTGCAAATCGCACCGGCTGACATGGGTCGAAACTTTTTGCTGTTGGTCAGTTTCCTGCATCTCAAAGGACCAGTTTACCTCATGATTCAGTTGATTGTTACACAAAATTGATATAATGAATCCATAATTATGTGATGACTTGCTTGGTATAATAGATCACGGAGATGTATTAAATTCGCTTTTTCCAGAGCGGCGCTTGATTCGTTGTAATAGACAATTCTTTCTTTTCCTTCAAGATCTTCCTTTCTATTTAGTCACAACACTTTCCTTTTTGTCCAAACGCGTCTCCATTTAATCACTTGAGTTACTATTGGTGGACTTTGACTCTTTACAAACGATAATATTCAATCCTTTGCCAAACAACAAAGTTTTGTCCAAATTGAAAGCATTTGCAGACGACAGAAGAAATGTGACTCAAAAATTGAAATTTGATGTGGGAAGGGTAGAAAACATTGTATGAAAAGGAGAAAATGCTGGTGACCAGCATTTTCTCCTTTTCCCACAATGTTTTTAAAAGCTTTCTTTTTCATAGTCTTGAAAAGTCAGTCTTGTGTGGTAAAGATTGAAGACTTTTTCCAAAGTGAAAGAACTTCCAGGTAACAAATCAGCTCAGGATAAAATAAAAGAATTTGTTTTGGAAGGGTAGAAAACATTGTGGGAAAAAAGAGGAAATGCTGGTTACAAGCATTTTCTCCTTTTCCCACAATGGTCTTGAAAGCCTCCCTCCCCTGGGTTGTTAAAGCGTAAGATTAATTATTTCGTTGCATATTAAGAAATTGCTCAAAGTAGTATTCTTTTTTTTTCCAATTTTGAATGGTCAAAGTTAATTAAAAATGAAATAAGCTGATGATAAATTTTGAAATGTTAACCCATATTCACACAACACCTGCATATACCTTAAACAGCTGTTGTAAACATTTTGGAAAAGGAGCAATTTCTCATAAAAACAACCTATTGTATAATTATGATAGTAGATGTCTTATATAAAGATTACCTACAAGTACATTCCTCCGATTTTTCAACAAAACTTAATTTTAATAATAAGAAGTATCCTAAATTTTAACAGGGACCCTATATTTAAATAAAATCCCTTTTTTTATGTTTAGAGAGTTTATGAATGCAAGTTGTTAGAGATCTTTAGTGGTCTTGTCAGTTGTGCTTGACTACGCGCTTCTTTGACTACGCTCTCCCTGTATTTTTTTTTCAAGGGAAATAACTCGTGCAACGAGATACGAATGTCAGTAAGAGTGACCTCCTGTTTACAGATTCACCACTATGAAATGCCTGTTGGTCGTGGTGATAGATATCTGTCCCCTTTGAAAATTTGATATCAAGCGCCTAGAATTGCTGTACTGTTTTATCAGACAGGATAGAACAGGTGTAAAATACATGACCTTTACCACACAATCCCGCATTTTAACGACCCAGAAAAAGAAGCCTTCTGAAAACATTGTAGGAAAAGGGGCAAACGCTGGTAACCATCATTTTCTCCTTTTGCCACAATGTTTTCTACCCTTTCAAAGACACCTTCGATCATTTGAGTTACATTTACTTTTTCGTCTGCAAGTGCTTTGAATTTGGACAAGCCTTATATTTCTTCGTTTTGTAAAGAGTTAATGCATTTGCGAAAAGTATCAATTCAGGTCTGCCTGCGTAGTCAGCGCAGGCAGACCTAGGTCGAAACCTTGGCTAAGGGCCAATTTTCTGCATGTCAAGGATCAGTCTTCCTCATCATTTAGTCGGTTGTTAGATTAGCAGTAGGAACGCTTATTAATAGTGGTTTCATAAATGGGATAGCAAATAGATCTATGCCAGCAGGGGCCCGCTGAATAAACATGTGCACATTTTTACCAATCTCAAATTACTATCTATTCATTCTTCATCATTATCAAGAAGTGGGTCAAAAGCCAGCGCATTCAGCTACGTCAAAAAGCGTCTGCTGATTAACCCTTTACTAAACGATCCAGAGTTTCAACGAACATTTTGAAAGAAAAGGCATTGGAAATACTGTGGGGATAGGAGAAAACGTTGGTTAGCCACTGTGTTTTCTATTTATTAAAACAACGAAATATTTCATCATTTGGAACAAGTCTAACTTTTTGTCGTCCGATCTTTACGGACTTGAGTTTTTTTTTTTTTGTTTTGAGGGGGTGGGGGACAGACCGTTTTTGCGGAAGATCATTTCACGTTGTCAGGGATAGAGCCATTCAGCAAACCTCGGGTGATCCGGTGATGAAGTCCCTCGGCTGTATCGAGTAGCTTGATATACACCTACACGGTACATTTCTTCGCCGGAAGTACACCATTTCACCATTATTGTAAGGCTCCTCAGTCAGTTTTCTATCGATATCTTTTTGAGAATATTTCCGTCGGTAAACAGTTTGTAAAATCAATTTTTAGCTTGTTTTATCGATTTCGTTAGGAGCTTTCATCGACAGATCGATAGATGTGAATAACTTCATCCTTGTTGTTCATGTCGTTGCTAAGAGATTTTTTAGGGCGCCCCCATGTTTAAGATCATGTGATTGGTGGTTCAAAACGGAAACCCCCTTTACACGAATGAGGTTAGATATAGGTGCGGAATCGGCCGAGTTGTGACGAGTGGGAAAGAGCAACAGATAGTGTCTGTTTTCAATACAGCAAAAGGCTTGTTGTATGGGCCTGTATCGGTGAGCACCGGTCTCAACTGTGTTCTTGCTGGTACTGCAACATAACTTCTTCAGAATAAGACAGTCGAAATTTTGAAAGCAATTGAGTCATTCTCTGTGAAAAGGGGGCTTAATGGACCTGCAAAAAGTATCGACCCATGTCAGCCTGCGCAGTCCGCGCAGGCTGACATGGATCGAAACGTTTTTGCTATCGGTCATATTTTCTGCATGTGCAAGTGCCATTCTACCCTGGGATCAGTCTGTTGTCAGACAAAATGGATTTTCTGAATCCACCATTATGTGATGGCATGCTGTGTATAATGCATTACGGACATGCATTAAGCCCCCTCTTGTCAGAGCATGGTCCATTTGTAGAAGCCATAGAAAGGATTTAGAAAGGTCGGGCGAAACGGTCCTTTTCCAAAGAGGACCCACCCATGTTCAACGACCCCGACGAAGAATTCTCCCGAAAACAATTGTGGAAAAAGGAGAAACTGCTGATAACCTGCATCTTCTCCTTTTTCTATAATGCTTTCTACCTAACCAAAGACAAAGACAAATTCCATAATTTCAGCCAACTTTTCATTTGCAAACGGTTCCAACTGAGCCGAATTTATTTTTTGCTGTTTTGAAAGGAGTTAAGGGTGTCATTTCGGGGGCTTATTGTACACTGAAAACAGAGTGAAGATCATATGAGATAGATATAGACCTATGTCCTTTGACCTTTTTTTTTTGTATGAGCCATGCCCCGTGAAAAGGGGATTTATTGCATCTGCGAAATGTATCGACTCAGGTCAGCCTGCGCAGTCCGCGCAGGCTGACCTAGGTCGAAACCTTTCGCTATTGGTCAATTTTCTGTATGTCCAATGTCTACAGCATGATTAAGTCGGTTGTTAAAGAAAGTGACTATAATGGATCCATCATTATGTGATGGCTTGATTGGTATTATGGATCACGGAGATGCATTAAGCCTCCTTTTGCCAGCACATGGCTCGTATATTTTGTAAAGAGTTAAAGGTGTCATTTCAGCTTTTCTTGTACCAGAAAAACAGAGTAAAGATCATATTAGATCAATATCCACCTCTTTGGACCCACTACTAGATCTACACAGCCCCGACTTTTAACGATCCTGAGGAAGAAGACTTTTTGATAACCAGCATTTTCTCCTTCTCCCACAATGTTTTCTGTCCGGTCAAGAACAAATTACGTCATTTAATTCGCTCGTCTGCGAATGCTTTGAATTTGGACGAGTCCAAAATTTTGTCCCTTGGTAAAGAGTTATTCTTCGCTGATAAAACAATGAGATGTGCTCGATGTCAGTTTCAAAGTGAGACTAGATCTACTTTTTGAACACCAGGGTCTGTATTCATAAACCGTTCTTAAGGACGTTCTCAGTCTTATTCTCAAGAATTTTCTAAATTTGAAAGTAACACAACCTCTGATTGGCTGAACCAAATTAGCTTAGCCAATCAGATGTTGTGTCACTTTCAAAATCTATAACTAGACCAAAAATGTTCTTAAGAATGGTTGATGCAGGTCCCAAAAATATACTTATCGGTGTAACACGGATTCAGTCCCGGATTTCTTGCGAATTGACCATTTGGGCCATGTTTACGCTGGGATAAATCAAGACACAGTTTATGGACACATCTAATCTAACGAGTGTACGGAAAGTAAAACAGATTTGCGACGTTTTCATTGCTTTCATAGTGACAGGATAAAAAAGTTAATTTTAAGCTTCGATCTCCATCATCTTATAACCAGTCGTATTTCCTGAAAAAAAAAGGGGGGACTTATGTGAAATATAAAATATTCAACCAATGCTCCATCCCTCTCAATAATAAAACAAGGAAAATCAAACATAAAGAAAAACAGGATGGGAGAAGGGGCAGAAATCAGGCAAATCTGAGAGAGAGAGAGAGAGAGAGAGAGAGAGACGGACGGACGGACGGACGGACGGACGAACGGGCCGACGGGCGGGCAGA
The DNA here is from genome assembly GCA_945859785.2 of Tridacna gigas. Classification (NCBI taxonomy): domain Eukaryota; kingdom Metazoa; phylum Mollusca; class Bivalvia; order Cardiida; family Cardiidae; genus Tridacna; species Tridacna gigas. The sequence goes on from OX244034.2 coordinate 54,229,348, forward strand.
CAGACAGACAGACAGACAGACAGACAGATAGGCAGGCAGGCATGAAATGACAAACGGACAAACAGAAAGACCAAAATAGCATCTGACTGAAAGAAATTTGAAGCAGCCGACTTTGAAGACAGTCTAGCGAAAAAGGACCAATCAGCATGTTCAATAGAGCCCGAGTTAACTCTTTACCAAACGACAAAATTTTAGACTGTCTGAATTGAAAGCATTTGCAGACGACAATATAAATGTGATTGAAAAATTGAAATTTCTTTTGGAAGGGTAGAAAACATTGTGGGAAAAGGAGAAAATGCTGGTTACCATGGTTACCAGCATTTTCTCCTTTTTCCCATAATGTTTTCAAAAGGCTTCGTTCACAGGTCTTTAAAAGTCGGGATCGTGTGGTAAAGAGTAAACTTTTTACTACGCCATCCCGATTTTTAACGAACCTGGGGAAGGAAGCCCTTTGAAACCATTGTTTTCTACCAGACAAGTTACATAATTTGAGCCATGTTTAAATTGTCATCTGCAAATGCTTTCAATTTGGACAAGTCTACATTTCGTCGTTTTGTAAAGAGCCAAGCTTTCACATGAATGCAGTTATTGTATGTTTATTGCACTTACGAGCACATGTATCAAACAAAATTACGTAACCCATGTCAGGCGATGACGTCTTTATGACGTTGATAGAGTATGGCGCTGGAAAAAGCTGATCTAGTGCTCGTGTCACAGGTACGTTACGCTAAAAAGTAATTGCACCAGTAATGTTATGTTTAATATCTTCCTTCTCTTTTTTTACTGTCATAATGACTATTAAAACAACAATATACCAAAGGCATTTAGACCTAGATCTATTACCTACATCATCTTGATGAAGTCTGTCGGAAATTGATAAAAGCTGACAGATTCGTGAATAGACAGAAACTGCACAATGATTTAAAAGTAATCTAGATCTATTTTTGATCTATCGGAATACGCTTGGAAGATTCGTGGTTAATTTTATAAAAAAAAAAACATGACCGGTAGGCCTATAAATACTTCTTATTTCCATTTGTGGAACTCTTCAAGTTAAAGGCGCGTTTAGACCTACTACCGGGACCACGCATAAACAAAAGTCAATGACAACATAATGAAATACAATCAAGTGCAACTATCTTTGTTAACGGAGGAACAGTTCATTGCACATGCAGCATCTAATAAGTAAATGTACATCCAGGCTTTTATTTTTTATTTGTTATTCTCGTTCTTGGTTGGTTAATGTTTTGTCTCTCTCACCGCTGACCATTGTTTCGACAATGGTTATAGGGGAAAGCAGCCAGTGGCATGGAAAGGATATTGTGCAGAGTACTGGTAAAATAGACACCAGGAAAGCATGGATAGGTGAACTGGCCGCCGCGATATAACTGAAATAATGTTGAAAACGTTAACACCATACAATCAATCAAGAATGTTTTTTTTCTATATTGCGGGCACCGTATCTGACCTAAAAATATCGCGATGTCTCGCGAGACTTGAACACTGTCTTGCCAGATATGGCGTGCAACACACGAAAAGGGGCCTTCGGACATATGCGTAAAAGTATGTCGTCCCAGATCAGCCTATGCAGTCTGAGACTAATCCGAGACGACACTTTCCGTTTTTGTGCGATTTTCTGTTTCACGAAAGTCTACTCTATGAAAAAATCTTATGTAGTCGTAAAGTGCCGTCCCGGATTAGCTTGCGCGTACTGCGCAGGCTAATCCGGAACGACACTTTACGCAAATGTCTGAAGGTCTCATTTCACATGTTGCGGGCCAAATATACCAAAAGTCCTCAAAATAAGTATCTCTATTGGACTGGCGATATTCAGTAAAGCCTTCCTCCTGAAAAAAAAAAAAAATCTTTGGAGTGAGAGAAACTGGCATAAGTAATCGGTATCGTCGAAAATCACACAGAACATAACAGACAAAATGAATGTCCATATATTCAGTATGAAAGATAACGCTTGACACTTACGCCGTAACAAAGGTCGGCAAATTCAGCGTAACAGGCACAAATCGAACTGTTCAGTAGAACAGCTAAAAGTCAACATGTTAAGGATAAATTTACAGACCGGTGTTTTCAAAATAAAACCCAGAGAACGACAGGTTCAGAATAACTGACAAAGATAAGTAAGATCAGCAAAACAGACACAGAACGACAGATGCAGCTTAGATCTAACAGAAAAAGTTAGACATAACAGAAAAAGATCGACATGTTCAGCATGACAGACAAAGACCGACACGTTCAGCAGGACAGACAAAGATCGACACGTTCAGCATAACAGACTAAGACAAACACGTACAGCATTAGAGATACAGGGCGACACATGAAACATAACAAAAATGGACACGTTTAGCACAACAGCTGCAGGGTGACACTTTCAGCATAAGACATATCGACACAAATAACAGACGAAAATTCGACACGTTCGGCATCAAAGACACAAATCGACAGGTTCAGTATAACAGACAAAAATGGTCATGTTAGGCATATCAGACAAAAATCGACACGTTCAGTATAACAATCAAAGGTCGACAGCTGCAGCATAATAGACAGAGGTTGACACGTTCAGCATAGCAGACAGAGGGATACGTTCAGCGCAACAGAGGGCGACAAGTTCAGTATAACAGTCAAAGATTGACTCTTGCAGCATACCATACAAAGGTCGAAACCTTAAGCATAGCAGAAAGAGGTCGACAGTTGCAGCATAAAAGTCATAGTCCGACACTTGCAGCATAACAGACAAAGATTGACGCTTTCAGCGTAACAGACAGAGGTTGACACTTTTAGTCTTACAGACAGAGCTTTACACTTTCAGCATAACAGGCAGAACATAACTCATAAAGATCGACACTTGTGGCGTAACAGTAGTTGACACTTCAGTATTACAGACAAAGGTCGACTTTCTCAGCATAACAGACAAAGATTGACACTTGCAGCAAAACGGGCAGAAGTCGACACGTTCTGCATAACAGACAGAGGTCGACACTATCAGGATAACAGACAAAAGTCGGCACTTGCAGCATAACAGACAAAGGCCGACACATTCAGCATAACAGACAAAGGTCGGCACAATCATCCATAGCATATAAAGATCGACACTTTCCGCATAACTGGGAAACGTTGACACGTTCAGCATAACAGAAAGAGGTCGCCACTTAGAGCATAAAAGACATTTACAGAATAACGGAAAAAGATCGACACTTACAGCTCAACGAACAAAGGAAACTATAAGCATTACAGACAGAGGTCTATACTTTCAACATAATCAAGAAAGGTTGACACGTTCAGCGTAACAGTCAAAGGTCGGCACAATCATCCATAGCCTACAAAGATCGTTGCCGCATAACTGAGAAAGGTTATGCAAAACAGACAAAGGTCGGCACTTGCAACCTAACAGACAAAAGTCGAAACATTAGGCAAAGCTACACATGTCGACACTTGCAGCATAATAGACAGAGGTCGACACTTTCAGCCAAACAGAGATCACCACTTGCAGCGAAACGCATAAAGATCGTCACTTGTAGCATAACAGACAGTAGTCGCCACTTGGAAAGATCGACTTAATCAGCATAACGAAAAGAGGTCGACACTTGCAGCATAACGCACAGGGTTCGACAATTGCAGCATATTTGATAAAGGACGATATGTGTAGCATAACAGAAAGAGGTCGACTTTAGCAGCTTAGCAGACAAAAATCAATACTTGCAGCATAAAAGGCAAAGGTCGTCACTTGCAGCATAACAGACAAAGGTCGGCACAATCATCATAACAGACAAAAATCGACACTTGCAGCATAAGAAACGAAGGTCGATAGTTGCAGCAACGCAGATTGTGGTCGATACGTTAAGCATCGCAGACAGGGGAACACGTTTAACGTTAACCATCACAGAAAGAGGTACACGTTCAGCATAACAGTCAAAGAACGACACTTGCAGCATAACAGACAGAGGTCGAGACTTGCAGTATTACAAAGAACGACACGTTGAGCATAAGAGACAGAGGTCGGTACTAGCAGCATAACAGACAAAAGTCAACAGTTGCAGCATAACAAAGAACGACACCATGAGCATAACATACAGAGGTCGGCACTAGCAGCATAACAGACTAAAGTCAACAGTTGCAGCATAACATACAAGGGTCGACACATGCAGCATAACATACAGAGGTCGACACTTGCAGTATTACAGACAAAGGTCGATCCAATCAGCGCAACAGATAGGTCGACACTTGCAGCATAACAGACAAAGAACAACACGTTGAGCATACGAGACAGAGGTCGGCACTAGCAGCATAACAGACAAAAGTCAACAGTTGCAGCATAACAGACAAGGGTCGACACTTGCAGCATAACAGACAAAGGTCGAATCGTTAAGCTTAACAGTTAAAGATCGACATTTGCAGCAACATAGACTGTGGTTGATACGTTAAGCATCGCAGACAGAAGAATACTTTCAGCTTAACAGATAGAGGTCAACACGATCAGCATAACAGTCAAAGATCGACACTTGCAGCATAACAGTTATAATTCGACACTTTCTACATAAAGACAGCGATTGACACTTGCAGAATAATAGACAGAGGTCGACACTTGCTGCATAACAGACAGAGATCGACACTTGCAGTATAACACGTAAATATCGACACTTGTAGCATAGCAGACAGGGGTCGACAGTTGCAGCATAGCAGACAAAGGTCGACACAATCAGCATAAATATCAGAGGTTGGCACTTGCAGTTTAACAGACAAAGGTCGACACTTTCAACATAAAATCAGATCAGAGGTTGACACAAGCAGCATAACAGACAAAAGTCGACAATTGGACCATAGTAGACAAAGTCAATATCTTCAGCATATCAGACCAAAAGTCAGCACAATCATCGTAACAGACAAAGATCGACACTTGCAGTATAACAAAGAAAGGTGGATACGTTTTGGGTAACAGATAAAAAAGGTCGACTCTTGAAGCATAACAGCCAAAAGTCGACATTTGCAAAATATCAGACAAAGGTCCACACTTGCAACATAACAGACCCAATCATCATAACAAGTAGCTCGACACTTGCCGCATAACAAACAAAGGTCGACACTAGCAGCATAATAGATTAAAGTCGACACTTGCAGCTACGCATCAGTAATCAGTCTACGCATTAAGCGTAGCAGACATAGGAATACGTTCAGCATGACAGACAGAGGTCGACACTTGCCGCATAGCAATAAAAGGTCGACACTTGCAGCACAACAGACAATGGTCGAAATGTTTAGCATAGCAGACACTTACAGCATAAAAGTGAAAGATCGATACTTGAATCATAACAGACATAGGTCAAAATGTTTAGCATAGCAGATAGAATTGGACACTTACGGCATAAAAGTCAAAGATCGACACTTGCATCATAACAAAGGTCGACATAATCAGCATAACAGATAAAAATCAACACATTCTGCATCACAGACAAAGGTCGACATTAGCAGCAAAATAGAAGAAGGTCAACACTTGCAGCATAACAGCCAAAGATCGACACTTTTAGCATAACAGTCAAAGGATGGTACTTGCAGCATAACAGGCAAAGGTCGAAAAGTTAACCATAGCAGATAGAGGTCGACACTTGCAACATAATAGACAAAGATCGACACTGCAGCATAACAGTCAAAGATCGCAACATAAAGCATAACAGTCAAAGGTCGACACTTGCAGCATAACAAAGGTAAAAACACTTAGCAGAGCAAACAGAGATTGATACTTGCAGCATAATAGACAGGGGTCGACACATGTAGCATAACAGACAAAAACTGACACTTACAGCAGATAAAGATTGACACTTGCAGCGTTACACACAGAGGTCTGACAGTGGCAACATATCACATAAAGATCGATACTTGTAACGTAACAGACACAGGCCGACACTTTCACCAGTACAGACAAAGTTCGTTAGATTCAGCATAACAGACAGAGGTTGACAATTGCAGCAAAACACACAAAAGACGACAGGTTCAGCATAATAGACAGAAGTCGACATTAGCAGCATAACTGATAAAAGTCGACACTTGCAGCATAACAGACAAAGGTCGACACTTGCAGCATAACAGAAAAATGTCGACACAATCATCATAACTGACAAAGTCCTACACTTTCAGTAAAACAAAGGGTGGTCGGCACGCTCAGCTAAACAGTCAAAAGTCGACACGTGCATCTTGATAGACAAAGGTCGACCCTTTGCAGCATAACGGACAAAGGTCGACACATCATAACAAGACAGAAGTTTTCACTTGCAGTATAACAGATAGAGGTCGTCGACACATTTACCATAACAGACAAAGGTCGGCACAATCAGCATAACAGACAGAAGTCGACACTTGCAGCATGACAGACAAAGATCGATACGCTCAGCATAACAGCTACAGAGCGACACACTTAGCATAACCAGCATAACACAAATCAACACGATACACACAGATCAACACAGATCAACATACAAGATCAAGACGTTCTGGATAACGGACACAAATCGACACGTTCAGCTTAACAGATTGAAATCGACATGTTGATTCCTGCATAAGCAAAGTCGAAACTATGTCAAGCTGTGAGAGAGGAAAGCGTCCTTTTGCAATGACTTTCACCACCAGTTCTAGGAAGAGGCTTTGTCAAGACTGGAGTTGAATACATCCGCTCTGGTTTGCGCTTTACTTAGCTACCGGTATAACAAAGGTCGGCATTATATGGCAAAGGTTTACCTGTTCTTCTTTATGACTAGCTTATCACACAAAGTGTCAAAACTGTCACCTATCTAGGTCAAATTTTATCTCCGAAATTCTATTCCTGCTCGAAGGACACCTGTATTACGACAATAAAATGGAGGACAGATCGTGCAATTAACCTATTTTGTGTGTGTATCATGACCTATGCTCCAGGTCCTTATGCGAACAGAGTAGTTTAAGATTAGGTCGCACGTTCGTGCAGCATGATCTTTGTATTCTGTTTTCGATAACCTATGAGCCATTCTAAACTTTACATAAATCTATTTACTCACAGCGTTGAAAAAAAATCAAATTAGACATATTTTTGTCAAAAAAGGCATTATTTTCTTCATACTTAAGGGTATTTTCACCAATAATATATACTTCATAAAAGTTGACAATTAACAATATAAATCTAGCATCAGACTGACATTGATCCAGATTTTCCACATAGGGAAAATAAGTTATACTCAGGCATTGAAAGGCTAAGAATCGTTCAGGGAATTGAGAGGGATAAAGGATTAACGCTTTCCCAAACGACAAAATTTAAACTCTGTCAAAGTCAAAAAATCTGCAGACGACAAATTCGAAATTGGTACAGATAAGCTGAAATTGTCTGATATAAGTAGTATAGGGTAGTAGCCTGGGTCAACTGACCCAGGCTACTTACCCTGAGGGAGATTTTGACCCAGTTCACTTACCCCGGGTAAGTGAACTGGGTCAAATTCCGGTCAATTTGGAAAATTTTGGATCGATTTGGGTAAAAAATGGCATTTTCTGGCATTTTTGCTTCCCCCCCTCCTGGCCTAGGCTACTTACCCTGAGGGATTTCTGGCCCAGAGTACCTACCCGGGGTAGGTACTCTAGGGACAATTCCGGTTGCTTTCAATGGATCAGAAGACATTGACAATTTTGAAAGATAGATCTTTCATGGTAGATGGTTAGCCCTGAAAAGGGCTGTTTTGTTTGGAGACTGTGTTTTTATGCACAACCTCCAACTTTCCTGCAGGCCGGACAGCTGCTCGCCGCTCGCCTTCTAACCCTTCTTATCTGCCTTTCGTCTAAGTCGGACTTCAACGAGAACGGCGGCTCATCATCATCATCCCAACATTCTGTTGTTGGAATGACAAACTCCTTCTTCTCTCTAGGTATCTCCGCCAGCTGCCTATTTATTCTCTCTAACTTCAGATTGAGGGTCTCAGCCACCCTCATCAGATTTTTCACGCTCCTCCTGAGATCTTCCATCGTGAAATGAAAATGATGAAATAGAGTCGGCTTTTATAGCTTTTCAGGAGGATTGACTTGTCTCATGACGTTATTTTCTCCTATATTTTCCCGCTTCAGCGTTTCATGTTTTTTTTGACTCCGAATTAACGTTGACCAATCCATAGCTTTGTTACAATTTCTTGTTCGGGAAAGAAAAACTAGAGTTTGATTATCTTGTGTTTTTTCTGACTATGATTTTTTTCGAGTTTAATTCTTCTGAGAGAAAGAATTGACAATTTTGAAAGAAAGATCTTTTCATGGTAAATGGTTAGCCCTGAAAAGGGCTGTTTTGTTTTTAGTGGTTGTGATTTTTTCAACTTCTAATGACAACAACCGAAATTCGCCTGGCAGATGGGGCATACTCCAACTCTTTTTGTGATCGTCACTACTCCGTTATTGAAAGTTATCTTTCTCCCAAATTTGACATCAACTAAAATAATATCAGGTGTTGTCTTTAAGAATAGCTGAACTAATCTTTCACCGAGAACTTTGTACGGTTGTGATATACGGTGTAGTTGTACGGGTTGAGTGTTTAGCAGCAATATCTGCTGACCGGCATCTAGATAGTCTTTGAGAGTCTCACGCAGTTGATGGTTGATTTCCTCCATATTGTTCTGCTCCATATTGATTTTTAACTCCCGAACTGCTCGAGAGCTGAGAGTCGAATGATGAATGTATTGGGAAATATCAGCCTTTCTTTATACGATAACAGGAGGATTGAAAAATAAGAGCGCGGACCTGGTGGAAAGCATATACATTTTTTCCCAAACTACGTTTTCATGCTAATATAGTAAAAAAGTTATGACTCGTAGCATGGGGAAAAATGTAAGCAGATTTGAGTCTTTTTGGGAAAAACAGAATGAAAAAAACTCGACTGCTTTTTTGAACTTTTTTATTGAACAGAACTGAAACAATGAACATATTTACAATAAACTTAAAAAGACAAAAAATGAACATAATATCAATAAACTGTTAACAATAAAAATCATTTTTTGAAAATGTTTTTTTCACTGTTTGTGGGGAGAAGTCTCTGAAATTTTCTTGTATAGATTTCCATAGTATTGATTAAACCACAATGATACATTTCGATCGTTTCGATGGTGTTCCGTTGAGAGAAATTTCTGTTGAAGATATTTCTGTATATTATATCCTCTAGCAACAGCATCCAATGCGAAGATACAGTAAATTCCGCAAACTTTACCCTGTAGACTCTGAAGAGTTTGTCGATTGTATCTCCACGAATAAGAATGATTGTCTAAAAAGTTAATAATTTCTGGCTCAAGTGGTGGTAGGCCGTAGGGATCAAAGTATAGTACATGGCCATTATTATCAAATATCACGGCCACCCAATGTTCTCCTGAACCGGTTGATTTCTCTGTGTTCACAATGTAGGCTTTCACATGATTGGGTTTTTGTCGAGGTAACTGATCTTTTGCACAGACTTTTGCCTGTAGATTTTTTATCCATGTTCCATGATCCAATATGTATTGAATTTCAGAAGTATACATTTTTTCTAATCACTTTTCCAGGCTTGTTTTACTTTGTCACACCAATATTTTAAGAACGACTCCGTGATATCAGATAGAATGTTTTGTTTTATATTTCGCCAAAATCTGTAGGCTTCCACATAGTCAGTTTCATCGAGTTTCATTTCTATGAGTTCAGGATACCATTTTTTCATGATTCTGTATGGATTTAATTCCTTCATGGCTTGTTCTATGAACATATCTGTATGTTCTTGTCTATCCTTGAATAAACATAGTTCATGCTGTATTTGACTGGGATGATCCACTTGACATCCGTAACACTCGTTGTGAACTTCACTGGCTATTAGATTTTGTAGTTCTTTAATCATATGTTTTTCAAAGCTGTTGTGAATGTCATTTTTCCGAGTAGAAAGACACTCTGAGGTGGAATATTTCACTTTTTCTGCTTCTTTTCTCAGTGAAATAGCAAATCTGACTCCCGACATTGTTTATTAGTCCTGAAAAGGACTGTTTTTTCTGATATATCTTTCAAAAGTTGATTAGTCCTGAAAAGGACTGTTTTTGTGAAAGCTATCTTTTTTCGATCAGAGAGTTTCTGTTGATTTTTTCAGGATTAATAATCTGTGATGATTTCTCTCAAACTGTTGATTTCAATCTGATTGTCAAATTCAGCAAAGACAATAACGTTGATCACGGTTGCCAAGGCTTGCGCGAATTGAAGCTCAATGCGAAGACTTCCAGTTTTTATAGGATGAAGTTGTCCTTCTTCACTGCCTTGATCAGGTGTCAAATCGTACCCCCACAAACAGTATCCACCAACATAGTCTTCTTTAGCAATATCAAATGATTTATTGAGTCCTAAGGCTGAGACAGCCTGATACATAGACAAATATGATTTCAAATACAACCCATTTTCAAAGTCAGGCTCAAAGGGTCTGTTATGAATACTGTGTCCATTACATGATACATCTATTTTTGACAGATTAAAGTGTTGAAAGAAAAATGGATTGTTAGCATAAGCCCCATTATAAGCAGCATTTGTTACCATTGCAATGAAAACACGTTTTGGAAGCTGGCCTTGAAACAAATGATCTTCAATTTTAGACTGAAGTCCATTACCGATAGTAAACGTCTTTACTTCTACCCTACGGATAGGAATTTTCATGTTTTGCTGAGCTATGAGATGATTTAGATCATTTGCAACAACAGGTAACAATTCAATATTTCGTACATGAAGACTGACTGTTTCCATTACAATTTTTGCATCTGGCGCAGCAGTACCTCCTGTAAGACAAAAGTTTGATGAGGATCTGTTTAATCTAAGTCTGATTTCAACTCCGTTAGGTAAATATTTTTCTTGCTGAAATAGATCAAGATGCAATCGTCCGAAAAGCTCTGCAGTTCTGCTTAGTCCGATTACACCGATTCTGTTTACTAGTCCAGTATTTCCCGCATCATGGTTGAGTGTTTCAAATTGCCCACTGGTGTCTTCAATCCAAAGTGCACCAGCTTTCAAAAACGTAGACTTGCTGTCAGCATTATAGGACAAAAGATTTTCGATATATGCTCTGTACGGATAGGTATCTGAATTACTGCTGATTAGTTTATTATTTAGATACAAATCGACGCTGCTAAACATACTATGCAGGAAATTGTTTACAGGTGCCACATTTGAACCGACGTCTAAATTAGTACCGTCAGCTTTAACGATTTTGAATTTGATATACAAATACGATTGTGACAAATCTGTCCAATGTTCGGTTTGAGGTGGTATGATGAATTCTATCGGCGAATTGCTTGTCAAGGATGCTATTGGAAAATGTTCAACCCATTGACTTTCTTGCATCGTTGTCATTGTAGGTGGTACAGAAAGAACATTGAGTTCTGATTTACTGCATTCACAAGATCCGTTTTGCATCATTTTTCAATTTTCAATTTTTCAATTTTCAATCAAATATATCGAGAGTTCTTGATCTACTGTAATGATTTCTTTGTCTTTTATTAATGATCTTGCCCTTGCGAGATCGAGAAGATGAATGACGTGTCTTTTGTGATTTTCTTTTATTTATCCCCGGTATTAACTGTTGTGCTAGATCATGAATGGCTTGTTTTCCCCTTGAAATTACAACTTTTTTAGGGTTTTCACCACGTAAAAGGATATCTCTTGCCGCCCCTAATCCTTGTCTGATTCCTTCTTTTTTTACAGCATTCAACCCAGATTTGACCAAGGGTTTAAGCAATGGAGTCACTGTTTTAAGTGCTGATCTAAATAGAGAACCTAGTCCGTACCCATACTGATGTTTTTCGCCGCGATAAACTGGTAGCATTTTTTTGGTCAAATATTTAAATATTTATTTAAATATTTATTTAAATATTTATTTGTCAAATATTTTTATTTTTCTGTCTGAAATGTAACTTGACGATTGTCTTACCAATAATAAAATGAAACGGTATACCAGAATCCCCTGTTATTTGAATGTGAATAGTATCGAAATCAGATTTCGAAACGGGGACGTAATGCGGTAATGTAATTTCATGGTTGATATGTTGGGCTTCATAATTATTTTCATCTGATATGCTTGGTTTGAACGGAAGAACACGAAGTATGGGAGCCAATGTATCACCCACTATAGTGTGTTCAGCAACATCTGAATAAACAAACAGATGATTGTACCCAGCATCAATGTTAGGACTGTATTTAAATACCTCTAAAATATTTCTACTCGAAAAAATTATCTCATTTTTGAATTCTGGTGATCCTCCCAGTTTTAAAAACAGCTGTGGATGAAATTTGAATCCGGTTCTTGTTATATTTGTGAATCCCAATTTCGGTCGTTTGCTTGAGGTTGAATAGCTAATAGACACCCCGATTGCTTCTGAAAGATTTCACTTAGGTTATTTTGAATCAAATCTTCCATTACCTCTATAACATGTTTTGCTGAAGTGTAACTACCCGGTGAAAAATAAAATCCAATTGACCATTTTACTGCTTCACCTTTTGCATCTCGTTTTAATGGAATTATCTTCATATTATCTCTTCTTCTATCTACCGCTGCTGCTGCATTGTATAAATTAATATCTGCAGTTATAATTTCGAACTTTGCTTCTTCTTCAGTTATGTTTAAAAACTGAGAGGGGGTAATAAGATGAACTAATGCAACTTCCCAATTTTCCCTGTCAATATGAATTGTTTTTGGTAAATGAACTTTAAAACAGCACTGTGTGTTGTTTGGATAAAGGTTTATGGAACTATCGCTAGGTAGAGTAAGATAAAACGAATTCATTTTTTAAATTTTTTTGATTTAGTATTTTTTACTGTCAACGAAATCAACCCCACTAGTTGTTTTTTGTCCAGACTTTGTGAATTTTAGCCCTGGAGATGGAAGAATATACCCGAGTGAACTGCTTAACAGTATCAACCACAATTCACGATCTTGACTTTGAATACTTAAATGTACTATCGAGGTTGCAATAATTGCGTAAATGACTAATATCTGTGAAATATACGTAAACTGATTCTTTGGAACACGATTTCCACAGCAGTTGTAATTTTTAGTACTAACACTATCGACACTTTCTGTCCCAGTCTCAATGTTTGACTGCGAATTTATCATAATTGTATTGTCTTTTTATTTATAAAAATCTTGTAGATAAGACTTTTTTCCGATCAAGATACCAAATGCGATTCTGGTATCCAACTTTGAAATTTTTTTGGATAACCTTTCCAATTGACTTTTATTTCTTTGATTATTTTTTTACCCTCACGTCTTGTACGTCTATCAAGAACTGAATCAATTTCATAAATTTCATCATCTTTTATCAATTGAAGTTCGTATTCATAATAAGTCCCCAAAATTTGTTCACCCTCTAAATCTTTTATTTTATAGGTGATAGGTGAAAATGTCTTGTTAACATGAGTGATTTCAAATATTTCTTGAGTCCAATTTGGTATATAACCTTTATCAAATGTACGTTTCGTTTTATTGATACGAACACGATCTCCAATTTTGAATTTTGGCTTTTTTGTCATTGCAATTGTCGATAAACGTGGATACAGATTTTTCGAAATTTCTGCCTCATTTGATTTTGTTACCATTGCAGGAGATGTTTTGATACTTCTGTGAAAAGTATGATTGTAATTCTTAACTAAAGAATTCAATACGTCAATGTAACGTCTTGTTTTCTTGTACGTAAAGTATTTCCACATTCTCGTTTTTAAAGTTCGTTGAAATCTTTCAACAATACTTGCTTTCGTCTCTGGATTTTCAGTGGTAAAGAAATGAATCTGATTCTTTTTCAAGTATTGCTGAAACAGCCTGTTTTTAAATTCCGAACCTTTATCTGTTTGAAGTGACAAAGGTTTCCGATTTGATTTCTGAACAATAGATTGAAATGCTCGAATCAAAGTTTTTCCCATCTTATTTGGAATAGGGATAACCCATGAAAATCTTGAAAACACGTCAATTATACAAAGTAAATATTTCTTGTTATCATTTTGTCTTGCTAAATGTTGCATGTTAGCCAAATCAGCCTGCCATTGATAGTCTATACCACTTACAATAGTTTTTCGTCTTTTGAAACGACGACGAATTGGTTTATGTAAGGTATAGGTGGATTCACCTCGTAACCACTCTTGAACATCTTTGTATCTTATTCCTTTCAAAACAGATTTTGCAGCGTGATACAATTGCTTTATTCCAGTAAATGCGACAGTACTTTTGGGATCATAAAACAATTTTCTTAACACGTAATCAAGTTTGTAATCAAGTTTAGGCTTTACCAGGATTCCCATGACTGAAGCGTTTTACGGCTAGGGGTCTTTTTTATAGATTTTGGTGGAGTTAACAACTCTTTAGTATAGAATTGTCTCAGTCTTTCTCTTTCTTCAGGTTTCATGTATGGAGATGATTCTTTTATTCTTTTTGCAGATTTTTTAACACTTCTTGTAAGCGATTTCCTTGCACTTTTTTGTACGCTTTTTGGCGTGTGAAATAAGTGATCGGATCCGCCGTAGGATTCTTCATCTTCACTCACTGATTTAGTCAGTGATTTATCTTGAGCTTTTTGCATCCATCTCCATCTATTTGAGTTACCAATAACTTCTCGCGGTATATTGCTTTCGTGTAATGCCTTTGAAAAAGTTTTCCATCCTCTAGGTTCAGTACCTTTTCTCTGACGAATTGTATCATTGATAAGATCGATGATATTGGAACCATGAATGCGTACACCTTTGTATGACACGACTCCTTGTTCGTCCCAAGTTAAATTATTGTTATCTTTTATCATACTCAAAAGTAACTCAGCTTTTCTTTTCATGGTTTTTGGTACGCTTTGCAAAATTTGATCATGCAAGGTAACAGATGCTGATTTCTGTATACTGTCATCATTTTTTGTCGTTGGAAGTGAGTTGAACAAAGTTGGTCTTGCTTTTTGAAGCGAATTTTGTAACTTAAACAAAGTTTCACCATACCTTTGAGCCTTTTCTGTTTCTGACAAATCAGTGCTTTGTAAAATATGACCCATATCCTGCCGAAGATGTGCTGCATCCACAATTTGCGGATTGGGTGGTAAACGAGGTTTATGATATTGCTCGTCTTTCCAACGATTCATATTTTCTAAAACCTGATAAGGCACGATAACCATTTTTTTAACAGACATGATGCGCTTTTTATTACAAGATTTTATCTACAAGATTTTATCTACAAGATTTTTTATCTATAAGGCTTTAAGTGCCCCTCCTATTCCTCCGATAACGGCTTTTCCTAACAATGGTAATAATGCAGGTGCAAGTAATGAAAGAAATCCACCTTTTTGATTTAATATTTGTTTTTTATTTTTTACAGAAGCCGATTTCGAAGCTAAACGTCTGATATGTTGTCGGCTTGAATACAATTTCTTCTTCTGAGCTGATGATAAATGTACATTGCCTTTTAAAACGTTATGACAACATTCCGATATACATCTTATCACTTCTGGTGATGAATCTTTTACAAGTTTTTTACGTATTTTTGGTGTAGCCTGCATCATGGCCATAACCATTGAACCATGTTTTTTTATCAGAGGCGTTTTCCTTTTCATGTTGACTTTAACTCGATATCGGATTAAATGATAATACAACGTCCATGTCGCTATCATTTATACCTGATGTTTTTAACATACTGTTTTTAACATACTGTTTTTAACATACTGTTTTTCAAAAGAAAACTTTTTAACATACTGTCTTTTACAGTCAGAATTACTTTTTTAAGAAAACTGTGAATAGAGAGCGTCAACCAATGTGTCAGCGCTAGCCATGGACGAATCCACGGGAACGGATCTTCCTTTCCCAAGGTCAAGCATCTGTTTTTTTTCGTCAAGTTTATATCTCCCTGTGCCGAGGTTATATCGTAGCATATCTTCTATCATCCGTCTATATTTTCTTAATCCTTTTTTATGTTTAGCCAATGTATTTGGAGACCAAGCGACGGATGGAATTCTTTGAAACGCTAATTTTTTGCCTGGTAATATAAATCTTGAATACTTTCTTTGGTAATTCCGCATTCTTTCACCAAGTATTTCCTCTCTAGATTTTGGATATTGTTGATGTTCTGAAATGGTACTTGCTACAGGGGTTCGTTTTCGGGTAGTAACAAATCTTTCATCAATCGTAATTGGAGCATGCTTCTTTGGTGGAGCACGCTTTTTCGGAGATTTTTTCTTTTGAGATTTTTTCTTTGGAGATTTTTTCTTTGGAGACTTCTTCTTTTGCGGAGCACGTTTTCTTGGAGATTTTTTCTTTTTTGGAGATTTTTTCTTTTGCGGTGCACGTTTTCGTGGAACACGTTTTCGAGTTTGTCTTTCAACTCCAAATTTTCTGATGGTTTTTACTCCATCCCATCTCAGTAAGCTTCTGATAATAACACCACCTAGAAATCCTCCCCCTCCAGGTTTTAAAATGATTTTACGTTTACTTTCCTCGTCTATGGATGGATCTGCTAACCGTTCAATATCTGTTCTATGTTTTGTCATGTACATTGTGGTTTGTTTTGGTAATTTGATTTTATTTTCAATGATGTTTTGCGCAGCCAACGTAAACCATTTTAAAATTTCTTTTAATCCTGCTTTTAACACAGCTTCTCTTTCATGTCTATCGGTTTGTTGGCTTAAATTTCGCAAAGCAGCTAAAACTGAACTCGATGTGGCTGGTAAAGCCATGTTTACTCGCGGGTGTGAATCATAAAAATGATTTATGTTCAAAATGTGGTTCCCTTTTAAGCAGGAATTTTGCATAAAGTTTTTTAAGCAGGACAATAAATAATGGGCCCTCTTTCATCTCCTTGTGTACGCCAACGATGAAATATATCTGTTCGTAGTCTTAATTCTTTATTTGTTTGCGAATGAAAATCTATGACTAAATAACCATGATCCGTCGATGTAGCATCTTCATAAGCAGGTAACAAATGTGGGGCTTGCATTTGGTGAGCTAGTGTTTTAATCTGATTCTTATCTCGTTCATTTCGAAATAAAATCATATATCTGGAATTAAGACTAATGGTTCGACTCGATTTCGACTGCTGAAACATATTTTGCGTGATGTAAATCACACTTGCATTACGATGGTGTCCTTTTCTTGTAAACCAAAGTTTAATTTTTTCCTCATCTTTTTCACCCAACATATCATCAAAGACAATTAAATGTGGAATAGATACATCACTGACAATTTCGTTTTCATCGTCAGGAATTCCCTCCACGAATTTTATCAATTTGAACTGTGAATTGAACTTTTCTTGCATAAGATTGTAAGCATGCTGCCATTCTTTGTAACACCAAACAACTCTTTCAGGAACGATGTTGAACAAGTCTTCTCGATAGTCAATTAATTTATGAACGAACTCTGTTTTCCCGCATCCACTCGGTCCTGTGATGAAAATATTACAAGGGTGTTGAAATAATATGGATTGTACATCCATATTTTTTTACTTTTCTCGTTAAAGGCTATTGATAAAATGACAATATCAATGAAAATAAAAGCATTTTTATTGAACAGAGGTGAACATTTTTTATTGAACATTTTTTTACAATGAAACATTTCTTACAGTATAGCATATAACATTTTTTTTTACAATGCAAATTCACAAATACCTCGATTTTTCCATTTGTCTTCATGTTCCACAACAGTTTTGTGCAACTGTTCATTACCCAAAGACAATGGATATACACTGTCCAAACCACTATATTCACACGTTCCTCTAATTTCGAAGACGTTTTTGAATACTGCTTTTGACGAAAGAGTTGAAAGTACGATTTTTTCTGTGACATCTCTACCAAATAGGAGATACCCTTCCATGATATCCACTCCTTCTGCATTATCTCTTGATTTTGTATACCGTAAGTAAAAGTTAAACAGGACTGATTTCATTTTCAGTAGATTCAGATAACTTTCTTCTGGTCTTCCTATGATAATGAATCGCCATCGACTTGTGGCTTGCAATTTCTTAGCGAAATAGTCACTTTTCCACAAACAAGCTGTCAAATAGCCTTTGATAGCGGTATCGAAATCTGACTCAGTCACCAACATTGCAATAAAGTCGTGCATGCTATACATTTTGCAGGATGTCTCTCCTTTTGCAACTCCCTTATGCAATTTATCTATCCAAAATTGCACACATCTGAATTTAAGGTTGAATTGTGTTCCTTCATCGAGCGTGTGTTGTCGAACAAATTCTCCATAAACTTTTTCACGTAGCTCAATGGGTAACGGTAACACTGTTGCCATTTTTCACCAAACGTCTAATATTTTTTCCGTCTTACTTTATCTGTTTACCGCAAAACAATGCGCTATAGAAATTTATTTTCTCAGACTTTTATAACCATAGGGCACAGTGTCAGTAGCATTTACAATAACTCTTTTGGTGTATACAGAGCGAAACGTTTTTGTCTGCGGTTCGCTGGTCACTGTTCTATCTCTATGTCTTTTAATTTTACAATCATACTGAATTTTGATTTCTATCGTACGATCCAAAGCACATTTTGAATAGGTATCGAAATTCACCACCTGCTTGGTATTGTAATCCAAAGTAATTCCCTTCACTTTACATTTACTTATCTCTTCTCCATCTTTTGTTTTCATTTTGTAAGCATAATTTTTAGGCCCAAGTCCTCTGAATTGGGTAATTTTACAGTCAGGCTCTTCATCAGTCCATTTTCCTAACCTACTGTTAATAATGGGCGGGTTCCATAATTCAGGATCATGAATGTACATACAACTATCTGTATCGAAATACAGAACTCTATCTTTTAACTTTTCAAGAACGGCGTACAATTCCAACCTTGCATAAGCTGTTACGTAAGACCCTACTATCACGTTGGCTGTAGCGTGGGTATCAATATGTTCCAATTTTGATTCATAGTTAACCAAGATGAATGGACAGTCCTCGTCAAAGATTTCTACATGCTTTACAATGAAATTGGGATTGGTGACTAATTCGAAATATTTAGACGGATCACTGATGTATTCCGTCTGAGTCAATTTTTCACGCTGGGCTAATTTTCCCCAAAGACAGTTCAACATAATCTTAGCAAACGATCTTCTCCCAGGATTCTTTTGAATACAACTTGGATCAAGACGAACCCCTTCTGCCTTCTCATATTCACAAACGAATTGATCTTTTTCCGAATCTGATTGACACCAATTTGGGTAACCACTGGCTTCTTGCTTAATTTTCAAGAAATTATCCACATAGCCTTTAAAGAACTGGTCCGAAACAGAATTGAAATGCCAGATTTCATACACTTGTATTAACCGATAGCCACAGTCAAGAGCTTTGAATAATTCAAAGGTAACCCAAGTTCCGACCAAAGCCCTCTCTTCTTCACCGTGGATACAAATGTTTGAACTTTCTTCTGCACATTTCATACAGAGTGGAAACATCATTTTATTGTTACAGTGAACTGGAAGAACGGGGTGAAACAAATCAGTTGGAGGTAAAACTTTGCATTTGATTAAGCCCTCATACTGTCGAATATTGTTCATATCAATATTCTCACTAGTCAAAATTTCTGGTTGACCCACAGGATAGGATTTATGTTTACAAACATAAGGGTACAGAGAACAGATATCAATGTACTTGATTTCCTTCTTGCTTTTTTCATCAACATCGTAGCTAATTTTTATGGCATTACATCTTCCCCCAGACAACCCCTCCCTCGGATCGATGGGATCCAAATGTGGATATAACTTTTCAATGAGTTTTTTGTACTCTTTATCCTTCATCTTAGCATCGAATTCGTGCTCCCAAATGTACACTACATTATACCCCATTTCTATGATATCTCCTATACGTTTAAAAGTATGTTCGTACAATTCACCCATGGGTCTCCCATTGATGGGGTTGATCTGTTTTCGATCTGTATAACATACAGGACAACCATGATACAAATCCCCAAGGAATTCATAGACAGTGTTTGATTGACGGTGAAAACCATCTACAGTATATCTTCCGATTTGAACTTCCCCACCATTTTTTGCATGGCGAATATGAATACCTTTTTCCCGAGCTACGCTTTGAATCCAGCGTATCGCTTTCATAGAAAAACGACGTCTGGACGAATCTTTACTTGAAATGATGGCTATCTGATCTTTTGGTAAATATTTGCTTCGCCAGACTTTGTTACAGGCATCGGCGATGGTAATTGCCTCTAAAAATGGACAAATACCACCCTGTTCGATAAACAGCTTTCTGAATTCACCACATCCCCGTCTTAGGATATCGACATCTGACCTACAGTATGATTCCATCTCTTTTTGAAAATTGAATTCCTCACCCTTTTGAACTTTGTCATTATACCAGACTATGAATTTCGACCTACCCTCTTCAGACATTGAGTCGGGTTTGTAATAAGACATATCCAAGTATGGTCCAATATAACTCCAAAAATCATCTGTATTTGCCCAGTGAGGAAAGTAACCTTTTTTCATTTCTTGAAGACCAAATGTGGCTGGAAATTTCGCCAGCCCAAAGTTCATGAAATTGAAGGAGTCGATCAGACGTACACCATTCAATTCTAACTTCATAATATTGTTTCCATTCATGATCAATTTTGGAAGTTTTAACCCAACTTTGACAATATAGTTAAGAATGAACTGTCCATCATAACCTTTTAAATTATGAGCCATAGCTGTGACTCCTTTGTGATGTTTTGAAAAGAGCCACTTGCAAAATTGACTCAAAGTTTCTTCTCCTTGAAAAATAACTTCCCTACCCTCTTCAAATTCACTGCATGTAGAACAATGAAAATCAAGTGGTTTATCGATACAATCATCACATGCTCTATGTGCTATACAATAATTTGGGATGTGCACCCCTGTATCTTGTTTGCATTCAAAATCAAAGAAAATGAACTGTGGTTTTTTGACTAGAGAAGAACTCGTCTCATCATCGCTGTCGTGTTTCATCTTACTCTGGTAAGGTTGAATATAACACCGATGAGAAAAGTCAACTATCTTCTTGCAGAGATGACACTTTTTCTTTCCATTGCAGATATGATTTCTCTTTCTGGTAAGATACTGTGCATCACATTTTGAACAGAGTTTCACTAATTCACAAATGGATTTCTTTTCTTTACCTTGAACATTTCTGTGATTTTCAAAGCATAAAACACTAAAAAATCGTCTATGACACTTGGAACAGACATACTCTTTGGATTCTGATGGACATTTTCCAGCACGATAACAACCTTTGCAGATTTTTGAGCAAGCATGATTTTCCCGTCCGTTATAACCCACATCACAGAACTCACAATAACAAGCACAACAAAAAAAACCTTTGATGGATCTGATATAGTCATAATGGTTTTGATGAAAGTATAAATGTATGATCTTACTATTGTCTTTCACTTCTGGATGTTCAAATACTTTTTCCACTCTCGACTGCTGTTGATGAACTTTAATGACATAGTCTTTTTCATACAAAAACAATTGAATTTTTTTGAATTCATCAATTCCTACAGACTGTGTTGGTAAAACTCCAGCTTCATTCATCAATTTCTCGGCTTCAATCTTTTGAAGAGCACGGTCTGAACGACGAATAATATTCCATCTCCTATTCCACGCTTCGTTGTTTTCACGTTCATGGTAGCAAATTCCCACAACAACGGCTCTTGCAAAACATAATCGATCATGGTTGTTAATTTGAATAACCGATTGTTTCTTCTTGGCAAAAACTTTCGAATCCAATAGTTCTGTGGTTCTAAGATTTTTTCCGTTACCACATGGAGGTATTGTATGTGTAATGTCAAATGTCATGGATCCGTCGTTCAAGACAAAATCTGTATTTGACTGTAAAACTCGTTCAATTTCATTCAATATAGTTTCACCTTGCAGCTGTTCTGTAGCTAAAAAGGGAATATGAATCCCCATCTCCAATGAAGGATGATCGATGCTAATTCTAATCATATCTGTCGGGTTTGCATCTAACTTTCGAATGATTTCATGGGTAACATCGTCAAATAATCCAAGCAGTCTCTGGGGTGATAATTCTTCAAATTTCTTAAAACTCACTGACAATACATGTGATTCTGTTCTAAATTTTCTTGACTTCTTTTTTCCCCTTTCTATTAAGTCATACAGACTTTTCATATCCATAGTAGAGCTGTTGTTTTCTTCTTTTTTATCCACGAACATATTTGGTGAAAAGATATCATCTTCACTGTCACTTTCTTCTTTCAATGGTACAGTTTTTTTCTTTTTTGGTGGAAATGACTCATCGTCACTATCACTTTCTTCTTTCAACGGTAAAGATTTTTTCTTTTTTGGTGGAAATGACTCATCGTCACTTTCACTGTCTGAATAATCTACTATTCTTTTTCTTTTAGCCATCGTTTCAGCTCTGGCTGAGAAGACAAAATGAAGGAAACAAGAAAAAACCTAACAATTTATAGACTCTTTCCTTGCAGTAGTGTATAAATAGAGACATCGACTGTGAAAATCTCATTATTCCTCTGACCAACCTCAGACAATATAGTTGATAAAAGAAAATGAGCGAGTTCAAACTGCAAAATACATCACCACTTAGAAAGAGGATGGCGTTGTATGTTAATCCATACACCCACGATTATGAGATCAGCAATATACCACCACGATATCAAGTTAAACATAACGGCGTCTACGTGGGATCATTTTTATCCCAACAACATTTAGCAGAAAAAGATGTTTACCGCATGACCAGCTACAGAGTTTTGGATCAAACAACGATCGACAAACGATATGGGATGAATGGCGTGAGAACAAATATTTGTTTTACGTGCAACAAAACAGGGCATTGGGCCAGAGAATGTCCAGAAAAAGAAAAGCAGACAGGAGAAAATGTTTTTGTCTATGTGGACCCGCTCAGCCATGACATCAAAATTTCACCAACAGCTGTCAAACTCCAACATATGAAATACGTCGGGGTAGTAAAATCATTCTGCAAATCATTCAGCAATGAAAATACATGGAAAAAAAGTTCACCACAGGATACATCATCCGTTGAAACTCAGACCGTAGACATGCAGACTGACAATACGGGTATCAAGGATTCAGAGATCTGCAAAATAGCAGATAAATTAGAGACTTTACGGAAAAATCTGGACAAACAAAATCTCATAGATTCCACAAAAAACGAATTTTCTGCAGAGTCGGATTGTTCAAACGGGAAGGAAGAACCAAAAGATTTAGTGTTGATAGAAAAAAGACCAGAGGAAAAACGTCAAAATAACGAAAAGAAGAAAAAACGACAAACCAACAAAAACAACTGTTTCTTTTGCAAATCGACAAAACATGGGAATGAAATGTGTCCAGATATGGTATTAAAAAACAATGAAAGGGGAAAAAAACGTAAGAGTAAATGCGAATCTGACATTCCGAAGAAAAAAAGAAAAACAGTCTAAGTGAAAAAAAGTTTTTCATTCATTCTGTCTTTTTACAGTTCAAAGTTCTATGACATTCCGAAGAAAAAAGTTTTTTCATTCATTTTGTTTTACAGTTCAAAGTTTCATTGTAATGAATATTGTGCAAAATGTTCTAAAATAAAAAGTTATAAAATAAAAAGTTTTAAATAAACATAAAGAACTTGACTTTTTTTGTTTTTGACAATTTGAAAAAGTTCTTTTCTTGGTATTGGGTAGCCCTGAAAAGGGCTGTTTTAAAATTAAAGAGAACGTATACTTTACCATTTCAATGAAGGATACATTCTCATTAATTTATTTTGCCAACCGCGATGTTCTGTTGGCGGTATCAACTCTGACAGGTCTGGGTAAATATTACCCATCTTAACGATTGGGGTACGAGTATAAAACTCATACCCTCTCCTGGCGAAGAACTCCCGAAGAGCTTTATGCTTTAGTCTCTTCCTTTCTTCTACCTCATCTTCTTTCTTTTCCATGGCCTCTTGCTCCCATTTCTCCTTCATTTCTTTCTTATTCTTCCTGCCACCAAACAACCCACAGCAAAATTTCGATAACTTCATCGTGAAATGAGTTAATAAAAGAATAAAAAATGCTGTCTCTTTTATAGCATGATAGGGGGATTGACCTACTTTGCGTTAGAATTAAAAGCGCGAACATGGGCGAGAGCATGTAGACAGAACATAACGTACTATATGATCTATCTACAACGTCTAAGAGTATCAAATCCAAAAAAATGTAAGGAAACTAACGATTGGTTAACGTTAATTCCAAGTCAAAGTAGGTCAATCCCTCTATCAAGCTATAAAAACACCGATTTTTCCCATACATTCATCATTTTGACTCATAGCTCTCGAACATTTCGGAAGTTAAAAATCAATATGGAATACAACTTAAACGATTTCAACTTAGATGCTTTCCTTCCAGTGGAAAACAATGGAGACATTCTTTTATCGGCTATGAATTCAGCAAACATCAATCCGACGACTGTATTGGATAACATTTACGAAGAGGTGAAACAGTTAAATTCGAAACAAGATTCTATGCTGTCTCAGATCTTAAAAGAACTGGAAACATTCAACAAACATTTGGAGGAGATTAAAACTTTAAACACAAACACCGAACGGTTGTGGAAAAACATTGAGACACTACGCTATCAAAGTCAGAGCATTTCAGCAGTTCCAGTAAAGATTCCTGTGGAGTTTGACTTCGATAAGACAAATCTTCACAAGTTAGTGGACTCTATCGTAGCTGTTGTGAAGAAAGAAAAACAACCAAAACAAAATCAACCGAGAAGAACAACAAAACGAAAATCAGAGGAAAACGATAGCCATCTCCACAAGCGACATGTTGACCAAAAGAGATCTTCACCGACACTGACAGGCCAGGGCAAATACGGGAAAAACATTGATAATTTCGATGACTTCAAAATCCCAAAAATCCCAAGAAAAACGAAGAAAAGCTGTCAGTAGAGAGAAAAAAACACAGTCTCCAAACAAAACAGCCCTTTTCAGGGCTAACCATCTACCATGAAAGATCTATCTTTCAAAATTGTCAATGTCTTCTGATCCATTGAAAGCAACCGAAATTGTCCCTAGAGTACCTACCCCGGGTAGGTACTCTGGGCCAGAAATCCCTCAGGGTAAGTAGCCTAGGCCAGGAGGGGGGGAAGCAAAAATGCCAGAAAATGCCATTTTTTACCCAAATCGATCCAAAATTTTCCAAATTGACCGGAATTTGACCCAGTTCACTTACCCGGGGTAAGTGAACTGGGTCAAAATCTCCCTCAGGGTAAGTAGCCTGGGTCAGTTGACCCAGGCTACTACCCTATACTACTGATATAGTGTTGGAAAAGGGGAAAATGCTGGTAACCAACATGCTGGTAACCAGCATTTTCTCCTTTTCTCACAACGTTTTCGAAATCTTTTCTCTCAAAAGTCTTTACCAGACGACAATTTTTTTTCAAACGTGATCATATTGAAAGTAAATGCAGATGATAAATCAAATGTATCTCAAAATAATGGTATTTGTCTTCGATGATGACAAAACATGGTGAGAAATATATAAAAAGAATGTTGACAAGCAACCTAGCACCAGCTTTTCCTTTTTCCACGATGTTTTAAAGCCTTCTGACACAGAGCCATCAAAAACAGAACTGTCTGGCAAAGGGTTAACCCACATTGTGTTTGTAACGCTCGGTCATTGGTCACCTTTCAATCAGGAAGTATTTTTGGTTACTATATCCGTAGCGTAAACGTGCTGTGTCCTCTGGTTGCCCGTTTATGAAGATAGAATAGTGATGAAATAATAGGAGACGCACTTTGTGAAAAGGTGGTTTAATACACCTGCAAAAAGTGTCGAGTCATCTCAGCCTGAGCTGTCCGCGTAGGCTGATCTGGGTCGAAACTTTTTACTATTGGCCAATTTGCTGCATATCAAAGGACCAATCTGTCTCTTGATTCACGTGCGACCGCTTACTTGATATAATGTATTACGACGATGCATTAAAACCCTTTCCCCAGAGCGTGGCTCGAATTTTATTATTAGTTATTCCATACCGCAAAATAATAGAGATAACCCTCCGATTTTAAGCTAATTAATCGCTGTGAACGGGACAATAAGCTGATTTAGCCAAAATTAGATTGCACGTTTTTGTGCATTCTTATTTCTGATCAACTCTTTAGTGTTTTTTTCCCATTTTCATTTACGACCCAAAACACTCTCTTTATAAATTTGTTGCACGTCTTAACCCTTTCTCAAACAAGCCCTGGTTTTCACGTGTCTGCAGTACAAGTCTTTTGAAAACACTGTGGGAAAAGGAGAAATTGCTCGTAACGAGCAATTTCTCGTTTTCCCACAGTGTTTTCTACCCTATTTGATAACTTTCTGCCATTTTCATCAAATTTAAAATTGTCGTCTGCAAACTCTTACAATTTGGACCAGTCTAAAATTTATCATTTGGGAAAGGGTTAAACGAATTTTGTTTTGTACAAAGCGTGGTCTTGAACCAATGTCGTCAAGGGTGTGTTGGTTTATGTTTGATAAGGCATGAAATGTGCTGCAACACATAAACCCGTTGATAACATCTTTCAAGGTCAAGTCATATTTTTCAAAGAATGTAGTTTCAAATAAATCTGAGCCATGCTCTGTGAAAAGGGGGCTCAATGCACCTGCGAAAAGTATCGACCCAGGTCAGCCTGCGCAGTCCGCGCAGGCTGACGTGTGCTGAAACTTTTCGCTATAGGTCAATTTTCTGTATATCCAAGGTCCAGTCTACTTTATACATGTAATTCAGTCAATTGTTAAAAAAAGTGGCTAATATGGTTCCTTAATTATCTGATGGCTTGACAGGTATCAAGCATCAAGTAGATGCATTAAGCCCCCCTTTGGCCAGAGCGTGGCTCATATCGTGAATCAGCTTTTCATTTTCTGCTGCATTGTATTATGATATTAAGTCCTTTTAGGGAGTGAATTCAATCTGAACAGCCCCTTCATTGCAAATATTTCTCCGTGTGCTTGTGAAATGGGGACATTCGGAGAATTTTTGACTGCCACTACAAGGCCAAGAGCTTACTATCCCTGTACCACCTAGTGGTTATTAATCAATGTTTGTTAACCCTTATCCTGCTAAATAAAAGAAATGGAACTTTCAAGCCGATAGTAAAAACCCAAATTTTCCTATTTCAAAGGTATTTGTGGACGAAAGATATCTCCTTATCGGACAGTGTAGATCCAAGATCAGACTACAAGTTCTGTACAGTCTGATCTTGATCTACGTTGTCCGCAAAAGGTTAGTGAGTCGCGCTCAGTAGCCTAAGGGTTAAAATGGGGTCACAGAGAGTACTGTCTCGGGGATCACTCGGTTTTCGTAGTCATTCGAAGTTTTTTTTTTCAGAAAGATCTCGCTGTCTTAGACTACAATTTATAGTAAGTATACAGTGTTTATTGAGCAGTCCATTGTGATACCTTCATTCTGCAAACCTCAGGTGATCCGTTGATCAAAAATGTAGTTACGGAATAGGCCGAGTTGTGATAAGTGGTGATAACTTGTCACAAGTGTTCAGTTTTTAGCGGATTTGTATAGCAAATCCGCTTTTATGATCGTTCTGACCGGAACCAAATACACCATGCGTAACGAGGCATGCGCGCTCGCACTGTACTATGATATCTGTTTGACCTGAACCACATATACTGTCATTCACGTTTGCGCCCATTCTACTTTCAGTTTTAGCTAATACACCTCAACCTCGCTTTTGTCACTACTTGATATACTGTCCTACACGTGTTTACATACCTATAGTCCGAAATCTAATATGATGGTTTTTTTTTTTAATTACAACATATTACAGCTTTATGCTTCTCCACAAATCCGCTTTCCTGGACTTTGAGCCCTTTGATTTTCCCTTGCATCCGAGATGATTCACCTAGGGAGGTCACATGATTTTTAATATAGTTTACGCGGCAAATTTTAAAGATCATCTGATCTGAAACCACCAAGCCTTGAGCACTGATATTTATATATGTGGCATTTTCTAGTTATCCTTAGAAATATTCAGACAATGTTCGTCGGGGACAAAAAGGGCACAACTCGAGGATGTCCTGACAAAGACATGTATTGGGAAACCTATGAATATCATTTTTATCACATATTTTCCATGTAACAAAGCCATTACGAATTTTCTTATCTTACATACATTTAAGGTAAAAAAAAATAGTGTCGTATTTGGTCAACGCTCTGTAATCATACACCTCATTTCTAAGACATTGTTGACTCAGATTCCTCTGTGAATTTAGCTCTCAAAACTGATGATCATGACAAAGCTGTAAATTTTATCATCTGTCGAGTTAAAAAAAAACCTGTTACATGCAAGTTTTTTTTGAGCTATTTTTATCTGTGATGTATACACCTGTCAAAGAAACTCTTATAATTCACGTAAATTTCAATACACATGTGCATGTAGGCCTATATTTAAACACATCATGAACTAAATTCCTTGAGACACAGTTATGTGATGAAAAGAATCTGACATTCCTTGGCTCTTGAGGTAAGAAAAAAATATATTAAACTCGTCAAAAAAATGTTATTACGCTCGCCAAAGGTTCGTTTAATAATTTTTTGTTGACTCGTTTAAGTAAAATTTTGTCTCAAACGCCGACTCATGTCAGATCCTACAGTAATCAAACCACTAGGACTAGAGCCAGAGAATATGATGCTCTCGATGATACAGATATGCATCGGTGTACAAAACAACAAATAGATGACAGCCCCCGTGTCCGTCCAATATTGAAAAATGGGTCAAGAGAAAGCGTTGTTAGCTGGTTGAGACCGATTTTTAAAAGCCTTTTTGCAGAGGACAAATGTAGAAAAAAGATTAAATTTGATTTTACTTAATACATACTTAACATTCCACATAATTCAAAGATCACAGTTTTTAGTTGGCTGGCGGAATCAGGTCACACCTTCCAAAATTGCTCAGACAGATGAGCCCTGGTGACAGGGACTCAAGCTGCAAAGTCAATATACGAGTTGAAACTGCCTGTAAGTGTTAATAACATGCAAAAACCAAATTCTGGTGAAGGTACTCTCCGACACTGTCGAGACATCCGACCATGAAGATGTGACCAGACTTTTATTTACAGAAGGCCCGGTGACGAAATTTACAATAAATATATGGGAAAACTAAAAGCAAAAGGGGCGGGTTAGGGAAGGAAATTGTTTAAGCAACGAAGCAGGTAATTTTTGCAGAATAAACAGCTCGCTCTACTTCACACAGGTGCATTATGATGTAAACAGAAACTGGATTTATCTGGTAAAAGTAAGGAATGTATCTGTTGGAAAGGAATGAAAATGGACAAAAAGGATTGTCCCTGTAAACGGTTTTGAATCTTAATGTTCAAAACTTCTTACAGAGGACAAATGCAGAACAAAAGATTAAATTTGATTTTACCAGAGCTCCAGATAGAGGGAGTGATTTTGATTTCAAAATTGAAAATATTAATTAATCTCCATTAAACCCTATGTTATGGGTACTCATTAGAATCGTCTCATCGAGACGATTCTAATGAGTACCCACAACATAGGGTTTGGAAGAGAAATAATGGATTTAGAATACCATCACTCCCTCTTATCTGGAGCTCTGTTAATCTCAATATTTACTTAACACCTCTTCTAATAAAATTCAAAGATCACAGTTTTTAGTTGGTTTGCGGAATCAGGCCACACCTTCCAAAATTGCTCAGACAGATTAGCCCTTGTGACAGGGACTCAAGCTGCAAAGTCGATATAGGAGTTGAAACTGCCTGTAACTGTTAATGATATGCAAAAGGTTCACTTTGATACCCTGCAAGTCATGGATTGGTATACACATATAGTGCAAAAAGTTTGAAACATCTCAACGGGTGACCTTACTCGTGCCAAGGTCATAAATATGTCTGTTGTCGCGCGTGACTGTCCAGCGTTCGATGCCGCAGGCAAGGGACACTGTCTGTTGCACAACAATTATAAATCACCAATGTTTCCAAATATCTCTTTCTGTCATTAAAACAATTGTGTATTACATAAAATGTCTAGGTAAATACTATTAGTACAGACCGAGTACATCTAACTCTTACTCGAAAACACTTCAATCACACTGTGTTCCCTTTTCCAAGTTGCACTAAATGGTTATATTTTTAGCTTTAGTTTCAAGAAGAATGTCATAAGAAATTGTTCCCAATTAGAGTGCTTTTCCTGTTTTACAAAGTTGCCATTTACCCTTTACCAAACAAGCCTGTGTTTAAAAGACCCCTAGGAAGGGGGCTTTTGAAGGTATCATGGGAAAAGGTAAAAATTGCTGGTAACCAGCATTATCTCCTTTTCCTACAAAGTTTTTTTTTATGTTTCAAGGAAATACCATCCTTTTAGTTACTAAAAACCTGCAAATGTCTTCAATTTGGTAAAGTATAAAATTTGTTTTTGGAAACAACAAACTTGTTTTAGAGACAACAAACTGCATTAATGAAGTAAATGGTTAGTCCCCATATTTCACAGAGTATCAGTTCCTCTGAGGTTGAAGCAAACCTTTCCGTCGATTTTACGACTCTCACTTCTGATGCGTGTGAGAAAAGTAGTCAGTGGATTGGAAAGAAAGTTGTGTTAGTACTGGTATGAGAAAGCCAGGAAAGACGTGTAGGTGCACGGACCGCCGTGATATAACCTTAGCTGCTAAAATTGCGTTAAACTCCAATACAAATCCTCTGAACGATGAGGAATGCTAAACAAAAGTTTCTAGAACCACATTTATAAAACAACTTACTACACTACAGGCCTACTACTTTTCAAGCGCTGTTTTCTTATTACAGTACAACCTGTCAAACTGGCTACCCCTATCAACCCTTTATCAAACAATTCAGAGTATTAACGAACCTGACAGAGAAGACTTTTGAAAACATTGTAGGATTAGGAGAAAATGCTGGTAACAGGATTTTCTCCTTTTCCCAGAATGTTTTCTACCCTTTCAAAAACCAAAAACAAATTTCAAAACAAATTTCAATTTTGGAGTCAAATCAACATTGTCGTCTGCGTATGCTTTCAATTTGGTAAAACCTCAAATTTTGTTGTATGGTAAAGATTTAATCAAACAACCTTCATTCAGTGCGCATTAAATTGAGTTCCCATGGAGACGAATGTTTCGAAATGTACCTGTATTAAGAAAGGACTTGTTCTTCGGAAAGCGCATTTTGAGTGTCCCGTGGGTGTTTACTACAAATTGGACTGCGTTAATTTTGTTTGTTATCCTTTCTCGGCATCTAAATTTATTAGGTTTAGGAAAATATTTCGTGCTATAGGGACACTTCCAGTATGAGGTCGAACCAGGGACATCCGCGTTACATATTGGACGCCTTAATCCCATGACCACAGCCAAACTCCACTTCACAAATCAAAGACACTGTTTGACTTTGTCTATGAAAAGGTGCCGCTCAGCGGGAAAGAATGTGTGTAGTGTTTTTAAAGAAACACCAAGAATACATTAATCAGTGGACTTTGATATTTATAACTTACGCATTGAAAAGGCATAAGAAACCAACTAAACACCAGTCTTCCTCCTTCAAGCAATGGTTTATATTTTCAAGACGTAAGTTGGGTGTTTATTCCTTTTTCTAATTACTTGTAACTTTTTATCAAGCGCCAAAATTTTAGACTCATCCACGTTGAAAGCACTTGAAGACAACAAGGGGCGTACTATCCCAAAAATAAAGTACGTATATACGCAAAATTAATACCGAAGGAACTGTCCGTGGGGCGAGGTGCCGTGAGAAGAGAGAGGATTTTCCAGGAGGGTCTGGGGGCTCCACCAGAAAAGTTTCGAATTGTACAAGCTATTTGGTGGCTTCTTATGACATTTTGTAATTGTCTTTCTTTTTCTGTTTCAAAGAGCAGGTAACTGCGTGTTTACGTACACGTAGCTACGCCCCTCAAGACTTAGTATACAGTTAAGAACAGTTGATGAAGAGGGCTACTCTCTACGAATACACAAGAGCATCAAACCATTGAGCTTTGATGGTTTGACATTCTGCAGACACGTAAATGCAGACAAAATGATTTAATAATTGGTTGTTTGACAAAATACCTTGACAGACAGCCATATTTACCCTTATAGCGTCGTGGACGTTGTAAATTGCTTCTGCAGACAAGGCAGATCACGATAAGACTGCACATTCTGTGCAGTCTGATCTTGAATCTACCATGTCCGATATTTAGAGATATACAAACCATAAAAATCCTGAAATTAGAATACTCGGTTTTTCTTTCCTTCTACTGTTGAATATATCTGAATCACTTGCATTGTGCTGGAATAAAGGGTTGTTAGTAAAGATGACAGATGACCATTGGTGAGGCAGCCAGGACTTTTCAACTGTTGTTTGGCTCGTATATAAAAGCACGAGACCGGCTAGGACCGCACTAGTCGCCATCTGTCCATCGACTTGTCCAAGCACCACTGTTCGTCTACACTCTGAAACCGGCAATATGATCACTCAGGGACTTTTACTTTTGTGTGCTGTCGGTAAGTAATCCTTGATATTTCATCAGTTTCTTTTTTTTTTTTAATTATCAACGATTTGCTCATCATTGTTGATGTAGTTTGGACGCATAGTTTGACTCTTAGGTATTTTTCGAAGTCTATAATGCATTTCCATCGAAACTGATTTTTTTTCAAATATGATTTTTCACCCGTTTTGCATCACTATTATAATGACTCAAATGAAGAAAATTGGTTTGTGTTATTTTTTTTTTATATATGTAAGATGTTCGGGAAAAAAAGTACTTCTTTTCGAGTTGAAGAAATTTGCAACTCCTCTGGGAATCGAGAAATCTTCTGGCCACAGTTAGGTCTAAACTTAAGGACTTATTCGATCTACAGAAAACGAGCGACAAGCATTACTATAATCGGGGAAAATTTGTAATTTTTGGAGCCATCTAATGGGGGATTGATGTCAAAGGTCAGTTGAAATGGAGACAGTGACCGGATTCCTTTAAGATGTCAATATAGAGAGAGAGAAAAAAAAAAAAAAACGAGCTCTTATATTAGATCTTTACAAGAGGACAAAGTTTTGGATTTCTCTTGATAAAAAGTATTTGCTGACGACAAATTAAATGTTGCCCAAATGTTGGACATTGTCTTTGATAGGGTGGAAAAACATTGTGCGGGTAAAGGAGAAAATGCTGGTTACCAGCATTTTCTCCTTTTCCCACAATGTTTTCAAAAGCCTTCTCCAGGGCCATCAAAACACAGAATTGTTGAGTAAAGGGCTAAGGGATGCGCGTTTCTACATTCTATGTAAGATATATAGTCTAAAACTACATGAATTATCCTTAGCTTTTCGCAGCCCGCCCGGGTAACTCAGCGTATCTGACTCGGGACCTGGTGGTGGTTGAGGCAAACTTTCTTTTCGGCGATTTTTCGCCTCTCATCTCTGATGCATGTGAGAAAATTAGTCAGTGACCTGGAAAGAAAATTGTGTCGGTACTGGTGAGAGAAAGCCAGGAAACACATACTTAGGTGCACTGACCACCGTGATATGACCTAAGCTGTTAAAACGGCGTTAAACTCCAATACAACCGACCAACCTTTGCTTTTCTCGGGGTGGACAAACGAGTCACTACGTATCTCATTTTCTCGCTGAACTTCATGTTAACATATTTCGATGGATCTAACATGTCACTAAATTGATCACGCTGTGGCGAATGAAAATGTTTTTTCTTTTGAGAGTTGGTTGCATTTTCCACAATGTTTTTCTTACACCGTTGTAATGATTTTAAGTTTTTCATCATCTAGTTTTCTTTCATTCGTCTTTAATGTAAAGAAGAACATGTCTGTATCACAGGCATTTTCCTTTCTGCTAAACTTTGCTCTTAACAATCAAATATATAAGAACTGAACCATGTTCTGGCAAAACGGGGGCTTTATGCATCTCCATGATACCAAGCAAGTCGTGATATAATCATAGATCTATAAAATCCATTTTATCCGAGAAACGACTGAATCATGAGGAACACTGGTCCTTTGCTGAAAACTTGCAAAAAGCAAAAAGTATCAACCCAGGTCAGCCTGCGCGAACTGCGCAGGCTGACCTGGGTCGATACTTTTTGCAGATAAACCCCTTCTTACAGAGCATGGCCTGATTATATGTAGGGTTATAGAGGTGGAAATTTGTAAAAAGAAATCAATTACCCTTTGGTCAGTAAAGATGTTAAGGAGACACGACTTATTTGCTACAAAATGATTGGTTTAGTACTTGTACGATGGAGAACTAGGGTCGTGGTTTTAACCATTTACCACAACAACCCGAATTTAACTACCCCGAGGAAGAATACTTTTAGAAACATTGTTGAACAAGGAGAAAACACTGGTTACCAACATTTTCTCCTTTTTCAACAGTGTTTTCATCCCTGCCACGGACAATGTTAATCATTTGAGCCACATTTAATTTGTCGTCTACAAATGGTTTTGATTTGGCCAGGTCCAAAATTTTGTCGTTTGGTAAAGAGTTAAACAAAGAAAGGCAGCTAAAACTACGCAGGTCCGCATTTACCAACTATTCTAAATTCCATTAATCTTATCCTACATTTAGAAAGTAAAATAATTTCTGATTGGCTAAACCATTTTGTTTAGCCAATCAGAAATTTGATTACTTTGAAATTGAGAAAATTCTCGAGAATCAGACTAAGAATGCTATTAAGAACTCCATTGGTGACTACGGGCCCCACCTGATAGTTTTCATATACTGTTTGAAAGGAAATGTCAAACAAAAGGTGATTTACAGTGAATTTAACTATATTACAAACACGATAATGTGATTAAAGTAAGACAGTGGTAGACATATGAAGAAGGCGTGATTAAAACGTGACTAAAGTCTTTCTTTGGCGACCAAACCTAAGACTTTTCCATGATAAAAGCATTTACAGACAACAAATTAAATGTGCCTCAAATGATGGAATTATTTCTGAATCGGTTGAAAACTATGCAGGAAAGGAAACAATGCTGGTTACCAGCATTTTCTCCTCATCCCACAAAGTTTTCAAAGCCTCTTTTTTGGGAGTAGGGGATGGGGGTGGGGCGGGGTCACTTAACTCCTTACATTCCTGGCTAATAACGGCTCTGAAAGAGATGGCCTTGGAAAACATTGTGGGAAAAGGAGAAAATGCTGGTAACCAGCATTTTCTCCTTTTCCCACAATGTTTTCTACCTTTCCCAAAACTAATTTCAATTTTTGAGTCACATTTATTTAGTCGTCTGCAAATGCTTTCAATTATGACAAGTCTAAAATTTTGTTGTTTGGTAAAGGGTTAAAACTTAGGCTTGTTTGGTAAAAGTTCGAACCGTTTGTATTTTGTAAAGAAACGAGATTCAGTGTTTCTGATTTATTTCAGTTAACGTTCTTTTTTCTTTGTCTATTCCAGCATTCTCAGACGGTGAGTAAACTTAACCCTTATCCTCCTAAATAAGTGAAACGAAATTTTCAAACTGATAGTAAGAAGCCAAATTTTGCCATTTCCAAGGTATTATCTGGGATAATATATCTCCTTGTCGGATAGTGTAGATCCAAGATCAGACTGCACGTTCTGTGCAGTCTGATCTTGATCTGCACTGTCCGCAAAAGGTCAGTGAGTCGCGCTTAGCAGCCTATTGGTTAAAATTCGATGGCGCCAGAGATTCTACCTATCTTATCTATTTCATCTCAAACTGCTCTGCTTTCGGACTTTTAATAACTGGAATGGAAAAAAATGGATCATTCTTAATGGGAAAGGGGGGGGGGGTGAATTATTGCAAGTCCAGTGTTTAGCTTTGTCAGAATATACTAGCACAACGGACATCATAGTACCAATATCAGCTTGCACGTAGTTATGCGGTATCATCTTGATCACTCTTTAACCGCAGAAGCAGGTAAAGTTATTATACCCCCACCTACAAAGTAGAGGGGGTGTACTGGTTTCACCATGTCTGTCCGTCCATCCGTCCATCAATCCGTCCATGTTTTTGTTTCCGTTCTCTGACTCAAAAGCCATTTGACTTAGTACCCTGAAATTTTATACAAGACTTCAGTGTCGCTCATGACCAAAGGAGGTCCCCAATTGTTTTTGGGTCACATGGGTCAAAGTTCAAGGTCACAGGTAAATTTTGTTTTGAGAATCATTTCCTTGCTTCAGTGTCAAGGTGCTGGTGGGGTGTATTTGTCCGCTTTGCGCAGTTCTACTTAAAAAAGATGCTTCACGAGTTTTAAGGCCATATCTTTAGATTGTGAGCACTTCTCTTTGTATGCAAGTCACATCTTTTTTCATCTGAGTCATGCTCTATGAAAAAAGGGGTTTAATGCATGTGTAACCCGTGTCAGCCTGCGCAGTCCACCCAGGCTGACATGAGCCAAATCCTTTTGCTATTTGTAAATAACATGCATGTCCGAGGATCATTCTACTTCTGGATTCAGCCGACATTTATACAAAATTGATTTTAGGGACCCGTAACTGTGTGATGACTTGCTTTGTATAATGCATCATGGAGAATACATTTGCGAAAAGTATCGGCCCAGGTCAGCCTGCGCAGTCTGCGCAGGCTGACCTGGGCCGAAACATTTCGCTACGGGTCAGTTTTCTGTATATCCAAGGACCAGTCTAGCTCATGATTAAGTCGGTTGTTGAAAAAAAGTGGCTACAATGGATTCATGATTATGTGATGGCTTGATAGGTATCATGCATTAAACCCCATTTTGCCAGAGCATGACTCATATATAAAAAGAATACATTCTCTTGAATATGGCTTTACTTTCATTTGAACGAAAATATCTTTAATGTCTATTTATATGTGAGGTGTAATTTCAGCCCTTCACTAATTTTCTTTCAAAAAGTGTTCTTAACTTATTGCTTCTCGAAATAAAGTTACAGAAGACAATTTCGAAAAAAAAAAAAAAAAAACACATTGTGAATAGTGAATAACTGACAACAGTTAAAATCTGAAACAACTACACGTGAGCCACGCTCTGGCAAAAGGGGGCTTAATGCATCTCCATGATGGATCATACCATGCAAGTTATCAAATACTAAGGATCCATAAAATCAATTTTGTATAACAACCGACAGATTAATGGGGGTACACTAGTCCTTGGACATGCAGAAAATAGATCAATAGCAAAAAATGTAGATTCAGGTCAGCTTGCGCGGAGGGGGACAGGCCGACCTGAATCGATACTTTTTGTAGATGCGTTAAGCCCCCTTTTGAAAGAGCATGGCTCATGTATATAAACGTGACTACAAACGTTGTAGCAAAAGGACAAATTGCTCGTTACGATCATTTTCTTTTTGTCTCAACGACTTTAAAGGTTTTCTACTACTGGACGAAAAAAAGTCTCTAGGGCAAACACATCATTGAAATTAATTTTATTTCAGCTTTTCTCAAGCCACTGCCTCCAAAACGTAAGTACAGCTACATGTTTTCAGAACAAAAATAGGATTGACATGAGTTCTGCTCTGTGAAAAAGGGGGTTTAACGCATCTGCAAAAAGTATCGACTGATGTCAGCCTGCGCAGTCCGCGCAGGCTGACATCAGTCGTTTCTTTTTGCTATGGGCCAATTTTCTGCATGTTCAAGGACCATTCTACCACATGACTGAATGGTTTGTTAGACAAAATGGATTTTATGGATCCATAATTTTGCCATGCCTTGCTCGGTATAATTCATCTCTGAGATGCATTAAATTCCCTTTTGCCAGAGCACCGCTTAATCACAATCATACAGTTGTCAGCCAAAAGTCTCCTCATTGTTTCAATGGGATGCAGCCCTCATGTCATCTTGGTCACAGATTTTCAGGTTCTCCAAACCTGCACACGTATGACAGGTTGAAGTATTTGTGAGAGTGATTTGCATTTTAGACAATAATCTGTCAATCTCTGACATTCTACCTGTCAAAGGTATCTTCAAAGCTGAGACGTTTATGTTGGGTTGACAGTTTTTTCCGAAGTTCCAGAAGTTAATACCTATTGTTGAATGCCTATTTGATCACCACTCTAAACGGGTTTATTACATTATAGAGAGTTCGTGTCGTTCATGTCACGTGTCTCTACGTTGTAATGAATTTATCGTTATTCTATAAAAAAAAAAAAGAAACCTTCTCTACGTATTCACAGAAAAAGGTCAGACACACGGATAAAAAAACGTGACGCTAAAGTAAGTGCCGTAAGCCTGTAACAAAATTCCTCTTTAATTAATCAGTTTCTTTGCTCATAATTAAATCTTGCTGCCACCTCATTCGTGTTGCAGGTTCACGTAAACTTACCATTGTGTCACAAATTTTTTCATGCTTTTGGTCTGTTACCCCTCTCCCGCTTATCTGAGGAATGTCCTTCGGCAATTACTCTTTGGATATCAAACATGCTTTTACTGACAGTAAAGACCAGGATCAGACTGCACAAAAAGTGCAGTGTAGATCCTGATCAGAATGCACAGACTTTATTAGGGTGGCTATAAGACGAATTCTTAATGCTGCTCTTTAATTATATGAAAGTGTACTTTTGTATTTTATCTTTCAGCCCTTCACTATATTTTCTGTATTTACTTAATACTTTCCCGAAAAAAAAAAAAAAGGCCGGCGTAATGCAGAGAAATGACCCTCCCCTACAAAATGACCCATGGGTCAATTCACTACGTAGAGGAATGACCCGGGACATTATTCTACGTAGAGAAAAGACTCCAGACGGGGAGCGGTCTGGGGTCATTTCTCTACGTAGAATAATGACCGGCGGTCTGGGGTCATTTCTCTACGTAGAATAATGACCCGGGTCATTCCTCTACGTAGTGAAATGACCCATGGGTCATTTTGTAGGGGAGGGTCATTTCTCTGCATTACACCGGCAGCAGAAGACCGTATAAAGTTAAAATATTGTAACAAAAGGGGAACTTGCTGGTTACGGAGCAATTATTCCATATGTCACACTTTTTTTCTTATCTAAATAAATTGACTGCCACGGAATAAGTATCCTTGGTGATGTGTTTCAAATTTCTGATACACCAAGAAAAAAATGAACGAAAAAGGAACATGTCATCGAGGGAACGCTTTAGGCAAATGGAAAAGTTGTTCATGATGAATAATGTACAATTTGCCAAAAGTATTTCTGAACGACGTCTGCAAAAGCATATAAGCTATGCTCCTTGAAAAGGGGGCTTAATGCATCTGCGAAAAGTATGGGCCCAGGTCAACCTGCGCAGTCCGCCAAGGCTGATCTGGACCAAAACTTTTCGTTATTGGTCAATTTTCTGTATGTCCAAGGACCAGTCTACCTCATGATTCAGCTGATTGTTAAAAACAGACGCTATTATGGATCCATAATTACATGTATGTGATGGCCTGGTTGGTATCATAAATCAAGAAGACGCACTAAACCCCCTTTTGCCAGAGCATGACACATATATCAAAATAGGTTAGCAACGGCGGAAAAATCCTGCTGCTATATATTTAGAAGAAAATACTTATTCTGACTTTTATTCTTTTCAGCACTGCCCATATTTCCAAGTAAGTACTCTCTCTTAACATTTCCTATGTTATTCAACTTTTTACAGGTTAAAAATAGACTTTTCCACATTAA
The DNA here is from genome assembly GCA_945859785.2 of Tridacna gigas. Classification (NCBI taxonomy): domain Eukaryota; kingdom Metazoa; phylum Mollusca; class Bivalvia; order Cardiida; family Cardiidae; genus Tridacna; species Tridacna gigas. The sequence continues at coordinate 54,268,879 of OX244034.2, forward strand.
AATTATTTGCAGACGAAAAATTTAAGTGGGCTCAAATAATGAGATTTCTTTCTGAAAAAGTTGTAAATGTTTTTGGAAAGGAGACAATGCTGGTTACGATAATTTAGGCCTCTGTGATTTAAACGACCCACTGAAATTCAGCATTGCCAAAATGTCATTATACATGCACGTTCCATTCATTTTCAATTATAGTAAGCATATCATTGGATGACAGATTGAAATTGACCTATATCTCCTCTTGAAACATCTCCGCATCTATTTTTATAACAAATACTTTTCTGTTTTTCAGTTAAGCCGATCGTACATAAGAAGTTCGTCCCAATTGTGAAGAAAGTCAAAGGTAATATCTCATTTTATTGGTATGTTGCATTCAATAGAGTTTTAACTCTTTACCAGACAACAAAATTGAAAGGATTTACAGACGACAAATAAAACGTGGCTAAAACGATGGAATTTCTGTTGGAGTAGGTAGAAAGCATCGTAGATAATGATGAAAATGCTCGGAGAAAGGCCATAATTTTCTGGGTTGTTAAAACTGGAGATTGTATAGTAATGACTTAAACTATTTCTACCATGTGATTTAGTGTTTTAAAATATTAAACTCAACTCTTTTGAACTGAAGTAAGCAACAGAAATAATCCATGTTTAGGATTCAAGCTGTTTTAGGTTATATGCTTTAATCAACGGATACAGTATATACAAAATGTTAACCCTTATCCTGCTAAATAATTGAGTGAAACTTTCAAGGCGATAGTCAAAAACCAGAATGATGAAATTTCAAAATTATTTCTTTGAGAAAAATATCTCGTTATCGGACAGTGTAGGTCCAAGATCAGACTGCACGTTCTGTGCAGTCTGATCTTGATCTACGCTGTCCGCAAAAGGTCAGTTAGTCGCGGCAAGGAAATTGAGCAATGTTTGCTAAGCAGCCTAGCCCTTAAATTGCTATTCGCGCGTTAATATGCACTTTAGCGGACAGTGTAGATCAAGATCAGTCTGCACAGAACGTGCAGTCTGCTCTTGATCTACACTGTCCTTTACTCCGCAACATAATTTGCCAAAACAACATTGAAGTTACAATATTTTGACCGGGAGTGAAAAAGATCTATTTATTTGTAAATTAATCGGCATTTCAAGGGTTAAATTGTATTCTATGTCTAATAATCAAGAATTTCCTCGGTCACAAATAAACGCAATACCTGAATGGCTAAATTAACATGCTTAGCTAATTAAAAAAATTGTTTTCTAAATTTAGAATTAGAATACAACATACGGGTATTGGTGAGCACGGCCCCCGTTTTCAGATACAAAAATGTTTGTCAAAATACGATGAAGACACATACTGATAAAAACCGCTCCGCGCCAACAGAAAATAAACGTCCCACACATCTGCAAAAGGCAGCTTTTAAAAGCATAAAGGGAAAATGTTCATTTATTAAAAGCTTCTGCTCATTTTTTCAGCACGTTTACTAGATCATTTACAAGGTTAGATATCCCCGTTTTTGAAGAAACTTTCTTCGTCCTAGATTACTAAATTTTTTGTTTGTTTCAAAATAACCGACTTGCTGTGGATTGATGTTTTTCTGTTGTATACCCTGAATGCCTTTGATATGTTTTAAAAATCTAAATGAGTACCAGTCTTATTTTCTATATTTATTTTTACAGTGCCAGTCTACATTCAGAGAGAGGTTCATGTGCCCGTCTTTATCGACAGAGAAGGTTGGTATTTTAAGTGAATTTCGATTGGTAGGCATGAGTGCTGATATCATAAGCAATCCAACACCGTGCATACCCATAGGCGTTATTGTATGTTGGTTCACATCCAAATAATTGTCATGTTTACAAATACACTTTATTTTAGAGACCTTCCTGCTTTCCAAGTTATTATATATATGCCTTAATCAGTTTATATTTTTTTTTTTCTAGTAGTAGTCCGAGATGTAAGGGATTTGTTTCTCTTGCATCTTTTCGATCGGTTTAGAGCAAAAACCTACCTATAGGTTAAGTACTGGTTCCTTTACGTGTAATATAACTGAACCATGCTCTGGTTAAATGCATCTGCAAAACATTTCGACCAAGGTCAGCCTGCGCAGTACGCGCAGGTTGACCTTGTGTCGAAACTTTTTGCAGTTGGTCAAATTTCAGCATGTCAAAGGACCGTTCAGTCGGTTCTTAAACAAAATGGATTTTATGGACTCATAATTATGTGATGATTTGGTTAATATAATGCATTAAAGAGATGCATTAAACCCCCTTTGGTCAGAGCGCTTCTAATTATTACGGCTACAATATGTAAAAGTCCTTTTATATGGATGTTTATTTCAAAGAAATGTAGTATGATTGTTAACATTTTCAGTCCCTGTCCCAGTCGCTGTTAAGGGCGGTGCCGGTGTTGGGGGTGGAGTAGGAGTCGGAGTCGGAGCTGGCGTTGGCGGAGGTGCTGGAGTCGGTAAGTGAGAAGCCTTTCTAGTCTCCTGTCTTTCTGAGAAGTCTTGGACTGCCAATCACAACTGTAGATACACTTGCAGAAAGTGTAGATCAATATCACAATGCACAAAACCTGCAATTTAAATTATGTTTCCCGGTGTTCACTATGGTGCGATATTCAGACAAAAAACATCGATCAAATTGCAATATATGGGTCTAATTATGTCCATACTGTTAATGGTTATCACTCTAAGGGTTATTAAATTACCATGTAGACTGAATAAAGGCTTTTTAGCATTTTCTTCTTTTTCCAACAATGTTTCCCCCTTTAGAAGGCAAATTCTATCAATCGAGGAACATTTAATCTGTAGTCTGCAAAAGCTTTCATCTGTAACAAGTATAAAATTCTTTCGTCTGCTACTGAGTTATGAAGTGCTCTGCTATGTAGTACAAATGACACAAAGGGGAAAGGAGAAGTGTCTTGTATTTTTTTTACTGGCAGGGCAAACACTGTCGGAAAAGAAGTGATTGCTTTTAACAATAAAAAAGCACCGCATTTTGTAACAAGAAAGGAGTGCTAGCTAAAGTTTGACCACCTCTGTGAAAGACCTATTTAAAAGTTGCGTTCGCTTTTCCAAAAGAAAAGTTGGCAGTCAGTACCTTCAGTGCTTTGATTTAAATTTTAATTATCATTATACATGGCAGTCAGTACTTTTAGTGCTTTCATTGTGAATATTACAATTGTCAGCTTACTTTATTATTTTCTGTTTCAGATTTCGGAATCAACGCACAAATCAGTGAGTACAGATAGATTTCATTTACTTCTCTTATTTCCTTAAAATAGTATAAACCTGAAAGCGACTTTAGCTGCTTATGCAAACGGTGAAGATCTAAGATCACACTGCGCAGAACGTGCAGTCTGGTCTTAGATCTACTCTGTCCGTTTCTTCGTTACATACCCATGTGGAAAAAACAACATTTAAGTAGCAATATTCGCGCTCTTTTCCAAACTGAAAGGGCCCTATTTATTTTCAAGGCTTTCTCTTCATGAAAACTCTCAGAAACGGTAAATTTAGTTTACAAAAAAATATTCTTCAAGCTTGTTCCGGGACTTAACTCTTTACCACACAATCCCGACTTTTAACGACCCTGAGAAAGAAGCCTTTTGAAAACATTGTGGGAAAAGAAGAAAATGCTGGTAACCAGCATTTCTTCTTTTTCCAACAATGTTTCCTTCCCTGTCAAAGAAAGATTGCACCATTTGAGCCACATTGAAATTGTCGTCTGCAATTGCTTTCAATTTGGACCAGACTAAAATTTTGTCGTTTGGTAAGGAGTTAAAAGAAAATCGTTATAGAAGAAGATGCTTTTTGCTTGTTACAAGTATTTGCATCTGTTCCAACATTACTTTTAATGTCTTTCAAAAAGATTATTTGCCCGACCCTTCAAAACTTACCCCTTTGCAATGCTTACAATATTTCTAGGTTTGAAAAAAAAGGAAAAACTCTAAGATGTGAACTGTCGCCTTTATGCGCTTGAAGTACTGTCTAAAGAGGCGTAAAACACCTTTCAAAAAACATACAAAAATACTGTGGTCATAGATTACTCGGCATCTACTTTGGTACAGATCTTTTTTGCTAACATTGTACGCTATTCGTAGGTTTTACTAATGCCTTAGATATGAGGGGCGCTCTGGCAAAGTGGGGATTAATACATCTCCGTGATGCATTGGTGATGGATTGTACCAAGCAAGCCATCATATAATTATGAAGCCATAAAATCCATTTCGTCCAACAACTGACTGTATCATGGGGGAGGCTGGTCCTTTGACATGCAGAAAAGTGTCCAATACCAAAAAGTTTCTACCAAGGTCCGCCTGCGCGGACTGCGCAGGCTGACCTGGGTAGATTCTTTTTGCATTAAAGCGCCTTTTTACAGAGTATATAGCATATATAGCATTATAGTTATAGTCTTAGTAATTAGAAATATTATCGTAGTTCTTAACACGCAGACTTATCACACATTTATTAGTGATTTGACATTAATTTTCCTACGGAAGCCTGTCCCCGCCATATCAAATGTTGCCTTTTGAAAGCACGATTACGAGATTGCTAATCGCTTTCTAGCCTGTGTAGAAAAAAATACAGGTGAGCCATGGTCTCGGCCCAGGTTAGCCTTCGTGGACTGCGCAGGTTGACCTGGGCTGATACTTTGTGCAGATGCATTAAGCGCCCTTTCGCAGACCATGGCTCAGGTCTATGTGTATTAAGAATTTTAACTCTGTCTTTGCCAACTGAATACATTCGCCATTTTATCGAGATCTAACAGCAGATTTCCACAGCGATCGAACACGATTTCAGTCATAGTTTTATAACAGAAAGTGCAGTCTGATCTTGATCTATTCCATCCGCAAACGCTATTTAAGTCGCCATCAGCCTGTTAAAAGGTTCTCGACAGGCTCTCATCTAAACCTATTTATGTATGTTTAGAAATTTAACGATTCTAGCGAGATTTTTTCGGAGCAATAAAATATTAGAATGCAAGACTTAGCAATTCTTGTGATTCCCCGTTTGAAACACATGATATATGTGGCGAGGTCTTTCTCAAATTAGTGTACCGGGTCCGTATTCACCAACCATTCTTAAGAACATTCTTGGTCTTGTTCTTCAAGATTTTCCAATTTTGAAAGTAACACAACTTCTGATTGGCTAAACCATATGGTTTAGCCAATCAGAAGTTGTGTTACTTTCAAAATTGGAAAATCTTGAAGAATAAGTCTAAGAACGATCCTAAGAATGGTTGGTGAATATGGACCCCGATATATGCGATAAATGTACAGGTACATTCGGGATTTAACATTCTCGGCTGGTCTTTCCCAATAGGTGTACCAATATATGCGATACATATGAGATTAACAACCCTTGCAAGGTTTCTCGCAAGGATTATTAAATTTCGTATATAATATGGTATATTTTTAGACAGGCCACAAAACAATAGATCTCGTAAAGCTTGCTTTCTCTTGGCGGGACATTTATAAAAACAAACAGGACAGGATTTCGTGGTTTCTTCAGAATTTCATTTCAATTTTCAGAACCATTCGTAAATTCATAAATTCGATTGAAATACATCTGAAAGTACATTTTATCTCACTATCTACCTCTTTATCAGATGACAAAATTTTAGACTTGTGCAAACTGAAAGCTTGTGCAGATGATAAATTTAATGTGGCCCAGATGATGGTATTATAACTTTAAAAGAACAGAAAACGTTGTGTAAAATGGAGAAAATACTGTTTACCAGCATTTTCTCTTTTTTTCCACAATGTTTTCAAAGGCCTGCTTCCTAAGGGTCGTTAAAACACAGTACTGTTTTGTAAAGGGAAAAGGGCAACTAGACTCTGAAAACGACTAACTCTGTACATATTACGCTCCTGTATAAAATCAAGAAATTACAATGGCAAATAGAGAAACGTTGCGTTTTTGAATGATTTCTCTATTTTTTTCACGATGTTTTCAACGACTTTCAAATTCTATCATTCACATGAAAATAAAATGTTTAATTATATCATTGTACTAACAAACATTCCCATCATTTGCACCCCGCTCGCAGGCGATGCTGATCAGGTGAACATCCAGGCAGGAGTAGGTGGAGTCGCTGGCGTGCAAGGTATCGACAACAACGGGCTCAATGACTTTAACGGCCTTAACGACGGCCTTAACGACCTCAACAACGACGGACTGATCGGAGGCGGTGCCGTAGGCGGGGGTCTGGTAGGCTTTGACAGTGCCCCACCGGCCAGCATCGACATTTCTCAGACCAGTATTGGTGCTCCCTCGGCTTCCATTTCCCAGCCACAGATTGACATTGGCCATGGAAAGATTGGCGGGGGTCACGGAGGTCACGAAGTTCACCCAAAAATTGCGCCCGCTACTCACCATTTTTAATTGAAATCTTGACAGCAAGTCGTTTCGCCTGCAAAAAAATATATTTTAAACATAATTTATTTCAACTACATTGTAGCTTTTTAAGCCATTACCGCAAAATCACGATACTTAATGACCAAGGAGGTGTTTTAGAAAATATTGTGTAAAATGGAGAAAATGCTGGTAACCAGCGTATTTTCCTTTTTGCACATGCACAATATCTTATACCTTTTCTGGTACAAATTCCACCATTGGAGCCATATCTAAATTGTCGTCTGCAGATGCTTTCAGTTTAGACAAGTCTAAAATTTTGTCGTTTGGTAAAGGGCTAGAGATTTCTATATGTTTGATGTATAGCGTCATGTTACCTCCTGAAACAAACTTGCAGCATCAGAAATAGGGCTTATTGACATGAACCGAGCTTTAATATGTTGAATCATGCTCTGTGAAAAGGAGGCTTTATGTAATCACGCAATTATGAATCCATAATAGCCACTTTTTTTAAACAACTGAATTAATCATGAGGTAGAATGGTCCTTTGACACGTAGAAAATTGACCAATAGCGAAAAGTTTAGGCCTAGTTCAGCCTGCGCACTCCGCGCAGGCTGACCTGGGTCGATACTTTTCGCAGGTGCATTAAGCCCCCTTTTCACAGAGCATGACTCATATAAATGTGTATGTAAACTTTATGTCAAAAGGAGAAATTGTTCTTCCTGAGCATTTCTTTTTGGGCTTTTGACAGGTTTTCAAAAGTATATTGCTGTAAAACGGTAAAACAACAACTACATGGGGTAACGATATAATTGTGATTTTATTTAGTTGTTAACAAAAAATAGAAGAAAAAAACCAATTAACGTAGAAAACTTTCTTTTTTTTTCATTCATTCGTAGCGGTTAACATCTGCTACTAACCAATTAACTTAAAATAAAAATTCTTGTTACTACCAATATAACGTAAAACAAGAACAGAACATTAAGCCGTTTGCCAGTAGTAAGGTAATCCTCTTCCCTCTGCATGTCGGTAAACGAGTGTTGTAGTGTCGGAGAAAATGGCGGACACTTAAACTGCAGCGGTTACCAATTGGCCAATCGCTCGATTAGTTGACAGCAGTGGTTGATCTCTTGTTGCAAAGATGAATTTAGAATCATTTCAGTTTGTTTGCATTCATCGGTGAAAACATACTGTATGATGGTTAAATGTAATGCAGAAAGAAATACCTAAAGAGACCAAAGATCATCTGATGTCATTTCTATTTATTTCATTTATCATCATATCAGATTTACTGCTATGGCTTACAATGTTAAAAATGTGTGAAGAAGAAAGGAATGTTAAAAAATGTTTTAGCCATATTCTGTGGAAAGGAGGCTTAATGCTTTTTACCATTGTTTAATTTCCTGCATGTCCAAGGACCATAATAAAATTATTTACTCATGACTCACTCAACAAAACGGGTTTTATTGATCCATAGCTATGCGATTGCTTGGCATAGTGCATTACACAAATGTATTAAGTCCCCTTTCCCCAGAGCATGGCTCGTATTCATTCAGTTAAAAAAATACAAATTTTATCCAAAATAAAACAATGGAGAGTCAATACGTTTATTTTTCTTCTTATTCCAAGGCAGACCAGTTTATACTTTTCTGCATTATATGGCAAAATCCTGGCAAACGGGAAGTCAGGCCTTATCTATTTTTATCACTAAATCAAGCAAAAAGTATTTAGACAAACTCCTTTTTGACGGGACACTTTCAAAGAAGCTCACATCAACTTTTGACTGCAAAATCTTTAAACATGATGTCGTTTAGAGTTTTTAAAGAACACAGAACAACGAGGACAGACTGCAACAATTTTTTAGCCCCTATATTTTTTGCCATCATTTGATGCATGGGCGCATGCGTGTGTGTGTGTGTGTGAGAGAGAGAGAGATCGTGACATTACGAGTGCTGCATTGCATTCATCCGGCTCCACGGTAACAAAATCATCCATTGACAAACCTACACATCGTAGTGGTATTTTAACAGCATGTTAGATAGATTTAGAACTCAGATTCGTTAAAATCGCATATGAATAAATATAGCATGATACTGCAGGATCGTACTCTCATTGTTAATCCCTATTGAAAATCCCCACTTACTTCTTCAGTTTGTTCAGAATATTTTTCCTTCTGTCATAGAATAAGACATATAAGCATTCACGGACATAAACTGCAGAACTTACAGCTGTTAATAATAATAAAATAACCATACAACTGGTTGGAGTAGTGAATGATTTATGGGGGCGGGCGGGCATTTTGTTAGCGAGGAAAAAGATGACGATGCCCAGTATGCAGAACTTGCTCAATATTTAAATTCACAAGATGGCCAATCAGATTTGTAAACACCAGAAAAGGTACACCGTCAGGACTTAGCCTATCTAAACTTCAGACAATGCTGATAATTTAGGAATCCTCCCATACTTAGATGACAAACAGAATTTACTTTACCGTTGAGTCGATGAAAAAAAAAAAAAAAAAAATCATATGAAACATGCTCTGGCAAAAGGAGGCTAATCTTGTTCGTGATGCATGATACCAAGCAAGTCATCACATGATTATGGATCCATCTTATCTAACAACCGACTGAATCATGACGTAGACTGGTCCGTTGACGCAAAGAAAATTGACGAATAGCGAAAAGCATCGACCGAGGTCAGCCAGCGCGGACTGCGCAGGCTAACCTCGGTCGATGCTTTTCGCAGATGCATTAGTTTAAACATATTCTATTCAACAGTATAATATTAAATTTACAAAAGACAATACCATACAATCATAGGACAAATATAATGAGGAAAAGGATAAGAACGAAAGCTAGGCTTTATAAGTTCTTAGCCAAATTTCAGGTAACGGTTAGTACATGATTATATCGTTCTTAATTTAAGAGAACGTATATGTAAGTCAATTTAGAAAAAATGGTAGGGGAAAATAACAAAAGAACAGAGCGGTGTGAAGTGTTATTAGTGAAAATTTCAATTGAAAACACTTAAGTCATAGTTAAGGAACCTTCCACCTTGACCATCACAATTGATTAAACAAGTAATTGTTTGCACAAAAAAATAATGGTATTTTTATGTTAGCATACCGAGAGCCTGAAGGGTGCAAACCGTCAGTAAAATTTAAAAAGAAATGGATGGAATAGAATAGTTTGATACAGATTCAGCTATAACCAAGATGACATGAGAATTAGGCATTAGTAAATCTTCTACTTTCACGGATATATGTATGCACGGCAGCAAATATTCTTTGGTTATCAAAAAGATTAAGATTAACCTCCCACAAACAGAATGAATTGGAGTGCAAGTCTTGTTATACCGTTAACAGATAGGTTTAAGACTAATTCTCTGGTTATTATAAAATGGACATTCCAAAAATTAGTGATGGGTCGATTCCACTGTACCACATCTACAAAGTGGCGATTACACCAAATTTATCTAGTACAGATGCTCATTGAGACAGCTGCATCTTTTGCGTAATCTGGCATGTATAATTTGAATTTTCCTGTCGCCAAAAAAGTAAAGCCTCCATGGGAAAGGTTTATCTACGTTTAAATGGTATTTAAACGATGACAATGATTCCGCGTTCTTAATTTCATCTGGCAAGGAATTCCATTCATTAATCACAGCTGGCAAAAAAAATGAAGTGTTGTACAATCTAGTTCTACCTGAAATATTCCTCAAATTGTTTGGCCTACGCAGGTTATAAGAACAAGAATTGCCAACTGTAGGTGGAACAAGAGTATTAAGATAATTTGGGGAAAGACCATTTTATAGAAGAGAATAAGCTTGTGTTGGCTTAAAGTTTCCCACCCAGACTCTTGATATAGATCAGCTATAGCAACTATTTTAGTACAACCGGTAACAATCCGGGCAGCCTCATTTTGCACTTTATCTAGTTGATCTTTCAACCCTTGAGACAGATTGTCCCATATAACATCGCCATACTCAAGAATAGGTCTGAAAAAAGAGAAATAAATGATTTGAAGTGAAAGGCGATCAAGACGGGTTTTCAGAAGTCGCATGATTCCGATTCCTTTCCATGGCTTTTCGATAGATTTACTAACGTGAAAGTACCAAGACCCATGGTTAGAAAGAAATATTCCTAAGTGTTTATAACTGGTAACAAAAGGAATTTCAATATTCGACATGAAAAGATCTGGATGGTTAGTCTTCATTCGTTTACGAGGTATAAATAAATATTCGGACTTTGATGGATTAAACTTGACTTACCACTTAGACTGCGCCCAACGAGTAATTTTATCGATATCAGTTTGTAACATGGTTCCAGCAGCAGCCGGGTCAGATACAACCATTCATAAACTGGTATCATCTGCAAAAAGGTTATTGTTTACCTGAATGTCATCAACAATATCATTAATATAAATTAAGAATAAAAGAGGTCCCAATATAGATTCCTGAGGCACACCGGCTTGAATGTGGCATAAGTTTGAGATACCACCTGGTGTAATAACCCGTCGAAAACGATTAGAAAGATAATCTGAAAACCAAGACAATAATTTGCCTGTGATACCTGCTTTGTGCAGCTTGAGCACCAAGCCTTTATGCCAGACTTTGTCAAATACTTTGCTTTTATCGAAGATGCATTAAGTTCCCTTTTCACAGAGCACGGCTCATGTATATATAAAAATGATTTAGAGACTACGCAAAAGCAATGCAAACTTCAGTTCACTCTTGCTAGCGTGACCCTGATTCAAATTTACTTTCCCTATATTATATAAAGCTAGTATCTGAGTTTTTCATAGGTAGTACAGATTGGTTGCTCTGTATCATTCTCAATCATTCTCAGATTCTAAACAAAAGTTACAGAATGAAATATGCATTGCAAGAGGTCTTGCGCTGTCAGAATCTACTGAAAATTGCTATGGTAGATGTTGTTGGAAAAATATCATCAAGAAGTAAAGCTTTGTTTTATATACAAAATTTAAAATGATTTTGACCAGCAATACCTAAAGGAATCCCATTAACAAATTAACAGACAGCAAAGTGTGTTAGATTCAACTTTTTTCCCCTCTTCAATTTCTCTTTGAAATTGCGCTGTCAGAATCTACTGAAAATTGCTATGGGGGATGTTGTTGGATATCATCAAGAAGAAAAGCTTTGTTTCATGTACAAAATTTAAAATGATTTTGACCAACAATACCTAGATGAATTGGTTCCTATTAATTAATCTGGCAGTAGGTCACATTAACAAAATAACAGACAGCAAAGTGTGTCACATACAACTTTTTTCCCCTCTTCAATTTCTCTTTGAAATAATCGGGAGACAAAAGATAAGTAGTACAATTTACAGTTCCTTGTCAAAACCAAGGATAAATTAAAACGATCAAGCTCTTGCGAATTTAAAAAAAAAAAAAAAAAAAACAGGTTGTGCAAAAAGTTACAAAAGAACTGCTGGAAATTTGACGAGGACCTGTTTTTGAAGCATATAAGATTAGATACTTCTTACAACTACAGCAATCGTTTTGAAAATTCAGTATGGTTTTCAATGTCTCTCGTTATATGTATAACACAATACATTTCGTTTTCTTGGGCAAAATCCTCAAAGTATTGACTTATGCTGAATTGATTAAACACTGACCTACCTTGTTCATTATTTGAAGCAGTTTAGTGGTACATTAGGTAGACAAACCTTAGACAAACACCTATCGTTTCTATATGTATCAGTTAGTGCCCTGTTTACCAAACGAGTCCAAGAATCCATCCAAGACCACTAAAGCTTCTTCTCGTCCTAGTTTTTCGGTTTCTTTTCATTCATCTTTCTACCTTCTTTTCTTTCTTTCTACTTTTTACTTTTTCAATATTAAATTCTTTTCAATTACATTGGAATCTACAATAGATTGTACGTGTCATTGTTAAACACGCTTCCAATAATAATGAAAAAAAAAAAAAAAAAAAAAATGAAAAAGAATAAATAATAATAATAATAAAATAAAAAATAAACATAAGTTTGTTGACATAACTACGACTGCCTTTTCTAAATATAGGCGTACTTGGCCAAGATGTTCCAGAAATATAGCTTATGCACCTGTGACCTTCTTCATTCGTTTTAAGAGAAAAACAAGAAATACACCGATACATCAGAAATCCTGAAAGAAGTCAATATTGCACACTCTGATATTTGTGAGCATGCCTAATATGACCATAGCATTATCCTGTGTATCCATCAAGCTATGCTCTTTAAAAAAGGGGCTTAATGTATCTGCAGAAACTATCGATCCAGATCATAGGACCAGTCTACCTCATGATTCAGTCGGTTGGAAGACAAATTGGATTTTATAGATCTATAATTATGAGATTCATAACTTGGTAAAATCCATCACGGAAATGCATTAAACCCACTTTTGCAAGAGTATGGCTTAAACTGTTATAGTTTTTAATGGTGCATTCTAATTTGAATAATAGATTTAGCACCAAAAGTGATTACATCCTATCAAACCATGCATAACTTTTCGACGACCTAAAATCCGCTCTCTCCCACCCGCAAGCACCTTTAGCGATATAGGGCTTGGAAAATACTGTGACGGATACAAAAAGTGTTCAAATAGGGTATTTTCCTCCATTTGTAACAAGTTCTGCCTATATATTTGTCTACTGTATAATTTACATGGTAGGACTTTCACATTCTTTTCTTCAGAAGCTCTGAACAGTGCATAAATTTTTAAATGAAATTTCAGTAACGTGCATGGGGGAAAAATGTCTGCAAAAATAGCTTGAATTACAGCGGCTGCATAATACACTAGCATTTGGAAAATGTTTACTCAAAATTTTTATATTGATGTTTTCGACTAGACTGGTTACCTCCGTTGACAAGCAAAGTGTAACACACATGTACATCTTCAACGAGGACCAGTTTAGTTTTCCACATGCTCAGTTGAGTTTAAACCAATCTGTTATACAAAAATACCGTGATAAATTCCACATATTAAAGCAGTAAATTTATATGATCTAACTAGTACTACATCCACAATCGGGATAGTTTCATGGGCTGACCATGCCTATTACGAAGATTCGAACCAAAAGACCCTCTGATGTAGATGGTCTGGGTTCCAAAACCGTGATGAGCGGCGCTGATATTGGTTCGGTTTCTGGCAAATTACCATCGGGAGTTACTGATACAAGTAACTGAGAACGTAGAAAAAACAAATGAAAAATAAATGAGCAATTGTCTGGCAAAAAGGGGTTTAATGTATCTCCGAGATGGCTGATACCATGCAAGTCATCATATTATTATGGATCCGTGAAATCCATTTTGTAAAACAACCTACTGAATCATGATGTGCACTTATCCTTTAATATGCAGAAGTTTACCAAAATCACAAGGTATTGATTGCGCGGACTGCGCAGGCTGACCCGGGTCATTACTTTTTGCAAATGCATTAGGCCCCGTTGTCACAGAGCATGGCTCATTAATAGATTTAAACTCAAGTTACTTCAGTCTGTATACAGCTACGAGTCTTAATTGATATCCCAGACCAGAAACCTGACTGGCTAGTATTTGTATGAAAGCTGTATAAACTAGATTTTCTTAAAGTTGATATTTTGTAAGGAAAGATGTTCAGACGTGATTCTTTGTGCTAATTTTGGAAAAAACTTACACAAGTACTATAAAAGTATTTGACATCCCTGGGATTCGAACCTTCAAACCTATTGTCCAAAGACTCTACTAACGGAGCTATCCATGCAACTAACTACACGATTTGTTAAAAATGTTTTCTAGTTACACAAAATAATGGCTTCCCCGAGGATAAGAAATTCTTTAAAGTTCTCATGATTGAAAAAAAAAAAAAAAAAAAAAACCGGGGCATTTTTCCCGTCTTTAAAGTTTTTTGCCCAAAATTTTAGTTTTTTAGCCATCACGTCAGCGAAATAGAAATGAGCCATGCTCTGGCAAAAGGGGGATTAATGCATCTCCGTGATGCATGATACCAAGAAAATCGTCATGTTTGGATCCATAAAATCCAATTTGTCGAACAACTACCTAATTCATGAGGTAGACTGGTTCTTTGACATACAGAAATTTGACCAACAGCGAAAAGTTTCGGCCCAGGTCAGCCTGCGCGGACTGCGCAGCCTGACCTGGGTAGATACTTTTCGCAGATGCATTAAGCCCCTTTTTTCACAGAGCATGTCTCAAATAATCAAGATTGTTAAGATTTTTTCACAAACTTGCGAAACCAAATCCGGTTGCGTGCCACTTTAATCCTTTACCATACAATCTCTTGTTTTCATGGTCCTGTGATTGAACGCTAAAAAAAAAAATGCCGGTAACCCGCATTTGCCCCATTTCCCACAATGTTATCTACCATTCCAAAGATACTCCCATAATATGAGCCACATTAAAATTGTCGTCTGCGAATGTGTTGGAATTGGGCAAAAAATTTCGTCGTTCGGTAAAGAGTTAAGACGTAGAGCAATATATATAGAGTTGAAGGTAAAATCAGCCTCCATTCTCCATTTTCAGTCGACGCGGACGCTGTCAGGGTAGGTGCTGGAGGAGGGAGAGGATTCTCCGGGTTTGACAACAACAATGGTTTCAACAATGACTTCAATGGTTTTAACAATGACTTCAATAATTTCAACAACAACGACTTCAATGGCTTCAACAGAAACAACGATTTCAACAATTTTAATGATTTCAACAATGATTTCAACAATGGTGGCCGAGGACTGATTGGGTCAAGACACCATTAAATCGTTATTGATAAATAACCCGTTGCATGTCTTTAGACAGTAATGAGGCAATCAAATAAACTATATATAGAAAGACCATCGTTTCTTAAAGAATTTTATTACTGAACAATTACACCATTTGAGCAGAAACCTCGATTTGAAATAATGTAATAGTGATTGGAATGATGAACAACGGTGACTGAGGGCTGCAAACAGGATGGTACCACTCAAACATTTCCGATAAATGTTCTTGAGTTTTTGTATTTATAATTCTATATCTTTGTAATACAAGTATATTTAGTTGCTACTGATACTTTGACTATTGTTCTTTGGTTCAGACTAAACATGAGCCATGATAAGAGTGGTTTGTTCAACAATGGAAGCCGAGGGCTGACTGGAGCAAGACACATTAATTGGTTGCTGAAATAAATTGTTGCTTATGATGTATTATAAAATAGATGTAATCCGTCAAATTCGTCAAAATCGCTGTTGTAATGGTTAATCATATTTTTGCATTACACCTAACAAAGACATCGTTGTGTGTAATAGAATAAACAATTTCAACAATCTGAACAATGGTCGGAATAATAAGCTAACGATAGTCGAGGACTGACAGGAGAGCGACACCATTAGCCCTTTCGACACCAAATATATAAACTCTATAAACTTCTTTCGACTGCAGAAAATACAATCCACTGAACGTCAGGTTTTTTTTTTTTTATTTATTTAGCTTGACTGAGCAAGCGGATAGTATAGATCCAAGACCAGGCAGCACGGTCTGTGCCCCCGTTATGTCGTTGCTGAAAATCAATCACTGATATAAATGCTTATTACAAATATGGATGTATTCCCTGCCAATTCATGAAATAACTCTTACTATCGTTTTTTTTTTATTACGCTAACCAATGGCGTTTGGGGTTGTCTTTAGAAAGTACGGTTTAATCAATCATTATACAGTCATTGTTTTAACGATGCAGAAGAAGAAAACCTCGGGGAAAACAACAGGGAAAATGAGAAAAGGTCTTTGGAAATATTTTGGGAAAGGGAGAAAATACTCTTAACCACCATTTTCTGTCTCTGAAAGGGTTAGAAAAAAGTGTTGGAAAAGGAGAAAATGCTGTTTACCAGCATTTTCTTCTTTTCCCCACAATGTTTTCCATCCCTTCTTAAACAATTGCCATCATATGAGCCATACATAATCTGTTGTCTGCAAATGCTTTCAATTTAGACAAGTCTAAAATTATGTAGTATGGCACCGATTTAAAACAAACAAAGCACAGTAAGAAAGAAAAAGAAAACATATATGCTGAACTAAACACATAATTCATACATAAAACACAACCGTATTATATAAAATTAACAGATAAGGCCAAAGGGGGTCAAAGAGATCGACAAAGTGCCTCAACAGTCATACAAAGGAATATGGCGTCTATTCAGGTTTTGCTTGTGATGGCACTTGGTAAGCTATGGATTGTTAACCCTTTACCAGACGACAAAATTTTACCCTTGTTCAAATTGAAAGCATTTGCAGACGACAATTTCAGTGTGGCTCAAATGGTGCAGTTTTTCTTTTATAGAGTAGAAAACACTGTGGGAAAAGGAGAAAATGCTGGTTGTAACCAGCATTTTCTCCTTTTCCCACAATGTTTTTAAAAGACTTCTTTCTCAGGGGCGTTAAAAGGCGGCATTGTGCGGTAAAGGGTTAATACTGATTCATCACTTCCGAACTTATTTTTAGGAAAAGCGGAGAGCGTAGACCAAGATCCAATTTCGCGTATGCGTGGGCTTATCTTGTTTTACACTCTCCGCAATAGATATCAGAGTCGCGAATGTCAGCGTAAAGGGTGGAAGACTTCTTGAAATATTCTATTGATGAAACAAAACTGGAACACAGAGTCTGGTAAATGAATCGTCCATGATGAACGGTTATCGAGAAGCTGGCTGACTCTTAGAAGAGGGACAATTTGTGTGTTTTCAGCGTTATTTCGGTTAAATAGTGGCGGCCAGTGTATCCGTCCATGTTTTCATGGATATTTTTTTTACAAGTGGTGTTCCCTTCGTACTAATGTCTGCTTTCTCTCATAAATATTGTCGAGACATATCGTCAAAACGAATTGTTAAAGAGACGATCCCAAGTGTTACGTCCAATAAGAGGCTCCTTGGTGTTCTAATTATGTGATGATAGAGCTTCGGACGACAAAAGCGGGTTTGAATGCTGACGCGGCCAAATGGATCAAGATCAAACTGCATAGACTGCTCAGTCTGATCTTTGATATACATTCCTGGCTATAGACTAGATTACACTGGAGAGCCGTGTCTAGAGGTTCGGTTAGTGACGTACAGGGCTTGATACTCAGGAACGCTTGTTTGATTTCCAGTCGGTTTTTATTCCCAGCGTTTATTCCTCTCTCACCGCTAAACATTGTTTCCACGATGTTTATCTGTGTAAGAAGTGAATGGCTTGGTAAGAAGTATAGGTAAAACATACTTGAACCAAATATTTACCTTTCCAATTAAATTTGCAGCAGACTATCTGATTTATCCTTGTGAAACATGGATAATCAACATATACTCGCATTAGGGTCTTTTTGAATACAATTGTACATAGTCCCGAAAAAAGAGAAAATGTTACGAGAGAACTTTTCTAAATTGACAAATATTCAAGCCTGGTTTGCGGCGTATCATTCAATATAGGTGACAGATTGAAGGAGCAATCATTCCACGGAGGCTCACCTTCGCCCCATTAGATATCCAATCACTAACACTTAGCACTGGATAAAATTATTTGCTCAACATGAGCTATGAATAATGGGGGTAAGTGTTCGAAACAATGGAAATAATTTGTTTTTTAAGTTTTGCTCTTTTAAATCAGCAATCGACGGAGTGCCCGCTCCTCATCAGACGACGATGTGCACGATATGCAACGGACAGACGGATCCATCGTCATGCACCGGCATCCAAAAATGTCACCCTGATGAAGTGAGTAAAGTCTGACTAGATCAAAGATTTTAAAATAGATGTCGTGCTCTTTGAAAACGTGCTTTTTAATGCATCCGCAAACAGTATAGACCCACGTGAGAGCAGTCTAACCTTGGTCGAAAACTTTTGCTATTGGTAAGTGTTCTACTTGCCAAAGAACCATTATACCTCATGATTCAGCCAGTGTTTATACAAAATAGGTTCATTTTATGCAACGACTTGCTTCATATAATGCATTACGAAGATTCATTAAACCCCACTTTCCCAGAGTGACCCTCATATTGTTTTTGGTAAATAGCGGATACCAATAAATCTCTTGTCTGGTCTTTTCAGGCGACAAAAAACGCTTTTGAGTACGGCGTAGTTCCAATTCAGACTGCTGTTCAAGTCTGAAGCTTGACCTCGGATATAAATCGTCCCATGGACTTGCTCTGAAACTTTGTCTAAAAGGCATCTTCATTTGCATTGGATTGTCCTGTAACTCGCAGTCTAACAATCTACTAAGTTTGTCAAGTATTGGACGATGGAACATTTAGCCTTTATACAAAAAGGAATTTTTTTTTTTTTCGTTACTCACAAAAAAACTTAAAAAAGTGAATAGCTCAAGAATGGAACCGGCAAAAAAACACACCATCTCCTCGCTGGAGCACTAAATGCACACTTGAAAGACTCCACAAAGCCTCTGACATTTAGTTGGTAATACTTCAGCGCACGCTTAAGCTCCCTATACACACATAGTGCGACTGAATGCTCCTCTCGCAAGAGACTGTTAAAAGTTTTCATAAATTCCCCAGAAGTTGTACAACAATTGCAAGCGTTGCAAGGACAAGGCGCATATCGTTGAAACCGATGAGTCTGTACGCCACCATTTAGCCTATTGTCCCACAATATTAATAACAATTAGTTCACAGGGAAGGTAATTTTTCTCTACTCACATGACAAACACACACTGTGGAGCCTCTTTGTGTGCACATTGTTTTCTGTAGTTCCTGCTTGTAGACAACAGACATAAATGTTTTCAGTAAATAACAGTCTGACCTAATAACACTGACAGAAACATTTTTATACACTAAACAGATGTGTTACACAGACGTTTATTCGTACAATGGACAATACCAGTATTATAAAGGCTGCAAGAAAGCACATGTAAGTATTCATTTCAGGATTTTAACTCTGTGACGTTGCTTATGTGAATTACTTATTTCAAGATCAGAACCCAACAGTGTGAAAATTTGACCAGAATGTCTCGAAATTAAAATGTATTAACATACTGAGATTTTATCTTTCAACCAGTAGCCTTAGTGCAGCCTGTAAAACAACATAAGGTAAATTAGGTTAATGTAGTTTTCTTTTTAGATTTATTTTTTAGGAACTGAAAATATCTCATTCATCAGAACTGTTTTAGAAGGTCATCAACGTGTGTTGATCTACACCAAAATCAAAATGTAAATAAACGAACATCTTCGCAAGCCAAGGTGACGATCACTTCGTGGATTTTACCCCTTGGCTGATCGAGTCGAAATTTGTTTGCAAAGCAACGCGCCACCTACGGAAGATTTACAGAATCGAAAACCATTCAAACGTTGCGTAACATAACTCTTTCGGCATTTCGTTACTATTGCCAAAGGCATTTTTACCTTTCTAGGTGTTGAGCTGTGATATATTAAGTGCTTCGGTGTTGTTGTTTTAACGGGGGTCCTTGACAATTACCCACTAAGGTTTGGTCCAATGATAGTTTGTTCGGCATGCTTTCTATATAATTGGCCAACAATTGACTGCTTTTCAGATCGCAACCTTGACAGACGGTTTATCACGTCAAAATCCGTTTTCGAAATCTTGTTAAGTTTTGCGAAGCAAAGCCACTAACGTACTTTGACAGTCCATCATCTGGTGTTTGGATGTACCATTAACCTTCATTGAATTGATTTGTGACAGTGAATGTTAAAGAAAATATTGTTCGTCTATATTTTTTTTTGGTAACAATTCCCAGCAACTTTCTCCTGTGGTCGCCATTGTTATTTACGTTCAGCTGATGTTGGATAGCAAATGTAACGCGCTATTTGATTGGTGCTTTCTGTCCTGACTGCAACCAATGATTTCACGTATCGCGAAGCTCACAAATTTCGACTCGATCAGCCAAGGGGTAAGATCCCCGTTGTGATCGTCACATTGGCTTGCGAAGATGATAAACGAAATGATAAATTGTATCATCGCTCATTGGTCTGTCAGTCAAAAGCAGCGCCAACCTTCCAAGTAAACCAGGATACAATACAATCTATTGCACTTAATGTCATACGAAATCTATTGATACAGACAAAAAACACAGGAGGCAAACAACATCAACAATAATTATGATAAGAAGAAACAAGGACGGGTTTACTGAAAAAAAAAAACATGGCAGTAAATAAACAGAAGCATAGTATAGCTCTCATGCGATGAACCCATCATTATCAGTTCATATTTTTGTTCATGATATGGGAATACATGTTTACTTATCCATTGGGCTATTGCAATTTTTTTTGTCTTGTGTGGAAAGTTAATGTGTGTATATCAATGAAATTGATTTAAAAAATTTTTTTTGCATACCTGTATTACTATAATGGGATTGTCCCATAATGTAAACATTATTTAGTAGGGTTCATATAATTCATTTCTATGATAGGTTTGGAGTTTACGGCCACATCTTAAGAAATAATTATGCCTATTCGTGACCTAACATGGAATATAATCTTCATAACTGAAACAGTCCCTCAATTGTTTTTGTTTTCTCCTCAAAGACAAGAATTTCTTAAATGGATAAAGGAGCTATACATATTTTTATGCTACTGAATTGTCTTTAAAACTATAATCGAACCCATCTTATTAGACACCAGTGTCAAGCCACAAGCTTGTCTTAACTCTTTACCAAACGACAAAATTTCAGACTCTTTCACGTTTAAAGTTGTTTCAGGCACAATTAATTGATGAAATTTGTCTCTGAAAGGGGTTAGAAAATATTGGTTACCAGCATTTTCTCCTTTTCCAGCATTGTTTTCAGACGTTTTTTTTTTCCTCAAGGTAGTTAAAATACGGAATCGTTTCGTAGGGGGTTAAATTGTCAACAACTTGCTTCTTTTAATCAACCGGCTTGTCCTTTAAAAGCCTTTTTACTTCCTGGAAATAACAAACTGGAGGATATGGTACCTGTGAATAGCACACACACACACACACACACACACACACACACATATATATATATATATGAATGTGTGTGTGTGTGTGTGTGTGAGGAATTGTTTGGTAAAGGCTTAACACATATATACATACCTTTACCAAACAATTCCTGGTTTTGACGACCTTGAGAAAGTAGCCTTTTGAAAACGGTCTGGTAAAAGGACAAAATGCTGGTAACCAGCATTTTCTCCTTTTCCCACAAATTTTTCTACCCTTCCCAAAACATATTTCAGTTTTTGAGTCACATTAATTTTGTCGTGAATTTCGTTGTTCGGTAAATAGTTAACAGCATTTATCACTGATCCATGCAGCTTGCACAATACAGGTTTGACTTTGCAGGATTGCCCATACGCCTACAGCCATGCTATCGGCAAACGGGCCCATCACAATACGGTTCGAAGTCAGTTGGTGTGCGGGACATGTTGTGACACAAATATCTGTAACTCCAACGGCTGTGGTAACTGAATAAATTTATTTTGTTTCATTAAAACCATTTACAACGCAATACCCCAAGGAACGGGTCTTTTGAAAACATTGTAAACATTCCCACTATATTTTCTACTCTTTCAAAGAAAAATTTCCTAATTTGTGCAACATTTAATTTGTCGTCTGCAAATGCTTTCAGTTTAGACCAGTCTAAAATTTTGTGGTATGGTGAAAGTTAACCGAATACCTCCAGCAGACGGCTTCTTTTCGTCTTGCAGCTGATCGTTACAAAGTGTACAAAAAATGTGACACAATATTGAGTCTTTCAAAGCAACAGATAGAATTCAATAACTGTTTCATTCAATAAGCTATGAGATCGTTTCAATCTTTATATACAGTGCCTATTGTTATAGCTTAGATTCATCCTGCACACTGATAAGACAAATAAATCCTAACTCCGGTACTTTCGATACTTTGTTTCTGTCTAAGTGAATGGCCTGGTTATACAAAGAACCTTACCCTGCTATCTGACTACTTAGGTTAAATTCCGTTTATATTCATTTTAAGTCTAACATTAATCACTTTGCGAATTGTTATTCTAGCAGCCATTTTTGAGTCGCCTGGTTGCGTAGCAACCAGGCTCTCATTGTTATCATACTGATTCATGGGGTGACGTAAGCATGCCTCCGGCCTTGTACTGCTTCCTATCCAGACTTCCGGTTTTCGAGACGTTGCGTAGTTCATTTGTAATGTTGCATTATCCTCAATGCTTCTATCGTACATAATTTTCAGTTGCTAAATTTTCAGATATATCGAAGACGTCCCTTACAGCTCAAGTATTCAAATTCGTAAATATTTGAAATAATTGTATCCTGCTCTAGGATACACGAACACTGAACTTTCACATTAACATCGAGAATAATAGGCCCATGGAAAAACCGGATTTCCCTTCGAACCGGATTTCACCAAATTTCACCCCTTGATGACCGTATTTCACCCAAGTATGACATTTTTTATTGCCGTAGTGATAACTTTTGATCTGAATTGAAATATATTTATGAACACCATAATTTTATGCTAATTTTCAGGAAAATATCTTACTCCATAATTTGTTAGGGAATTTTAGAACTACATGTAACTCCTTTTGAAAAGATTTTTTGACATGTAACTATATTTACATAATAAATTAGCTAAATGAGAAATCATCATGGCGAAGAATTCATTATTTGATGTGAAATATGGTCATACGAGGTGAAATACAGTTCGAAGTGAAATCCGGTTTTTTCATGCACCAGAGAATAATTTGCATATCTGGATGTCGTCTGGCGTGCGTGCTTACGAAGCCCCGCTATTTATACGGCAATAGTTATTAATAAAACTAAGGACGATTCCTTCTTCATTGGCCAAATAACCCGCTGAAAGTGCATTAATTTGGTTGCAGCACTCATACATTTTTCTGATTTAAAATCAATCAATGACAGAAGGGAAAGGCAGTGTCGAACGGCATGGGTGCTCGGTCATAGAGGGAAATTGCGTCGTAGGCTAACTTGTTCAACTGTGAGAGTTTGCTCTCCTAGGAAGATTTAACCAACAAAACTTGACCCAAAACATATTAAGTATACAATAGATAAGGTTGTCTTTTTCTCAAAGTATTATCAAGCCAAAACATCTTTATATGCCATTCAAGATGTGCTGAGATTCATTACTGGTGTCTATTTATAGCAACAACCTTCACCTTTGCTGGAACTACACAGTTCCCCGACAAGATAATTCCCCGACACTTCTGTACAATGTTTCCCGATAATTTCAGACAACAATTATCAAGGCATGTATATGCAATTTTTCTTGAACTGCAGGTGGTGTAAACTGGGATCACACTGTATGTAATGTACAGCTTGGTCTTCTGACTGTCCTCGATTTTGATTATATTTTGAGGAACCTTAGCTAGTACTTTTATGATAGGGTATAATTATTTCTTTCAATTTTTCTTTTTTACTTGATTCTGACAACTCTCTAATTCGCAGTATTTCATATTTCAATTATAGATTAACATGTAAATATATTACTCTGAAATGTCATGTATTTCCAGAAGCTCGAATCGTTATATTTTAAAGGTTTTTGTGTGCGTGTGTGTTTGTCTGATGTAGTTTAGGATAAGACTGCCATCTATGGATGGTGCGGACACCAACCAGATGATTTTGTTGCCAAATACCAGCGAATAACAAATTATAATTCATTTTCTTCAGTGTAACATTTATGTGAAAACATGAGGGTTATGGTTAGGGAAAAACTGTCAATGTTTATAAGATATACAGAATAACAGGTACAAATTATCCAATCACAAAACATGTGTTATCAATAAATATCCTCAGTTTTCAGTGATCACCAACAATAACTGTTAATGATAGTAAGTAATAGGTACTTATAGTTTGGCTTAGAACCAAAGTGTTTGGCAACTGCCTCTAAAAAAAAAAAAAAAGTTGTCCAGGAACTGGCTTGTCAGGGAAAGTTCTATGTTTATTCTACCTTTCCACGCACTCGTCACAACACAGCCGATTCCGTACCTAGTAACCTACATCTAACCTCGTCTGTATCAAGGGGATTTCCATATTGAAGTACTCCTTTTCACATGATCTTAAACAGTTGGTAGAGTAGCTATGGTTGAAGGTCACCGGAGGCATTTTATTTTTGCATTTTTTTCGCCACTAAGAGTAACCAGTCACATCCTTTTGATTTTTATTTACTAAAAAATCAACCTCCTCCCCCCGCCCCCCCCCCCCCCCCCAAAAAAAGGGGGGTCAAAATCTGGTTTAATGCCCCTTAAACTTTCAAACAACTAAGCAACAGGCGACTCTCAGGACTATCAGTCCTTTGATTTTACCCTTGGAGTAGATCTAAATGTGGTGCAGTCGATACATGATGATCGAAAGAATCCATATACAAACAAAGTTACTTCTATCATTTGAGTATTGAAAGAGAATCTTAACAAAAAAGAGAGAATTTTCGTTTGAACTTGTTTTTCCAATCGTGCCATTCCTTCGATAGACCAGTACGCCTCCACGACAACAGCAGCAACAACAGCAGCAGCTAAAACAACAATTAAAACCAGACCGTCGACACCTACAACCCATAAAAGTGCACCTTCGACACAGTCTGTTGTTCTCGGTAAGAATTCTGGGTCCGTATTCACTAACTTTTCTTAGTTTCATTCCTAGTCTTATTCTAGATTTAGAAAACAACGCATCTTCTAATTGGCTAAAAGATTCGTTACGTTATATCTATAAAACTCTTAAGAATAAGAAGAGTAAAATATATTATTTAAAATGGTTGGTGAATATGGACCCAAAACTATCTAATTCTACATACTCATTCCACATACTACGACCAAGTACCAATTAAAAGTACTTAATTGCTGACGATGTATCTATGGTGGACATATACGGGATCTGTGTCCGTATTCACCAACCGTTATTCTAAAAAAAATTCGTCTTATTCTCCAGATTTTTTCCGAATTTGAAAGCAACACAACTTGCTGCTTTCAAATTTGGAAAATCGTGGATTATAAGACTAAGAACGTTCTTAAGAATGGTTGGTGAATACGGACCCTGATGTAAGCTGGCATTTGAGATGAAATTTTATTAAAGGAGATTGAAGAAATGTAACTAAGGGAGCCTATGGCGAGCTTTATAACATTTTTGCAGACGAGTTTAATTAATTTTTGTCTCAGAAGTCAACGATATATCATATAACAATCGAGAATTGTTGGTCTTTATATGTAAAACCGAACATGCACACGTGCTAATTTACTGAATAAAGTCTAACTCACTCCTCTGAAAGTAGTATAAGATGAAGTCACATATGACGTCACATAGTGCTTTTCTCAAACGTGTATAAAACATGAAAACTTGTTACGGGCGTTATGACACTGGAAAAAAGGGTAAATAGATCTATGTGATAAAAATAAAATCAAAGTGTTTGGTGATTCAGGGAGTATTCTGAAAAAGAGCTGCATCATATGGCAACAGAATAAGTTGCCTTTGTTCTAGTGTTACAATACCTTTCTCTGCCAGCGACCGTCCCAGAACTTTGACAGACGACGCTGAAACATAATATCAGAGCCATAGCAGTATTAATACCTTCAAATGATATTAATCCGTAGGCTACTAAGCGTGATTTACTGACCCTTTGCGGACAGCGTAGACCAAGATCAGATTTCACAGAACGTGCAGTCTGATCTTGGATCTACACTGTCCGGCAAGGAAATATCTTTTCTCCAAAAATACCTTTGAAATAGGAAAATTTGGGTTTTTACTATCGGCTTGAAAGTTTCGTTTTAGTTTTATAGCAGGATAAGAGTTGTCTGTATTTTGACTCCCGAATTGACCAAACGACAGCTGTCAGTCAAAAAAAGCAATAAGCCAATCAGCGATCAGCATTTTTCCATTCAGAGCGGAAGCCGTCTTGTCGTTATAAAACCTAGACATTCTGAATCATTAGGAGTTATAACTATATATAAATGTATAGTATATTTATGAGAAAAATACTGATGAATAACTTTAAACAATCACTCGTTGGGCGCAGAAGTGGTTGGTCAAGTTCAATCCAGCAAAATCAGAATCCTTAGTTATATCTCGAAAACGTTTTAAGACTAACCACCCTGGTCTGTTTATGTCGAATACCGAAATTCCACCTGTCACTAGTCATAAACATTTAGGCATATTTCTTTCTAGCGACGGGTCTTGGGACTCCCATATTAGTAAATCTATCAAAAAGGCATGGAAAAGAATTGGAGTCATGCGTCATCTGAAAATCCACCTTGATCGACTTTCACTCCAAATCATGTACTTTTCTTTTATTCGACCTATTCTTGAATATGGTGATGTCATATGGGATAATCTTTCGCAACGGTTGAAAGATCAACTGGATAAAGTACAAAATGAGGCTGCACGGATCGTTACCGGCTGTACTAAATTAGTTTCTATCATTGATCTATACCAAGAGTCTGGTTGGGAAACATTAAGCCATCGACGGCGTAAGCACAAACTCATCCTTTTCTATAAAATGGTCAACGGACTTACCCCAAATTATCTTAATACTCTTGTTCCATCTACGGTAGGCAATTCTTGCAGTTACAATCTTCGTAGGCCCAACAATTTGAGAAACATTACTTGTAGAACGAGCTTGTACAGCGCTTCATTTTTGCCATCTGTGATTAATGATTGGAATTCACTTGCAGATGATACTAAGAATGCAGAATCATTGTCAGCTTTTAAATATCGTTTAAACATGGATAAACCTTGTCCACGGAGGCTTTATTTTTTTTGGCGAAAGGAAAATTCAAGTTATACATGCCAGATTACGCAACAGATGCAGCAGTCTCAATGAACATCTGTACTTAAAAAAACTAGTGGAATCCCCGCTCTGTAGATGTGGTGCGGTTGAATCGACTAAGCACTTCTTTTTAGAATGTCCATTTTATAATAGCCAAAGAATTAGTCTTAGTTTCAGTGTAAACGCTATAACAAACTTAACACTCCAAACCATTTTATATGGGGATGAAAATCTTAACCTGTTTGATAACCAAAGATTATTTGCCGCCGTGCACATCTATATCCGTGATAGTAAAAGATTTACCAAATGGTATCTAATTCTTATGTTTCCTATGTAACAGTTGATTTTATACTTATCTTTGTACCGGTAAAAGATGAATTGCATTTGAAGACCAATGACTTTAAGAAATATTTAGGAAGCACGAGTTACATGTACACGTATTATACCTACATTATCAAATGTAAATAGGCTTAAGAGGTGTAAGTCAACTGACTTCGAAATAAACAGCCTCTGTTTCAATTTTCACCTATAAAACTTCGAAAAACCTTAATCCAAAAGATGTAACTACCTTTTCTCATTTTTTCCCATGCTTATTTTATCTTGAACAATTATTCGTGTTAAAATATCTTCTGGTAACTTGCATATGTCTCCTAGCTAAGCTCTCGTGTCTGGGTAATGTTTGTCTAGGTTTTTAGATCCGCGGGTCACGTGACATCAGTGGGTGGGACCGATCTATCGTCTGTCGTTTGGTTAATTGTTTACCTTTGGCTGCTAACTAGTGTGCCTTTAAATTTCACACCTTTTGATACTGGTTCTATTGCAGTTGATGCGTGTCGAGACCACGAGGAAGATGGTTTCAGTTGTGCTACCTACGATATCTTTAACATCTGCCGAGAAAAGAATTCTGCAACAATAACATACGTCTTGGCCCACACTAAGTGTCCGAAATATTGCGGGTTCTGCACAAACACATCAATGGGAAATAATGCTACGGGGTCGCAAGGTTTGGTTTTGTTGGTCTTGGTTGACAGTTGGGTTGTTAGTCTTGATAGGGGTTCTATGACCATGTCGGCGAAATTGATATAGTTTTATCGTTACTAACCGCCATGGTGTCGAATTGGAATCGTTGACGATTATACAAATAAATTCCGTTATGTTTAATGGCACTGAACGGGTATTAATATGACCGAACCTAATGATAGGACATCGGAGAGTGCGAAGCAAGACCCGACTGCACGCACACGTTCCACAATATACATCCATCTTCGCGAAAAGCAGAATGAGAGTCAAGGGTTGGCTCGATGTTAGGGAATGAATAGCTGTATGAGTTACATTGAGGGTCGTCCAAAACGTGTGGAGTTTAAGGGATTGAAGCATCTACCGGTTGGAAAGCTTCCTGAAAAAGAATACTGTGACCCACAAGTCACTTTTTGTGTGACCATTGTTCTATTAAGAGTGGTAAGAGATAAACATTAGATGATTGTTTAAAAAAAAAAAAAAAAAACCACAGACAATTACTTTTCAATCGATCCATCACAAATATTAAATTAAAGAAGGATGGGGTATCATTATATTTTCTTCTTACCTCTGCAGAAAAATTCATGCGATTTATAAAACATTGCAAAAACTTAGCGCTTGTTTGTTTTCATGAATATATTTTTGTAGAAGAAAAATATAACAGAAAGCGTATATTTTCGACAATGTTCACTCTAAGAAGAAATCACGTGATCTGTTGCGTGACAACGTTAGTGAGCAAAACTCTTGCGTAATTCAATAAAAATCGTCCCCATTTTTTAAAACTGTGATTGCAGTGATACAGCGGTTTCTAAAGATAATGGAAAGACAAAGAGGTTTTTTTTTTTTCTAAAACATATCCAATACTGATTTGCAGAGTGTTACTGCTGTTGTGATGCATGTGAGGCATCACATCAAATTTTGTCTTGTGTCATACAGGAATGTCTTCACCAACGTCACCAACTTCTACTGTAATAACAACTAGTCAATCAACTGCATCGACACACGGATCATCCCCTCCGCATGCGAGCGTTGCGCTACCGATGGTAAGGTGTTCCTTCCTAACTCATTGAAAGAAGGCCGGCTTTACCTAAATTTATCCATACTATCCTTAAATATACCATATAGAATTGATAGACAATATTTTCTAACGTGCACCAGCTGTCAAAGAAGAAGAAGAAGAAGGGCTGCAACAACAACCACAACAGTAAACAGTAAATCTGTCGCCATCATCAATAGCAACTGTATTAATAACACAACAACCAGAGTGGGAAACTGCGTGTGTGTGTGTGTGTTTTTTTTTTGAGACACTGCGCGGAAAAAAGGTGGAATTTTGATGAAATGCTGAGGTAAAAACGGCATTTTCTGTCTCTTAAAGCAACTAGCATTGAAACTTAAAATTTTATGGCAACCTGTTTGCAAAGAGTGTGAATTTCTATGACATCATTATGAAATCATTAAATTTGTACGTAAGTCCGTGGAATATGATGAATAGATCAATAGATATTATTGAGCACAGAAGACAGAAAAAAAGAAACGACGTTTACCTAGCATTTTATCAGAATTCTACCATTTTTCGTGCAGTGTATCGGAACAAAAAACACGTGATTTCCCATCCTGAAAACAGTAATATGTTAACATATTATCAAACGTATATAAATAGCGATTGCAGCACTGTTATAATGTTATGTTAAAACCAAATTTGTAGGCCTTTAGTACACAGCAATCACAAGCGGTCACCAGACCGACAGGAAATACCTGTGTTGACCACGAAGATGCGAATTTCTCTTGTGCGAAATGGGCTGCGAACGGACATTGTGCTAAAGCAACCGGCATATTGTATGAAGTTAGTGTAATGCGTTGTAGTAGATATTGTGGTTTTTGCTGAATATTGTCCGTTGAATAAAACTTTATGCTGCTCGTTTATGTTGTAATTTTTCATGAATACTGTAGACTAAAGGTCGTACTCTTTAACAATTTTGAATACTGTACCTACTTTAAACTGCAAGACTAGCCACGTGGTTGGCAGAACTTCTCAGCCAACCAGATTGCTTGTCTTGCAGTTTAGAATTAAAATTGATATTAGGCTGATTGGTGAATATGTGTCGAGGTTTTTAGTTTCTGATCAAGTCAACGCGGCTCCCAATATAGATGCCTCAGAAGTATGAAGGCTGTCAATGGTTTGTCGTTTTTCTAAACTCACTATTTGTACCAATTGTTGCAATGTAGTCGGCGAGCCCCGGTAGCGCAGTAGGTAGCGCACATGACTTAGGAACAGGGAGTCAACGGTTTGAATTCCCAGCTCAGCCAATTTCTTTGTGAGGATTGACGATCGTCATTGCGACAGGATTCATTCCTCTCTCAGCGCTGATTATTTTTTCGACAAAGGTTATGTGGGAAAGCAGCCATTGAGAAGAATGTTGTTCGAAGTACTGGTAACAGAAACTCCAGAATAGGTGCACTAGCCGCCGTATGTTGAAAGCTGCATTAAATACCACACAATCAATCAATCAATTAATCAATCCATCAGTAAATCAATCAATCGAAAGAAGTCAGTAAATAGCTTTGAAAGATTTTCGACAACCATATTTACAACTGTCATTCACAAATTTTCAGCAAGTTTGAGAAAATTAAACCTGAATTTATTTCTTATCCTTTTTTTAAATTTAATATTTGTCAGGTGAAGGACTTCGTTTGAGCAGCTAGTCCTTCAAACCACAACATATCTAGGGAACAAACACATGTTTTTAGGACCCTTACGAAGAAAACTGAAATCACCAAAGTAACAGGACACACTGGTATGCGGAATGTGCTTCTTTTCCGTAAATATTTGCCATCCCGATAACCATTCAAGTCGCACTTGAATGGTCATCTGCAAACGCGTTTTATATGTTCGTCTGAAATTTCGCCGTCTGATAAATAATTAACCTTTTATCACGCAATCTCGAGTTTTAACGATCCTGAAGAAGAATGCTTCAAAAACATTGTGAGAAAAGAAGAAAATGCTGGTAACCAGCATTTCCTCCTTTTCTCACAATGTTTCTACCATTTCAAAGACAGAAATCATCATTTGTGCCGCATTTACTTTGTCGTCTGCGAATGGGTTTTATTTCGTCTAGTCCAGAATTGGTGAGTAGTGAAGCAATATCCCCAGTTTAATTGATGGGCTAACTTCTCCGTTGCCAACTAAATGAATTCAACTTTTCGAGGTCTACAGTTAGTTTCCACTACAACTGAAGATGGTTTGATTCTAGGTCAGCATCAAGAAGCGGACAGTATAAGTCCAAGATCAGATTGCACGGTCTGTGGAGTCTGATCTTGATCCATGTCGTCCACAAAACATGTATAAGTAGGCACTGGCCGTGAAACACGTAAAGTTGTCTGCATTAAGAATCATTTAATTTTTATTAGCCTCTATCCTAACATTGGGACCTGTCCGGAATTTAGTCTACTTCACCAGGTAAACATTTTAATAGTATTGACCAATCAGATTCATTAAGTATATTCACCGCGGTATCAAAATTTCCACTTCATGGTGGGGAGAGAAATGTAGTCGTCGAAAGTTTCGACCTTAATAACTCTCCAACTATTTATCCATCTAAACCTTCGTAACTATTTACTAGATCAAAGATACATTACAACAGACAAGACAAGACAAGACAAGACAATCTTTATTGACGTAAGCTGATACAGCTTCTAGTCATACATACATACATATTATACATATACACATAACCGTTATCAAAGGCTGAAAACGTTCTCGCTGGAAGAAAGCCTACATGTTTATGACTATGAAACTTGTCTCAATCTTAATGAAAATTAGAACATTTGATTGATAACTCTTTACCAGACGACAAAATTTAAACTGATCCAAAATGGAAATAGTTGTATACTACAACTACAAGTTTCTAAAATAAAAATTTTGTCTTTCAAAGGGTAAAACACTGTTTGAAAAGGAGAAAACGCTGGTTTCCAGAAAATCCAGTATAACAGCGTTTTCTTCCTTTCAACAATGACCTCCCGAGCTTTCCGTCTTAGGATCATTGAAGATCGGTATTACTTGGTAAGGAGCTAATGACTTATAGTTGAGACAACTATACTGCAAAATAAAATAAAAAAGAAGAGAAAAGAAAATAAAGCTAAGTTCACAAGCAAAAAATGACACATTAATCGTTACTCATGGAATTAATTGCGTTATTTCTGACTTTGAGTGCAGATTTTATGTATTTTCCCAAATTAAGCAGAGTTTTTTTACTTTTTGACTGAAGAAGATAAATAAATTTTTGCATACCAGTTTTTGAGTAAAAATATTTCTTTAGATAGATTCGTCTCAGGTGGTCATATTTTTTGCATTTAAGAATGAAATGGTATTCATCTACAATATCAATATCTTTACATATATCACAATGGCGTTGACTTCTTTCAATTCTATTTGGCCCATATCTGCCTGTTTCGATTCTTAAAGAATGAGATGCTAATCTAATTTTTGAAATATAAATTCTACATTGACGAGGCAGAATTTCTAAGTACTTTTCGATGGAATAAACAGAACACGATGGAGGAACTTTGTTTCCTCATTCCAATCGAAATATATGCGAAAACTACTAACTGACGGCTAGGGGTCGTCTTCGGCAGGTAATACAGTTGGACATCTTGTCTTTTTCAACAGGTAAAGTTTGTCAAAAATCAAGTGCCAGTGGTTACGGACCAAACTCGTAATGCTCGAAAATGGCTCCTATGTATTTAGGTATGATCGGCCTGTTAAAGGTATGCTCATATGTTTAAAAACAAAGGTTAAAATATTTCTTTTGAAATATCGCATGTCCCAGTCTCTGGCCTGCATGCAGTGCCACGGTGTTATGGGTTAGTTGGTTTCTGGAGCTTTCGCGGTCATTGTGACTGTTAGTCGAGCGATAGATTAAAACAGTTTTTTTTAAATGTTTTCCTAAATTATAACTAATTTTAAAACACTTCATTTCTATGCATGTAAGTGATATCTTGATCAAATGTGAGTTGATTAACATATGGAATAATCATTTTTCTCAAAACCATAATTGGCTAAAATCAACAGTAAAACATAAGCTAAAGGATTTATTCGTGAACTCGTGGTTTAGTGAAATACATAATAATTATAGTCTGATGACGTATAAGTTATCAAAAAAAAAAAAAAAAAAAAAAAAAAAAAAAAAATTGGGGTTTTGAAAATTACCTTTCCAAAATCCCCAAGCATTAATGCAATATTTACTGAAATTTAGAACAAATAACCACAGACCCCCTATCGATCGTGGAAGGTGGGCAAATTTCAAATTAAAAGATAAAATATGCCATCGATGTTTTAAAAATATTGGCGACGAATATCATTATCTGTTTGAACGTAAATTTTTCTTTAAAGAACGAAAATCACTAATACCAGTTAAATATACAACTAATCATAACATAAACTAATTCGATTCACTTCATAACAGTAGTTGTACCCAAGAGTTAATAAGATTATGTAAATTTATCAAAGTTGTATTTAAAAAATCATGATCCAATAAGATTGGAACTCTACGCAAACCCAATTACTTTAACAGAAAACAAAGTTTATAAACATTGGTGTAAGTAATATAATTAAACCTCGCTAGTATGGCGAAGTTCGACTATATCACTGTGTTATGTATTATCTAATTTAACCGTTTACCAACCAAACTCTCGAGTCTACACGACCCTAAGATGAAAGCTTCTGAAAACACTCCAGGAAAAGAAGAACATACAGGTATCATGCATTTTCTCCTTTTCACACAATGTTTTCCACCCTTCCGAAAACAAATTTCAATTCGTCAGTCATATTCATTTTGTCGTGTGCAAACGCGTTCAATTTAGACCAGTCTGAAATTTTGTCGAGTGGTAAAGAGTTTGACTATTTCAAACGCAGATCTTTCGGCATAGTGAACTTTTCTTCCCAACGAAACGACTGTTGTATTTGTTGTATTTTCCTGACCACATGTTTGTTTATATTATTCTCATGTTTTTCTGCATCGGAACTGAGAGAATAAAAGACTTTGTATTATTGATTTATATTATTGCATCAGATGGGCTCATCAAATTTCTTACAGGAGTAAAAAAGCGGTCGTATTGTAAATAACTTTAATTAAAACTCGAGATTTCAGTGATCTTAAGCACTCTATATGTATGAAAGGGTCGGTGATAAGAAATGTATAATTTCGGAGATAAAAGAAGCAAGGTCGTCGAAGGTTCGAAAGGTTTAGCAAAAACATTTAGGAGCTATCATGGCCACCCTAGGATTTTTCACTTTTATGGCTTTTGGTACGGTTTTCCTCTTAACCTTATATCAAGCTTTTGCGGCGCTTGTCAACTTCATTGCTTTTGCAGACAGTGAAAATAAAGACCACTTGGCATAAATCGTGACTTCAGATTTTTGATATGCAATGTCTATTTTTTATCTTTTTTTGACCGAATGTATGTATTCTTGAAATTGTAATACAGGTTTTCTTTCGTCTAAAGGTAGCTGTTTCACATATTCACATATATCAGTTACAAAGTGTTCGAGTTTTTCTTTCACATTTTGATTGTTTGCTATTTATGCCGTTTTCAACGGTGTATCATCCATATAACGGCGGCCAACACGTTCCATACGTTTCTGGAGTTTTTGAAAATTAAAAACCATTAAAAACTATCCATCAATCACTCTATCACTGCCGCCGCCTTCTTTATTATTAAGTCCAAAATGGAAACAATGTTTAGCAGTGGAAAAGGAACTAATCCTGTCGACATGACTTCCATCTATCCAAGTTAGTATTCATAGTAACCACACCTGCATTACTTGTCTTGTTTGTTATCATTGAACCACCGGGTCGACAATAAGTAAACGAAATATTGAACCTCTGATAAATGTCTTACGACCTTGCGGAAGAAGGCTTTGGACAGTATGGTGGGAAAGTAGATACGCTGGTAACCAGGATTTTTTCTCTTTCTTACTGTTTCCTACCCTTTCAAAGAAACTTTATCGTTTCAGTCACATTTAATTGGTCGTCTGCATATGCTTTTAACCATATGGCAGATTCTAGAATGGTGTCGTCTGATGAACTGTTAAAAGCAGGCAGCCTACGTTTTGCTCATCATTGATATAAACGTTTATAAGCCATAGGAGAGGACATACAGTATTTCTGTAACCCGTGGTAACACTAAACATTGATTTAAAATACTTGGGATGTTAACACTGTCGAGCGTTCTAAATAGCAAAATAAAGGAAGAGTTCCAAAAATTGTAACACGGCATGTAATCCCTCACGGCACTAGAAACTATACGCGTATATTTATTTTTTGTTTTTGTTTTCATTGTGGTTCTGAAAAGGGTCGTTTTCGACCATAAGCCCCTTTTGGCTTTACTTTAAATAATTCTTTAAACATATAATATAGTATTTCTTTAACCCGTGGTAACGCTAAACATTGATTTAAAATATTTGGGATGTTAACACTGTCGAGCACTGTACTGATAGCAAAATTTAGGAAGAGTTCCAAAAATTGTAACGCGGCATGTAACCCTTCACTACGTACTATATGTATATATATTTTTTTATTTCTTTTTAATTTGGTCCTGAAAAGGGTCGTTTTCGACCATAAGCCCCTTTAAGCTTTACTTTAAATAATTCTTTAAACATATCATCTTAAAGTGTAACTGTCTGTTGGAAAGTATTTTCATTAAACAAAAAGTAAAAAGTCCGAAACATATGGTATAGAACCAATACCTGCTCACCGCACGGCTTTATGCCGTATGGTGAGGGTAAACAAGAGCACATGGTGATGATGACTTTCATTGACGTCTTCTTTTTATTTCTAATACAATGAACATCTATTTCCGAAAATACATTGTGTGACGAAAAGTGGAAAATTCGAAATGAGCCATGCTTTGTGAAAAGGAGGTTAATGCAACTGCAAAAAGTATTGATCCATATCAGCGCTGGCTGGCATGATTCGAAACTTCTTGCTACTTATAAATTTTCTGCATGTCCAAGGACCAGTCTACCCCATGATTTAGTCAGCTGACAGACAGAATGAATCGCATTGATGCATAATTATGTGATGACTTTGTTGATATAATGTATTACGGAGATGCATTAAACCCCCTTTTTCCACAGCGCTGGTCAAATATAGGCGAACCGCTCTCGGAGTTTCACAAAGAAAAAAATTCGATTAGGTATACATATATCACAATCTCTTTTTGCGTATTTGTACCAACAGTTGCTCTTGGGGCATCTGCTCCAGGCCATACCAAAATGTGTTTTCAATGCCATGGTTTGGGCGACCCAAGTGCCTGCACACAAGTACATAAATGTCATCCAGACGAGGTATGTATGACAAAAAGAATTTCATTTAATCCTTAACTAAACAATTCCGAGTTTTAACGGCCAACAAAAAAGGTTTTTGAAAACATTGTTGGAAAAGGAGGAAATGGTATACAGCATTTTCTGCTTTCCCCGCAATGTTTTCTACATTTAACATTACATGAATACAATCAGAGAAATACAATATAAGATAAGTTCAGTATAATTTTTATGCAAGAATTCCCCTCGAAGTGTCAGACATTGCATATGTTGATCAGGTTACACATTCTGTGCAAACAAATTTTGATTGCATGAGGAATATCTACAAATGCAACTTAAATTGTTGTTAAAACAAAGAAAATACAATGCTTTAGTGGACGTGCACAGAAACAATCTCCATGAATAGCCATCTTCTCGTTTTCTCCTTTGAAAATGAAGGGAGTCTGTTTCAAAAACGTATAAAAAAATGCTGCAACTCTGTTTTTTTGTCATGTACAGCGCATACCTTGAATGAGCTTGTGCATTCGAACATTTCAAAAGTTTTCTCCAACAATAGGAATTTCAGTTTAGCTGTCTGAATTTATTTTACATAAAAAAGCCGGAGACTCTTATCAGCATAACGTATGAACGTCGGAACTTTCAGTCCTTTGATTTTTGTTTTAGTTCGTTTCCTTCAAGTTTGTTGCCCCCTAACCTTGATTGAGCTACAGATAGCGCGATATTTTCACTCATCTAAAATAAGGCTTACGACCAATTGCCCCTTTCAACACTAAGCTCAGCTTAAATGTTTTTGCAGACAGTGCACACTGTTACTTTGCTCTTCACCAGTGTAAAAATTCATAAGCATCAAAAACTGAAAGCATTTGCAGTTGACAAATTATGTATTGCTGAAATGATGGGACCAACCTTTGAAAGGGTAAAAGAAATGTGGGAAAAGGAGAAAATGCTTCTTACCAGTATTTTCTTCTTTCCCCCACGATGTTTTCAAAAGTAGTCTTACCCAGGTTCGTGAAAATCACTGAATTATTTGGTAAAGGATTCAATATGCTTGTATTTCAGAGTTGTTATACTGACGTCGTATACGCCAATGGTGGATACCATGTCTACAAAGGGTGCAAGAAGGCAAGAGTATGTATATCTCTGTACGAGTCATAGTCTTGCGCATTTTAATTTCCTTTCGAAATAACATGTTTAAAGAACAGCCTGCGCGTCCGATCAGTCTGAACTTGGTCTACACTCTTCTGTGCCCATTTAATCGCCCTTCACCGTCTTCAGTTGAAATTTAATGCAGAGTCTGGGTCCGTGTCGTCATACAACAGGATAAAGGCAGATGCCCGGGTTCACATACGGTTACTCTTATTGCTTGTGTTTTCAATGCCCAGAAGAGGCCAAAAGTAAACATTGCGGATGTTGAAATGTATCTGCATTTAGAGCATAGCATTTAAATGCATTGAAAATATTGTGAAGATGACAATCTGTTATTGCACGGTCCGTCCAAGTGTCAGTCGGTGGCAGAAACATAAATTTTAAACTCGGTAAACTCTTTCATTTACTTTTTACCTGGTTTTGAAGTCCATATTTCTGCCAGCTACTAATACTGTGACCTACCACACAGTATCAGATGGTCATCTTCAAAATAATTTCTTTACTTTAAATGGTATAATTTCAATTTAGATGATTTATACACCCGCATTGTTTACTTTTGGCCACTATTGGGCCTTTTACGACTATGAAGATGAATGTCTTTAGAAACATTGCACGAAAAAGGAGAAAATACTTGAAAACAATATTTCTCCTTTTCTGGTCACGTATTCTACTTCTCCTCAAACAACTACCCAAAATATAAGTTGCTGTATACAAATGAGCCGTGCTCTGTGAAAAGGGTGCTTAATGCATATGCGAAAAATATCGACCGAGGTCAGCCTGTGCCGTCCGTGCAGGCTCATCTGGGCCGAAACTTTTCGCTATTCGTCAACTTTCTGTATGTAAAAGGACCCGTCTACTCTATGATTCAGTCGGTTGCTAGACAAAATGGACTTTATGGATCCATGGTCATGTGATGACCTGCTTGGTATTATGCAACACGGAGATGCATTTAGCCCCCTTTTGCCAGAGCATGGCTCAAATACTTTCGAAAAGGGCGAGTTTGAAATGTTGTCGACCTGGAAAATTTAATAATTTTTGTATTTTTAACAGTCTGGTTGAAAGTTCTTATATAGCCTGGATTCTACTATTTGGCTTATTCTTTACAAAACGACTTTTTTGATTTGATCGAACTTAAAGCACGTACCAACGGCAAATCAAACGCAACCCAAATGATGGGTTTTTACCTTAAATTTCGTCTCGTTACGCCCCTGAAGAAAACAGATATGTTAATACTGTGGGAAAAAAAAAAAAAAAAAACCTACTGCCCCTTTTACCAACAATATTTTCAATTCCTTAATATGGACCATGCTCTGTGAAAAGCGGGTTAAACGCATTTGCAAAACATCGGCAGATCTGGATCGAAACCATTTGCTATTGGTCAATTTTCTGTATGTTTAAAGGACCAGTTTACCTCATGATCAAGTAATTTGTTAGACAAAATTAATATTATAAATCCAGAATTACGTGATAACTTGCCCGGTTAGTGCATCATGGAGATGCATGAAACTCCCTTTTTTAAGGACTACGCTCAAATATTTTTGGCATGGTTGTGCCCACTTATCGACTGAGAATCTTCACTGGAAAAGCAACTGCAATCAAAAGTTGTCACCTGCATACGAGACTTTTGTTTCTCTTTAAAGGACTGTCCCTCCCTTATTGCTGTTGGTAAACGAAACCCAGTGGACAAGAATCATCAGCTGGTCTGCGAGGATTGCTGTGGAAGCAATGGCTGCAATATACAAGGATGTGGTAAGATATTTATGATGTACGTGATAATGAAGATAAGATAATCAACTTTCATAATGGTAAAAGAGACTTTGCGAAGGTCTTAGACAGTTTCGGTCAAACACGTTCACGTGACCAGGTTATGGTACCGAAGAAATCATTTTTGCACCATGTGTGTTAACAGCCAAAAACGTTTTGGTGGCTATATTTGAAACGACCACTACACTAAGTTACCAGTAGAAGCCTAGCCTTGGTCCAGGTGCCACAGTTTGAGCAATGCTCTGTGAAAAGGGGGACTTAATGCATCTGCGAAAAGTATCGACTCAGGTCAGCCTGTGCAGTCCGAGCAGGCTGACCTGGGCCGAAACTTTTCGCTATTGGTGAATTTTCTGAATGTTCAAGGACCAGTCTACCTCATGATTAAGTCGTTTGTTGGTTGTTAAAAAACTGGCTATTATTGATCCATAATTATGTGATGGCTTGCTTGATATTATGCATCACGGAGATGCATTAAGCCCCCTTTTCCCTTAGCATGGCTCATTTCTTTGGCATTCCTCAGCGCGGTCTTTTTATCACGGTCTAAATACATGTAGATATTTGGTAATAATCTGTTTATCTGTTCTGTAATCATTGTAATTATTGACAAAGTCATGGCTGATGATTTAAAAGAAAAAAGACTATTGAACTGGAACCGTTGCTAGTTGAACTAGTCAAAGACATTTTGGTGCCTCACGTCGGAGCAATCAAAAGCAGCGCAGAGCCGTTAAAACATTTTTGTGATCATATGTAGAGCCAGTCAAAAGATTTTGGCAGACATATAAGAATCGTGTAGGAAAGGTATGATGTCATGATCCTGCCATCACTTATAAGATAATGATATGTTTTGTGAGGGGGTACGCCATAGGGGAATTACCGAAAACAACATTACTGTACGGGATTTTGATGAAAGTCCCAACAGAAAAGGGGATAGAAGGATGAAATGAGTAGAATATCCATTTATTTATTCATTTATTTAGTGAAAGATCGACATTTATTTCATCGAGTGAACATCGTCAGTAATATTTTCACACGTGGCGCTTCATCGAGTGAAAATCATCAGTAATATTTTCACTCGTGGCTGCGCCACTCGTCAGAATAGTACCGATGATGTTCATTCGATGAAATAAATTTCGATCTTTCGCCAAAAAAAACCCCGAAAATCCTCAATTTATTTCAGCAAGTGGTAATATTTTCACGAGTGGCGCAGAAAATTGACCGGTAGGGAAAAGTTTCGACCCATGTCAGCCTGCCCGGACTGCGCCACTCGTGAAAATATTTCCGATGATGTTCACTCGATGAAATAAATTTCGATCTTTCACACACACACACACACACACACTAAACAAACCCCCAAATATTCTATTTATTTCATGCTTCTAACCCTTTTTTTTTGTTGGGACTTTCATAAAAATCCAGTAGAGTTGTTTTCGGTAATTCCCCGTTGCGTATCCCCCACATCACTTAACAATACACTGCAATATTACGTAAAGCGCGAGAAATATAGGATAAATGCGTGTAAATTACGTCACATTTCCCTCTGGTTGGATGTCGAGGGAACTACTGTTTCTGTCTTCAATTGCACAGGTAGAAAATATGAAATCGGTATTTTTTTACTGGTCGTAACCATGAAATATCAAACCATAATCCACCATTATTTCTCGACAAACTACCAAAAAGCATGAAATTACTCTGTTTCAATAATTTCCAAAGCCAGAGTATTAGTGTACAAATTGGTTAACTCTTTAACGACAAAAAATTACGATTTGCCCACATGGAAAGAATTTGCAGACGACAAATTGAACTTTGTTAAGACGATGATATTTGACTTTTAGAGATTGAAAACATGTGTGTGAACAGGAGAAAATGCTGGTGACCAGCATTTTTTTTCATTTTCACATAAATGTTTTCAAAAGCCCTTTTTCCTAAGAGTCGACAGTTCGTCCCAATCCTGTTCGTTCCATCGATACAAGTCTTGCATTTACTCTTTCTTTTTTACTTTATTGCAGATCAGTACTTTCAAACGACTACGATGTCTGTTTCCACCCCAGCTCCATCGCTGGCGGCCGTATCTCAGGCTGTAACTCAAGGTCCGGGTAAATAAACTTAGTAGACTATATCTTAGAAGATAATTGACTGTTTCTGTGTGATATCAAAACATGATTTTACTGACTGAACACTAAAAATTGGTAATTTCACATGTGGAAAAGCCATGAATGAACGTACTGAATTTTGATGTTAAGGAATGAAATTGTGTCGTGCTGTTACATCAACACAAACGATTTTGTTTTTCTAACATGCTAAAAATGATGACATTTTCAAAGTTCTGCATTTCTGTCGGAACACTTTACACTCATGACGACATTTGTGTGCCATCGTAGACAATTTTAACCCAGCATCAAATCGGTCCAAAAACACTTGTTCGCTATCCAGGAGTACAAAACTGCTGTACAAGCAGTGAAGTTACAGAACTGAAATTATCAGGTTGTAATTAACTAATATTTATCTTTAACCAATAGAATAGTATGTAAGAAAGGTATTTTCATCTTACATTTGGAATCTCTGTTAATCGATCAAAGTGCGAAGTAGCAGCTATAACATCCATGTGCCCATAGAAAATCGTGTAGCAGTGGTGCTGATTCTTCATGTATATGGGCCATGCTCTGGCAAAAGGGGATTTAATGCATTTCCGTGATCCATTATACCTTCCATGAAATCAATTTTGTCTAACAGCCGACTGAATCATGAGGTAGACCGGTCCTTTGACATCAAGAAAACTGACCAATAGTAAAAAGCAGATTGCGCAGGCTGACCTGAATCGATACTTTTTGCAGACGAATTAAACTCCCTT
The DNA here is from genome assembly GCA_945859785.2 of Tridacna gigas. Classification (NCBI taxonomy): domain Eukaryota; kingdom Metazoa; phylum Mollusca; class Bivalvia; order Cardiida; family Cardiidae; genus Tridacna; species Tridacna gigas. Next base: position 54,310,995 of record OX244034.2, read on the forward strand.
TTCACAGAGCATGGGTTATTTTCAATAAGGAATTGAACATATTGTTAGTGAATTGAGTAATAGCTTGTTGAAAGTAATTTCTTGTATTCCTACAATGTTAACTATAACTGTCTTCCGCAGGGGCATAACGAGACTTAAGATAAGGGCTAAACTCTCTCAACTTTAAACACATAAACACGACATCTCTGAAAATACAATCTAATGAAATGCATGACAAAAATTTATCTTGATTGAATAAATACACTGTATAAATTTAAGCCCAGTACAGTCTGATCTTGGTCTATGCTTTACAAAAGCCGCTATTTCGCATAGTATTATGTCGCTGAAGAGGTTATACACATCCGTCGATAGACCGACTGACCAATCCTTTGGTGCTTTGCAGGCAGTTCGTGTCGGGACCACGAGGAAGACGGGTTCAGCTGTACGATGTACGATCGCTACAATTTCTGCACGGCAACCGATCCAGCCTCGCTTTCATACAGTATTGCACACAACAAATGTCCGAAACACTGCGGGTTTTGTTCCACTACAACAGCTGTACCGATGCCGACAACGGTACAAGGTGTGTATATAAGCCATGCTCTGTGAAAAGAGGGCTTAATGCATCTCCGTGATGCATAATACCAAGCAGGCCATCACGTAACTGTAGCCACTTTTTAACAACCAACTGAATTATGAAGTTGAATGGTCCTTTGACACGTAGAAAATTGAGCAATAGAGAAAAGTTTCGGCTCAGTTCAGCCTGCCCGGACTGCGCAGGGTGACCTGGGTCAGCACTTTTCGCAGATGCATTAAGCTATCTCTTCACACCAATTCTTAACAGCATCTCGGTTATATCAAGTAAATCAATGCTCCTATGCATGCTTTTCTGCAGGTTCTTTAATTTGTTACCAGACAACAAAATATTTAGATCCGTCCATTTAGAAAACATTTGCTGACGACAAATTCAGTGTGGCTTTAATGGTAGAAATTGTGCTTGTAAGGATAGAAAACATTGTTGGAAAAGGATAAAAAGCTGCTTACCAAAATGTTTTCAAAAACCTTTCTTGCTAAGGGTCGCTGAAACTCTGGATTGTGTGTGGAAAAAATTCAAGCAGTGCAAATTTCTTTTTTCAGCCGAACAATGTCGCGACCACGAGGAGGATGGTTTCAGATGTGCCGACTATGACCAATATAACTTTTGCACAGACATCAGTAGCATAGCCTATCTGTTCGCACACCAGAAGTGTCCAAAACACTGTGGTTTTTGTCAGACTCAAAATGGTATGTTTTAAATACCATACCTTGCCTTGTCTCTGAAAAAAAAAATCATACTTCAAATTCTTTCATATTTAAACATCCTCTCTTACTACTTCCCATGACCCTTCTGTTTCGTGATCTAAAAAAAATACAGTCGGCTATGTTCTTATGGTAGACCGTGCTACGACATCTTCGCTAGCCAAGGGAGACGTGATCTATTGCTGAATAGAGCAACGTAGCGATCGTCTCCCTTGGCTAGCGAAAGACCGGGCGACAAATGCCTCACCACACTGACATTCGACAAACCTCTGATGATTCCATTATCTTCAGGTGGCATTTTTTAAATACATACCTATCTTATGTGGGCATTCTAGATACAGAACCGGACAACTTTTTGCAGTAAACAATTGGTATTTAAAAAAAAAGTAGTTTCCCCGTTTGAAATAATTTTGTTTTCTGAGAAATTTTTGGCGAAAACTGGCTTGATTTTTCCACAGACGTAGTATTAATTGCCATTTTCCGCCTGCACTTTTTAAGCGGCAGTTTACGCAACGCGTATTAATATTTGTTCTGTACAGCAGACAGGTCAAATTTTCGAAGAATATTGACATGCGCAGACAACGTTGAATGCCTCGTCGGATATGGGTGATTATACACTAGTGTACACCTGGCATTTCTTCACCGATTCCTGGTAAAAAGGACCCCCTAAAATGTTAAATCGAAATCGTTCTAAGTACATTTTCTGTTTACATACAGTTTGTTGGAGCATGTTTAAATGATTCGTATTTTGCTGGCAGTTCCTCTAGCTGATAGTTCAGTGTACATTATTTCAAAGTATTTATTGTTGCTGTTATCAGCATTTTATTGAAATTCCATCGTTTTCCGCGCACTGCATCAAAGCCAAAACCATGTGATTGATTTAGTGACGCCATAGAGGAAATATGCAACGTCATTTGTTAGAGTTTTGTATCCCAGCCCGTCATTTGCATGATACGTCAGACGCACATTCGCCGGTCGATTCAACTGTCAAAATTGGTCTACGTAAAGCCACGGTTTACTTTATTTTAATTGTAAGATTTGAAGCTAAAGTTTATTTGTTTTACTTTAAAAATCAAGTATTTACCTGTCATCTTCTTCGGAATTATTCTTATCTTGAACGTACAATGTTGCCGAAGCAGTTAGTCTGCGTCATTCATGATTGGATCTATGTGGGTTTTGCACATTGATTTATTATATAATATACCCGTTACATGAAATTCTTGAGATACAGCTTTGTGATAAGAAAATACGAAAAAAGTCTGACATTCGATGGCTTTTGGGATTTTCTTTTTTTATTAATCGTCTAAAAAGTTAATCAGCACGCCAAAATCTAGCATTTTTCCTTGACTTGCTTAAAGACTTTTGTGTCTAATGCCAACTTATATCTCAAACGCACACTTATGTTAGATCCAATTGATTATTTTTTTTTCTATATACATGTATATCCAACGCGTTTTCTCTTGTCAGGAATGTCGACGTATGTATCCTTGACCTCGACACACCCTACCACAGCGGCCCCAGGTTTTGCAACCGTTGTTGTATCGCAGGTACGTGAAAATCAGGGTAAACAGCAAGTCTCTTCGCACCGAATTCATTTTGTACATACATTTAAGAAATGCACGTAGTACCCTTTTGATTACTTTGTATATCTGCGTATTTTTTCCTCGGGATAATTCAATGTAAACAAATATTGAGAAGGAAAATATAAAAACGATCATTTGTGGAAAAGAAAAAATAAGGGCTTGTCACAAATGGGCCATGCTTTGTGAAAAGGGAGTATTACATCTGCAAAAAGGTTTCGACTCAGGCCTGCCTGCGCAGTCCCAACAGGCTGACCTGTGGGGCGGCCTTTTGCTTTTGGTTAATTTTCCGCATATCTAAGGACCAGTCTACCTCATAATTCAGTTGGTTGTCAGACAAAATGGACTTTATGTGTCAATAATTATGTGATGACTTGCTGATAATGCATCACGGAGATCCATTAAACTCATTTTTTGCCAGAACATAGCTCAGATGTTTTTGCACGAAAACACATGAAAACATGTAGCAGAAAGAGACCTTGCTTGTTAGGAGTAATTTCTCTTTTTTTCTTGCGAGAGTGTTTTCATGCGTGGTGTGCGTGATGAAAGAAGTTGTTAGCGTATATTGCTAAAGTCCTTGTGGTGGATCATACCATGTTTCCATGCGTTCACAGTTATCCAGATCAAATTTTAGTATCATGTTATACCAGGCCGGTTCTGACCATTAATTCAAAATGTTGTGTGGGATGTCCTTTGGCAAGACTCTTCAGAGCCCTAGCCTAATGCAGTTGAAACCCAGGACATACATGAAAAAGCGAGCTGTCACCGTGATATGACTGAAATAATGCTGAAAGCGGCATCAATCAATCAATCAATCAATCAATCAGATATCCCTGCAATGAAGATGACACTATCCTAGTTTGAGATAACTTTTAAAGATTACACAAAGTACTTGACAATTTTGTGGAAAATGTCAGATTTAGACATTGCAGAGAAACAAAAATGTTGGTAAATTGCTTGAAATGCATCGCCTATAGACTTGTAAATTGGACAGTGTGCATCTACAGGTCAGGCTGCTCTGAATGTACAGTCTGTTCATCTCTTAGAACGGCATGAGGTGGTCCTAACGCTTGGTTAAACAATCTCGAGTTTTAACGACACTGAGGGAGAAGGTCCTTGAAAACAGTGTTTTCTGTCCTTCCTAAAACAAATCTCAGTTTTTGAGTCACATTTAATTTGTCGTCTGCAAAATTATTCAATGTTTTCAGTATGGATGCAAGTCTAAGATTTGTCGTCTGGCCAAGAGAGTTAAGTATTATTGTTCTAATTTTCAGGGCCAAACATCGACTGGTAAGCCATGCTCCGATTTTGAAGATTCGACATTTTCTTGTGCAAGCTGGGCTAGCAACGGATTCTGTCAATCACCCACGGGAGTTCTTCATGAAATTACAGTCATGCGTTGTAGTAAATACTGTGGTCTTTGTTGAGTTGTTAGTAAATGGTTATCAAATAGAGTGACCGTATCGTTTAGTTTGATTTTTTTTTCTTTCAAAAAATAATCTAGACACAGGCCTTTAAAGGTCCATTGGTCTATCACGAAATACCAAAATTTTCATTGCTCCAACACCGTACACCGTTACTTAACTCTTTACCGGACGACACAATTTTGAGCTGAACCAAATTCAAAGCATTTGCAGACGACAAATGAAATGGTGTTGAAATGACAATTTTTGTCTTTGACAGGGTAGAAAACATTGTGGGAAAAGGAGAAAATGCTGGTTACCAGCATTTTCTCCTTTTCCTACAATGTTTTCAAAAGCCCTCTATTTCAGGGTCGTTAAAAGTCGGGATTGTGTGGTAAAGGGTTAAGAAGACACATTTGCGCATCGCCTCTATATCGTATATGTAATTCTGGTATTCCATGATAGACCAATGGAACTTGATTGGCCTATGATCTAGGAGGCAGTAGATCCCAACCGTGAAGTAAACAGGCAAGAAATATAGCCCTCAAATAAAACGAAAAGTATGGTATTACAGAGATAGTGTGTCAGCCGATAGGGGGTTAATTTTTTACAAAAAGACACTTTGATCCCTATTTGAAGCATTTGCAAAAAGGCAAATGAAACTAGGCTCAAATGATAGGATTTGTCTTTTATAGGGTGGAAATCATTGTTGGAAAAGTTACCAGCATTTTCTCCTTTCACACAATGTTTTTCAAATGGCTTCTTCTTCAGAGTCGTTGAAACTTGGTGTTGTTTGGTAAAGGGTTAAATATTTCTTTTTCGGTAGAAATATATAACAAAAATAATCTCAAAAAGGAAACGTTACATTACTGAGTATAGATATACAATACTATTGAGGTCCATGATACCCGTTCTCTCTGTGTGTGTGTGTGTGTGTGTGTGTGTGTACATGAGCGATACATACGGAGTATTATGTTGTAGTAACTTTCCTGATCCTTGTATTTGATTCGAGCAACGTGAGAAAATTTAACATCGCGCGAGACCGAAGGTCGAGTGAGATGTTAAAATTTTCTTACGCAGCTAGAAGCAAATATAAGCACCAGGAAAGCTACTACAAGACAATATTCCTTTTGTTAAATACTTACTACTTTCAACGACATAAATATTTCAATTATTGACATTTTACTCGAAAACGAAAACGGTGCACAAAGTAAAACAAATAATGGATTAGTCGTTAGTAACCTCGTTTTATGAATGGCGGATGAATATTACAGCTAATATTTTGGCAAATCGCAAATCAATGCAAGCGTATTCCGTGCGCATATTTGGAATCCTATTTGATACTGTGTAAATACAATTTGGCCATAGGAATTGTATACCAAAATTTCAACCCCCATCCAAGCATTTACGGAAAAACCCGAGTAAAAGTGAAAAGTACCACCTGCAATCCATCTCACTACGCTGAAAGAAACGACCCCTTAAAATAGTAAAAATATTTCTATCTGAACATCATAGTAAGGTTTAATTTCACAACAAACTTTGATAGATGTGCGATTTTAATCGTACGAAAATGTTGACTGAGAATTTTGGGCCCTGGTGAGCTTATTCATAACTGCAAATTCGTGGGCTTAACAGTGAAAGAAACAACTGGCAAAGCTCGGATGATCGTTGATCAAATGTTAAGATGTAGGTACGCAGTCGACCGAGTTGTGACGAGTGCTGTTGCCGAGCACTAATCGGGATCGTTCGTTTGTCTAGACACCATGTGAATGACAAATAATGATAGCGTATTTTACGCCGACGGTGTGCTCTTTCTCTGAAAAAGGTGTCTCAAAACCTCGGTAAGATTTTAATTTTCGTAAAAATTACTGTGCATCTCGTGTCTGAAGTTATAACTATGTATTTGATTGGTATATATACCTTATTTCTTCCTGTCAGAAATGTCCAGATATGACATCTCGGCCCATAACCATTTCGACCTGTAGCAAACTCGGCGCATACAATATCAAACATATAGTAAAGTTTGTAACGTGAGCCATTGAAAACCAGTTAATCTTTATAAAACGATGAAATTTTAAACTTGTCTAAATTAAAAACATTTGCGGACGGCCATTTAGATTTAGCTGAAATGTTGGTTACTGGCTGTGAAAGTGCAGAAAACCTTGTAGGAAAAAAGAGAGCATTTTCTTCTTTTTCTAAAAGGTTTTCATGAGGCTGTATCCTTAGAATCCTTAAAACTTGGGATTGTGTAGTGAAGAGTTAAGTGACTGGTGGACGTTTTATATAGCAGATCAGACTTGACATTCAGTGCACTCTGATCTTGATCTCAATAGTTAGTTAGGCTGACCTGGGTCGTAACTTTTTGCTTTTGGCAAATTTTCTTCATGTCAAAGGACCAGTGTACCTCATGCTTCAGTCGCTTGTTCCACAAAATGGATTTTATGGATCCATTAATATATGACGGCTCGATATATCATAGGATGCATTAAACCCCCTTTTGCAAGAGCATAGCCCATTTGTGTTTCCATAATCACAACTAGGAGCTCTTCAAATTTATCAATCCTAGATGACTTTACTCAAATGAGGCCCTCTTGTTTATTGAAATCGGCTTTCCAACTTCATTGATCATGGCATCTTAGAAATTCCAAAGACTTTCAACGGGAAATTTAAAAAAGTTGCATTTACAGCAGATAATTTTACAAAACTTTTATAGAAATGTACCTTGAGGAGTATTGTATCATCCATATGATTTTAGTCATCTGGCTAGGAAGAAAACGTCATGCTATTGTCAAAGCCTATGAGTCATTGTCGTCGTGCAAAAACTTTGACATTTTATAATATCTCTGTCCTTCCTGAAGATTATTTAATACTTCAAACTTGGACATGTTATTTACTGTCAAAAGGGGTACCCATATAACAGGGGCAGTTATTATTTTGACACACTGCTTTGAATTTTCAGAACCTTTGACATTTTATCATGTCTGCCATTAATGAAGATACTTACTTCAAACTTGGATATCTTTTTAACGATTAAAAGGGGAATTTTTATCAGTACAACAGAGGCAGGTAACCACCAAAATATTTTTGGCAAAGTAATTAGTTATGCCCCTCTTTCGACTAAGAACTTTTAGCTCAGTTGTTTTTAGAGGTATGGTATTTCCAAAGACCTAGTGTCAAGAAAAAATATGATTCATTGCTTGGCCAATGTGGATATTTTGCACATTCCAGAAATGTTCCGTGGACTTTTCCTCTATCAGCAATTTTTTGCAAGCTGCACATTTTGGTTTAAAAATACTCATTATATTGGCCTTTACAAATTTATGTTTTTCCATGCTGTTGTCAACACCACAGATCGTCAGTGTGAGACATGTAGATATTTTTATTAGTCTATACAAATGTGATAGCAGTTTTTAAGCCTGTACAAATGTGATAGCAACTTTAAGCTTCTGGGCCTTATCTTCCTATCTCTTCTCCCGTTCTGATGCCCAGGGTCTGTGTTCACCAACCATTCTTAAGAATATTCTTAGTCTTGTTCTTAAAGATTTTCTACGTTTGAAAGTAACACAACTCCTGATTGGCTAAACCTTTTGGTTTAGCCAATCAGGAGTTGTGTTACTTTTAAATGTTGAAAATTCTGGAGAACAAGACAAAGAACGTTCTTAAGAATGGTTGGTGAATACGGGCCCAGGCCTTCAGCGCCTTCAGCGTTTTTGATTTTTTTTTTCTGTCATGTATCATTTTATCAGGGTTCAACGCATGTATTAGAAACGGAACATTTTCAGATTTATAATGGGTGATGTGCAATTGTAATCAATCATGTAAATCCGAGAAAATTTGGTGTTTTACACCAAAATTCGGGAGGTATTCTGCTTCATACTGGTATGAATATCATTATCATGTGACCTTTAGTACAGATAATGTAACAAAAAACAGTATCGAAACTTTCAGAACAGCCCTCGTATGTACTACACGGAAATTCAGTCACTTATGAGAGATATCAGACTAGTAAAACAAAATTTTCGAACATTCACTAGGTAATAAACATTGGTATGTGTTGATAAATGTCTCTCAGTTTTGGCAGACTTTCATGGTTTTCTGCGTTTTCATTACATTTCTAAGAAATCCAGGTAATCCAAGTGCTTCTGGTAAAATTCCACATGAGAGAAATGATTTGGGTCATGCTCTGTGAAAAGGGGGCTTAATGCACCTGCGAAAAGTTTCAGCCTAGGTCAGCCTGCGCGGACTGCGCAGGCTGACCTAGGCTGAAACTTTTCGCTATTGGTCAACTTTCTGTATGCCCAAGGACCACCTCATGATTAAGTCGGTTGTTAAAAAAAGTGGCTGTTATGGATCCATAATTATGTGATGGCTTGACTGGTACAATGCATCACGGAGATGCATTAAGCCCTTTTTGCCAGAGCATGGCTCATTAATTTTGTGATTTCGCTGAACCGAAACATTTTCCACAGTTATAAAGTCCCTTGGACTCATTTACACTATGAGGGAGCATTCAGTTTAAAGATGGCTATCGCCAGTTTTGGTGTCTATGGTGGCATATTTCTGCCACGAGATACGAGATAGCTATCATGATAATTTTAGAGAACTATCGCGATAAAACAGACTTTCCTGGAAATATTATCTAGCTTACAAAAAGTTTCACGATAAAAATATCGCGATATTTCTAACTGTTATCACGATTTTTTTTACGCCCGTGCCCACAACTGACATTCACGGTATCTATAATTAGATACGGTTTCGGATCATCTTTGTCTCCTGTACAGTGACAAACTTCCGAGTTTATCCAAATGGTGATTTTTCTATTTATAGATATCGAGAGACGGGTAGAACTATCGCGATAATTTTACCTCGATGTCAGCTTCGTGCACGAATGAGAAATAATCAACATAAAATTTTTTAGATAGCAAAGTTTATCGTGATAGTTTTTCAGAAAACATTTTACTATCTAGATAAACTTTCCAGGAAACTTCGAATTATCGTGAAAGTTTTCTCAAATCAGCACGATAGCTATCTCGTATCTCGCGGCAGAAATATGCCACCATAGGTGTCCTATTTATTTTTGTACACACAGTTAGAGGCTTGGTTGTTTTAAATGAGCCCCTGCGTACATAAAAAAATTGACTTTGAGGCGAAATTATCAAGTAAACTTGAAAGAATGGAACATACCACAGAATTGTTACAAGAACGTCTATGTAAGGAACCGTTTGGCATTGTGAACAGAAATTATGGATGGACAATAATATTCCTGTTCAAAGAGGCGTTTTCGAATAAATTACTTAGTAACCAGAAACCCGTAAGATAACACAAAGTCAATGTTTATCTCAAATAATAACAAAGTAGCGGACGTAATGAAACGAAAGATAGATCTATCGAAAATCTGACTGCATAATCAAAGTTAGCCCAGTCTTGATCCACGCTTCCTCTAAGAAACTGGAGTTTACAGCGTTTGAAGGGTTATCGTAAATGTCTCAGAAACATAGAAGCTTAACGGACGAGCTGAGCCTGTTTCAAAGGCCATTAACAATCTGTGACTGAAATACGTCACATATAGACCTGAAATCATCTGAAAATCGGACCTTTTTCTAAACGTCGTTCATTGACTCCAAATATCTGTAAATGAGCCATGCTCTGTGAAAAGGAAGCTTAATGCATCTGTGAAAAGTATCGACCTGGGTCAGCCTGCGCAGTCCGCGTAGGCTGACCTGGGCCGAAACTTTTCGCCATTGGTCAGTTTTCTGTATGCCCTAGGACCAGCCTGGCTCATGATTAAGTCGGTTGTTAAACAAAGTGGCTATTATGGATCCCTAATTATGCGATCGTTTAATTGGTATGATGCATTGCGGAGATGCATTAAACCCCTTTTTACTAGAGCATGGCTCAAATGTGTTTACCAAAAGTGACACATTTTTGTTGTTATACTCAAGAGCAACAACATTATCAACAGAAAACCCCACCAAGCGGTCCTATTTGTGAAGTGCACTGCTTTCAAAACGAAAACAACCATCCGATCTATTATTGTACGGGCTGATCTATCCCTTTACCACACAATCCCGAGTGTTAACGACCCCATTAGAAAGAAAGCTTTTGAAAACATGCTAGTAAGCAGCATTTTCTCCTTTTTCCTCAATGTTTTCTACGTTGTTTTTTCAGTTTGGGAGGAGTCCAAAATGTTATCGTCTGGTAAAGAGTTTAACCCTTGACCTGACGACAAAATTTTAGTCTTGTCCAAATTGAAAGCATTTGCAGACGACAATTTCAGTGTGGCTCAAATGCTGCAATTTTCTCTTGAAAACACTGTGGGAAAAGGAGAAAATGCTGGTTATCGCATTTTCTCCTTTTCCCACAATGATTTCAAGAGGCTTCTTTCCCAGGGTCGTTAAAGGGTGCGGTAAAGGGTTAAGGCCAACAAATGATAGCTTAAGTGATTAGATATTCATTTAAACAGAAAGGAAACTATTGTGTCTAAAGTGAAAAAAATGAAGGAAAATGAGAAATTGCCTGTTCGAACCAATTACTTCGTTTTCTATTCTGCTTTCAAAAATATTGTACACTATTTTATGGCTTTGTGGTCACAGGTTGAGAAAAAAAAAAAAAAAAAAAAAATTCAACAATAAGAATTTTGCTGCAGAAAATAATCTGATGTAAGGACTCACCCAGTTGCTTTTCCTCCCTGTTTTGATTTGACGAAAACAAATTATCTAGATATGGTTTCGTACACAAAATTCTCGTACATTCATCTCGCAAAAACTAATGGTTTTTGCAGCAATAGGTGTCTGTAGTTTTGGCAGGCTTTCATCCACTCCTGCGTTCTGATCCTATTTCCGAGAAAGCTAATCCCACCTAAGATAAATGTTCTAAGTAAGATTAAAAACATATAAGATAGATTCAATGTTCAGAATTTCTCTCATATTGAAACAGGCTCGAAAGTTGTTCATACTGTGAAAGCAGGAACATGGATCTCTTCACTTATGCAGTCCTATTCATGTTTGTGTCAACATTTAGGGGCCTGACTGCTATTGAAGAGCCCGTGTGCACATCAAGATTTGATTTTGAAGAGAAATTATTGCGTAAGCTTGTAAGAATGGAACATGCAGTGGAGTTATTACAAGAGCGAGTGAGCAATGAACTGTCTGCCATTAAAGAAGAGAAAGCGCAAATGGATCAAGATTTCGTAAAGTTGAAAGAAGCGTTTATAACTGAGCAAACTGTTGTTAAAGATAAATTGGCCGATGAATTTGAAACATTGTCGCAACGATACGAAAGCAAAATCCAGAGGATATCTAGCGATCTCACAGAAGCCTTAAACAAATCTTTAAATAATGAAAATGGTAAGTATACCTATATGTACATTATTACACTAATTCTGTTATTCGAAATAACAGGAAAATATTGTTTAATTTGGATTAATTGGCTGGATCATGATTTTTAAAAACACGGAATAGCAATAATTCAGATTGCTCTTCGGTAGTTTATTGAGAAATAATGGTGGTTTATGGTTTGATATTTCATGGTTACGACCAGTGAAAATACCGATTTCATGTTTGTCTAGATAGATCTGGTATATTGATCTACTGGTAAAATACATGCTTTTATTTTTACAGTCGCCTTCGCAGTACAGCAAGCAACTGGCAAATTGGTAAATGGAGTTCCAACATTTAAAAAAGTCCATGTCAACGTAGGAAATGACTATGACGTCAGCACAGGAAAGTTCACTTGCAGCAAAGATGGATTGTATTCATTTACGTTTATTCTTCGAACAAGAACATCCAATTATGTTTATTGTTATATTCGTCTGAATGGAGTGTCGGTAATTAATGCCATATCGGAAGAGGATAACAGTATGTCGTCAGTTACAGTTTATCTTTCTTTGACAACCGGAGATGTTGTTGATTTAGGGGGCTGTTCAAACTGGAATTCGTCCAAGATCGTTGAATTTAATGCCTCATTTCTCGGTATGCAGATCAACTGAAACCTAACAATCTCGATAACCAGACTGCTTTTGAAACCAGGTCAAAAAACGGAACCTTATTCATTTCTTTGATTCACCAGTTTCACGGATATGTCCTATTTTATTTCTGTTTGACAATGGTCGTAAGGATAATATGGTGGTATGTGATCAATTTTATTTAATATTAATACGGTTTTAACTCTTGGAATTATAAATGAATGATTTATTCACTAGATGTGAGAGGTTGATTGCCTTAGAAAGTTTCTGGCTATTGACAGTTTACTGTGCACAGTCAATTCTACGTTTCTGGCTATTTTAAGTTAACTCTTTACAACACGACAAAAGTTTAGACTGGTCCAAATTGAAAGCATTTTCAGACGACTTAATAAATGTTACGGAAAAAGTGAAGTTTGTTTTGGGAAGGGCAGAAATCATTGTGGGAAAAAGAGAAAATGCTGGTTACCAGCATTTTCTCCTTTTCCCACAATGTTTTCAGAGGGCTTCTTTCTCATGGTCGTTAAAAGTCGGGATTGTGCTGTAAAGGGTTAACTGTTAATTGCCCAAAATTGTTGAAATATATGGTCATTTACAGTTCACTATATAAATAGCCAACAACGTAGAATTAGCTATATACAGTATAAACTGTCGTTAAAAAACGCATTAAAATGACAGTTTCCAATAAAATACATTTCTTTAATACCTCCTTATCAGAAGATGTCGGATAGTGTATCCAGCATAAACATATATTCATGAGAATAGTGCAACTGAACAGTAACAGTGTGCAATTAAAGAGGATTTATCTGTTAAATACATGATATATTTGGTTGTAAAATTTCCTTTGTAATGCAGGTCTAGGGTAGACATGATAGTTTAAACAGAAACGTAAGCTTTTCTTTTAAAAATCGATTTTACCACCTACTCGGAAAATTCCCATCGTGGACTCGACCATGGAGAACCGTGTACGGGTCCGAAGGACCTGGACCTTTTTTGCAAAATAGTGTTGAAAAATAGCGAGGTTCTGCTTGTCTTTTACTGACATTTTATTCTATAGTTCTACCCCGTATAAAAGTATCGGACGCTCTATTTAATAATAGGAAAACTTGAAAATATCTTTGATAAAAAGTATGTATACAATAGAAACACAATCACATGTGTCTAAATGTAGGGTTTTTTTTTTTAAATAAAGATATATTCAAATTTTCCAATTTCTTGCTGAAACAAGGGGATTCACGCCTTCGGGATGAAGACCCCGACTCGCCATAGCGAACAATGCATTACGAGCTTTCTGTATACGATTATCTATACGACGGCTTAATTTAAGTGATGAGTCATGGATAATACCACGATTTGACATGTTTTTTACTTGCGGTAAGAAATGATTTCCCAACATATTTCCTGTCCTTGGTACATCGTGCTGAAAACAATGGCATTTGAGTTGGAAATGCTACTGTCGATTATCCATGCTCACCGCGTTATCATCGACTCCGGAACTTGGTACCAGCCGAGTCGACACAAAAGGTAGTCATGGCACTTAGTCAATCGTTTTTTTTAATGGTTTTTAATGAGTGTCTTCCTACCAAACGATAAGCATCGGTATTTAGAGATACTCAACTGTTGTCCATGATTGTTAGTCAAAAATAATATTCCTGTATGCAGCAAAAAACAGCGAAATCCAACTAATTGTACTGTTCAAACCACCATATCCCATTGAAAATCGTTCGTTTGCGTTGTTACAAAGCTTGTTACCTTTGGTTTTTGATATCAAAATATTCCGGACATTTGAAATTGACATCGGTATAAGTTTCATATGCAACAGTCAAGATTTGACTCAATTATTCTCAAAAACAAGAATCCTTGGGAGTACGGCGATTTGAAAAGTTATTGTATGGCATGAAAACTTTACTAAATTAACTCTACGGAGACTTGCATCGGTATAATACAGCAAAAGTGGCCATTTTGATGCGTTCTTTTACCCATTTGCAGGTTCTAATGCCCTTCGCTTGCGGATATTGCTCCAACAGGCGTCTAAATGAGAGGAATAACATATTTAGCGTTTTGACGTCACAGAAAGGCAAAAATAGTCCTGCTACATTGTTTAGAAAGGGACCACCATGAACCGTGGCGGTAAGGAATTTAGAAAAGTAAAAAGAAATATCTTTTAAAAAAGACAGACAGCATAAGAGATACTGGAATATGGATATTGAAACTTTTTTGTGGCTCAATATGAAGTAAAATAATGAAAAGTAACCTCGAGCAATTTGCCTCCTTTTCCTTAGTGATTTTAATTTTGTTGAAAAGTAGTATCGGGCTATTGGGTAACGCTCATGAAAATATTTAATATCCAAATAGCGCAAGAAAAGAATTATTATCTACTACATTACTTTGCTACGGTATGATTCAAGGCCCGGGGTATCGATTGGCAGTAGCAAAACTTGTTGATTGTGGTTTCATAAAGTGCGAGCAAATATGCCAGCAGGGGCCAGCCGAACATGTGCACATTTTTTATCAATCGCAAATTACCATCTATTCATTCTTTATCAGTACCATGAAGTAGGTCAAAAGCCAGCGCATTCAGCTATGCCGAAAAAAGAGGTTGCATTCTCATGGTACTTTAAGCAGTTTTCCGCGATTCATGGTGGACCAAGAGTTTAGGTGGTTGGACGCACAACAAATTCTACAGTTTACATGTGCATTCTGCTAAGATCAGCCTGTTCATCTAGATCAGTGTTCATCAAAGACCACTCTATTGATAGCTAAGGACCCAACCCTACTTCAGGCGACCAGCGAAGACTCCGACCAGACTCTGACTATGGGCTGAGCTAATGTATTTGCTGGGCGTGCAAATTGGTTGTACGAGTTGCTGCGGCCCGGTACGATGGCCGTTCGAAAAGTTCATCTGCGGCGATTGCCCATGTAGGAAACCATTCATATTTGGTATCACTGTAAAGATCAACAACTACACTTTAATTTAATACCCAATTCGTATGCATGCACCTGCTACAAAATACAGTCACAAGAACATATTTACTGTTTTATGCTGGAAACTGGCATTGTCAGTTCCCACACCCACCCTGCTCAGAAAAATGGGGGTTGTTGGGTTTGAAATAATGTTTCTGCGAGAAAATGCCAGAAACTGAAAATTTAAGAACGCAGAATGAGTCGCAGGTCGTCACAGGGTTCTGCATTAAGAAATATTTGCTTTCCATTAGTTTTTTGGTCGTGGTAGGGTCAACAATAGAGATTTTATGGAATTATACATATAACCGGAAACAGAACTTCATGCATGGAAACAGGCCGCGTGAGTCGTGTAGTAATGCCGTACTTAGTATGACATTCTCTTTTAAGAAAACTGATTAAAATAACATTTAACATACAATTTCATTATTGAAATAGCTCACTTTTCTACAACATGTACTCGTGATCATCAGATATATGGCATGGCTGTACCAGCGTCTCGAAAGTCTCGAATAATACACCATCGATATTGTTACAGCTTGAGACACGTTTTATTGCACTAAATTCATACAAGTGTATATGATACTACTGCGTTTTTCCCCATTTTTTAAGGAAGTTTCAAACTTTCCTTTATACGAGTTCACCATTTAAAACCATGTCTCTACTGTAATACAATATACCCTACAAACTAAATGGCCCTCGTATAAATGAATCCATCTTTAGCTCAAGATACTGGAAATAATTCTCTCGGGTAATATTTCCCGAATTATAAACTTATTGTCACAGGCCGATACACGACTCGGTAGTTTTGTGGCTAGACTACTCGCGCGGCCTGTGAGAGGAATTGTCATCTAGTTGAGCTGTGTGCTTTTTTCTTTCCATATTACTATACTCAACAAATAAATTCTCTTGTGACTAATGTTGGCAACTGTGAAAATAGTACTAATTAGGAAATAATACCCTTTCGCACGCTACATTGCATTAAATTCTATTATTTTCACAATAAATTGCCGTACAGTTAGCTAGCAAGACGCCATCCAGTATTTCTATGCAGTTATAGAAGTTGCCGTACTCAAGCCTTCCGAGTTTTATGATGCTTTTATCGATTTCCATTATTGTTTTGAGAAAACTATCGATTATATATAAGCAGCGGTGATGGGAATGCATATGTATAATAATAGACTGAAATTTGTCACAACCGTTTGTATGATAAACATGTGGGTTTTGACGAAGACACATAATTTCTGCAGTACCAGGCAGCTTGTTTTACAATAAAAAGTGAACTTAAAATCATTTTCATATCATTTCTAGATGTGAATTTCAAACAAAAATATGTTCCGTGAATGGAGAAATTCTCGTTGACGCATAATATCGCGACATAACATCAAAATAAAGAATTTTGTTAACCTGGACATGACCAGTTTTTGTTTATCAATGCTTCAGCTGGTACCAAGTTCCGGAGTCGATGGTACACAGTGATGTTTGGCAGTAGTGAAAGACAATATCAACCACTTTCAGTAAATTCAAAGGTGATATATTGCTAGCATCGAAATAGCTTTAGTAAAAGTAGGATTATTTATAGAAATGGACATCATTTCAAATCCGAGATCACTATCCAGTAACAATGAAACAAGCTTGTATATATAGACGAGATATAAAAACGTAGACAAGATACCACCCTGACGGACGCTGCAGACAACGTTGAACGTCAGTGATGTCATGCTGGAGTAACGTAAAGCTCACTATAAGCCAGTATATACAGTTTTTATGATTCGAAGGAATTTTCCCAAAACATCCAAGCTTTCTGATGTAACAAAGTATGCCTGACAGAACCAAATACCACCTTTTGATCCATACTGGCAACGTTTACAAACGTGGCTGGGGCGTTCGCCTTTATAATAAACGACCTCTTTAGGTTAAATGATGTCGTGATGCAGCTCAATTGTTTTTGGAATCCTTGATGTTGTCGACAAGGAAATGCTATTTCAGTTACTGATATTTGTTTGTTCGATTAAGTAATAGCTTTTCAATACAGTGAGCTATGTCTGTGAAAAAGGGCCTCAATGCATCTGCGAAAGGTGTCGACCCTGGTCAGCCTGCGCAGTCCGCACAGGCTGGCCTGGGCCGATACTTTTCGCTATTGGTTAATTTTCTGCATGTCCAAGGACAGTCTACCTCAGGATTCAGCAGGTTGTGAAAAAAATTGGCTATCATGGATCCATAATTACTTGGCTAAATTGGTATAATGCATCGTGGAGATGCATTAAGCATGGCTCAGCAGTTTGCTAAAACAGGGTATTAGAGACACTTTTAGATAGCTTTATTTATCAGACCTATTTTTGCACTTTCCCTTGTAGATCGGGAATAAAATACTGGTTTGCAATTGTGTAGGTACTTTTTCGTGCTTAAGGACATGACTGGATAATGTGCGCAACATTTTGATCCTAATCATCGTTGACAGCCGCGCGTGATACCGTATCGATATGACAATTATTTCTACATTAATTCGTTCAATTGAATTATCGTTTACTAGTAGTTGTCGTCGCCACCCGTTACCCATATGGGCGCCGGCCCCAGACAGCTGTTAGTTATGGTATGTGGGATGGTGCAAGATACAGGAAGAAAACCATCCTAAGTTAGGCCTGGTTCTTTAACGTGCGCGGTGTATAGCACCGTAACAAAGGACCGCAGTTTAACGTCTTGTCCGAAAGACTTTTAGTAGTTTTAGAAGGCCAACCCTGGGGCTCGAACCAACACCCTCAAGTTGCTCGAGACTTGACGTTTAGAAGTACTACGCTACATTGACAACTGCAATCACCAAAAAATCCCGTCAATATAAACAGAAGGCGCACGGCACTTCACTCTGAAGGTTGGATCTGACTGGTTGCGCATAAATGTTGATAGTTTTTCATTTCACAAGAATCATAAGTAGGCCAACGTACGAGGCATGAGCTGGTAGGGTATACTACATTCGATATATCATAACCGTTACCTTGAAACAAGAGGGCCATGATGGCCCTGGATCGCTCACCTGAGTCAATAGGCGAAATTTCACTCCAGGGTCATGATGACCCAATTTAAAACTCATCTGAGATATTATTAAGACAAACATTCTGACCAATTGTCAGGTCAATTGAGCTGAAAATGTGGCCTCCGGAGTGTCCAAAATGTCTTTCTTCAATTTGACCTAGTGACCTAGTTTATGAGCGTATGTGACCATATTTCAAACTCATCCGAGACATCAAAACAAACTGGTTGACCAAAGTTCAGGTGATTTGTCAAGAACTGCCGCCTCTAGAGTGTCCACAAGGTATTTCTGTAATTTGACCTAGTGACCTAGATTATGACCCTATGTGACCCAATTTCAAATCCATTTAAGATATCATCAAGTCAAACATGCTGACAAATTTTCAGGTCATTTGAGCAAAAACTGTGGCCTCTACAGTGCCCACGATACATTTCTTTAAGTTGACCCAGTGACCTAGTTTATGACCCTATCAGACCCAATTTCTAATTGATCCGAGATATCATCAAGTCAAATATGTAGACTAATTTTTAGGTCAGTTTAGCTAGAATTGTGGCCTCTAGAGTGCCCACAAGTAATTTCTTCAATGTGACCTAGTGACATTGTTTATGAACCTATGTGACCCAATTTTGAACCCCTCCGAGATATCATCATGACAAAAAATGTGGCCTCTAGAGTGCCCACAAGGTATTTCTTTAATTTGACCTAGTGACCTACTTTATGACCCCAGATGACCCAATTTCAATCTCATCCGAGATTTAATCAAGGCAAACATTCTGATAAATTTTAAAGTCAATTGAGCAAAAAATGTGGCCTCTAGAGTGCCCACAAGGCATTTCTTTAACTTGACCTTAGTGACCTAGTTTATGACTATAGGTGATCCAAATTCGAACTCATCCAAGATTTCATCAAGACAAACATTCTGACCAATTTTCGGGTCAATTGAATAAGAAATGTGGCCTCTAGAGTGTCCACAGGATATTTCTTTAATTTGACCTAGTGACCTAGTTTATGACCCCAGGTGACCAAATTTCAAACTCATCCAAGCTTTAATAAAGACAAACGTTTTGACCAATTTTCAAGTCAACTGAGAGAAAACTGTGGCCTCTAGAGTGTCCACAAGGTATTTCTTTAACTCTTTACCACACAATCCCGACTTTTAACTACCCTGTGAAAGAAGTCCTTTGAAAACCTTGTGGGAAAAGGAGAAAATGCTGGTGACCAGCATTTTCTCCTTTTCCCACAATGTTTTCTATCCTACCCAAAACAATTTTCAATTTTTCAATTACATTTATTTTGTCGTCTGCAAATGCTTTCAATTTAGACCAGTCCAAATTTTTGTCGTTTGGTAAAGAGTTAATTTGACCTAGTGAGCTACTTTATGACCCCAGGTGACCCAATTTCAAAGTTATCTGAGATTTAATTCAGAAAAACATTCTGACCAAGTTTCAAGTCATTTGAGCGAAAAATATGGCCTCGAGAGCGCACACAAGGTTTTTCTAAGATTTGACCTAGTGACCTAGTTTTTGACCCCACATGATCCAATTTCAAAATTGTCCGAGATTTTATCAAGATAAACATTCTGACCAAGTTTCACAAGTATCTGACTGAAAATGTATCCTCTAGAGCGCACACAAGGTTTTTCTAAGATTTGACTTATGGATGGCGTCTTGCTAGCTAACTGTACGGCAATTTATTGTGAAAATAATAGAATTTAATGCAATGTAGCGTGCGAAAGGGTATTATTTCCTAATTAGTACTATTTTCACAGTTGCCAACATTAGTCACAAGAGAATTTATTTGTTTTTGTCCCCACATGACCTAATTTCGAACTCGTCCGAGATTTTATCAAGACAATATGAATACTGGATGGCGTCTTGCTAGCTAACTGTACGGCAATTTATTGTGAAAATAATAGAATTTAATGCAATGTAGCGTGCGAAAGGGTATTATTTCCTAATTAGTACTATTTTCACAGTTGCCAACATTAGTCACAAGAGAATTTATTTGTTTTTGTCCCCACATGACCTAATTTCGAACTCGTCCGAGATTTTATCAAGACAAACATTCTGACCAAATTCCACAGGTATCTGACTGAAAATGTGGCCTCTAGAGTGCCAACATTAGTCACAAGAGAATTTATTTGTTTTTGTCCCCACATGACCTAATTTCGAACTCGTCCGAGATTTTATCAAGACAAACATTCTGACCAAATTCCACAGGTATCTGACTGAAAATGTGGCCTCTAGAGTGCACACAAGGTTTTTCTAAGATGTGACCTAGTGACCTAATTTTTGATCCCACATGACCCAATTTCAAACTCGTCCGAGATCTTATCAAGACAAACATTCTGACCAAGTTTCACAAGTATATGACTGAAAATGTGGCCTCTAGAGCGCACACAAGGTTTTTCTAAGATTTGATTTAATGACCTAGTTTTTGACCCCACATGACCCAATTTCGAACTCGTCCGAGATTTTATCAAAACAAACATTTTGGCCAAGTTTCATGAGGATCGGACCAAAAATGTGGCCTCTGGAGCGTACACAAGGTAAAAAGTTGACGACGGACGACGCACGCCGCACGCCGGACACAGCACGATCACAATAGCTCACCATGAGCACTTTGTGCTCAGGTGAGCTAAAAAACATAAGTCGAACAAGAGCACCACGTGCAGGTGCCAACAACTGGCTGTTGTTTTTCGACGGATAAAAATTTCCCTAACAATGTTTTAAAAAGGTCATCCTAGGAACAATTTTGTGAAATTATTTCAAATCTGACCAGCCGTTCCAGAGAAGAAGAATTAAGAAATTCCTCTTCATGTCCCTATAGTGCAAATAGCCCCAACCACCAGAGCCATGTTTCTTGACAGATCACAATTTTGCGAACAATTTTTGAAAAGAGTCACCCAAGGAACATTTCTGCGAAATTATTTCAAAATCTGACCAGCGGTTTCAGAGAAGAAGAATTTTTAAGAATTTCTTCATGTCCGTATAGTGTAAATAGCCCACAGCCATCAGGGCATGTTTCTTAATAGATCAAATTTTCTCGAACAATTTGCGAAAAGGGTCACCCAAGGAACATTTCTGTGAAATTATTTCAAAATCTGACCAGCCGTTTCAGAGAAGAAGAATTTTTAAGAATTTCTTCGTATTCGTATAGTGAAAGTAGCCCCCAGTCACCAGAGCCATGTTTTCCGACGGATCAAAATTTCTCGAACAATTTTTGAAAAGGGTCACCCAAGGAACATTCCTGTGAAATTATTTTAAAATCTGACCAGCGGTTCCAGAGAAGAAGAATTTTTAAGAATTTCTTCATGGCTGTATAGTACAAGTAGCCCCCAGTCACCAGAGCCATGTTTCTTGACGGATCAAAATTTCGCGAACAGTTTTTGAAAAGGGTCACCCAAGGAACATCTCTGTGAAATTATTTCAGAATCTGACCAGCTGTTTCAGAGAAGAAGATTTTTTAAGAATTTCTTCATTTCCGTATAGTGCAAGTAGCCCCCTTTCACCAGAGCCATGTTTCTCGATGGATCAAATTGTGCGAACAATTTTTGAAACGGGTCACCCAAGGAACATTCCTGTGAAATTATTTCAAAATCTGACCAGCGGTTTCAGAGGAGAAGATTTTTAAAGAATTTCTTAGAAAATTCCATTTCGTTGCCGTGGTAACCAGAGTTTTTGATGGAATCAAATTTTGTGAACAATCTTTAAAGAGGACCTCCCATGGAACATTCCTGCCAAGTTCGGTCCAAATTGGCCCAGTGGTTTCGGAGGAGATGATGTTTAAAGAATTGTTGACGACGCACGACGAACGACGGACAACGAACGACGGACGACGGACACCGGGTGATCCTAAAAGCTCCCCTTGAGCACGTTCTGCTCATGTGAGCTAAAAAAGGACATCTTCAAATATGATTTCTACTGCATACCCTTAAAGTTGTCTTATTCTATAACTACAGCTCATTCACGTTTTCAATATCTTGAGTGTGTTTGGTGTTTAAATACAATATCCAAAGGTACTTCAGTTGTATCACAGTGGCCAGTGGACCTACCCATGTTATCCTAGAATTTCTACACACCTTCTACACACAACACCTTTCCACGCCACTAGCTGTTTTCGACATCAACATCGCCGAAATTATCTTCAGCAATGAAAGGAATGTATCCTTAAGCACTGATTTGTTGTCAATTAGTTTTTTTTTTATTATTATTATTATTTTCAAAATACTCTTTCCTCTATTCAATTAAAAAGAACAGCGACCAACCGAACGCTAACGTTATGACATGTTTAACTCTTTTTATCAGTTTATAAGTAACAGTTATCGAAAGATCCAACATATCACTGACTTGCGTACTGTTCGTTCCATGTCCACCTTCGACATATCCTTCACAGCAGTAATGTTTTGAATCCACTGATCCTAGCCTACCACTCAGGCGTTTGTTCATTACAATATCGTCTCCATCCACAAATCCTCGGTGCAACTGAAACCAGTGCTATTGAGCATGTAGGTTTCGTTAAATATCGTGTGAAATGAAGGTACATGTATATGTCTCCATTGAAATCATTCTTAAGTTTGCACAATGTTTTTCAATGCTCGATGTTCAGTTTTCGACGTCAAAGTCAACATTTGTGTTGCTGTTTGCACGTGCTTCTTTCTTTGTGAATTTGTGTAGCCATTCTTTGACATCAAAGCTTTGACATCAATGTTTTCTGCTTAGAAAGAAAAATTGACTTCCACATAATTTCTAAGGAACAGTTGGCACCATTAATGGTTTTTACAGGTTTCCAGAAAATCAAAATTTATATTTTAGAAAATGTCACGTTTTTCAAATTGCTCCGTGAGATACTTATGGTGATAATGTAAATCTAACAAAACATATCATTTGCACAAAAATTCGGGAGGCATGATACTTCATGTTAGCATGATTATCATAACTACGTGACTTTAATTCAGATATTTTAAAGACAGTCTCAAAACTTTAAGTCCTATTTATTTTTGTGCACATACGTATGGGATTGGTTGTTTTAACTGAGCCCCTGTGTACATAAAATTTTGGCTTTTTGGAGAAAAAAAATCAAGTAGACTTGAAATAATGGAAAATACTAAGGAATTACTACGAAAGCGTCTGAGCAACGGACCGTCTACTGTCAAAGAAGAGAAACTAAGGATGGGCAAAAATATTTTGGCCTAAAGAAGCGTTTACAACGAAGTACATGGTAACTAGAAATCTGTAAGATAATGCAACGTCATTGCTGTTTATCCGAAACAAATAACATAATGACAAACGTAGTGAAACAAGATGGATCTAAACTCAGACTGCATATTCTGTGTTGTCCAGTCTTTATCTAAGCTTTCTCCAAAATAACCAGAGGCTTTCAGCGTTTGAAGGGTTAACAGTAACGTCTTAGTAACCTAAGCTTAAAGGACAATCTTATTTCAACGGACAATAAATATCGGTGACTGAAATGCCCAAGATATATACGTAGAATCAAAAATAAGGAAACCATTGTATTTCAACTTGAAGATATTCTTTATTTTACATATAACAGATATGGAATCCAGGTCAATATTGGGTGTGACCTCCATGTGCAGCAACAACTGCACGACACCCGACGCGCATACTGGAGTTGGTACGTCGTATCGTTGTTCTTGGAATTTGCTGAAATATTGAGCAATAAAGTCACCCTGTCATATCATGTCAGAAGAAAACAAGTAATAGGGTCCCCTTATTTTTGGGACTACGTATATATGTTAAATTTGTTTGCAGAGAAACTTTTAAGGTTTGAAAGATATATGTCGTTCATAGATTCTAAATGTATGTAAAAACATAATTATTCATCCATACTGAAACGTTTTTGTTTTTATATTGAAATCAACAACATCACCAATAGAAAATCCCACCTTATAGTCCTTAATTACTTTAAATATTGATAACTATTTGTGCAGTCCACTGTTTTGACTCCTTCAAAAGTGAAAACAAACACCAAGCCCCCCCCTCCAAGTTTCGCAAAAAGACTTAAGGAACTTAATTTGTTTAAAGCCGATGACAGACTCATTTTCTGACTTTTAAGTTGACTTCGTTATTTAAAACGCCTTTCACTAACATTAACACTAACGTTCTCCAATCCCGAGTTGAAACAAAATTTTAGACTCGGCTTAGCAAAATAAACAGACTCATTTAATAGTTAGATTAAGGATTTAATCTGTTATTAATTACTTGGGATGACGCTGCCCCGCATTGGCCCTCAGCCCCTTTGGGGGGCCCCGCGTGATCTGTTTGTCTACTGACTTTCAGGTGGTTCCATTTAGGGGGCTTTCACCCCTCTTTGTTGTTTTTCAATATATTCCATGTTGACCAATCAGATTGCGAGGTGCTTTCAAATTAATCCAATCAGCGTTTCAGAAGTGGGGCTTATCAGCGTCACTTTCCAGTCAGGTGTGCTGCTGCAAACATCTCCATGTGTTTTGGAATTTTTTATAATGCAATTTGGCTTAGAAAATAAGTATTTAATCGACGAAATCTGTATCGAAACATCCAGGATCGTTGTTTTTAGGGACTAAACGTTGAGAACAATAAAATTCTTGTGTGAAAGACTTTGAAATGATGCTTAAACCGTTCATTAAAAGTTTCAAAAAATGGCGGACCACATATTTCCTCCGGAAATTATCAAAAGGATATTTGACATTCCAGAATGGTATTTAATAAGTGACAGCGAACTGTCAAGATTAACGAGGTACATTCGACGCGCAAATTCAGTGGAAGAAGCAATGTGGACACGAGTAGATTATAAAAGGCGGATTCATTTGCCACCCCCCTATTTTGTCCGATAACCCGCTTCACAAAATCACTCGTCCCAAAAAATATTTTAACCATAACAAACCAGCAAACCAATCAACCCATGCAAAAATCAACACACTTAACAAATCCCACCACCCTTAACCAACAAACCAACGCTTAAGCATATGGCTAGCCCTTATATGATAAAACAATATAACAATAAACAACAATATAACAATTTTATGTAACATTAACATGCTCATAAAATTAAAAACAAAATGGGTTAACAAGTCAATCTAATTAAGGTCAGCAAACAAATAGCATAACCTTTTTTATAAACATTTTTTACTTAAATTAAATTAAAAAAAAAAAAAAATAAATAAAAAATTAAAAATTAAAAAAAAAATTAAAAATTTAAAAAAAAATAAAAAAATTGTTGCATGCATGCATCAATGCATAATATTATAATATCATAATATTATCATAAATTTTTTAAAAAAATTTTAAGAATTTTAAAAATTTAAAAAAAAAATAAAAAAATTGTTGCATGCATGCATCAATGCATAATATTATAATATCATAATATTATCATAAATTTTTAAAAAAAAATTTAAAAATTTTAAAAATTAAAAAAAAAATAAAAAAATTGTTGCATGCATGTATAATTACATAATTGCATAATTGCATAATATCATAAAAAAAATTTTAAAAAAATTTAAAATTTAAAAAAAAATTAAAATTAAAAAAAAATAAAAAAAATTTTGATTAAGAAAAACCAACGCATCATGCTAACCGGCTAACACATCAGCCAGGCAATCACTTACATCAAACAATTGCTTAACCCTTTTTCCCCAACAATCAACCAACGCATGACACAATGGTTAACCGGCTTATGAGTTAGTGGTTGGCTTAAGATGTTGCTAAATTTAAAAAAAAATTTATATGCATGTTATTTATAAAAAAAATTGAATTTAACTTAAATTACTCCATTGTTTTAATATATATGATGAGTGTTTTAAACAAACTTACTAAAAAAGAGAGAAAAAATTTAAATAGATGTTTAAAAGATAGACCAGTGGCTTTTATGAATGATTATAATATTCCTAATGAAAAAATTGTTTGTTTAGGTTTTAGAGCTGCTGGGTATAATAGGCATTTTACAAGAATAGAAGCTGCTTTAATGTATTTTATAAGCAAAGAAAAAATTAGAAATGAAAATGATTTTAAAATAGGTGTTAGTTATCACACAGATATCGTTACCGCAGGCGAGAAAACAAATATTTTACTTGAACTATCTTCTAATAAAACTTTACCATATACAATTTTTCCTTACTATCTAATTTTACTAACAAAAACAAAAGATAAAAATTTTGCTTTATTGCTTAAATTTAAAGATGGTAACTTTGTAGAAGATAATCCAAAAAATATTAATGAAGGTAAAATATTTACATCAGATAAATGTGTTATTTGTTTAGAAAAAGAACCAAAGGTACATTTTGTTGATTGTGGTCATATTTGCTTATGCAAAGACTGTGATGAAAAAGCTGTTTCAGTCGTTTGTCCAGTTTGTAAAACAAAAAATAATATTAAGCGAAAATTATAAATATTTAATATTTTTTACTATATTAAATATTTAATATGTTTTTAGTCTTGCTCCTTGTTTTTCATATTTTATTTTTTCTTCTTCAGTTAATTTTTTAATCCTATGATGTCCCCGAGCTAAAGTATCATTACTACCATCATCTAACATATATCTTTTATCATCAGCATAACTTAATGCTTTTTTGTTTATTACTTCAGTGTGCATTTCATGTTTCCTACTTCTTAACACTGGCATGGTTCTATAACAATCTTTTTTTGTATTCAAACAATTTTTATAATTTTCTAATTTTATTTTGTTTTCAACAACAGACTTTTTAACCCCCTTACATCTTTTACCTTCATCAACACCTTCCCATATCAATTTTCCATTTTTATCTAAAATTGGTTTTAGTTTTGGATTTTCATCAGTTTTTTCTTCTCTTAATATAGGAAATGTTTCATAAGCATATGTTTTTGCACCCAAACCAGCCATCTCAATCATAATATCTCCATTTAATTCATCTTTAAACATACCTAATACCTTTTTATTTTTTTCATTGTGTAAATCATGCTCTTTAGGGTAACCACTCATATCATACATTATATCACCATCTTTTTTCATATCCTCATAAAAATCTTCAGTTTCTATTTCAAGAATAAAACTATCAGTATCAGTGTAGCACATCCTTACTTTTTCACCATACTTTGCTTTAATGTAATTATAAAAAGTTTCATACATATGCATCTTACTAATATCTAATATGCCCATACCTAAATAAATGGGTTTGTTATATTTTATATTTGTTTTCTTCATATGAACAGCAACTAAATTTTCATCAAATATTGTTGTATGGTGATAGTTTGGTTTAGCAACAAGCTTTTTATAACGATAGCTAACCATATCATTAACTAATTGAATATCAACCCTATTTCTTAAGTTTTCCATTGTCTTACCAAAAAGACTATTCATCATTAATTTAAAAAAATCTTTTTCAAAATCATTTTTTGCATCTTTTCTTAAATCAACATTTTTATCAATATATTTTTTAATACAATATGTTTCTTCAAACATGATGCCACGATGTATCTTTTTAATTTTTAATCCTAATTCTAAATATTTTTTTAATGTTTCATGATGTATAACATAATTTTTTTTATTGTTTAAGTTAGGAGTTAATTTTTCCACTTTTTCTATTTTTAGTTGCTCAGGAGCAAGAGGAAAATCATTATGTAAATCATGCAACTTTTCATGATACACCAAATCAACCTCTAAAAAGCATGGTATTTTTTTCCCATTCTTTTAAATCATCTTCATCCATCCATCTAAAACCACTAGTTGGTAACAGTTTGCTCATTGCCAATGGATAAAGACTGTTTGCATCTATATATATTAAATATTTTGATGGTTTAGTTTTATCATACTTTTTATCCATATATTTGTTGTTAGCTTTTGCATATCTTTTACTACACATTGATACTCCACCACGTATTCCTTCTTCAATCATTAAAAGCATATCTTCATCTGATAAAAGCTCAAATTTTGATTTTGTTGTTTTAAGCATAGCATCTAATGCTAATCCTGGAATGGTATAATACCAACAAGGGTCCAATTCAGAATGCTTAAGACAAAGTTCTCTAAAGTTTTCCATTATATCAGCTAAAAGTAAAACATCTATTTCATTGTAAAGCTCTAAACATTCTTTAAACGTTTTCATATTAAAAGCTTTCCAAACATTTTTTGCATGCTCATAATCTTTATCTTCAATATGTTTATCATTTAAGCTTGAATAAAATTTTTCTTTAGGTGGTAGCTGAGTTTCTTCTAATTTTTCAAAAGTATCTAACCATTCATATGGAAAAAATCCTTTTTTTCTAACCAATGGTAGTTGTTCTTCTGAAAAATATCTTTTTAAAGTATTTAACTGATTATCATTTAAATTTTTTGAAAGCTCATCAAAACTGCTATTCATAAACTTAAGGCTATCTAAAAACTTTATCTTATGTGTTTTATTATTTCCAACCTTAATAAATTTACTAATGCTAATATATTTTTCTTCATTGTTTGGTATGCAATCAATTTTTCCTTCAGTTTTACCAAGATTTTTTAAAAAAATATGACTATCATAACCACTTAAATTATGAAAGAAAACAGGTGTAAAGTCAGGAATTTTTGCTTTAAGATTACACTCAGAATGTGCTGCACCACGATACTTACCTGTAAAATGACAATGGTCTTTTACTTTATAATTTTTTTTTGTAAATTTACCATTACATATCCAACATTTTTTTTCATCCTCATATTTTTTTTCTTCATCTTTAGTTATCTTAATTGGTACCGGTTTTTTATAATATTTTTCATATATTTCTTTAATATCTTCAGTTATCATATTTACAAAAACCTCTTCAGCATTTTCACCAGTATATTCTCCTTTTATAGGTTGACAAACTTCATCATCAAAACATATAATAACATATTTAAAACTACAAGGAATATGTTTTTGTGTTTGTATGGTACAACTATTTTTTTTAATTGGATAATATGCTTGTATAGGTGATAATACACATTCAAAATCAGCATATACAACAAAAGGAACCTTAATTTTTCTATTGTGATTTATAAATTCTAATACCTCTCCAGGTTTAGGCATATCTAAAGCAACCGGAGCATGCTTATCACAATATTTTTTATGTTTTATCAAAAGGTCTTCTCTTCCAAATGCATTTAAACATCTTTTACAAAAATACTTTTTACGATGGTTATTTGATATTTGACTTGACATTAAGCGGCTAAAAGTTTTTATTAACACATAGTGGCAATTCTCTTCATTTGTTAAGTAAAGTAAATCAACATGTTTATCTTTTTCTTCATCAGTAATTCTTAATGGATAAAATTTATTTTTAATTTTTTCTTCTTCAAAAATTTGACAATAACTATAAACATTAACACTAATAGGATTTTGTTTTTCAAATTTATTAATATCCTGTAATGAAACAGGATAATTAATACCATCCATATTTAATTTTTTAATTTGTTCTTTTAATTCACTATCAACTCTTTCAGGATGGTTATCTTTTGGTAAAATATGCCTTGCTATACAACAGGGAAAACACCTATCATCTTTGTTTTTTATATTGATACATGCTTTTTTATCAGCAATCCACTTTGGAAGAGGAATAAATGATGAAGCTCTCATTGAATCAAAAATAGCTGTATGTAAATCTAAATTAACCACACTATAAAAAGAATAACCACTACCTTTTCTTAAAAAGTTTTCATATTTTTCTAAAATTTCAGAAACCATTGTTTGATACAACTCATCTACATCAGTTCCACTTAAGTTAATTAAATTTTTGCCCGATTGAAAATATGCTTCTACTGGATGGTCAATATCTTCAAATTTATACATTAAACATTTAAGTATCATCTTTACTTTAATTTTAAGACTATTTCTTAAGATATTTGTTATAGCTTGTTTGCTATCCTCTAAAAAATCAGCAGGATGATCAACTGGAAAACCTTCTATCCTATATTGTCTTGCCCAACCATTTAACGCAGAATTACTTTGAATTACTTCTATATCTTCTGGTCTTCTTCTTGGTATTATTATTTCATCTATATTTTCCTCTATATTTCTTTCAACTTCATCTATTACCTGTGAAATTTGTTCTGGTTCAACATTACCGGTTACCCAATTAGTAAAATTTCTTACTCTTCTTCTAACACTCTCAGGAATTACCGCTGAGGCAACCCTTCGAGCACCACTATATAAATTAGATGCAAGCCTTTGACTACCATCTGTTAATCTGTTGATAAATCTTCTTGAAAAAGAATTCATCGCCATAATTTTTTTTAAAAACAATAATTTTTGTTTAACTCAAATTTTTTTTTAATTTATTATTTTTTAAAAAATAATAAATTATTGAATATCAATTCTATATTTACCATTCCACACCCTACCATTCCAGTTTTCAATCGTTTGAGGACATCTATCAATAAATTTACTTGCCTTGTAAATCGATGGAAATGTTGTTTCTTTTTCAGTTTCAACATCCTTTAATATTACCGTTTTAGGATTTTTACCAATATTCTTTAGTCTATCATAATTGGGTGTTTTCTTAAGTGGTATAGCTTCTTCAGGATACAATCCATGCTCTGTTAAAACATCAATATATTTTTTCTTGTTCCAATATGAATAAAATTTAATATTGTTATCTGTTAATATCTTTTTAAAATCAGCAATCTTTAACATATTTTTTATTTAAAATAAAAATTTACTTAATACACTACACTCATCTTATTTCCATCACTCTGAAAGTTAATCATCCTGTCACTAAGTAAAACCGCAAATGCTTCAGTATTTGCAGGAGGATTTGCTCCAAATGTTGCTTTAACGTGAATATCAGTAACAGAATACTTAAGCCTTTCACTCTGCTTTGATAGGTCAAACACAAACAAGGGAAAAAGGGTTTTGTAATCAGAAGGGGTAATATTTGGATTTGATACTAATTCATCCATGTTATAAAACTTTTTTCTAAAAGAGGCAGCCTCATCATATATTCTTGCAATTTGATTAGTTGTAAAATTTATATCATGTTCATAGTTAGGATATTTTTTTGAACCTAACATTACATAAAGATTTTTAACACCTATGTTATCAAATATAGCGGGGTTTTGTTCCTGGTTACCACTTTTATTAGTTTGAAAACCAACAATTAAAAAACGTGGTACCTCAGGAGATGATTTAGCTGATAGTCTCCAGGTAAAACCGGTTGCCTGTGGAACTGCAATAGATTCGCTTTGTATCATTCTATACCCATCTGGAAATTTTTCTTTTTTCTCGATAAATTTATAAAGTTCCAACTTATTACCATCATCAGGTGTTACATGAGGCATAAACCAAGATACTTTTGTTAATACAACTCTACCGGGTTCATGTCTTTGATTTCCACCCAAGCTGTTTCGACAAGTCTAAAAATTGCATCATTATCATTATTTCTTGTTAAGGTTAGTGTTTGTTTCATACCATATAAAACTTTGTTGTAATCTTCACAAAAACCAAATATATGCTTTGAGGGTATCCTAAAACTAAATGTTCCACGAGGAAGCGAACTAAAAATATACTGTCTTCTTATAGTAAAACCATTATTGTTAGCAACGGTAGTCTCAGTATCCTTATACCATAGTTGGTTTAGACCTTGTGATTTAGAAAAATCATCGGGGTATTTTAACAGTCCAAGCATTGTTGTAGCTTGACCAGGGTAATTAATTGATTCTATTTCTTGACCACTAAGTTGGTATCTAAAATTTTTAAACAAATACATTAGTCCATTGTTTGTTAAGGCAACATTATCTTCTTCATGAGGAACATTACCATCCATATTATAACTAGGATTAGCAGCAACAAGAGATTCTTTTAATAATCTTCCTTCAAATAGTAGATATGATTCTGAAGGATGATAATAAATATCTTGAGTTTCGATATCAATCCTAATATTTCCTCCAGGGTTGTTTAGATTGGTTCCTGTAATAGGTAGATATTCATAATATTCATATTCATCAATACTATCATCTTTTAAAATCGGTGCTTTAATGTTTAAAATATCCATTTTTATTATATGCAATTATAATTTTTAAGTTAAAATTATAATTGAGTTTTGTTTTTAGTGTTCAAACCATAGTTGAGGGAATGATTTGTTTTCATCATTTACAAAAACACCCTTAAGTTTAATATTTTTAAGTTTTTCTGCAGAAAGATTTTTTCTCATTTTAGGATAAATTCTATTTCCGTAAAGAATGGTTACCTTAGGTATATCATTTTCTTCTAAATATTGATTTACATCTTCTTCAAATTCCTTAATGATATCAGCTTTTTCAGGTGACAATTTTAAAACAACCTTTTTATAATCATAACTTGTATTGGTAACTTCAAGAATTTCACAATCTTCATTTATCTTAAAGTTAGCAAAAAGGATACCAACCCTTTTTGTATTGTATTTTTCATATTCTGTTACTTTAAGTTTAAGATTTGACATTCTTTTTTATTTAATATAAAAATTTGCTTAACTTAAATTTATTTTTTTCATAATACTTTAACTCCGGAACCCCTACTATTTAATTTCTTAACTAAATCTTGTATA
Organism: Tridacna gigas; assembly: GCA_945859785.2. Taxonomy (NCBI): domain Eukaryota; kingdom Metazoa; phylum Mollusca; class Bivalvia; order Cardiida; family Cardiidae; genus Tridacna; species Tridacna gigas. The sequence goes on from OX244034.2 coordinate 54,343,706, forward strand.
GCAATGGCACTACCATCTATTAAGGTGTTAATATTTTGCGTTGCAGGTTGTGCTGTAGTAGTAGGCTTTTGAGTATATTTTTCTAAAATCTTTTTAGATTTTGGTGTTAAAGCCTTTTCAACTAACTTTTTACCTGCAGTAACCGCGGCATTCTTTCCAACCTCTAACGCTTTCTTTGCTCCTTCCTTAGCTACACTCTTACCAACATCAACTGCTGAAGATGCAATTTGTTTAGCTGCGCTGCTTGTAAAAAGCCTTGTAAGAAAATTAGCTAAGGTATCAAATATACCTGCACCACCATAAGCATAATTTCTTTTAAATCCTCTCTTTTGTGATGTAATCATTTTATAGTATAGACATTAATTTTTTATAACTCTTTGAATTTAATACACGTTGTCTTTTTAATTCATCACAAATACTTACAAGCTCATTTCTTACACCTGTATTACCAGCTTCTTTACTTGCCATCAAGAGGTCTAATCTTTCTAATAGTGAGTTAGGGTCAGATGGGATAATGGTAATTCCTTTTCCAAGGACTGCATCATTCCAATTGTGCCTAAGAATGTTATTCCACTTATATGCTTTACTGCTTTTTGGAAATTTACTTTTCGAGTCATTATTTCGATGGAGGGTGCCAGATTTTAACATTATCTCCTTGTAATTTTTAAAATCCTCTACATCATATTTATCTTTGTCTGGTTTCCTAGCTACAATTAACTCCCACAGACCAGGTGTACCTTCATAGGTTTTATTTGCAACTAAAATATCATTTCCTAAAATTTCAACTTCTTTCTCCTAAAATTTCAACTTCTTCGTTGCCGATATAAAATTTACCTTTTTTGTCATATAACCCATACGTTGTATCAGCTTCATCTTTATTGGTAAATCTTCTTAGTTGCTTTGCTGCAAGTGGTCCAATAAGCAATAATGCTTCTCTAGCTTTTTCCTCTTCTTCCAGCTCTTCAATCCACCTTAATATACTTTCAGTATCGTCTTCTTCCGATTTCTCATAAGCTTTTATAGAAGGAAAGGTTGGAAACGTAATAGCATTTGGTAAGTCTTTGATACCCTCTTTAATAGGTTTAAGTTCTTCTGTAATTTTTGTTGCTGCTTCTTTTTGTGTTTCTGTAATAGGTTTAAAAAACTTTGAAAGGTCTGTTTGTAATTCAATTTCACCTGTTTTCTCTGCAAGCTGACTATCACGAATTCTTTTCTTTGTTGCAAGATATTCTTTTACAATTTGGTCTCTTTTTACAGGATCTTTTATCTTTAAAAACGACATATTTTTTTAAGTAAAAAATTTTTTTATATTATTTTTTAATCAGTATTACCTATCTCACATGCACAAGAACATTTAAACTTAGGCGGTTTTAGTTTTAGTCTTAATGGGTTCCATTGTTTCTTTCTACTAGTCTGCGGAATTCCTCCCGTGCTTCCTGTTTCCCCTTCTCGATTAAGCTCTCCTGTTCCTCTAGCTTGCTTTTTTTCTTTGACTTAGCTCGTATCTCTTCCTTCATAACCTTGTATTTTCCCAATTCATCCATGATTAAAGTAAATTCTGAATGGTCTATTTTATTGTCTGATATTGCTTTTGATATATGTGTATTAAGAGTATCAAGTTTTGCATCAGCTAACATTTTAATCTGAAGATGTTTTTCTGATTTAGTCCTTGTTCTTCTAACAACAAACTTTCCTATCAATGCTGAAAGTCCAACAGCTAAGGCACAACCTTCTAAAGCTACCGTTGCTGGAATTGCTACAACGGTACTTAAAAGTGCTATTCCACCTGCTCCGGCACCTAGTGCTAAGGTAGTTAGTCCTGTTTCAACGTTATCCACACTCTTGCTAATCTTTAAATACTTTTTACTTAACTGCTCTCTAACCTTAACTTCATTTTCAAGAAATGTTTGAATTTCTGATATTTTTTGTAGCCTGAAGGATTGACCATTGTCTTCTGCTGATAGTATTGGTTGTAATGATGGTGCATTTGGTATATTTCGTGCTTCTGGTAATACTGGATAAATCTTTTCTTTTAGTTCCATTTTATTAATTACAACTATTTTTTTTAAATAGAATAGTAAAGGCGACATAAAAATTCACCTCCATTAATTTTTAATAGGTTACCAGATTTTTTTGTAATTGTGGTAACCACATCAGGAGCATCCTCAAGAATAACATCATTTGATAAACTAAATTGCTTAATTTTTAGAGCATTAGATAGAGAAATTAAAACACCTCCCCTACTCATCATAAAACCAAAACCTAAAACAATGGTTTTAGTTTCACCAGCTTTTAATATTAGTGGTTGTTGAGTATAAATATCCCAAGTAACAGGATTAACTTTTCTAGCTGGATGCTTAACTTCTACAGGTTTCCAAAAAATAGTTTTTGGTTGAAACATTTTAGGTTTATTATTTCCAAATTTATGCACATTCATTCTTTTTAATTTACAAAATTGCACCTAATATAGGAATATTAGCAAAAGGACTATTTGGTCCTAAAAGAAGACCTTTTCCATCATAAATTCTACCACCTTGTTTTAAATACAATCCATCACCAACAGAACCTAATCCTTTACCTTTAGCTGGACCAAGATATAAACCTTCGCCATCAGTTTCTACTCTATATATACAACCACCCTTTTTAAGGAAAAGACCGCTACCCATTGCCTTTTGAACACCTGAAGAGGCTAACCCAGATAAAGCACCAACTCCTAAAGCTGGTAAAACGGTTCTTGCTAATGCAGGTAATGCTGCTGATGCTAAACCAGCTAACATTCCAAGAAAACCACGTTCTATTTTCATATTATCCTTAAGTTGTTTTTTACTCATTCTAATTGTTATACCTTTTCCATTCTCATAAGCTTTAGCCATTTTCTTTGCTTGTGAATTATTAATTGCCAAAGCATCATTACCTTTTAAATCTTCATAACCTAAACGAATACTTACAGGGCAACCGGCTTTAACTGCATATTGAAGTTTTTGCTTTTGTCCTTCTGAAATATTTACTTTTACAGTAGTATAGTCTGTCATTTTATATATATTCTATTTTTTTATTATCTTGCTTCTCTTATATGAAATCTGATTGTTAAATTCTCACCTCTAAGATTTAGTAAAGTTCCATTTTGGTCAGTAATTGATACATTAAGGTTATGTATTTCATTTAATGTTAGTGGAAGATAAACTAAATTTACTGGATTTTCTATTATTTTATACCCTGGTGGCACATTTGGAAAAAAACTGTAAATTGTGTTTCTTTGTGATCCATTAACATAACTTCCTGAAATTAAATCAATATTAACTAGCAAACTATTAATACTAAGAATATTTACTACATTTTCCGATTCATGAAATCCTTGTACATATTTAGCACGAGTAAATCCTAAAACTTTAGCAATAGAATTTAGTTGATTAAAATCTACTTGATAACCATTTTCAATAGTAAGAACAGACTTTAAAGTATTAGTTTTTGCAGAAATATTAATAAAATACTCTTCATTAACTGCATCATAATGACCTTTTTTTCTCATTTCTTGTTGAATAAAATCATTAATATCAACTAAATCATAACTTCCATCAGGTATTTTTATTTTTTCCCATGAAGCACCATTGTCTGGTGAATAAACTAAAATGTTATTGCTTGCATCAATATTAGGAAATGAATAATAAGTTTCAAGATTAACCAATGCTATTTCATATTCTTTATCCTTTTCTAATTGAAGTGGGGGATTAAACCTTGTTCTAAAACTTGTTTTGTTGTCACTTACTATAATTTGAAATGATGTTTTGTGGTCAGTGTTTTTTACGATTTTTTCAAGTAATTCTTCCATATTTTATATTTAGTAAAAATATATTTTAAAACAAAAATATATATTTTAATAGTAATCTCTGTAATTTTGTGGTATGTAAAAGTTGTCAAATCCATTTCTATATTTACCATTGTTTTTGTTGTTGGTTAAATCTATGATAACAAAACCATGGGGTCTTTCCCAACAATTTTTACAAAAATTAACAAACTCGGTTTTTGTCATATCATCCCCCACATGATCACTATAAATATGATTAAGATTTTTTAAGTCTTGTCTAAACAAACAAATAAAATTTGCATTCTCTCTTATAGTTTGACGTGGTAGTCTAAAATAATTTTGTGATAGATAAAAACAATCAGCGTTACTGTATCTACCACGAACATAGTAGTTTTCACATTTGTTTTGTCTTTCTAAAAGTAAGTCATCAAAAATCATTAAGTTTTTGTTTTGTCCATTTAAATTTCTTGGGTCAGGTACATCGCAAGCATTTTCAAAAAATTCACAATTGATATCAGACCTTTCTTTAATTGTTTTGCTCCACTCTTCAACCAATGCAATGGGCGAAACATCAGAATTTTAAACTTCATTTTTAAGTGAAAACAATCTTAATATGTATTCTTTTGGTATTTTTTCTTCAAAAGCTTTTTTAAGTATGCGATATTCTGGTTGAAACAAACTTTTACCAAAAACGTATAAGTTGTCATAATCTAACCAATCAGGTCTTAACAAAAGGTTAAGTAAAAGTGTAGTTTTACCACATCCTGATTTACCTACTATTAAACCTCTAACACTTCTTGGTAAAAGGGAATGGTTAAATCTTTTTGCTAACGCTTCATTCCATGATAAATTAACAATATCCATATTTTATATTAAAAAAATTTAATCTAATATAAAAAATGTATTGTGTTAAGTGTAAAAAAAAGACTGATACTACTGATATAGAATTTACCGTAAGTAAAAATGGTAAAAATATGATGCTTGGAAAATGTGTAAATTGTGGTACAACCAAAACACAATTTACTAAAAAAATAGAGGGTGGGTCGTTGTTAAACAAGGTTATCAATAACTTACCTGTTGAAATGCACTTACCTGGTCATAATTTTACTGGTCCAGGCACCAAGTTAAAGAAAAGCTTAAATCCTGATTTAACACCTAAAAAATGGTCAAAACCTGTAAATCGTGTTGATAAAGCAGCATATCATCATGATATCTGTTATCTTAAACATGATGATACAGCTACAAGAAATTCTGTTTGTGATGCTAATATGCTTAAAGAGTTAAAAGGTATTTATAATCCTTCTATTAAGGAAAGAATGGAAAGAGGATTGGTTTCCTCATTGATAGGAACCAAGAAAAGATTTGGTATGGGAATTAAAAAAAAAAATTCAGAAAATATAACGCTAGCAGAAGAATTACATAAACCAATAAAAAGAAAATTTAAGAAAAGAAGAGTTAGAGTAAATGGTATTGATAGAATATGGGCTGCAGATTTAGTAGATATGCAAGCATTTTCTAAACTTAATCATGGTGTAAAATATCTTCTTGCTGTCATTGACATCTTTTCAAAATATGGATGGCTAATACCATTAAAAGATAAAACAGGAAAATCTGTTTCTGTTGCATTGAAGAGTATTTTTAAGGAAAGAAAACCTGAGAAAATGTGGGTGGATAAAGGTAAAGAGTTTTATAACAAAGATGTTAAAGACTTGATTGAATTATATTCCACTGAAAATGAGGAAAAATCAAGCGTTGTTGAAAGATGGATTAGAACAATGAAAGAAAAAATGTGGAAGTATTTTTCTGCTCACTCAACAAATGTTTATATTAATGTTTTACCAAATCTTGTATAATAGCACAAGGCATTCTTCTATTAAGATGACACCAACTGAAGCAAGTAAGAAGAAGAATGAAAATAAAGTTTGGAAAACATTGTATCCTGATTATAATCAAGTAAGAGAAGATATCAAACCAAAGTTTTCTGTTGGAGACAAAGTAAGGATAAGTAAAAAGAAAAAGACTTTTGAAAAAGGTTATACCACAAGATGGACTGAAGAGGTTTTTACAGTTTCAGAAGTAAAACATACATCACCTATAACGTATAAAATTGAAGATTTAAATGGAGAAGAAATAAAAGGTACCTTTTATGAACCTGAACTACAAAAAACAAGTCAAGAGTTGTATAGAATAGAAAAGGTTATTAAAAAGGGAAAAAAGAAATCTCTTGTAAAGTGGAAAGGTTATTCTGATGAGTTTTATTCATGGGTTGATAATAGTGCTATTGTAAATATTTAAATATATAAAAAATGAAAGATATTTTAATTGATAATATAACTTTACCAAATAAACCTTTAAGCAATTTTGAACTTGAGGATGCCGCAAAAAAATTAAAAATAAAAAATTTTAGAGGAATATTTTTACGTAACACTTTACCAAAAAAGTGTAGAATAAACGAATGTGGTATATTAAACTTCGATGAGCCAAGTGGGCCTGGCACACATTGGGTTGCCTGGTATAAAAATGGTAAAACTAAAATTTATTTTGACAGTTATGGTATACAACCACCTCTTGAAGTTAGAGATTATTTAAAAAGCCCATTACATTATAATACCGACCAATTACAACAAGCAGGGCAAGTATTTTGTGGTCATTTATGTTTGTACATTCTTAAAGAATTGTGCTTGGGTAATAAATTTCAAGATATTTTAAATAAACTTTTTTAGTAATATTAAAAAAAATGCCTGTTGATAAATTTGGAAGAATGGATGAGGTTAAAACAAGTGGTGATGGTGTATCACTTGCTTACATAAGTAATAATTTTTTACGTAAAGATGGAACAACCACTGTTACCGATTCTATAAATATGAATGGTAATACATTAATACGGGTTAGTAATCCAGTAAATCCACAGGATGTTGCCACTAAGAGTTACGTTGATGGAGCCGGATGGTTGCTAGATGAAAACGGCGGATACATTATGACAGGATATTTAAACATGGGTTTTAATAAAATAAGAAACATACCCGAACCTGAGGAGCTAAGTGAAGCTGCTAATAAGTTTTACGTAGATAATGAAGGAGCTATCAAAAAAAATCCAGATAATAGTTTTTCTGCTGTTGCGAATATAAATATGCAGGGGTATACTTTAACAAATGTTATAGAACCTGCAGAACCACAAGATGTTGCAACTAAAAGATATGTAGATGTTGCTAATCGAGCCTTTGTTTATGGTCCTGGTGGTTATATAGCAGGTGGTGACGTTTCTATGGGTGGAAGGAGAATTAACAACGTTGGAACACCTATAGAAAATCAACAAGTTGCAAATAAGTTTTACTTAGATAACGCTGTTGAGGTTGCCACAGCGGGTGATAAGGCTTTAACAAAAAAACAACATGGGACTTTTTTAGCAACTGGTAAAATAGATATGAACACTCACCAAATCACCGGCTTACCAAATCCAATAGACCGTGATGCTGCTGCTAATAAAAATTACGTTGATAATGGCGGTGCTATTGTAAAAAATCCTGATGGAAGCTTTACAGCAATATCTAATATAGACCTTCAAGGTTTTTCTATAAAAAATGCTGCGTCACCCGTGGAAGAAAGAGATTTAGCAACAAAATCCTATGTGGATAAAAAAGTATCGCTCCCTAAACCTATTATAAGCGTGTGTGCCGAGGAACAAGGTCCTTTAGGTGATGGTAATTATGAGTTTTCTTTCGGTAATGGGAACACGGGAAGAAGTCATGGGATAGGAGGTTATTGTATGCCTGCTCCTGGTAGAATTATAAGAGGTACTTTAATGGTAGCAAAAGGTAATAGGTTTTTACCAGAAGAGGTAAAAGTTAATATAGTCATAAACGGGGTTGAACAGGTTGGCTATTCCATAATAAAAAAAGCAAAAGAAAATTGTAGTTGTGTTATTTTTCCTCAACCTTTAGAAATAAACCAGTGTGACACTATAAACTTTATAACAAGGTCAGATAATCCTGATGCAAAAAGCGCGTATGTGACAATATTGATTGAGTTGGACTTGTAAAAAATATTTAACCTTAAAGGGTTAAATATTTAAAAATACGTCCCCCGATATTCCTGTTAACTTTGTAACTTTTTAAAAGTTATAAATTTACTTTAATTTTTTTCTTTTAATCTCACTCTTTACCCTGCAAACTGGACATTCTTTCTTAGCATATACTTTATCACATTTTTCACATAAGCATAAATGTCCGCAACTGCAAAACAAAATTGAAGGTGTCGTGTTTTCATCTAAGCATAAAACACAACATTTAGACTTAAATGTTTCATTTGTGTTAATGTGTTGGGGTTGTTCCTCATCTTCCTCATCTACATCTCCTATCCTTACAATTCTTTCAATACCAAAACGACTAAATGATGTTCTATATCTTCCACTTTCAAAAAATCTATTACAGTTTTCCCAAAATATGTTAAAATCGTCAGTTGAAAAGTTTTCTAGTATATTTTGTAAGGTTAATCTATTTGTTTGTTGACTGGTTTCTCTTTCATTTCCTTCATATAATTCTTCTCGTTCTTCCTCCCGTTGAGCATCAGCAACAGTATCACATAGTTCAGGAAATAGGGGGTAATTTGAATATTGTTCTGTTACAAAATGTATAAAAGGGCTTACCGTTTCATTGTTTTGTGGTGATGGTAAATAGTTAAGATAATTATCTAAAAAATCATTATCAAATATTTCTTTAAAAAAATTATTAATAGATGGTGGTATAAATATATTTGTTAAACATATTTTTCTTAAAGTTGTATTATATATTATACATAGATATATCCGTAAATAACCATCATCAGGTATTTCTTTTTTAATTTTACTATATTCATAATATATTGCTTCTTTTAAACCGCGTGAATTTATTTTAAATGAATTTTCACTATGTATATTTTCTTCTTTTAACCAACCAAACACTATTTCTTCATCATTATAATTAAAACTTGTTCTTGTTAAAGATTTTCGTTCTAATATACCTTTTAAACCAGAAAACATCGTTATTAATTCATCATCATTAAATCTTCTTAAAACGCTTTTCATTTTTTAGATATATAGCTGTATGACATAACAAAGAAAAATTCAATTTTTTTATCATCACAAAGAAAATAAAAAAAAATTATTTTTTAAAAATTATAAATTTAAACTTCTTTAAAAAACTCACCTAATTCCTTAAGATGAAAATGTTCTTCCAAATAGTTAATATAATTTTCTACCACATCTTTCATTTCATCTTCATCACTATTACATTCACTGAATATTAAATCCACTTCATCTCTTGCTTTTTCAATTGCAGTTAATCCAGTAGAAGTAAACACCCTTTCTATTTCACTTAATTTTTCCTCAAATAAATCATAATACTTTTCTTTTAATTTTACTTCATATTCATGCCTTTCTTCAGCATTTTTAAAAGGAAAAAATTCACGAGCATCTCTCTCTTTTTGCCTTTCTTGGTACCATGCTTTTTCTTCTTCGGTAAGCCTAACCCTCATATCTTGTTGTGATTTTTCAATAGGAGCATTTACATGATTTATAAAATCCAAATCATTAATTTCATCAAGTTCATAAGTCATAATCGTGTTATCAATTTTTTTCACTCATGCTTATATATTATATTTGCAGGATTTTTAAAGAAAAATTCAATTTTTTTAAAATTTTTTTAAAATTTTTTAAATTTTTTTTTAAATTTAGCAACATCTTAAGCCAACCACTAACTCATAAGCCGGTTAGCCATTGTGTCATGCGTTGGTTGATTGTTGGGAAAAAAAGGTTAAGCAATTGTTTGATGTAAGTGATTGCCTGGCTGATGTGTTAGCCGGTTAGCATGATGCGTTGGTTTTTCTTAATCAAAATTTTTTAATTTTTTTTTTAATTTTTAATTCTTTTTTAAATTTTAATTTTTAAAAAAAATTTTTTTTAATGATATTATGCAATTATGCAATTATGTAATTATACATGCATGCAACAATTTTTTTATTTTTTTTTTAAATTTTTAAAAATTTTAAATTTTTTTTTAAAAATTTATGATAATATTATGATATTATAATATTATGCATTGATGCATGCATGCAACAATTTTTTAATTTCTTTTTTAAATTTTTAAAATTCTTTTAAAAATTTATGATAATATTATGATATTATAATATTATGCATTGATGCATGCATGCAACAATTTTTTTTAATTTTTTCTTTAATTTTTAAAATTTTTTTTCAATTTTTTATTTTTTATTTCAAAAAAGAAAGAAAGAAAAAAAAAAAAAAAAAAAAAAAAAAAAAAAAAAAAAATTAATTTAAGTAAAAAATGTTTATAAAAAAGGTTATGCTATTTGTTTGCTGACCTTAATTAGATTGACTTGTTAACCCATTTTGTTTTTAATTTTATGAGCATGTTAATGTTACATAAAATTGTTATATTGTTGTTTATTGTTATATTGTTTTATCATATAAGGGCTAGCCATATGCTTAAGCGTTGGTTTGTTGGTTAAGGGTGGTGGGATTTGTTAAGTGTGTTGATTTTTGCATGGGTTGATTGGTTTGCTGGTTTGTTATGGTTAAAATATTTTTTGGGACGAGTGATTTTGTGAAGCGGGTTATCGGACAAAATAGGGGGGTGGCAAATGAATCCGCCTTTTATAATCTACTGACACGATTTCTTGACTGTTCCGCCATCTGTGTAAATGAGGATGATTGTTTTTTCTGCAGAACTTTCAGCAGCTGTAAGGCATTGTTGTTCAGGGAAAACTCGTGTTTTGAGAAATGATTAGAATCTAATTGGGTTTTGTGTCGAGGCAAACTAAAATGACTCTGGAAAACGGCGAAACTGTTCAGAATTTGGTAGAAAACATGACAATGACGGAGGAAGAAGTGGTTTTTGCCTGGGCAGCCGATCAAGGTCTTTGTATCTCCCCAGTCCCAATATCGCCAGTTAACCTTGGGCGATACATCGCATTTCTCGCCACAAGGATTTGCTACTCTTCTATCAGGCAATATTTAAATATTGTTAGGTTAATGCATTTGGATGAAGGCAACCCAAGCCCACTATCGGATAGCTGGTACTTCTCTTCAATTCTTAAAGAATTGCGTAGGTGTAAGGGAGACAGTGCTAAACAAAAACTTACCATCACAACCCATATTTTGCGACAAATTCTGTCAGTAATGGATCTATCACATGCTTTTGACTTAACCTTTTGGGCTACTTGCCTAGTGGCTTTTTTTTTTTTTCTTTTTAAGGAAATCAAATTTACTCATTCCTGCTTGGAATAAGTTTAACCCGGCAATACATCTCTGTCACTCTGATGTCCTCTTCCACACAACTGGAGTTATTCTGTCAGTGCGTTGGTCAAAAACCATACAGTTCCGACAGAAAATCTTGCTGGTCCCTTTTCCTCGCATTGAGAACTCGCCATTTTGCCCATCAGCAGCTTTAATGCTATGCCTGAGTACCCACCCTTCAAGTAATGGCCCATCCCCTCTGTTTAGTTATTCAGCACCAGGAGGCACCGTCGCCCTCACCCAAACTGCTTTTGTATCTTATTTAAGGAAATGCCTTCTCAAAACAGGTCTGGACCCTGCCCAATTCTCCGGCCTTTCTTTTCGACGAGGTGGTGCTTCCTTTGCATTGCAATGCGGTATTCCAGCCGACTGGATCAAGCTTCAAGGGGACTGGGCTAGCAATGCCTATGAGAGATACTTAGATCCCTCCTTATCACTTCGAAAACAGCTGGCTTCAAAAATGGGCAAGGCTTTTCAGGGCTTGCTGTACAGAAATCAGTAACGCTAGATTATGTTGGTGCAGACCTACTGTGGGATTCTGTGTAAAGGTGGTTCCACTCCTCACCGTTTGGAACACATTTCATTTGGGTCTGATTTCGCTTTACCTTTGGACAAGTTCAAAATTTTGTTGTCTCGGTTAAGAGCTCGACAAGGTACAAATTGTCATATCATTTTTGGTGATTTTTTTTTTTACATGTATATACTTAGATTTATTGTTGCGTTACATCTTTTTTCCTAATTACCTAATCCTACCTGGGTTTGGGTCTTTGGAGATCAGTTTCTAGAATATTAACAGACTGGCAGTTATTCAATACTCTCATTTGTTGCATGCATTTCATGTCCACTACTTAAATGCGTCATTTGCCTTACTGCCTTCTATTAAATGGTCTACAGATACCCAAACCAAGTATATTCGTTTAGTTTTGTTTATTTCCTATTTTAACAAAGTAAGCCCGCACACTCCTAAAATCAGAGGTAATTAATAGACTTACGAACACTATTTTGCTGAGTCTGAATGATCGTGTCAACCACAGTTTTAGAATGAAACTAAAGTTTGTTTATGTTAGTAAACAAACAAACTCAAACATAAGTCGGAAAATGAGTCCCTTAGCGATTGAGCAAAATAAGAGACTTAAGTTTTTTTTCGTGAAACCGGGCCCTTATCTACTATTGTACAGGCTGATTTAACTGTTTACAATACAGTCCAATGTTTTAACGACCCGTAGAAAGAAAGCTGTTAAAAATGTTGTGGAAATGGAGAAAATGCTGGTAACCAGCATTTTCTCCTTTCCCACAATGATGTCTACCCTTCCAAGGACAAGGCTTTTTCTCCTTTTCCACAATGATGTCCACCTTTCCGAGGACAAATTTTGTTATTTAAGCCACAGTTGATTTGCCATCTGCAAGTTCTTGCAATGTGGGTGGAGTCCAAAATGTTGTAGTCTTGTAAAGAGTTAAAGTCAACCAATATTAGCTCAAGTAATTACATGGAGCCTCATCCGGACAAGCACACTACTGTGTCTACATTGAAAAGAAGATTTTGAAGAAAAAGATGAAAATGCCTGTCACAACTAACTGAGCGCTGCTCTGGGAAAAGGGATTTTAATGCATCTCCGTGATCCATTTTACCAAGCAAGCCATTACATAATCATGGATTCATAAAATCGATTTTGTCTTTCAACCAACTGAATCATCAGCTAAACTGGTCCTTTGACATGCACAAAATTGACCAATAGCAAAAGGTTCCGACCAAGATCAGCCTGCGAGCGAGGTTTGCACAGACTGATGTTTTGCAGATGCCTTAAACCCTCTTTTCACAGAGCTTGGCTCCATTATTTCTCTTACTGTAATGTTTTCAAAAATGCTGTACATTTTTCATGGTTGCTTGACCATAGGTCGAAAAGAAAAGGTTTTTAAGCAAAAACAATTTTTGCTTCAGAAAAAAATTTGATGTAAGGAGAAAATAGTCAGTCATCAGTCAGTAGCTTTCTTAAGCTCACCTGAGCACGAAGTGCTCAAGGTGAGCTTTTGTGATCGCCCAATGTCCGTCGTCCGTCGTGCGTCGTGCGTCGTCCACATTTTTCTTTAAACATCTTCTCCTCCTAAACCACTGGGCCAATCTTGATGAAACTTGGCAGGGATGTTCCTCGGGTGAAGCTCTACCAAAGTTGTTCAAGAGATTGATTTCCGCCCATAACTCTGGTTGCCATGGCAACCAAAAGGAAAAAGATAGCAAAATCTTTGAAAATCTTCTTCTCTGAAACTAGAAGGCGTAAAGCTTTGATATTTGGTATGTAGCATCTCTAGTGGACCTCTACCAAGTTTGTTCATATGATGTCCCTGGGGTCAAAAGTGGCCCCGCACCGGGGGTCTCAAGCTCGAGCGTAGTAACAAAGAAGAAAAACTTTAAAAATCTTCTTCTCTGAAACTTGAAGGCGTATAGCTTTGATATTAGGTATGTAGCATCTCCAAGTGGACCTCTACCAAGTTTGTTCATATGATGTCCCTGGGGTCTAAACTGGCCCCGCCCCGGGGGTCACAAGTTTGAACATAGGAACAAAGAAGGAAAATTTAAAAAACCTTCTTCTCTAAAACTAGAAGGCATAGAGCTTTGATATTTGGTATGTAGCATCTCCTAGTAGACTTCTACCAAGTTTGTTCATATGATGTCCTTGGGATCAAAACTGGCCCTGCTCCGGGGGTCACAATTTCGAACATAGGAACAAAGAAGGAAAACTTTAAAAATCATCTTGTCTCAAACTGGAAGGCGAAGAGCTTTGATATTTGGCATGTATCATCTCCTAGTAGACCTCTACCAAGTTTGTTCATATGATACCCTTGAGGTCAAAACTGGCCCTGCCCCGGGGATCACAAGTTCGAACATAGGAACAAAAAGATGGAAAACTTTAAAAATCATCTTCTCTGTAAATGGAATGCATAGAGCTTTGATATTTGGCATGTAGCATCTCCTAGTGGACCTCTACCAGCTTTGTTCATATGATGCCCTTGGGGTCAAAACTGGCCCTGCCCCAGGGGTCACAAGTTCGAACATAGGAACAAAGAGGGAAAATTTCAAAAATCATCTTCTCTGAAACTGGAAGGCGTAGAGCTTTGATATTTGGTATGTAGCATTTCCTAGTAGACCTCTACCAAGTTTGTTCATATGATGCCCCTGGGGTCAAAACTGGCCCTGCCCTGGGGGTCACAAGTTTGAACATAGGAACATAGAAGGAAAACTTTAAAAATCTTCTTCTTTGAAACAGGAAGGCGTAGAGCTTTGATATTTGGTACGTAGCATCTTCTAGTAGACCTTTAACAAGTTTGTTCATATGATGCCCTTGGGGTCAAAACTGGCCCCGCCCGGGGGATCACAAATTCGAACATAGGAACAGAGAAGGAAAACTAAAAAAATCTTCTCTCTGAAATTGGAAGGCGTAGAGCTTTGATATTTGGTTTGTTGCATCTCCTAGTGGACCTCTACCAAGTTTGTTCATATGATGCCCCTGGGGTCAAAACTGGCCCAGCCCCGGGTGTCAAACTTTCAAACATAGGAACAAAGAAGGAAAACTTTAAAAATCTGCCTCTCTGAAACAGGAAGGCGTGCAGCTTTGATATTTAATATGTAGCATCTTCTAGTGGAACTCTACCAATTTTTTTCATATGATGCCCTTGGGGTCAAAACTGGCCCTGCCCCAGGGGTCACAAGTTCGAACATAGGAACAAAGAGGGAAAATTTTAAAAATCATCTTCTCTGAAACTGGAAGGCGTAGAGCTTTGATATTTGGTATGTAGCATCTCCTAGTAGACCTCTACCAAGTTTGTTCATATGATGCCCCTGGGGTAAAACTGGCCCTGCCCCGGGGGTCACAAGTTCGAACATAGGAACAAAGAAGGAAAACTTTAAAATTCTTCTTTTCTGAAACCGAAAGGCGTGGAGCTTTGATATTTGGTATGTTGCATCTCAGAGTAGACCTCTACCAAGTTTGTTCATATGATGCCTCTGGGGCAAAACTGGCCCCGCCCTAGGGGTCACAAGTTCGAACATAGGAACAAAGAAGGAAAACTTTAAATTTCTTTTTCTCTTAAACGGAAAGGTGCAGAGCTTTGATATTTTGTATGTAGCATCTCCTAGCGGACCTCTACCAAGTTTGTTCCAAGGATGCTGCTTGGGTCAAAACTGGCCCAGCCCGGGGGGTCACAAGTTCGAACATAGGAACAAAGGAGGAAAACTTTAAAATTCTTCTTTGAAACTGGAAGGCGTAGAGCTTTGATATCTGGTATTTAGTTATTCTCTTCTAAGTTTGTTTGCCCATCTAAGCACAACGAGTTCATTGAGTTCAAAATTGGGTCATCGTGGGTCTAAACAAGGTCACTAGGTCAAATTAAAGAAATACCTTGTTGGCACTCTCGAGGCCACGTTATTTGCTCAATTGCCTTGAAAACTGGTCAGAAAGTTTGTCTTTATAAAATCTCACATAAGTCTGAATTTGGGTCAACTGGGATCATAAACTAGGTCACTGGGTCAAATTAAAGAAATACCTTGTTTGCACTCTGGAGGCCACATTTATTGCTCAAATGACCTGAAATTTAGCCAGAATGTTTGTCTTGATGAAATATCAGATGAGTTTGGATTTGGGTCACCTGGAACCATAAACTAGGTCTCTAGGTCAAATTAAAGAAATACCTTGTGGGCACTCTAGAGGCCACATTATTTGCTCAATTGCCTTGCAAACTGGTCAGAATGTTTGTCTTTATGAAGTCTCACATGAATCTAAATCTGGGTCATCTGGGGTCATAAACTAGGTCACTTGGTCAAATTAAAGAAATACCTAGTGGGCACTCTAGAGGCCACATTTATTATTCAGCTGATTTGAAAATTGGTTAAAATGTTTCCTTTGATAAAGTCCAAGACCAGGTCAAATTTGGGTCACCTGGGGTCATAATCTAGGTCACTAGGTCAAATTAAAGAAATACTTTTAGGGCACTCTAGAGGCTACAATTTTTGCTCAATTGACTTGAAAATTGGTCGTCAGAATGTTTGTCTTTGTGAAATATGAGTTTGAAATTGGGTCACCTGGGGTCATAAACTAGGTCAATTGGTCAAATTAAAGAAATACCTTTAAGGCACTCTACTCAGGTGAGCGATCCAGGGCCATCATGGCCCTCTTGTTTCTTGTTTTAATAACACGAATCCCAGTTATCTGGATACGCTTTCGTAAACAACATTCCTGTCCACCCATCTTGCAAAAAATAATAGTTTGCAGCACTGGCGGTCGTTTTGGCAGCCTTCATCTGTTCCTGCGTTCTATTCTATTTCTGAGAAAGCTACCCCAACCTTAAATAAAGATGCCAAAATATGTAACAATAGATCAATCTTGTGTTTTCTCTGAACAGAAACAAGCTCGAAAGTTATTCATACTGTGAAGTGTGGGGAGGCGCGTTCATCTTAAACATGCTTCTCTTTAGTTATTCAGTCCTGTTTATGTTTTTATCAACATTCAAGGGCTTGACTGCTATTGATGAGCCCGTGTGCACATCAAGATTTGATTTTGAGGAGAAATTATTGAGTAAACTTGTAAGAATGGAACATGCAATGGAGTTATTACAAGAACGTGTGAGCAATGAACTATCAGCCATTAAAGAGGAGAAAGCGCAAATGGATCAATATTTCTTGAAGTTTAAAGAAGCGTTTAAAAATGAGTGCCTTGAAAAGATGAGCGTATACGAAAGCAAAATACAGAGAATATCTGGAGATCTCGGAGAAGTCTTAAACAAATCTTTGAATAATGAAAAAAGTAAGTACAATTATCGTTCTATTATTCGAAATAACTAAAAAAATATCAGTTGATTCGGAATAGGTAGCTGGAACTCAAACTGAAAAGAGTGTAACGACAGTTCTGATTGCTCAGCTAAGCAATCCGCTTAAGTTTGTCAAAGGAGGTGGAAGCAGCCATATTTATAAGCAAACATTTTACCGAGTCGATCTGTACGTTTATTCCTGTATGTAAAAATTTTAGGACTTTGAGGATTTTTTATATTTTTAGAAATACATCGGCTTCCTTGCATTTCTATACATTACAAGACAAGACATTTACTCGTATTGTATGCATTAAGGAGAGTCCTTGACATAAAAGCGACATCTATCTGCTAATTGAATTCTTTAATTACAAAGGAATATGTAAATTGTTGTGGTAAATTGGTTAATGTAATTTTTAAGTGACGTAAAATACGGTATAAGCAATCAATCGATTCCATTTCAACTGACCGTACAGATCTCTATATAAATTTTTTTGCCCTTTGAAAGGCTTCGATATCTTGCCTTAATCCTTATATTTTCTATCCTCGAAACCTTGCATCAGCAAAAAAGAAAGGAAGTATTATATGTGAAAAATGGGCTTCAATACAGCAGACTGACATGGTCCGAAATTGTTTACTACTGTTTAATATTTTGCATGTCCAAGAACCACTTTTACTCATGACTCAGTCAGTTGGTAGACAAAAAGGATTTTATGGATCCATAATTATGTGATAACTTGTTTTGTATAATGCGTCATGTAGATGCACTAAGCCCCCTTTTCATAGAGCCCGCGCTCAAAGGTTTAGTGTACTATTTAAGCAATTGAACTAGAATTAAACATGCCAGTCTTTATATATCTGGTATTTTGATCTACGATCTCGTACTTGTAAAATACCTGTTGTTTGTTTTTTTATACAGTCGCCTTCGCAGCACATACAGCCACCGCCGAACTGGTGAATGGGGTTCCAACATTTGTAAATACCCATGTAAACATTGGGAATGCCTATGACATCAGCACGGGAAAATTCACCTGTAACAAAGATGGATTGTATTCATTTACCTTTATTCTTCGATCAAAAACGTCCGGTTTTGTTTTTTGTTATATTCGTCGAAATGAAGTGAGGTTAAATTATGCCATAACGGAAGGGAAGAACAATATGTCATCAGTTACAGTTTATCTTTCTTTGTCAACTGGAGATGTTGTCGATATAGGGGAATGCGCTAACTGGGATAATTACAATGTCAACATTTATGGAACCTTGTTTCTCGGAATGGAAATCAACTGAAACCAATCAGTCTTCACAACCTGGCTTTCCTTCTGAAATCAAACTGAAAACATTGCATTATTTGAATTTCTTTAATTCAAAAGTTTACGGACGTGTAAAAGTTTATGTATGTTGGACGATCATGGATAGTATGTGAGCCATGCTCTGTGAAAAGAGGGCTTAATGTATCTGCAAAAAAAATCGACCAATGTCAGCCTGCGCAGTCAGCGCAGGCTGACCTTGGCCTAAACTTTTCTCCATTGGTAAATTTTCTGTATGTCATAGGGCCTGTCTACCTCATGATTAAGTCAGTTGTTAAAAAATGTGGCTATTATGGATCCATAATTATATGATGACTTGCTTGATATCATGGAGCATGGAGATGCGTTAAGCCCCTTTTGCCAGAGAATAGCTCATTAATATCCTCACACATCAATTGTTCGGTTGCATGCTGCTTGTTAACACCGTCTGTGGTACTTTGTTTACTTCTACTATGCACGCACATCTCTTCGCCTCCTCTTCCATTTGGATGGTAGGCTATTTCTTACGACGTAATCTCCCTTAAAAAATCAAAGCGTTGAAAGCACTCGTGTGGCATTTGTCAAGTGGGGGGAACATTGTGTGGAAAGTACAATCTGAAAAAAAAAAAGAAATAGCATCCAAATATTCGCTGGAAAGTCAAACTCCTATTCAAAGTAATACTTTTGTCAGAAAGCAGTCGTAAATAATGTTAACTCTTGTCCTGCGCATCATAACCTAGGATGTCCTTTGCGACAAGTGAAGACTTAAATATTACTGTATGTCCGTAGAGTCTTATCTTTATCTGCACTGTTCGCTTATAATTTATAACATCTTCGCAAGCCAAGGTGACGATCACTACGTGGATCTTACCCCTTGGCTGATCGTGTCGAAATTTGTTGGCATGGAGACGCGCCAACTACTGGATTTTGATTGTTATCACCCCAAGCTTTACGTCATCGAAAACCAATCAAACGTCGCGCAACATAAGTCTTTTGGCTAAAGGCTTGTTTACCTTTCTAGGTGTTGGGCTATGATCTGTTAAGTGCTTCGGTGTTGTTGTTTTAACGGCGGTCCTTGGTCACTAAGGTTTGGTTCAGTTATAATTTGTTCAGCATGCTTTCTCCGCAATTCGCCAACAACTTACTGCTTTTCAGATCGCAAACTTGACAGACGATTTATCAAGTCAAAATCTATTTCCTAAATCTTAAGTTTCACGAAGCAAAAGCCACACACTTACTTTGACGGTCCATCATCTGGTGTTGGGATGTATCCTAAAACTCCATTTAATCGATTTGTGAAAGTGAATTTTGAAGAAAATATTTTTCGTCTGTATTTTGTTGGTTATAATTCCCAGCATATCCGATAACTTTCTCCTGTGGTCATTTTATTTACGTTCTGCTGATGTTGGATAGCAAATGTAACGCGCTATTGGATTGGTGCTTTCAGTCCTGACTGCAACCAATGATTACTCGTATCGCGAGGCTAACAAATTTCGACTCGATCAGCCAAGGGGTAAGATCCACATAGTGATCGTCACCTTGGCTTGCGAAGATGAACATAGGGCCAACATCCTTGTAAATATAAATAAATCGGTGAAAAAAATAGGAATCAAAAACAGGAATCAAAACGATTACATTATTTATTTAGCAGGATAGGGGTTAAAAACCAATTATTGCCTTTCAGTCAGTCACAGTTACAGTTTTATTTCTTCTTGCTTAGCCTCTGCAAGGCAGGCAGTAGCAACTCAGGCTTGTCATCCATGGCGCCCAACTTGCAATGGTTCGAACATTGGCTGCGCCACTTCCTTTTGATAATTCATGAAAGTCGATGCAACCAAGTTCATTCTGCTCTCACCACTGTACTAATAAGACTGTGAGGAAGCAGTCAGTGACTTCGGAAGATTGTTGTGTACTAGTGAGGAATTGTCAGGAATACTTTGTTAGGTGTACTGACTTTCGCATAGTACTGAAATGCTGTTGACATTTAACCCCATTAATAAATCTACTTGTATCAAGATGCTGCAGATGAAATAGAACACATTGTATTTTATCAAAACACCCACATGTAGGTAAGTATGACTTTTGGCTCCAATGTGTGAAAATACATAATATTATTATGAAAACATTTTTTTTATTATTTGAAACTTTTCTTAGCATAACAAATAAGTATATTGTGATATTTACATCAAAACTGAAAGTCTTTCCTATAATTCAACTATCTGAATACATTGATTTTTGTGTCCAAAAGAAGAAAGTGAAAGAGACTTCAGCCCTCAATTAAAACAAATCATGACAGTTTTCGATAAAGGTATACTCTTGTTAAGTAATAATGTTTCATAATACTGCTAGTATTGTGAGGTCATTCCTGGAAATATATATTCATACAGACAAACAAGTCTAGAGCAAACAAATTTAAACTACAAATTTGCAAGCCGGGTTACTGTAGGTTACAATCAATTATTTCGATCTGTAAATATTCATGCACAATCCAACAGAAGAGCGTGCAATCATGTGGGACGAACAAGCCCGCTCGAACAAGCCCAGGGACGAACAAGCCCCGGAACGAACTGGTTTTGGGACGAACAAGCCCGGAACCGGGTAGTCAGGAGACGAAGATTGTGTGTATCATTGTGCCAATAGAAGGCTATAAGCGGGTTTTCAATAAAAAAAAAAGAAGTACATGTATATCCACGATCGATGGCCTAATCCAGTTTATTTTAATACGCCAATTTCATATATGTGAGTGCTATTGAGACACTTGTCTGAGAAAAAGTGAGTTTAATTGGGTTTGCTTCCTTCGGTTTGCACAAACTACGATACATGATTTTCAAAATGCCCTATTGAACTCATAGTGGCATTGTCTTCGACAAATGCCAAACAAACGCCTATCAGTTTGCTATTACCGATTTCTTCGATTTTTTCACTTTATCTTGATGATTTTTTACCTTTTCTAAGAATTAAGGATTAAAAATTGGCTTTAAACATTTTAACCCGTAGAATACTAAACAAATGAAATGTAAAAAATTAGTTATTAGAAATCTGTAAGATTATAAAATGCCATGTTGTTTAGCCACAGTAAAGAATTAGTCGGCGTACGTAATGGAACGATATTGGATAGACCATAGATCAAACTGTATTATTCTATATAGTCCGACCTTAATCTACTATTTTCTCTCAAACAACTTCAGTTGTTCAGCGCTTGATGGGTGTACGAAAAGGTTAGCGTTAGTGCCTCAGTAACCTTTAGATTGATCCACTTGATTAGGCAGGACTTCTGTTAGTTTCTTGAACTCTTAGTTGTCTGAATGACAAATAATTGATGTGTGAGGAACCAGAGCATGGCTCATTTATTTTGAGGTTGATTATGTAATGATACATGAGTGAGTCTATTTGCTGTACATATCAGTAACTTAGGCTTTAATTACCTTAATGTAACTCATGGAGGGTTGAGCATGACTTCTGTTGTTTTTATAGACAATAAAGATCAAGAGAAAATCTACCCCTTGCAGACAGTGACAGATCCAAGATCAGACTGCACAGAAAATACTGACTGATTTTGGGTCTACACTGTCTAGTTTGTCCAGCGCCTTAAGTTAAGACTTAGCTTGGACACATCTAATGTGAGCCTTGCTCTCTGTGAAAAAAGGGGCTTAATGCACCTCCTTGATGCTTTTCACCAATCAAGTCATGACACGATTATGGATCCATAAAATCCATTTTATCTTACAACCGACTGAATTCTGAGGTAAAATGATCCTTTGACATGCAGAAAATTAACGAGTAGCAAAACGTTTCGACCTATGTCAGCCTGCGCGGACTGTGCAGGCTGACAGATTCGATACGTTTTTTTGTAGATACATTGAGCCCCCTTCTCACAGAGCATGGCTCATTTGTAAATTGCGCTTCCGTGTTTATTAACTTGACTGAAATGCCTTTACATGGCGTAGCAAAATGGTTTGTGTGTGTGTGTGTAAGGATGGTTATTCTGAGTCAAACAGCATTTTGTCCTTTTCCAACAATGTTTTCTTCCCTTTAAAAGACAACGATCATTATTATAGTCATATTTAATGTAGAACCTGCAAATGTTCTCAGTTTGGACAGAGCTAACATTTCGTTTTTGTGGTTAAGGGTTAAACAAATTGAATTCTTTATCTCCCGAAACAAACTTGCCGGTCGACGCCGGTGATACATCATTGTAAACTATGACTACATGTATTAACCCTTACCAAAGGACACATTTTAGACTAGTCCAAACTGAAAGCATTCGCAGGCGACAAATTAAATGTGACTAAAGAATTGAAACTTGTTGTGGGAAGGGTAGAAAATATTGTGGAAAAAGAAGAAAATGCTGGTTATCAGCATTTTTTTCTTTTTCCACAATGTTTTCAAATGCTCTCTCTGTCGGGGTCATTAAAAGTCGGGATTTAGTGGTAAAGGGTTATACTTAGGTTTTTAAGTTCGTGGATATGAACGTCTTGAATATTAACCTTTTACCACACAATCCGGAGTTTTAATGACACTGGGGAAGAATCCCTCGTAACCAGCATTTTCTCCTTTTCCCACATTGTATTCTGCCCTTTTGGAATCAGGTTTCATCCATTCAGCTACATTAAATTAATTTTGTGGTCTGCAACAGCTTTGAATTTCGTTTGTAAAGAGTTAAATAGTTAACTACATCTTGCACTATTGGATATGAGTGAAGACAGTGACGTGTAATTGGAAATTGTAAGTTCGTAACGATTAATTTCTCTGTGCTACGGTGTTTTCAAAAACGGTTTGTCTGATGGAGGACGTGATGGAGTGATATGATCATACAAAATGAACATTTTTAGACTAGCGAAGCTAGTCTATAGGCATCATGATTGACCCAGAGTCAAAGTAAACGAAAAACCCCACAGTTGCCAAATACTGCCTCACAGTAAAATACTTCTTTCTATTAGAAATCCTAATTCTGTTATATATGACAGTTTTGACAAAAACCACTAAAACTCTACCACTCCAATTTGAACATGTCTTCTTACAAAGTAATAGACTTAACAAGATGTCATTTATAAGGTACAAGGTCTTTGCTTATATGTAAATTAAGTGACCTATGCAAAACAGGCTATTATCAGTTATTCCTACACCACTGTAACAATATGAATGAATCTAAAAATAGATACACCTATGTAACTTGTAGCAAATCCCAGCTGCATTAACTCTCACTGGAAAATGAAGCCTTATCATTCCTTCAGTCATTCATTATTTAGATCATTGTGTACAGTTAAATTGTTATGTTAAACTGTTATTTTACGTCTTGAATATTAACCCTTTACCACACAATCCGGAGTTTTAATGACACTGAGGAAGAATCCCTGGTAACCAGCATTTTCTCCTTTTCCCACATTGTTTTCTGCCCTTTTGGAATCAGGTTTCATCCATTCAGCTACATTAAATTAATTTTGTGGTCTGCAACAGCTTTGAATTTCGTTTGTAAAGAGTTAAATAGTTCACTACATCTTGCACTATTGGATATCGACTTATTGATTGTATGGTGTTTAACGCCGTTTTCAACATTATTTCGGTGATATCATGAAGGCCAGTGCACCTATCCATGCTTTCCTGGAGTTTCTTTTACCAGCACCATCGCGACTCCGTGACCTTTTGTGGACAGTGTGTATTAAAATCAGACTGCACAGAACAGCAGTCTTTTCATGGATCTACACTGTCCAATAAGAGGATATATTTCCTCCAAAATGTAACTTCGAAATAGCAATATTCAGGTGTTTACCATTGGCTTGAAAATTTTTCTAGCAGGTTTAGCGTTAAACTTGAACTGGATGATACTCAACCAATAGCATGCATAGCCCCGGTAACTCAGTCAGTAGCATACAGGACATGTGAACAGGAGGTCGCTGGTTCAATCCCCGGCTCGGCCAATTTCTTTCTGAGGATTGATGATAGTCATTGCAACAGGATTCATTCCTCTCTCAAGTTTCGATGGTGGTTATGTGGGAAAGCGTTCAGTGACTTGGAAAGAATATTGTGCGGAGTACTGGTAAAAGATACTCCAGGAAAGCATGGATATGTGCACTGGCCGCCGCTATATAACTAAAATAATGTTGAAAATAGGGTTAAACACCATACAATCAGTCAATCAATCAAATTCGCTAGTTTGTCAGTACTTTCAGCACTTTGATTTTTCTTTGGTAAACCTTTTCTTCACTTCTCCATAGTGGTAGGACGTAGAAAGTATAGATCTAGTATAAAGTAAAGCATATTAACTTAACATCCAGTAAATATTTAATTTTTTTGAACAGCCAGTTCCTCTAATAGATTTATTCCGGGTTATGGCTCGAACGGACATGTCTTGAGTGAAAAGTGTAGCATCAGTACTTATTGCTTAAAGAGTAATAAAAACTTTTGCTGCATTTTTCTGATTAGAAAACCTGTCATTCATTTTTGTAGAACTGATCTTGTTTTTGGTCAGTATACGGGGCATTGGTGGAAAACAGCAATTGAATTGCTTGTAATTAAGTTGCTTTTTATACTGCAATATTTTCCAAAGCTGCCAGGTGCTGAGTGAGTATATTTGGTTTGTTCTTCAGCAACATTTTATTCTCTCCAATTAGAACAGATAACATTTTACTGTGTGTGGGTTGTTTTTATGTTTATCTATGAATATGGACTGTTGTGAGCTTTTGTTAATAAAGTATTACCTTCGTTCGTTCGTTCGTTCACAAAGGTTCTTTTGTTCGATAAATATCCTGTTTAACCCTTTACCACACAATTCCGACTTTTAACGACCCAGAGAAAGAAGCCTTTTGAAAACATTGTGGGAAAAGGAGAAAATGCTGGTAACCAGCATTTTCTCCTGGTAACCAGCATTTTCTCCTTTTCCCACCATGTTTTCTATCCTTCCTAAAACAACTTTCAATTTTTAAGTCACGTTTATTTTGTCGTCTGCAAATGCTTTCAATTTGGAGTAGTCTTAAATGTTGTCGTTTGGTAAAGAGTTAATTAATGCATAACATATATCACATGTTTATTCACAAGATACTTGGATTCCAGAAGGAATCTGACAGTGAAATATTCATCCCCTAGTAGATTGTCTCAAAATGAACTGGTACCCGTTTAACTCTTTACCAAACAACAAAATTTTAAACCTCTTCAAATCGAATGCGTTTACAGACGAGATATCAAATGTGGCTGAAAAATGGGGATTTATCTGTGAATGGTAGAAAATGTTGTGGGAAAAGGAGAAAATGCTGGTTACCAGCATTTTCTCCTGTTCCCTAGAATGTTTTCAAAAGCATTTTCTGTTAGGGTCGTTAAAACTCGACATTGTGTGGTGAAAGGTTAACCCGAGTTTTAACGACCCTGAAGAAGAAGGCTTTTGAAAACATTGTGGGAAAAGGAGAAAATGCTGGTAACCAGCATTTTCTCCTTTTCCCACAATGTTTTCTACCTTTCCCAAAACAAATTTCAATTTTTGACTCACATTTAATTTGTCGTCTGCAAATGCTTTCAGTTTGGACCAGTCTAAAATTTTGTCGTTTGATAAAGAGTTAAGTTGGCAGACTGTCATCGACCTTCATATCAAGTTCAATGGACCTCTGAAGAGCATGATAAAACTCTACAATAAGAAGAATGCAAATTCACATTTTTTGCCAACTTTTTGTCATGCAATTTTAAGCAATTAGTATCGAAACTAAAAAGGTAATGACAATGTGTTTGCAACGAGTGTGGCCCGTTTCAACGCCTCACCAAGCGATTCCGTGGTTTTTCCCCTAACCACGAAAGAGGAAAGCTCTTGGAAACATAAGAAATTTTGGGACGAGGAGAACAACCTGGTTTTCTACCCTCTAACTCTTTACCAAACCACAAAATTATAGACCTGTCCGAATTAAAAGCATTTGCAGACGAAAAATTTAATGTAGTGCAAGTTTTCGGTTCCAACAGGAGAAAACATGGTGGGAAAAGGAGAAAATGCTTGCCACAAGCATTTTCTCCTTTTCCCACAATGTTTTCAGAAGCCCTTTTCAGAAGGATCGTTGAAACTCGGGATTCTATGGTAAAGGGTTAAAAGGAAAACCCTCCCCCCAAAAATAAAGTTCTTGAAACATTGTGGAAAAGAGGGAACGATCTGGTTTTCTGCCCTTTGAAAAGCAAATGGAGACTTGTCTCCAAATGTTTTCACTATAGACAAATCTTTATTTTTTGTCGGCTGGTAAAATAAACGTAATGCCAAACGTCTCAATTTTAATCCTTTGTTTGAAAATCCCGTATATTTACGACACCGTGGTAGAAGGCCTTTAAAAACATTGTGGAAAATAGAAAAAAAAAATGAAAAGAAAAGAAAATGACAGCATCTATATATGGTTTTCCCGCTATGTCTCCTACCATTTTGAGGACAAATCTGTTCATTCAAGCCACATTTGCTCTCTGAAAACGCTTTCAGTGTGAACACCTTTACATTTTGTTTTTGATAAAAAGTTAAAAATAAGTTAGAACCATGCATTCTATTAGCCCTTTAGCTGAGCCCATTTGCGCAGCCGGTAGCGCCAATGACTTGAGAACAGGGGGTCGTTTGTTCGAATCCCCAGCTTGGCCAATTTCTTTATGAAGATTGAATATAGTCATTGCGACAGGATTCATTCCACAATCACCATTGATCATTGTTACGACGATGGTTATGTGAGAAAGCAGCCAGTGGCTTGAGAACATTATGAGAAAAACTGGTTAACAAAAAAAAAAAAAAAAAAAAACACTCCAGGAAAACACAGATAGGTGCACTGATCGCCGCAATATAACTGAAATAATGTTGAGAACGAAGTTAAACACCATACAATCATTCCATTAGTCCCTTACCAGACGGCAAAAGTTTTATACATTTGCAGATGACAAAATTAAATCCGATTAAATTGCTCTCAATTTACCTTTTGAAAGGTTTGTAAACATTGTGGAAAAAGGGAGAAATGCTGGTTACCAGCATTTTTTCCTTTTCCCTCGATGTTGTCAATGGCCTTCCCCTCCTAAGGATCATAAAAACAATGGCTCGTTTGATTAAAGGTTTTAAAAATTCACGTGACAATAGCTAGGCGCTGAATGACTATTCTGGTGGAAACATAATATGAATAACGCTCTGTGAAAAGGGGGCTTAATGCATCTGCGAAAAAAATCGACCCAGGTCAACCTACGCAGGCTGACCTTGGCAGATACTTTTCGCTATTGGTCAATTTTCTGCATGTCAAGGGACCAGTGTACCTCATGAATCAGTCGGTTGTTCTACAAAATAGATTTTATTGATCCATAAATATCTGATGACTCGCCTAATATCATGGATAACGGAGATGCATAAAGCCCCCTTTCCCAGAGCAGGGCTCATCTGTATATGAATGACGCTCAGTGAAAAGGGGATTTTGATGCATCTGCAAAACGTATCGACCAAGGTCAGACTACGTAGTCCGCACAGGTAGATCTGGATCGAACCTTTTTGCTACTGGTCAATTTTCTGCACGGCAATGGACCATTCTACCTCGTGATTCATTCGATCGTTAGAGCTAGAGTGACCGGTCCTGATGTAATGGTGGTTTATTTTCATCGGATAGATATCGAGACGTTTATTGTCGATTCCAGGGTGAGATGGACCGAGTTCGGAGCTGAAATTTGGTACTAGAAGAAGATTAATATCTGCTTTATTGAAGGGGGTACATTGGGAGGTCAGTGGCTTGATACTTTGAAAAAACTTTAACATAAAAGAACTAAGTGATTGAAGTTGACCTTTGACCCGAATTTATTGTTCGGAAACCGGTTTGGCAGCATACGTGAGAGGCAGTCACCTGTATCGATATAAATAGAAAACAATGGGTATCGCATTAGAACTCTGGCGTAGTAGAATAGGCTGTTTCATCCAACCTACAAAACATAGATCTCGTACAACAGAAATGAATTTAAGTTCTGCACTAACTTTCCTCTCCCTTTCTATTAGATTAGTCTTGTTTGCCTTACTGATAGCCCAGTGTGTAGAATCCAATCCAGGGCCACCAAAACAAGTAAAGGGAGACAACCGTGAAAAACCAGTACGGTCGAGGCGTACAGAAAAAGGGTCAGGTACTAAATATGGAAATGACAATAATTCTACACCAGAAACCAACATATCAACACAGCAGTCTGTAAGTGCTTCGACTTCATATAATTCCGACCAACCACGGATTAATGAATGGTTAAATCAAACACAAAGAACTGAAAACATTGACTCAGATAATGAAGATGATTTTCAGAGCACAAATGGAAACCCGGACCAGACAGTTAAAGTCAGCATGGTAGCAATGCAGATTCTTATTGACATACAACGTAACATTAAAATGTTGAATTCTAAATTTGACAAGATGGAAAAATCAATGGCTGGTCTTAAATCTGAGAATGAATCACTAAAGCTTGAGAATACTAAATTGAAAAAAAAAAAAAAAAAAAAAAAAAACAAGTTGAATCCCTAGATACAAAAGTTGAAAATTTGGAGGCACAATCAAGACGAGAAAACCTTAAATTTTATAATATACAGGAATCTGTGAAAGAGTCATGGGCTGAAAGTGAAAATAAAGTGCGTAAATACCTTAACGATATTCTCCATATTGATGAGTCAAAAATCAGTATAGAACGAGCTCACAGAATAAATAGTCAACACAAACCAAGGCCTGTTATTGTTAAATTTTCTTTTTACAAAGATAAAGACAGAGTTTTGCTGGCATACCGTGAAAAGAGAAAGATCGACAGAGTCAATGATGGGAACAGCGATGATTCTTCGAAAATTGTTGTGGGTGAAGATTTTCCTCAGCGTGTAGGTAGGACTCGTCAGTATCTCATTCCTTTTATGCAAGAGGCAATCAAGAATGGAAAAAGAGCTCATTTACAGAATGATAGACTCATTATAGACGACAAGCGTTATGTGTATGGCAGTGAAAGAAAGTGTCCTGTTGAACTTTTCAAGTAGGGAAATGGCCAAGGCCTTTTAGATATTTCAAAGGCGAATAATCGAGGAGTAAGTTTGAAGGGAGGTAATCGCCAGTAGACGTTCAACTAGCTAGCTGGAATATAGCTGGATTAAAAAAGTATGAAAATGATACTATATTTTATGATTATTGCTAGAAATTTGAATTAATAGGATTCATTGAGACATGGGGAACAGGTGATAGTGATAAAATGTTCATCTATTTTAGGTCTAAGAAACCAGGAGCCCTCCGCGGGTCCGGAGGTGTGACCGTATTTGTTCGTAAAAGTATTTTTGAATTTTTTCAGATGTCTAGAATTTATCCTCATTTTAAAGAAAGTGTTTTGTTATATTTAATTTCTCCGTTTGAAGAACAAAAGGATATTGTTATCATATATACTTATGTAGCTCCAGAACACTCAGCTATATATACTGCAGATGAATCAGATGGTATTGAGATATTGCAGGGTACAGTTGACACTGTAATATCTGAATACCCTAATGTAAATATTCTATTACTTGGGGATTTAAATGCTAGAACTTCGAATAATCTTGATTATATACCACATGATGATATTTCCTTTGTTTTTAATGATAATAATACTGATTATCCATCTGATATATTTAATTTAAATAGATGCTCGAAGGACAAAAAAATAAGTTTGGTTTATCACTCTTAGAAACGTGTTGTACACATGACATACATATTATGAATGGTAGATTATTCAATGACAAAGATGGCAATTTCACTTGTTTTTCCAATAATGGAAAGAGCGTAGTTGACTATATGATTTGTTCTACCAGTCTGTTTGAATCAGTAAAAAATTTTGGTGTGGGTGAAGAAGATTTTTCTGACCATTTTCCGTTGTACTGTACACTATCTTTGTATCATGAAACCTTATCACAGTCAGATTTGTGTATCTGGAATGAAACTAACTTACACGATTGTTTGAAAATGAGGTGGAAACCAGATCTAGAAGATCAGTTTATTAATAAATTCTCAGAACTATTTCAAAATTTTATCCAAGAACAGGATTCTGATAACTATACAAACATTGTTCAATCTTCGTCTATATTTATTATTTCAATCTGCAGGTTGCAGAATGAAAGTCAAAATAAATTCTTCTTTCTTACCGGTACAGCCAAAATGGTGGGACAAAGAGTGTTTCAATGCAAACAGGGAAAAATACATTTCATTGAGAAAATTCCGAAAAAATAATAATGAAGAATCACGGCTGAATTATATAATAAAACGAAATAGATTCAAAGCACTATGTAGGAAAAGGAAGAGATTCTATCAATTACAACAACGCTCTTCACTAGTAGCTGCAAGAAATAACCCACAAACGTTTTGGAGATTCCTACGAAATAACCATATCAAACACAATTCAGGTACACCCATAAGTAACAAGATAAACCCATCACAATGGTACGATTATTTTAGTGGTCTCTTTTCAAATAATGAATCTGAAGAAACAGAAACAACTGACATCCTCTCGTTTATTCAAAATAATTATGATAATAATGATTCAAATTTACCGATTACGGAACAAGAAATCACACAAAGTATTAAATCAATGAAAAATAATCGATCGCCCGGTGCGGATGGTATCGTTATAGAAATGTACAAACATACTTTACATCTTACATCTTACTCTGCCGTATCTGCACAGGCTTTTCAACGAAGTTTTCAATTCAGGCCATTTTCCAAGTGAATGGGCTAATAGTATAATCTACCCAGTACATAAAAAGGGCTCTGTGAATGACCCAAATAATTACAGGGCGATTTCTCTTATTGATACTATTTGTAAAATATTTGTCTCAATTTTAAATACACGATTAAGTTCTTGGTGCGATAAAAACGATATAATAGAAGAATCTCAAGCTGGATGCAGGAAAGGCTATTCTACAAGCGATAATATGTTCACTTTAATGACACTAGTCCAGAAATACCTAAGCAAAACGATCGCTTTTATTGTATATTCATTGATTACGAGAAAGCCTTCGATAAAGTAAAACACAATGAATTATGGAAAGCTCTTGAAAGAATAAATGTAAATGAAAAATTTCTAAGGATATTGAAATCTATTTATAGTAACACTACGGCGTGTGTTAAGACAAATTGTGGTCTAACAAAAGCTTTTAAAAGTACTGTTGGGATGAGACAAGGCTGTATTGAAAGTCCGAAAAATTTCAGTATCTTCATTAATGATCTTATTAAATATTTAAAATAGAAATGTGAGCGTGGGATCTTTGTCTCTGACGCTATTAGCGACCTTTCCGCACTTATGTTCGCAGACGATGTTTCTAGCTTCTCAGATACTGTAGCATGTCTCCAAAAACAAATAGATGCTATTGACACATTTTCACAAAAGATTGGAATGAAAATAAATATAGATAAAACAAAAATAGTTGATTTTCGCAGAGGAGGTATAATTAAAAGTAAAGAAAAATGTTTTTTTCGGTGGGAAATCCATAGAAGTAGTACCATTTTATAAATATTTAGGTGTATATTTCACTCAAAAAATGTCCTGGTCTTTTACAATTGATAAACTTTCTCTTCAGGCAAAAAAAAGCTTCTTCTTGTGTTTTAAGGTATAGTAAAAAATACGGCAATTTAGCATCTAATGATATGTTTAAAATTTTTTATTCAATGGTTAAACCAATTTTATGCTACACCTCGTGCATATGGGGTCATACTTATAACAAAAAGCTAGAATCAATCCACACCGACTTTTGTAAAAGGTTTTGTCTTCTAAATAGTAATTGTATGGACGCTTTTGCTTTAAGCGAATGTGGACGATTACCCCTTTGTATATCTTATGTGACAAACTGTATAAAGTATTGGGTACGTTTATTAAGATTAGAAGTCTCCAGATATCCAAAACAATGTTACAATCTATTATTTCAATTGTTTGATGTAGGCAGACAAACATGGGCAACAAAAATAAAAGACTTATTATTTAGATTTGGATTTGGTTACGTTTGGATTGTGCAAGATGTTGGGAGATGAAACCCTTTTCATAAAAACCTTTAAACAACGACTTATTGGCTGTTATTCACAAAACCTAAACAGCGACATTGTATCATCACCAAAAGCTTCCTATTATCAACATTATAAAACTCTTTTAACAGTTGAACAATATCTATCATTAGACTTAAGCTACAAGTTTCGTAAAATATTATCCAATTTCAGATGTTCAACTCATGAATTAATGATAGAAAAAGGTAGGCATAAAAATATTGACAGAGACCTAAGATACTGCACTCTATGTTTTATTGCAAATGTAAAAGTAGTCGAAGATGAAGTACACTTCTTCTTTTTGTCCTTCATATGAAAGCATTCGTAATATATATTTTTCGCCACATTGGCTACGAATTCGAACTAAAGAATCTTTTTGTCGAATCATGGCTTCACAAACTAATGATTGTATATATCGAGTTGCCTACTTCCTGTATAATGTCTTTCAGTATCGTAGAGAATTTCTGAAAGACATTACAGTCGAACCGCGTTCATCCGGGCTCCATAATTCCTGAAATCTCAGGATCCGGACAAAAACATCAGGGAACGGATATTTTCTGTACAAATTTTACTTTTTATTCCGGAAGTCCGCGTTCCGGAACCGGAATGAAAAAATCGGGAACGAAGGGTTAAAAATTAGTACAAACCTTATTCAAGAAACCGGACGTGGCCTGACTGTATCACACAATTTAAACTGGTACCCGTTGTATCTCCCGTAACCGTTCGATAAATACAAAAATCGATAACAGGCTACTAGTTTACACACAATTTAGACTTATTTTCCTCGGGACCATGGACTGGTTATCATAAATATCATAAATACAGTCTGCTTCGAGCGATTTCGGACTGGTTCGTCGTGAATAACACGGGTATCAGTCTAAATAGTGTCATTATTGCAGACGATTTTCACACGTTTTGAAAACACGCGTGTTAATTAGTACTGTTTTCGAAAACCGTTAAATGACGTTCTCGTGCCATCGACAATTGTCAATTTAACAGATTATCCATACACATGGTACTGAAGTGACAATTCCACACTTTTGTTGTTTAATTATTACTGGATCTACTTGATTACAGTAACAATCGCTAAAAAAATAACTGAAATGTCCGCAAAGATTTTGTGGGCATGTTTAAACTTACCTTTCAAAACTAAACGCAAAACTAAAATATGAACATACCGTCTGCTTGCATATTCAATAATCCTTCGTTTCAAAAACAGATATTTTCAATTTGAATGGTAAACCATAGGAAAAAAAAAAACAGTTTGATTCATGTGTTAACTCGAGGTGTTTATGTTCCCCAAAGTACACACAAAATGGCCGCCAAACACGATAAATTTCGTTAGGTTTTTCGAAAATATTTTACTCCTAACAGACTGTAAAGATGATTGAAAATATGCCTGTCTTCGATATCGAATCAATTGGCAATCAATCTCAATTAGTCTTTGCCATTTTACCACTTTGAAAGTACGACTATCAGAAGCCAACAGAATGTCTACTCCACCAGCAAAAGACGAGTTGAAGTTTCGACTTCCGTGAAAAAAGACATTTGTCAGTACAAAGAAGACCATCCAAAAAAACACTTTTGCAGGAATTTGACAACACGTCATATACATTTAAAATACTGTGCATATCGTGTTTTCCTTTTGTTTCGCCCTTTTCATGGTGTTTTCAAAGTCATAAATGTGCCGAGCTTTACAAGCGCACCTGTTTGCACAATAGGTATGCATGTGCATGTACATGTAATTAGGTACAAGTAAAAAGACATGTACAAAAACAGACAAATAACAAAAAGGCAAAATGCAAATTTATGACACCCATTATTTATAAACCTGAACAATCGTAGGAGCAATAATGACATGTATACAAGTGCTTGTGTAAAACATACGCTGTTGTAATTCTTACGATACACGGTGTCCCTTATCAACATGGAGGATATTGACCTTGCTTAACTTGGATGCCATGCCAGCAATCACAGTTCGTCGATCCGGAAATACGGCTGATCCGGAAACATTCATAGGTAACAGAAGTGGCCGGATAAACGAGGCTTGACTGTACATAGAAAGTATTGTAAAATACTGTATATAATTTTTGAAATATATTTAAATGACGGCGTCGCTACAAAACACATCGAAAAATAGATTCTGACACAGGAGAAAATTGTTCTGATAAATTTATGTTAGTATCTAAAAGTCACTCTAAATATATGATTTTTTTTTTTTTTTTTTTGGGGGGGGGGGGCGGTGGCCTTATGTATTCTGAATAAACTATTTTGTTAGTTAGTTAGTTAGTTAAAATGGATTTTTTGGATCCATGGTTATATGAATGACGTGCTTGGTATTACACATCACAAATATGCATTTAACTCCATTTTGACAGAGTTCCACTCATTTTCATCCCTGTACAACATATTCCCAACTTTAAACGACCCTGGGAAAGGACGGCTTTTGAAGATATTGTGGAAAAAAAGAGAAAATGCTGGTAACCAGTATTTTCTCCTTCTCCCGCTATTTTTTCTACCACTCCCGAGACAATTTTCAATTTTTGAGTCTCTATTATTTTGCTCGTCTGCAAATGCTTTTGATTTTGACAAGTCTAAGACTCTGTCGCTTGATAAAGAGTTCAGGTGTCTGTGACTGTATAACCTCATATTGTATACGACGCCATCATTGTATCTAGCTTCAGGACGAGGACATCACGTTTTCCAAACTCTTGGGTTTCAGATGTTCATACCCAAAAAATATGCTGATTCAGTGTGAAATTTCGAAGCATCCCAATTACCACAGCTCCCCACATCGACAAAGTCCCCAGTTTTCAAGTGCAGATAAACCGTAACAGAAGCCATGTCGTACCCTCCGTCTGTAATGGCATAATTAACGTTTTTCTTATTCAGACGAATATAACAATAAACATAGTTCGACTTGAGTGATCGAATTCCAAAGGTGAATAGGTATAACCCGTCTTTTCTGCACGTAAACTTTCCTGTGCTGACGTCATAGGCATTCCCCACGTTCACACGGACTGTACTGAAGATTGGAACACCGTCTACGAGCGTGCCAATGGCTTTTTGTACTGCGAAAACACCTGTGGAGAAAGAAAACATTCAACTGACAGGTAGCCCATAATTATAACCGACTAACAGGTCTATAGAAATAGTATTGCCTCAGCTCAGTTAATCTCCACAATTATATGCTGATGAGACTGAGAAATGCATCATTCTGCTATTGTACAATATTTTGTTGCCCGTAATTGAAACTACTGATCTACCAGGCGATACAAATTTAGTCTTGTTCATTTTGAAACCATTTGAAAATGACAAATAAAATGTTGCTTAACTGATTGGGTTTGTCTTTGGAATGGTAGAAAACGTTGTCGGAAAGAAGAAAATGCTGGTTATCAGTATTTTCTTATTTTCCCACAATGTTTCCAGATATCTTATTGCTCAGGGTCGATAAGACCTGAGACTGTTTGGAAAAGGATTAAGAAAAGCGAAAATTCATTTAGCTGCGTTTTTAGTCCGATTCTGTATCAAGTCTTGAAATTCGGTTGACTGTCCAAACACACTTCATTGTCACAACCAGTTGCTTGTCTGAACACATGATTTGGAAGCATGGTCGTTAATCGCTGCCCCTAAGGACCCATACAAGTTCCTAGTGGAGCACTGGTCAGGTCTTGGGCATTACAGCATATAATTGGTCTTAAGTCCTAACCCTTTCAGCACCTTAGGTCGCGTAAAAAATGACGTATACGAGCGGTATAAACAAGATCAGACTACATGGAAAAAGCAGTCTGACCGTGGATTTTGATCGTGTGATTGGATGATATAGCCTATATGTTGTCAAGAGGGTTATTGTTCTAAAGGCGCTCACTTGTTAAAAAAGATCTAATATTCATGAAGTTGAACAGATCCTAGTGGTTCTGCTGCAAATCACTTGCAAAATGTATTCAGGGTGCATAATGGGAATTGCGTTTTTCCTAAATATAACAATTGTGCGTGTAGCATTAACTGACACGAGTTCACCTCCAAACTTTCATGAGAATTTGACTGAAAATGTGCCTTCTACAGTGCCTCTTAGATTTGTCCCAGTGACCTACTTTTTGACCCTATGTGACCCATTTTCATACACGCCAGAGATATACCGGTATTCAAAACAAATACTGTGATGAACAACTGTTGGCATTGGTAAAAATAAAAGGCCTCTTAAGTGTGCATAATGTTTCTTTATTTAAAGATTTGTCTCAGTGACCTAATTGTGGACAAAATTTGACCCGTTTTCGATCTCCTTTTGTTGTTTTATAAGGACAAACATTCTGACCATTTTCCTGAGTATTGGACTGAAAATATGGTCTCTACAGTGCACACAAGGTTCTTAAATAATTGATTCCAGTGATCTATTTGACCCGAAATGACCAACTTTCACAGCTAAGATATTATTAATACAAATATTCTGGCAAACGTTATGAGAATCACCCAGAAAGTATGGCTTCTACAGTCTAGAGAATACACCAGGTTCTTTCCCCTTTGACCTACTTTATGACCCAGATTTAAAATCGTCTGAGATATAATCAAGACAAACATTTTGACGGACTTTCAAAAGAATTGGACTAAAAAGGAGGCCTCTGGAGTGCACATAAAAGTTCTTTTCTTTTTCCTGAGATTTGTCCCAGTGACCTACATTTTGACCAGACGTAACCCATTTTTATACTTGACTGAGATATCATTAATACCAACATTCTGACCAACTTTCATGAGAATCAGAGGAAAACATGGCCTCTAAAGTGCACACATTGTTTGTCTAAGATTTGTTCCGCTGACCTACTTTTTGAACCGACATAACCAAATTTCAAATTTGTCAAAGATATAATCAAGATAATTTTTCTGACCAACTTTCATGAGTATCGGGCTGAAATGTCGTCTCAGGAATGAACTGTTAATTTCTGTTAATTCAACCCTATGACTACTTTTTGACCAGACGTGACCCAGTTTTTAACATATTCGAGATATTATCGAAACAAACTTTCTGACTTTTGTATCTTACTGAAAATGTGATCATTTGTTTAGTATGATGTATCACGGAGATGAATTAAACCCCCTTTTGCCAGACCATGGCTTAAATCAAATAGACTTTATGAATTAGAAAAACAGCCAAAAATATACACTAATGGGTGAAACGGTTATGCACAAAAAAGCATAAATTGCCGTTATCTTCAAGAAAAGGATTTCCCCTTATTGTATCCTTTTGTTAAGGTTTGAATAAGCGCCGCGGGTGTAGATTAGCGGTAGCAACCCTCGTACGTGTATATTAGTATCATAAATATGCCCGTAAATATGGGCCGTAAAATAAACGCTCCACTTTTTTAACCAATCACAAATTAACACTTATTCATTCCAGACTAACAGGCAGAAGCAGGTCAAAAGCCAGGTAATACAGCTACGACGAATTGAAAAAATGGCCGAATGCAGTTATACGAGTCGAGTTTGGTTGGATCTATTGTAGCCTGGGTCCAGACAGTAATAATTTTTTAATTACTCCGTACTACGCTCTCCTAATCCCGATCTGCTGCTAATCTGTTTATCGCTTCCGTTATTATTACTGCCTGGGGACATTCGAGGGTCTCCCCATGGTTATCTATTGTGACGATAATCTAATTATAGACTTGTTTATCGCGTGACGTCACAATAGTGATGATGAAGGAGTCGCGCTTTTTAGACCACTTCAAGTACAACGGGGGTGATTCCAAATATCAGTGACTTTTCCGAGCCGGTCAGTGCCATCAAAAATACATCGCGACCTTTAACAAGACCTGTTACTGTAAAAATGTCCCCCAAAATCATTGTGAATAACCCGTTTGAAATTTTGTTGCCACTATTTTTAAAAATTGGGCGCAAACAGGTAGTGATCAATCCGAGTCATTTGGAATTTCGGTATCTATTTTTAGTCATCTATAGTCGAAAATGTTTGCAGCGACATCTGTTCTACCAATTGTGAGATGAGGTAAAGTAGGTGTCACTCTGATCGGTTTTCGAATATCCCCATGCCCATAGGCCGTCATTTTGACAAAGTAATGTCCAGATGATAGAGGAAGGGAAAAAATGAATGGAACCAAGACTACATGTATTGGTCAACTTGGCAGTATATGAGTATAGTTATAACATTGCAATCTGAATTTAAATCTGTCAGTAATAAAAGTTAACCCGAGCACTCTCTGAAGCGTCCTCAATCTCTTCAGCTCTTTTTCTGTAACAACAAGACTTTAAGTGAAGAAAATCTAATCTTTCAGACTTATTTATAGGCCTAAATCTCAAAATTCTTCAATATTTGATCTGATTTAAATCTGTGAAGTCTTTGACAGGACAAGATAAAAATTTGCAAAAATACAATTGAGCCATGCTCTGTGAAAAGGGAACTTAATGCATCTGCGAAAAGTATCGACCCAGGTCAGCCTGCGCAGTCCGCGCAGGCTGACCTTGGCCGAAACTTTTCGCTATTGGTCAATTTTCTGTATGTCAAAGAACTAGTCTACCCCATGGTTCAGTCAGCTGTTAGACAAAATAGGCTTTATGGATCCATGATCATGTGACGACTTGCTTGGTATTATGCATCACGGAGATGCATTGAACCCCTTTTTGCCAGAGCATGGCTCAATTTTAAGTATTAAAGTCATGTGTCGTGACCGGCTCGATAGCCTTCATCGATTCAAACAAGATGCACCAGTTTATACTCATGAGCGGTGCTCTGAAATAAGGGGATTTAATGCATTTTTGTGATGTTTTATACCGATCAAGTTATCATAATATAATAATGGAGCCATAAACTCTAGTTATTCTATCAACCGACTAAATTATGAGATAGAATGGTCCTTGGACATGCCATGCAGAAAATTTATAAATAGCATAACGTTTCGATCCATGTTAATCTACCCGGACTACGCTTGCTGACACGGGTCGATACTTTTTGCAGATACATTAAACTTTTTTTTCACAGAGCATGGCTTATAGAGATTAACTCATTACCTAACGAATATAATGTAAAAGTTGTCTAAATTGAAAGCACTTGAGACAAATAAAATATGACTCAATTGATGTGGTTTGTCTTTGAAGGGATAGGAATTATTCTGGGGAAAGGAGACAATGCTGATTGCTCGCATTTCCTCCTTTTCCAACGTCTTCAACAGCTCTCTATCCCGTGATCGCTAAAACCGGAACTGTGTGGGAAAATAAAAATTAAAGGAAATTTATCTATTTTTCTTACTTTTTTCACTGGTGGAGGATTTGCTTAAAGCCTCCGCTAGATCGTCTGATATTTTCTTTAGTCTGTTTTCGTTTTGATTAGACATTGTTTCAAGGTCATTTGCCAATGTCGAAGAGGTGTTTAACGCTTTTGTAAGATCATCTGACATCCTTTGTATTTTGCTTTCGTACTGCTGCGACATTGTTTTAAAGTCCTCGGCCAGTTTCAGGTTTTCTTGCTCTTCTTTAAACTTCAAGAAACTTTGACCCATCTTAACTTTCTCTTCTGTAATGGCAGACAGTTCAATGCTCACACGTTCTTGTAATAATTCCATCGCATGTTCCATTCTTACAAGTTTACTTAACAATTTCTCCTCAAAATCAAATCTTGATGTGCACATTGGCTCATTAAAAGCAATTAGGTCCCTAAATGTTGACACAAAAATAAAAAGGACGCTAACGCTGATAATAGCCATTTCGAAGTTATTCGTAAACGCTGTCCACAGCTCTCAATACTGATGTCATTGACGAACACAGCCTTTCGACTTCCTTTTAGTTCGAAGCAAATCACAAACTAATTTTCTCACGCTCTAAAATCATGGGTTTATCTCACACGGAATGTTTCTTTATATCTGATAAGAACACGGACTCGACGGAAGAATTTCCGTCAAGTTAACGCTGCACCAGGCGACAAAACTTCAGACTCAGTCCATATTGAAAGTATTTGCCAACGACAGATTAAGTTTGGCTCAAATGACGAGATTGTCTCTAAAAGGGTAGGAAATATTGTGAGGAAATGATAAAAATGGTGATTCTAACACGGGGTTGTTCGTTACAATGTTTAAACAGAAAAAAATTCATTTCGCTGCATGGTTATTTTTAGAATGAGACAAACGATCCGGAATTTCGTTAACGAATGCTTGATATGAACCACATGTGCTCGTTTGGGTGTTTTAAAGATGCAGTGATAAGCATTTGAGCCGTTCTTTGGCAAAAGGGGGCTTAATGCATCTCCGTGATGCATTACACCAAGCAAGTCATCACAAAGTTTTGGATCTGTGATTGCCACTTTTTTTTTAAACAATCGACTTGATTTCGAGGTAGACTGGTCCTTTGACATATAGAGAATTTACCAATAGCGAAAAGTTTCGGTCAGGTCAGCCTGCGCAGACTGCGCAGGCTGACCTGATCGATACTTTTCGCAGATGTATTAAGCCCCTTTTTCACACAGCATGACTCATTTCATTTTTTACTAGAGCTGGAACATTTCGACAACAATATTTTGAACAACCTCTACATTTTTGTAGCCTTCTATACATAAACGTCGATATTATGTCACTTTTATATACACAAAAAGTCAAAATAACAACTCAGAGCGGGTATAATAAATTTCGAAATTTTATTGTTTATGTATAGTTAGGAACGCAGTTTACATTTGAGCCTTGCTCTGGCAAAAGGAGGCTTAATGCATCTACGTAATGCATGATACCAAACAAGTCATCACAGTATTATGGATTCATAAAATCCAGTTTGTCTAAAACCCGAATGAATCATGAGGTACACTGGTCCTTTGACATGCAGAAAATTGACCAAAAGCAAACCGTGTCGGCCCAGGTCAGCTTGCACGGACTGCGCAGGCTGACCTGGGTCGATATTTTTTTGCAAATGCATTAAGCCCTCTTTCCACAGAGCACGTCTTATTAAGAAGATTCGAGTATTACTGTTTCGACGATGGTTATGTAGGAAAGCAGCCAGTGGCTTGGAAAGAATATTGTGCGAAGTACTGGTAAAAGAAACTCCCGGAAAGCATGGATAGGTGCACTTGCCGCCATGATATAACTGAAATAATGTTGAAAACGGCGTTAAACACCATACAATCAATCAATCAATCAATCGAGTATTACTTCGTATGTTCTACTTAAAACAATTTGCTTTAACTCCTTTACCCAGTGACACACTATTGCGGTTATACTGTACCACACGAAGTTTGAAGCACGTGCAGTTGCCACTTTCTGAAAACATTGTACATAATATAAACATTCTGTTACAAATGATATTCCCATTTCCTACAACGTTTTTCATGTAGTTAAAAATCCAATCATTTTTCTTCTCTTCAGTGTGTTCACTCATTGTGATTTGAACTAACCTACGTTTACATGAATGGCATTTTGAATTAGTCTGTGTTCTAATAGGTGAAATGAATTCGTCCAATTTGGATGAGTCTGCTAAGTTGAATATCCAGTGTCAGGGAGTCAGGCACAAAGTAATTAACCCTTTACAAGGCTTAAAAAAAAAAAAAAAAACATTGTGGGAAACGGAGAAAATGCTGGTAACCAGCATTTTTCTCCTTTTCTCCCAATGCTTTCTATTATTTCAAAAACCAATATTATCTTTTGAGCTTTTTTTTTATTTGTCGTTCGCAAATGCTTTGGATTTGGACAAGGCTAAACATTTGTCGTTTTGTTGAGAGTT
This sequence comes from Tridacna gigas, assembly GCA_945859785.2. Classification (NCBI taxonomy): domain Eukaryota; kingdom Metazoa; phylum Mollusca; class Bivalvia; order Cardiida; family Cardiidae; genus Tridacna; species Tridacna gigas. Next base: position 54,385,577 of record OX244034.2, read on the forward strand.
AAGGGGTAAGTAAATGCTTTAGATAAACACAAATACAAAGAAAGAAAAGTTTTACTCGCATAACTGTTATAATGATTAAACAAGTTGTCACAAATAAAAAAAAAAAATCACAAAAAAGGGACGTAAATCCTGGTTTGTTTTTTGGCAAAAAGCTGCAACATTCCAGTTGGTTTCTGTTTATTTTCATGCATAATTTCAACATCATAAAAGCTACTACCAACTTAGTTCTTTGGATAAAAGGTATAGGCTTCCAAAGTTGTGTAAGGTATAAGAAACCTTTAAGCGATAGCCTTTGAATATCAAAAGAAAAATCACTAAATAAAATTGGGAGTAAATACATACCAAGTTGCTGTTTGGCCATTCTATTGTGATTTATACAGATCAGGTGTCAACTAGAGGCATTGCAGAGCACGATAGATATTTATGTACTTGGACAAAACACCTGGCAGTTTCCATTTAACCCATTATCACATAATCTGGGCCCGTATTTTCCAACCATTCCTAAGAACGTTCTTTGTCTTATTCTCCAAGATTTTCCAGATTTAAAAGTAACACACCGTCTGATTGGCTAAACCAAATGGTTTAGCAAATCAGAACTTTTGTTACTTTCAAATTAGGAAAAATCTGAAGAATAAGACTAATAATGATCTTAAGAATGGTTGGTGAATACGAACCGTGGACTTTTAACGACAAAACATTGTGTGAAAATGAGAAAATGCTGGTAACCAGCATTTTCTCCTACTCCAACAATGATTTCTACCTATTCAAGAACGAATACCATCATTTGAAAAACGTTTGAATTGTCCCCTGTAAATTCTCTCAATATGTACAAGACTAAATTTGTTCTGTGTAGTCAAGGGTTAAGAAATCAGCCTTCAAATGTGTCGGAAACTTGTGCTTTAAGCCTTTCTCAGCAGTATATCAGTCATATCACAGTGACATAGCATTTTATCATGTATTTCCTAACAGGATGTTTGCCGTACCAGGATAGGACTCTACAGTCCATTATCCAAAGACACTTCTACTCGTACATGACAGGCGCAGCAATAGGGAAGCGAACCAAAATTTTCCGATTACAGATTCACTGCTTTAAGGACATATGATGCCACAGTTTCCTTTGCTCACAAGTGTGCGCACCTTTACTTTTTGCAACTCTATTATATTCCATCGGGTTACTATGAGGGTGAGACCGTATATTTTTATCTGTAAAATGTAGGTTGCCTATTAAATATGTGGTAATCACAGATGCAGAAGAAAAATTGGAGATTTATAAATACATGTAATCGGGATGCATTGTGTCAGTAATTCTTAAATTGCACCGTATCTCTTAAAAATGCTCTTTAGGTTTGAAATTAAAGTCTGTTTTCTGTAATTTTGACAGGAATTATCCCATTTGAAGAAATGCATCTTTGTATTTTTGCCCCGCAACTTACGATTATTATTTTTCTTTTTTTCATTTTTTTTTTTTTTTTTCCCTTTCCTCTGCATGCATTACATTATAATCCGAGCCAAAATGAAAAAGAAATCTGTTTGTGGAAAAAAAACAAAAAAACTGTGGCATATATCCTTAACTCTTTACCAAACGACAAAAAATTGAACTGGGGCAGTTGAAAGCATTTGCAGACGGCAAATTCTGTGTTGCTAAAAAGATGATTTCTATCTTTGATAGGGTAGAAAACATTAGGGGAAAAGAAAAAAAATGATGGTTACCAGCATTTTCTTCTTTTCCCACAATGTTTGTAAAAGCGTTCTCCTCTTGGGTGGTTAAAAGTTGGAATTGTGTGGTAAAGGGTTAACCAATGAGCATCGGAAGATACCGGGCTTCTAGGAAGGTGCAGTATGACACAAAGCAAATTGTCATTAAAGAGGCCTATTTTGATATTTTTGTCGTAAATCAAAATTTTCTTTACAAATCTGATAGATAATGCTAAATAAATGTTGTTTCTTTGCAAAAACTAGAAAGGTACATTCAGTTGAAAGGTGTAACGTTGGTGTATGATTAACGGAATGATGGTTTTGCAAAGGGACCTCTGTCTATTTTTATGAGACCAGGGTCCGTATTCACCAACCATTCTTAAGATCGTCCTGAGTCTTATTCTCCAGAATTTTCTAAATTTGAAAGTAACACAACTTATGATTGGCCAAACCATTTGGTTTAGCCAATCAGAAGTTGTGTTACTTTCAAATTTGGGAAATCTTGCAAAGTAAGACGCAAGACTAAGAATACTCTTAAGAATGCTTGGTGAATACGGACCCAGATGTGACGTCAGAGTACCTGTTTGAATATATCCCTTATAATCGACGCATTTAATGATCGCTTGCTATTCCCACAATGAGGTGTCTATTTAATGAAATGCCAGATGAGTTCGACGATAGACAAAACGTAATGATATTTAGGGTTGCAAAACTTTGAAGTCGTGAAATTGGTGAATTGCTTCATTTTTGCCATATACTGTCAGTATCTATTAGCAGTTTTAAAGCAGATGCCACTCACAGCTTTTTATACAATGCCCGATAAAAAAAAAAAGCATAATCTGTTGAGATTTACAAGAGTTAGGGGACCATGAAATTCTTAATTAAAATTTGGAGTTTTTGGTTTCAGTCATATAACGTCAATACTTATGAACAAGCTTAAACCAAATTGTTGATATGAACTTTTATCAATAACATACCACACGAGTTCACAAATGATTAAAGTAGATTAACCAGCGGACTTTGAAATGAGTAAGAAAAAGATTCACGAGACTTTAAAATGGGGAAGAGTGGGGAATGCCTTGCCTAGATGGCTTACAGGTTTTATTATCTACCATTGTCATTCAGGCGTACCAGAACTTTATTGTTGCTCTTTCTGCTCATGTAAAATATTCAAGGTTATAGGAGCATTGGGAAAAGTACATATGTAATTATTATTTGCATGTATAACCACAACTCTCCATTTTACACCAGTTGTTGTCATATCCTAAATAAAATCTACAAGACGGTTAGATTTTTAAGGAAAAGAAACAGCCAATTTTTTCAATGATGTTTTTTTTTTTTACGGAAAAAAGGAGCAATATCTTGAAAAAAGCAAATACTGCTTTTCCCACAATATGGTCAGAATCTGTCAACAGCTAAAGGGGAATAAAAAGAACTGTTCTTGTTTATAAGATTATGGACGATGGAAATATTTTCTGTTCTTTTCTGTTTAGTATATAACACAATTCAATTAGGTCTATCATTTTCTTTGATTCTTGAAGAAAATCTTTTCCAGGCCCATCGTTGGAAACTCGAAGAAAAGACTGGCAACAAATGCTGCAGGATACCACAGGGTTATGTGACCCAGAAATAGGTAAACCTGCAAAAAAAAACAGGATGAAGTGTTGTTCAAACAAAAGTTAATTATTTTGTTTGGACGTTGAACTCTTTGCCATAAAATACATAATTTACCTATGTTGTCTACTGTTTACTTGTCCAAATTCAAAGCATTTACTGACAATAAATTTAAGTATGGCTCTAGTAATGGGATTTGCCTTTAGAATGGTAACCAGGACTTTCTCTTTTTCCACAGTGTTTTCATAGGTTTTCTTTTCGTGGTTGTAAAAACACGGGATTTCTTGGTGAAGAAAGTAATCCATCCATCATTAAAATATGATCATGATCCTTCCGGTAGTCATTAAGATTTCAATGCAGACGCAAGCATTAAATGACCTGGATATATGCCATTGGTCATTGAATGCTTGCATCTGCACTGATATCGGAGGGAACTAGGTTTTAATTTTATGATGGCTAGATTACCTTAAAGGGAGATATTTAGATATACATGTATGTCAAAACTTTCTCTTTTATGTACCTAGTTCACATGACAAAAGGCGCAACCACAAACTTCTCTGCGCTAAATATATGAGCGATGCTCTGTGAAAAGGGGGCTTAATTCATCTGCGAAAAGTATCGATCCAGGTCAGCCTGCGCAATCCGCGCAGGCTGACCTGGACCAAAACTTTTCGCTATTGGTCAATTTTCTGTATGTCCAAGGACAGTCTACCTTGTGATTAAGTCGGTTGTTAAAGAAAGTGGCTATCGTGGATCCATCATTATGTGATGGCATGATTGGTATTATGCATCACGGAGATGCATTAAGCCCCCTTTTGCCAGAGCATGGCTCATATATACCTAAACTCGACTTCTTTCCATGGCTGAAAATACATTTCACAGAAATTCAGAAACGTTTTATCATGCAGGCCATACTAATAAACAGCTTGAACTTGTTTTTTTTTTTTGTCTTACTTACCACCTCAAAGTCTGAAAAGAACGTTGGATTCCGTCTGCTACTTATGAACAGAAATATAACCAATGGATGTACAAGGTAGGCCCCATAGGTCAGTCTACCCAGGGGAATAAATGGTCTCCAGGACAACACTTCATTTATCCAACCTGAAAATATATTGTTTTCTTAAAATAAAGTTAGAGGAAGTACCAAATGTAGGTATAGTACGAAACTGACCATTCAGAAATCTTTAAATGATTTTACTGATTAAATTGATGTTCAGGACAACTTTCTAGGCTTCACATTTTCGCAATATTAAGCAGAGAATGTCGATGTTTTTTGTTTGGTCTTTTGGTGTCCATCGGCGTTTTCAACATTACTTAAGTTTTATCGCGGCGCCCAGCGTATGTATCAATGTTTTCCTGCAATTGCTATTGCATTTCGCATTCTTAACATTTTCCAAACCAAAGTGGCTGTTTTCATTTAGATTTTATGACTGAGATCCCAAGAGTAATGACCAAGATCAGACAGTTGGTATGTACACGACTGATCTTGATCTACACTCTGCAAGATACATGATAATCGCCTGGGCAGGCTAGAGATTAACCTACCTCCGTTTCCGGTCGCGCAGATGGTATACTAGACAAGTAATGTGTGAGAATGACCGGCTACTTGCCCCTTCTAATATTAGACCTTTGTCACATACACTGACGACGGACCGCGGACACCTGACCGCGGACTTTTAGGAGGGGTTGTCTCAAAGTAGTAAAATGAAACAAAGGAAGGAAATAACGTCTGTCAAACATTATTTATTTTCATGAAACAAATTATGCATTTTCTTCCGCATTGTCTGGGCTTATTCCGAGTTCATGTAAAGTTTTTGGACCTTTCTTTTCGTGAATTGCTGGTTGGATCTGATAATGTCCGCCAGAGATCACACACTGGATATCTATATGTCGTGAGAAGAGTACCGTACATATTGTATTGAACCTCAATTTGCACGAAATTATCGGTCTTCAATCTCTTCTTTCGTTAAAGTGGAACTATATTTAAATAAACGTGCTTTTGTGATTAAATCCATTTATTTTTTAACACTGTGAGAAATGGAGAAAATACTTGTTTTCAGCAATTACTCCATTTTCTTCAAACCGCCATTTCCGTGGTCGTGTCACCCGGCACACCAACACCCTCAAACTCATAACTCCTCCTTTTTCTCCCCCCCCCCCACAACAACAAGAACTGCAGCACTGACCAAGCGGTTAGAGAACCGGCCTCGTGAGAGGAACGACGTGTGTTCGAATACTGCCTGGTCATACCGAAAACATACCTTGCACATAGAAGTAATGACTTTCCCCCTCCCCTCCCCTCCCCCCGGCCTTGGCATCAAGCACAACTAAGCATGTATGATTTTTTTCAATTACTTAATTTTTTTTATCTGCTTTCACAAGCCCTACCATATAGGCCTACTATATAAGACTTAGTGTTGACGACAGGAACAACAACGTGTAAAAGACGCATTTTCGTTGTTTTCAGAGGATCGTCGATAATTCTATTATCAAATAGGGGCGACAAATCAGACATTCATTCAGTTAATCAACATTATTGACGGTCGTGATATTCAAAACAACAGACATGCATATAAACTGTCAGTTCTTAATGTTCAGGGTTCTTTTATTTCTAGTGCGGCTGCGACAATATCTTAGCTTGTGTTTACTTTCCAGCATACTTAACGTTGGTGTTTCCTCAGTTACTCCATGTTTCAACTGTTATATTGCTTTTTTCATACGCTGGTTCTCTAGAAATCAGTGGCTAGATCTATTGGGGGAAATTACTCAAAATTCCCTCAGCACTCGAAGCCACTTGAGGAGACGTCCCAACGAATAAACATGTCTGCGATAGAACCACAGAAACAGTACTCTTCAGATCATCAGAGCTGCCATTTTATGCATTCAAAGATAGTGACAGACAGTAACGGAAATAACTGTATATTGAAAGCAGATTTCGCACAACAGCTCGCCTTCTTGGCAAAGACTGGCCCCTGGGAAGTACTTGTCTTCCCTGCTGAGTGCATTTACTTGCGGATGAAATGTAATCCTAACTGATATCCTACACTTACAGCAGCCCGACCAAAAAAAGAAGGGGGGGGGGGGAACTGCGGAAATGTCGAACATTTAATCAACACTTAAAATCATGCAATGTGACAGTCGAACAAATATTAGCTAGTCTAAGGTATACAAGGCAACTGGCGCAGTTTGGAGACACCCTAGGCAACTTCTAGACAGAATTGTCTAGATTTGTGGATGTCATGTTTGTCGATATAAAGAAATTGGGTCAAGCCATTGAAACAGCAAATTAAGCTTACTGACTTATTACTAGCTATAGTTCTCCTTTAAATTCAGCTCATTATTGCATTATTTCGTTTGAGACATCCCCATTTGAAAAGTCCGCAGTCTGCGGTCCGTAGTCCGTAGTACGCGATGGTGACAAAGGTCTATAATAGGGCGTACTTAGATTTCTACCATACATATGCTGCCAAGAGCCAAACAGAAAAAAACATCCGTGTAGGTTTAACCTTTTACCAAAAGATCCCCAGTTTTGATGACCCTATGGAAGAAGTCATTTGAAAACAATGTGAGATAAGAAGAAAATGCTGGTGAGCAGCATTTTCTCCTTTTCTCCAAGTGCTTTTTTTTTCTTTTTTTTTTTTCGTCTCTCTCTTTTTTTTTTACCATCAAAGGAAATCCTATCATTTGAGTAATATTTAATTTACCCTTTAAAATTCCTTTTAATTTGGTCGAGTCTAAAATCGAATCGTCTGGTAAAGGATCAAATTACTGTGGAAAGAGTTAGCTAACGGGAGGGGCGGAAACTTAATTCGTCATAATAAATCAATTATGACTTGTGAGACACCTTCTATCATACACATTCATTTGCCGAATCCCGACATTTTATAACAAGGCACCAGCCAAGTAGACAGTCATTTACAACTATGTGACTAGCCGGCAGACCACAAACCGACCGTATCGGAACGAGCCCTTCTTCTAACAGGACTCGAGCTTTCGATCTTCTGCTTCTCGGGTAGATGCCTTAACCTCTTGACCACAGAAATGGTGTTAGACCATTATATTTTGAAAACGTAATTGAAATACTATGTCAACAATTCTAGGCTTGTAGGACGGCGGAAGTCGTTGACACCATTTGCGAGTCTTTAACATCAGTTGCAGAGCTCCAGATAGAGGGAGTGATTTTGATTTCAAAATTGAAAATATTAGTCATTTTCCACTAAACCCTATGTTATGGGTACTCATTAGAATCGTCTCATCGAGACGATTCTAATGAGTAACCACAACATAGGGTTTGGAAGAGAAGTAATGGATTTAGAATACCATCACTCCCTCTTATCTGGAGCTCTGAGCTGGTTTGAAAAAGTATTGTTTACCTTTGAAATTTTACATTTATAGTCAAGTCGGTAGAGTATGTATCCGGTGAACAGTCCGATAATATAGGGACCCATCCTCGTGTAACATGGTATGTAAATCTTCTGAAAATAATCAGCCCTGAAAAAGAACGTACACAATTCCGTCAAATAATAATAACATCAGGGTAGGGGTGCGGGAAAATTTACATATTCCTTTAGACCTAAAAAAATCTGGACCGGAAGTAATCACATTTTGATATGGCGGACGAAAGTAACTCACCAAACTGGTAGTCTGTTATTAATCTACACGGACAGTAAACACAGAGTTTTGCTAATAGCATCCTAAAAGTCAAGGAGGAGACGTGTGCCACGTGCCTTTTCTTATACAGAAATGTTGTAGACACTTCCACAGATATAGAGAGCATTTGCCGATATGGTTTTTTCCCCTAAATTTAACTCTTTACCAAATGACAAAGTTTTAGACTCGTTCAAATCCAAAGCATTTGAAGACGACAACTTAAATGTGGGTCAGATAGTAGAAAGTGTCTTTAAAAGGCTAGAAAACATTATGGTTACCATAATCCGCGCAGGCTGACATGGGTTGAAACTTTTGCTATTGGTCAATTTTGTGCATGTCCAAGGACCATTCTACCTCAAGATTCAGCCTGTTGTCAGACAAAATAATTTTTATAGATCCATAATTAGGGTATATGTAATGACTTGCTTGGTATAATGTATCACGGAGATGCATTAAGCCCCCTTTTGCCAAAGTATAGCTCAAATGCTTTTTTTCAGTTTGGTCGAGTCGAGAATTTTGACGTCTGGTGAAGGGTTGAGGTATACTTACCCCGAGCTCACATAGACGAAGTTAGTTTGTTGGGCTGAAAACTCGTACTTGTGTGCAATCAAAGCAGTCGTGGTGATGGTGGCAGCCAGGAAAATGACACAAACAACGATACCGGCGATTACGTTACTGAAATGAAAGGTATGATATCTAAACCTAGGACCTTTAAAGCACCCATATTTAGCCAAAAGTAAATAGTGCGGGTGTTAAAATGTAGCTTGATTTAAATCATACCATTTAAAATGTAGAAATTATTGTGAAGTTGACAATCCGTTATTGCACGGGCGGTCCATGCGTTAAGAGGTGGCAGAAAAAATTATCTTAAAAGTAGGTCAAAGGCTGCCAGGGCGCTCCTATTGTTTGTTCACTGAGTTTGTACCTAGTTTTAAAATACCTTTGTCTTTCTGCCAGCTCTTCAAAGTAACGCAATTTCTGATTGGCTAAACCAAAAGGTCCAGCAAACTTCACCGGAAATTACGTTACTTTTTAAATTTAGAAGTTAGAGTTAAATTTAAAAAGACTGGTGAATGCTGGTCCTCGACTCATTGTAGGAAACATTTAATCCGGCTTGGACAGAATACCTCGACATCACTCATGATTTCAAGTACTGGGTCCGTATTCACCAATCATTCTTCAGAATGTTCTTAGACTTATTCTTCAAGATTATCCAAGTTTGAAAGTAACACAACTTCTGGTTGGCTAAACCAATCAAAAGGTGTGTTATTTTCAAATTTGGAAAATTAGGATAACAAGACCAAGAATGTTGTTAAGAATGGTTAGTGTATACGGACCATGGTGTGTGAAAGCCGAAACGTTTCACGACATAGAAACTCTGGGTGATAAAATGTCTTACATGAACGAAGAAGCATGCGGGGAACTTTTCTTGCTTCCCCCATTGGAATTATAATTATCGTAGGAATTATTGATTGTATATTTACTTAACCGCCGTTCAGGTCATATCACTGCGGTTTCCCACACCAGCACTGACACAACTTTCTTCTCAATCCACTAACTACTTTTTCCACGTGTAAGTGGGAATTATTGTATGTTCCAATGATGGATTGTCTTCTGAATGACGAAACTGTCTTCCCTACATACTGCCGGTACACATCGCAACAGCAAATAGCGAGAGAAGACTTTTGAAAGCATGTTGACACGAAATGTATTACTCAAAACGAGCAGTTTCACTGGTTTTCGCCGTCTTTTTCTTGTGAGCGTCCTTAAGCAAGACACTTAGGAGCCCAAGCCTAGTACTGGTGAATCCCTGGACATATGTGAGTAAGAAAGCCTTCGCTGTTATGTGAATGAAATGATATAAAACACCATTCAATTAATCAATTCACTGTCACTTTGTATTCTCTGCAGTTCTTATCCCATATAAAAGCCGTGTATGTTTCCTAATTTAGGCGGTATATTAAACTTGGGTCATATGATGGGATTTGCTTCTTTGAGAGAAGAAAACATTGTGGGAAGAGTAGAAAATACCGGCAATCAGCAATTCCTCTTTCTTACAGTGTTTTTTTTTTTTAATCCTTTACTACATTATCCCAAGTTGTAATGACCCTAAGCATTGAGCACATTGTGGAAAAAGGAGAAAATGCTGATAAGCAGTATTCTCTCTCTTTCCCACAATGTTTTCTCTCCTACCATAAATTATAAACTGATGTGTACTAATTTTGAATATGTCGTCCGCAGATGTTTCAGATTGGGAAGAGTCTGAAATTTTGTGAATTTGTCGTTTGGGGAAATGGTTCAAAGCCTTCTTCTTCAGGATCTTTAAAGAAATGGCTTTTCTGATAAAGCTTCAAGCAGTATGGCCCAGAAATCGAACAGGAGCTGACAGAGAAATGAAATAGTTCTTACTAGAACAAAGGGAGCAGTATGAGCGTGCTCAGGATGTAAAACTGCATGTCATTGGCTAGGTACCACGTCCACCCCATACACTGAAAAAAAACTGGCATTTTTAGACTAGCGAAGGTAGTCTATAGGCATCAAGATTTACCTAGATTCAAAGTAAACAAAAAACCCCACAGTTGCCAAATACTGCCTCACAGAAAAATACTTCTTTCTGTTATAAATCTTAATTCTGTTACATATGACAATTTTGACAAAAACCACTAAATCTCTACCACTCCAATTTGAACATGTCGTCTTACAAAGTAATAAACTGAACAAGATGTCATTTACAAGGTACAAGATCTTCGCTTATATGTAAATTAAGTGACCTATGCGAAGCAGAGAATCACTTTTTCCTACACAACTGTAACATTATGAATGCATCTATTAATATATACATTTAGGTAACTTGTAGCAAATCTCAGTTACATCAACCCTCACTGGACAGGGAACCCTTGTCATTCCTTTAGTCATTCATTATTTAGATCATTGTGTATACTTAAACTGTTATTCTAGTCTTGAATATTAACCCTTTACCAAACAATCCCAAATTTTAACGATACTGGGGGAAAATCCCTTTGAAAACATTGCAAGAAAAGGATAAAATGCTGGTAGCCATCATTTTCTCCTTTTCCCCACATTGTTTTCTACCCTTTTGGAATCAGGTTTCATCAGTTCAGCCACTTTTAATTTATGGTCTGCAACAGCTTTAAATTTGGACTGGCATAATTTTTTTCTTTTTGTAAAGAGAGTTAAATAGTTAACTACATCTTGTGCTTTTGATAACATGGTGTTTAACGCCGTTTTCAACATCATTTCAGTGATATTGCGGCGGCCAGAGCACCTATCCACCTATTCCTAGAGTTTCTTTTACCAGCAATACCGTGACTCAATGACGTTTTGCAGACAGTGTGAATTAAGATCAGACTGCACAGAGCATGCAGTCTGATCTTGGATCTACACTGTCCGATAAGAGGATATATTATTTTCTCCAAAAATGTAACTTTGAAATAGCAATATTCAGGTCTTTACCATCGGTTTGAAAGTTTCGTTTTACATTTTTAGCAGGTTAAGGGTTAAACTTAAACTGGATTACAGTTAACCAATAGCACGTATAGCCCCAGCAGCTTAGTCGGTAGTGTACAGGACTTAGAAACAGGAGGTCGCTGGTTCGATCCCCGACTCGGCAAGTTTCTTTCCGAGGATTGATAATAGTCATTGTGACAGGATTCATTTCTCTCTCACGTTTCGACGATGGTTATAATATGAATGTGGTATAGCAGCCAGTGGCTTGGAAAGAATATTGTGCGGAGTACTGGCAAAAGAAACTCCAGGAAAGCATGGATATGTGCACTGTCCACTGCTACATAACTGAAATAATGTTGAAAACAGGGTAAAACACCATACAAACAAACAATCAATCAAATTCGCTAGTCTGTCGGTACTTTGATTTAAGAGCTTGTCTGTTACAGCATTTTTCTTTTTTTTTTCAGACGTAAACCTAGTAAACTGACTAGCCATACTTTATCAAGGTGAAATCTTCTCTTTGGTAGGCAAAACGAATCAGATAAACGAAACAGACAAGAAAGTTTATGTTGGTTGTGAATTTTATTATAAATGTCTGTGTTCTTTAGCTTCTGTGTGCAAACTTGTAATCATGTACCAAAACAATCCTGCTTTACAAGCCTGAGAAAGAGGGCTTTTGAAAACATCATGGGAAAACAAGAAACCAGCATTTTCACCTTACCCACCATGTTTTCCATCCTTTCCAAGACAAATCCCATCATATGAGTCGCATCTGATTTGTTGTCTGCAAATGCTTTCAAGTTGTACAAGTATAAGATTTTGTCGTCTGGTATAAATATAGTTAAATGCTTGTCTAAATGTGCAAGTCAGGCTATGTCCCTTTGATTTGCTGACGGGCTTTGTTTCAGCCAATTGCAGGGCTCATGTCAATAAATCATACTGAGAATGGATTTGAGTCATACTCTGTGAAAAGGGGTTTAAATTTATCTGCAAAAAGTATCGACCCAGGCCAGCCTGCACAGTACGCGTCGGCTGACATGGGTCGAAACTTTCTGCTATGGCCCAATTTTCTGCATCTCCAAGGACCATTTCACCTCATGATTCTATTGGTTATGGATCCATAATTAGGTGATGACTTGCTTGGTATAATGCATCAAAGAGGTGCATTAACCCTTTACCAGACGACAAAATTTTAGCCTTATCCAAATTGAAAGCATTTGCAGACGAAAATTTCAGTGTGGGTCAAACGGTACAATTTTTCTTTGATAGATTAGAAAACATTGTGGGAAAAAGAGAAAATGCTGGTTACCAGCATTTTCTCCTTTTCCCACAATGTTTTCAAAAGGCCTCTTTCTCAGGGTCGTTAAAAGTCGGGATTGTGTGGTAAAGGGTTAAACCCCTTTTGCCAGAGAGTCGCTCATTTATAAAAGGTTTGCAGGCCTTGATCAAGAAATTTACCATATCCTGTTCTGGGTAGATATTAACGAAATTGTTGACGTAGAGCAAGTTCGTCCACCAATATTTCCGGCACCCTTCGGTTCCCGGGAAGTTTTCGCCATCTCACATTGGTCCCGTCGCGACGTAGGGTACTATCATCATTGCAATCATCATAATCAACAAATAGGGCGGAGTTAACCTAATTGTAAAGAAGAAAGATTCATGTATTAATTTCTGGTTTTAGATATCAGGTTTTGAAAAGCTTGCATATCTCTTAACACAAAAGGCAACTAAACCGGCCCCAAAGTTTCACCCTGTAAGTTTTTACGAGTTACATTTACATGTAGGAGTTCTGTGTGGCTCAGTAGTAAAGTGTAGGACTCGTGACCTGGGGGCCCTGAGTTCTAGCCTCACTGGATGCACTGGGTTTTTCGTGGGAGTGTATTTGGGCAAGACACTTCTGGCCTAGTAATGGTGAACCATAGATATGTGGATTGCCGGTAAAAACTGTTTGGGTTGATATTATTCAGAGCAAGAGAGTTCAAGTAAGTAAATAAAACATAATAAAGCGGCGCTCTGGAAAAATGGGTAAATGCATCTCCGTGGTGTTTTATACCAAGCAAGTCATCATATAATTATAGATTCGTAAAAACCATTTTGTCTGACAACTGGCTGAATCAGGCTATAAATAGATCCTTTGGCATGCAGGAAATTGACCAAAAAGCTTTTGACTCAGGTCAGTCTGTGCGAACAGGCTGACATGGGTCTATTCGTTTTGCAGATGCATTAATCCCCCTTTTCACATAGCATGGCTCATATTATTTTAGTCAGAATGTATTTCCCAAGATTATAAATTAAAGATTGGACTTTGCGTTATATCTTAATCTACTTTTCCCTCAAAATTACCTTATTTGTTTCATGCCATGAAATATGAACAAAGCAAAATGCGTAAGCTAGTCTTGCATTACAAATCAAGTTTCTTTTTCATCCCTGAAGGAAAAGGCACAAACCTCCAAAATCGATGAAAATAAAACATAAACCAGTTCAGTTGTTTTGCTCCACCCACTTTCTTTAACTGTCGTAAAGTTAAATAGGATACCAGTATTCCACGGAAAGAAGAAAAAACAAAAAGGGGAACATGGGACGGCATTCAACAGCAATTCAGAATGCCGTCGACCACCCAAAGGGTTGGGGTACAAGTAATCAACGAGCTAGATTGCTTGTCTTGGAATTTAGAATTCAAATTATTTCGAGTCGTTCGTGAAAACGGCCCCCGGTACTTCATTAAAAAAAAAAGGGTGGAACTTTTCAAAATCTCAACATGACTGCAGAAAAAAAAAGTACGGATGAAGTGAGAAAATTTGCTTTTTGACATTATTTTGAAAACATCGTGATCAATTTCTGTGCATTTGTGCAATTCAGCGTTGTAAGAAATTTCTTCTCTTGTCGCAAGGTGGTCTGCTGTACGACACAAAAAAGTTGTCTGCAAGGGAAAAGTAGCATATTCTGCCAAAATGATGATGATGATGATGATGCTTACCTGATTGTGAAAAAGGAGTCGACAGACACAGTTGCATATGTGATGGCAGGAAAGGTCCAATGACTCAATTTCTCGGTATAGTGGGTTAAAAGATTGTCTGAAACATCACAAAATCGGAAAATAGATATGAGTCAAACTCTGGCAAAAGCGGGCTAAATGCATCTCCGTGATGCATGATAGCAAGCAAGTCATCATATAAGTATGGATCCATGGAGTCCATTTTGTCTAACAACCGACTGAAACATGCGGTAAACTGGCCCTTAGACAGGCGGAAAATTGAGCAATAGCAAAAAGTTTCGGGCCAGGTCAGCCTGCGCGGATTGCGCAGGCCGACCTGTGTCGATACTTTTTGCAGATGCATTAAGGCCCTTTTTCACAGATCATAGCTCTATTATATTTTTCTTTTTAGAGTTAAAAAAAACGAGTTGGCTTTCATAAAAAGTATCGACATAAGTGCCATACCGTCATATCCAACAACAAAGTAGTATGTATGACCCAGAATCACCCAAGCCATGCTGAGGAACCGTATACCATTGATCGCGCCGAGAGACCCGCTGGCTTGTTGTGTACTCAGTATCTTAACACCATTCGTATACGCCGAGAAAGACAGCAATATCTTCTCCAGAGAGCCTGCAAAGAAACCTTATTTCTCATAATGGCATTTTTTTAATATTTCAAAGAGGTCTCTTTTCCGGATTTTACTACTATAAATCTGTATTGTTTGATGCTGTAACAAACATTCTAGAGGTTACAACCTTTGAAAAGAAGGCTTATGAAATATTGTGGGAACAGCTGAAAACGCTAGTAAATCAGCATTTTCTCCTTTTTGCACAAGGTTTTCTACGTCTAATCTCCCAAAGACAAATTTCCATTTTTGTCAAATTTATTTTGTCGTGTGCAAGTGATTTCAGTTCGGACAAATCTAAAATGTGGTCGTCTAATAAAGTGTTAACGATATTTGCCTCAACAAACACCAAGCTCAAGACATCAGTCGACGAAATACGAGAAATCAGCTTAGCCAGAGCACTGAATACAGAAAACAGATTACGGCATCCAAATTTTGGCGGGAATCGCTAACCCTCAGCTTTTATCCGTATCTCACGGCTACTCGTAATACTGTGCATCGGTTAAGCTCATTTGCATATATGAGCTTCATAAAGGGAAAAAAGTGAATGTACCGGAATAATAAACAATTATCTTTTGCAAGACCCTGCTTGATAATACATTTAATGGTTGACTGACAAAGACGATTGATTTTGAGAATTCTGAAATCAAATATTGGCCTTTGTTTTGTTTTGTTTGTTTTTAATGAAATATAAATTACTAGAAATAGACACTGACTTAACGGATTTATTGTGAAAGCAGTCCTTTTTTTTAAAGTGCATCGCATAACAGAATAACCATTGACTTCTTCTAGGCTGATTCTATAACATAATCAAACTTTGAAAAAGATCTTTTCTAACATGATTTTCACAACAAGATATTATAACATTCTTAACAATATTCTTTATTGAATTATCTTTTTTTTTTTTTTTTTTGCTAAATTTGAAAGTAATGCTAGTTCTGGTTTGCCTTAGCCAGTAAGAAATTCTTTTTGTTTTTTAAATCTAGAACAAGACTAAAATTGCAGTTTAAAATGGTTGCGTAATACCGTCCCTAAATAGATGCTTTTCCAAGAGTAAGATATGCCCCCTTAGTGTACTGCTCGTTCATGTGTAAAGATAATCCATGCTTAGCCTTACCCTTGTCAGAATCACGTGATGAAGGCACAGTAGTGTTGCCTTTGGCGTTCGGAATGGATATCATGACGTTCCCACAATGTTTTCAAAAGGCTTCTTTCCCAGGGTCGTTAAAAGGTGACATTGTGCAGTAAAGGTTAACTCCTTATCAGATGATAAGAAGTTTTAGACTTGTCCAAATTGTAAGCATTTGCAGACGACATATCAAATGTAGCTCCATCAATGGGATTTTTCTTGTGAAGGGTAGAAAAGATTTTGAAAAGGGAGAAAATGCTGATAACCATTATTTTCTTCTTTTCCTACTGTTTTCAAGAATCTCCTACCTCAGGGTCATAAAAAAAATGGGATTGTTTAGGTAAAGGATTAAATTATGAGGGAATATAGAGGAGCATAAAGCGGCAATTTCATGGACGATATTTGTGCTTTCAAATGATACAGGTTATCTTGAAAGTAAGATTTGTTTATTAGGTGTGTAATGCTGTTTTCATCATTATTTCAGTCATATCACAGACTTTAGTCCACCACTGCATGCATTTCTTGAGTTTCTACAAGTACTTTGCACATTATTATATACCTGAATTTTTTCTGGCTCAAATACATGCTTCACACGCGGGAAAAATAACACATGACAGAAAAAAAAATCTATCTATACTGTGAAATACAGTTCCAAATACATGTATGATATTGATGACGTAACTCACCCGCGGAAATCATATGTAATGATTTGTGATTTGATTGGTCAAAATTTATGCCATCACATTTATCCTCCATTCATAAAAAAGAGGTTACTAGCTACTACACCATTGTTTATTTTGTTTACCAATTAAAAAAAAAAAAGAATAAAATGTCAAGAACTGCAAAATTTTGCCGTTGAAAGTTGTCGGTATATAATAAAAGGAATATTATTCTGTAGTAACTTTCCTGATGCTTGTATCTACTTCTCGCTGCATAAGAAAATTTTGACATTTCGTTCGACCTTCGGTCTCACGCAGTATCAAATTTTCTCATGCTGCTCGGATTAAATACAAGCACCAGGAAAGTTACTACAACATAATATTCTGTATATATTCCTCCCAATATTCCGTATATTTTCCTCCAAAGCCACTCGCTGCCTTCTCTCCTAACCATTATAGAAGCAATGATCGGTGATGAGAGGAAACAAATACTGTAGCAATGACTATCATCAGTCCTCTGAAAGAAATTGGCAGACCTGGGGATTGGAACCAGCCATACCCTGATATCAAACCCTGTACATTATGGCCTGAGCTATTGGACTCTAGCCACTTTCTGCCATAAACTCTGTTGCGAAAAAAGTTTAGCTGTGAGAGAGATACATAATTGACTACTATCAATACTCCCAAAGAGTTTTACTATACCACACCATCCCAAATTTTAACAACCGTAAGGCAGAATACCTTGGAAAACATTGTGGGAAAAGAAGAAAATGCTGGTACCCAGCATTTGCTCTTTTACCCACCATATTTTCTACATTTTCAAAGACAAATCTCATCATTCCCAGCACACTTAGTCGGTCATCTGCGAATGTTTTGAATTAGGGCATGTCTAAAACTTCATCATCTGGTCAAAAGTTAACCCTTTACCACACAATCCCAAGTTTTAACGACCTTTAGGAAAAAGCCTTTTGAAAACATAATGGGAAAAGGAGGAAATGCTGGTAACCAGCATTTTTCTCCTTTTCCCACAATGTTTTCTACCCTCTCAGAGAATGAAATGAAGTCATTTTTTGTGACTTTTAATTTGTTGTCTGCAAATGCTTTCAATTTGGACAAGTCTAAAATTTTGTCGTTTGGTAAAGAGTTAACTGGGCTAGGATTCATTCACGACACATTGATTGCAAGCCCTGAAACTTACTGGCTTGATTGTTTAGCTTTGCTTGAATGCAAGGTAATCTGCCAATCTTTACTTGGACTCACAGGAACATTTTTAGACCCCTCACCTACGAAGTAGAGGGGTATATACTGGTTTCACCATATCTGTCTGTCTGTCCATCTGTCCATTGTCAGTCTGTCCATCGTTTTGTTTCCGTGCTCTAACTTAAAAGCCATTTGATCTATGACCCTGAAACTTTATACAAGTGTTGCTCATGACCCAAGGAGGTGCCCTATTGTTTTTGGGTCAAAGGTCAAGGTCGGGTTAATTTTGTTTGAAAATCGATTTCATGCACTAACTCAAAAGCCGTTTAATCTAGGACCTTGAAACTTAATACAAGTGTTGCTCATGACATCTGGGTCCTTATTCACCAACCATTCTGAAGAATATTCTAGGTCTTCAAGATTTTCTAAATTTGGTAGTAACACAACTTCTGATTGGCTAAACCAAATGGGTTAGCCAGTCAATAGTTGTGTTACTTTAGGATTTAGACAATTCTGGAGAATAAGGCTAGGTGTATTCTTAAGAATGGTTTGTTAATAAGTACCCTGGTCAACTCTGTAACTTGTTAACCTAGTTTATTTTGTACCTAATGACAAAAGTTTAGACCTGCCCATAGGGAAAGAACTTGCAGACAACAAGCTGGACTTTGCTCAATGATAGGGCATCTCTTTGTTAGGTAGAAAACCTTGTGAGAAAAGAAGAAAATGCTGGTTACCAGCAATTACTCCTTTTCGCACAGTATTTCCAAATACTGTCTTCCTCAGGTCATTAAAACTTAACACTGTTTGGTAAAGAATTAAGGACATGCAAAGTGATGAAATTTCATCGAAATCAGATAAACTTAAACCGAGATAAAATCTCTTAAATCTTTTAACAAAATACAAAATCTTACAGTCCTCCAAATTGAAAGCACTTTCAGACAAGAGATAAATTCTTGATGCAAACAAAAGCATTTTTCTTTTAAAGGATTGAAACATGGATCAAAAAGAGAAGATAAAGTCTTTTCCAAAAGACAAAATTTTATACTTGTCTAAATCCAAAGCACTTGCAGAAGACAATTTAACCCTTACGCTGCTAAGCACCACTCAATGACTTTGCGGACAGTGTAGATCAAGATCAAGATCAGACTGCAGAGAACATGTCTCCGATCAGGAGACATCTTTCAACAAAAAATACCTTTGAAATAGCAAAGTGTGTGTTTTTACTCTCGGCTTGAAAGTTTCATTTCACTTACTTAGCAGGATAATGGTTAATGTGGTTCAAAAAGAATAAAATATCTTTGAAAGGGTGGAAAACATTGTGGGAAGAGGAGAAACTGCAAGTTACCAAACACTATCAATCAAGTTGAATAAACATTAACCCGTAAGCTGCCAAGCACAACTCGGGGCGCTTTTGTGGACAGTGTAGATCAAGATCAGACTGCACAAAACATGCAGTCTGGTTGTTGATCTACTCATCCGATATGATATTTTCTTTCCGGTGAAATCAACTTTGAAACAGCAAGATTTGGGTTTGTATTATTGAAAACATTGGCAGACAACAAAATAACATGTGCCATGACTCAAAATTTGAAATTTCTGTTTGGTAGGGTACAAAACATCGTGGAAAAAGGAGAAAACTCTGATACCTGCAAAGATTCAACGGCTTTCCTCTAGCAATGGGACTAAATGATGTGATTTGCCTTTCAATTGTTTAGCATGGGGCACAAACTAAGAGCACTAAGAACATTTGATGATGCCTTTGGACAATAGTATAGACAAAGTTCAGGCTGGTCAGAACTTTCAGTACATGCCTGAACCCTTTTAACAAACAACACAATTTTAGAATTGTCAAAATTGAAAGCTTTTGCAGGCGACAAATCATCTGTCGCTGAGACTGTGGCATTTGTCTTTGAAAGGCTAGAAAACATTGTGGGCTATGGAGAAAATGCTGGTTACCAATCTTTATCCTCTTGTTGACACGCGACATTGCTGATGAGGCATGGCCGTAAAAGTTGGCTATGATGATTCTACACGCGTTTCTTCTAATACTGAACCTCAGGGCTAGCCATATGATAGGCTGAGATATTTGTCACAGCTAATCATGTTACTAGCTTTGAAATTCAGAATTTCCTAGAACAGAATTAGCCTAGTCCTAATACCAGATATTTATCAATTGTAATGCTAGGTTGTTTAACCCCTATGCTGCTACGGGCAACTCAATGACCTTTTGCGGACAGTGTAGATTAAGATCAAACTGCAGTCTGATCTTGGGTCTACACTGTTTGATAGGGAGATATCTTTTTTCCAGAAATAGGACAATTTGGTGTTTTACTGTTGGCTTGAAAGTTTCATTTCTTTTATGTAGCAGGATAAGGGTTAAATAACACAACCGCTTAAAACTGACTTCTAAATTATAATTCATGCAGCAGCCAACTTTTAAAGTCTCCGGTAAATGCTAGGTTATTTAAATAACTCACCTCTTTAACCCGTTACCAGACGACAAAATTTTAGCCTTGTCCAAATTGAACGCATTTGCAGACAACAATTTCAGTGTGGCTCAAACGGTGCAATTTTCCTCGCATAGGGCAGAACACATCGTGGGAAAAGGAGAAAATGCTGGATACCAGCATTTTCTCCTTTTCCCACAATTATTTCAAAAGGCTTCTTCCTCTGGGTTGTTCAGTTTGTAAACTATAATTCATGCAGCACCTAACTTCTTCAGTCTCCACTAAAGGAACCAAAGGACTGATAGTCCTGAGAGTTGCCTGGAGGGTAATGGGTCAGAAGTTTTCACCCTTTCTTGTTCAAATCTGTTAAAAGCATTCAAGATACAAAATAACTTAACCATAAGACACTATTATATGCAAGCATATTTCTAAGTTGTCATCCTGAAATTACAAACATCAATATTAAAATTTACATGAAAAAAATATGTGGTAATTTACGCACCAGAAAGAGGTTTAAAAAGTTCAAAGTCTCTTACCCCGGTTGACTTCATTTAAAAAATGGTTTTCAAAAGGTACAATCAATATAAAAACAAGGCATTTCATTGAAATAATATCCACCACCGAAAAAAAAAAAGAACTTTTTTTTTTTTGAAGAAACATAATTATGAGAGGTATTGTGTTTTGCATGTAAACGTGGCCTTTTTTGTAATTGGTAAAAATATACATTTGTCCAGTAGTTAAAGAGATATTGGTCCAGAATGGAAATATACATCAAACCCCCTCTTTCCATAACACAGCATTAAAACAAACAAACAAACAAACAAACAAAAACAAAACAAACAAAAAAAAAAAAAAAATGAAAAGCAGACCGGAAGACACCAAGCCTCCCTTTTCCATGACAATGCATTACATTTAAAAAAATTATATTGGAGGTACACATGTATAAAGTTTCATTAACTTTCGTTAACGATTTTAGAATATATCTGTCTGGATGGACGGAAGATCGGACGGACGAACGGACTGCCGGACAGACAACATGAAAACTATATCCCCCACCACCCGAAATTCGGCGGGGCATAATATCTGTCTAAGTTCCATCAATATTTACAGTTCCTCCCTAGCTTAATAATGCCTGTAAAGAATGTGTACAAAAATTAGGCTTCTAGGTTGATAAATATGTTTTTCTAGCGCAGAATCTGGGCGACTTAACTTACATGTATATCTTAATTCTTGCACATATTGCTGAAACAAACATTCTAAATAATTTCAGTAGGATAGGATATACATTTTCTCTCCAGATTTAGAACAAGTTGTTTTTGCATGACACAAAGTGTCTAGAATTGGACCATGTGGTTATACATATATCGGTTAATTTGAATAATTGTCCTTTCCAAATACAGGATGCTAGATATGAAATTTGGGTATAATTGCTTATACAGTTTCAGAGGCGGTAATTTTGAAATGTTACTAGTCAGTTCTGAAGCTTCTGTGAAGTTTACGAAAACAGTGCAGAACCACTTGAACAATTTTACAAGAGGACCATTTAGACAACATTAGTATGGAACTTAATTGAACTTTGTCTTCTGGTATATGATCTACTGACATACTTTTAAACCAAAAATGCCCTTTTGCAACTCACCCATATCTAATCTAAGCAGTCTGACAAAGTTCCGTGAGTATCGGACTGAACATAAATGGATTCTAAAGCACTAGATCTATTACGGTTTCGTCTGATTTGACCTAGTGACAACCTTTTTCTTTTAACCCCCGGTGACCTACATTCAGTTTTGTCAAAAATATTATTGAGACAAACAGCCGGGCAATTTTATGATCATCGGACTGAAATGTAGCCTCTGGATCACACACAAATATTTGACTCAGTAATCTACATGTACCTGTCCCTTGGAAATATTTTGTTGTTGTTGTTGTTGTTGTCCGGGTTCAAGTTTTCTCCACAGTAGACTGTAAGAATGTGGCTCCTACAGCTCAAGAAAAACAATATAACCCAATAGCATGATCATCAGCCTTTTAACTTTGTCTGCATTTTATAACGTCCCAGGAACTAGTACTGCTTCCATACCAATTGCAAATTGTAGAGATCTACATATATATTGCTTTGGTGTAAACTAAATGTTTGCGATTCGCTCTATTACCCTTTACAACAACCCTTTACAAGATTACAAACACTCCAATAAAGAACTTGTTGTTCGAGTGGGTTAACATTGATCTGTTCTATTATATCTGAAATATAGTGGAGTAAAAAGTCAAGTTCTCAGATTGCTGGTTGTTAGGACCGCGTCGTTTCAAGTCGAATTCCTGTGTGAATTAAGATTTTGGCAGTTACGAAAGCACCTTGCGTTCTGACACCCGCACTAATAAATCGTTGTTTCATATATACCAGACCTAGGTTAATCGCACATTAAGAAAAAAACAACAGCAGACTTTGACAAATTCGCCTCTTTTTAAAAAAAAAACGAAAAACAATTAATCAAACACAGTGTAATTTAAAACACTCTCTTTGCATGGATCGGTGAAGCGCTAGGTCGGTGTACGCTGAAAATAAAGGCACGTCCAGTGACTGATTCATAAATTTATAGAGAATTCCGTGGTGCAAAGGACGTTATACGTCACGTGATTATAAGATCTATATTTGTCGCACAGCTACATTCCAGAAAGCACCTGTTAAGCGATGACTTGGTACAGCCTAGATTCGTGCGCACTGCATACTGCATGTACGATCTCTGCTTGTGCACCTAGAATACGGGTGTGCAAAGTATTTAAAGTATAGAATAAAAAGCTCTGAAGAAGCAACATGTAAGAATGTCTAAGAAGGCAACGCAACCGTTCCAAGCCGTAATAAATTTGTCAAAAAAAAAACCCTACTGTTGAGAAAAATCTCCATTGAAAGCTTCCATGTTAACTCGGTATCGCCTTTCTCTTTCCTATCATAGGTTGAGTGTTGAATTGAAATAAGACTTACAATTAGGGACAGATTTTAAGATTAAGACTGTACTTCAAATGGGTAATTATCATTTTCACTGAGAATTGGCAACAAATAGAAGCGTGCCGTTGTAAAGACGCTGTCGTCGAAGAGTATGTTTCAGCGTGTTCCTGAACTTGTTTAGTTCACGACAGCTATTTTTAGATACATACATAATGCGCTATTTTTAGAGATGATATCTGTGTAACCGATAGGCTATGGCCTACCCTTGTGGACGAAATGGTTATTTCAAAGGTTTGAACAGTTAAATAGCTCAGTCTTTATAGACATATTCATTATCACAAAGGCACAGCTGCAAGTTATTTACAACAGAAACTGGGTTGTTTACCGAATAATTAGAAAACTATGTTTTATCTCGTAAACCGGAACTTCATTCGGTATTCCTCGGGTGATCCGGTGATCAAATCCCTCGGCTGTATCACGTAGCTTGATATGCACCTACACGGTACATTTCGCACATCTCCGGAAGCATACCGCTTTACCGTTATTGAAATTGTAAGGCTCCTCTTTAGAAAGAGCGCATGAGTAAATTTTCTATTGTTATCTTTCTAAGAGTATTTCAGTCGGCAAACAGTTTGTACATTCAAATTTTAGCGTGGTTTATCAATTCCGTTAGGAGCTTTCAACGACAGATCGATAGAAGTGAATAACTTAACAGTGGTTGTTCATGTCGTTGCTAAGCGATCTACAGGGGCGCCGCCATGTTTAAGATCATGTGATTGGTAGTTCAAAATGGAAGCCTCCCTTATACAGAGGAGGTTAGATGTAGGTACGGAATCGGCCGAGTTGTGACGAGTGCCGGAACTTGGGACAGGAAGCAGTACAAGGCCGGAGGTATGCTTACGTCACCCCATAGATCAGGATGATAACAATGAGAGCCTGGTTGCTACGCAACCAGGCGACTCAAAAATGGAACCTTTATAATTTCTTTGATTCACTAGTTTCACGGACATACCCTATTTTATTTCTGTTTGACAATGGTCATAAGGATAATATGGTGGTATGTGATCAATTTTATCTAATATTAATACGGTTTTAACTCTTGGAATTATAAATGAATGATTTATTCACTAGATGTGAGAGGTTGATTGCCTTAGAAAGTTTTTGGCTATTGACAGTTTACTGTGCATAGTCAATTCTACGTTTCTGGCTATTTTAAGTTAACTCGTTACAACACGACAAAAGTTTAGGCTGGTCCAAATTGAAAGCATTTTCAGACGACTTAATAAATGTTACCGAAACAGTGAAGTTTGTTTTGGGAAGGGCAGAAATCATTGTAGGAAAAGGAGAAAATGCTGGTTATCAGCATTTTCTCCTTTTCCCACAATGTTTTTAGAGGGCTTTTTTCTCAAGGTCGTTTAAAGTCGGGATTGTGCTGTAAAGGGTTAACTGTTAATTGCCAAAAATCGTTGAAATATATGGTCATTTACAGTTCAATATATAAATAGCCAACAACGTAGAATTAGCTATATACAGTATAAACTGTCATTAAAAAACGTATTAAAATGACAATTTCCAATAAAATACAATAAAATACATTTCTTTAATGCCTCCTTATCAGAAGATGTTGGATGGTGTATCCAGCATAAACATATATTCATGAGAATAGTGCAATTGAACAGTAATAGTGTGCAATTCAAGAGGATTTATCTGTTAAATACATGATATATTTGGTTGTAAAATTTCCTTTGTAATGCAGGTCTAAGGTAGACATGATAGTTTAAACAGAAACGTAAGCTTTTCTTTTAAAAATCAATTTTACCACCTACTCGGAAAATTCTCATCATCGACTCGACCATGGAGGACAGTGTCTGGGTCCGAAGTCCCTGGACCTTTTTTGCAAAATAGTGTAGAAAAATAGCGAGGTTCTGCTCGTCTTTTACTGACATTTTATTCTATAGTTCTGCCCCGTATAAAAGTATCGGACGCTCTATTTAATAATAGGAAAACTTGAAAATATCTTTGATAAAAAGTATGTATACAATAGAAACACAATCACGTGTATCTAAATGTAGCTTTTTTTTTTTTTATTAAAGATATATTCAAATTTTCCAATTTCTTGCTGAAACAAGGGGATTCACGCCTTCGGGATGAAGACCCCGACTCGCCATAGCAAACAATGCATTACGAGCTTTCTGTATACGATTATCTATACGACGGCTTAATTTAAGTGATGAGTCATGGATAATACCACGATTTGACATGTTTTTTACTTGTGGTAAGAAATGATTTCCCAACATATTTCCTGTCCTTGGTACATCGTGCTGAAAACAATGGCATTTGAGTTGGAAATGCTACTGTCGATTACCCATGTTCACCGCGTTATCATCGACACAAAAGGTAGTCATGGCACGTAGTCAGTCGTTTTTTAATGGTTTTTGATGAGTGTCTTCCTACCAAACGATAAGCATCGGTGTTTAGAGATACTCAACTGTTGTCCATGATTGTTAGTCAAAAATAATATTCCTGCATGCAGCAAAAAACAGCGAAATCCTACTAATTGTACTGTTCAAACCACCATATCCCATTGAAAATCGTTCGTTTTGCGTTGTTACAAAGCTTGTTACCCTTGGTTTTTGATATCAAAATATTCCGGACATTTGAAATTGACATCGGTATAAGTTTCATATGCAACAGTCAAGATTTGACTGAATTATTCTCAAAAACAAGAATCCTTGGGAGTACGGCGATTTGAAAAGTTATTGTACGGCATGAAAACTTTACTAAATTAACTGTACGGAAACTAGCATCGGTATAATACAGCAAAAGTGGCCATTTTGACGCGTTCTTTTACCCATTTGCAGGTTCTAATGCCCTTCGCTTGCGGATATTGCTCCAAGAGGCGTCTAGATCAGACGAATAACATATTTAGCGTTTTGACGTCACAGAAAGGCAAAAATAGTCGTGTTACATTGTTTAGAAAGGGACCACCATGAACTGTGGCAGTAAGGGATTTAGAAAAGTAAAAAGAAATATCTTTTAAAAAAGATAGATGGCATAAAAGATACTGGAATATGAATATTGAAACTCTTTTGTGGCTCAATATGAAGTAAAATAATGAAAAGTAACCTCGAGCAATTTGCCTCCTTTTCCTTAGTGATTTTAATTTAGTTGAAAAGTAGTATCGGGCTATTGTGTAACGCTCATGAAAATATTTAATTTCCAAATAGCGCAAGAAAAGAATTATTATCTACTACATTACTTTGCTACGGTATGATTCAAGGCCCGGGGTATCGATTGGCAGTAGCAAAACTTGTTGACTGTGGTTTCATAAAGTGCGAACAAATATGCCAACAAGGTCCAGCCGAACATGTGCACATTTTTTATCAATCGCAAATTACCATCTATTCATTCCTTATCAGTACCATGAAGTAGGTCAAAAGCCAGCGCATTCAGCTATGCCGAAAAAAGAGGTTGCATTCTCGTGGTACTTTAAACAGTTTTCCGCGATTCATGGTGGACCAAGAGTTTAGGTGGTTGGACGCTAATAAATGAGCCGGAGCACAACAAATCCTACAGTTTACATGTGCATTATGCTAAGATCAGCCTGTTCATCTAGATCAGTGTTCATCAAAGACAACTCTATTGATAGCTAAGGACCCAACCCTACTTCAGGCGACCAGCGAAGACTCCGACCAGACTCTGACTATGGGCTGAGCTAATTTATTTGCTGGGCGTGCAAATTGGTTGTACGAGTTGCTGCGGCCCGGTACGATGGCCGTTCAAAAAGTTCATCTGCGGCGATTGCCCATGTAGGAAACCATTCATATTTGGTATCACTGTAAAGATCAACAACTACACTTTAATTTAATACCCAATTCATATGCATGCACCTGCTACAAAATACAGTCACAAGAACATATTTACTGTTTTATGCTGGAAACTGGCATTGTCAGTTCCCACACCCACCCTGCTCAGAAAAATGGGGGTTGTTGGGTTTGAAATAATGTCTCTGCGAGAAAATGCCAGAAACTGAAAATTTAAGAACGCAGAATGAGTCGCAGGTCGTCACAGGGTTCTGCATTAAGAAATATTTGCTTTCCATTAGTTTTTTGGTCGTGGTAGGGTCAACAATAGAGATTTTATGGAATTATACACATACCCGGAAACAGAACTTCATGCATGGAAACAGGCCGCGTGAGTCGTGTAGTAATGCCGTACTTAGTAGGACATTCTCTTTTAAGAAATCTGATTAAAATAACATTTAACATACAATTTCATTATTGAAATAGCTCACTTTTCTACAACATGTACTCGTGATCATCAGATATATGGTATGGCTGTACCAGCGTCTCGAAAGTCTCGAATAATACACCATCGATATTGTTACAGCTTGAGACATGTTTTATTGCACTAAATTCATACAAGTGTATATGATACTACTGCGTTTTTCCCTATTTTTTAAGGAAGTTTCAAACTTTCCTTTATACGAGTTCACCATTTAAAACCATGTATCTACTGTAATACAATATACCCTACAAAATAAATGGCCCTCGTATAAATGAATCCATCTTTAGCTCAAGATACTGGAAATAATTCTCTCGGGTAATATTTCCCGAATTATAAACTTATTGTCACAGGCCGATACACGACTCGGTAGTTTTGTGGCTAGACTACTCGCGCGGCCTGCGAGAGGAATTGTCATCTAGTCGAGCTGTGTGCTTTTTTCTTTACATATTACTATACTCTTATTTTCCCTATTTATTAATGACATTGAACTATTTTTACTACATAATACTACTGAAAGTTTTACAATTGGCCAATTATCGATTTATTTATTGCTGTTTGCAGATGACTCAGTTTTAATCTCCGATACTTCTACAGGACTACAAAGTTTGTTGTCTGCTTTTGAAAAGTATTGCGATAAATGGAAATTAAGAGTTAACGTTAAAAAAACTAAGATAGTCAATTTTAGTCGAGGTAGACATGTAGATGAAAATATAGATTTTACATATTCAGGAAATATTATTGAAATTGTTTCTAACTTTAACTATTTAGGTCTAATCTTTAGTAGCAACGGAAATTTCCATGATGCCATTAAAACATTAACAGGAAAGGCAACTCGGTCAATGAGTGAATTATTTTATATTACTAAAAATAAAGATATCCCTATAAAAATCATGCTTGATTTATTCGACTCTTTTGTGGCGTCAATCTTATACTATTCTTGTGAGGTCTGGGGTTTTATAACGAGTGAACTCGTTGAGAGAATACATAAAAAATTCCTAAAGAAAATATTAAATGTTAAGTCATCAACCAGTAATTCGGCAATTTATGGAGAATTGGGACGATTCCCTCTACATATAAATATAAAAGTTAAAATAATCAAATACTTTGTCAAACTCTTTTCAGAAAAAAATTCGAATTGTATACTACAAACTGTATTGGCAGAAATGAATTATCTTACCAACCCTAATTTTTGGACCTTTAAAGTGAAGGATTTATTACAGAGAACTGGTTTTCATGATGTTTAGTTATTTCCTGCCTCTGTCAATACAAAAGCTTTTTTACCAATATTCCGTAATCGATTAAGGGATATTTATATAAATGAATGGTTTCTAGATATTGGTAATCGCTCCTCCTTATTAATTTTTAGAAATTTAAAGGATACTTTTACTTATTCAATATACTTAAATAAAATGAAAATTAGTAAGTATAGAAACGCTGTTATAAAATTAAGAATATCTGCTCACCAATTATTGATTGAAACTGGACGCCATAGAAATATCGCCAGAAATGAAAGAATCTGTGAACTTTGTGACAAAAACGAATTAGAAGACGAATTTCATTTTTTGCTAGTTTGCCCCGCCTACAAGGAATTAAGACAAAACTATTTAAAAAAGTATTATTACAACAAGCCCAATATGATTAAATTAATAGAACTGTTGAACTCGGAAAATGTTAAAACTCTAAATGCTATTGGCATATTTTATACTAAGGCAATAGATAAAAGAAAACATGAATTAAACAATATCAATAATTATTTTTTCAATTTTTCATTCTAAATGTAATATCATTCTCTACTCTTATTAATGTTTTTGTAAGATCCTTCATTGTACATTATTTCCGCATTAATGAAATGTATTCACATGTATTGAGTTTATGTCCATACTGACGTATGTAATATTATGTATGTATGTCGACGATGAACCTTATGTGTTCAAGTCGTTTTTCTGAATAAAATCTGTTCTGTTCTGTTTTGTGGCTAGACTACTCGCGCGGTCTGCGAGAGGAATTGTCATCTAGTCGAGCTGTGTGCTTTTTTCTTTCCATATTACCATACTCAACAAATAAATTCTCTTGTAACTAATGTTGGCAACTGTGAAAATAGTACTAATTAGGAAATAATACCCTTTCGCGCGCTACATTGCATTAAATTCTATTATTTTCACAATAAATTGCCGTACAGTTAGCTAGCAAGACGCCATCCAGTATTTCTATGCAGTTACACAAGTTGCCGTACTCAAGCCTTCCGAGTTTTATGATGTTTTTATCGATTTCCATTATTGTTTTGAGAAAACTATCGATTATATATAAGCAGCGGTGATGGGAATGCATATGTATAATAATAGACTGAAATTTGTCACAACCGTTTGTATGATAAACATGTGGGTTTTGACGAAGACACATAATTTCTGCAGTACCAGGCAGCTTGTTTTACAATAAAAAGTGAACTTAAAATCATTTTCATATCATTTCTAGATGTGAATTTCAAACAAAAATATGTTCCGTGAAAAAATTCCTAAATTCTCGTTGACGCATAATATCGCGACATAACATCAAAATAAAGAATTTTGTTAACCTGGACATGACCAGTTTTTGTTT
Organism: Tridacna gigas; assembly: GCA_945859785.2. Taxonomy (NCBI): domain Eukaryota; kingdom Metazoa; phylum Mollusca; class Bivalvia; order Cardiida; family Cardiidae; genus Tridacna; species Tridacna gigas. Next base: position 54,415,867 of record OX244034.2, read on the forward strand.
ATCAATGCTTCAGCTGGTACCAAGTTCCGGAGTCGATGGTACACAGTGATGTTTGGCAGTAGTGAAAGACAATATCAACCACTTTCAGTAAATTCAAAGGTGATATATTGCTAGCATCGAAATAGCTTTAGTAAAAGTAGGATTATTCATAGAAATGGACACCATTTCAAATCCGAGATCGCTATCCAGTAACAATGAAACAAGCTTGTATATATAGACGAGATATAAAAACGTAGACAAGATACCACCCTGACGGACGCCGCAGACAACGTTGAACGTCAGTGATGTCATGCTGGATTAACGTAAAGCTCACTATAAGCCAGTATATACAGCTTTTATGATTCGAAGGAAGTTTCCCAAAACATCCAAGCTTTCTGATGTAACAAAGTATGCCTGACAGAACTAAATACCACCTTTTGATCCATACTGGCGACGTTTATAAACGTGGCTGGGGCGTTCGCCTTTATAATAAACGACCTCTTTAGGTTAAATGATGTCGTGATGCAGCTCAATTGTTTTTGGAATCCTTGATGTTGTCGACAAGGAAATGCTATTTCAGTGACTGATATTTGTTTGTTAGATTAAGTAATAGCTTTTCAATACAGTGAGCTATGTCTGTGAAAAAGGGGCTCAATGCATCTGCGAAAGGTGTCGACCCTGGTCAGCCTGCGCAATCCGCACAGGATGGCCTGGGCCGATACTTTTCGCTATTGGTTAATTTTCTGCATGTCCAAGGAGCAGTCTACCTCATGATTCAGCAGGTTGTGAAAAAAATTGGCTATCATATAATTACTTGACTTCATTGGTATAATGCATCGTGGAGATGCATTAAGCATGGCTCAGTAGTTTGCTAAAACAGAGCATGAGAGACACTTTTAGATAGCTTTATTTATCAGACCTACTTTTGCACTTTCCTTTGTAGATCGGGAATAAAATACTGGTTTGCGATTGTGTAGGTACTTTTTCGTACTTAAGAACATGACTGGATAATGTGTGCAACATTTTGATCCTAATCATCGTTGACAGCCGCGCGTGATACCGTATCGATATGACAATTATTTATACATTAATTCGTTCAATTGAATTATCGTTTACTAGTAGTTGTCGTCGCCACCCGTTACCCATATGGGCGCCGCCCCCAGACAGCTGTTAGTTATGGTACGTGGGATAGTGCAAGATACAGGAAGAAAACCATCCTAAGTTACGCCTGGTTCTTTAACGTGCACGGTGTATAGCACCGTCACAAAGGACCGCAGTTTAACGTCTTGTCCGAAAGACTTTTAGTAGTTTTAGAAGTCCAACCCTGGGGCTCGAACCAACACCCTCAAGTTGCCCGAGATTTGACGTTTACAAGTACTACGCTGTATTGATAAGTGCAACCAACAAAAAAACCCGTCAATATAAATGGGAGGCGCACATCGCTTCACTCTGAAGGTTGGATCTGATTTGTTGCGCATAACTACGGCGTTTGTCTATTGCAATATCATCTCCATCCACAGATCCTCGGTGCAGCTGAAACGCAAGTGCTCTTGAGTATGTACGTTTAGTTAAATATCTCGTGAAATGAAGGTACATGTATATGTCTCCATTGAAATCATTTTTAAGTTTGCACAATGTTTTTCAATGCTCGATGTGCAGTTTTCGACGTCAAAGTCAGCATTTGTGTCGCCATTTGCACGTGCTTCTTTCTTTGTGAATTTGTGTAGCCATTCTTTGACATCAATGTTTTAACTCCTAAGGAACAGCTGGCACCATTTATGGTTTTTACAGGTTTCCAGAAAATCAAGTTATATTTTAGAAAATGTCACATTTTTCAAATTGCTTCGCGAGATGCGTATCGTGATAATGTAAATCTGACAAAACATATCATTTGCACAAAAATTCGGAAGGCATGCTACTTCTAGTTGGCATGATTATCATAACCACGTGACTTTAATTCAGATGTTTTAAAAACAATCTCAAAACTTTAAGAACAACCCTCGTATATACGGCGTAGAAATCCAAATACTTATGAGAGATATCGGACTCTGGTGAAAAAAGGTTCTTGTACATTCACTGCATAATAGACATTGGTATGTGCCAATGGCTGTGTAGCAGTTTTGGCAGACTTTCCATGCATTTTTTCTGCGTTCTCATTGCATTTTTAAGAAATCCATGAAATCCCGGTCAAATTCTACAAGGTTTGAGAAATAACTTATTTGTTATTTCAATGAACCGAAACATTATCGAACGTTGTATTTTAAAGTCTGTTCGATTCATTGACTCTGTGAAGTACAACTGTAACCATAGCTATCACCTGTTAACGCGTCCTATTTATTTTTGTACACATATGTAGGAGCTTGGTTGTTTTAAATGAGATCTTGTGTACATAAAATTTTGACTTTGAGGAGAAAATATCAAGTAGACTCGAAATAATGGAACATACTGAGGAATTACTACGAAAACGTCTAAGCAACGGACCGTCTACTATCAAAGAAGAGAAACTAGAGATGGACAAAAATATTTGGGCCCAAAGAAGCGTTTACAACGAAGTACTTGGTAACTAGAAACCTGTAAGATAATGCAATGTAATTGCTGTTTATCCGAAATAAATAACATAATGACAAACGTGGTGAAACAAGATGGATCTAAACTCAGACTGCATATTCTGTGTTGTCCAGTCTTTATCTACGCTTTCTCCAAAATAACCAGAGGCTTTCAGTGTTTGAAGGGTTAACGGTAACGTCTCAGTAACCTAAGCTTAAAGGACAATCTTATTTCAACGGACAATAAAAATCGGTGACTGAAATGCCCAAGATATACATGTATATACGTAGAATCAAAAATAAGGAAACCCTTGTATTTCAGCTTGAAGATATTCTTTATTTTACATAAAGCATATAACAGATATGGAATCCAGGTCAATATCGGGTGTGACCTCCATGTGCAGCAACAACTGCACGACACCCGACTCGCCTACTGGAGCTGGTACGTCGTATCGTTGTTCTTGTTGAGCAGTAAAGTCACCTTGTCATATCATGTAAGAAGAAAACAAGTATATATATGTTAAATTTGTTTGTAGAGAATTTTTTAAGGTTTGAAAGATATATGTCATTCATAGATTCTAAATGTATGTAAAAACATAATTATTCATCCATACTGAAACTTTTTCGTTCTTATTTTGAAAAACAACAACATCACCAACAGAAAATCCCACCTTATGGTCCTTAATTACTTAAATATTGATCCTATAACTATTTGTGCAGTCCACTGTTATGACTCCTTCAAAAGTGAAAACAAACACCAAGCCCACCCCCTCCAAGTTTTGCAAAAATACTTAAGTAACTTAATTTGTTTAAAGTCGATGACAGACTCATTTTCTGACTTTTAAGTTGACTTCGTTATTTGAGACGTCTTTCACTAACATTAACACTAACGTTCTCCAATCCCGAGTTGAAACAAAATTTTAGACTCGGCTTAGCAAAATAAACGGACTCATTTAATAGACTTACGAACACTATTTTGCTGAGTCTGAATGATCGTGTCAACCACAGTTTTAGAATGAAACTGAAGTTTGTTTATGTTAGTAAAATGTGTCTCAAACAAACAAACCCAAACATAAGTCGGAAAATGAGTCCCTTAGCGATTGAGCAAAATAAGAGACTTAAGGTTTTTTTCGTGAAGCCGGGCCCTTATCTACTATTGTACAGGCTGATTTAACTGTTTACAATACAGTCCAATGTTTTAACGACTCGTAGAAAGAAAGCTGTTAAAAACGTTGTGGAAATGGAGAAAATGCTGGTAACTAGCATTTTCTCTTTCCCGCAATGATGTCTACCCTTCCAAGGACAAAGCTTTTTCTCCTTTTCCACAATGATGTCCACCTTTCCAAGGACAAATTTTGTTATTTAAGCCACAGTTGATTTGCCATCTGCAAGTTCTTGCAATGTGGGTGGAGTCCAAAATGTTGTAGTCTTGTAAAGAGTTGAAGTCAACCAATATTAGCTCAAGTGATTACATGGAGCCTCATCCGGACATACACACTACTGTGTCTACATTGAAAAGAAGATTTTGAAGAAAAAGATGAAAATGCCTGTCACAACTAGTTGAGCGCTGCTCTGGGAAAAGGGAGTTTAATGCATCTCCGTGATCCATTATACCAAGCAAGTCATCACATAATTATGGATTCATAAAGTCGATTTTGTCTTTCAACCAACTGAATCATCAGCTAAACTGGTCCTTTGACATGCACAAAATTGACCAATAGCAAAAGGTGTTGACCAAGATCAGCCTGCGAGCGAGGTTTGCACAGGCTGATGTTTTGCAGATGCCTTAAACCCTCTTTTCACAGAGCTTGGCTCCATTATTTCTCTTACTGTAATGTTTTCAAAAATGCTGTACATTTTTCATGGTTGCTTGACCATGGGTCGAAAAGAAAAGGTTTTTAAGCAAAAACAATTTTTGCTTCAGAAAATAATTCGATGTAAGGAGAAAACAGAATATCAGTCAGTAGCTTTTTTTTCTTGTTTGAATAACACGAATCCCAGTTATCTGGATAAGCTTTCGTAAACAACATTCCTGTCCACCCATCTCGCAAAAAATAATAGTTTGCAGCATTGGCGGTCGTTTTGGCAGCCTTCATCCGTTCCTGCGTTCTTATTCTATTTCTGAGAAAGCTACCCCAACCTTAAATAAAGATGCCAAAATATGTAACAATAGATCAATTTTGTGTTTTCTCTGAACAGAAACAAGCTCGAAAGTTATTCATACTGTGAAGTGTGGGGAGGCGCGTTCATCTTAAACATGTTTCTCTTCAGTTATTCGGTCCTGTTTATGTTTTTATCAACATTCAGGGGCTTGACTGCTATTGATGAGCCCGTGTGCACATCAAGATTTGATTTTGAGGAGAAATTATTGAGTAAACTTGTAAGAATGGAACATGCAATGGAGTTATTACAAGAACGTGTGAGCAATGAACTATCAGCCATTAAAGAGGAGAAAGCGCAGATGGATCAATATTTCTTGAAGTTTAAAGAAGCGTTTAAAAATGAGTGCCTTGAAAAGATGAGCGTATACGAAAGCAAAATACAGAGAATATCTGCAGATCTCGGAGAAGCCTTAAACAAATCTTTGAAAAATGAAAAAAGTAAGTACAATTATCGTTCAATTATTCTAAATAACTAAAAAATATCGGTTGATTCGGAATAGGTAGCTGGAACTCAAACTGAAAAGAGTGTAACGACAGTTCTGATTGCTCAGCTAAGCAATCCGCTTAAGTTTGTCAAAGGAGGTGGAAGCAGCCATATTTATAAGCAGATATTTGACCGAGTCGATCTGTACGTTTATTCCTATATGTAAAATTTTTGGGACTTTGAGGATTTTTTATATTTTTAGAAATACATCGGCTTCCTTGCATTTCTATACATTACAAGTCAAGACATTTGCTCGTATTGTATGCATTAAGGAGAGTCGTTGACATAAGAGCGCCATCTAACTGCTAATTGAATTCTTTAATTACAAAGGACTATGTAAATTGTTGTGGTAAATTGGTTAATGTAATGTTTTGTAATGTTTTAAGTGAGGTAAAATAACGTATAAGCGATCAATCGATTCCATTTCAACTGACCGTACAAATCTCTGTATAAAATTTTTTGGCCTTTGAAAGGCTTCGATATCTTGCCTTAATCCTTATATTTTCTATCCTCGAAACCTTGCATCGGCAAAAAAGAAAGGAAGTATTATATGTGAAAAAAGGGCTTCAATACTGCAGACTGACATGGTTCGAAACTGTTTACTACTGTTTAATATTTTGCATGTCCAAGAACCACTTTTACTCATGACTCAGTCAGTTGGTAGACAAAAAGGATTTTATGGATCCATAATTATGTGATAACTTGTTTTGTATAATGCGTCATGTAGATGCACTAAGCCCCTTTTCATAGAGCCCGCGCTCAAAGGTTTAGTGTAGTATTTAAGCAATTGAACTAGAATTAAACATGCCAGTCTTTATATATCTGGTATTTTGATCGACGATCTCGTACTTGTAAAATACCTATTGTTTGTTTTTTATACAGTCGCCTTCGCAGCACATACAGCCACCGGCGAACTGATGAATGGTGTTCCAACATTTGTAAATACCCATGTAAACATTGGAAATGCCTATGACATCAGCACGGGAAAATTCACCTGTAACAAAGATGGATTGTATTCATTTACCTTTGTTCTTCGATCAAAAACGTCCGGTTTTGTTTTTTGTTATATTCGTCTAAATGAGGTGAGGTTAAATTATGCCATAACGGAAGGGAAGAACAATATGTCTTCAGTTACAGTTTATCTTTCTTTGACAACCGGAGATGTTGTCGATATAGGGGGGTGCGCTAACTGGGATAATAACAGTGTCAACATTTATGGAACCTTGTTTCTCGGAATGGAAATCAACTGAAACCAATCAGTCTTGACAACCTGGCTTTCCTTCTGAAATCAAACTAAAAACATTGCATTATTTGAATTTCTTTAATTCAAAAGTTTACGGACGTGTAAAGTTTATGTATGTTGGACGATCATGGATAGTATATGAGCCATGCTCTGTGAAAAGGGGGCTTAATGTATCTGCAAAAAAATATCGGCCAATGTCAGCCTGCGCAGTCCGCACAGGCTGACCTGTGCCGAAACTTTTCGCCATCGGTAAATTTTCTGTATGTCATAGGGCCTGTCTACCTCATGATTAAGTCAGTTGTTAAAAAATGTGGCTATTATGGATCCATAATATGATGACTTGCTTGATATCATGGAGCATGGAGATGCGTTAAGCCCCTTTTGCCAGAGAATAGCTCATTAATATCCTCACACATCAATTGTTCGGTTGCATGCTGCTTGTCAACATCGTCTTTGGTACTTTGTTTACTTCTACTATGCACGCACATCTCTCCGCCTCCTCTTCATTTGGATGGTAGGCTATTTCTTACGACGTAATCTCCCTTAAAAAATCAAATCGTTGGAAGCACTCGCGTGGCATTTGTCAAGGGGGGGGGGGGGGTGGGCATTGTGTGGAAAGTACAATCTGAAAAAAAAAAAAAGAAATAGCATCCAAATATTCGCTGAAAAGTCAAACTCCTATTCAAAGTAATACTTTTGTCAGAAAGCAGTCGTAAATAATATTAACTCTTATCCTGCGTATCATAACCTAGGATGTCCTTTGCGACAAGTGAAGACTTAAATATTACTGTACGTCCGTAGAGTCTTATCTTTATCTGCACTGTTCGCTTATATTTTATAACATAGGGCATCTTCGCAAGCCAAGGTGACGATCACTACGTGGGTCTTACCCCTTGGCTGATCGTGTCTAAATTTGTTGGCACGGAGACGCGCCACCTACTGGATTTTGATTGTTATCACCCCAAGATTTACGTCATCGAAAACCAATCAAACGTCGCGCAACATAAGTCTTGTGGCCAAAGACTTGTTTACCTTCTTAGGTGTTCGGCTTTGATCTGTTAAGTGCTTCGGTGTTGTTGTTTTAACGGGGGTCCTTGGTCACTAAGGTTTGGTTCAGTTATAATTTGTTCAGCATGCTTTCTCCGCAATTCGCCAACAACTGACTGCTTTTCAGATCGCAAACTTGACAGACGATTTATCAAGTCAAAATCTATTTCCGAAATCTTAAGTTTCACGAAGCAAAAGCCACACACTTACTTTGACGGTCCATTATCTGGTGTTGGGATATATCCTAAAACTTCATTTAATTGATTTGTGAAAGTGAATTTTGAAGAAAATATTTTTCGTCTGTATTTTGTTGGTTATAATTCCCAGCATATCCGATAACTTTCTCCTGTGGTCATTTTATTTACGTTCTGCTGATGCTGGATAGCAAATGTAACGCGCTGTTGGATTGGTGCTTTCAGTCCTGACTGCAACCAATGATTTACTCGTATCGCGAGGCTAACAAATTTCGACTCGATCAGCCAAGGGGTAAGATCCACATACTGATCGTCACCTTGGCTTGCGAAGATGAACATAGGGCCAACATCCTTGTAAATATAAATAAACCGGTGAAGAAATAGGAATCAAAACGATTACATAATTTATTTAGCAGGATTGGGGTTAAAAACCAATTATTGCCTTTCAGTCAGTCACAGTTACAGTTTTATTTCTTCTTGCTTAGCCTCTGCAAGGCAGTCAGTAGCAATTCAGGCTTGTTATCCATGGCGCCCAATTTGCAATGGTTCGAACATTGGCTGCGCCACTTCCTTTTGATAATTAATGAAAGTCGATGCAACCAAGTTCAATCTGCTCTCACCACTGTACTAATAAGACTGTGAGGAAGCAGTCAGTGACTTCGGAAGATTGTTGTGTACTAGTGAGGAATTGTCAGGAATACTTTGTTAGGTGTACTGACTTTCGCATAATACTGAAATGCTGTTGACATTTAACCCCTATTAATAAATCTACTTGTATCAAGATGCTGCAGATGAAATAGAACATACTGTATTTTATCAAAACACCCACATGTAGGTAAGTATGACTTTTGGCTCCAATATGTGAAAAGACATAATATTATTATGAAAACATTTTTTTATTATTTGAAACTTTTCTTAGCATAACAGATAAGTATACATGTATTGTGATATTTACACCAAAACTAAAAGTCTTTCCTATAATTTAACTGTCTGAATACATCGATTTTTGTGTCCAAAAGAAGAAAGTGAAAGAGACTTCAGCCCTCAATTAAAACAAATCATGACAACTTCGGCAGTTTTCGATAAAGGTATACTCTATTTAAGTAATAATGTTTCATAATACCGCTAGTATTGTGAGGTCATTCCTGTGTAGACTGCTTCAGGAAATATATATTCATACAGACAAACAAGTCTAGAGCAAACAAATTTAAACTACAAATTTGCAAGTCGGGTTACAGTAGGTTACAATCAATTATTTCGATCTGTAAATATTCATGCACAATCCAGCAGAAGAACGTGCAATCATGTGGGACGAACAAGCCCGCTCGAACAAGCCCAGGGACGAACAAGCCCCGGAACGAACTGGTTTTGGGACGAACAAGCCCGGAATCGGGTAGTCAGGAGACGAAGACATTCGGCATACCTCAGGTGATCCGGTGATCAAATCCCTCGGCTGTATCACGTAGCTTGATATTCACCTACACGGTACATTTCGCACATCTCCAGAAGCACACCGCTTTACCGTTATTGAAATTGTCAGGCGCTTCTTTAGAAAGAACACATGAGTAAATTTTCTATCGTTATCTTTCTAAGAGTATTTCAGTCGGCAAACAGTTTGTACATTCAATTTTTAGCGTGGTTTATCAATTCCGTTAGGAGCTTTCATCGACAGATCGATAGAAGTGAATAACTTCACAATGGTTGTTCATGTCGCTGCTAAGCGATCTACAGGGGTGCCGCCATGTTTAAGATCATGTAATTGGTAGGTCAACATGGAAGTCTCCTTTATACAGACGAGGTTAGATGTAGGTACGGAATCGGCCGAGTTGTGACGAGTGGAGACGAAGATTGTGCGTATCATTGCGCCAATAGAAGGCTATAAGCGGGTTTTCAATAAAAAAAAAAGAAGTATATATATCATATCCACGATCGATGGCCTAATCCAGTTTATTTTATAACGCCAATTTCATATATCTGAGTGCTATTGAGACACTTGTCTGAGAAAAATTGAGTTTAATTGGGTTTGCTTCCTTCGGTTTGCACAAACTACGATACATGATTTTCAAAATGCCCTATTGAACTCATAGTGGCATTTTCTTCGACAAATGCCAAACAAACGCCTATCAGTTTGCTATTACCGATTTCTTCGATTTTTTTAACTTTATCTTGATAATTTTTTACCTTTTCTAAGAATTAAGGATTTAAAATTGGCTTTAAACATTTTAACCCGTAGAATACGAAACAAATGAAATGTAAAAATTTAGTTATTAGAAATCTGTAAGATTTTCAGTGCTTGATGGGTATACGAAATCGTTAACGTTAGTGCCTCAGTAACCTTGAGACGGATCCACTTGATTAGGCAGGACTTCTGTTACTCTCTTGAACTCTTAGTTGTCTGAATGACAAGACAAATAATTGATGTGTGAGGAACCAGAGCATGGCTTATTTATTTTGAGGTTGATTATGTAATGATACATGAGTGAGTCTATTTGCTGTACATATCAGTAACTTAGGCTTTAATTACCTTAATGTAACTCATGGAGGATTGAGCATGAGTTCTTTTGTTTTTATAGACAATAAAGATCAAGAGAAGATATACCCCTTGCAGACAGTGACAGATTCAAGATTATACTGCACAGAAAATACTGACTGATTTTGGGTCTACACTGTCTAGTTTGTCCAGCGCCTTAAGTTAAGACTTAGCTTGGACACATCTAATGTGAGCCTTGCTCTCTGTGAAAAAGGGGCATAATGCACCTCCTTGATGCTTTTCACCAGTCAAGTCATGACACGATTATAGATCCATAAAATCCATTTTATCTTACAACTGACTGAATTCTGAGGTAAAATGATCCTTTGACATGCAGAAAATTAACGAGTAGCAAAACGTTTCGACCTATGTCAGCCTTCGCGGACTGCGCAGGCTGACAGAGTGGATACGTCTTTTGTAGATGCATTAAGCCCCCTTCTCACAGAGCATGGCTCATTTGTAAATTGCGCTTCCGTGTTTATTAACTTGACTGAAATGCCGTTACATGGCGTAGCAAAATGGTTGTGTGTGTGTGTGTGTGTGTGTGTGTGTGTGTGTTTGTGTGTGTGTGTAAGGATGGTTATTCTGGGTCAAACAGCATTTTGTCCTTTTCCAACAATGTTTTCTTCCCTTTAAAAGACAACGATCATTATTATAGTCATATTAAATGTAGAACCTGCAAATGTTCCCAGTTTGGACAGAGCTAATATTTCGTTTTTTGTGGTTAAGGGTTCAACGAATTGAATTCTTTATCTCCCGTAACAAACTTGCAGTCGACGCCGATGATACATCATTGTAAACTATGACTACATGTATTAACCCTTACCAAAGGACAAATTTTAGACTAGTCCAAATTGAAAGCATTCGCAGGCGACAAATTAAATGTGACTAAAGAATTGAAACTTGTTGTGGGAAGGGTAGAAAATATTGTGGAAAAAGAAGAAAACGCTGGTTATCAGCATTTTCTTTTTTTCCCGCAATGTTTTCAAATGCCCTCTCTGTCGGGGTCGTTAAAAGTCGGGATTTAGTGGTAAAGGGTTATACTTAGGTTTTTAAGTTCGTGGATATGAGTGAAGACAGTGACGCATAATTGGAAATTGTAAGTTCGTAACGATTAATTTCTCTGTGCTACGGTGTTTTCAAAAACGGTTTGTCTGATGGAGGACGTGATGGAGTGATATGTTCACACAAAATGAACGTTTTTTTTCTTTGGTAAACCTTTTCTTCACTTCTCCATAGTGGTAGGACGTAGAAAGTATAGATCTAGTATAAAGTAAAGCATATTAACTTAACATCCAGTAAATATTTGATTTTTAGACTAGCGAAGCTAGTCTATAGGCATCATAATTGACCTAGAGTCAAAGTAAACAAAAAACCCCACAGTTGCCAAATACTGCCTCACAGAAAAATACTTCTTTCTGTTATAAATCTTAATTCTGTTATATATGACAATTTTGACAAAAACCACTAAATCTCTACCACTCCAATTTGAACATGTCGTCTTACAAAGTAATTAACTGAACAAGATGTCATTTACAAGGTACAAGATCTTTGCTTATATGTAAATTAAGTGACCTATGCTGAGCAGAGAATCACTTATTCCTACACAGCTGTAACATCATGAATGAATCTATTAATAGATACACCTAGGTAACTTGTAGGAAATCCCAGTTACATTAACCCTCACTGGACAGGGAACCCTTGTCATTCCTTCAGTTAGTCATTATTTAGATCATTGTGTACAGTTAAACTGTTATGTTAAACTGTTATTCTAGTCTTGAATATTAACCCTTTACCAGACAATTCCAAGTTTTAACGATACTTGGGAACGATCCTTTTGAAAACATTGCGGGAAAAGGAGAAACTGCTCGTAACCATCATTTTCTCCTTTTCCCTCATTGTTTTCTACCCTTTTGGAATCAGGTTTCATCAGTTCAGCCACTTTTAATTTATGGTCTGCAACAGCTTTGAATTTGGACTGGCGTAAAATTTTTCGTTTTGTAAAGAGAGTTAAATAGTTAACTTCTTGTGCTATTGGATATTGACTAATTGATTGCAAAGTGTTTAACGCCGTTTTCAACATTATTTCAGTGATATTGCGGCGGCCAGATCACCTATGCATGCTTTCCTCGAGTTTCTTTTACCAGCACTACCGCGACTCAATGACGTTTTGCGGACAGTGTGGATTAAGATCAGACTGCGCAGAGCATGCAGTCTGATCTTGGATCTACACTGTCCTATAAGAGGATATATTATTTTCTCCAAAATGTAAGTTTGAAATAGCAATATTCAGGTGTTTACCATCGGCTTGAAAGTTTTGTTTAACATTTTTAGCAGGTTAAGGGTTAAACTTAAACTGGATTACAGTAAACCAATAGTACGCATAACCTCAGCAGCTCAGTCGGTAGTGTACAGGACTTAGGAACAGGAGGTCGCTGGTTCGATCCCTGATGTGGCAAATTTCTTTCCGAGGATTGATAATAGTCATTGTGACAGGATTCATTTCTCTCTCACGTTTCGATGATGGTTATAATATAAATGTGGGAAAGCAGCCAGAGGCTTGAAAAGAATATTGTGCGGAGTACTGGTAAAAGAAACTCCAGGAAAGCATGGATATGTGCACTGTCCACTGCTACATAACTGAAATGATGTTGAAAACAGGGTTAAACACCATACAAGCAATCAGTAAATCAAATTCGCTAGTCTGTCAGGACTTTCAGTACTTTGATTTTGAACAGCCAGCCCCTCTAATAGATATATTCCGGGTTATGGCTCGAACGGACATGTCTTGAGTGAAAAGTGTAGCATCAGTACTTATTGCTTAAATAGTAATAAAAACTTTTGCTGCATTGTTTCCGATTAGAAAACCTGTCATTCATTTTTGTAGAACTGATCAATCGTTTTTGGTCAGTATACGGGGCATTGGTGGAAAACAGCAATTGAATTGCTTATAATTAAATTGTTTTTTATACTGCAATATTTTCCAAAGCTGCCAGGTGCTGAGTGAGTATCTTTGGTTTGTTCTTCAGCAACATTTTATTCTTTCCAATTAGAACAGATAACATTTTACTGTGTGTGGGTTGTTTTTATGTTTATCTATGAATATGGACTGTTATGAGCTTTTGTTAATAAAGTATCGTTCGTTCGTTCGTTCGTTCACAAAGGTTCTTTCGTTCGATAAATATCCTGTTTAACCCTTTACCACACAATTTCGACTTTTAACAACCCTGAGAAAGAAGCCTTTTGAAAACATTGTAGGAAAAGGAGAAAATGCTGGTAACCAGCATTTTCTCCTTTTCCCAACATGTTTTCTATCCTTCCTGAAACAAATTTCAATTCTTAAGTCACGTTTATTTTGTCGTCTGCAAATGCTTTCAATTTGGAATAGTCTTAAATGTTGTCGTTTGGTGAAGAGTTAATTAATGCATAACATATATCACATGTTTATTCACAAGATACTTGGATTCCAGAAGGAATCTGACAGTGAAATATTCATCCTCTAGTAGATTGTCTCAAAATGAACTGGTACCCGTTTAACTCTACCAAACAACAAAATTTTAAACCTCTTCAAATCGAATACATTTACAGATGAGATATCAAATGTGGCTGAAAAATGGGGATTTATCTGTGAATGGTAGAAAATGTTGTGGGAAAAGGAGAAAATGCTGGTTACCAGCATTTTCTCCTGTTCCCTAGAATGCTTTCAAAAGCATTTTCTGTTAGGGTCGTTAAAACTCGACATTGTGTGGTGAAAGGTTAACCCGAGTTTTAACGACCCTGAAGAAGGCTTTTGAAAACATTGTTGGAAAAGGAGAAAATGCTGGTAACCAGCATTTTCTCCTTTTCCCACAATGTTTTCTACCTTTCCCAAAACAAATTTCAATTTTTGAGTCACATTTAATTTGTCGTCTGCAAATGCTTTCAGTTTGGACCAGTCTAAAATTTTGTAGTTTGGTAAAGAGTTAAGTTGGCAGACTGTCATCGACCTTCATATCAACTTCAATAGACCTCTGAAGAGCATTGATAAAACTCTACAATAAGAAGAATGCAAATTCACATTTTTTGCCAACTTTTTGTCATGCAATTTTAAGCAATTAGTATCGAAACTAAAAAGGTAATGACAATGTGTTTGCAACGAGTGTGGCCCGTTTCAACGCCTCACCAAGCGATTCCGTGGTTTTTCCCCTAACCACGAAAGAGGAAAGCTCTTGGAAACATAAGAAATTTTGGGACTAGGAGAACAACCTGGTTTTCTACCCTCTAACTCTTTACCAAACCACAAAATTATAGACCTGTCCAAATTAAAAGCATTTGCAGACGAAAAATTTAATGTGGTGCAAGTTTTCGGTTCCAACAGGAGAAAACATGGTGGGAAAAGGAGAAAATGCTTGCCACAAGCATTTTCTCCTTTTCCCACAATGTTTTCAGAAGCCCTTTTCAGAAGGATCGTTAAAACTCGGGATTCTATGGTAAAGGGTTAAAAGGAAAACCCTCCCCCCAAAAATAAAGTTCTTGAAACATTGTGGAAAAGAGGGAACGATCTGGTTTTTTGCCCTTTGAAAAGCAAATGGAGACTTGTCTCCAAATGTTTTCACTATAGACAAATCTTTATTTTTTGTCGGCTGGTAAAATAAACGTAATGCCAAACATCTCAACTTTAATCCTTTATTTGAAAATCCCGTATATTTACGACACCGTGGTAGAAGGCTTTTAAAAACATTGTGGAAAATAGAAAAAAAAATGAAAAGAAAAAAAAATGACAGCATCTTTATTTGGTTTTCCCACTATGTCTCCTACCATTTTGTGGACAAATCTGTTCATTCAAGCCACATTTGCTCTCTGAAAACGCTTTCAGTGTGAACACCTTTACAATTTTGTTTCTGATAAAAAGTTAAAAATAAGTTAGAACCATGCATTCTATTAGCCCTTTAGCTGAGCCCGTTTGCGCAGCCGGTAGCGCCAATGACTTGAGAACAGGGGGTCGCTTGTTCGAATCCCCAGCTCGACCAATTTCTTTATGAAGGTTGAAGATAGTCATTGCGACAGGATTCATTCCACAATCACCGTTGATCATTGTTACGACGATGGTTATGTGAGAAAGCAGCCAGTGGCTTGAGAACATTATGCGAAAAACTGGTTAACAAAAAAAAAAAAAAAAAAAGAAAAACACTCCAGGAAAACACAGATAGGTGCACTAGTCGCAGCACTATAACTGAAATAATGTTGAAAACGGAGTTAAACACCATACAATCAATTCATTAGTCCCTTACCAGACGGCAAAAGTTTTATAGATTTGCAGATGACAAAATTAAATCCGATTAAATTGATCTCAATTTACCTTTTGAAGGGTTCGTAAACATTGTGGAAAAAGGGAAAAATGCTGGTTACCAGCACTTTTTCCTTTTCCCTCGATGTTGTCAATAGCTTTCCCCTCCTCAGGATTATAAAACAAGAGGGCCATGATGGCCCTGGATCGCTCACCTGAGTCAATAGGCGAAATTCTACTCTAGGATCATAATGACCCAATTTAAAACTCATCTGAGATATTATTAAGACAAACATTCTGACAAATTGTCAGGTCAACTGAGCAGAAAATATGGCCTCCTGAGTGTCCAAAATGTATTTCTTCAATTTGACCTAGTGACCTAGTCTATGACCCTATGTGACCATATTTCAAACTCATCCGAGATATTATCAAGACAAACACGCTGACCGATTTTCAGGGCAATTGAGCAAGAAAATTGTGGCCACTAGAGCGCCCACAAGATATTTCTTTAAATCTGACCTAGTGACCTAGTTTATGACCCTATGTGACCCAATTTTGAACTCATCCAAGATTTTATCAAGACAAATGTGCTGATCAATTATCAGGTCAATTGAGTAAGAATTGTAGCCTCTAGAGCGCCCACAAGAAATTTCTTTTAGCTGATCTAGTGACCTACTTTATGACCGAAGGAGACCAAAATTCAAACTCATCTGAAATTTCATCAAGAAAAACATTCTGACCAATTTTTAAGTCAATTGAGCAATAAAGGTGGGCTCTAGACTGCCCACAACGTATTTCTTTAATTTGACCTAGTGACTTAGATTATGTCCCCAGGTGACTGAATTTTGAAGTTATCCAAGATTTCATCAAGACAAACATCCTGACCGATTTTCGGGTCAATTGAGAAATAAATGTGGCCTCTAGGGTGCCCACAAGGTATTTCTTTAATTTGACCTAGTGACCTAGTTTATGACCCCAACTCGTCCGAAATTTAATTAAGACAAACATTCAGACCAATTTTCCAGACAATTGAGCAAACAATGTGGCCTCTAGAATGTCCACATGGTGTTTCTTTGATTCGACCTAGTGACCTAGTTTATGACCCCATGTGACCCAAGTTCAAACTTATCCGAGATTTAATTAAGACAAACATTCTGACCAATTTTCAAGTCAATTGAGCAAAAAATGTGGCCTCTAGAGTGCCCACAAGGTATTTCGTTAATTTGACCTAGTGACCTACTTTATGACCCCAGATGACCCAATTTCAAAGTCATCTGAGATTTAATTAAGACAAACATTCTGACCAATTTTCAAGTCAATTGAGCGAAAAATGTGTCCTCTAGAGTGCCCTCAAGGTTTTTCTAAGATTTGACCTAGTGACCTAGTTTTTGACCCCACATGACCAATTTCGAACTCATCTGAGTTTTTATCAAGACAAACATTCTGACTAAGTTTCATGAGTATCGGACTGAAAATGTATCCTCTAAAGCGCACACAAGGTTTTCCTAAGATTTGACCTAGTGACCTAGTTTTTGAACTGAGGTGAACCAGTTTCAAACTCTTTCAAGATATCATCAAGACAAACATTCTGACTTAGTTTCATTAGTATGGGACTCAAAATGTGGCCTGTAGAGCGCACACAAGGTTTTTCTAAGATTTGACCTAGTGACCTAGTTTTTGACTCTACATGACCCAATTTTAAACTTGTCCGAGATTTTATCAAGACAAAGATTCTGACCAAGTTTCACAAGTACCTGACTGAAAATGTGGCCTCTACAGCCCACACAAGATTTTTCTAAGATTTGACCTAGTGACCTAGTTTTTGACCCCACATGACCCAATTTCGAACTTGTCCGAGAATTTATCAAGCCAAATATTCTGACCAAGTTTCAAAAGTATCTGACTGAAAATGTGGCCTATAGAGCGCACACAAAGTTTTTCTAAGATTTGACCTAGTGACCTAGTTTTTGACCCCACATGACCCAATTTCGAAGTCGCCTGAGATTTTATCAAGACAAACATTCTGATTAAGTTTCACAAGTAGCTGACTGAAAATGTGGCCTATAGAGCGCACACAATGTTGTTCTAAGATTTGACCTAGTGACCTAGTTTTTGATCCCACATGACCCAATTTCGAACTCGTCTGAGATTTTAGCAAGACAAACATTCTGACAAAGTTTCACAAGTATATGACTGAAAATGTGGCCTCTAGAGCGCACTCAAGGTTTTCCTAAGATTTGACCTATCGACCTAGTTTTTGACCCCGCATGACCCAATTTCGAACTCATCCAAGATTTTATCAAGACAAACATTCTGACCAAGTTTCATGAGGATCAGACTGAAAATGAGGCCTCCAGAGCGTACCGAAGGTAAAAAGTTGACGACGGACGACGGACGCCGGACACAGCACGATCACAATAGCTCACCATGAGCACTTTGTGCTCAGGTGAGCTAAAAACGATGGCTCGTTTGATAAAGCTTTAAAAATTCACGTGACAATGGCCAGGTGCTGGAAGACTACTCTTATTAATCCCGCTCTGTGAAAAGGGGGCTTAATGCATCTGCGAGAAGAATCGACCCAGGTCAGCCTGCGCAGTCCGCCGATACTTTTCGCTATTGGTCAATTTTCTGCATGTCAAAGGGACCAGTGTACCTCATGAAGCAGTCGGTTGTTATACAAAATGGATTTTATTGATCCATAAATATCTGATGACTCGCTTAATATCATGGATAAAGGACATGCATTAAGACCCCTTTCCCAGAGCACGGCTCATCTGTATATGAGCGACGCTGAGTGAAAAGGGAATTTTGATGCATCTGCAAAACGTATCGACCAAGGTCAGTCTACGTAGTCTGCATAGGTAGATCTGGATCGAACCTTTTTGCTACCGGTCAATTTTCTGCACGGCAATGGACCATTCTACCTCGTGATTCTTTCGATCGTTAGGCAAAATGGATTTTATGGATCCATGGTTATATGAATGACGTGCTTGGTACAACATATCACAAATATGCCATTAAACCCCATTTTGACACTCATTTTCATCCCTCTACAACACAGTCCCAACTTTAAACGACTCTGAGAACGGACGGCTTTTGAAGACATTGGGGAAATGGAGAAAATTCCGGTAACCATCATTTTCTCCTTCTCCCGCTATGTTTTCTACCACTCCCGAAACAATTTTCAATTTTTGAGTCTCTATTATTTTGCTCGTCTGCAAATGCTTTTAATCTTGACAAGTCTGAGACTCTGTCGCTTGATAAAGAGTTCAGGTATGCGTATGTCTGTGTCTGTATAACCTCATATTGTACACGACGCCATCATTGTATCTGGCCCCAGGACGAGGTCATCACGTTGTCCAAACTCTTGGGTTTCAGATGTTCATACCCAAAAAATATGCTGATTCACTGTGAAAGTTCGAAGCTTACCAATTACCACAGCTCCCCAGATCGACAACGTCCCCAGTTTTCAAGTGCAGATAAACAGTAACAGAAGCCATGTCGTTCGCTCCGTCTGTAATGGCATAATTAACATTTTCCTTATTCAGACGAATATAACAATAAACATAGTTCGACTTGAGTGATCGAATTCCAAAGGTGAATAGGTATAACCCGTCTTTTCTGCACGTAAACTTTCCTGTGCTGACGTCATAGGCATTCCCTACGTTCACATGTACTGTACTGAAGATTGGAACACCATCTACGAGCATGCCAATGCCTTTTTGTACTGCGAAAACACCTGTGGAGAAAGAAAACATTCAACTGACAGGTAGCCCATAATTATACCCGACTAACAGGTCTATAGAAATAGTATTGCCTCAGCCCAGTTAATCTCCACAATTATATGCTGATGAGACTGAGAAATGCATCATTCTGCTATTGTATAATATTTTGTTGCCCGTAATTGAAACTACTGATCTACCAGGCGATAAAAATTTAGTCTTGTTCATTTTGAAACCATTTGAAAATGACAAATAAAATGTTGCTTAACTGATTGGGTTTGTCTATGGAAGGGTAGAAAACGTTATCGGAAAGGAGGAAATGCTGGTTATCAGTATTTTCTAATTTTCCCACAATGTTTCCAAATATCGTATTGCTCAGGGTCGATAAGACTTGGGATTTTTTTGAAAAGGATTAAGAAAAGCGATTTATAGTCCGACTATGTATCAAGTCTTGAAATTCGGTTGACTGTCCAAAGACACTTCATTGACACAACCGTTTGCTAGTCTGAACACATGATTTGGAAGCATGGTCGTTAATCACTGCCCCTAAGGACCCATACAAGTTCCTAGTGGAGCACTGGCCAGCTCTTGGGCATTACAGCTTATAATTGGTGTTGAGTACTGATGAGTTCCGCCTGCTGCCTGTTTGCATAGTAACTGCCATCACCACAGCGGAATGATCCTCATGTCAAGTCAGACCCCTGTGCTGTTGGTACTTACTTGATATTGAATGACAATGCAGCCTGTTTTACTCGGAAGGATGCAGAGTCATTGTAATTTATTTGTGAAATACCCTGTGCTAGCTAACTGTTAGTTGTTCTATTCGCATAGCCGGATTAACTTTCCATATTTTACTTGTTTCGCGCCGTAAAACTGTTGGCATAACCCATATGGGTTATTTCTCAGATTTACGTCGGGTTCTGATTGCCGATATGGCTCTGTGTTTTCACCATGGGCGAAATCTCCCATTGCTACGGAAAGTTTTCATGTTTTACTAACCTCGGGATTGGTTTTCGACTTCATGAAACCCGTGTGTCTAAGCGTAATTCTTCGAAAGTCTTTTTATACCTTGAACCCTACCGCGAAGAACAGCCATGTTTACTAGTGTTTACATTAGTCCCAAGGCATCTTGGGAAGGGATTTTCGATCGTCTGTTAATGGTGACTCATCAAGGCGGATATTTTTATCACATGTAAGGCAATCCCGAGTATTTATTTTAACCCGTTTGTGTGATTTTTGTAAAACTTAGATTTTTCCCATTATTTTCTGTGTGGTAGCGGTTCCGTATAATTTGTAGGCCGCGACCCAACGTTTACGGCCATTCCGTCCAGTTTTTCACGACCCTGACCAAATTATTTGGTAGTGCTTTGGTCACGACCGTGTTTTTAGGCCGATTTCGGTCGTCCGACCAGCGTTTAGTATAAAAGGAGACGCAAACTCTGGTCGGGAGCTCAGTCGAATCCCGTAAATTGGTAGGAAAACCTCCACGCATTTTTTTTTACTTGAAATTACATTAAATAATATTCATCTTAGATCAGTGCTTCTTATTCTATTATTTTTCCTGGCTGAGCTCACGTTCGGGACCATTACCATCCAAAATTTGCCCTGAAGCTGCGGTACCGTAACAATTTATGGTGTCAGAAGTGGGATCCGTAATTAATCTACGGATCCAGTGACACGGAAACACGCATTCAAAAGTATTTAGAAGTTTACGAGTAAAAGAAAATCTCTCGCAGTTCCAGCTATGTCGTTTTCGGGAAACATCGTGGTAAAAGTAGCGCTCGTTTATCAGCGTGGAATATACATGTAGATCTTGTACATATATTCAGACTCCAGTTAAATCTATCTGGTGATAACACAGTAGACATAAAGAATACTTGTTTGTATTTCTAATGTGTTGAAACTTTACTGGTTTTTTTTTTTTTTAATTTTGAAATATGAGTAATCCTGTTCAGCGAATCCTAGACAGCGAAGTTAGCTTTAGATCGGTGACGATCTCAGACCAGCATAGAGCAGAGTTCAGTGGAGGCGCGTCAGATGAAAGTGAGCCTTTACCTGTTACAGGTCAACAGCAGATGATGAATGAGGTGTCCCAAGCACTGAAAGATGTAGCCAGAGAGTTACGGGTCCTCAAGGATACCTCGAGGCCTGGTGCAGATAAAGATCAGCCCCTAATAATAATGTGAATAATAACATAGATCAAGATCAGCTTCAGCAGGATGAAATCAATGCGAGTGATAGACTCCCGGCAGGTAATTTAATCAACAGGGGTGACCACCAAAACAGATATGGAGCAAGGTGGAGTAGAGATGAGAACATGAGAAACAGTGAAGACTGGGATGAGCCCACTCACTACAGAGCAGCTAGTGATCAGAATGAAGATTCCCGCTTGCCTTACATAACATATCGGAATGGTCCCAGAAATCGTCGTGGCACAGCTCAGCGACTTGGGAGTGTAAACTTACCTGTTTTCGATGGGAAAGAAGATCGGTCAACTTGGTTAACCCGCTTTGAGGTCATGGCCAATCCATATGAATGGTCTTAAGAAGAAAAGCTTGACCAGTTGTTGCCTAAGTTAGAGGGAACAGCAGCTCAGTTTGCTTTTTCGCAACTGACCCCAGACGTTTTGAATAACTACAGAGAGCTGTTACATGAGACGAACTGTAGGTTTAGGCTTATTGAAACTCCTCGTTCATTCGCAGCCAAATTTAGCAGACGTATGCAAAAACCTAACGAGACTGTAGAAGACTTGGCAGCCGATTTGAATAAACTTTATGACAAGGCGCACGCTTACCGAGATCGCAGGACACGTGATGAGGACTTGGTGCATCGGTTCTTGGATGGCTTACACGATGATGATGTTCGCTTTGAAGTCGAATATCATAAAGATCCAAGGAATATTGACGAAGCAGTTTATCATGATGTTTGCATGATACAGTGCAGGAGTACTGGTAGACAAAGCAAAAAGACAAGCCACAATACACGAAGAGCAGTGAGTCAAGATTCAAAAATAGAGTCTGACCACTCTATCTCCATTAACTCTGTTGGAGGAAATAAGGAGCCTTCCAACTCAGAAGTTCTCCAAGCAATTAAGCAATTAACCGAACGAGTACAGAAGCTCGAGGAAAAGGGACCCAGTCAGCAGGACAGGGGTCCGGCAAAAAGGCCTGTTGAGTGTTTCTACTGCCATCAGAAAAGGCACTTCATCAAAGATTGTCCTAAAAAGGGAAAGGGGAATACCCAATCAGCAATAAGTAAATCTGACCAGTCTGAACAACCTTTAAACTACCAAGGACCGGCCCTTATGGCCAACGGGAGGTCCCAGTAAGAGATGAAATATCAGTAGGCCAGAATAACAAACGCAACACTGATGCCAAGCTTGCCAGGGGTAGAGGTCAGGACCTGTGGGATGGCCTATACGTAGAGGGCTACGTGGGTAGAGAGCAGGTTACCTTTACCGCTGACACTGGGGCATCGAGGACTATCATTTCTAGTAGAGTTTACGATAGAATGGAGGAGAAGAGTAGACCTGCCTTGAGGAGGTCGTCGACTTTGAGAGGAGCCGGGGGTTCTCCCATTAAGGAAAGAGGGAAGGCTGCCTTTCAATTTACTCTTGGGCCATTAGAGATCGTAAGGGAAGCCATAGTGGCTGAAATAGAAGATGAAGTGTTGTTAGGTTATGATATCTTAGGAGATGCAAAAGAAGGGCCTGCAGATATTCTTCTCAGTAAAAACGTCATCATGCTAGGAGGTAAGGAAATACCATGTCTTCAAAGGAATAGGGCACTGACACCACGGCGAGTGGTAGTAGCTGATGATGTATCAATACCAGGTCAAGCAGAGGTTGTTGTCCATGTGTATGTAGAACGACTATCTAGTGATGACCGAGAAGTAGGTCATTTCTTGGTTGAGGCTAGCGAGTCCTTTCAAGACAGATACCCACTACGGTTAGCATCAACACTTGTATACATTAACCAAGGTCCTACATGCAAGGTTCGGGTTTTGAACCCTTTTCATGACGAAGTTGTGGCAAAATTCTGAAATAGGAACTGCCGAAAGAATTGAGAAGGTAGTTAATGTAGTCACCGCAGCTGAGAATGGTGAAGAAGACAGTAATTTAGCCCCAGTGAGGCGCCTTCAGATTAATAAAGCCAACAAGTCTAAATCTGAGCAACTCAGAACTGCTTCAGTGAAAGAAGTCCCTGAACATTTGGTGCAGCTCTTTGAGAGAGCTACTGACGGAAAATCCCTACATGAGAGGCATGTGATAGCGGGACTTTTGAGGAAGCACGGGAACACATTTTCAAATCTGAATGGGACATAGGCCTTACAGATATTACTCAGCATTCTATAAATACAGGCGATGCCCAGCCCATTAAGCAGAGGCCTAGGAGAGTGCCTTTAGCATTTGCCAGTGAGGAGAAAGCTGCCATAGAGAATCTGTTACGCAAGGGAGTGATTCGTAAAAGCACTTCACCATGGGCGTCACCTATCGTTCTGGTCAAAAAGATACTTTCAGATACCGTTAAAGGAAGAAGATATTCCAAAGAGCGCATTTTCATGTAAATTTGGTCACTATGAGATGACTCGGATGCCTTTTGGCTTAAACAATTCAGCTAGCACATTCCAGCGTACTATGGAATTGGTTCTACAGGGTCTCCAGTGGGAAACCTGTTTAGTGTATATTGACGACATTATTGTCTTTGGTGTAGACTTAGATCAGCATGTGCGAAGAGTTGACGAAGTGTTAAGCAGAATTGCAAAAGCAGGCTTAAAACTTAAGCCAGAAAAATGCAATATGCTCCAAACCGAGGTTGTATTTCTAGGGCATGTTGTTTCAGCCAAGGGCGTGCGACCTGATCCAGCAAATATAGCGAAAATTGCTGTATGGCCCAGACCGACAACTGCAAAGGAGGTGAAACAGTTCATCGCAACGGGGTCTTATTACAGACGTTTTATGAAGGACTTTGCGAAAGTTGCCAGACCGCTTCTTGACCTTACCAAAAAGGATGCCGTGTTCAAATGGAATCAAGAACATGAAAAAGCCTTTGAGGCCATAAAGAGTTCTCTGATGGGACCTGATGTCATGGGCCACCCTATGAATGATGGTGGAACTTTCTACCTCGACACCGATGCTTCTGGAACAGGTATTGGTGCAGTTCTGGCACAAGAACAAAATGGGCGAGAGAGGGTCATCGCTTATGCCAGCCGATCACTCAGCAAATGTGAACGCAATTACTGCATCACTGAACAAGAACTTTTAGCTGTGGTATATTTCATCCAGTACTTCCGGCAATATCTTTTAGGAAGAAGGTTTGTGGTTCGGAGCGACCACCAGGCTTTAGTATGGCTCTTCAGTTTAAAGGAACCAAATGGAAAAATAGCACGCTGGTTAGAGATTCTAGCCCCATATGACTTTTCTATTGAATACAGGCCAGGCGTGAAGCAGGGGCATTGTGATGCACTTTCAAGGTGCAAGTCACCAAAGGATTGTTCGTGTTCAGACATCAACATGTCAGAATGAATGAACCCCTTAAGTGTGGACCCTGTGCAAAATGCAGGCGGCGAGCTGAACTTATGGTTCTTTCACCAAAGACTCAGAATAATATTGAAGGGTCAATATATGCCTCAGGAGCTGACAATATGGGCACAAGAGGAACACTACCTGGTTCAGAAGTAATGCATGAACCAAGTGAAATAGTTCGAGCTACTCTAGACATGAAAAACCCTGAGCCTACTCAAGGGACATCCCGCTCCGCAGAATATTCTCTAACTTCCCCTACCGAATGGCTGTGGGAAGGAAGCCCATCAGACGTTGCCAAGAGACAACTTGACGACCCTGATATTGAACCTATCCTTAAGGCCAAGCTTGCTGGCTTGAAGCCCAGCAGTGTCATCATGGCTACTAAGAGTCCAGCAGCGCGGCATTATTGGATCCTTTGGGATAATCTCTGCCTTAACAACGGTGTACTGTGTAGGAGGTTTGACAAGATGAATGGTACTGGTAGCTATATCCAAGTAATAGCCCCCAGGGAATGGCATAAGGACATCGTGAAACAAATGCATGACTCTTTACTATCAGGACATCTTGGGGTGAAGAAAACTAAGGAGAAGCTTATGCAAAGGTATTACTGGTTCAAACTTAAACAAGATGTAAAGCTACACATAAAGACTTGTGATATTTGTGCAGCAGACAAAGTACCAGCCAAAACTCCAAGGGCCCCTATGGGACACCTTCAAAGTGGAGGACCATGGGATACTCTGGCCTTGGACTATTTAGGACCCTTTCCAAAATCTGAAAGAGGCAATAAGTTTATTCTGGTTATGACCGACCATTTCACAAAATATGTCGAAGTGATCGCTGTGCCCAACCAGCAAGCGGAAGATTGTGCAACAAGAATAGTAAACGAAGTTATCTCGAGATGGGGTACACCCTATCTATTCATAGCGACCTGGGGACGACATTCGAGAGCAGGGTCTTTCAGGAGCTTTGTCGCCTTTTGCAAGTCAGAAAAACTAGGTCTAGTCCTAGAAATCCAAAGGGAAATGGGCAAACTGAGCGGTTTAATAGGACTCTCCTTAAAATGATTCGGGCCTACCTCTCAGGTGAGCAGAGAGACTGGGATAAGTATTTGGGGGTTATTGCCGGGCCATATAGGGCTACCCCTAATGAATCCACCAATTTGACCCCAAATTTGATGAGTATTGGTCGTGAAGTGAGGCTACCAGCTGACATAGTATTTGGCAATTCAGCTGCAAGCAGGGATCATGAGATTCGTGGTATGTGTGATCATGTGAAAGAACTTCAAGACAGGATGACAAAAGCTCATGAAATTGCCAGGAAGTACCTGAAAAGAAAAGCAGAAAGAAGCAAGGACATTTATGACACTAGAGTAGTGCTCAATAACTACAAGTCAGGTGACCTTGTCTGGTATCTCCATGAAACTAGGAAAGTGGGTCAAACCCCTAAACTAGAGAAACGCTATGATGGACCGT
Organism: Tridacna gigas; assembly: GCA_945859785.2. Lineage (NCBI taxonomy): Eukaryota > Metazoa > Mollusca > Bivalvia > Cardiida > Cardiidae > Tridacna > Tridacna gigas. The sequence goes on from OX244034.2 coordinate 54,442,036, forward strand.
TTGTTATAACAGAGAAAAGATCACAGATCAACTTTTGCATACAGACCAGTAGGGATGGAAGCCAGAGTAGTACATCACGATAAGCTGAAGCCCTATGATGGAGTGAACCCTCCAAAGTGGGTGTCAAATCTGTCCAGAAGCTTGCAAAATCAACAGTGAACTGCAAGCTGCATTTCCTACAATGTTTTCAGTTATACCTTCCTTTTCTGTTATTTTTTGTTTGATTTTATGGTAAATAAAAGAAAATATCCAAAGTAAACGCAAAATCAAAAGATAGAGATGCCTGATGAAGCATTCAATCCGAAATTACAGCGTAGATGGTTTAGCTGTACCTTGTAAAAAAAACAAAAAAACATGAAGACCGATTCCTCTTCAACCTAAGTGCAAGCCCGAAGCTATAATTTAAGACTATGAAAGCGAAACTCGCGCCATCTTCTCGTGACTTAAGTTTAATTCCTGGTTACTTCACACGTTCCACATGAGGACATACTTCGAATTCCATAATGGCACCGAACGTGGCTCAGCAACACGCATGCCCAACCATTAGTCAGGTATTTTAAAATGACCTCTTTGTATTTTCAGAAGATGGCAAGCAAACCTAAAGTGACCACTCATCACAGATATCGATGTAAGGTGTGCGGGAAGATCGACCGTAGAGGACGTACAGTGGCACACATACTCAAGAAGCATGTCAGCGTGGACAGGGTGACGTACTCCTGCAGTCTGTACAACTTCCGTTGCACAGAGAAGAAGGACTTACACCGCCATCTGGACTGCTATGCTCGCCACGTGGAAGAGATGACTAGGACTGGCCTAAACGACCTGACTCAGGTGTTAAACCAGTCCACGGATCCGGTGCAGGTAGAAGATCTGATGGTAGACCTTGACTCCTGCAAGACTACATCCATGTTGGCAGAAGATACAAGTATCTTTGAGTCCCAAGAAAACCTGGACCCACTCCTGCCGGACTGGTTGAGCCTGTGAAAAGGTGCCGACGCCAACCAGGGTGGTACACCTTTCTCCCAAGAAGACACCCCTACAGCCCGTTCTGCGACAGCCCACATCTGCTCCATCATTTGCTACGGTGAATATCGATGACCTGGTCAGTCCTGCGCAGACCAGTCTCCTGTCGGAGCTGTTTAACAGCCCGCTGTGCACTGCCACCCCGACTGCTGGACACCAGCCTACCTTTCAGCCTCCTAGGCAGGTCAGTGCCACACCCTTACGTCCGGGGCAAGTTGTTACCAGCCAACCTGCTGAGCAACCGACCCTAGCATTGCCACGTCCGAGAGTTAGCGCACCTTCCAGAAGTCAGACTCCACTGCAAGATGAGCCAGTCAACATCTTGTCCGTGTTGCTGGAAGTTGATGGGTCAGATCCACTCCTGTCAGAGAAAGAAGATCCACCCCCGGCTAAGCGCCAGAAGACCTCTGATAGGCACAGGCCGGAACCAGAGGGCTCTACGGAGGTGAAGCTTCACCAGGACTCCATCTTAGCGATTGTAAATGCCCTAACTCAAGGAAACAGAGTTATGGTTGATGCTATAAAGGACCAGACAGAGAAGATGAGAAACCTTTACCGAACCATGAGGTGCGTGTTGGATTAACTTCGGAGCATCCAGCATGGCATTCAGGCCATCGTGAGGAACACTAGACCCCAATCTACACCAAGGGTACAATCGACTGTCACAGTGCCGAGCCCTACGGACCGACACAAGTCCAGGAAGCATGACAGGAGGAATTAACGCCCTGGGTCTGCACTGACGTTCTGTTTTGTTACATTCCTTTACCACTTCCTGAGTTGTCTTTTCGTTTTCCGAGTTACAGATTCGCTTGTTTTCGTGCAAGTCCCCGCATAGCCCGTCCATGGTAGGGGGCAGTGAGGCGGTAAGTCGCTTGTTGGGAGGTCAACAAGTCCGTACAGTGTCATAAACCCCTCTGGAGAACACTGTATGGGTATGGGATGGAATTCATTATATGTCACCTTCACTCCTGAAGATACTTCCGCTTTTGATGGAACCTTGGTCTTTCAATATGCTTTAATAGTGTTATTAGTAAGAAACTGTGATACAGGAAACATAGATAGATATTTTACAGTGTGATATCTCTACAGTTCAGTTCTTCAGTGAAGTTAATTTATTAGTGTTGTTTCCATAAGTACCTTAAGTGTTTTAAGTATAACATTGAACGTTACGCTATTCATCAGTGTTTGAGATCAACAATAATTAGCCTGTTAGTGATAGTTTCATTACTTAAGGTTTTTAATTAACACAGTGCAAAGTGACTCTAGTCATTAAGTGTTTTTAATCAACAGTGTTCAGTAAACTCTAGTCATTTAAGGAAGTTTACAATGCCCTGGCTGGAAGTAAAATTTCAATTTTTTCAAATATTCTTGATCTGCGAGAATTTAGTTTCATTTATGTGAAACAGTTGAGTTTCACAGCTCAGAAACTGTTATTCCTCCATAGGTTTGGCAATCGGAGTTTTGCCAAATTTGGAGGGGGAGTAATGATGAGTTCCGCATGCCGCCTGTTTGTATAGTAACTGCCATCACCACAGCGGAATGATCCTCATGTCAAGTCAGACCCCTGTGCTGTTGGTACTTACTTGATATTGAATGACAATGCAGCCTGTTTTACTCGGAAGGATGCAGAGTCATTGTAATTTATTTGTGAAATACCCTGTGCTAGCTAACTGTTAGTTGTTCTATTCGCATAGCCGGATAAACTTTCCATATTTTACTTGTTTCGCGCCGTAAAACTGTTGGCATAACCCATGTGGGTTATTTCTCAGATTTACGTCGGGTTCTGATCGCCGATATGGCTCTGTGTTTTCACCATGGGCAAAATCTCCGATTGCTACTGAAAGTTTTCACGTTTTACTAACCTCGGGATTGGTTTTCAACTTCATGAAACCCGTGTGTCTAAGCGTAATTCTTCGAAAGTCTTTTTATACCTTGAACCCTACCGCAAAGAACAGCCATGTTTACTAGTGTTTACATTAGTCCCAAGGCATCTTGGGAAAGGATTTTCGATCGTCTGTTAATGGTGACTCATCAAGGCGGATATTTTTATCAAATGTAAGGCAATCCCGAGTATTTATTTTAACCCGTTTGTGTGATTTTTGTAAAACTTAGATTTTTCCCATTATTTTCTGTGTGGTAGCGGCTCCGTATAATTTGTAGGCCGCGACCCAACGTTTACGGCCATTCCGTCCAGTTTTTCACGACCCTGACCAAATTATTTGGTAGTGCTTTGGTCACGACCGTGTTTTTAGGCCGATTTCGGTCGTCCGACCAGCGTTTTGTATAAAAGGAGACGCAAACTCTGGTCGGGAGCTCAGTCGAATCCCGAAAACTGGTAGGAAAACCTCCACGCATTTTTTTTTACTTGAAATTACATTAAATAATATTCATCTTAGATCAGTGCTTCTTATTCTATTATTTTTCCTGGCTGAGCTCACGTTCGGGACCATTACCATCTAAAATTTGCCCTGAAGCTGCGGTACCGTAACAGTACTAACCCTTTCAGCAGCTTAGGTCGCGTAAAAAATGACATATACGAACGGTATAATCAAGATCAGACTACATGGAAAAAGCAGTCTGACCGTGGGTCTTGATCGTGTGATTGGATGATATAGCCTATATATTGTCAAGAGGGTTATTGTCCTAAAGGCGCTCACTTGATAAAAAAGATCTAATATTCATGAAATTGAACAGATCCTAGTGGTTCTGCTGCAAATCACTTGCAAAATGTATTCTGGGTGCATAATGGGAATTACATTTTTCCTAAATGTAACAATTGTGCGTGTAGCATTAATTGACACTAGTTCAGCTCCAAACTTTCATGAGAATTTGACTAAATATGTGCCCTCTACAGTGCCTATTAGATTTGTCCCAGTGACCTACTTTTTGACCCTATGTGACCCATTTTCATACACGCCAGACATATTATCAAAACAAACATTGTGATGAACAACTGTTGGCATTGGTAAAAATAAAAGGCCTCTTGAGTGTGCATAATGTTTCTTCATTTAAAGATTTGTCTCAGTGACCTAATTGTGGACAAAATTTGACCCGTTTTCGATCTCCTTTTGTTGTTTTATAAGGACAAACATTCTGACCATTTTCCTGAGTATTGGACTGAAAATATGGCCTCTACAGTGCACACAAGGTTCTTAAATAGTTCATCCCAGTGATCTATTTGACCCGAAATGACCAACTTTCATATTCAGCTAAGATATTATTAATACAAATATTCTGGCAAACTTCATGAGAATCACACAGAAAGTATGGCTTCTACAGCCTAGATACACCAGGTTCTTTCCCTTTTGACCTACTTTATGACCCAGATTTAAAATCGTCTGAGATATAATCAAGACAAACATTTTGACGGACTTTCAAAAGAATTGGACTAAAAAGGAGGCCTCTGGAGTGCACATAAAAATTCTTTTTTTTCTGAGATTTGTCCCAGTGACCTACGTTTAGACCAGACGTAACCCATTTTTACACTTGACTGAGATATCATCAATACTAACATTCTGACCAACTTTCATGAGAATCAGAGGAAAACATAGCCTCTAAAGTGCACACATTTTTTATCTAAGATTTTGTCCCGCTGAAGGAGCCGTCACACCATGACGTTCTGGTCAACGTTCACTGAACATTTCAATCATTCGATTTTTTAGCGTTCTAGAATGAGGATGGCACATCTCGCGTGTTATTAACGTGTGCCTAACGCATGACTAGCGTGTATCTAACGCACGAGAAGCGTGTAATAGTGACCAAGTAAGATACCCCGAAACCATTATCGTATGCGAACGTGCCACTGGCGAGCGACGAACGATTTGTCAACGTTAGCCGAGCGTGTTGAGCGTGTGACTAACGTGTGAATAACGACAGAATAGCGTCTTGTTGGCGTGTTATTTTTACTGTCAAACGGGTACAAAACGCTGAAAATTTCATAGTAAGTTCAGTTGTTCTTGTGAGTTTGAACAGTCAGCATCATGCCGCCAAGACGTAAAAAGAGCGCTACTAGCACTGCAAGTAAGAATAATGCAAAGCCTCTTTCACTAGCAATGTCTACAGACGAAGAAGAACACCGGGAGGAAGAGCACATCCGAGAAGTAACGCATCATGTGACACCCCCTGAAGACCCTAAACACCCTGAAAACCCCAATGAGGACGGTCCGACCATAGCAAAGAGAGGGAAGAAGCAGAGAAAGGATTGCAGGATCCTGGACCGGGCGGTTGAGGATAGTCTGGAAGAGTTTTTCTGCGAAAACGAATTGCTGTGGAACTCACAGAAGACAGATTACAGGAACAAGGCGAAGAGGCAACGGATACTCGAGGCCAAGGCCACAGAACTGCAGGTCAGCGTGGACCACTTGTGGACGTGGTTCAAGTCCCTCAGGGACATGTTCACAAGGCAAGTTTTTACATTTAAATTTTGGAAAAGTAATTGCCCTGACTTTAATAATAATGGAACTTATATACTTACCATATACCTACCATATACTTATATACTTACCATATTCTTACCTTATGCTTATAATATCTACCAGGTTGGACAAGAAGAAGAGTGGGGATGGCCAGCAACAATTGACGGAGAGGGAGACATGGATAAAAGACAAATTTGGATTTTTCCACCTTGCTGTCGACCACCGCTCGAAGCCCGTCAAGAGTGTAAGTACTGATACAGATATTGGACTAATCATATACATGTAATTATACTCCAATATTGAATAATAAGTAAAAGATAAATGTCTGTACAATTGTTTATTGTCAATTTCAAAATACGCTGTGTTTACTTGTCTCATTTCGTGTCTTTCTAAATGAAGGCGATCATAGCCGAAAGTCAGGGCGACCTGGATAAGGCTGAGCGGGCAGCGGCGGAGGAGAGAGTTGGGATTGACGAGTTTGATGAGAACGTCACACAACGTCAACCCACCCCAGCCCTGTCGGTGTCCTCCGACATGGCGACCCTCCAAAGGAAGGCCAAAGAGACCGGCGACATGCTGACGATGCTGCGTGATCAACTTCCGCCTCCCGAGCCAGTCACCGAAAGGACTACCTACGCCGCCTACGTTAAAAGTGTGCTGCTGTGTCTGAATTTAAAGGACTTTCGCCGGGCCCGGAAAGGCATCAACAAGGTCCTGAAGCCTTTCTGCGAGTCGGATTCAACTGACGACGACAGTGAGGACCGGTCCAATAGACCCCCTCTAGACAGCCCTCGATTAAGTCATGGTGAGGTTAATTATTATACCCTCCAAATACGAAGTAGAGAGGGGTATACTGGTTTCACCATGTCTGTCTGTCCGTCCATCCGTCCGTCCGTCCATCCATCCGTCCGTAGACTTTTTCGTTTCCGTGCTCTAACTCCAAAGCCATCACACGTAGGATCATGAAACTTTATACAAATGTTGCCCATGACCCAAGCAGGTGCCCTATTGTTTTGGGGTCTTATAGGTCAAAGGTCAAGGTCACAGGTAAACTTTGTGACAAGGCGCTGGTGGGGGGTATTAGTCCGCTTTGCGACAGTTCTAGTTACTATTGCTTTGAATTATAACTAGAATTGGTGCGTTAGGCAACCCCTCGCATGTCCGGACTTGCCTCGTTACTAAAATTGGCCAATAGCTGGCACGAAATTTAGTAAAAAGTACAATTAGATCTAGTAACATCGGTTCAAACTTTGATCAAAATCACTCGCCTCCACTCTAGAAAGCCATCTGACCATTTTCATTTTAATGTATTTCCAGTGTCACTGGTGACACAACCTTGTCGCAACACCCCTCGAACAAGAAGCCGTGTCAGAGCCAGGGCGAGTGCCAGTCACAGCATAGAGGTTGGCAGCCACCTCCCAGTGAGTGGGAACCACCACCGCCCCAAGCCATTTCGGTCTTCAACTCCGCGGGCTCTGCCTACATGTCCCTGATTCAAGACCAGCAGCTCTGCGAGTCAGGTTATCAGAAATATTGACTATGCTAAGATATTGAATAGCAAGTGAAAGACAATTTTTAATTTCCTATTGTTTATTATTTTGTAATTGCAGTTGAAGGCGATCATGGTGAAAACCTGGGGTTCCTTGATGAGGCCGAGCCCTTGCATGAATATGTGATTATGTATTATTTCCTTTAACCCTTTACCAGATGAGGAAATTTTAGTCCTCTCCAAATTGAAAACATTTGCAGACGACAAATCAAGTGTGACTGAAAAGGTGATTTTTTTCTGAAAGTGAAGAAAATATTGTGGGAAAAGGAGAAAATGCTCGTAACGAGCATTTTCTCCTTTTTCCACAATGTGTTCAGAAGCCTTCTACCCCAGGCCCGTAAAAACCAGGGCTTATCTGGGAAAGGATTAATTGTTTCATGTTATGTTGATTTGCTATTATTATTTCTGTGATTTACGAAATAACGGGTGTTATTTTTGGGCATTTATGCTTTTTAAATAAATGATTTCAAACTTACACTGAACTTTTGTTTCTTTTAACCCTTCCCAAACGACAAATTGTAGACTCTCCCAAATTCAAAGGCTCTGCAGACGACAATTTTAAAGTTGTTAAAATTGACTCTAACTTCTCAGAAATGGTAGAGAACATTGTGGGAAAAGGAGAAATCTCTCATTTTGAGCAATTTCTCCTTTTCCCACAATGTTTACCTAAGTCTTATATGTAAGAGTCGTAAAACAAGTGATTGTTTGGGGAAAGGGTTAATGCTTATCATTAGAAAATATAAGCACATCAACATACATTGTTCATGTCACAAGAGTTTTCATATCATATCCGATTGCCATGGAACAGCACCAGCCTCCGAGTTGCACCAGTGTTTTAGGAGATTCCTCTGGCGCTTCCCCTGTCTGTTGTCCACGTTAGGCCCTCTGACATTGACGGTGTCCTCCAGATTGCGCTGTGTTCTCCATTGTACAGGAATTACTTGATGATGATTGTCCTCACGGTCCAAGCGAATGTTCTGCTGACGTGGATACCTCATACGCATGAGATTGTGCAAACACAGGCACGTGGTAACGATGAGCCTTACGTTTGCGGGAGCATTGTTCATAGTGGTGAGGAGAACCTTGAACCTATTGGCAAGGATGCCAAAGGCATTCTCGACCACACAACGTGCCCTTGAAAGCCTGTAATTGAAAATCCTGTCGTGGTCGGTCATACCACGGTGCGAATACGGCTTCATCATGCTAGATCTCAAGGCGAACGCGTCGTCACCGATTAGGTAGTACGGCACATCCTCTTTGTCGTTGGGCAGGACTTCAGCTGGTGGGAAGCCAATGGATAGAGCCATCATCGATGCATTCTTTCAGCTCAGACCGGTTATAGATTTGTGCGTCGGATGCTGCTCCTTTCCCTGAAAAACACAAATTACATCAACGTTAACATAAAGTAATAGTAACACCAAGAATAATCTAAGTAAATCCCCACTAAAGACATTACATGTATGTGAAAGAACACTTACCACCAACATCTGCCCAGATGAATTTGTAATCTGCGTTCACTAGGGCCAGAATCACCACAGAATAGAATCCCTTGTAGTTGTAGTAGGTTGACGAGTTAGGGCATCTGCAGGCAACATGTTTGCCATCAAGGGCACCACAACAATGAGGGAAGTTCCAGCTTGTCATGAACTGGTTGGTAATCTCACGCCAGGCTTCAGAAGTGCTTGGAGGGGTCATCACCTCGTCCAGATATTCGTCAACGATCGCCTGGCACACTTCACGGACAACGACAGAGATTGTGTTGGATGGAACGCGCCACCCAAACTTCATGTCAGTATACTTAGATCCAGAGGCCAAATGTCGCAGTGTCACCGCCAGTTTCAGGCCAGTTTCGAGGGGCTCTCGGTAAAAGGTGTGCTGCTTCGTCAATCTACCTCTGACAGGTCCAAGGATCTCATCAAACATATCAAGTGGCATGCACATGAAGTTCGTGAAGGAACTGACATCTTCCTGGCGAAGCTCAACCATGAGTTGGTCGTAGAGACCAAACTCTTGACGCCTTAATATCCATGATTTAGTCCAGCACTGTCGTCTTCGTCGGGGTCTTCTTCTCTGCGGGCAAGGTCCCTCGATGTGTTCAGCTATGTTCAAGTTCAGTACATCTACTTCATGCTGGGCTATAGCAAGCATATATAGCCTCCTTGGCCTTTCTGGATCTTCCATAGTAGGTGCTCTCTACAGTAGCCCCAAATCAAATGGACCTTGCTTACAAAGCATCGGTTTATATACCCATATGCATGGACGTTCGGGAAACGCTCGAATGACGCTCAATGGACGCCAAAAGGACGTTCGTTTCACTTTAGTCACACGCTGCGTGCGCTAGGGACCGTTCAGCGGTCGTTGACAGGTCGCCAGTGAGTCCTTCACTGCAAAGCAAACGATTAGTAACAACCAAGTAATGCTAGAGTAACGACTGACTAACGACAGCCGAACGCGTGCAATGCTCGGTGATTGTTACTAAAACCTTCCACGAACGTTCTTAAACGTTCTTCAGCATTTAAAATTAAACGTTGAAGAACGCTGGTGTCAGTGAGAACTTTTGTGCATGTTCAAAACTTTTTTTCCGGAGCAGCGTTCTCTGCCGATTCCCGGCGATCACCGACGTTCACTAGCGTTCACACAACGCTCTTCTGGCGCTTTCCCAGTGACCATGGGCGACTACCAACGTTTCCTCAAACGTCAGGAAACGTTGACCAGAACGTCATGGTGTGACGGCTCCTTGACCTACTTTTTGAACCGACATAACCAAATTTAAAATTTGTCAAAGATATAATCAAGATAAATTTTCTGACCAACTTTCATGAGTATCGGACTGAAATGTCGTCTCTGGAATGAACTGTTAATTTCTGTTAATTCAACCCTATGACTACTTTTTGACCAGACGTGTCCCAGTTTTTAACATGTTCGAGATATTATCGAAACAAACTTTCTGACTTTTGTATCTTACTGAAAATGTGGCCTCTAGAGTGCACTCGTTTTTTTTTTTTTTTTTTTTAAGATTGGACACAGTGACCTACTCTTTGACCCAACATGACCCAATTTCGAACTTTCGTGCCAAGGTGAGCTAAGAAAAATCTGACTTTGAGTGGATGGTACTTTCAGTTGTCGAAAGAGGCCGAATTTATAGACTTGCAGCTGAAAGGCCCTATATAAATATGCCATGCTGTCAAAATAGAGGTTTTTATGCATCTACAAAAAGTATCGAACCACGTGAGTCTGCACAGTCTGTGGAGGCTGTCCGGGGTCGAAACCTTTGTTTCTTTGGTAAAGTTTGTGCATGCCGAAGGACCAGTCTACCTCAAGATTCAGCCGGTTGTTGGACAAATGGATCTATAATTATGTGATGATTTGTTTGGTGTGATGTATCACGGAGATGAATTAAACCCCATTTTGCCAGACCATGGCTTAAATCAAATAGACTTTATCAGTCAGGAAAATGGCCAAAAACATACACTAATGGGTAAACGGTTATGCACAAAAAAGCATTAAATTACCGTTAACTACAAGAAAAGGATTTCCCCTATTGTATCCTTTTGTTAAGGTTTGAATAAGCGCCGAGGGTGTAGATTAACGGTAGCAACCCTCGTACGTGTATATTAGTGTCATAAATATGCCCGCAAATAGGACCGTAAAATAAACGCTCCACTTTTTTAACCAATCACAAATTAACACTTATTCATTCCAGACTAACAGGAAGAAGCAGGTCAAAAACCAGCTGATACAGCAACGACGAATTAAAAAAAATGGCCGAATGCAGTTATACGAGTCGAGTTTGGTTGGATCTATTGTAGTCTAGGTCAAGGCAGTAATAATTTCTTAATTACTCCGTACTACGCTCTCCTAATCCCGATCTGCTGCTAATCTGTTGATCGCTTCCGTTATTACTACCGCCTGGGGACATTCGAGAGTCTCCCCATGGTTATCAATTGTGATGATAATCTAATTATAGACTTGTTTATCGCGTGACGTCACAATATTGATAATGACGGATTCGCTTTTTAGACCACTTCAAGTACAACGGGAGTGATTCCAAATATCAGTGACTTTTCCGAGCCGGTCAGTGCCATCAAAAATACATCGCGACCTTTAACAAGACTTGTTACTGTAAAAATGTCCCCCCAAATCATTGTGAATAACCCGTTTGAAATTTTGTTGTCAATGTTTTTTAAAAATGGCGCACAAACAGGCAGTGATCAATCCGAGTCATTTGGAATTTCGGTATCTATTTTTAGTCATCTATGGTCGAAAAAGATTGCAGCGACATCTGTTTTGAGAGATGAGGTAATGTAGGTGTCACTCTGATCGGTTTTCGAATGTCCCCAGGCCCGTAGGCCGTCATTTTGACAAAGTAATGTCCAAATGATAGAGAAAGGGAAAAAATGAGTGGATTGGAACCAAGGCTGCATGTATTGGTCAACTTGGCAGTATATGAGTATAGTTATAACATTGCAATCTGAATTTAAATCTATGTCGGTAACAAAAATCAATCCGAGCAGTTTCTGAGGCTTCTTCAATCTCGTCAGCCCTTTTTCTGTAACAGCAAGACGTTAAGTGAAGAAAAATGTAGTCTTTCAGACTTAATTATAAATCTCAATATTCTTCGATATTTGATCTGATTTAAATCTGTGAAGTCCTTGACAGGACAAGATACAAATTTGCAAAAATACAATTGAGCCATGCTCTGTGAAAAGGGAACTTAATGCATCTGCGAAAAGTGTCGACCCAGGTCAGCCTGCGCAGTCCGCGCAGGCTGACCTTGGCCGAAACTTTTCGCTATTGGTCAATTTTCTGTATGTCAAAGAACTAGTCTACCCCATGGCTCAGTAAGCTGTTAGACAAAACAGGCTTTATGGATCCATGATCATGTGACGACTTGCTTGGTATTATGCATAACGGAGATGCATTGAACCCCTTTTTGCCAGAGCATGGCTCAATTTTAAGTATTAAAGTCATGTGTCGTGACCGGTTCGATAGCCTTCATCGATTCAAACAAGATGCACCAGTTTATACTTATGGGCGGTGCTCTGCAATAAGGGGATTTAATGCATTTTTGTGATGTTTTATACCGATCAAGTTATCATAATAATGGAGCCATAAATTCTAGTTAGTCTATCAACCGACTGAATTATGAGATAGAATGGTCCTTGGACATGCCATGCAGAAAATTTATAAATAGCATAACGTTTCGATCCATGTTAATCTACCAGGACTACGCTTGCTGCCACGGGTCGATACTTTTTGCAGATACATTAAACCCCTTTTTTCACAGAGCATGGCTTATAGAGATTAACTCATTACCTAACGAATATAATGTAAAAGCTGTCTAAATTGAAAGCACTTGAGACAAATAAAATATGACTCAATTGATGTGGTTTGTCTTTGAAGGGATAGAAATTATTCTTGGGAAGGGAGACAATGCTGGTTACTCGTATTTCCTCATTTTCCAACGTCTTCAACAACTCTCTATCCCGTGATCGCTAAAAACGGAACTGTGCGGAAAAATAAAAATTAAAGGAAATTTATCTATTTTTCTTACTTTTTTCACTGGTTGAGGATTTGTTTAAAGCCTCCGCTAGATCGTCTGATATTTTCTTTAGTCTGTTTTCGTTTTGATTAGACATTGTTTCAAGGTCATTTGCCAATCTCGAAGAGGTATTTAACGCTTTTGTAAGATCATCTGACATCCTTTGTATTTTACTTTCGTACTGCTGCGACATTGTTTTAAAGTCCTCGGCCAGTTTCAGGTTTTCTTGCTCTTCTTTAAACTTCAAGAAATTTTGACCCATCTTAACTTTCTCTTCTGTAATGGCAGACAGTTCATTGCTCACACGTTCTTGTAATAATTCCATCGCATGTTCCATTCTTACAAGCTTGCTTAACAATTTATCCTCAAAATCAAATCTTGATGTGCACAATGGCTCATTGACATTAAAAGCAATTAGGTCCCTAAATGTTGACACAAAAATAAAAAGGATGCTAACGCTGATAATAGCCATTTCGAAGTTATTCGTAAACGCTGTCCACAGCTCTCAATACTGATGTCATTGACGAACACAGCCTTTCGACTTCCTTCTAGTTCGAAGCAAATCACAAACTAATTTTCTCACGCTCTAAAATCATGGGTTTATCTCACACGGAATGTTTCTTTATATCTGATAAGAACACGGACTCGACGGAAGAATTTCTGTCAAGTTAACGCTGCACCAGGCGACAAAACTTCAGACTCAGTCCATATTGAAAGTATTTGTCAACGACAGATTAAGTTTGGCTCAAATGACGAGATTGTCTCTAAAAGGGTAGGAAATATTGTGAGGAAATGATAAAAATGGTGATTCTAACACAGGGTTGTTCGTTACAATGTTTAAACAGAAAAAAATTCATTTCGCTGCATGGTTATTTTTAGAATGAGACAAACGATCCGGAATTTCGTTAACGAATGCTTGATATGAACCACATGTGTTCGTTTGGGTGTTTTAAAGATGCAGTGATAAGCATTTGAGCCGTTCTTTTACAAAAGGGGGCTTAATGCATCTCCGTAATGCATTACACCAAGCAAGTCATCACAAAGTTTTGGATCTGTGATGGCCACTTTTTTTTAAACAACCGACTTGATCTCGAGATAGACTGTCCTTTGACATACAGAGAATTCACCAATAGCGAAAAGTTTCGGCTCAGGTCAGCCTGCGCAGGCTGACCTGATCAATACTTTCCGCAGATGCATTAAGCCCCTTTTTCACACAGTATGACTCATTTCATTTTTGCACTAGAGCTGGAACATTTCAACAACAACATTTTGAACAACCGCTACATTTTTGTAGCCTTCTATACATAAACGTCGATATTATGTCACTTGTATATACACAAAAAGTCAAAATAACAACTCAGAGCGGGTATGATAAATTTCGAAATTTTATTGTTTATGTATAGTTAGGAACGCAGTTTACATTTGAGCCTTTCTCTGGCAAAAGGAGGCTTAATGCATCTCCGTGATGCATGATACCAAACAAGTCATAACACTATTATGGATTCATAAAATCCAGTTTGTCTAAAACCCGAATGAATCATGAGGTACACTGGTCCTTTGACAGGCAGAAAATTGACCAAAAGCAAACCGTGTCGGCCCAGGTCAGCTTGCACGGACTGCGCAGGCTGACCTGGGTCGATATTTTTTCAAAATCCATTAAGCCCTCTTTCCACAGAGCACGTCTTATTAAGAAGATTCGAGTATTACTGTTTCGACGATGGTTATGTGGGAAAGCAGCCAGTGGCTTGGAAAGAATATTGTGCGGAGTACTGGTAAAAGAAACTCCAGGAAAGCATGGATAGGTGCACTGGCCACCGTGATATAACTGAAATAATGTTGAAAATGGCGTTAAACACCATACAATCAATCAATCAATCAATCAATCAATCAATCGAGTATTACTTTGTATGTTCTACTGAAAACAATTTGCTTAAACTCCTTTACCCAGTGACACACTATTGCGGTTATACTGTACCACACGAAGTTTGAAGCACGTGCAGTTGCCACTTTTTGAAAACATTGTACATAAAATAAACATTCTGTTACAGATGATATTCCCTTTTCCTACAACGTTTTTCATGCAGTTAAAAATCCAATCATTTTTCTTCTCTTCAGAGTGTTCCCTCATTGTGATTTGAACTAACCTACGTTTACATGAATGGCCTTTTGAATTAGTCTGTGTTCTAACAGGTGAAATGAATTCGTCCAATTTGGATGAGTCTGCTAAGTTGAATATCCAGTGTCAGGGAGTCGGGCACAAAGTAATCAAACCTTTACTACACAATCCTGAGTTTTAACGACATTGAGGAACAAGGCTTTTTTTTTTTTTTTTTTTCAAAACATTGTGGGAAACGGAGAAAATGCGGGTAACCAGCATTTTTCTCTTTTTCTCCCAATGTTTTCTATTATTTCAAAAACCAATATTATCTTTTGAGCTTTTTTTATTTGTCGTTCGCAAATGCTTTGGATTTGGACAAGGCTAAACATTTGTCGTTTTGTAGAGAGTTAAGGGGTAAGTAAATGCTTTAGATAATCACAAATACAAAGAAAGAAAAGTTTTACTCCCATAACTGTTATAATGATTAAATAAGTTGTCACAAATAAAAAAAATCACAAAAGAGGGACGTAAATCCTGGTTTGTTCTTTGGCAAAAAGCTGCAACATTCCAGTTCGTTTCTGTTTATTTTCATGCATAATTTCAACATCGTAAAAGCTACTACCAACTTAGTTCTTTGGATAAAAGGTATAGGCTTCCGAAGTTGTGTAAGGTATAAGAAACCTTTAAGCGATAGCCTTTGAATATCATAAGAAAAATCACTAAATAAAATTGAGAGTAAATACATACCAAAGTTGCTGTTTGGCCATTCTATTGTGATTTATACAGATCAGGTGCCAACTAGAGGCATTGCAGAGCACGATATTTATGTACTTGGACAAAACACCTAGCAGCTTCCATTTAACCCATTATCACATAATCTGGGCCCGTATTTACCAACCATTCTTAAGAACGTTCTTTGTCTTATTCTCCAAGATTTTCCAAATTTAAAAGTAACACACCGTCTGATTGGCTAAACCAAATGGTTTAGCAAATCAGAAGTTTTGTTACTTTCAAGTTAGGAAAATTCTGAAGAAATAAGACTAAGAATGGACTTAAGAATGGTTGGTGAATACGAACTGAGGACTTTTAACGACCCTGAGAAAGAAGGCTTTTAAAATCATTGTGTAAAAATGAGAAAATATCATATTTCTAAGAATAATCATTAATTTGATCGGTATTTGTTACTTAAAAAAGTTCTTTAGGTTTGAAATTAAAGTCTATTTCTGTAATTTTGACAGGATTTATCCCATTTGAAGAAATATATCTTTGTATATTTGCCCTGCAACTTACGATTTCTTTTTTTCATTTTTTTTCTCTGCATGCATTACATTATAATCAGAGCGAAAATGAAAATGAAATCTGTTTGTTGTAGAAAAAAAAAAAAAACTGTGGCATATGTCCTTAACTCTTTACCAAACGACAAAAAATTGAACTGGGGCAGTTGAAAGCATTTGCAGACGACAAATTCTCTGTTGCTAAAAAGATGATTTCTATCTTTTATAGGGTAGAAAACATTAGGGAAAAAAAAAAGATGGTTACCAGCCTTTTCTTCTTTTCCCACAATGTTTGTAAAAGCCTTCTCCTCTTGGGTGGTTAAAAGTTGGAATTGTGTGGTAAAGGGTTAACCAATGAGCATCGGAAGATACCGGGCTTCTAGGAAGGTGCAGTATGACACAAAGCAAATTGTCATTAAAGAGGCCTGTTTTGATATTTTTATCGTAAATCAAAATTTTCTTTTACCGATCTGATAGATAATGCTAAATAAATGTTGTTTCTTTGCAAAAACTAGAAAGGTACATTCAGTTAAAAGGTGTAACGTTGGTGTCTGATTAACGGAATGATGGTTTGCAAAGGGACCTCTGTCTATTTTTATGAGACCAGGGTCCGTATTCACCAACCATTCTTAAGATCGTTCTCAGTCTTATTCTTCAGAATTTTCTAAATTTGAAAGTAACACAACTTATGATTGGCCAAACCATTTGGTTTAGCCAATCAGCAGTTGTGTTACTTTCAAATTTGGAAAATCTTGCAAAGTAAGATGCATGACTAAGAATACTCTTAAGAATGGTTGGTGAATACAGACCCAGATGTGACGTCAGAGTACCTGTTTGAAGATATCCCTTATAATCGGTTCGTTTTATTGATCGCTTGCTATTCCCAAATTGAGGTGTCTATTTAATGAAATGCCAGATGAGTTCGACGATAGACAAAACGTAATGATATTTAGGGTTACAAGGCTATGAAGTCGTGAACTTGGTGAATTGCTTCATTTTTGCCATATACTGTCAGTATCTGTTAGCAGTTTTATAGCAAATGCCACTCACAGCTTTTTATACAATGCCCGATAAAAAAAATAATCTGTTGAGATTTACAAGAGTTAGGGGACCATGAAATTCTTAATTAAAATTCGGAGTTTTTGGTTTCAGTCATATAACGTCAATACTTATGAACAAGCTTAAACCAGATTGTTGATATGAACTTTTATCAATAACATACCACACGAGTTCACAAATGATTAAAGTAGATTAACCAGCGGACTTTGAAATGAGTAAGAAACAGATTTACGAGACTTTAAAATGGGGAAGAGTGGGGTATGCCTTGCCTAGTTGGCTTACAGGTTTTATTATCTGCCATTGTCATTCAGGCGTACCAGAACTTTATTGTTGCTCTTTCTGCTCATGTAAAATATTGAAGGTTATAGGAGCATTGGGAAAAGTACATATATAATTATTATTTGCATGTATAACCACGACTCTCCATTTTACACCAATTGTTGTCATATCCTAAATAAAATCTACAAGACGGTTAGATTTTTAAGGAAAAGAAACAGCCAATTTTTTCAATGATGTAATTTTTTTTTAGGGGCAAAAAGGAGCAATATCTTGAAAAAAGCAAATACTGCTTTTCCCACAATATGGTCAGAATCTGTCAACAGCTAAAGGGGAATAAAAAGAACCGTTCTTGTTTATAAGATTATGGACGATGGAAATATTTTCTGTTCTTTTCTGTTTAATATATAACACAATTCAATTAGGTCTATCATTTTCTTTGATTGTTGAAGAAAATCTTTTCCAGGCCCATCGTTGGAGATTCGAAGAAAAGACTGGCAACAAATGCTGCAGCATACGACAGGGTTATGTGACCCAGAAATAGGTAAACCTGCAAAAAAATACAGGATGAAGTGTTGTTCAAACAAAAGTTAATTATTTTGTTTGGACGTTGAACTCTTTGCCATAAAATACATAATTCACCTATGTTGTCTACTGTTTACTTGTCCAAATTCAAAGCATTTACTGACAATAAATTTAAGTATGGCTCTAGTAATGGGATTTGCCTTTAGAATGGCAGCCAGGACTTTCTCTTTTTCCACGGTGTTTTCATAGGTTTTCTTTTCGTGGTTGTAAAAACACGGGATTTCTTGGTGAAGAAAGTAATCTATCCATCATTAAAATATGATCATGATCCTTCCGGTAGTCATTAAGATTTCAATGCAGACGCAAGCATTAAATGACCTGGGTATATGCCATTGGTCATTGAATGCTTGCATCTGCACTGATATCTTAATGACCATCGGAGGGAACTAGGTTTTAATTTTATGATGGCTGGATTACCTTAAAGGGAGATATTTAGATATATGTCAAAACTTTCTCTTTTATGTACCTAGTTCACATGACAAAAGGCGCAACCACAAACTTCTCTGCGCTAAATATATGAGCGATGCTCTGTGAAAAGGGGGCTTAATGCATCTGCGAAAAATTTTGGCCCTGGTCAGCCTGCGCGATTCGCGTAGGCTGACCTGGGCCAAAACTTTTCGGTATTGGTCAATTTCCTGTATGTCCAAGGACAGTCTACCTTGTGATTAAGTCGGTTGTTAAAGAAAGTGGCTATCGTGGATCCATCATTATGTGATGGCATGATTGGTATTATGCATCACGGAGATGCATTAAGCCCGCTTTTGCCAGAGCATGGCTCATATATACCTAAACTCGACTTCTTTCGATGGCTGAAAATACATTTCACAGAAATTCAGAAACGCTTTATCATGCAGGCCATACTAATAAACAGCTTGAACTTGTTTTTTTGTTTTACTTACCACCTCAAAGTCTGAAAAGAATGTTGGATTCCGTCTGCTACTTATGAACAGAAATATAACCAATGGATGTACAAGGTAGGCCCCATAGGTCAGTCTACCCAGGGGAATAAATGGTCTCCAGGACAACACTTCATTGATCCAACCTGAAAATTTATTGTTTTCTTGAAATAAAGTTAGAGGAAGTACCAAATGTAGGTATAGTACGAAACTGACCATTCAAAAATCTTTAAATGATTTTACTGATTAAATTGATGTTCAGGACAACTTTCTAGGCTTCACATTTTCGCAATATTAAGCAGAGAATGTTGATGTTTTTTGTTTGGTCTGTTGGTGTCCATCGGTGTTTTCAACATTACTTAAGTCTTATCGCGGCGACCAGCGCATGTATCAATGTTTTCCTGCAAGTGCTATTGCATTTCGCATTCTTAACATTTTCCAAACCAAAGTGGCTGTTTTCATTTAGATTTTATGACTGAGATGCTAAGAGTAATGACCAAGATCAGACAGTTTGTATGTACACGACTGATCTTGATCTACACTCTGCAAGATACATGATAATCGCCTAGGCAGGCTAGAGGTTAACCTACCTCCGTTTCCGGTCGCGCAGGCAAACACAATCCAAGACACTGCGATACCCCAGCCGGTACGGTGAAGAGCGAGAAAGAAGTCCGATTGCAACTGGTTCAAGATGTGGTCGTCTTCATACGAGTACAAGCCATACACATCGCAACAGCAAATAGCCAAACAGAGAAGCCACCCGAGTAGGTTTAAAAACTGAAAAGTAGAAGCTTGTGTTCTTTATGATGTACAAACGAGAGCGTGCAAAAATGTGGCACAGATAAAGCATGCCACAAAGAAAAATCTTATGAGAGGTGTTTCCTATCGGCTATATTTTTCCACCTCCCCCACCTCAACTCGCCCAGTCTCTGTGTAGGGTAGCCTAGTGTCCCCTCCAAGTGATATACTAGACAAGTAATGTGTGAGAATGACCGGCTACTTGCCCCTTCTAATAGGGCGTACTTAGATTTCTACCATACATATGCTGCCAAGAGCCAAACAGAAAAAAACACCCGTGTAGGTTTAACCTTTTACCAAAAGATACCCAGTTTTGATGACCCTATGGAAGAAGTCGTTTGAAAACAATGTGAGATAAGAAGAAAATGCTGGTGAGCAGCATTTTCTCCTTTTCACCCAGTGCTTTTTTTTCCATCAAAGGAAATCCTGTCATTTGAGCAATATTTAATTTACCCTTTAAAATTCCTTTTAATTTGGTCGAGTCTAAAATCGAATCGTCTGGTAAAGGATCAAATTACTGTGGAAAGAGTTAGCTTACGGGAGGGGGCGGAAACTTAATCAGTCATAATAAATCAATTATGACTTGTGAGACACCTTCTATCACACACATTCATTTGCCGAATCCCGAACTTTTATAACAAGGCATTCATTAACAACTATGTGACTAGCCGGCAGACCACGAACCGACCGTATCAGAACGAGCCCCTCTTCTAACAGGACTCGAGCTTTCGACCTTCTGCTTCTCGGGTAGATGCCTTAACCTCTTGACCACGGAAACGGTGTTAGACCAGTATATTTTGAAAACGCAATTGAAATACTACGTCAACAATTCTAGGCTTGTAGGACGGCGGAAGTCGTTGACACCATTTCCGAGTCTTTAACTTCAGCTGGTTTGAAAAAATATTGTTTACCTTTGGAATTTTACATTTACAGTCAAGTCGGTAGAGTAGGTATCCGGTGAACAGTCCGATAATATAGGGACCCATCCTCGTGTAACATGGTATGTAAATCTTCTGAAAATAATCAGCCCTGAAAAATGAACGTACACAATTCCGTCAAATAATAATACCATCAGGGTAGGGGTGCTGGAAAATTTACATATTCCTTTAGACCTAAAAAAAATTTGGACCGGAAGTAATCACATTTTGATATGGCGGACGAAAGTAACTTACCAAACTGGTAGGCTGTTATTAATCTACACGGGCAACAAACACAGAGTTTTGCTCATAGCATCCTAAAGGTCAAGGAGGAGAGGTGTGCCACGTGCCTTTTCTTATACAGAAATGTTGTAGACACTTCCACAGATATGGAGAACATTTGCCGATATGCTTTTTTTCCCCTCAGTTTAACTCTTTACCAAATGACAAAGTTTTAGACTCGTTCAAATCCAAAGCATTTGAAGACGACAACTTAAATGTGGGTCAGATAGTAGAACGTGTCTTTAAAAGGCTAGAAAACATTATGGTTACCATAATCCGCGCAGGCTGACATGGATTGAAACTTTTGCTATTGGTCAATTTTGTGCATGTCCAAGGACCATTCTACCTCAAGATTCAGCCTGTTGTCAGACAAAATAATTTTTATAGATCCATAATTAGAGTATATGTGATGACTTGCTTGGTATAATGTATCACGGAGATGCATTAAGCCCCCTTTTGCCAAAGTATAGCTCAAATGCTTTTTTTCAGTTTGGTCGAGTCGAAAGTTTTGACGTCTGGTGAAGGGTTGAGGTATACTTACCCCGAGCTCACATAGACGAAGTTAGTTTGTTGGGCTGAAAACTCGTACTTGTGTGCAATCAAAGCGGTCGTGGTGATGGTGGCAGCCAGGAAAATGACACAAACAACGATACCGGCGATTACGTTACTGAAATGAAAGGTATGATATCTAAACCTAGGACCTTTAAAGCACCCATATTTAGCCAAAAGTAAATAGTGCGGGTGTTAAAATGTAGCTTGATTTAAATCATACCATTTAAAATGTAGAAATTATTGTGAAGTTGACAATCCGTTATTGCACGGGCGGTCCATGTGTTAGGAAGTGGCAGAAAAATTTATCTTAAAAGTAGGTCAAAGGCTGCCAGGGCGCTCCTATTGTTTGTTCACTGAGTTTGTACCTAGTTTTAAAATACCTTTGTCTTTCTGCCAGCTCTTCAAAGTAACGCAATTTCTGATTTACTAAACCAAAAGGTCTAGCAAACTTCACCGGAAATTACGTTACTTTTTAAATTTAGAAGTTAAGAGTTACATTTAAAAAGACTGGTGAATGCTTGTCCGCGACTCATTGTAGGAAACAGTTTTATCCGGCTTGGACAGAATACCTCGACATCACTCATGATTTCAAGTACTGGGTCCGTATTCACCAACCATTCTTCAGAACGTTCTTAGACTTATTCTTCAAGATTATCCGAGTTTGAAAGTAACACAACTTCTGGTTGGCTAAACCAAATGGTGTAGCCAATCAAAAGGTGTTATTTTCAAATTTGGAAAATTTGGAGAACAAGACCAAGAATGTTGTTAAATGGACCATGGTGTGTGAAAGCCGAAACGTTTGACGAAATAGAAACTCTGGCTGATAAAATGTCTGGCATGAACGAAGAAGCATGCGGGTAACCTTTCTTGCTTCCCCCATTGGAATTATAATTATCGTAGGAATTATTGATTGTATATTTACTTTACCACCATTCTAACAGTTTAGGTCATATCACTGCGGTTTCCCACACCAGTACGGACACAACTTTCTTCCCAATCCACTAACTACTTTTCCCACGTGTAAGTGGGAATTATTGTATGTTCCAATGATGGATTGTCCTCTGAATGACGAAATTGCCATTCTACATACTGCCGGTACACATTGCAACAGCAAATAGCGAGAGAAGACTTTTGAAAGCATGTTGGCACGAAATGTATTACTCAAAACGAGCAGTTTCACTGGTTTTCGCCGTCTTTTTCTTGCGAGCGTCCTTGAGCAAGACACTTAAGAGCTCAAGCCTAGTACTGGTGAATCCCTGGACATATGTGAGTAAGAAAGCCGTCGCTGTTATGTGAATGAAATGATATAAAACACCATTCAATTAATCAATACACTGTCACGTTGTATTCTTTGCAGTTCTGATCCCATATAAAAGCCGTGTATGTTTCCTATTTAGCCCATTAGCTCTTCACCACAATTTTAGACTTGTCCAATGATTGAAACCTTTCGCAGACGGTATATTAAACTTGGCTCATATGATGAGATTTGTTTCTTTGAAAGAAGAAAACATTGTGGGAAGAGTAGAAAATACCGGCAATCAGCAATTCCTCTTTCTCACAGTGTTTTTTTAATCCTTTACTACATTATCCCAAGTTTTAACGACCCTAAGCATTGAGCACATCGTGGGAAAAGGAGAAAATGCTGATAACCAGTATTCTCTCTCTTTCCCACAATGTTTTCTCTCCTACCATAAATTATAAACTGATGTGTACTTATTTTGAATTTGTCGTCCGCAGATGTTTCAAATTGGGAAGAGTCTGAAATTTTGTGAATCTGTCGTTTGGGGAAAAGGTTAAAAGCCTTCTTCTTCAGGATCTTGAAAGAATGGCTTTTCTGATAAAGCTTCCAGCAGTATGGCCCAGAAATCGAACAGGAGCTGACAGAGAAATGAAATAGTTCTTACTAGAACAAAGGGAGCAGTATGAGCGGGCTCAGGACGTAAAACTGCATGTCATTGGCTAGGTACCACGTCCACCCCATACACTGAAAAAAAGAACAATTACACATTTATTGGCATTTTTTTAGAGCTTGTCTGCTACAGCATTTTTCTTTTTTTTTTTTCAGACGTAAACGTCGTAAACTGACTAGCCATACTTGATCAAGGTGAAATCTTCTCTTTGGTAGGCAAAACGAATCAGATAAACGAAACAGACAAGAAAGTTTATGTTGGTTGTGAATTTTATTATAAATGTCTGTGTTCTTTAGCTTCTGTGTGCAAACTTGTAATCATGTACCAAAATAATCCTGCTTTACAACAAGCCTGAGAAAGAGGGCTTTTGAAAACATCATGGGAAAACAAGAAACCAGCACTTTCACCTTAGCCACCATGTTTTCCATCCTTTCCAAGACAAATCCCATCATTTGAGTCGCATCTAATTTGTTGTCTGCAAATGCTTTCAAGTTGTACAAGTATAAGATTTTGTCGTCTGGTATAAATATAGTTAAATGCTTGTCTAAATGTGCAAGTCAGGCTATGTCCCTTTGATTGGCTGACGGGCTTTGTTTCAGCCAATTGCAGGGCTCATGTCAATAAATCATACTGAGAATGGATTTGAGTCATACTCTGTGAAAAGGGGTTTTAATTCATCTGCAAAAGGTATCGACCCAGGCCAGCCTGCACAGTACGCGTCGGCTGACATGGGTCGAAACTTTCTGCTATGGCCCAATTTTCTACATCTCCAAGGACCATTCTACTTCATGATTCTATTGGTTGTAACAAAAGAAAAAACAGATGTTATGGATCCATAATTAGGTGATGACTTGCTTGGAATAATGCATCAAAGAGGTGCATTAACCCTTTACCAGACGACAAAATTTTAGCCGTATCCAAATTGAAAGCATTTGCAGACGAAAATTTCAGTGTGGGTCAAACGGTGCAATTTTTCTTTGATAGATTAGAAAACATTGTGGGAAATGGAGAAAATGCTGGTTACCAGCATTTTCTCCTTTTCCCACAATGTTTTCAAAAGGCCTCTTTCTCAGGGTCGTTAAAAGTCGGGATTGTGTGGTAAAGGGTTAAACCCCTTTTGCCAGAGAGTCGCTCATTTATAAAAGGTTTGCAGGCCTTGATCAAGAAATTTACCATATCCTGTTCTGGGTAGATATTAACGAAATTGTTGACGTAGAGCAAGTTAGTCCACCAATATTTCCGGCACCCTTCGGTTCCCGGGAAGTTTTCGCCATCCCACATTGGTCCCGTTGCGACGTAGGGTACTATCACCGTTGCAACCATCATAATCAACATATAGGGCGGAGTTAACCTAATTGTAAAGAAGAAAGATTCATGTATTAATTTCTGGATTTAGATATCAGGTTTTCAAAAGCTTGCATATCTCTTAATACAAAAGGCATCTAAACCGGCTCCAAAGTTTCACCCTATAAATTTTTACAAGTTACATTTACATGTAGGAGTTCTGTGTGGCTCAGTAGTAAAGTGTAGGAATCGTGACCTGGAGGCCCTGGGTTGGAGCCTCACTGGATGCACTGGGTTTTTCGTGGGAGTGTATTTGGGCAAGACACTTCCAGCCTAGTAATGGTGAACCATAGATATGTGGATTGCCAGTAAAAACTGTTTGGGTTGATATTATTCAGAGCAAGAGAGTTCAATTAAGTAAATAAAACATAATAAAGCGGCGCTCTTGAAAAATGGGTAAATGCATCTCCGTGGTGCTTTAAATACCAAGCAAGTCATCATATAATTATAGATCCGTAAAAACCATTTTGTCTGACATCTGGCTGAATCAGGCTATAAATAGATCCTTTGACATGCAGGAAATTGACCAATAGCAAAAACCTTTTGACTCAGGTCAGCGAACAGGCTGACATAGGTCTATTTGTTTTGCAGATGCATTCATCCCCCTTTTCACATAACATGGCTCATATTATTTTAGTCAGAAGGTATTTCCCAAGATTATAAATTACAGATTGGACTTTGCGTCATATCTTAATCTACTTTTCCCTCAAAATTACCTTATTTGTTTCATGCCATGAAATATGAATAAAGCAAAATAGGTAAGCTAGTCTTGCATTACAAATCAAGTTTCTTTTTCATCCCTGAAGGAAAAAGTACAAACCTCCAAAATCGATGAAAATAAAACATAAACCAGTTCAGTTGTTTTGCTCCACCCACTTTCTTTAACTGTCGTAAAGTTAAATAGGATACCAGTATTCCACTGAAAGAAGAAAAAACAAAAAGGGGAACATGGGACGGCATTCAACAGCAATTCAGAATGCCGTCGACCACCCAAAGGGTTGGGGTACAAGTAATCAACGAGCTATAATTCAACTTATTTCGAGTCGTTCGTGAAAACGGCCCCCGGTACTTCATTAAAAAAAAAAAAGGGTGGAACTTTTCAAAATCTCAACACGACTGCAGAAAAAAAAAAGTACGGATGAAGTGAGAAAATTTGCTTTTTGACATTATTTTGAAAACATCGTGATCAATTTCTGTGCATTTGTGCAATTCAGCGTTGTAAGAAATTTCTTCTCTTGTCGCAAGGTGGTCTGCTGTGCGACACAAAAAGTTGTCTGCAAGGGAAAAGTAGCATATTCTGCCAAAATGATGATGATGATGATGATGATGCTTACCTGATTGTGAAAAAGGAGTCGACAGACACAGTTGCATATGTGATGGCAGGAAAGGTCCAATGACTCAATTTCTCGGTATAGTGGGTTAAAAGATTGTCTGAAACATCACAAAATCGGAAAATAAATATGAGCCAAACTCTGGCAAAAGGGGGCTAAATGCATCTCCGTGATGCATAATAGCAAGCAAGTCATCATAATTATAAGTATGGATCTATGGAGTCCATTTTGTCTAACAACCGACTGAAAAATGCGGTAAACTGGCCCTTAGACAGGCGGAAAATTGACCAATAGCAAAAAGTTTCGGGTCAGGTCAGCCTGCGCGGATTGCGCAGGCCGACCTGGGTCGATACTTTTTGCAGATGCATTAAGGCCCCTTTTCACAGAGCATAGCTCTATTATATTTTTCTTTTTAGAGTTACAAAAAAAAAAAAAATTAGTTGGCTTTCATAAAAAGTATCGAAATAAGTGCCATACCGTCATATCCAACAACAAAGTAGTATGTATGACCCAGAATCACCCAAGCCATGCTGAGGAACCGTATACCATTGATCGCGCCGAGAGAACCGCTGGCTTGTTGTGTACTCAGTATTTTAACACCATTCGTATACGCCGAGAAAGACAGCAATATCTTCTCCAGAGAGGCTGCAAAGAAACCTTATTTCTCATAATGGCATTTTTTAAAATATTTCAAAGATGTTCCTTTTCCGGGTTCTACTACAATAAACCTGTATTGTTTGACGCTGTAACAAACATTCTAGAGGTTACCACCTTTGAAAAGAAGGCTTATGAAACATTGTGGGAATAGCTGAAAACGCTAATAAATCAGCATTTTCTCCTTTTTGCACAAGGTTTTCTACGTCTTATCTCCCAAAGACAAATTTCCATTTTGGTCAAATTTATTTTGTCGTGTGCAAGTGATTTCAGTTCGGACAAATCTAAAATTTGGTCGTCTGGTAAAGCGTTAACGATATTTGCCTCAACAAATACCAAGCTCAAGACACCAGTCGACGAAATACGAGAAACCAGCTTAGCCAGAGCACTGAATACAGAAAACAGATTACGGCATCCAAATTTTGGCGGGAATCGCTAATCCTCAGCTTTTATCCGTATCTCACGGCTACCTGTAATATTGTGCATCGGTTAAGCTCATTTGCATATATGAGCTTCATAAAGGGAAAAAAGTGAATGTACCGGAATAATACACAATAATCTTTTGCAAGACACTGCTTGACAATACATTTAATGGTTGAATGACAAAGACGTTTTTAAGAATTCTGAAATGAAATATTGGCCGTTTTTTTTTTTTTTTTTTCATGAAATATAAATTACTAGGAATAGACACTGACTTAACGGATTTATTGTGAAAGCAGTCCCTTTTTTTTTTAAAGTGCATCGCATGACAGAATAACCATTGACTTCTTCTAGGCTGTTTCTATAACATAATCAAACTTTGAAAATGATCTTTTCTAAGTTGATTTTCACACCAAGATATTGTAACATTCTTAACAATATTCTTTATTGAATTATCTTTTTTTCCTTTGGCTAAATTTGAAAGTAACGCTAGTTCTGGTTTGCCTTAGCTAGTAAGAAATTCTTTTTGTTTTTAAATCTGGAACAAGACTAGAATTGAAGTTTAAAGTGGTTGCGTAATACCGTCCCTAAATAGATGCTTTTCCAAGAGTAAGATATGCCCCCTTAGTGTACTGCTCGTTCATGTGTAAAGATAATCCCTGTTTAGCCTTACCTTTGTCAGAATCACGTGATGAAGGCACAGTAGTGTTGCCTTTGGCGTTCGGAATGGATATCATGACGTCACTTGTCTTTGCGTCGCTTTCTTGCAAAATTTTCTTATCATGGTCTGCTACATCGTCCATTCGTTTTGTCAAATCATCGGAGACGTAGGAGTTATTGACAAACCCAGGAGATGTCTCTATCTTCGTTTTGATTGGTTTGTACAAACTGACAGGAATATCCGATGAGGTGGAAGGAGTATCTGATGACATAGTTGATGACAAACTTTTACTGTTCTCGGCTGATGAAGAATCCGTCTTGGAGACTTTCTCGGATTTCATTTGTACCGAGATGATATCGAAAAGCGTGCCAGACAATACAATAAATCCGAGTATTACCAAAACACATCTGAAAGCACAAACAGCAGCCTACAACGTCGCTTCTTGGTATTGACTTATTCATAATTTTGGAACGAACCGATGACCAAATATCAAGAGGTCATTAACATTCTAAGCTTCGAAACCATTATATACATGTACTTGTATAGCTGATGTCATTGATCTATCACATATTAATGACAAACTTATTTATCAATAAAATTTCATTAAAAAGCGTGAAAAGTAGCAATTGGTTCGATAACAAGGCTGTGCGATTTTCCGTTAAAAATTTCCCATTAACCCTTTACCAGACGACAAAATTTTAGCCTTGTCCAATTTTGAAAGCATTTGCAAACGACAATTTCAGTTCGGCTAAAATGGTGCAATTTTTCTTTGATTGGGTAGAAAACATTGTGGGTAAAGGAGAAAATGCTGTTTACCAGCATTTTCTCCTTTTCCCACAATGTTTTCAAAAGGCTTCTTTCCCAGGGGCGTCAAAAGGCGTCATTGTGCGGTAAAGGGTTAAAATGCTCTGTTAGGTTATGTTCTATGGAATAACTGAGCCAGTCTAGAGTCTAATATAATCGGCAAAGACCGAGCTGCTTCGATAACTATTCTCGGCATATTCCGCATTAAGGTCGTCATTATTGGTACATACTCAATACATGTAATAACTTGATGGTACACAGACAAACAAATACGTGATGTACAAAAAGTTTGGCGGTAAATGTGAGTTGGTTTTGTAAATGTGTAAAGTTATAAAGTTACTTCTGGTTCTCTTTTTTACACCTTAAGCTGCTAAGCGCAACCGACTGACCTTTTGCGGACAATGTAGATAAAGATCAGACTGCACAGAACGTGCAGTCTGATCTTAGATCTACACTGTCCGATAAAAAGATTTTTTTTTTCAAAAAAAAAAAACAAAAAAAAAACCAGAGTTCGAAATAACATTATTTCTGTGTTAACTATCGGCTTGAAAGTTGTATTTATTTTATTTAGCAGGACAAGATAAATACAGGTTAAAAAACGGGACTCTTTGGTAAAGGGTAAAGTCTATCTCAAGGAACGATTTTGTAGCAGACGACTTTGAAAGCATCTTAGGAGAATTCGGATAATCAACATGCATTTATCAACGTAATAATACAAGAATATATAACTGAGCCGTGTTCTGGCAAGGGGGTTTAGTGCGTCTCCGAGATGCATCATACCAAGCAAGTCATTACATAATTATGTATCTGTACAATCAGATATGCACTGCAACCGACTGAACTATGAGGTAGATGGTCGATTATAGATTTGTTAGACAAAATGGATTTTTATGGATCCATAACTATGTGATGACTTGCTTGGGATAGTGCATCACAGAGATGCATAAATCCAGAAGTTGACTCTTTTCAATTGATCTATCTATCAATACTTACGTCACAATAACTGCATCTGTTTCAAACTCGGGGTCTTCAACGCAAATTATTTGGGGTACTAGTGGGGTCGTTCCATTCAAAACGATTTTCTGTGCTGTAAGAAGAACAGTTAACACGAGTAAATTAAACAAGTGGAAAGATGTAACAGTGTATATGAAGGCTGCACATCTCTATTTTCTATTTTCGTGGCTTCAAAAAAGAAGAGAGAGAGAGAGAGCCCTGACTGTGGGTGCAAACCTTAACTTTATTTTTGCGGAGATTGTAAATCAAGTAAAGGCTCCTCAAAACGCGTAAATATCGAGTATAAAATGATTTGACAGAAAAAAAGGAAAGCTTTGAGATAGCAATATATTATCTGTTATTTCCTGACTTCAAACTCCCATTCACAATTATATGGCTCTGTAGACAGGAAAAAAGATACTTGACCAGTTAGCTGAACCGTTACAATATCGCTCGTTTCTGTAACATGATGTCAACATGTTTTGAGTAACGTTCATATACTGCTTCGTATCTGAAATACTAGTATGTTGACCAGTTTTGTGAAACGTTTATTATGCCTCTAATTCTACAACATGACCAGTTTCCAGAAGCGACTATAAACCACTCTTATTTACAATAAGACGAAGGGCTTTGAGGACCGTGCGTTTACGTCTATATTTCTAACATGTGTACCGATTTTGAGTACCGTTCGTTTACAGCCCTTATTGGAGAGGTCATCAGACCTCTCCAACTGTGGTGTGTTTAAAAGGCAGACTGCCACAGAAATCGCTGTCTAAATCCATTTGTTTTTGCGAAATTGTTCTGATACACAGTCTATTTCGTCATGGTTTTATAAACAAACCGAAATAAAAAAACTGAAATAGGAAATAAAAGTTTTTTTTTTAATATGACGGATTTTCAAAAAGATTTATTGTACTATATTGATTGTAAATGATCTCTCCAATAATTGCATTTTTCATTAAGCAAATAAATCTAAGCAAGGAGAGAAAAAAAAAATTCGTTAAAAAAAGAGAAAGAACACCGCGGGAAAAGATCACGTGACTTGATACTATTTGGAGAATTCGTACCTTGGAGAACTCGTACCCTAATCTCGAAAGCATGAGTTCTATGGAGAACTCGTATCCCACAAATAGATATAAATAGGTTGATCAGTATGTTTTCAAATTCTATTTTTCAAAACTGACTAGACTCTAGTATTTTCCCCAGTTTTATACAAAAATTCTATGGATTTATAATGATATAGATTTGATGAAATTACACACTGAGTTGCCTCTATTATGCGGGATTGCGAGAATCCCGCGAAAATCAACTTATGACCGGAAAAAAAAAAAAGTGCCTCTTCGCCCTACGTACCGCACACCTCAAAAGAGTCTGTGGTTTTGGGCAGATTGCTCTGGCTGACATGGATCGATACTTTTTGCAGATACATTAAGCGCCCTTTTCTCAGAGCATGGCTCATTTATCTACTCTCTTAAATTTTTAACGTTTAGACAAACAACCTTTTCATTTTACATGTCTGCAGCAGACAACTTTTCAAAATATTGTGGGAAGAGGAGAAGCTGCTAGTCACTGCAGTTTCTCCTTTTGTCAAAATGGTTTCCATCGCATCAAAGCACCATCTTCCACATTAATTATCAAAGTTTGAATTGTCGTCTGCATGCTTTTTCTGTTTGGGACAGTCCAAAAATTGCTGTTTGTTAAAAGATTAAAAAATGTTACATTTATTTTTAACATGTCTGGTACTAGTATTATGTATAGGCCACCTTTATTTATTGTCATCAGGTAAGAGTCTTGCCTATTCAGTGGAATTAGAACATTGTATGAAATTTTAATTGAACGATTTCTCCTTTCCAAAATTATTTTGGCTTATCTGAGCACACATTACAAACATTCATTAGAGGTTTGTTCCTTTTCAAAAATGAGCCAAATGGGTCATCTTCTTCAGTTTTATGTCCTTGAATTTTGAAAAAATATGCATTTCTAAGCATGTTCATAGCATATGGCCTACAATTCCTAGAATATTTTAACAATGTGGAACATTTACTTTTTTGTGCCTTTACACCAGCAAAATTGAAAAAAAAAAAGGTTTTTTCTCATTCATTTAATTCCTAACTTGTTTGTTTACATCTACCAAAATATATTGAAATTAAAAAGCCAATAAACTATTTGAAAAGATTGATGACGACCTCTCCTGGCTTCTTTTTTAAAGAAGCCAACTTGTCTTTAATATGTACCAGTTTTGAGAACTGTCCGTTTAATTGTTTTATCTGTTATAAGTGTAGCGCATTTTAGATCCTTTCGTTTACAGTGTTATATACCGGTTTTGAGACATGCTCGCTTACTTCTTTTATCTATAATATGTATATATACAGGTTTTGATAACCTTTAAATTTCATTATTTTTATCTTTTTAATTGCTGTCTAAACGCCATTTGTCATATGATTTTAAAAGTGTTGCTTGATTTTGAATAGATCCAATTCGGCCAGGATGTGATGAGGGTTACAGGGGCGTAACCAGGCTTACAGAATCATTACGTTCTCCGATTTAATACTTCTATTCAACAAAATTATTGGCATGCTCATACTGAAAGCATCTGCAGAGGACATTTCAAATGTAACTCAAATAATTATGGATAGAAAACGCGGTAGGAAAATGAGAAAATACTGGTTACAAGCATTTTCTCCTTTCTCCTTTTTCCATAGTGTTTTCAAAGGTCCTGTTCCCCAAGGTCGTTAAAAACTTCAGTAAAGAAATATCAATGTGAATGACATTATTCTCTACAGTGACAAAACGCCTCGTGCTGTTTACATTAGGCACTGGCGTATTGTCCGTTATGGGTGCTCCGCACTTGGGTTAGTTTTACTTGATCAACGGAACATTATACACAGGAGGAAAATATGGGGCTCAATTATCGATGTCAAGGTTTCTTACCGTCACGATTTTTTTAAAACCTTTATTTTGTCTAAGATTTCTGTGTGTTCAATCCATTTCAGAACAAATACGAAACTTATCACTGCTGCAAGAGATGAAACTTTTAAAAAAAAGATTGTGCGAAAAGGATTGCTCCTCTTCCCCTAATTTTCCATTTTATGAAAAAATGCGAGTTAAAAAATGTGTACAAGTATTTTGTTGTAATTGCTGTTGCTAATTTGTCTTGTGCTAAGAAAAAACTCTTTTCTTCTTACTGATAGACGTAAACGTATCTCATAATTGTCTACTTGGCCCGCAACATGCGAAATGAGACCTTCGGACATTTCCGTAAAGTGTCGTCCCGGATGAGCCTGCGCAGTCCGCGCAGGCTAATCCGAGACGACACTTTACGGCTACATAAGATTTTTCCCATACAGTAGACTTTCGTGAAACAGAAAATCAAACAAAAGCGGGAAGTGTGGTCTCGGATTAGTCACAGACTGCCCAGGCTGATCTGGCACGGCACACTTTTACGCAAATTTCCGAAGGTCCCTTTTCGTGCGTTGCACGTTATATATGATGATATGAGCTTTCTCTCCTTTACGCAGAAATATGGGGACTGTATAAAGATTAATGTTTTGTAACATATACAAAACATTGCTGTTCAAGTTCGAATGTAAGCGAAATACAGATTCCTAACTATCTAGTTTAGTTTAAACATATTTATTTTCCCTCAAGTTTACATGGAAATGGGGTTGGGTCACAAGTTATAACAACTTAGAGATCGGCCCTCCCCCTACAATATCAATATACAAGTGTTAACACAACTAATTACAATGCACGCGAGAGAGAGAGAGACTATCTTTTAACTCTTTACCATACGACATAATTTCTAGCCTTGCCCAAACTGAAAGCATTTGCAGACGACAAATTAAATGTAACTCAAAACATGAAATTTTGTCTTTCATAGAGTAGAAAACATTGGTTAGAAGCATTTTCTCCTTTTCCCACAATGTTTTCGAAAGGCTTCTTCCTCAGGGTCGTTAAAAGTCGGGATTGTGTGGTAAAGGGTTAAAGTGGCTCACGCACGCTCGAGCCATGTGCAAGAGAGCAGGTTGAAGATCTAGGGCAAGGACGCTTAACCCTTTACCACTCAATCACCGTGACGAATTTTAACGACCCTGAAGAAGAAGCCTTTTGAAAACACTGGGTAAAAGAGAGAGTAAAAGAGAAAATGCTGGTAACCATCATTTTATCCTTTTCCCACAATATTTTTCACCCTAGCAAAGACAGAAATCATCATTTGAGCTACTTTTAATTTTTCGTCTGCAAATGCTCTCAATTTGGACCAGTCTGAAATTTTGTCGCTTGGTAAAGAGTTAAATACCCCATATCCTGCGTAGTTCACCTTCTAATATAGTTTGCAAAGGAAGAAGACCTGCATGTCAGCACTGTCTGATCTTAGTCGTCACTGTTAGGTACCAGTTTTTGTCAAACAAGACCCCACCCCCACCCCCCAACAATCAAAGGGAAAAATTTTAAAGAATGCTTTTTAAAGATGTTGTCTGCTTAAGATTGTAAGGTACAAAATAAGAAACTGGTGCATATTGTGCCATGTTTGGTAAATTGTAAATTAATACTGAACTTAAAAGATCAAGCAGTTGTAGGTGAAATTCTAGGTCATTCAATTGTGAGCAACGCCGATCATAATTATCATCATCGAGATGATGATGATGATCATCATCATCATCATCAACAACACCACCAAAAGCACATTCCATCAGAATTGGATCATATTTAATCAAAAAGATTCCGTAGCTCTAGCTACATTATATAAAGTAAACAATCCCCTGTCTGCCAAAATCTATTTAATTTTCGGATAAAGTTTTGTATTTTTTGTTTTGAAAGCAAACATATGTACGGTCAAGCCTTTAAGTTTGGGTCGCTATCTAGAACGGGTGCGCAATTTGTACATTTTGTTCACTTATGACTCGAAGAACATAATATAAGTGAGCGGCGATCTGGAAAAGGTGTGTTTAATCCATCCTGGTAATGAGTGATACCAAGCAAGTCGACGCATTTATAATAGGGATCAATTTTGTATAAAAACTGACTGAATCATGAGGTAGAAAGGTCCTTTGACACGCAAAAAAAAAAGCCTATGGCAACAAGTTTGCGCCAAGGTCAGCCTGTACCGACTGCGCAGTGTCGATACCTTTTGCATATTAAACCACCTTTTCACAGCTACTCTCCGAGAGTCTCTTGACTCATTACTTAAAGGGATGTCACGCACGGAAGGGGCAAAGGTGAAGTTTTAGATAAATCTCTTTAATCTACAGATACAGCTTTTATTTTTCTTCCTTGCAGGTGACAGTTTTGGAAAACATTGTGGGGAAAGGGACAAACTGCTTGTGACAAGTCATTGCTCTTTGTGGCACAATCTTTTCTATATTATTGAAATAATTGCTATTTTGCGTTTCTCCAACTCTGTTTTTCGTTAATTTATTTATGTTTTTGACACGTCGACCGCTATGCATAGCTTGTATAATTGATGTACCTATAAAAAGGAAGACAGCGCCCAACCAAATTGGTCTGAGACTACAGTAGAAGTGAGCAAATCTCGACGAAGTATCTAACAATAGCCAGATCAAACGCATCAAATACCGGACGATGTAGATCCAAGAACAGACTGCACGGTCTGTGCAGTCTGATCTTGATCTGCGTCGTACGCAAAAGATACTCAAGTCGCCACAGGCAATAATAGAGTTTATGGCCAATCAAATTTTGTATGAGGTTTGTCCCACGTGATGTTTATTTTGTTATTTCATTGGTCGGTTTTTTTTTACACAATAGTAAAACTATTTGTCATTACTACAGCTTTTAGCGTATCGCTATTGCCCTGTAGAGACGTTGTTCACAAAATACCGTACAGTGTAGACCTATCCAGAATCAGATTGTATTTTTTAATTTTTCCATAAATAAATCACAGTACACAACAGCCCAGAGTTTGGCCCATTCGACAATAGATCAAACGTCAACCAACGGTAATGATTGGAGCAGTCTCTTTAGTACTCTACTCTTTATGCTGAAACCTCATGCAAAGCTTCAGAGCAATCTGGTGGTTCGTTCATGAGGAGAATTGCCCATTCATTTTGGCAATCATATCGGTGACGTGATTTTAATGGTTTAAACATTTCCCCAGGATCTAGGGAGGCTGGATATGACGTTCAAACATGATTTACCAATTACGAGCGCAAGTGGACGAAAAGCATTATAGCACATACCAGTCAAGAGTATTCCGAGTGTGTCAGCAGCAGAGCATGGATCCGGTACACAGGTACCCACTGTTAACCCTCCGGGCAACTGTTTAATAATAATAATAATAACCTTGATGATTGTGATGATGATGAGGAGGAGGAGTTTACTCACAATTAGATTTTATTTTTTCCGATTTTCTGAGTTGGTCACGAAATATTACTGATGACATGACAGGTAAAACACACTTAATCTGTGATGCTTAACACGCAAGAGAACTGTGTGAACGAAACAGACATTCACATGAAAAATCAGTGGAAAAGACCAAATTGTTGCATTATTTTAACTCTCTCAGTGCCAAGTACATTAACTCTTTACCAAACGACAAAATTTTAGACTGGTCCAAATTGAAAGCTTGAAAGCATTTGCAGACGACCATTCAGCTATGGCTCAAAAATTGAAATTTGATTTAGGAAAGGTAGAAAACATTGTGGGAAAAGGAGAAAATGCTGATTACCAGCATCTTCTCCTTTCCCCATGATGTTTTTAAAAGGCTTCTTTCTCAAGGTCGTAAAAAATAGGGATTGTGTGATAAAGGATTTACACGACCTTCTCGACGGCTGAAACTACAATTCACTGAAAATCAGAAGAATTAGTGTGTTTTAGGCTTTACTAAACAAGCGGACGGTAATGATCTAAGGTCAGACTGTGCGTTCTTCATGTGACAGAATGATGCGCAGTCTGAGCTTGGATCTATATCGCAGGCTTGTTTTGTTAAGCCTATATGGTAACAGATTTGTCTGAGTGTCTGGGGATCGCAACTTCAGCCGTCGAAAAAGGTCGAGTTTATACATGTATATGAGCCATGCTCTGGGAAAACAGGGGCTTAATGTATCTCCGTGATCCATGGTACCAAGCAAGATATCATATACTTATAGATCCATGATAGCCACTTTTTTTAAACAACCCACTTAATCATGAGGTAGACTGGTCCTTGGACATACAGAAAATTTACACATAGCGAAAAGTTTCGACCCAGGTCAGCCTGCGAGGACTACGCAGGCTAACCTGGGTCGATACTTTTCGCATTAAGCCCCCTTTTCACAGAGCATTACTCATATACGTATATGTATACATGTATTTCACTGAAAGAGTAAAGAGGCGTTTGATCCTATCATGATTATTCCTTAAAATGCCATTCACAACTTAAGTTGCTCTTAAAGCCAGCTTAGTTTTAAGATCAGACTACGTGGAAGCTGCAAGCTGATTTTGGATCTATACTGTCTGCTAAGCTGAAGTAGTTTTGCCTATACCAGCCTTAAACCTCTCAGTGCCACTGGCGAAAACATGGCCTTCTGCGGACAGTATAGATCAAGATCAGACTGCACAGAACGTGCTGTCTTATCTTGGATCTTTACCGCCCGCTTGTTTAGTCAAGACTATAATTATACTTGTAAATCCTTCTGAGGTTTAGTGGATTGTATTTTAACCCTTTACCGCACAATGCCGACTTTTAACGACACTGGGAAAGAAGGCTTTTGAAAACACTGTGAGAAAATGAGAAATTGCTGGTAACCAGCATTTTCTCCTTTTCCCACAATGTTTTTTCTATCCATCAAAGAAAAATTGCACCATTTCAGCAACATTAAAATTGTCGTCTGCAAATGCTTTCAATTTGGACAAGGCTAAAATTTTGTCGTCTGGTAAAGGGTTAAGCCATCGGATGAGGTGGAGTTTACATTACTGACGCTGGTAGAGTTAAAGTTCCAACAATTCGTTCTTTTAGTATTCAAAATAAAAGTTTCAAGTTTCAAGTTTTATTTCATTTTTCCAGACGGTCATAGACTCGCGTCGCATACAAGTACAGCTGAAGCAACAGTGAACATAGTTTTTCATGAATGCATGATGATATAAAATTGACTAGACAAATTAAACCCAGAAGTAAGCAATATTAGAACTAAACCAGACATGTACTGACAGAAAAACGAACGTGTGCACCATTCTTATCAATTACATGTTAAGTGTATGCATTAGATTCGATTGACGAGTAGGTCCATCATTCGATACTACAGCAGGCAGGTTACATTTGATTTAGATCCAAGGCACTAGCTTTGACAGTGTTACATAGTATTCAGTATATTTTTGATAAATGGTCATTTTTCCCCATTGTTTATTTCAGGCTTTAACCCAAACTGGTCCTTCATACTAGAAACGAAAATACAAGAGTAGACGAACGAGGTAAGCCTAAGCCTTTAAAAGGAATATACGTTACTCTGAGTTTCAGACATGATAACATTTGTAACAAAATATACTAGGACGAAAAAGAAACGCCGGGTAACCTATTAAGATAGTTTTAAAGGATATAATGTAATATTACATTATCAATGTCATTGTTAAAAGGGGGTTATTTTTCGCTTAAACAGCATAGAAAATCATTGAAACTTCACCAAGTTGTTCCATACAGATGAAATTTTATACAAAAAATGAATATAATAATGTAATATTACATTATATCCTTTAAAACTATCTTAATAGGTTACCCGGCGTTTCTTTTTCGTCATAGTATATCCATCAGTAATAAAAACTAATTCTTAAAGCAATGGACAGTGAAAGAATGTCCATTTTATTTAATCCTTAGGCTGCTTAAGCGGAACTAAATTACTTATTGCGTACAGTATAGATCAAGATCAGACTGCACAGAACGTGCAGTCTGATCTTGGATCTATGCTGACCGATAAGGACATGTTTTTCTCCAAATAATACTTTTGAAATAGCAACATTCGGGTTTTTGCTATCGTCTTGAATGTATGATTTAACTTATTTAGCAGATTAGTGGTTAATACTAGTACAATGCTTTGGCACTCCAAGGGACAGTGATTATAAACTTACTGGTAGCTCAGGGACAGGAATGACTGTCCGACAATATTTCCCTTGAAACACGTCGACACCGGGCCCTCCTTGGCTTGTTATGGAGGTACACTCGTCGAAACTTCCTAACCAATTCAACCGGAGGCTGAGTAAATTACTCGGTATTTTCCCCATCGCATCAATATCTGAAAAAGCAAAAGGATTATGGTATTTGTTTGTTTGTTTGTTTATTTGTTTGTTTGATTGTTTGTTTGTTTGTTTGTTTGTTTGTTTGTTTGTTTGTTTGTTTGTTTGTTTGTTTGTACAATATCTAATGCGATTTTAACATTATTTCAGGTACCGTATTTTCCGGACAATAAGCCGCTGCCTGTATAGGCCGGGGTATAGACAATTGCCCACCCGGACATTTGCCCATCCGGACATTTGCCTCCTGGACAAAAGCCATCCGGACAAAAGCCTACCCACAATAGTAGCAACCCGGAAATCTTGCCCAGCCGCCTTTTTTTCCTTTGTTTTCACTTATTTTTATCTATTTTTATGTGGCTTTAAGTTAAATAATTTTTCATGATAAATACTTTGTCACCATTTTGCCCTCCAAATAAACAATTATTTGACAGTATGAACTTGTGATCATATGAAATTTTAAAATAATCACAATTAAAATAAATGTATGTTTAAACTTTCTAAATATGTCTTTTGCAGTTGCCCTTCGCCCGATAAAATTTTTAACTTTCAATGCTTCAACCATCGGGGGAAAAGAAACCAATGCTTAAATGAGCAACCGTCAAAAGTGTAATGGCTCCTCTTTCCATGGTGTCTCCAAAATTCTAAAGACCGTATTTGAAAGGTACACTTATTATAATCTGACAGACGAAAAAATTTGCATTGGCCCATTTAAAGAAATTTGCAGACGATAATTTGAAATGCAGCAAAAATGGAAGAAAATTTTATGATAGGATAGAAAACATTGTGGATGATTGAGAAATGTTCCTTATTAGTAGTTCGTCCTTCTCTCACAGTGATTTCATAAGTCTTCAACTGCAGACACATGAAACACAGGTCTTCTTCCAAATGTCGTAAAAACATGGCTTCATCTGGTAGAGGGTTGAGACAGTCAACCAAAGTTGCATCCGCGCAAATTCAAAGAAATTTGCAGACAACAATTTTACATGCAGCAAAAATGGAAGAAAATTAAATGATATGATAGAAAACATTGTGGTAGATGGAGAAAATGCTCCTTACGAGCAATTTGTTCTTTTCCCACAATGTTTTTATTAGTCTTCAGCTGCAGACACGTAAAAAACGCGAGTCTTCTTCCCAATGTCGTAAAAAACAAGGCTCCATCTGGTAGAGGGCTGAGACAGTCAATCAAAATTTGCATCGGCAAAGAAATTTGCAGACAACAATTTTAAATGCAGGATTACGAGCAATTTGTTCTTTTCTCATAATGTTTTCATTAGTCTTCAACTACAGACATGTAAAATGGGTCTTCTTCCCCGCTTCGTAAAAGCAAGGCTTCATCTTGTACAGGGTTGAGACAGTCGATCAATGAGTTCACTATCAATATATAGTATGGGAGGGCTAATGTCCGGGTGGGCAAATGTCCTAGGTGCCAAATGTCCGAATGGGCAAATGTCCGGGTGGGCAATTGTCCTACACCGGTATAGGCTGCACCTTTTCATTTTAACCGTTTTTGAAATAAAACATATCGTATCGACCGCTCCGGCACCTAGGCCGCGGCCGATACGCTTAGTTAATGTACATTATTATTATTATATGTATTATAAATATTTTTTTTTTTTTTTTTCAAATATACAAGAAAATAAACTGGTGTTTACAAGTATTTTCATCCAATTATCGGCATTTTGTTGTTTATCTGTCACCCAGGTGGGATATTCCATAATTTGCAAAACTTGGTTAATCCTTACCTTTATCTAGACGACTTTTGGCACGTCTGCTGAAAGCATGTGCAGAAAAGTGTTCAAAAACTGGACCATTGTTAATAACATTTTCAGACAAGGTAGAAACATTGAGGCAAAAGAAAAAAATGATCTAATAGGCAATTTCTTCTTTTGTCACAATGCTTTCAAGTCGTCTGCTGAATTATTTTGATGAAACAAAACAAATATCAGTCATTATACGGTATGTCTCTTTGTCTGTGATTCTTACTTTCGTGCCGTTCTCACGGTGAACCAAAATGAGACCCACACGGGAATCGTAAACTGGTTTTCATTTACTTTCAGTTTCAAGCACGAAAAGATCATTGAGAAAAGATGACATTAACCTATATGCCGCTTCGTCTTACATGCCGCACACTTGAAAATTTCCACCTTTTTAACGGACAAGCCGCGGCCTATTGTCCGGAAAATACGGTATATCGCCTCAGAGCACCTATCCATATATTCCTGGAGTTTCGACTACTAGTATTTCCCCCAATATTCTTCGCATGCTACTGACTGCTTTCCTAAATATCCATCGTCAGAACAAGTATAGCCAATTATCAGTTTTTCAAATGCACAACTGAAATTTGTCCTTTGAGGAGAAAATGCTAGTTACCACATGTTAAGCTTAAATTCATATTGACACTCAATATCTCAAAATGATTACAGTAGTAATCATCTGTTAATCGTGGATCCATAACATCAAAATTTGTCTAAAAGCCGATTGAATCATGAGGTACACTGGTCCTTGGACGTGCAGAAAACTGACCAATGGCAAAAAGTTCCCACCCAGGTCAGCCGGATGACCCGGGTCGATACTTGTTGCTTATGCATTTAACTTCTTTTTCACAGTGCATGGCTCATTTAATGAAAAGTTACTTAAGTCACCATTAACCATGAAAGAATTAAACTTAACATAGTCTTTTTTTAATATCTATGCTAGATTCTGACTTTAAAATCCCGCTGGCTTCTGCGAAAATCGCTCAAACTTACATTGAATTGCCCATGTTTCCCCAGCTGTCAGCGCGCCCAATAGTACGATACTGCTGTCTTGGCACGTTTCTGAAACACCATTCTCTGTAAGAGCTGCTCGCCAAAAATTCTCAATAAACTGGCTTGCCAGGGGAAGAAATACTTGTATGCTGTCGTTTGCTTGTTGGACTAGTTGCCTTATCACCTCTACAGCTTGTGTCCCGTTTCCCTGTGAGACATTTTGGAATTGGGCAAACAGTTGCTGTAAAGCTGTTATATTTGGCGAATTGAACAATGCTTCAATCTGATTGATAAATTCGTTTATATCAGTGGAGCTATTCGTGTTCAGAATACCAAGAACCTCGGCAATCTCAGGTGAAGAAATAATGGCCTGAAACTGATTCAATAGTTCTTCCGGGGACAAGGTCGTTAAATTTGCAACGTCAGACAATGCCTGTGCTTCGGCTGACAGAAAACTATCGAAGTTTGCGGTAGAGTTTGGCCAACTGGTCATCAGATCACTTATATACCCTGTATCGGACACACTACGCCGCCCGACCAGTTCACAAAACACATCTAACAGAGCCTCTATTACAGGTGAAAACAGAATGTTGATGAAACCGTTTGGGTTCAAGTTCTGCAAAAGCTGTGCAGCAGTGCCATTCTCAATTCTTCGATTTTCTGGCAATATTGTGATTAGCTGATCCATGAGTTGGAAATCAAACGAAGTATTTGTTAAGTAAATGAGTAGCTTTCGAAATTCTTCCAGCTTGGTGAAATCATGAACAATGCATACTTTGTTTGCTGTTGACGCCTTGTCTCTGTCAGCGAATACTCGGATCAATGACAGCAGCTCTTCGGACGACACTATAACCTGTAAATCACTTATCTGGTCATCTGGAATTTCGAGTACAGACAGCCAGTTACTTATCAGTTGCTGCATGTCATCTGATGGTAGAATCTCAGACAGGACTTCTACTGGATCTGTCTGGACCACGTATAACCGGTAGACTCGAGTGAGGATCTTTATTGCCGGAGCATCTAGGAGTTTAGTAAGGAATTCACTGATCCTTGTTTGGTTAAAAACCGTCGAATTTCTAAGTCCAAAGCTGGTAACACCACTACTAAATTGCCTGTCATTCGGCGGTATTTCGTCCAATGCTGGAATAGAATTACTGGGAAACAATTCAAAATTATCTTGCGTCAAAACTGTCCCAGGAATAACAGCAAGTTTAACAATGATATAGATGAACGTAACATGTTTGAAAAACCACGCCATTTTCATAGGAACAACTGGTATGTAGTAAGACGACCACTGAATGTTGAAATGAGAATCTTAATTCAGCGCATGCGTGATTTCTTTCTGGGGGCAGCGCCCAAAATTAAATCTGCACAGCAAACACAGTAGAAAGAAGAGGCATATTTGAAGAATATCTGTTTAAATAATTGTGATTGGGCGCAGTGAAAATTTTTATCACGTATAACCCTTCGCAACCCTTTACTTTATCCATTTACCAGACAAGTCCTTGCTCATTACGACCCTTAGGAAAAGGCTTTAGAAAGCATTGTAGAAAAAGGAGAAAATACTGGTGACTAGCATTTTCTCCTTGTTTCAACAATGCTTCTGCTATTTCCAAGGCAATTTCATCTTTAAGCCACATTTAATTTTCACGTCTGTAACTGCTTTCAACTTAGACAAGTGTAAAATTTTGTCGTCTTATCAAAGGTTATACAGATACTGATGCTAAAAGAGGTTTTTGAAGCATTGTAAGTAACGGTGCTATATATGGGGCACTATTGTCGTGAGGTTGCCTCCATGTTGTCCAATAAGAAAATATGGTATGCCTGCCCCTGGATTTTGAAGTGGAAGAGACCAATGGTGAATAGACAAACATGGGACCAGTGTCAATAAGTACAAATCCATTTTTGTTTCGTAATATATCCTCCAACAATGGTAACTGGGCGGGTTAACACTGAACTGGTCCCCCTTGTAGATTTACATAATACCTATACGCTTGCTATACCAGGGAGGTTACCAATCTATATTAAGGACATTTTCAGCAGGTTTTTTTTTTTCCGCAACCTAGTGCGCATGGAAACGAGCTTTTTCGTCCCCGGGCTTGTTCGCCCGAGCTTGTTCGTCCGGGCTCGTTCTGAACTCATCCAAGATTTTATCAAGACAAACATGCTGATCAATTTTCAGGTCAATTGAGTAAAAATTGTAGCCTCCAGGGTGCCCACAAGGAATTTTAGTAAACTGATCTAGTGAGACCTAGTTTATGACCCTAGGTGACCCAAATTCAAACTCATACGAAATTTCATCAAGACAATTTTCAGGTCAATTGAGTAAGAAATGTGGCCTCTAGAGTGTCCACAGACTATTTCTTTAATTTGACCTTGTGACCCAGT
The DNA here is from genome assembly GCA_945859785.2 of Tridacna gigas. NCBI lineage: Eukaryota > Metazoa > Mollusca > Bivalvia > Cardiida > Cardiidae > Tridacna > Tridacna gigas. Next base: position 54,485,773 of record OX244034.2, read on the forward strand.
TTATGACCCAAGGTATCCCAAATTTGAACTCATCCGAGATTTTATTAAGACAAAGATTCTGGCCAATTTTCAAGGCAATTGAGCAATAATTGTGGCCTCTAAACTGCCCTCAAGTTATTCTTTAATTTGACCTACTGACCTAGATTATGTCCCCAGGTGACCCAATTTTGAACTCATCCTAGATTTCATCAAGACAAACATTCTGACCAGTTTTCAGGTCAATTGAGGAAGAAATGTGGCCTCTAGAATGTCCACGAGGTATTTATTTAATTTAAGCTAGTGACCTAGTTTATGACCCCAGGTGACCCCATTTCAAGCTCATATGAGATTTATTTAAGACAAACATTCTGACCAATTTTCAAGTCATTTGAGCAATAAAATGTGGCCTCTAGAGTTTCCAAAACGTGTTTCTTTAATTTGACCTAGTGACCTAGTTTTTGACCCTAGATGACCCAAATTCGAACTCATTCGAGATTTTACCAGGACAAACATTCTGACCAATTTTCAGGTCAATTGAATAAGAAATGTGGTCTCTAGAGTGTCCACAGGGTCTTTCTTTAATTTGACCTAGTGACCTAGTTTATGACACTAGGTGATCAAACTTCAAATTTTTCCGATATTTCATCTAGACAAACATTCTGACCAATTTCCAGGTCAACTGAATTGGAAGTATGGCCTCCAGAGTGTCCACAATGTATTTCTTTAATTTGACCTAGTGACCTAGTTTATGATCCCAGGTGACCCGAATTCGAACTCATCCGAGATTTCATCAAGACAAACATTCTGACTAATTTTCAAGTCAAATGAGTAAGAAATGTGGCCTCTAGAACGTCCACAAGGTATTTCTTTGATGTGACCTAGTGACTTAGTTTATAACCCTTAAGAAGTGACCCGATTTCAAATTCATCCGAGATTTAATTAAGACAAAGATCCTGACCAATTTTCAAGTCAATTGAGCAAAAAATGTGGCCTCTAGGGTGCCCACATGGTATTTCTTTAATTTGACCGAATGACCTAGTTTATGAACCTAGGTGACCCAGATTCGAACTCATCTGAGATCTCATCAAGACAAACATTCTGCCCAAGTTTCAGGTCAATTGAGTAAGAAATGTGGCCTCTAGAGTGCCCACAATGTATTTCTTTAATTTGACCTAGTGACCTAGTTTATGACCGCAGGTGACCCAAATTCGAACCCATCCGAGATTTCATCAAGGCAAACATCCTGACCTTTTGAATGATCTCATTTCTTTTAAAATCAAATTTGGAGCACTAAGGAGGCATATTAGTATAAAGGACGATATTGGACTCTTCATGAAGGAAATAGTAGTACTCGGATCTATAGTTTCAATGTAAGGCGCGAAATCATAAACAGCCTAAACATGTTTCGCTTTAACTCTTTACGCACAATGACGCCTTTTAACGACCCTGGGAAAGAAGCCTTTTGAAAACATTGTGGGAAAGGGAGAAAATACTGGTAACCAGCATTTTCTCCTTTTCCCACAATGTTTTCTACCCTATCAAGGAAAAATTGCACCATTTTGAGCCACATCGAAATTGTCGTCTGCAAATGCTTTTAATTTGGACATGGCTAAAAATTTGTCGTTTGGTAAAAAGTTAAAGCACACTTTGCGAGGAAGTCTAAGTTACCGTATTTCAAGGGCTCAGTCTGTACTTTACCGAACGACAATTATTTAGGCCTAGACTTGTTCAAATTAAAACAATTTGCAGACGACAAGTTGTGATCCGAATGTTTGACTTTACTTTGGAAATGATAGAAAACATTGTGGCAAAGGGAGAAAATGCTGGTTACCGCATCGTTAAAGCTCGGGATTGTTTGGTAAATGTTTAAAAATCCCCATGGTTAGGGGCCTCCAAAAAAACCCCAAACAGTCTCCGGTGAACATTTTTTGGTTAGTTCTTGAACTCATTTTGATTTTTTCCCTTGTTTTCTTGTCAATGTATACCCATCTTAGCCCTTAGGCTAGTAGGAGCGACTCGAGGTGCTATTGCGGAGAGTGTAGATTAAGATCAGACTGCACAAAACGTGCAGTCTGATTTTTCACCTACACTGTCCGGTACAGCACTTTCTATCCGGCGAAACCAGCTTTGAAGTCCGCAATACATGTATTTGAGTTTTTACCATTAGGTGGAAAATTTCCTTTCATTTATTTAGCAGTTTAAGGGTTAGTATTCCTCCATAAGTTATGCAAATAGCGTGTCTAAAAAATGAGTGTAAAATATCAGATGAAGATTGAATGTTACTGATTTTCATCGACTGAATTTACCTTGAGAAGGCTCTATACGTATAGCCCTTTACCAAAGGAAACAAAATTCGGACGTGCCCAAATTCAAAGCATTTGCAGACGCCGAATTAAATGTTGCCCTAATTGTGAAATTCGTCTTTTGAAAACCGTATAGAAAATATCATTGAAAATAGGAGAAAATTCTGGTCACCAGGGTTTTCTTCATTTCCCACAATCTTTTGAAAAGCCTTCATTATTTAGGTCGTTAAACGGCTTTGAATTGTTTGGTAAAGGGTTGAGGGTGTTTCAAATAATAACTAAATATTTTTTTCACTGCATTCGAAGTGCCTTGTGGTCTTCAACAGCTCTGAGGTTTATAGTTGGATTTATTATTAGAAAATTTGGTTTGAACCCCGTTAGGGGCACTTGGTGCATGGAGCCAAGGCAACTTGTTGCTACAGTGTACCCAAGCACTGTTTTCGCCTAATCTTCCATCTAAATAAGCCGAGCCTCGGTAGCGCATTCGGTAGCGTAGAGGACTTGGTGACTGGTTCGATCCCCGGCTCGGCCAATTTCTTTCCGAGGATTGATAATAGTCATTGCGACAGGACTCATTCCTCTCTCACCGCTGACCACTGCTTCGAAGATGGTTTTGTGGGAAAGTAGCCAGTGGCTTGGAAAGAATATTGTGCGGAGTACTGATAAAAGAAACTCCAGGAAAGCATGGATAGGTACACTGATATAACTGAAGTAGTGTTGAAAACGGCCGTAAACACCATACAACCGACCATCCATCTGAAAATATACAAAATGTCAATTAATTTTGTAGTTATTTCGTGTTGCTACAATCCGACCATCGTAGTTTCAATGAGCCATGCATTGGCAAAAGGGGGTTTGCTGCATTCTATGATGCATGATACCAAGCAAGGCATCACATGATTAAGAATCCATAAAATCTATTTTATATACCAACTGAGTAAATCATGATGTACACTGGTACTTTGACATGTAGAAAATTTACCAATAGCAAAAAGTTTCGACCCAGGTCAGCTTGCGCGGATTGGGCAGTTTGACTTGGGTCGATACTCTTTGCAGATGCATTAAGCGCCCTTTTCGCAGAGCTTGGCTAATGTATATAGGTTGATGCTAGATGAAGCGAGTTACGCGCCATGCATGGTCTCTGTGATCAAACTCTCTAAAATTAGATTTATAAAATTGAGCCATGCTCTGTAAAAAAGGGGGCTTAATGCATCTGCAAAAAGTATCGACTCAGGTCAGCCTGCGCAGTCCGCGCAGGCCGACCTGGGCCGAAACGTTTTGCTATTGGTCAGTTTTTATGCATGTCAAAGGACCAGTCTACCTCATGATTCCTTTAGTTGTTAGACGAAGTGGATTTTATCGATTCATGTGATGTCTTGCCTTGGTATGATGCATCACGGAGATGCATTAAGCCCCCTTTTGTCAGAACATAGCTCAAATTATTCTGTTTCAAACATTTGGTGTTTTTGTGTAAATAAAATTTTGTATTATATTGCATTGTATCGTACAAAATGTTTTGTATTGTTCTGGAAAGACGTAAACTGTGAGGGTTCGCCTATCGATATGCGCGGCGATGCATTTTAATTAAAACAAACATGAGCCACACTCTTGCAAAAGGGTCTTAATGCATCTCCGTAATGCATAATCTCGTGCATATCGTCATATAATTATGAATCCATTTTATCCATTTTCTCTAACAAATGACTGAATCCCGAGGCAGACTGGTCCTTGGGAATGCAGAAAATTTACCAACGGCGAAAGGTTTCGGCCCAGTCAGCCCCCTTTTCACAGAGTATTGCTCATATCTATGTACATCGATACACTTAGCCTATGTGTGATTTAAATACATAAAAATTTTAGAGTACATTTGCATTTTACATTGCAAATTATGTGGCACACTGTGAATTAAGTATCCGATGGAAACAAAAATAACAGCCAGAATACAGTACATCTAGATCTCTACTAGGTAGAAAAAAAATCATCTTGTAAAGTAAATTGGTTATTCTTAACTTGCTAAGTGCTACTCAATGTGCTCTTTTGGACGGTGTAGATCAAGATCAGACTACACAGGTCGTGCAGTCTCATCTTGATATACACTTTCCGACACGGTGAAACTTTTCTGGCGAAAAGAGCTATGTTAATGCAATATTTCGTTTTCAGTTCTTTTTTTTCTTTTTTTTTTTAAATAAAAGAATCAATGGCTTAGTCTACAATATCTGGTAATTCTACATCCAAACCGATCCGAAATTTATAGCAATGACAAGTGACTCATGAATACGGCTGTGCTCAAACTGAACAAGGGTGGTAGGCCTAAACGTAATTATACGATCCCCTAAAGCCCCGAGACGTCTTCATATTTTCTTTTCCCCCTTTAACCCCCCTCCCTATTTTCTTTAAGAGGGTAAACTTTCAAATCATCAAGGTTACAAAAAAAAAAAAAAAAATGGTAATGTTAAATAGACGTAACAGAAATTGCGTCGAAAAAATAACCCACGCTAAAAAATAGAAAAGACAAGTTACCGTTAAATTACAAAAGCCTGGCACAGGCATCGCTTCTAAATAATGATCTTGAAATCAATTTATCAGTAAGAGGATATGAATGATGTCGAATGCATATGTAGGTACAGTTACAGAGCAAAGCCATGGAAGATGATGAAGGAACAAAGGCGTTTATGTGCATGTTATATTCTTCGAAGGTTGAAAGCATTGAACAAATGCCACTTCCAGCGGCAGATAATGGGAACGAAGGCAAACAATAACGCCAACACAAGGACAACAACAACAACATATTTACTACAACAACAATAACGATACTGAAAAAACGGGACGATGCTTTCAACCTTTGGTAAAGTTTTTAATACCATCAAGCCATAGAAAAAGAAACATGCTTTTTTCCACTTGATCATTATCATGATGCAAATTGGTCATTGAAATCAATGTTTTAACATTCTGGCAAGCCACACATGGATAAACGATTTTGTTGGGAAAAAAGTCGCATGAATTACGGACGTTTGTATTTCGGATAGAGTTGAGTTAAACTGGTTTACAAAAGTTGAAAACAACAAACTTTCACACTCGTCCATATTCGAAGCATATGCAGGTGACAAAATGTAGCCCATATAATATGATTTTCTTTGAATGGATGGATAAAAATGGTAAAAGGAGAAAATCAAATTGCTAGCTTCGTCAGACTAGAGGGTCCATAACCCTTTACCACACATTGACGCCTTTTAATGACCCAGCGAAAGAAGCCTTTTGAAAACATTGTGAGAAAAGGAGAGCATTTTCTCCTTTTCCCACAATGTTTTCTATCCTATCCAAGAAAAATTGCACCATTTGAACCACAATGAAATTGTCTGCAAATGCTTTCAGTTTGGACAAGGCTAAAATTTTGTTGTCTGGTAAAGGGTTAAAACATGGGAATGCAAAACTTGGATACTGAGATAACATGCTGTACTCTTATTACTTAGTACTTTATCTAAGCACAAAGACATAAGTTGTGATAGGCAGTGTCCAATTACAGCAAACAATGATGAAATAATTCTAAAATATAGAAAATATTACAAGTGATGATGCATGAAAGTTGCATAAGCTGTAACACAATGTATTATTATCATCACCAAATTACATGTTATCACATTTAGTAAACAAACATCAAATAAAGTGTTAAACCTTAGACACAGAAAAAAAACAAATTTTAAGTATAGAAGTATGATCCAAATGGCAGATACTTCGAGGTTGCTCTTGTCCAGAATGTCTTGGAAAGGCAAACACTTACAGTGTTGATGAAAGATCACACTCCATGTTTTGTACAGTCTGATCTTGATCTACTTTGGATACAAAGTCACTTTAAGGCACTGATAGTTGTCAAAGTCACTTTAAGTTTTAAAACTAACATACTGGTACATTTATTTCAGGTTTACTGAGACTAGGTGTGATATGTATATACAGACAGAGGGCCTGTAGGTTTGCCCTGGTATCACAAAGGAGATACTTGACGTCAGAGACTAGTAGTACACAGGATGTTGAGTTTGATGAGGAAATGTTACAAATCCTTGTCTGTCCTCTTTCAAAGAAACCTTTAAGGTATTTAAACAAAAATCTGCATTTCATCACGTTTGCTACAACAATCAGTGCTAGCAACATAGAAATATTGGATCAGTGACAAATCAGTACACATAGGTGCGTTTTTTAGCACATACTGACTGGTCATTGATCCAGTATTTCTTTTTATGTTGCTAACCTGTCTGCATGAATGAATGATTTTACTTCCAGGAAAATAGTAGAGCAGAATATGTGATTGCTTTTTGGAGCAACTGATCTGAACTGCTCCTGTACATTTTTTTTTTTTAAAAATGATGTCCATCTCGGCCAAAACTGGAAATTATTCAGTATATTCTGATAATCAATATTTTGCCTTAGAACGAAGATTTTTCTGAGAGGGTAGCTTTATTGGATGTTTAGTTAAAAGTGTAGAAGTAAGTGTTTGAATTATGTGACAGAGTGAATGATCTTACAAAATGTTCAGTTAATTAGTACTATTTGAACTTTATTGTAAGCCAGTTGGCAGCAATAAACTTGTGTCTGAAGTTTAAGGGTACTGGTACATTGTGTATATGAGGGCCATGTGCAAAGATCTGATAATGCGTGCAGACTTCTAATATAACTTTTACCTGATGGAAATTGTCTACTCCAGTCCCTTGAAGTATTCCCCGTGGACTTGTACACACTTTCTTTAGGTGTCTGATCCAGGCAAAAAATGCTTTTTATAGTCAGATTTATGGATAGTGCTAGTGCATTGATATAAGGCACGCCCAACAGCCGTGCTGGTCTCAAACTTGCGACCTCTGATGCACTGTTTGATATGGGGATTCAACCAGAAATCACAGGAAGCTAGGTCTGGGCTGTAAGGTGGGTGTGGCCAAGTATGGAGTCCACATGTCTGTAAGTAGTCTGTAACAATGGCTGACTTGTGGGCGGGGGTGTTGTCATGGAGAAGTTTAAGTCCTCCCACTCCATTTCGTGGGTGGACTGCCAAATGGTGGTTAACAACGGCAGGCAAAATACTTTCAGCGTACATCTTTCCTGTAACTCTGGTGTGTTCTTGGACAGGGAACTGAAGCACCATTCCACGCGCATCAGAAAATAGTGCATACAAAACGCACCTGACACTTCGAGAAGGTCTAGCAATCTGGAGCCTTTCTCCATTTTTCCCTATCCAAACTTTGTTATTTTCTTTTCAATCAGGGCCAAAGAATGATACCCAAGTTTCATCACCAGTAAAGATGTCAAACAGTTGCCTATCGTCACAGTTCTCATACACTGCAAGTAGTTCTGTGGCTATTCTTACGCGCTCCTGCTTCTGGTGGTCCATCAATAAATGGGGGATCCATCTGGCGCACATTTTCCAGAGTTTCAGCTTTTGCTTCAAAATTGTAAAAACTGCCCCCGAACTAAGGCCACATATGTCGGCTAACTCTTCAACAGTATAACGAGCATCCTCTTCAACTGCATTTCTAATGGCAGTGATGTCATTTTCACAAAATGCCGTCAATGCATGTCCCGACTGAGGGTCATCTTCAACAGATTGTCTACCATCTTATAAAACGAGCTGATCATCTGCCAAGCGTAGGATACGAAAGAGCATCATTTCCATAAACTTCATATAAGTTGGCTCTGATATCTTGCGCCGAACAGTTAAGCAGAGACTGTATTTTCACATAGACCCTTTGCTCCTCTTTAGCCATCTTTGCACTGACGTCTGCTTTATGCGCCAATGCGTAAACCCTATCTAATTCAAAGCGCTGAATTACAATAGCATCTTGTGTAGCATGTGCAAATTGAGCTCATTCGTGCGCAGCAAAAACTGAGCTTTCCGTACATAAAAATCAATAAATTCTACCTAGAGTTATGTGCCCGTTATCAGAACTTTTTAAATGGCCCTTGTATGTATAGAACAATTACTGCTGCAAAAGGGGGCTTAATGTGTCTAGGTGAACCATGGTATCAAGCAAGTCACCAGATACTAATGGATACATAAAATCCATTTTCTATAACGACCGACTAAAGCATTAGGTAGAATGGTCCTTTGACATGCAGAAAATTGACTAATAGCAAAAGGTTTCGGCCAGGTCAGCCTGCTCGGACTGCACAGGCTGATCTGGGTTGATGCTATTTTCCCCAGATGCAATAAGCCCCCTTTTCATAGAGCATTGTGTGCTTATGTATATGTATTAGAGCTACATGTATTTTTGTTTTTAGTGACAATGATTCTTAGAAGTGTTTGCTGCAAGAGTAGAATCGTCAATATGAGAAAATGAGTTAACCCTTTTAGCAAACAATCCCTTGTTTTAATGATCCTGATACAGAAAGATTTTATAAACATCACGGAAAAAGGAGAAAATGTTGGAATCCAGCATTTTCTCCTTTCATTACAGTTTATACTATTTTTTCAAAGACAAGTAACATGGATATTCAGATGTATTTGATGTCCACAGCTGCAAATATGCTTTATGAAGATAATATAAGGCCTATAGAATTATAGGCAACACAGTTATGGTATGAAATTCTGTTGCATGATTTAATCAGATTGATCACTTAATAATCAGTTGATTTAATACTTTCAGCACCATAGGCAAAAACAGGAGCTTTTCTGGACAGCACAGATCAAGATATAAGTGTACAGAATGTGCACTCTGATCTTTTATCTGTGCTGTCTGCTTTTTAAGCCAAGCCTATAAGATGAACATCTTTCTTAGTGTCAGTAGGTTATATTTTCAGCAGTTGAAAGAGGTCGAGTTGATACATTGGCTGCTGAGAGACTTGGTTTGTTTTCACAAACAATTTTAAAAAGTGTTCCAGTCTTAAATTTCAAGACTAGACATTTGATTGGATGAGATGCTCTGCATCAGCCAATCTCATGTCTACTGTTTCAAATTAAGAATTTAAATAAAATGTAGCATAGTGAACAACTCCCAGATTATCCAAGAAAGATTTTGAAACAGATTTTTTTAACCCTTTATGACACAGTCCTGAGGTTTAACAACCTTTACGGAGAAGCCTTTTGAAAACATAGTGGGAAAATGAGAAAATGCTGGTAACCGTCATTTTCTCCTTTTCCCACAATGTTTCTACCTTTCCAAAAATAAAATTCAATTTTTTAGTCACTTTTTGTACTTGTCTAAAATTTTGTTGTTTGGTTAAGAGTTAAGCCGTTATACGTATTACTTGTTATATTCTACTAGGATATCTCTGCATTGTTTTCATTACAGATATGATAAAGAGAAGAATGAACTCATAAGTGATTCAATTAAAGTAGCCTATCCCATAATCAATGGTATCCCAAATCTGGTACCGCAAGATGGAAGAATGCTTTAACAGCCAGAGAAAACAGAAACATGATAAGCAAGAGACGTGTTTTTCTCAGCAGCATATTTATACCGACCCATTGTGTTGATGTGTTCATCTGCCCACAGAGTGCTATGATAATTAAACAATTCATGTTAAGAAATGAAAAGCTACAATGAACAATCTACCAGATATGGGCTGTGATAATCAAACAATCCATACTCAGAAATGAAAAGCTGTAATGCAAAATCTGCCAGTTGTGGACATAACTATCAAGCCTCACTCACATACTATACATGTGCCTCAGACATTGCATTGCCTACCAGAGGAGAAGATTTAAGGCAACAGAAAAGCATTCATAGAGGACAAAGTAGATGTGGATAGTTGCTGAAATGATGGGCTTTGTCTTTGAAAGGAGAGAAAATAGTTGGCAATAAAGGAAAAAGCTAGTTATCAGCACTTTCAGCCTTTCCCTATATGCTTTCAAAATACATATGATTCATGCTCTGGCAAAAAAAGGGCTTAATGCTTCTCCGTGATCCATGATACCAAACAAGTCATTGCATAATTGTGGATCCATGAAATCCATTTTGTATAACCAATCATGAGGTACACTGGTCCTTTAACATGCAAAAAAATTGACCAATAGCAAAAAGTTGCGGCCCAGGTCAGCCTGCGTGGAGTGCGCAGGCTGACCTGGGTCGACACTTTTTTGCAGATGCATTAAGCCCCCTTTTCACAGAGCATGGCTCATACACTTCTACTTCAGGGTCATAAAAACATGAGATTGTTTGGGGAAGGGCTAACTCTTTGCCATTATACCTCTTATACAGGTCATTTCCGGTATTGCAGCAGACCATGGGCATTGGAAATTACTAAGATTAGAAAAAGCAATTTCTCATTTCTCACTTGTTCACACTCAGGGCTTTAACTCTTTACTACACATTCCTGCGTTTTAATGACCCTGAGGCAGAAGGCTTTTGAAAATATCTTAGGGGGAAAAGGAGAAAATGCTGGTAACCAGCATTTTGTCCTTTTCCCAAAATGTTTTTTAGGTTTTAAAACACAAATCCTTAAATTCAATCCACAGTTGATTTGTCATCTGCAACTGCTTTTGAAATTGACCAGTGTAAAATTATTTCATGCGTTTAAGGGTAAACAAAGATACATTTTCCGTGTTTGTATGCAAAAATAGGGAGCAGGACCAGTAAGACACAACTTTGGTTTTGAATCAGTTAACCCTCCACCACAAAGTCCCGAGATTTAATGACCCTAAGGAATTACCCTTTTTGAAAACAATGTTGGAAAAGGAGAAAATGCTGGTTACCAGCATTTTCACCTATTCCTGCAATGTTTTCTGCACTTCTACAGAAAAATTTCAGGTTTTGAGTCTCATCTAATTTGCCGTTGGCTCTCCGTTTGTACAGATTTTTTTATTTGGTAAAGAGTTAAGTAGGAAATTGCATCCAAAAAGCCTCCTATCAAATATTTCAATCTATTATGTTTAATGCAGCTTTTTGTTCAAAATTGTAAGGATAAATTGGCAGATTTCAAACTGAGTAATATTTTTTATTTTTTCCTTCAGGTAGTCTATTTTGGGACATCTGTTTGGATTTCCTAAAAAAACTTGTTGTCAGTGTAAGTCTGAATTTATTCAGCAGTGGTTACTGGATGTACAAATATAATTCTTAGAAACAAATCTTTACATTAAAGATACAACCTTACAGCCAGAGAGAAAAAAAAAAGCTATTTAAATTTGATAGACAGTAGAATGGTTCAGAATTTAGTCAGCTTTGTAAACATAGATAAATTACTGATCTACATGTATATGGTGTAAGGAATAACTAGATGCATTGGAAATCTTTGATTTAAAACCGGAAACGTCACAATATTTATTTCTTTGATGGCCTCCAGAAAATGAAGTGCATTTTCTAAGGGTCGTCATCTATGCAACCTCGCAACCGTCAGGGGCAACATTTGACATGAAGATACAAGAATGATCATAGTTTGATAAAATACAGATGAAATGGGTAAAAAATGTGTATAGATATACATGTATCTTCAAAAATCCCGATTTGTTTGGTATTACTCCAATAGCTATCTAAAAAGTACTTTATGAATAAAATAATGTTAGCCTCTATGATGACTGGTTGGCTTTTCATTTGTGACTTGATTGAACCCATTAACTCACTACATCTTATTTCCAAAGGTCGAAATCTTCAGATTAAAGGCCTTTTTAAACCTTCTATCCAGACAACCCCTAAACAAAATGAAGGGCAACATATGCAAAATACAAATGAACGCAACTATCTATTATAATGCACTTGCTGCAGGTTTAACCACTCTGAAAATCATTTTTAGCTCCACTGGCCAAAGGCCAGCGGGCTTATGTCATGGCCCTGTGTCTGTCGTGCATCTGTCCATGCGTGCATTAACTTTTATTTAAAACATCTTCTCTGAAACTGCCCATCAGAATTTAACGAAACTTCACAGAAATGATCCTCCCATGGCCCTCATCGGAACCCCTTCAAAGAATTTGATTCCTATAAAAACTCTGGTTGCCATGGCAACAAAACTGAATCAAAGGACTAATAGCCCTGAGAGTCGCCTGGTGTGTGATGGTGTGTAATCTCATCTGCTTTACATCACCCTTTTTTGAATTTCAAAACAAAAATCTATTAACAATATTCAAAATACCAAGTAACATGACCACAAAAAAATTGTATATGCAAGCATAGGTTCTGAATTTGTCATCCTAACATTACAAACAAAAATATCAAACTTCACCCGAAAAAGAAATATGTAAAGAGAATTGTGCTTTATGTATCAGTAATAGCTTTGAAAAGTCCAAAGTGACCTAGTCTTTTACCCTGGTGACTTCAATTAAAAAAGAAAAGATTATCAAAAGGTATCGTCAAGATAAAATAACTGATGAAGTTCTATCGTTATTTGCAGTTCTTCCTTAGCTTAATGCCTCAAAAGAATCTGGGAAAAACTAAGGCCTCTGGGTGGCTGCATGAGAAATCTTCCCGTGTAGAAATTGTCCCTAAATTGAATTTTGGAAAAATTGTCCACATATTCAAAATTCTTTTATAGCGTTTTTAAAGATGCCTTAGAAAACTTTTTTTTTTTAACTTTTTCTTCCCTGCTACGTAGGTTTTTTTAATTCAAGTGCTATAAACTGTCATTGTAAATACAGCAATGACTAGCAATGTTGCTGCTACAGCACAAGCCAAACAATATGGCCCAATAACCTGACCATCGGCCTCTGAGGCCCACGCAACCCTTCTCTTATGTCTGGCCTAGTGAGCCACATTTTCACCAGAGGCAACCAATTTCCAACATGTGCAGTATTTCATCAAAATAAACATTTCAACCAAGTTTGATGTCCGTTGGACTGGAGACTCTACTATACAGTGAGACAGTACTATACAGTGCCCATAACTTTCATCAGTGTAGCTGACTACGCTGGTCTACTTCATGGTTTTGACATACTGGAATGAATAACTTCAATTTTGAGAATGATAAAAAATGTTGACATATTTATTCTGCGTCCCCCCTTCTCAGGCCTGTTTGAAATCACGAAGCTTGCAACCGCTAATTAATATCTTTTAACTTTTTAAATGCGTTACCCTGTAACCCATTACCATATGGCTACATGTATTTTCAGGCACATCAATTTTAGCAATAACTAGTCACTGTGCAACCCTTCTTGTCACTTCTTGGCCCCGTGCATTTAAAAAAAATATTGAGAACGATCTCATGCTTAGCACAAAACCGTAGTCAACGGCCTGGGTTTTGATCACGGGAGTTTTGAACTCAGATGATGCTAATAAACATTTAGAACGTTTTCATCTGAGCACAGTATGCACTAAAATTCGTTTACGAACGTAAGCGACCCAACATCTGAAAATAAACTATACTAGAAGATTCGGCCATAAGAAGATTCAGCCCATGGCCAACCACGTTTTTAGAGAAGACTCGACCCAAAAATTCTGAGAGTTCGGCCCCGAAAATGAGACGATTCGGCCCAATTACTTTTCTTAATTATGATTATGCTTGTCATGATTTATGGTACTACAGGTTCGGAAAATGGCAAGTTCGGTATAAATTATCTATACAGTAAATGATTTGGAGGTTTCCATGCAGTAAATGATTTGGAGGTTTCCATGAAACAGCGAGTTATATAACTATAGAAGTTAAGTATATTTTTAGTACTTTATTATCATTATTTCTTAATGTGCCCAAGACCCCCACCCCTACCTCCCCACACACATCCTTAAGAAGGTCTGACACTGATGCTGTTGTCATTGATTGGGTTTCGCTCCAATGATTGGAGACTGGTGTTTGATATGAAAGCCATGTAAAGGTGTGATAAATGCCATTCTGCAGCATCTCTTTCCATTATCTACACTTTAAATCAATCAACCCTCCACTTCCTTTTGACCGAACTTCGTTGTCATTTACCCATTGGGTCGAATTATCTTGAACCTAAAAATTACATATTCGGATGCTGAACATTGACAAACATGGAGGCTTTGACAGCTGATGCTAGCTAGTGTCGATCCAGCTAGTTTGCCGGATCCTGCAAACAAAAATAAATTGAATTCTTACCCTGAACAGTTAACAAAAAAGTGATTTGGGGGGAAAATTATCGTAGTTTTAGCAGTTTTAATAACGAAATCAACTCAAACACTAGCTTCGGTGGTATTTTCTTGAAATTAGTAGCCCCCTACCTTAAAATGTAATGACTACAGAGGTAGCAACCAACCTTAAAACGTAGTGTTTACGTGGCAACCAATCAATTTCCGTTTAAAAATAGAACACTATCGATTTTTAACATCGATTATTACCAGCATATTATCTGGAAGATCTCATGTATTGTCCTCCCAGCTACGATTCGGATGGGGAAAGCGATATTTTAAATCTGTTAGCAAAACATTTAATCAACACCTCTTTTCTTCGGATACACTGTCCTGCCGTCGTTCTGCACAAAACTATGAGTCAGACTCCTGAAGACGAGCAAGAATGCGCTCCTTGAGCATGAGATTGAGCTCAAACAAGTTTTATAAGCACGGGGCCTGGACGTGATGTTGGACCGCCACAATCACTAATTAGTAGGATTTAGAACTGCGTCCACACCAGTTAAAAGCTGTAGATCTATATATTGCATTGGTATATAAACTAAATATTCGCGATTCACAACCTACGTGACGTTATGTCCACCTTTTACAAACACTGCGATTAAAGTTGTAATTTGTGTGGGTTACTGCAGATCTATTTTGGGGTATTTGAATTCCGGTGGAGTGAAGAGTCAAGCCCTCAGATTGGTGGTTGTAAGAACTGCGCAATTTCCACTTAAATTCCGAATCCACACAAAATCAAAAGCCGATGGGGGACAACGCAAATAACGGCGATTGATTCATAAATATGTAAATTTATGAAGAACCTCTGGCCAGTACACATGACATCATGATCACGTGATCACAATATCTATATTTGTCCCACAGCTATACTTAAACGTCGATTTTATGTCACTTATATACACACACAAAATCTAAACAAACAACATTGAACGGTTATTATAAATTTTGGAGCTATTGCATATGTTTATTCAAGAATTTAGATAACTGTTTGTAAGATTTTTTTGCCATTCATTTCAATCGAAAAAGACATTTCGTATAATCCTTAACAAGTGGCATAGTATCGTTGTTCAACTATACATTCCATCTTAAGAAGCACCTGCTGAGCGGTGATTTAGTGCAGCCAAGGTTCCGTGCACGTTACATACGGCATTTACCACAGTGTTTTGGTTCAGCCAATATATGCGAGTGCAAGGAAATAATGTAAAGTCTAGAATAAAAAGTTGTGTAGTTCTAAGCTAACAATTCTTCCACAAATAGAAGCGTGTCGTAGAAAAGACGATTTCAGTCGTAGAGTATTTCATTTTAGGCGTATCCGGAAACTGTTATAATATATGCAAATTATACTTGATGCTTGTGTAAACGATTGGTTATTGTATATGCAAGTGGACGAAATGGTTGTTTCGAACTGTTGAAATAGTTCAGTCTTTAAAGACATATTCATGATCACAAAATGCACCATTTCCGAGTTATAATTTTACAACGGAAAAAAAAAAAACTTGCTTGTTCACCGAATAATTACGGAACTAGGTTACGTCTCGCAAACCGGAACTGGGACAGGAAGCAGTACAAGGCCGGAGGTATGCTTACGTCACCCCATGGATCAAGATGATAACAATGAGAGCCTGGTTGCTACGCAACCAGGCGACTCAAAAATATTGAAAATCTTTAAAAATCTTCTTGTCCTAAGGCCTAGGGTTACCAAATTTAGCATGTACCTTCATCTAATAGACCTCTACAAACACTCTTCAAATTATAGCCCTGGGGTCAAAATTGGCCCTGTCCCAGGGGTCACAATATTTACATAGGTTTATATAGTGAAAACTTTAGATATCTTCTTGGCCTAAACCATATGACCTAGGGCTACCAAATTTGGCATGTAGCTTCATCTTATGGACCTCTAATTAATTTCTTCAAATTATAGCTCTTGGGCCAGAATTGGCCCTGCCCCGGGGGTCACAAGTTTTACACAGGCTTATATGGGGTAAAAATTTAAAAATCCTCTCCTTCTAAACCATATGGCCTAGGGCTACCAAAATTAGCATGTTATTTTATCTGATGGACCTTTACATAGATTCTTTAACTTATAGCCGTGGGGCCAAAATTGGCCCCGCCCTGGGGGTCACAAGGTTTACATGGGTCTATACAGGGAAAACTTTGAAAATATTCTGATTCTAAATCATATGGCCTAGGGCTACCAAAATTGGCATGTAGCTCCATCTAATAGACCTCTACTTAGATTCTTCAAATTATAGCCCTGGGGCCAAAATTGGCCCCACCCTGGGGGTCACAAGTTTTACATGGGCTTATACAGGGAAAACTTGGGAAATATTCAGGTTCAAAACCATATGGCCTTGGACTACTAAATTTGGTATGAAGCTTCACCTAATCAACCTATACTAAGATTCTACAAATTATAGCCCTTGGGTCGATATTGGCCCTGTCCCAGGGGTCACAAGTTTTACAAAGACATTTATAGTGAAAACTTTAAAAATCTTCTTGTTCTTAGCTGTAAGGTCTAGGGCTACCAAATTTGGCATAAAGCTTCATCTAGTGGATCTCCTCTGAATTTGTTCAAAATTTAGCCATTGTTCAAATTGAATTGAACCCCCTCGTGGTTTATTAGGGAAACTGAAAATCTTGTCTATAACCATACAGCCTAGTCCTATATTACTAGGTATGTGGCTATAATTTGTTGAACTCAACCAGGATTCAATTAATTGTAGCTCATAATTATAGCTTTGAAATCGTAATCATAGGTAAAAAGTTGACTCACCCTGGGGTCACAATTTTTATGTGGGTTTTTACACAGAAACTTTATCTGTCTTCTTGTTAGAAGCCTTTAAGCCTAGAGTTGTAATATTTGGTGTGTGTGGTTTGTACATATTAGCCAGTGGAGCAACATAGGGCCATCATGGCCTTCTTGTTAATGTCACATGAATCTATGAAAATTGTGTGGTCAGAATCTGTGAATTGTTTGTTAATGCTTTTGTTTGGTCAATCTATGTTGAGAAATGACAATCTGCCGGCTCAGGGCTACAAAAAACTGTTTACACAAAATTAACCCTTTACCACACAATGCCGAGTTTGAACAACCCTGAGATAGAATCCTTTGAAAACATTGTGGAAAAAGGAAAAAATGTTGCTAACCAGCTTTTTCTCCTTTTCCCACAATGTTTTCAACCTGTTTTAAGACATTTCCCATCATTTGAGCCATGTGTAGTTTGTCATCTGCAAATACTTTCAATTTGTAAAAGTCTCATTTTTTTTCCGTGTGGTAAAGGGTTAAACGCATTTGCAGATGAAGTATTAAATGTGGCTCAAATGACAGGACTTTTTTTGCTCCTTTTGAAAAAAGGATAGTCCAGAAAACCTCATGAAAAAGGAAAAAATACTGGTGACCAGCTGACCAGCATTTTGTCTCCCCCCCCCACCCCAATTTTTTCAACTTTATTAATCATCTCTTACATGTCTGTCTGCATCTTTAACCTTTAGTTTGATAATTGTCAAAGTAAATTTTGTCATTTAACTCTTTACAACACAATCCTGTGTTTTAACCACTCTGATAAAATGGGCTGTTAAAAACATATTTTGGAAAAAGGAGAAATGCAGGTAACCTTGCACAATGCTTTTTACCTTTTAACTCTTTACCACACGACAAAAATGTAGACCAGTCCAAATTGAAAGCATTTGCATAAAACATTTTAAATGTAGATCAGAACATTGAATATGTCTCTTAGAGGATAGAAAACATTGTGGGAAAAGAAGAAAATGCTGGTTACCAGCATTTTCTTCTTTTCCCACAATGTTTTCAAAAGGCTTCTTTCTTTGGGTCCTTAAAAGTCGGGATTGTGTAGTAAAGGGTTAAAAGAGCTATACCATAATTCGAGCCAAATTAATTGGTTGCCAGCAAATGCTTTCACTGTGAATGGATCAAATTTTTGCTGGCTGGTAAAGAATATTAGGGGGCTACATAGATTTTAATCTTACTGAACCTCAAAAGTTTTATCACTGAATTAACTCCTTAACAAACAACAAAATCTTATGCTTGTCCAAATTGAAAGCATCGGCAGATGACAAAATGTGACTCAAATGATGGAATTTGTCTTTGAATGGGTAGAAAACATTGTGGGAAAAGGGGAAAATACTGGTTACCAACAACAACAACAACAACAAATGTTATTTTCGCTCAGTTACAAAGGTACAACATGAGGAAATATAAGCAATCTGATTTAACAATACATAAATGTCCGGTTGAAAAAGGAAGAAATGAAGAAAAGCATGTATGCTGAGGGGGTAAGAACTGCCCCACACAGTTCATGTGCATGTTTTTAAATTACATACTATAGACCAGTCATTCTGTTGTGATCCGTTACATGGGCTTGGAGTAATGCCGAGGTCAATGGAAAAGGCGATAGTGGATTTAATTCAGCAGGTAAGATACATTGCAGAAAGGAAGTATCCGCATTCAAATATTAAAACAACATGTGTATGCCACACTAATGATCCGAGGACGGACGTTTTGGCCACGGACGTTTTGGCCAGGACGTTTTGGCCAGGACATTTTGGCCACGGACGTTTTGGCCACCTATATTGAAAAAACGGACGTTTTGGCCAAATCTATTATATATGTACTTATTATAGATATTAAAGCTACAAACATATTTAATTTACTTATTTGATCAACATTTTAGACCTTTATTGCAATTTTTTATTATAACAGATGGTTTCAAGACTTTGTATCTGTGTCTTTTCAATCTTTAATAAGTACTTATATACTGATGGCCATGGACAATTGTGTAGAAGGTTTGGTAGTACATTATAAAAATATAAAATGAGACAAAAGAAATAAAACACGAACCTAAATTTATTTTACAACTCAGACACAATTTTAAGCTTTAAAATAAAGATGTTTAATTTCAAATGAAGTGTTTAATTCTTTTTCTTATATGATAGAAAACATTGGAGGAAAAAGAGAAATCTTTCTTAACAGTTTTTCAAACAAATTAATTAATCACATATTTCTTTAATTGAAATAGATGATTAAAGTGTGGTGTGATCTACAGATTCATTAGTGTTAAAAGACAAGAACAATGAAACTCTTTACACTTCTAATAATAACAACATTAAATGCAAGAAAGTATCATTAATAAGCAATTAGTCAATCAAACTGTTTGTCAATCAAAAGACAAAACTTGAAAATTGAAGATAATTTAAAAACATTAAATTGTTGATGTTTTCCTTTACTTCAAAGGAATAAATAAAACTGTAAAACTCTAAAATTTATTACCAAATTTCAACAAAAGTTCAACAAAAGTCTAAACAATTGATCAAATAAAAAAAAAATTTTTTTTAGCTTTATTTTACATAAAAAGTACATATAAAATTATTTTGGCCAAAACGTCCATTTTTTCACTATATGTGGCCAAAACGTCCGTGGCCAAAACGTCCTGGCCAAAACGTCCTGGCCAAAACGTCCGTGGCCAAAACGTCCTACATTCCTAATGATCAGGTATGTGTTTTGATTTAGCAGGCTGTCAAATTACAAACACATCCTGATCACGATATGGAAAACCACACGGATATACGAGTTAAAATTATTTAAATGACTTGTGTATAATACAGTATGATAAGACTACATGTTATAAGTCTTCAGATGAAAGAAATAATTTACATTGCAGGAACATGTTCAATAAAATCAGCAGATAAATCTAAGGTTTCTTACGTAATACTCTATCGTAAGAAACGTGACCGCACATTCTTCAAGAGCAGTGTATTTGAGTCATGCCCAACAAGACTACAGGCTGATCTTATGTTTGTACCTGCATGGAGTATCCATTCACTAACAGTTTACCAGCATTTTCTTCATTTCCCAAAACATTTTTTCATATGGGTCGTTGAAACTCTGGATTGTATGGTAAACGTTTAATTGAGGTTATAATTTGGAATCTGTCAGGAAATTAAATCAGGAAAGTGTTAGAGGAAAATAAACCTTACAAGACGTCAAAGTTTTAGACTTGTCCAAATTCTGGACTGCATGTCTATGCCAAATTTAGTCTGGATCACTCTTGGGATTGGTTTAAGTACATTTGAGGGGTAGGAGCCAGTGTGAGAAAAGGTGAAACAAATGTTTTATTTTTTCGTTTCACAACTTTGCGCCATTCTTATTACTTTACAGAAAAATTGAACTGGCAGCCTGTTATCGATCTTCGTATCAACGTCTATCGGGCGGCTACGGGAGATACAACGGGTACCAGTTTACAGAAAAATAAGAGGTATACTATGTTAGTTCTTTTAACTTTTAGTACTTTGATTACAACAGTGGGGTGGGGGATAGACTGGTACCCGTTGTATCTCCCGTAGCCGTCCGATAGACGTTGATACGAAGATCGATAACAGGCTGCCAGTTTGTGGGGAGGGGATATCGGACGGCTACGGGAGATACAAAGGGTACCAGTTTAGGGAGGGGAGACTTACTTATTTCCCTTGAAGAGTTCTTCACACTGGAGGCTAATGTCATGTGACAGTCATGATGCCGGTTGAAAGTCACATGATCAGGTTAAATAGTGTGTTGTTCTGATTAATGAGGAAGTGAATATACGGACAAGTGCCTGAAGTGGAGGAAGTGAATATACGGACAAGACGCATCTGTTCTGTCTGCAGGTTCTGTCTGCAGGTTTAGGTGAAAAGGTATGTTTCCAGGTTATTACCATTTATTTGTGTAGAAAAAGTCTCAGACCTTAAAGAAAATCTAATGTTGAAGATGACGGAAAAAGTTGATTTTAATTGCCTACGCTGTTCATTAGCAACCATGCTGAAGTAAAGTAAAGCATCCCTGTCCTCGGGGCGGATTTACGTAAACACTCGCAGATATAATGAACTAGGGTTTAACCATTTCCAGAATATTGTAAACCCTCAGAGTTCCAGTCATAGTTTGACTTGCAAAGTTGCTTTTCCGGTGTAGACCTAGATGAGGCCAGAAAAAAATAGCAGTCTGATCTTTAGCTTTTGTCCGAGATACACCATCAGCTATTGCTAGTTTATCATTTATTCTAAAGTAAATCCCTGGCCTTCCGTAAAAAGTGTGGCCAGTACTTGAGTCAAACTCGGAACTATTGCTTTCAGGGCAAGTGCTCAAACCACTGAACTACCCAGACCTCATAAGATCTATCATCAGGTAGTTCTATGGAAAGGAGTCACTTTTTCCAAGGACTGGAACTTGCTGTCATCAGGTATAGTGTGAGCACACTTTAGGCTTTCAAGTCTCAAGTGTCCAAAGCCTAAGCCCCTTTTACCATGTTTTTTATCCAATCTTTAACTTGCACACCGGCATAGTCATGTCATTATAAACAATGTGATTACTGAGGCTATTATGTGGTAGAAGAAGAAGCAGAAGGACATCATCACTACAGATTATCACAGACACTATACTTCCTACCCTCTTGATTTCTGGGAGCTACCCTACTCCCTGGGCTCTGAAGACCCTTTTAGTTCCTGCTTGCAACCACTTCTGACACCAATAATGTAAATTGCTTGTGGAAAAAGTGAGGTCTGTACAGGATTCAAACCTAGGATTCTTGATAACAGGGTGAGTGCTCCAACCACTGAGCTAACTGGACAGATCAACATCTGTGCTACTGGTTATCACAGACACTACAACCCTGAATGCATATGGGATACGTATCTATAAAAATAGCTTTTTGAGTCTGTTAGTGACCACTGGAATGATACCAGGAACAGACTGGAAAGCATTAGTTCATATTTTATTTTCCATTTTTTACCAGCATTGTTTTGTGTAAAGACTGATATGTGAACCATTTAACCCTAAATACCAAACCTTTCCGAATTTAAAGCATTTGCAAATAACAAATCAAATATGACGCAAAAGATGGATTTCTTTTTGAAAGGGTAGAAAACATTTTAGGAAAAGAAGAAAATGCTGGTTACCAGCATTTTCTTCTTTTCCCACAATGTTTATAAAAGCCTCTTTTCTCAGGGTCATTAAAACTCAGGATTGTGTGGTTAAGGGTTTGATAAAGATTAGTCATGTGAATCAGGTACTGACTGATCATGTGAACCATGCAGATTGTTAATGTGAATAGTGTGACAGTTGACCAGGTGGATTTGGATAAGAAACTAACATGAGATATATTATCCATTCTCCTGCCATATACAAACATATGTATATTTAGCAGAGTGAAGATCAAGATCAGTTTGCACATTCACATAATCTGATCTTGACCTGTACTCTGTAATGTATACTTTATCATTTGTTTTAATACATGATCAGCATTAAATCTGTACAAAAAAGCATTAATGAAACCAATTCTTTTATCAAAATACCGGTAGACTGAATATATATGTTGCAGGATAAAGAGTTAACCCTTTAACATATAATCCCATGTCTTAATGACCCTGAAAACATTGTGGACAAGCAAGAAAATGTTTGTTAACTTTTTACCACACAATCCTGACTTTTAACGACCCTGAAGGAGAAAGCTTTTGAAAACATTGTGTGAAAAGGAGAAAATGCTGGTTACCAGCATTTTCTCCTTTTCCCACAATGTTTTCTACCCTTCTTAAAACAAATTTCAATTTTTGAGTATTATTTATTTTGTTGTCTGCAAATGCTTTCAATTTTGACTAGTCTAAAATTTTGTCGTTTGGTAATTAGTTAACCCATAGGCTGCTAAGCGCAACTCAAGGACCTTTTGCGGACTGTGTAGATCAAGATCAGGTGGCTTAGAATGTACACAATACAGCCCTTCAATTCAAAGGTTTAAAAAACAAAAACATTGTGGTAAGAGAAGCAATTGTCTGTAGCAAGCAATTTCTCCCTGTTTCTACTATGTTTTTCCTAATAAAGTAATATTGAACAATAATTGTTTCAAGATCTACTTCAGTGTTTGTCATTGTGTAAATTGTGTCAGTTTGCCTGTACAACAAATGGTTAAAGAGTACATAATAAAGACAGGAAGATCAGTCTTTCAAGTTGTTTCTATACACACGGAAACTGGTTAAGAGTAATACAATGTCATAATAAAGACAGGAAGATAAGTCAAGTTGTTTGTGTGCACAGGAAAATGAATATGCACATGAATTATCACAGGGTACTTTTAAGACCACGAAACTTGTTTACAACTGTCAGGTTTATCATCATAGAATTTTCCTGGTACATTGAGTATTTTTGACCACCTTATAGCTACCTGTTTTTGCTACTGATTATTATTGTTACATCAGTCATAGCAAAGGTTCCCTTTCTTTCTAACCCTTTACCACATAATCTTGACTTTTAAAGTTTTAACGGCCCTGAGAAAGAAAGCTTATGAAAAAATTGTAAGAAAAGGAGAAAATTCTGGTAGCCAGCATTTTCTCCTTTTCCCACAAAATTTTCTACCCTCCCCAAAACAAATTTTAATTTTTGAGTCAGATTTGTTGTCTGTAAATGCTTCCAATTTGGACCAGTCTAAGATTTTGTCAAATGGTAAAAAGTTAATTGTGATACATACCAGTAGTGAAGTCTTTCAATGTGTCTGTATCAGGAAAATAAATAAGCAAATGAATTATTTCTGATGAAACATCTGTCAGTTCATAGAATTACATCATAGAATCTGCCTGGCTCATTGAATATTCTTGACAACCTTAAAGTTATTGCTACCTTTTTTTGCTACAGATTATAATTCTCAAATCTGACATAGCAAAATTTCACTTTCTTTTTAATGCACCTATATTTGGCTGTTACAGATACATGCATAATCATTTTCAGCCAGTTTTTAACGCATTTCATTTTTATTTTATCAAACTATAATCATATGCTAAATGTTGCCCCTGACAGTTGCAAGGCTGCACAGATTACGACTGATAGAAAATGCATTTCATTTCATGGAGGCTATCAAAGAAATCACTGTTGTGACATTTACGGTTTTAAATCAGAGATTCCAGTTAAATATACATGTATTTATCCCTTACACCATATATATCAATATTTTATCTACGTTTACACAGCTGACTAAATTCTGAACCATTCTGCAGACTATCCAATTTTAACAGCATTTTTTTTTTCTCTGGCTGTAAGGATGTATCTTTAAGCAGCTATGATTACATAATTATGTATATGTGCAGCTCAGTGGCAATTACTAGCTTTGATGTGATGTAAGCAAAATAGATAAACTCCACTGTGACTTAGTTTCTTGATTTGTTTTTCAGAAAGAATGATGACATATCAGTATCTGTTACTTACAATCCTTGTTGCTGTCACTGATGGGGCACCGGCTGCAGACAAAGTGACATCTCTTCCAGGTCTTGCGCAACAACCAACTTGGCAGCATTATTCTGGTTATCTTCAGGCTTCCAAGAACAAACATCTACATTACTGGTGTGTGTGTGTGTACCCTTATCATTAACCCTTTACCACACAATCACAAGTTTTAATGACCCTGAGATCAAGGACTTTTGAAAACATGGTGGGAAAAGGAGAAAATGCTGGTAACCAGCATTTTCTCCTTTTTCCACAATGTTTTCTAGCCTTCCCAAAACAAATTTTAATTTTTGAGTTACATTTATTTTCTCATCTGCAAATGCTTTCAATTTGGACTAGCCTTAAAAATTGTTGTTTGGTAAAGAGTTAATCCTTAACCTGCTAAATAAGTGAAATGAACCCTTAACTTGCGAAATAACTCAAATGAAACTTTTAAGCCGATAGTAAAAACCCAAAATTTTCTACTTCAAAGTTATCCTTACTGGACAGTGTAGATGCTTAGCAGCCTAAGGGTTAATGCATTCCCATGGATACCATTTTGAAACAAATATCTTACTTCAATAAATGGCACCATGATGAAATTTAACCCTATATCAAACAATCATGGGTTGTAATGACTCCTAGGAACAAAGCTTTTGAAAACATTGTAAGAAATGGAGAAAATGCTGGTGACCACAATACTATGTTTTAATGACCTTGAAGAAGGCTTTTTTGAAAACATTTTGGGTAAGGGAAAGGAGAAAATTGTGGGGTCTTGCATGGATCAGGGGTTAAGGTGTAGGAGAAAGACATAGATTGAACCAAGTTGAATATAAGTCTTCCGTAGATGCCTTTGACGTGGATAAATCTAAATTTTTGCCAACATAGCCTTGAACATCTCTCGAATTACCAAAGAGCATAGATCAGAAATCAGACTGCATGTTGATTGAAGTCTGATCCTTACTTGTATTGTAAACAAATTACAAGTTGTGCTAAGCATGTATATTGTGAATTTCTAATCTGCAGGTTTGTTGAATCTGCTAACAATCCTAAAACTGACCCCCTTGTATTGTGGTTAAATGGTGGACCAGGATGTAGCTCGGATCTGGGTCTACTAACTGAACATGGACCCTTTAGGGTAAGCAGGTTGTTGATATCTTGTATATAAATGAGCCATGCTCTGGCAAACAGGGATTTAATGCATCTCTCTGATGCATGATACCAAGCAAGTCATCACATAATTATGGATCCATAAAATCCACTTTGTCCTACAACCAACTCAGTCATGACTTAAACTGGTCCCTTGACGTGCAGTAAATGGACCAATAACAAAAAGTTTCGACCCAGGTCAGCCTGTGTGGCTGCGCAGGCTGACCTGGGTTGATACCTTTTGCAGATGCTTTAAGCCCCCTTTTCACTGAGATTGGCTCAAGTTTTTAACCCTTCACAAAACAAGCCTTTATTTTAACAACCTGAGAAGCACAGGTTTTGTAAACATGGTTTTACCTTACAGTCCCGAGCTTTAAAGACCCTGATGTAAAAGGTGTTTGAAAAGACGGTCTGACGAATCACCGAAATGCCACCAAAACACCGAAATACCCCCCCCCCCCCTTTTTTTTTCCATTATTGAGATCAGATAACTGACAAGAATGCAGAATTTTTCTTTCTTTTTTTTTTAAACAGAAAAAGCGCTTAATAAAAGTTTTAATAATTATTGAGAAGAATGATATTGTTAATATATTCTGATCATTGATTTACGTGGAGAACAATCACCGAAACACTCGCATGTCTGGTCTGTTACACACCGAAATACCCGATCTTGATTACGCCACTGTAGACTGAAGAATTACCAGTATGATGTTATCACTTGTATTTATTATTTCTTTGAATGATAAATACACACACAAAATCATTTGCGAACGAAGTAGACCTATATCAGACATTACATGATGTAAGTCTCTGATCCGTCAAAACGCACTTGTAGCTTGGCACATTCTGTTCTGTTCTGTTATAGTGAAGCAGTCATAATTGAAAGCGTTCAGCCGATATGGTCCAAGTTATTTGATGTGTAAGTTTGTCATTGTAATTTTTAATGTGACATGGTTATAATTAATATTCTATGGGCAGAGTTAAAATTGTCTTATCCATTTAAGCCTGGTAATGTGTTAACCACAGATTCAAAATGGCTGTCGGTTTGGGGCCCCTGTCGGTTTCCTAATTTGGTGATTTTTAATTTCACATGCCCAATATAAAAAATGAAAACTATTTTTTCTAGCATACTAAAAATCAGACCTATCAACCTTTTGTAAAGCTAGCGTAGTGAGATTGCAGCGGTAAAATCTCTGAATCGACAAGTTTTACTACGTCGAGCGGGTATTTCGGTGGACATTTACAGTACGGGTAGGCTATTCCAGTTCACATTCTTCACATCAGGCTTCAATGGCATGTTGTTATTTTGTCATTAGGTTTTGAACTGACCCCCCTTCATCAGTATGATTACAATTTGTGTCAAAAACCACGACTTCATTAGACTTAATAATAATAAAAAAAAAGAAGGGATATTTCGGTGTTTCAATGATATTTCGGTATTTCTGTGATTTGTCGGACCCTTGAAAAGATTGTGGGAAAGGAGAAAGTGCTGGTAACCAGCATTTTTCTCCTTTTCCCACTGTGTTTTCTAACCTCTAATCAAAGACAGAAATCACCACTTGATCTACATGTAACTTGTTGTATGCAAATACTTTCAGTTTAGTGGAGGCCAAGATTTTATCGACAAAATTTTGGACTCCAGCAAATTGAAGGATTTCATATGACAAATCAAATGTGGCCCAAAAGAAGCTATCTGTCTTTGAAATTGTATGAAACCTGATACTTCTTGTACATGTGAAAGCCTTAACTCTTTATCCCATAAGGAAAATCCAGACTCATCGTATTGAATACACCAGTATTATGATCAGTAAAGTGTGGCCCAGATTTGTATTTGAAACTGTAGAAAACATTGTGGAAAAAGGCAACATTTTCTCCTGTTTTAAACCATTACAACACAGTCCCGTTTTATAATGATCCTGCTGCGGGAATCTTGTGAAGAATCATGGGAAAAGGGCAAAATGCCATAACCAGCATTTTCTTCTTTTTCCATAATATTTCCTCCCATTTAAAAGACTAATTCCATCATTTAACCCTTAACCCTTTCCCAAACAAGCCCTGGTTTTCACGTGTCTGCAGTACAAGTCTTTTGAAAACACTATGGGAAAAGGAGAAATTGCTCGTAATGAGCAATTTCTCCTTTTCCCACAGTGTTTTCTACCCTTTTTGAGAACTTTCTGCCATTATCATTAAATTTAAAATTGTCGTGTGCAAACTCTTTGAATGTGGACCAGTCCAAAATTTGTCGTTTGGGAAAGGGTTAAACCACCTTTCACGACAATAGTTGCCTTTGCGGCCAGTGTAGATCAAGATCAGGCTGCACAAAATGTGCAGCCTGATCTTTGATCTACACTGTCCGCTTTGCTGAAACACTGTAGAGGAAAGCAACCAATAAATGGCACTTATTTGGGTCGTATTTCTAGAATGAAAATGTCAGATAGGTTTATTCGGCGCTCTGAGGGTTAAGCCACCAATTTGTCACTCAGATGTTTTCAATATGGAAAAGTCTAACATTTTATAGCATTGTTAAAAATTAAACAGTTACTTTCAACACATTATGTTCTCTCAGTCTCTTACTCAACTTGCCGTGTAGCACTTTACTTAACTCTTTAACACACTGCAAAATTTTAGATTTGTCTGAATTGAAAGCATTTGCAGACGACAAATCAAATGTGGCTGAAATGATAAGAGTTGTCTCAGAAAGGGCAGAAAACTTTGTGGGAGAAGGAGAAAATGCTGGTTCCAGCATTTTCTCCTTTTCCCACATTGTTTTCAAAAGCCTACTTCTTGAGGGTCGTTAAAGCTTGGGAATGTGAGGTAAAGGTCTAAATACATATAGCCATTACCTATAAGTCTAATTCTTTTTAGATCGCCGAAAATGGATCAGGAGTCTTCTACAATAAATATAGTTGGAACAATGTAAGTACATTGTAGTGGTGCAGACGAGGAAGGTATACTTAAAGGTCCATTAACTGCCAAATCTAAACATGCTGGTATCAAATTACAGACAAACAAGCCATGCTCTGGGAAAAGAAGGCTTAGTGCATCTCTGTAGTGCATTATATCAAGCAAGTCATCACAGTACTATGGATCCATAAAATTTGTTGTGTGTAACAACCAACTGAATCATGTGGTAGATTAGTCCTTTGACTTGCAGAAAATTTACCATAAACAAAAAGTTTGGACCCAGGTCAGCCTGCAGGGATTGCGCAGGCTGACGTTGGTCAATACTTTTTGCAGATGCATTAAGCCCCATTTTCACAGAGCCTGGCTCAAATGTAATTCATACCATTTAAAAATATGGACATTATTATGAACCTGATAATGTGTTACAGTACAATCTGTCAAAGATCTAGACGCTGGCAGAACAATGTATTACACATTATCTGTGTTTATCGTTTTAAGCCATCTTTGCACATGAATGAAAATCTGCAGTCTTTCTGAAAAACTGTTGAATCAATACATGTATTTGGTTTTTTAACCCCTTTAACCCTTTACCACACAATCCTGACTTTAAACGATCCTGAGGAAGAAGAATTTTGAAAAGATTGTGTGAAAAGGAGAAAAGACTGCTAACCAGCATGGTTTCTACCCTTCCCAAATCAAATTTTTGAGTAGCATTTATTTTGTTGTCTGCAAATGCTCTCAATTTGGACTAGTCTATGATTTTGTTGTTTGGTAAAGAGTTAAATGTGGCTCAAATTATGATATTTAGGGCATGCAGAGAATGTTTTTGTTTTCATAGAGGTATGGTAACAAGAAACCTAATCACTCTGCATGAAACCATGAACAAAAAAATTCTTTTCATCCCTTATAAGTGAATATCACACACAACAAATATACACAAATATAATACTAACTGCATCTTTTTTTTTATACCCCCAATGTACGAAGTAGAGGGGGGTATACTGTTTTCACAATGTCTGTCCGTCAATCGTCCATGTTTTCGTTTCCATGCTCTAACTGAAAAGTCGTTTGACCTAGGACCCTAAAACTTTATAGAAGTGTTGCTCATGATCCAAGAAGATGCTCTATTGTTTTTGGATCTAAGGTCAAGGTCATGGGTGAACTTTGTTTGAAAATCATTTCCATGCTCTAATTCAAAACTTCAAAAGCTGTGTGACCTAGGACCCTGAAACCTTATACAATTGTATAAAGCTGAAACTGGAAAAGGCCCAATCTGAAACCTAACATAGTAGATTATTACCAACCATACAAATTACATATGTGTATATGCAACCTGAAATAAACATAATAAATTTACAGCAAAAAATCTAAAAAAGCCCCTTTAACCTTAATAAAATAATTTAAATTGACTTAACCCTTTTCAACACAATCCCAAGTTTTAACAACTTCAGTTAAGGGCTTTTGAAAGCATTGTGGGAATAGAAGAAAATGCTGGTAACCAGGATTTTTGTGGTGTCCATGGTCGTGAAGTAGATTGTTGGCCTCATAACCAAAACATCCTGAGTTCGATTCCCAGGAGCAGCTATCATCTTTAGGACTGTTCATTGGCCCACACTTTGGGCCAAGTACTGGTGTAGTTCCTAGGAAGCAGAATTGAGAGAGATTTAGTATAAGTTGCAAGAACTTGTCTCTCATTCAATGTAAAATAAATATGTTTAACACAAACCAGGATTTTTTCTCTATTTCCCTCAATGTTTTTCATCCATTTAAAGACATTTTTCATCCTTTGAGCCACATTTTATTTGTTGTCTGCAAATGTTTCTGATTGTGAAAAACCTAAATTTTATTTTTTTTGGTAAAGGCTTAAATACATGAGAAGATAACATATAGTGGTCCTCGCTGGTATTGCATCATCACTTTATACTGTGGTGATACAGAAAATAACCTAATTTGCATACATGGCACACCTACAACAATTTATCACTGTATCAGAAAATACGCTAATACAGGTGAGTTCTTTCTATTGAAGTAAAGTTTCGGCAAAATTAAGTACCACAGTACAAGCGAGGACCATACATCACACTCTCACACATCATTTAGATTTCAAGGTTCTTTTGTTCAGACTGCTTTTAAATAATTGAAATCTGTGTAGATCACAGATCAGACTGCACAACATGTGCAGTCTGATCTTGATCTTGACTGTCTTCAAAAACCTCTTATGTTGTGCCTTGTTCTCTAATGGCTACTTGCTCTATTGTGTCAGGTTGCCAACATGCTTTATCTAGAGGCTCCCGCAGGAGTTGGTTTCTCCTATGACGATGAAAAGGATTATGCTACCAATGATGATCAGGTAAGAAAGCTGTTACTTTGTATTTCATGCTTTGCGGTAGTTTAACGAGAAATAATGGTGGATTATGGTTTGATATTTCATGGTTATGATCAGTGAAAATACCTAATAACTCTTCAATTGAAGGCAGAAACAGTAGTTACCACGCATTAGTTACTTAGGTAATCAGAGCATGCTATTCAGATGGAGTGAAATATGATGTTATTTACGCCATATTTCTCACGCTTTACGTAATATTGAAATGGGTTGTCATGTGTGGGGGGTATGCCACAAGGAATTACTGAAAACAACTGATGAAAGTTCTAACAGAATAGGGGTTAGAAGCAAGAAATAAATAGAATACTTGTTTTTTTCAGTGAAAGGTCGAAATTTATTTCATCTCGTGAACATCATCAGTAATATTTTCACAAGTGCTGCACCACTTACGAAAATATTACCGATGATGTTCACAAGATGAAATAAATTTCGATCTTTCCCCGAAAAAAACAAATGTCCTCTATGTATTCTATTGATTCCCAAAATTCCCCCCCCCTTTTTTTTTTTGCAGTTTCTTGCAGATGCACATGTTACTTCATTAGTTTTTATTAGTTTTAGTTACCTTTTACCAACCGACAAAATTTTGGACCAGACAAAGATGAAAGCATTTGCAGACGACAAAACAAATGTAACTCAAGTTACGATTTCTGTATTTCATGGGGTAGAAAACATTGTAGGAAAAGGAGAAAATGCTGCTAACCAGCACTTTCTCCTTTTCCCACATTGTTTTCAAAAGCCTTCGTCCTCAGGGTCGTTAAAACTTGAGATTGTGTAGTAAAGTGTTAAAATGTAAATTGAGTGTATTTATTGACAGGAAGGAGATTATTTTATGAGAGAAAATTAAAAAAGTTGACATAAAATACCACCACCTTTAGTATACACTATGACAAAGAGAAATAGCTGTATTTCTGTCGTGATTCTAGCATTGCTAACATTTTCCAGGGATCTATGCAGGCCACCATAAAAAAACTTCATTCTTTTCTAACTGATGAACACTGTTTTGACTCTATGGGAATGAATATTTTCCTTTTCCCACAATGCTTTGTACTGTTCAAAGACAAATTTTCATCATATCAGTGAAATTTTATGGGTGTTCTGTAGATGCTGTCAGTATGGACACGTCTAAAATTCTGTGACTTGGAATAGAATTATGGTAAGAAAGCAGCAAGAAGCTTGGTGAAAATGTTGCATATGTCAGTAATTTGGAAAGTACTAGGTATGCATAGATAGGTCCAATGGCCATATAATGGTATGGCTGAAATAGTGTTGAAAACAGCTTGAAAACAGACTAAATATATAAGTTTAGACCCATATAGGTAGGTATTAAGGTATAATATAGCTTTTACATTCTGGAACTGTAAAAAAAGGATGCTTTGCTGATTGGTTGTAACTGTAAATACCTTTCCCACACAACAAGTTTTAGACTCTTTCAAAGTCAAAACCTGTGCAGATGACAAATTCAAAATTTTTGCAAATTGTCTGAAGTTCTGTGACAGGGTAGAAAACATTTTGCTAAAGGAGAAAATGCTAGTTACTAGCATTTTCTCCTTTCCCACAATGTTTTCAGAAACTTTCTCCAGTAGGGCTGTTAAACCTCTGAATTGTTTGGTAAAGGGTTAATTTTATCACTGCACAGGTTGCCGAGAACAATTACCTTGCACTGAAAGACTTTTTCACAAAGTTTCCTGAATACCAAGCCAACGATTTCTACATCACTGGTGAGAGTTACGGAGGAATTTATGTTCCAACATTATCAAGCAAAGTCGTAGATGATAAATCCATGAACTTCAAAGGCATGGCTATAGGGAATGGAATCACCAATTTTGACACCAATAGCAACTCTTTGCTGTACTTTGCATATTACCATGGGATCATTGGAGAAAGGTAAATGCTTTAATTTTATACTACTTTTTCTTACTGACTTTCTTCTCACTCACTAGATTAAGGTATAAGATCTCACAGAGGCAGTGAAAAAAAAAAGATAATTCTTTAACAGATTTTTTGGACTTGCCCGAAGTGAAAGCATTTTAAATAACAAATGTGACTTAGATTATTAAAATAGTCTTTGAAAGGATCTTTGAATGGGTTGAAAACATTGAGGGAAAAGGAGAAAATCTTTGTTACCAGCATTTTCTCTTTTTCCCACAATAGTGTCTCAAGAGTTAATACTATTTGATTTCAGTGCATGGAACAAGATGTTGAATGCCTGCTGCCCAGCCCAAGATGTACGACAGTGTCACTTTGTGAAATCCTACACTCAAAATTCTACATGTTCAGATCTGGTAAGGTCCTCTACTCTTTGCTTGTGAAGGGTGGCATAACGTACAGTTGCAATCAGGACAGATTACGATTAGATTGCACAAAATTTGCTCTGTGCTCTGCCCTATTATACTGAGGGCTGTTCAAGTCAAAATAGCCTTAATGCTACAACATAAGTATGTGTCTTGTATCCTGACATAAAATCTTGTTTCATTTACCCCAGAAATCTTTGAGTTAACCCTTTAAAAAACAGTCTCGTGTTTTAATGACTCTGATGGAGAAGGCATTCGGAAACATTTCGGAAAAAGGAGAAAATGCTGGTGACCAGCATTTTCTCCTTTTTCCACAATGTTATCTACTCTTTTAACCTTTTAACGATGACCCGGATGTAAAGGGCTTTTAACTCTTTACCAAAAGACAAAATTTTAGACCAGTCCAAATTGAAAGCTTTTGCAGACGACATAATAAATGTGAATTAAAATTTGAAATTTGTTTTTGGAACAGTAAAAAATGTTGTGGGAAAAGGAGAAAATGCTGGTTACCAGCATTTTCTCCTTTTCCCACAATGTTTTCAAAAGGCTTCTTCTTCAGGGTCGTTAAAAGTGGGGATTGTGTGGTAAAGGGTTAAGGACATTGTCTGGTAAAGTGTTAAGAGAAAACTGTAGTGTAGGGTCACTCACATGATCTTTCTTTTTAGAACTCCTAGGCCTAAAGCTTTAACATTCTATATCTATCATTATAAAGTGGTAATCTGTTTTATAATATACCTATATATGATCTGACTGAGATACAGACATTACTTATAACACATAATATGACAGACCAGAATATATTTTCTGTAGTACCCATATACTCCATGTAGATTTTCCATATCATGCATGTACTCTTTGTATGGCATCGTTATGTCCATAGATTATTTTCACGTATTCACAGCCAGTTGTTTCTGTCATATCCTGAAAATGTTGGGCTTTTCTCTGAATTTTTTGTTATTTAATTTGTTGAGTGATATTTTTTTACATTTTACATAAGTCTGCCTTACTGTGTGGTCGGATCAGATCGCATTTCGTCTATAAAGAGGTTGGCATCAGACTGGACCTTCAGTTGCTGGTATGCACCTCCTTACACATAAAACTTGACCTGATCCGACCTCACTGAAATGCAGAGTGTTCCATTTATAGTAATTATTTATAGTATTTATAGTAATATTCCATTTGTATCAGATCTTGCTTTTGGTGTTAAAAAACAGCATATTACCATTTATTTTATCATATTTAATTTGGACTAGCAATTTAGGACCATGTGATGGTCTTGTTTCAGGTCAGAACAGCCCTGGAGCTTATCTATAATGGTGGACTAAATGAATATAACCTTTACGCTCCATGTAGAGTTCCCAAGTTTGGAGGTTATGTGTACAACAACAACTCCTTTGTTTATGATCTACCAAGCTTTGCCCACAGAACACACCCTCATATGGTGCGGAGATTGAATGTAAGTGCAGTCACACTCCACTCAATGGCCACCTCTATCAAACTACCAGCCTGTCATGAGAGACAAAAACTACAGTTCCTTGTTGATAAACACCAAATGAAATTTACCTGTACCGCACCCAGCTTAACCTTTTACCACTCATTCCCAAGTTTTTAAGACCTTGAGGAAAATGGCCTTTGAAAGCATTTTGCAAAAGAAAAAAAATGCTGGTACCCAGCATTTTCTCCTTTCTCCACAATGTTTTCTACCCTCCAAAAGGCAAATTGGGATACATTTAATTTGTCATCTGCAAATGCTTTCGATTTGGACCAGTCTAAAATTTTTTTGTTTGGTAAGGAATTAACTCTTTACCAAACAACAAAATTTTAGAGATTGGAAGCATTTCAACCAAAATTAAATTGGGTTCAAATGATACTATTTGTCAGAAAAAGGAAATGTTCTTATCGGAAAGGGTGAAAATTCTCGTTACCAGCTTTTCTTCTTTTCCCATGTTTTCAAAAGCCATCTTTCTCAGGATTGTTAGAACTTGGGATTGTTTGGTAAAGGGTTGGAAGACACTCTACTTTTATCCCTTAGCAACAAGAAAAATAGGTCTACATGAAACATATACTTTGGTCCGTATTCACCAACCACTCTTAAGAACATTCTGGTTTAGCCAAATCAGAAGTTCTGTTACTTTCAAATTTAGAAAAGCTTCGAAAATGAGACTAAGAATGTTCTTAAGAATGCTTGGTCAATACAGGCCCTTAGTTCTACTTAGTTACTTCAGATATAAATTTGATCCCTAGAGTGCCAACTAGAATAAAATATTACCCTTAGTCCGAAAAAAATAGGCCCCAAGTTACTGCAAACTCAAAGATGTTGTTGGTCAGCATGTCTTTACATCATGGACAATGCAAATCCTAGATCAGTCTGCATGTATTGTAAAGTGTATCTTTGATCAACATTGATCTGTAGGTGACTTAATTTTGTGAAAGGCGTTTGAAATAATGAAGAGAAATGGAGAAAACACCAACATTCCACTCTGTTGTCTGCAAGATTAACTCTTTACCAGATGTCAAAATTTTAGCCTTGTCCAAATTGAAAGCATTTGCAGACGACAAATTAAGTGATACTTAAAGCATGAAATTTGTCTTTCATAGGGTAGAAAACATCATGGGAAAGGGAGAAAATACTGTTTACCAGTATTTTTCTCCTTTTCCCATAATGTTTTCGAAACCCTTCTTTCTTAGAGTTGTTAAAAGTTCTCATTGTGCAGTAAAGGATTAATGCTATCAACAATAGACATGTTTAACATTATGTTTTTGTAGTTGAAATTTATGCAGTATTATTGAATTACTCAGTGTTCATATAGTCTAGGTTTTACTGTACTCCCTTCTCAGAAAATCAAGCTGAAGGCTCAGTATGAAGCATCAGTGAGAGTTACTCCCCCTTGTCTGGACTACAGTAATGTAATTAGTTACATGAATACTGCAGAAGTGAAGAGAGCTTTACACATATCTGTATTTGCCCCAGATTGGGATATATGTAGGTAAGATTCAACACTGTTTAGTCCATTTTTAGCTCGGCTGTTTTCAAAGAAAACATCAAGATACTGCCAAAGCCCTGATTTCGTCTGCGACTCTGCATCATCGTGCGAAAACTTTGACATTTTTCAAACTTGTGTCACGAGGTAGAATGGCCCTTAGTCATGCAGACAGTTTACAAAAAGCCAAAGGTATTGACCCATGTCAACATGCACAGATGCACAGACTGACCTGGGTCTATACCTTTTGCAGATGCATGTTAACCCCCTTTTTACAGAGCATGGCTCATATGTGTTGAGATATTTAGGGATGGAAGGTGCAGAAACTTTAATATTTGGCTCTGTTTACAGTCAGAATGAAGACATGCCTTTTATTTCTATAGCAACAATGGATTTAACAGCAGCACATATGGAAACTGCCAGAATATCTGTGAAGATGGCTTAATTTGAAAAATTGTTAATGAATTTACAGATTTTCTTTTCTATACAATTTTTATCATGCCTCCTTGATCGTGATATTAACCTTTAAAGTGCTTAATGAATGAAGTGGACTGTCTTGGTTAAGAGAATAGAACAAAACATTGCAGTAGCAGGGGTATTTTTGCTTCAATATTATGCAAAACAATGGACAGTGTAGACCTAAGATGAGACTGCATACTCTGTTCAGTCTAACCTTTGTCTACACTGCAGGGTTTTACAGAGCTTTTGAAAATTGGGGGTCCACTGGATGCAACCTTGAAAAAATCAGGGATCCAATACCTAAGGGGTCCCATACCTTTGATCTATATCCTGATCATCAGGCGGGTTCTCTCTTTCCCCCACAAAGTCAAGAGATTAGATTGTTTAGACATGATTTTTCGGCATCTGCTTACAAATTTTGTGTTGAGGAAGAAATGCAAAAACTCCGAATATAAATGCAGGTTAATCTTGATTTTGCTACTCGTTTCTTCCGAAGAGCTTTCTAAAATCAATTCTTCAAGAGGGAGTCTGATCTGAATTTACATTGTCTACAAAAAAATGGAAAGCTGTGCATAGGGCTCTAGGGGATATACCTTGTTTTGGACATGCCTCCTAGAAATGATGCAATTTGGTTTAACACAGGGAATAGCAGAACTTGTTTGTAACAAGCATTTTCTTGAGCCTTAACCTTTTAAGGCGATAGTAAAACTATAGTTTTACAATTTGAAAGCTTTTTTTTGGGGGAAAAATATGTCCTTTTCGGATGGTGTAGATCCAAGATCAGACAAGTGCAGTCTGATCTTGATCTACACTGTCTGCAAGAAGTCCTTGGGTCGTGCTTAGCAGCCTAGGGGTGGGGTTAAAATATTTCTCAATAGTTATCAGCTGCATGACCTAAAAACTTTGTTTTAATTTCTTATCAAACCACAAGATTTAAGACTTGTTTACATTGGATGCACTTGCAGAGAACAAACTATAATGTGGCTCAATGAAAGAGTTTGTCTTTGGAAGAGTAGAAAACATTGTAGGAAAAGGAGAGAATGCTGGTTACCAGCATTTTCTCCTTTTTCCACAATGTTTTCAAAAGCCTACTCCATAGGGATTGTAAAAACTTTGGATTGTGTGGTAAAGGCTTAAAGGTTAGCCTTTTCTTACACTGTATTTACTTATATTTTTAACACAGTTCAATTGTTGGATCAAAGTATGTAACAAAATACAGAGATACAACGGAATTCTACAAGAAAATAATCGGAGCTGGGGTAAATTTTCACATTTTTATCCAATGACATAGCTTTGTAGCCCATTTTCAAACAGTCCTTTGCTTCATAGACCTTGAGAAAGAAGGCTTTTTAACACTTTGTCACACTTAATGACCCTAAGAAAAAGGGCTTTTGAAAACATTGTAAAAAAAGGAGAAAATGCTGGTGACCAGCATTCTCTCCTTTTCCCATAATGTTTTCTACTCTTCCAAAGACAAACTCTTTCATTGAGCTACATTTAATCTATCATCTGCAAATGCTTTGAATTTGGACAAGTCTAAAAATTTGTTATTTGGTTAGGAGTTAAAACATTGTAGGAAACTGAATAAATGCTGGTAACCAGTATTGTCTCCTTTTTCCAAAATATTTTCTATCCTTTCAAAGACATATCCAATTCTTTAGCAACATTTTTTTTTTCATCTTCATATACCTTCAACTTGGACTTGTCTATAGTTTTGTCATCTGGTAAAGAGTTAAAAGTCTAACCGCAAATGTTGGGGTTTGGTTGGTTAGAGTAAACCCAACAAAAAGAAGTTTGACAGGACCAAATTGAATGCATTTGCAGACAACAAATGTTGGCAAAATGATGATTTCTCTCTTTGATAGGGTAGAAAACATTGTGGGAAAAGGAGAAAATGCTGGTTACCAGCATTTTCTCCTTTTCCAAAAATGTTTTCAAATGCCTTCTTCCTTAGGGTCGTTCAAAGTGGGGATTGTGTGGTAAAGGGTTAATCTCAGTTGGTAGTGCACAGGGCTTGAAACCGAAAGATTGCTGGTTTGATTTCCAGCTTGGCTGCATTCTTTCCAAGGATTGGTTGTAGTCATTGCAACAGGATTCATTCCTCTTTCACTAATTAACACCATTACAACTATGTGAATTTTGGAAAGTAGCCAGGATGGAGGAAAGAATTTTACACAAAGTTCTAGTAAAGCATGAATAGATGCATTGGTCACTGCAATTTACCAGACAGGAAAATTTTAGACTTGTTCAAAAGCTGTTGCAAACAACAAATGGTTTAGCCAATCAGAAGGTGTGTTGCTTTCAAATTTGGAAAATTTTGGAGAACAAGACCATGAATATTCTTAAGAATGGTTGTTGAATACAGACCCAGGAAAATTTTAGACTTGTTCAAAAGCTGTTGCAGACAACAAATTTAATTTGATTGAATTTGGCTTTTTAGGAAATTAAAGCATGGTAGGAAAAGGAGAAAATGTTGGGTTTTCAGCTTTTCATTCTTTTCCCATGATATTTTTTACAGCTTCTTCCCTCAGGGTCAATAAAACATGGTATTGTGTAGTAAAGGGATAACTGAAATAATGTTGAAAACATTGTATCAGTGCTGCAACCCACAAAGAAGATATTTTTTTGTTTTTATACCCCCCACGTACATGGTAGTGGAGGGTATACTGGTTTCACCATGTCTGTCTCCCTGTCTGTCCATCCATCCATCAATCTGTCCATGCTGTCGTGACCGTGCTCTAACTTAACCCTTAAAGCACCGAATAAACCTATCAGACTGTTTCAAACTAGAAATACAACCAAAATGATTACAATTTCATGGTTGCATTTGTCTTCATTGTTTCAACAAAGCGGACAGTGTAGATCAAAGATCAGGCTGCACGTTTCATGCAGCCTGATCTTGATCTACACTGACCACAAAAGCTACTATAGTCGTGAAAGGCGCTTTAAGGGTTAAAAGGCGTTTGACCTAGGACCTTGAAACTTTATACAAGTATTACTCAAGACCCAAGGAGGTGCACTATCATTTTTGGGT
This sequence comes from Tridacna gigas, assembly GCA_945859785.2. NCBI lineage: Eukaryota > Metazoa > Mollusca > Bivalvia > Cardiida > Cardiidae > Tridacna > Tridacna gigas. The sequence goes on from OX244034.2 coordinate 54,525,483, forward strand.
CACATGGGTCAAAGGTCAAGGTTGTAGGTGAACATTGTTTTGAAAATCATTTCCATGCTCTGTTCTGCTTCAGCAACAAGGTGCTGAAGGGGGGTGTATTTTGTCTGCTTTGCAACAGTTCTATTTGTTTTTTTATTTTTAGTATACTCTTCATGAACTCAAAGATAATTCTAGTATATCCAAGAGTATTTGGAGTACTTCACTCAGTACCAGACAGCTAATATTTAGACTTGTCCAAATTGAAAGCATTTGCAGATGACAAATAAATTACGGTTTATATCTTGGGGGCTTGTTTTTTAAGTTGAAGAAAACCTTGTGGGAAAGGAGAAAATGTTTGTTACCAGCATTTACTCCTTTAACCACAATGTTTTCAAATGCTTTCCTCTGTAGGGTCATTGAAACTCAAGATTGTGTGGTAAAGGTTTAATACATAAGCTTGTGTTGCTGTTGATCTGGGAATTCCTGTTTTGCTTCCTTGCATCCTGATAGACTGTACATAATTGTGCAAGCCAACACACCAATGTTAGACATAGGTTTATGCAAATTGCCACCTATTTTTTTTTTTTTTTTTTCAGAAAAAAGTGCTGGTATACAATGGTGATGTTGATATGGCTTGTAACTTCCTCGGAGATGAGTGGTTTGTGGAAGATTTGAAGTTGCCTGTAAATATTTTTATTTATGAGCCATGCTTTATGAAAAGGGGCTTTAACCATTTACCAAACAATCCTGACTTTTAACAACAACAAAAAGGCTTTCGAAAACAGTGTGGGAAAAAAAGGAGACAATGCTGGTAACCAGCATTTTCTCCTTTTCCTTAATGTTTTCTACCCTTCCAAAAACAAATATCAATTTCTGGTTCACGTTTATTTTGTGGTCTCTAAATGCTCTCAATTTGCACTAGTCTAAGTTTTGTTGTTTGATGAAGAGTTAATGCATCTGCAGAAAGTATCAACCTCTGTCAGCCTGCGAAGTTCACACAGGCAGAACTTTGCAGGATGACATGGCAATGCTGGTTACCAGCATTTTCTCCTTTTCCTACAATGTTTTCAAAAGGCTTCTTTCTCAAGGTCGTTAAGAGTCGGGATTGTGTGGTAAAGGGTTAATGTGCATGGAGATGCAATAAACGTCATTTTTACAGAGCTTGGCTCTTATATTTTATTTCAGAATATTTTACCCATTTCCATACCTATTTATCTCCGAAAACAAATTTGCAGTAGCTGTACTTTCTAAACATCTTGGAAATACATGTAGATAATTAACATGAAATAAGGTTTAATAGATATGTGAGAATATCACCGCCAAAAGGACATAATGCAAATTACAGCATTTTCTCCTGTATCATAATGTGTTTTTAAAGTATGATGCAAGACAAAATGGCATGTTGGAAATCCAAGTATTTTTGTATTAAATAGACATTAACCCTTTCCCACACAATCCCGAGTTTTAACAACCCTGGTAGATTAGACTTTTGAAAACATTGTGGGAAAAGGAGAAAATGCTGGTAACCAGCATTTTCTCCTTTTACCATAATGTTTTTTATCCTATCAAAAAGAGAAATCATCATTTTAGCAACATTTAATATGTAGTCTGCAAATGCTTTGAATTAGGACCAGTCTGAAATTTTGTTGTTTGGTAAAGGGTTAAGGGAGATAGGGAATAATTTTACATTTGGATGTATGAGATTGATTTGATTTGATAAAAAAGAATTACAGGATTGAACAAATAATCTTTTAAGTTGCTGGCTATAAAACATTGTTTAAACAGGAGAAATTACTGATCACCGGCATTGTCTCTTTTTTCTCACAGTTATGTGGGAAAGCAGACAGTGGCTTAACTTAATATTGTGTGAAGTTCTTGATAAAGAAAATCAGGTAAAACATGAATACATGCACTGGTGGCCTCCATGCACCTGAAATAATGTTGAAAATGGTGTTAAACACAAATCAGAGAAACTAATCCTTTTATCAAATTGTTTTCAAAAGTTTCTTTCCCCTGGCTTAACCCATAGGTGTAGACCAAGATCAGACTGTACAGAAGTTGCAGTTTGATCTTGGATCTACATTGTCCGATATGGAGATATTTTCATCGAAAAAATAAGTCTAAAATAACATTTTTGTGGTTTTTACTATCGGCTTGAAACTTTTTTTTAACTTAATTTGCAGGATAAGGGTTTAAATACAAGATTGATTGGTAAAGGGTTAAATCTTGTTGAATGAGATGACTTGAATAGTTATCTGCTTAAGGCATACATACAAGAGAGACTAGGCAATTTAGAAAATTGGACTTCTGAGATAAATTTCAAGTAGTTATTAGCCAAGTTAATACTCAGAGATAATTTCAAACAATTATTAGCAAAGTTAATATTTTTCATGTATTTTTAGGTGGTTGAAAAGAGACGGGCTTGGTATTACAAGGATGAAACTGGGACCCAACAAGTTGCAGGGTTTACAAAGAAATTTAAATTACTTACCCTTACAACTGTACGAGTAAGTTGTATTTTTTGGGTTTTATTAATCTACCAGTAAACTTCCATATACATACATCTATATACGATAATAGTCGAAACTTTTTTATACCCCCGCAAAACAAATGTTTTCGGGGGTACACTGGAATCAGCCTGTCTGTCTGTCCGTCCATCCGTCCGTCCGTGTGTCCGTCTGTGTACAAAATACTAGCAATTTTGTGTCGCGAACTCCTCCTAGAGTTTTCCTTCAATTGCACTGAAACTTTGCACATATATTGACCATGTATTGAAGATTTGCAAGACGTAATTTTCAGGTGTCAACTCCCCCTGGTTGAGGAATTATCTCCCCTTGAACTTGACACTTTTTTTCTGTCAAAGCGCTGGCGGGGGTATTAAGTCACATTCAGTGACAGCTCTAGTTTAAGCTCCTAACTTTCAACCATACCAGTAAGGGAACTGAAGCATTATGGAATTAAGTGCATGTAAAATCAGTTTAAACAGGATTTCTATATGCCCCTGTGGTAGCATCTTTTGTAAAAATTATGGGAATTATTGAAAAGTGAATTAGCAAGTACTTTCTGGGAAATTTGAGGAAGGCAAAATAGATTTTATGGATCCATACTTATATGGCCTGCAACATGCGAAATGAGACCTTCAGACATTCGCGTAAAGTGTTGAGCTGGATTAGCCTGCGCAGTCCGAGCAGGCTAATACAAGACGGCACTTTATGACTACATAAGATTTTTTCATACAGTAGACTTTGGTGAAACAGAAAATCACACAAAAACGGGAAGTGTCATCTCGGATTAGTCACAGACTGCACAGGCTGATCTGGGACGACACACTTTTATGCATATGTCCGAAGGCCCCTTTTCATGTGTTGCAGGCCGTATGATAACTTGCTTGGTATAATGCATCACAGAGATGCCTTAAACCCCCTTTTACCTAGGAGCAGCTCATTGGTTTGATAATAGATGAAACTGCATTTTAACCCTTTCCCGAATGACAAATTTTGGACTGGTCCAAATTGAAAGAGTTTGCAGATGACAATTTTAAATTTGATGAAAATGGCAGGAAGTTCTCAAAAATGGTAGAAAACACTGTGGGAAAAGGAAAAATTGCTGGTTACGAGCAATTTATCCTTTTCCCACAGTGTTTTCAAAAGACTTGTACTGTATACACATGAAAACCAGGGCTTGTTTGGGAAAGGGTTAAGCACACAATTTACAACTAATCAATAGATACCATGGGAATGAAGCATTATGGAATTAGGTGTGTGTAAAATTGGTATGTGCCCCTGCTTTTGTAAATATTATGGAAATTACTGAAAATTAAATTCGAAAAAAGTGAAAAAGAATTTAATGTGGGCAAGTGTAGCACAGTAACTACCATTTTGCCGTATGTCAGCCCTGCACGTTTTGATGTATCTTTATGATTGTCACATATGTTTTACATTTGTATTTACAGGGAGCAGGGCACATGGTTCCCCAAGACAAACCAGTCCCAGCTTTAGAGATGTTCAGTTCATTTATACACGACAGTTAACTAGAAACCCACTGCTTTAGCTGTAATTCAAGATAATTTGCACATCTGCAAACTTGAGTAATTGCTGCTTAACCCAAAGATATTTTCAATTTTTTTTTCGCTGCTTTTGTTTGTATAATCAGAGTTTTCTTTTTTCTACATGTTTTTATTTCATATGCTTTTTATAATAATTATTATTTACTAAATACTTCACAAAGTACAGATGATTAACCCTTTACCACACAATCCCGACTTTTAACGACCATGAAGAAAAAGCCGTTTGAAAACATTGTGGGAAAAGGAGAAAATTCTGGCAACCAGCATTTTCTCCTTTTCCCACAACGTTTTCTATAATTTCCAAATCAAAATTCAATTTTTGAGCCACATTTGATTTGTTGTCTGCAAATACTTTCAATTTGGACCAGTCTAGAATTTTGTTGTTAGGTAAAGAGTTAAATGTGCTGTTAATTCTTTACCAATTGACAAAATTCTAGACTTGTCTAAATTAAAGGTATTTGCAGATGACAGATCAGATGTGGATGAAATATTTGGATTTATTGTTGAAAGTTCACAAAACATTTTATGAAATGGAGAAAATGTTTGTTACTAGCAGTTTCTCCGTTTCATATGTTTTCAGAAGCTTTTTGTCTTGGGGTTGTTAAAACTCAGGATCGTGTGGTAAAGGGTTAAACTGGTTCAGACATTCAAATGGTCTTGTTAAAAAGCTGAAACGGAAAAAGTCAAATTATACATGCTAGCTTACGTAACAGATGCAGTTGTCTCAATGAGCATCAGTACTTGAAAAATTCGGTGGAATCACCACTTTGTAGATGTGGTGCAATAGAATCGACCACCACTTAAGAATGTTCTCTTTATAAATAACCAAAGAATAAGTCTAAGTATTGATGGTATAACAAGATTATCACTCCAAATCATTCTATATGGGGATGAAAATCTTAATCTGTTTGATAACCAGATAATATTTGCTGCCGTGAACACCTATATTCGTGATAGTAGAAGATTTACCTAGTAATATCCAATTACTGTGTTTATTTGGTAATAGTTTTATCTACACCCAATCTGTTGCTATCTATTCATTTCTTCTCCTTTCGATTGTTACTTACAGTACCTTCAAGTACGGTATGCCAACATTCTTTTAACACTAAGGTTTTTTTTAGTGTAAGCAACCGCTTGTTTTATCAGTTGTGATGCTCAAGCTGGAAGTTTCTATAGCCATTATGTAGGTGTCTTCAATTAAAATCGCCACAAATAACACTCCACACCATTCTGATTTTCTGTATTTTTTCTGCTATATTTTCTGTAAAATTAACTTTCTTTGTCAGTAATTAGTAATGATATGATCATGTAATAACCGTTATCCGAAATTTGGAGAAGAACTTTATACGCCTAAGCTTCCGTTCTTATCTTTTTTCTCCAGTATATTTGTAATATGATTGTATTGTCTTTTTCTTTGTTAGCTTGTATCTCATACTGTTGAGGAAAATATATTTAAACTAAAAGCTGAAATTATTTCAAATCATCTGTAAAAGAAGTTATGCTTTAACCCCTTCCCCTTTTATCTCGATACTAGTTGCAGATAATATAAATAAAATGATTAAAATAAAACAGTTTTTGCCATTTAGAGCTATTTGTGCCATGTATGATGTAAAGTTAAACATTAACTTCATTTAGAGGGTATATTGATGTATCTATCACAGAGAGCTTTTGGAATCATTGTTGCAGATAGAGAAAGTGATAGTTATAAAAAGTTTCTCCACATACCACAATGTTTCTGTACTCTCTCAAAACATTAATCATCATTTTCTCTATCTGCTTTTCTTGTTTTATTTCTAACTTACAGTATTTAGGAAGTATCTGTCTGCAGAGGGCTAACCCTTTACCAGACCACAAAATTTTAGACTTGTCCAAATTGAAACTGAATGTGGCTGAAATAATGAGATTTGTTGCTGATAAGGTAGAAAACATTGTGGGAAAAGGAGAAAATGCTGGCAACCAGCATTTTCTCCTTTTCCCACAATGTTTTCAAAAGGCTTCTTTTTCAGGGTCATTGAAACTTAGGATTGTTTGATAAAGGGTTAGTAAAGTAATTAAGTTTTATGCTTATATTGAAATACTATGTATACTTACTCAGAATAATTTTATGTAAACGAACATAGTTTAGTTTAAACATATTTATTTTACATCGATTGAGAAACAAGTTCTTACAACTTACACTAATCTCTCTCGATTCTGCTTCCTGGAAACTACACCAGTACTCGCGCCGAATGTGTGGGCCAATGAACAGTCCCAAAGTTGACATCCGCTCCTGGGTATCGAACTCAAGACCTTTTGATTACGAGGCCGACGCTCTACCTCACAACCACGGACACCACGAACATCATAGGGTATTGTGTATAATCAATAGTTTGTGAAAATGTGTGCTTGCTATAGATTTTCCACAAAGATTGGACAGAGAGATCCAACTAAATATGTAGAACAGGTATTTGTTAAATAACCCAAGTATGAATACAACTTAATGAGCCATGCTCTGGCAAAAGGGGGCTTAATGCATCTCCATGATGTATGATACTAGGCAAGTCATCACATTATCATGGATCCATTTTGTCTAACAACCAACTGAATTATGAGGTAGACTGGTCCTTGGACATGCAGTAAAATGATCGATACCAAAAAGTTTCGGCCCAGGTCAGCCTGTACCAAGACCGCTACTTTTTGTAGATGCATTAAGCTTCCTTTTTACAGAGCATGGCTCAATTCTATGATTTTTAAGTGTTTTAGTAAGTAATTCTGGCTAGTTGAGTGTTTGAAACTTTACAGTATGTTTATGCTTAGGTTAAAAATCTCAAATTTTGTAACACTTCGTAAGCTTTACACCCTTTCGCTGTGGACGAGTCAATTGTTTTAAGTACATTGATATCTCAGTGTTTATGGTATATCTATAGTAAGGTATAATGCATGAAAATATGTCAAAATGTGTGGCAAAAAGAGCTAGTGAAACACTTTTAGCTTGTGACTCATCTTCTATCCATGGTTTTCATTTTTACCATATTATTCACAACAATGCATTTCACACTTATGGGCTGGACAGGAACACCCGTCATCACTATTATTGCAGCAAAATATTTACAAAAGTTCAGTCAAGGACTGTGACCTTGACCTGTAAGCAATTGCTTGTCGTGAGCTGGTTATCACTTCATGGTCCCTTGTGATAGACAGAAGTGTAGGGGTAGAGCGTCACCCTATCACATCAAAGGTTCCCTGTTTGAGTACTGGTTAAGGTATACAAGAAGCATTGATCTAGAGTGATTAATATATGTTATAAGACTTTTTTTTGCAATTGATTTAAAGTGAATAAGGTAATATTAAACTAAGGTCTCTTATACAGTCCATAGAACTCCAACTTTTATCCAGAGAAATTAGTTAGGTTTTGTTATGTTGGCTCTGGATCATGTTAAAGAAACACAATAGAAACAAATTTAAAGTTTGCAATTCAAAGTTTCCGTTTAGTTTTCACCGTAGATTGAATTGCTGAACCCTTTACCTTACAATCCTGTGTTTTTATGACTTTGAAGAAGAAGGCTTTTGGAAACAATTTGGGAAAAGGAGAAAACTGGTAACCAGCATTTTCTCCTTTTCCCACAATGTTTTCAACCATTTATATGACAGAATCTTTTTTTAGCTACATTCCTTTTGTCATCTGCAAATTCTTTTGAATTTGGAATAGTCTAAATTTTTTTCGTTAGCGTAAGAGTTTCTTTTTTAAATGAGATTCAGTAGTATATTAAATTCTCTGTAGGTTCATAATAAGTATCACTCATGTACAGTATTGCACTACCGGTGATTTTAATGCTTACTGCCTAGAAACCTTGTCCTGCTATTTGATATGGAGGATGTCATATGGAGAGTGTGTATACCAAGATCAGTCTGTGCCAATCTAACCAAATCACAGACATAATTACAGACCTGAACATGAATGCTTTCATTGCATCATCATTAGATTTTGCAGATTGAGCCAATACGTATGTGCAGTCTGAATATAGCCTACATTCTCTGTCCGGTGTATTTCAGTCATGCGTTCTCCAAACAAATAGACATGATTATTTTTTGACACTCAAGGATACTCGCATAATAATGATCCCCCCTCCCCCTGCAGATGACTTTTTTTCCAGCCTGAAGCAGACCCATGTTGCAAACATTGTTGCTCATGATGAGTAGTTTATCCTTTTGCAACAAATGGCATCAGGATGAATTGCTCATCATGAGCAATTTCTCCTATTGCCACAATATTTTCTCATGTATTGCCACACATTTGCAACTTTTAATGACCCTGAGGAAGAAGCCTTCTAAAGAAAACTGTGGAAATGGAAAAAATGCTGGTAACCAGTATTTTCTCCTTTTCCCCACATTGCTTTCTATCATATGAAAGACATATTCAATCATTTTAGCTACATTTAAAATTGTCATCTGTAAATGCTTTCAATTTGGACAAGTCTAAAATTTTGTCATGTGGTAATGAATTGATTTGGTAGGTGATGGGTTAATACTGATAATCTTGGTATTTTCTCACAACTTTGCTTGTTATCAGAATGTCTCCATTTCTTTCTGTCAACTTTGCTTGTTATGATAAAGTTATCATAAATGAGCCATGCTCTGGCTAAAGGGGGTTTAATGCATTTTTGTGATGCATTAAGCAATTCACCGCATAATTATGGATCCATAAAATCCATTTTGTTTTTATACCAACTGAATCAAAAGGTAGACTGCTCCTTTGGCATGCAGAAAACTGACCGATAGCAAAAAAAAATCAACCCAGGTTAGAAGACTGTGCAGGCTGATGGAGGTCGATATTTTTTGCAGATGCATTAAACCCCCTTTTCACAGAGCATGGCTTATATTTATTGTGTTATTGTAGGTGTTCTCCATTTTAAAATCTTTATGTTGATATATTGTAATAATAAAATTAATTATCGTCTACTTTATTGGCTTATTCCTCTATACCCTTTATATTGATTCACGTTAGAGAATATGCTGCAAATCCGTTTTGAACCATTGTGATACAAAGAAAATTTCAATTTGGATAGTAAAGCTATTTATTACTGTCACTTTTTATAATATCAGAATACATGTACTTGTACATGGAAAATTAATGCAAGCACGGTAAGGGAGGTTATAATGCAGGATGTCACAAAACATTTGACATTGGGTGAGGCGACTTTGACATGTCACGCACCAAATGTGCAAGGAGTGGAGAAAGGAGTGGAGAAAACTGGAGAAGAGGGATGGGCTATTCTGGCAGGGGAATGGTGGGGGGGGGGGAGTTTTCTGACAATTTGAAATGTGTTACATCTGGAAATTACACTGTGTCACTGCTGTAAAAATTGAATCTTCTCTGTATTTAATAATTTTGATGAAGCGTTTGAAGCCAAACAAAAATTCTGGCCTGTTCCCAAGGATCCATCTTTTAATCTTCATTGATTTTATAGATTTCAGTACTTTCTTTCATCTGTTTAACATAAAAATGTCAAACAAGAGAAATCTTGTAAAGTTGTGTATCGTACATTTTCTTTCTGCACTGATATAACGTATCCTGTAATATGCAACTATGGCTGTATGTTGCAGAGAGTGTGGACCTGATATAGCCTCCACTTATGTACACTCTAATCTTAGTCTACACACTCCGCATTGCTATGTTGGGTTTCATGTCATCCTCAATAAGAAATTTAAGAAAATGTTTTTTAGTGATTGATATTTGTTAATCTGTAAAGCCTTTTCTGAACTAAGGTGGCCTCTGCGGGCAGTTTAGATCAAGATCAGGCTGCACAGAACATTCATTCTGTAAGCTTGGCTGAAACAACATGGACAAAAGCAATGATGAAATTGCAATTATTCGGGATCTTATTTCCGAATAGAAAATATTAGTTTATGTGGCACTTTTGGGTACATTAACCCTTAAAGTACTAAATACAAGTAATGGATACGCGAAGTCGATGATAAAGATGCAATCATTGCAATTTCAAAGCTGCTTTTGACAAAATATCTGCCAAAGCAGTGAACAATGTAGATCCTAGATCAGACTGCACATTCTGTACAGTCTGATCTTGATCTATATTCTCCTCGAACACAAATAAATTCGGGTTCAGCATTACAAGGCCGGTTAGTACAACTCCATTTAACATTTCAGTGGAAGACATTATCATCATCTTCGTCACAAAAGCATATTACGGGAAAGTTTAGTGCAAGTCCGTTGTTCCTGCTACTGTTTTATGATAATGTCCTGATGTTCTGTTCAAACTGTCCAAGATCTCTTCTGTTTGGAAACCATCAAACACCATATTGTATGTCTGTCAGTGGTGTTGGTTAGAGTACATTTTACGTACATTTGTGTACAGTATGTGCTATTTGTACTGTTTCTTATAGTGGAGAAACACAGCGATGAATTGTATTGTAATCAAATATGGTTTTACAGAACTGTAGCATAAACGTTACCCGCACGGACCCACAGAGTGCAGTTTTCCAAATACATACTGGGCCCTATTTTCATACTGGCGCAAATACAAGCCGGGTAAAATTTTATACTCTCCACAAAGGAGAATGTCGTAAAATTACAGAAGAGTTAGAACTTGAGTTTTGATGTAAAAAGCGAACGATTTCTAGTTTTCTCATAAATCATTCTATATGAATGTTACAGAAACATAAAAACAATCTATTCGTCCAACTTGTAAGGCGAAAAGAAATAGGCGGTAAATACGATGAACAGCGCCAAAAAGCTCAAGCTCGAAACAGCCTCTTCTTAAAAACAAAGGAGCGAAATCGGGACGAAACTCCAACATTCTTGAAATAGTAACAATAGTCTGGATTACCTGCCCCTACCACTACGTTATCGTACTCTTGTAGTACGGCGGAGTACCATACTATAGTAACAATCGCATGATCAAAACAATCAAAGTACTATAAGCGCTCTAGTATCACTAGAAGGATGGGAAAATCTGGGCGTAGAAGTGCGCATGCTCGAGTACTTTATGAAAATTCAATTACGCATGCGCGTCCGATTGGCAACGGAAAATACCGATTGTTTCTGAAGAAGACGCCATGTTGTATTGTAGATTGGAGGCGTGGAAGAGGAAACTTTTTTACATAGAACAGGCGTTAGAAAAGATTATAGTATTACACTTTGTTATTTCTTAAAAAGGCTTTTTCTGTTTTCACGAAACTCTTTTAGTGTTACAATTTACCGGTGTCTTGGTTGTTTAAGTAGAAAACTCGGACAACAGTGGTTTAATTTTTTCGCGGTACTAAAATCAAAAGTTTTGCAGGTGAAAGCATTTTTTTTTTTTGAAGGGGGAGGTTTGATAACCACAATTGTAAGTTTCCAATATTGAAACAGTATGTGGTGGCTAAAATGATAGAGTAAAGACCGGTTCATTTCCAGAATATTAGAGAGCATTTTCACGTTGAAGAGTCGCTTAATTTTCGGATAGCAGATTATCCGGATACAATCCCATTAATTCTGTCTAAGAATTTTTGACACTTTTTTGTTTGAGGAAAAATCAATCGAGAGGCAAATTTCGTAGCATAATATTGTGAAGGCCCGTTTTGATGTTAAAGAAGAAAACTAGAACATTTGCAAGACAAAAATTTCTTGATAGGAAAATGCTTATTTTAAAACAAAAAAAAATCATAAAATAAATGTGCAGCTGATACTTCTGAAAGAATTAATTGATTTCCTACAATTTTTTCAAAAGCATTCTTTTTCAGGGTTAAAACTTGGGACTCTGTGTTCCAGGGTTAAATTCAGGTTCAACATACCAGAAACAGGCAAGAATTGTGTCGCATTATCTCCATTCTTCTTCGCTGCAGCTTGTAGGCGATGGACATTCGAATCACCAACAACTAATGTAGGGTATTGAACTGAAAAAGAATACTCAGAACAGAGATGAGACACTGTAATCTATATTAGCTCGATACTAGTCTGATACTGTGAGTAAAAAAGTTTAAAGACGCGATACCCTTTTGATTAAAACACTAGCTGTAAAGTAAATGCCTAAATTTTTATTCAATCCTTTCCTATACCGCGTACACAGAACAAACCGATAATGTTAACACGTATTTACAATGCAACCTCGCGTGCTCAGGAACAGCACCGGCAGGCAGAATGAAAACCACGAAAAATGATTACAACCAAATTATTAACAATCGTTCGTTCTAACAAACTAGGAAAAAGGAAACACGAAGCAAAGCAGATAAAAAGAATACAGGGACAGAAAAATACGTCTATCTCACGTCAGTTTTTTATATATTTATGAAACAATTTGATCGCTTTGAATTCAAATAACCTTTCGTCCTTGACTTAGGTCTCGGAAAGAAAGCATTTTTGTCGCGAGAAAAAGAGAGAACATACGAAAGTGTACGGAAATTCTCGAACTCTTGTCCGGGAAATTCACTGGTTCCGCTTTTTACACTTTAATGACCATAAACATTGGGACCAGTGAACGTGATACTGTTTCCCGCAATCTACGCCAGGATTTTCCCATCCGGCCTCTGAGGACTCAATTCTCTCTCACCTCTGACCATTGTAGTTGCAACTATTACGAGAGATTTTATCAATATATACTTTGATCTACAAGCAGGATTATGACATGTAGGCTTCTTTCGCGGTTCTTACAGTCCGAGAAGGGAAATACGTTAGTAATGCTAGGGAGTAGGCTAGATTAAGGTTCCCTTTTAGATTTGACCAGAGCTTGTCCAGCGTGATTTTGTCGCTCACAATTTCATTCTACCATTCTGGCTTTAATATCAACCTCTTTGCTGCTAATCACTTAGCCCCGGTGTCTGAAGTAGGAACTGCATGTCTCTATACCATAGATTGTCCAGTATTTAAAATGCATTTGTTCTGTAACTTCAAGTGCGATTCGGGCCCATACGTGCTTTTGTTCTTCTGACAATCTTAAAAATCTTAACCAAATTAAAGAAACCAAACAAACAGCATTTTCCTAAACGACCGCTGATTGGGACATTTTCCGTAGCGTCTAACTGCAAGTTTCGTCAGAAAAATACATGTGATATCATTGAAAAACCAATCAAACAACCGAAGCAGTTATCACGTGAACATTCACCTGAAATACACGTTAAACACCGACATATTTTTTGTTCATGGGCCAAGTATGACCTAGTGACTTCGTTCCAGAGTCATTGTGCCGTGTTTGACACAGAGCATAAAATAGGATAAGTATTTAACTAGAACATACATGTTTAGAGATTCATAGAGGATGAGTGCGAAGGTATTGCTAGTCCGACGTTTCTGTGAGCGCTAAATATGTAATCTCGACCTCTTCTGACGGCTGAGAACAAAATTCACGGAAGCTCAAAGAGATTTCCATCTTATAGGATTGGCTTAACAAGTAGGCGGTATAGATCCAATTTCAGACTACGTCTGTGCAATCTGATCTTGACCAATGCCGTGTGCAAAGCTTTCTTCCTTATGGACATTAAACTTGCCATCGTTTGATATTTAAAGCGAAAAAGATTGTTGACAGCGCAACATAGTTCCTCTTACCAAATGATCGTTCTATGAATGAAGATAGATAGATAGATAGATACTTTATTAGACGTAAACTTTACAGTTTCTTGTCTTAACAGATACAATAAATGTACTCTAGTTAGCACAAACAATGACATATAAACGACATATAAACGAACGATCAGTCTACAGTTACTATGTACAACCTGGAAGAGAAGCTGAATCAAAATGCGCATTATCATGAATCAAGTTCGCCTATACCAAAAGGCACGTAAAATGACCTTGACCCGAAATATACATGCACAATGTATAACGTTACAGTCACGCTTTCGTAATGTGACAAATATATGTACATGGAAAGAATTCAAGGTAATTTGAAATTAACTTTACCATTCTCTCATCTTTCCACGATTCCGCGTCTCCAACGGCCTGTTGAGGCATTTTATACTAGTATATGGTGTTGTACGAATAAAAGTTATAGCCTAGCTCTACAAAAGTATTTTCTGTGGACTTAGAACTATCTTTCTGGTGCGTTCTTGAAAACATCATGGAGTAATGAGTTGAATCGACCCTTTCCTTCAAAGTTGATGAAAGAAAGTACGCTTTTAAGTATACATGTATTGATCTGGAAAAAGGAATATTTCAACCCTCCGGGGCAATAAGTTAATTCATATCGCATCGCAAAACGCATAGCTCTGTGCTCTGTGGAAAGGGTTCTGTAATAAATATCGACCGATGTCAGCCTGCGCAGGCTGACATTAGTCGAGACTTTTTGCTATTTGTAAATTCTCTGCATGTCCAAGGACCATTCTACCTCATGATTCAGCCGGTTGTAACCAGCAATTTCGCATCTCTCCACAATGTTTATCTATTTATTCTTTTCCCGTTGAAAGACACATTTCATCAATTAAATTAAGCAGCATTTAGATCTAATTCGTCGTCTGCAAAGGCTTTCAATGTTTGAGTGTAAAATATTTCCCTGCGGTAAATTAATGGACTTTCTCCTTTTTTTTTTCTGTCAGCCCTAATGATTTCATGCATACTTGACAAAAACAAGAGACTTCACTTTGTTGTAAGTTCGGCTGAACAATTGACTTCTCAATTCTTTTACCCCTTTACTGTACAATATCCAGACCGTTTTGAGGTGCCAGTGCCTAATTGTAATGCTTTGAGGCATCCTTTTTCACAAAACAGTCGGCCATTGTAAGACACTGCAGATCGATCTACAAAATGCCACAATTACCTTTATTGAGCAGTAAATTGTTTTTACTTTATTAGGCGCTTTTTATTTCTTGTCATGATACATATTAATGACGTATACAGCAGAAAGTTTAATTCGTTACATGGCAAAATGGGACTCGAGACTAGCATATGTCTGAAGATATAATTCAAAACTATTCATGTTTTCGAATTGAATTCAAGCGTCAATGACAAGTGATAATCAGTAAAGTCTGTTATGATTGTATTAAAATCATTTCTTGTCTGTAGGCCTATCTTTTCAGTCATTTTCGTATTGAGAAATGCATGCTTGTTTTGAACTGTATTCAACAACTCAGTCTTTTCTACACAGTTCCGAGTTTTAACGACTCCTAGGAAAAGGATTTTTAAAAGCACTGTGGGAAAAGGAGAAAATGCTGGTAACCAGCATTTTCTCCTTTTCCCACAATATTTTTCTATCCTTTTAGAAGAAGTTTCCTAATTTATTTATTTTGTCGTCTGCAAATGCTTTCGATCGGGACCGGCCTAAAATTTTGTCGTTTGGTAAAGAGTTAAATACTTTAAAATCCCTTATTTAGCATAAGACTGGAATCTTAGACTCATAAGTTTAATCAGGGTCCGTATTCACCAACCATTCTTAAGAATATTCTTAGTGTTACGCTGCTCAAAGAGTTTTCTAGATTTGAAAGTTACACAACTTGGTTTAGCCTCAATATGTACTGAACGTCGTAAAACGTATCTATAGATCTACGCCCTCCCTCGATACGACGCTACGGTAATGATTATTGCCAAAAGACTCTAAAGTTTCGGTCATGTCTTTTGTTTCTATAGAACTTGCGCAAGATCACTATCTCGCCTTTCATTTTCTTTAGATATTTTTTTTGTCTGCTTTAAAAGACTACTTAGTGTGATAGTTCGCAGACTGTTCGGAAAATTAGTGTTGTGTTATATAGCAGAAGTGCGGGCTTGGATAGTGTATTACAAACTATTTCAAAATTATTATTAAAATAAAAGCTCGACATTTCGTATACGGGTAGGTATGGGTATTGTGTGATTCTTTCTATAGTTTAGTTTAAACATAATTATTTATTTCACATTTATTGAAAAACAAGTTCTTTCAACTTATACTAATCTCTCTCGATTCTGCTTCCTGGAAACTGCACCAGTACTAGCGCCGAATGTGTGGGCCAATGAACAGTCCTAAAGTTGACACACGCTTCCGGGAATCGAACTCTGGACCTTTTGGTTACGAGGCCGACGCTCTACCTCACGATCACGGACACCGCAGTAAATTATTTTAACTCTCCACCAAACGAGAAAAGTTTTAGACTTTTCCAAATTAAAAGCATTTGCAGACGACATATGAAAGGTGGCCCAATTTATGGGATTTATCTTTGAAAGGGTAAAAATCATTGTTGTTTTCAACATTTCTCCTTTTTCCCACAATGTTTTCTAACTTTTTCTTCCTCCGGATCGTGAAAAACACGGGCTTATTTGAATTAGATACGAGTGGAAATTAATGCAAATAATCAGTGAATACGGACCATGGCTAGGACTTTCAATATTTGAACCATGCTCTTTGAAAAGGGAGTTAATGTATATGTGAAAAGTATCGACCCAGGTCAGCCTGCGCAGTCCGCGCAGGCTGACCTGGGCCGAAACTTTTCGCTTTTGGTCACTTTTCTGTATGTCAAAGGGTCAGTCTACCTTATGATATAGTCGATTGTTAGACAAAATGGTTTTTATGAATCCCTTATTATGTGATCACTTGCTTGGTATCATACATCACGGAGATGCATTAAGCCCCCTTTTACTTGAGCACGGCTCATTATTATTATTTTATTTTTTATTTTTTTTTTTTAATCTAAAGAAGAAATGGGAATATTCATCGGGCAATCAGTCTGCAAACCTAACTTTTTTCTTTCCTCTCTTTTTGTAGGTAGTGCAAGCAGAACTACATCTGCAATATTTTCAAAAGGCATACCCGTTCCAATTGGTAATATCTGTATCGAATTATCGCCTGTTCGAAAAATTGATATCATGCTGTATCTATTTATTATTCTATATTGTACTTTCCACAGTTTAAGAAATTGGGGATATTACTGTAAAGTGGAGCCTACTAACAGAAATAGGGAAAAATGGAAATCAGTACGATTGTTAAGATAAAACATATCGTTTTTTTAGCATGAACGAATTTTGTCGAGGACGAATCAAAAGACGATGAAAAAAGGAGAATCCTGAAAAAGAAAAAACACCGAGAACAACATGACAACGGTTCTGAGGTCTAACAGGTGAGAATATGTCCATCTGTCCGACACACACACACACTCTCTCTCTCTCTCTCTCTCTCTCTCCTCCCTTCCTCCCCTCTCTTCATTCTCCTCTCCCCCTCTCTCTCTTGCTCTCTCTCCCACTCCCCTCCCCTCTCTTCTCCCCCCTTTTTCTCTCTCCATACTTTTGTGTGTGTTTCAGAAACTTTTTTACTATTTGCGGTTTGAAAGTTTAACTTTTCAAGTTTTTCTTTTTGTACTTTTTTTTCAGCATTCTGTTCTGTTCGGATATTATCTGTCTGAATATACATTTTATTTTCAGAGAGTTCTAATGATCGGTTCTGTTTTTAAAAAGGTTATCTTGGCGCCTGTCGTCATTGTTTGTTTTAACTGACAGCGAAGATTAGCCTAAAGTCTTGTCAAGACAAATACCTCTCACTGTGAGTCCATATCCTGACGAAATCTTATAGTTGACTGCTATTAAATTTTGGGATTTGTTTTTGATATGGTAGAAAACATTGTGAGAAAAGCAAAAATTGTTGATTATAATCAATTTCTTCTTTTCTCAAAATGTTTTCATAAACCTTTCTCAGGGTCGTTAAACCTTTGTATTGTTTGTTCAGGGGTCATTGTGGATTAGATGACTGAGATTGTAGAGAAACTGAAAGATTAGGCTGGGATCAGCCTGCTTGTATGCGAATGCCAATCCTAGTCTACACTCTTGAACCAGAAGG
The DNA here is from genome assembly GCA_945859785.2 of Tridacna gigas. Classification (NCBI taxonomy): domain Eukaryota; kingdom Metazoa; phylum Mollusca; class Bivalvia; order Cardiida; family Cardiidae; genus Tridacna; species Tridacna gigas. Next base: position 54,543,231 of record OX244034.2, read on the forward strand.
TGAAGATAGAATCAAAGACTTTTCCAAATTGAAGGGTTATTGTGGATTAGATGACTGAAACCAGAGAGAAACTGAGAGGGTAGGCTGGGATCAGCCTGCTTGTATGCAAATGCTAATCCTAGTCTACACCCTTGAACTACAAGGAGGAGACAAAATTAAAGACTTTTCCAAGTTGAAAGCTGTACATGCATTACAACATATTGGATTGGACTAAATGCTGGGACTTGTGTCTGAAAGGGTAGAAAGCATTGTCGAAAGAGGAGAAAATGCTGGTTATCAGTATATTCTCCTTTTCCCACAAAGTTTTCAAAAGGCCTATTTCCACTCATAAAATTGTTTGTTGAAGGATTAAAATAAACCGATGGTCTCTCAGTTATGACAGGATAAGACTTGAAACTACATTTGAAGATGTTTTAAAACTGATAGATTGCATATTCTTCTGTATTTACTGCCCATTTCTGTATGAACACGACCTTTTAAAACCCATGCAATTTTAACTCTTGCACTGCCAGTATCGCCATGGGTAGCTTTTGCGAACAGCGTAGATCAAGATCAGACTGCACAAAACGTGCAGTCCGATCTTAGATCTACACCGTCCGCTATCTGATGCTTACACTGGGCCGAAATCACATTCTATTGAAACAGAAATATACATTTTGATTTCGAGAAAAGTCGAATTGATTTATTTGGCAGCTAATGAGTTACAGTAAGAGAGGGAGCAAATACGAGCAAGTATTTCTGTTTCCAACTTCGAATCCGGTACCGCAGTCGGTAGCGGACAGGACGTGAGACCAGGTGGTTACCTGGTTCGAAACTCTAGACCGGCCAATTTCTTTCCGAGGATTCATGATAGTCATTGCGACAGGATTCGTTCCTCTCTCACTACTGATTATTATTTCAACGATGGTTATGTTGGAAAGCATCGAGTGACCCGGGAAAAAGATTGTGCGAAGTACTAGTACAACAAAATTTAAGGAAAGCACTGGCCACCTTAGTATAAGTTGAATATTGTTGAAAATGGCGTTAAACGCCATAGGAACCATCAAAATATAATTATCACATTTTTCAATTTATTTTTGCTGTCATCTGATCTAAATTTCGTGACAGCATTTCAAATCCGTATGTTGTCACACACATTTATAAAATTATGCTTCGATTTTTAAAAGAAAACTATAAAAACGGAGTGCCCATGCGCAAGGCATGGCCTAGCCCCGGCTCAGACATTGTGAAACCCGGGAAAGACAATAATAAATAAGCTTTCACCGAGATACTTTTTAAAGCGGACTGGAGCACAAGAGACGAACACATGGATCCCGGAGAACCCTGAACAGACCAAGAAAACATTAAATACGTATCCGTATCCATGGGTCATTGAAACATGGCGTAATACATGTATAAGTAATGACATGACATGCCATAATACAGTGCAGATTAATATGGCATAACATGACATGACATGACATAACATAAACTGATATTATTAGTATAATCGCATATGACGTAACAAATGATTCAAGGTTGTCAAAAGAGTCTTTAGAACACCAATAATCTTGAGAGGAAAACAAGTCCTGGCGAGAAGTGAAAATCTTTTCTCTGGTTAAGTAAGAATAAATTTATTTTTATCAGCTTAATCATTTCACAGTCCAGGTCAAGACAGACAGTGTTGATCAAGATTAGGCTGCACTAAAGGTGCAGTCTGATCTTGGATCTACACCGTCTCAAAGAGAACATGCACTGCGATCTTTGATCAACACCCGAACCCTTCTTGACCCAAGCTATGACCAACATATGAGTGATGCTCTGTGAAAAAGGGAGCTTGATGTATCTGCGAAAAGTATCGACCAGGTCAGCCTGCGCAGTCCGCGCAGGCTGACCTGGGCCGAAATTTTTCGCTATTGAGCAAATTTCTGTATGTCCAAGGACCATTCTACCTCATGATTCAGTCGGTTGTGATAAAAGTGGCCACTGTCGATCCATAATTATGCGATAGCTTGATAGGTATAATGCATCAGGGGATGCATTTAGCCCCCTTTTGCCAGAGCATGACTCATATCTTTTTTTCGCAATGAAACGCACAAAAACGAATATTTATATGGGAAGGATTGCGTTAACCTAGATATAAAATAGATGAAAATACATCTAGATCTACTACCAAATGGAGACGGTAATGTTTAGTTCAGAGTAAAAAATCAACTAGAAGTAGAGGCGGATGAAAGATTAGTCTTCACTTTCGGTGTAACCTGATCTTGATCTACCCGTGACTATCATTTAAAAAAAGCCACTTACGTCATGCTAGAGTGTCAAAAGGGATAAAAGAATTTAGCATACATTTATCTGTTTCGAAAATAAAATACACTAATACAACAAAAACTAACTACATGTATGTCAAATTGAAATACCGTCAATTTAAATACATTTCTTTCTATAAAATTTACCCTTAGAGTTTCATTCAAAGCCACAGTCGCATTTACAGCCAGTATAGGTTACGATCACACTGCACAGAACCTGCAGTTTTAGCTTGGATCTACGCTGCCTGCTGTGTTGAGATATTGCTGGTAACCAGCATTTTCTCCCTCTCCCGCTATGTTTTCTAACCCTTCAATCCCAATCTCGTTATTTGAGCCACATTTAACTCTTTTCCAAACGGCAAAAATGTAGACTTGTCCAAATTGAAAGCATTTGCAGACGACAATTTCAATGTGGCTCAAATGATGGAATTTGTCTGTGATAGGGAAGAAAACATTGTGGGGAAAGGAGAAAATGCTGGTTACCAGCATTTTCTCCTTTTCCCACAATGTTTTCAAAAGGCTTTTTCCTCGGCGTCGTTAAAAGTCGGGATTGTGTGGTAAAGGGTTAATCGGTCGTCTGCAACTTGTTTCAATATGGACAAGTCTGAAATCTTATGGATTGGTAAAGGTATGTTTTTTTTTCGTTATTGTCTTTACCAGTACTTAACACAACAATCTTTTCAAGCCACTGGCTGCTTTCCCAGATGATACGTGTTCAACGGGTGCGATAGGAATGCATCCTGTAGCGTTGCCCATCATTAATCCTACGAAAGGTTGAGTTGAGCATTGAACCAGCGATCCCCGGGTTTCAAGTTTTGCGCATTATCAAATGAGTTACTGTGCTAGGCCAGGTGGGTAGTTCTATGATCGGTGCAGTCTGATCTTGACATGTTATTTATCGTCCTGATTGATAAAGTCCTCTGCAGACAGAGGTCTGAAGGGTCGTTTGTTTATCTAGATTGACTTAATGACGTTTTTACATGGCTTTCAACATTATTTCAGTCATATCACGGCAACAGCTCACATACTCCTGTATCTCATGGGCTTCACCAGCTCTAAGCTAGGGCTCTAAAGTGTCTTGCCAAGTGATATTTCCACGAAAAAACCGGGTGCGTCGAGTGAAGATCGAGCCCGAGGCCTCATGGTTTCGAGTCCTACGCTGTGCAAGTGAGCCTTGCAAGGCCCCCAAAGGTTATTTTTTGTATCTAAAAAAAAAAGTTAATCTTTTACTTTATGTATACTAATTAAATATCTTTATTCCCACCCCCCTCCCGCCGCCATGTTATCAGAAGATCCGAGTCACAGAATTCAAGTTACATATATAACTAGAATTAAGATACTTTTAAAAGCTCGTACAAAGCCTTCATCCAATAAAAAAATTGTTTATTTTGAGGCATGGTCTCTTTAACCCCGTAGCACACGTTCTCGACTTTTAACGACCTTGAGAAAAAAAAAAGCCTTTGAAAATCATTGTGTGGGTAAAAAAGAAAATGCTTGTAACCAACAATCTCCTTGTCCCACAATGTTTTTTACCCTATCAAAGACAAATTTCATCATTTGAACTACATTTGAATTGCCGTCTGCAAATACTTTCAATTTGGACCACTCTAAATTTATGTCGTGTGCTAAAGAGTTAAGCCGTCAGCTGTGCACAGACGGAATGGAGATGTGTCTGTACAAGGGAAAGGGGTTTCCTCTATAGTTTTCAAGTCACTCTGAGCGTAACACGAATATCGATAAGTCAGAAAATGTCAGAGCTCGATTAAAAACGTTTTAGTTATCTTTTAAAGTGGTGGAAAAGTGCAATAGGTATTTCCATTGATATAAATAGTGCTATTTGTAAGCGTTTATTGAACTATCAGCGTTAACTTAAGGATTGGATATTACTTTTCAGTGTGCTGTTAAAGATTTGATTTTATTTATTTTCACAATTAATACGGAAAGGTCTAGATCTATATGCATCACTGTGGTGCTTTGGAAGATCATTAAGATATTTGGCTCACGAGACATAAACCATTGAACCTTCTTCCCTTGAGACTGGAAAAAAAAAAACATGTTTTTAAAGTTGATTATCTCGTTAAGGATTTGTTGATAACCAAACAAAAGAAAAGTGACATCTATTTGTGCTCTGAAGGTTTGGAAATCAGCAATTAGCCTATTTATTTTGCCTGTTTGCACACACACACACAAAAACTGTAACCATTTTTGCATTTCATGGAGCGTCGTGGAAGTCCGGTGCTTGACTACCCATCAAACCAGATTTTGTGAAACAATGAACGCCTGTTATGAATTTTACGATTTTAAGTGCAGTGCGTCTGTAAAACGATATGGGCGGATGGACTGTAATGGAAAGAAACGGGTTTACTAGGGCTCTAGCATAGGTCTAAGGTCTAAGGATCGTGTGTCATATAAAAATGAAATCTCAGACAAAATCTGCTCGCGTTGGAAAAATGACAGGCACTGAAAGTACAAAATCAACAATTAAACAGGTCAGACCGAAATCAGCCATGCCAAAAAATTCCAAAGATGCTGTTAAAGTTATGAAAAAAGGAAATGGAAAGCCCACGGCGAAACTAAGTCGGGTTAGCGGTTGGGAAGACAGTTCGGATAACGTGGTTACTAATGGAATTGATATTACAGAAATAAATAGCCGCGATACTGTATCGTGCACTTATAATAACGGTTATGATGATCACGGTTATGACGATGAATATGACTATTATGACGATGATTACTAGTAAGTATAGCTATGTGTTCTGTCTTCTATTCATAGCATGCACGTGACTTAACTCATTACAAGACAACATTTTAGACGTGTCTAAATTCAAAGCGCTCTCAGACGACAAAATAAATGTGTCTCTAATCGTTTGGATTTTCGTTGTACGGATAGAAAACATTGTTGGAAAAGCAGAAAAATGCTGGTTACCCTCATTTTGTCCTTTTCCCAAAATGTTTTCCAAAGCTTTTTTTCTCAATGTCGTTAAACACAGGATCGTTTTGCAAAAGGTTAAAGTGTATATATTCAATAGGAAATATTTTTTGGGTATGAATAAACGTCTTTAACAAGAACGAACTCACCTGGCATGTTGCAACAACAGCCGGGCCATTCATGTGGAAGTTTCCATGGGCAAGGTATTACAGAGCCCGGGCTAATACTGTTGAATCCAAGAAAGACATGGGTGTACATGTATAGGTGAGCTGTCGATGTGACAGGCTAGAAATTGGTGTCTACAATCTGCTGGAGTTATTCACTCAAGACATTAATAGAGATAAACCTTAACCAAACAATCCCGAGTTTCAACGACCCTGAAGAAAAAAACATTGTGGGAAAAAGAGAAAATGCTTGTAACCAGCATTTTTTCTTTTCCCACAATGTTTTTCTACTCTTTCAAAGACAAATCCCATCATTTAAGCCGCTTTGAATTTGTCGTCTGCAAATGCTATCAATTTGGACATCTCTCAATTTTTTTGTCGTTTGGTGAAGAGTTAATAACTTTTAATTTACCAAAAGAACGCTGTCAATCTTTTATTACCCAATATCGGGTCGATTTTTTAACCAGTTTTTATTATCCGTGGCTGTTCTGTCAATAAACAAACCCATTATCTACTCTTAGCTTTATCGTCACTAGCGCTTAACACTTTACCAAGCAATACGAGGTCTTGTTCAAAGTCCCTTAACCCATTATCACACAATCCCGACTTACTTTTAACGACCCTGAAAAAGAAGCCTCTTGAAAACATTGTGGGAAAAGGAGAAAATGCTGGTAACCAGCATTTTCTCCTTTTCCCGCAATGTTTTCTACTCTATCCAATAAATAAATTACTTTTTAAGCTACACTTAATTTGTCGTCTGCAATGCTTTCAGTTTGGCCCAGTCTAAAATTTAGTCGTTTGGTAAAGGGTTAAATTCTTTGCCAGCGCTGACCTGGGTCGAAACTTTTGCTATTGACCAATTTTATACATGTCAAAGGGCCATTGCACCTCATGATTTGGGCGATTGTTGGACAAATAGATTTTACTGATCCGTAATTACGTGACGCCTTGCAGTCAAGGAAATGCATTAAACCTCTTTTTGCCAGAGCATGGCGCATATGTTCTATTTCGTCAGACCGTCAGACCAAGTGTTTACAAATTTGTTTGTCTGATGAGCAGAACAAGTACCATTGTCTAGAAGAAACTAGATCGATATGTAGATGAATCCTCTTAACCCTTAGCCGGGCTGCTAAGCGCGATTCACTGACCTTTTGCGGAAAGTGCAAATCAAGATCAGACTGCACAGAACGTACAGCCTGATCTTAAATATACACTGTCTGATAAGGAGATATTTTTCTCCAAAAAATACCATTGAAGTAGCAAAATTTGGGTATTTAGTTTTGAAAGTTTCATTCACTTATTCAGCAGGATAAGGGTTAAGGTAAGAAATCTCTCTCGTAATTATTATTATCATTTTTATTATTATTATCATTATTATTATTAGTAGTAGTAGTATTGTTGTTTTTGTTGTTGTTGTTGTTGTTCAATGGCATTATGTTTTACGTCGTATCGCCCTACTTTTTCCGTGTCTTTATCTTACTTTTTCTCATGTATCCATCTTCCCATTTCCTTCCCTCTTCTCCCCCAATGTAAAAATGTCTACAATAGTATTGTTGTCTGTGCTATAACCCTGTGTATATATGTTTAACTGACCTGTAACGTTATAGATATATGTTTAACTGACCTGTAACGTTATAGATATATGTTTAAGCCTTATCCTACTAAATAACTTTAAATGAAACTTTCAAACCGACGTTAAAATTCTTTATATGACTATTTCAAAGTTATTTTTTCGGCAAAAATATATCTCCTCGGACAATGTAGATCCAAGATCAGACTGCACGGTTTGGTGCAGTGTGATCCTGGATCTACACAAATCGCAAGAGGTCAGTGAGTCGCGCTTAGCAGCCTAGGGGTTAATTTTCCTGTTGATGACTAAAAACTCTGTAGTTAAAGTCAATAAAATATTCTGTATTCTGTCAGTAAAAGGTCATGAATTCGACATTGTAGAACCAAATGTGATGTTAAAATAGCTCTCGATATCCCAGTTTCAATGTTTCTGAGTTGTGTGTGTGTGTGTGTGTGAGAGAGAGAGAGAGAGAATATCTAAAGAAATTTCAAGACGATGCAGATTCAGGGTTTCAGTAGTCTGGTCTCGATCTACATAGTCCGCATAAGTGACGTAAATCGCCTTTTTTGCCAGAAAAAGGTTAAGATTTGCAGAATGAAATGAAAACATTACGAACAACCGAATAAAGGGCTGAGAAAAAATATTCTGCCAAGTCACTAATCTTATTTTCTGTATCAAAAGGTTTCAAAGTGGAGTTTATACGAACAAATTAATTCACTTATTCATAAATCAATTGAAAATATTAGTGTTTTGCATTTTTTAACTTATCTGAACTAGTTAATTAGCTTAAAGGATTATTAATTAAAAGCTTGAATACTTGCCGTTGATTAATCCTTTGTGTTCATTGAAAGTATTTTCATTGCATTAGATGAAGCTTTTGAAGTAGACATAACAGGGTTGTAAAATTATTGTATTGATCATCAGGCCTTACGTAGACTGTTAGGGAATGATGTCAGTTTATCAAGAGGAAAACTTATCCCTTTTCAACGCGATCCTGAAGAAGGCCCTTGAAAACATTGTGGGATAAGGAGAAAATGCTGGTTACCAGCATTTTCTCCTTTTTCCACAATGTTTTCTAGTTATTTTAGCTCAAATTCTATCATCGAAAAACACTTTATTTTTTCGCCTGCAAAACGCTTTCAATATGGACCAGATTAAAATTTTGTCTTCTAGTAAAACGTTAATAAAATTGTAATAAAGTTTTAATGCAGCCATAACCAAGAAAAAAAATGTAGCAAATGGTAAAAATGTAATGTAGCACATAGATCTTTCATGTTTTTTTTTTTCAGTTTCACGTCCTTTCACTTGTTTGATTTTTAGTTTAAACTGCTGATGATAGACTTCACTGTTCTCGGAGATATTTCAAATTCCACAAACATACAGGGTGTCTTAGAAGTCGCGCACTATCTTGGTTTAAAAAAAATACCGAAAATAGCTTAAGAGATAAATCAGCTGTTCAGCGTCTCAGCCAGTCAGATAACTTGTCTTAGAACTAAGCATTAGAACTGAATCGTCCTTTCTGTGTTTAGTTAACTCTTGGCCAAGTGTTCAGAGTTTTTAACGACCTTGATAAGAAGGCTTTTGAAAAGATTGAGGTCAAAGAAGAAAATGCTGCTTCACAGCATTTCCTGCTTCATAGAATTTTCTCTTTTTCCGTCAATATTTTCTATCCCTTCAGAGCAAAATCCTCTTATTTAAGCCACAATCGGTTTTTCGTCTGCATATGCTTTCGATATGGACAAGTCTCGAATATTCACTTTTGTTAAAGAGTTAAGATAAAAAGAGGGTTAAGAGGGATCCGAATGGTTTACGGATCTGGCCATACCCACACACTTGTGTTGGGTTTTTTTTTTTGCAAAGTTCACGCGAATAAAGTCGTAGACATTTAATGCGAATGACTTTGCACATTTTTTTTTCAGGGAAAACTGGGAATTTTCCCACGCTTTTGGAAGAAGTGAATACTTTTAGGTTTTAAGTTCTAAGCTCCTAAAGGTCGAATTGAGTGACGTCATACAGGGTTTCAAAAATCGCAATAAAAACTTGATCCGGTCTTTGTCATTTTTTGGACTGTTTATTTCAAATGCAAGCTTTGCTATGCTATCGTAAAGTTATGACTTGCACGACCTAATATTTTATCTGCCAGAAAAAAATGTTAGTCTTTGACACATGATTTAACCAACTATATTGCATATTACAATCTTTTATTTTGGGCATTGAACCAAAAAGGCCCAAGCCTACCATCTTTGAAACTAGGAAATTCATATACACGTGAGCTGTCGCTGTGATATGAGTGAAATGGTCTTGAAAGTTGCATAAAACTGTTTCTATGATATAGCAAACATGCTACACATCTGCTATAATTAAACCTCGATATCCCAGGTAACAAATAGACCGAGAAATTCACTCGAATTAACATTGAGTCTCCAAACAAATGTGAATGACTGTTTTCTCATGAAACAGTGCAGCAGCAGTTCTGATTGCTCCTTTGAGCAATCAGAGCTGTTGATGCACTGTTTCAGAAAGGCATGCACCTCGAATTTCGAATGATTAAATGTTTGAAAAATGGCGATTTCACTGAATAAAGCAACCTCCGGAACCATTCGTTAGAGTCATAAAGCAATGATTCGATGTTAAAAACGTTAAGATCTCCGAATAACAATTACATCAAATACACAATAATGACAATAAAAAAACATCGGGACGATAAACTTTATGATAGAATGATGACTCGATTTGAATAGGTTTTTCTCCTTTTTATTGAAATCGATTTCGAAAGATATCGATCTATTCTGCATACATTGAAAAAAAGGGCGTCGGATTTCGTAGTGAAGTACAGTGTGCTAGTAAACCCTTATGCTGCTGCATAAGTTTAATGAAACGGTCAAGCCTGTAGTAAAAACCTAAATGTTGCTTTTTCAAACTTATCTTTCGGAGAAAAAAACCTTCTCCTCATCGGACCGGGTAGATCCAAGATCAGACTGCACGTTCTGTGCAGTCTGAGTTTGATCTACACTGTCCGCAAAAGATCATTGAGTGTATTTTAAAGTCTGTAAGGATCCTCTTTAAATAAGTGGTTAACCCCTTACCAAACAATCAAAGACAGACAGACAGACAGGATATTGATTTATACTGTTTCAAAGGCTACCCCTACCCTTTGGCGCATTAACTCTTGAACAGAGGATTCCAAAGTTCTAACGACCCCGAAGAAGAAAACTTTAACAACAACAAAAAAAAAGGAGCATCTTCTCCTTTTCCCAAAATGGTTTCTACCTTTTCAAAGTGAATTCCCACCATTAAAGCCATTAAACTCATACAAGTCCGTCGCATAGGATGGATCAAGTTGGTTAAAAACCTGAATCGTGAGGTAGAATGGTCCGATGAGATGCAGAAAATTTATCTGTTTATCTGTCGCAAAAACTTTCGACCCAAGTCAGCCTGTGCGGACAGCGCAGGCTGACATGAGTCGAAACGTTTTGCAGATGCATTTAGCCCTTTCCTAAGAGCATGACCCAACACTTAAGCAAAGGCAGAAGTTACTCTTCATAATAAACTACTCCTTTCTCGACAATGTTTTCAAACTAGCTTGTTGCAAGACGAACAAAACTATCTACAGGCGATAACGTGTAATATACGGGATTGTCAAATATACATTCCTAAAAATATCAATACTTTATAGTTTCGTTAGTAAACGTTAAGCTGTCTCAGTGTTTGTTAAAGAACAACATAACACAGGTGGTCGTTATTTCATGGTTGAAATTCAAATAATGCATTTCAGTGAATAGTTTTACTATGAGCACACACACAAACAGATATGGCCCGTAACATGCGAAATGAGACCCACGGACATTTGCGTAAAGTGTCGTTTCGGATTAGCCTGCGCAGTCCGCGCAGGCTAATCCGAGACGGCACTTTACGACTACATAAGATTTTTTTCATACAGTAGACTTTTGGGAAACAGAAAATCGCACAAAAACGGGAAGTGTCGTCTCGGATTAGTCACAGACTGTACAGGCATATCTGGGACGTCACACTTTTACGCATATGTCCGAAGGCCCCTTTTCGTGTGTTGCACGCCATATACCAAAACAAGAAGCATGGCTGTGTTGAAAAAGACCCAATGGTTCTGTCTGATAACAATGATTCTTTTTGCTTTCAATAATTGAGCCATGCTCTGGCAAAAGGGGGTTCAATACATCTCCGTGATACCAAGGAAGTAATCACATAATTATGGATCTATGAAATCCATTTTGTCTTACGCAACGACTGAATCATGAGATTGACTGGTCGTGTGACATGCAGAAAATTGACCAATAGCAAAAGGGTTCGGCACAAGTCTGGTCATATCATACCATTTTACATGTATATTACTATGTTGGGGCTTTACAGTGTCCTGCCCATGGAACACACACACACACACACACACAAAACCCTCTAGTGCCGATGGTGACGATCGACATGAGGACCTTTGGATAACTAAATGATTACCTTAACTACTGACGAACGAAAGACACGAGGGTGTGGACACTTGAACTCTGTAACTCTAGCGAGCATGCCAACCTTTACATATTTGCTTAACCCTTTCCTAGACGACAATACTTGTATATTTGATTTTGTCCAAATTGAAAGCAAATGCAGACGACATATTGAATATGGCAAACCCCAAGGAATTTCTCTTAGATAGGGTAGAAAACATTCTGGAAATAGTAGAAAATGCTGGTTACAAGCATTTTCTCCTTTTTCCACATTGTTTTCAAAAGCCTCTTTTCTCCAGGTCGTTACAACACAGGCTAAAATGTCTAATAGTACTTGTCTGTCGTTATGTTACCGTTTGCTTTCTAATTTGAAAGCTCGGTCGATTTCAAAAGTAAAGAATTTTTTTAACCCCTATCCTGCTAAATAAAAGAAATGAAACTTTCAAACCGATTGTAAAAACCAAAGTTTTCCTCTTTCAAAGATATTTTTAAGTGGAAAAATATCTCCTTATCGAACAGTGTAGATCTGTAGATCCAAGATCGGATTGCACGTTCTGTGCAGTCTGATCTTGATCTACTCTGTCCGTAAAAGGTCCGTTCGTGGCGATGAGCAGCGTAAGAATTAAATTTAACTCATTACAATACTGTATGTTTGTAGACCTATTAATGTACAAGTAATTATCACACGTGGGATATGGGAGGAATACATGAGGTATTTGATTTTTCGGCGTAGCTGAACACGCTAGCTTTTGACCTACTTCTTAGAATTTGTTCGTATTCTTGAATGAATAAATATCGATCTGTCAAAAATGTAGGCATGTTTATTCGGCGGACACTTGCCCGCCAGTTGGCAAGCACATTTTTTTTTTTGCACCACATTGTTTTTAGCCGCAACTGCACTTTTTTTTCACCAGTAATTTGTATTAATTAAAATCTTATCTTCAACAATATAATCTGACCCCAGCTCTGTGAAAAGGAACTTAATGCATCTGCGAAAAGTATCGACCCATGTCAGCCTGTGGAGTCCACGCAGGCTGACCAAGGTCGAAACTTTTTGCTATTGCTAATTTTTCTGCAAGCCCAAGGACCAATGTACCGCATGATTCTGTCGGTCATTTTACAGAAAAGATTTTATGGATCCATAATTTATGTGATGACTCGCTTGGTAGTATGAATCACAGAGATTCATTAAACACCCTTTCGCCAGAGCTTGGCTAAATTATATTAATCTAAAAATACATCCATGGTCGTGAATACCAGGATAGGCGGGAGAAATAGATGATATTTTTTTTTTTTCGGTAAAAGATCGAACTTTATTTAACCGAGTGAATATCATTGGTATTATTTTCACGAGTGGCGCAGCCATGTGTGAAAATATTACCCTATGATGTTCACGCGAACACCATTGTTAGAACCACTTTTACCATGCTTCTAACTCCTTTTCTGTTTCAGGACTTGCGAAGTACATGTGAGCTCTCGGTATTTCCGTATCAGTCGGTAAATTCACTGGTCGAAACGGTGAAATTATCAGACCATAATCTACAATTATTTCCCGGTAAACTACCGAAAAGCATGAAATAAGAATTATTTAATTCTACAGGTTATAAATTATACTAGTATGCGTCTCCGTGATGCATTACATCAAACAAGTCATCACATGATTATGGATCCAGAAACTCCATTTGGTATGACAACCGACAGTCATGAGGAACACTGGTCCTTTGACATGCAGAAAATTGACCCATAGCAAACTTTTCGGCCCAGGTCAGACTGCGCAGTCTGACCTGGTTCGATATTTTTTGCAGATGCATTTAGCCCCCTTTTTACAGAGCATTGATCAATTATCACCCTACTTATTCTTTTTCCAGAGGCCCCCTTTTTACAGAATGGCTTTAACGTATATTTATCGACGGTAATAAGTTCTATATTACCGTTTGGAAGGTATAACCATAGGCCACTGAAATTGCATCGGTCTTTCACGGGATAACGAAATTTTCCTGAACGGGCACCGTTACTATAAATAGCACATTGGCGACTACCTATTCATCACTCGTCACAACTCGGCCGATTCCGTACCTATATCTAACCTCGTCCGTATAAAGGAGGCTTCCATTTTGAACTACCAATGACATGATCTTAAACATGGCGGCGCCCCTGTAGATCGCTTAGCAACAACATGAACAACTATGATGAAGTTATTCACTTTCACTTCTATCGATCTGTCGATGAAAGCTCCCAACGGAATTGATAAACTACGCTAAAAATTGAATGTACAAACCCTTTGCCGACTGAAATATTCTAAGAAAGATAACGATAGAAAATATACTCACGTTTTCTTTTTTACGAGGAGATTTACAGTTTTGATAACGGTAAAGCGGTGTGCTTCCGGAGATGTGCGAAATGTACCGTGTAGGTGCATATCAAGCAACGTGATACAGCCGAGGGATTTGATGAATGCCTATTCATAGTGACGGTGTAAATGAAAATTTGAGTTTTCCGTGATATACAGGCGATGCACAAATGGGCAAAGGTGTTCGATGATCGACCAAGGAAAATTTTAGTGTTTCGTGAGAGACCAATGGCGCTTCAAGGGCCTGTGGTATAACAAGCGTAGATGAAAGCCTGGCCGTAATTTACGTCTCCACAGGCAGACTATCTGACTTGCAGTACCGTTTCAAGTGTATATAAAATACCCATGTTTAGGTTTTTACAGTATTTAGAATGTTTAGTTAAGCACTTTAACCCCCATGTCGATACTTGGTCTCATTCGTATTAATCTTTAGGCTAATGAGCGCGACTTACTGACCTTTTGCGCACAATGTAAATCAAGATCAGGATGCAAATAACGTGCAGTCTGATCTTGGATCTACAGTGTCCGATAAGGAGATATCTTTCTTCCAAAAATACCTTTGAAATAGGAAACTTTGGGTTTCTGCTATCGGCTTGAAAGTTTCATTTCTTTTATATAGTGGGATAAGGGTTAGAACTTCAGGCTGAAAATACAGAAGAGACCAAACAAAAAAGGAGATGTGTATATGTAAAGATGACGTTTAAAAATTTTTAGACAAGGGAATAAATTGTTCTTATAGCTCCATTTTTGTCAGTTTTTCATATGCTGTAAGGAGAAGATGCGTATGTATTTCTAATCCGCACCCAGTGAGGTATTGTCATAAATTATCTAAAGATTAGAAGTCAAGGATTTCGAGCCTTTACCGCATTTAAGGCTTTCACAGCAATTCGAAATGGAATTATACCAAAGGCATAAGCAAAAAGATAAACTTTTTTGAATTGTTGAGACAATTAAGATTAGGGCTAACATTATGAATAATTAGTATGTCAGTCTGACATTTTAATTCGCCACTTTCCTTTCCAAACCTAACAAATATTCCGTCTTCACGGAGCGGAGGGGCACTACACTGTAAAATGCCTAAATACGAACCTTTTGAAGTGGCAAATCATGAATGCTTGTCAATGAATTGCTGATAAAAACCACTTTGAAGAGTTTCGTACCCTGTCACGTTCGCCAAATTATTTGATTTTGTGATAAATTGTGTTTTAATGGTCTAAGATAATAATGTATTGTCGAGTCTTTTCCATTTCACTCGACGTTTTTCTTTTGGTGTAAGTTTGTGATAAATTGTGTTTTAATCGTGCTAGGATAATACTGTTTTGTTCGCGGCTTTTCCATTTCACACAACGATATTCTTTAAGAATTGTACGATCCAAGATAACAACTGGACGATTCCTGATAACGATAATTCGCTAGCAATTTCAATGCTCCACAGTGTCTTTGTTTAGGCCAAGTTCGTTTGTTCGTTCGTTCATTCGTTTGTTCGTTCGGTGTTTAACTTAGATATCAACCGCATCTATAATGCCGCGGCGGCCAATGCACTACCCACAAAAAATAAAGTGCCCTGTGTTTATCATGAGTGCTTCGATCTACACTTTTTAAGCCGCTAGCTGCTTTCCCATATGATCAAAGTGAACACAATTTTCAGTGAAGAGAAAACATTAATTCTGTTGCAAGAGATACAGAAACATTTATCAATTTTCTTTACTGAAACCCATGTTTTTGTTACTCGTTAGACTTACCTAAGAGAGCTAATTCTAGTGACTACCCACAACATAGATACAGTCCTGTACAAAATGTCAAAGGAGGTTAAGTCAAGACCCTTATGTTGTATATCGCTACATCAGGTATTCTTTTAGACGAAATCGGTCAAGATTAGTCAGCTCCTCCATGCAGTTTGATCTTAATCTGCTCTCTAAATAATTGATTGTGAATCTCTACCCTGCCAATTAATTAGCTGTTCCGGGCAATTATTTGTTTTGTTGGGCTATTTCTTTCCAGAAAGATAACGATATATCCTGTGGGAAAACATTAAAAGACATATTCTACTACACTATACATTTGTCATCTGCATTTTTCTTTCAATACGGACCAGTTTAACATTTTATTGTCGGATTTTAAAAGTGTTAAATGATGATTGTTCATTTCAGTAATCCCGGTGACGTTCGGCAGGGTATGATGGAGAGCAGTGCTGGAGGAGCCGAGGCCATGGTTAATGGTAAACCCAGTGGAGGAGGAGTCAAACCAGCCCGAAAATCTTCCCAGGGGGAACAGACAAACGCCGTCAAAGTGGACCCCAAGACAACTTTATTCTTTGAGGCAATACGTGAGGGTTCTGTTCAGAAGGTCAAGGCGATTTTACGTGGGAAAAATATGAATATGAATACGAGAGACCTCAACGATGACTTGTCACCCACTGCGTTGATAGTCGCGTGTGAGACGGACAATGCAGATATAGTGAAATTACTGCTTACAGTGAAGAAGGCACGGTCGTTAGATGTGAACCAGGAAAATAAAATAGGCCGACGGCCCATTTGGTAGGTTGTTTTCCACTTTATATTTTGAACATTTTACAGTTATATTTTCGATTACTCGATAGTTAAGAGACAATCGGGTAATGCTTTGTGAGAATGGGGTTTAATGCCGCTGCAAAAAGTATCGACCCATGTCAGCGTACTCCACGCAGGCTGACATGGGTCGAAACTTTTGCTATTTGTAAATTTTCTGCATGTCAAAGGATCATTGTACCTCATGATTGAGCCAGTTAAATCCCATTTTGCCAGATCGCCGCTCATATATGAGCCATGCTCTGTGTAATGCATCTGCGAAAAGTATCGACTCCGAAACTTTTCGCTTTTGGTCAATTTTCTGCATGTTCAAAGACGAGTCTACCTCGTGATTCAGTCGATTGTGAGACAAAAATTGATTTTATGGATCCATAGTTGTGTGATGACTTGTTTGGTATCATACATCACGGAGATGCATTAAATTCCATTTTGCCAGATCGCCACT
The DNA here is from genome assembly GCA_945859785.2 of Tridacna gigas. Classification (NCBI taxonomy): domain Eukaryota; kingdom Metazoa; phylum Mollusca; class Bivalvia; order Cardiida; family Cardiidae; genus Tridacna; species Tridacna gigas. The sequence continues at coordinate 54,560,016 of OX244034.2, forward strand.
GATGTATATTGTGTAAAAATTTCCCTTCCTTGGAAAATATATAGTAGGCAAGAAGAAGAACAAGAACATTACTTTATTAACCCAAGTATAACATGTATACAATAAGGGTACATAACAAAGTAAAGAATAAGACAAATAAATATAAAGAACAACCGGTATGTGGCCATGTATAGGAACGGATATCTTAATATGCATGCGAATTAGAGCGGGCCACGTGTATCGCACTGTAGGGGTGCAATCCGAACATGATCCGCACCAATTCACCAGAAATTGCTTGATAATATTCCAAAAAAAATTGTACTTGGGGAAGGAATCTTTTATGTGGTGAAATAACTTTTGAAGCAGAAAAATAAAAATCACTACGTGATGCACGCCCCACACCGTGCCTGACCAGGCCAATAAACCAGGTCATGAAGGCTACGGCGATATTATGACTCTTCGTATGAACAATTATAAGTATTGCCTCTTACCAAGAGCATGGTTGTACCTGAACTGGCCCCCGTTGTAGATATACATATTACAACTGGCACAGGCTATAATGTCGTTGCTTTTTATTGGGCTGATGTATAGCCAATCAGTGCAACATACACATTTGCTGTTTGGCTGTAGAGGTAACATTGCGATTTTTTGCACAATTTGAAATTGGTAATCGAAACTAAAAAAAGTAACAAAATCTTATTTGTGAGGCCAAAAATACCGGAAAATCTACTGCTCTGGAAGTGAGAGCGACCTCCCCGGAATCTCTACTTAGTCTAGCGTCATGACTGTTCTAAAAATAGACGGGCAGAATTCAGCCCGTTTTTTAGTAGCCTGTACCGATCCCTATACACTTGCTGTATCAGGGTAGGTAACCAATCTAGGATGTACCTGTCATTCATTTGATTCAACCAATAGTCATCCGGGTACTGGCTGTGTTCGAGTATTCGGGATTTTCGAAAGCGCTTCTCTGCGGTAAGCTTGTTGATATAAATTTGTTTTGCTTGTTTACTTGTGTTTTGCGCTGGTTTAATTGTGTTTGATTTATGTCGCGGTCAGTCCGCCTATCTAGCGCCTTCGTAAGCTAAAACTTGTCGACACTGTATTTAGCGGGAAGAGAAGATCGGACCATGTGGCAATGACTTGTATCAGTTCTCGGGAAGAATTTTGGCCGGGTCGGGAATCTAATCCCACTGGCGCTCGATCATTATTCAAAATCGTTGCTCGATGTGTAACCTAATAAATAACATGGTAATCAAGGCAAAATGACCTCTTCCGTATCGCCGTAATTTTTTCGAATAAAACACAGTCGTGAGCAAAAAGTATCAAATGGCTGGAAGGAAGATATATTTATTCAAGTAGAAATGGTAAACAACATTTAACTTACTAACATGTATCGAAGAAATTTAAGTATTTTAACGAGTTACTTTTGCCCAGTAGATTCACTTTACGTCCACTTCCGGTCTGATTGACTTTCACCTGACGTCAACAGACTCTTTTTACAACAGGCGATCTGATTGGACAAATAGGAAAGGTGTGTCAGGCGTGTCTTGCGTGAATTTTCCCGCGATCTGTCAAACTTTTTCAAGAGACAGATTGCTAGACTCGTAATTATGCTGACAGAACTCCAAAATAGAGCTTTAAAATTTATTTCAGAAGGACACAGTGTTGTTCATACTGGCCAGGCAGGGACCGGCAAGAGTTTTGACTTACATTTTTATGCTTCAAAACAGCCATGTAATATACCGTTAAAAGTTTGATCAATCAGATGACTCGTATCATTTTGAAAAGGTCATAGGAGGTTACCGGAAGTGAGCCAGTAAGGAAACTGACGCTAATGTGCCTAAAATTGTGAATGCAACGAAATAAGTGTCGCGTGCAGTATTAATTGGACGTTTATGAATAAGTTTACCATGTAACTGTCGATTTAAACATGTATTCTGATGAATAACATTCAATTATGGAGCGAATTACGTTCACGATATAAATTACGACCGTCTCAAACGAGGTGAGTCTACTTTGCCCTGATTACCATGTTATTTATTAGGTTACACATCGAGCAACGATTTTGAATAATGATCGAGCGCCAGTGTCTAATCCCCCTTCCCATTCCCCAGCTAACCCGTGGCTCTCTTCTTTACCATTTAACTCCCAGAGTTCGACTTTTGATAAACCGGTATAAAAGGAAAAGGTGTAAACACGGGACATTGAAATATCTATCAATTACGACAAAATCGAACTTTGATCAAATTCCCGTTCGCTTTAATCCTTATCAAATGCCTTTCACAACTATGGTTGCGTTTGTAGCTCGCGCAGATCAAGATCTGGCCCCACCTAACATGCAGTCTGATCTTTGATCTAAACTGTCCGCTTTGCTAAGACATCCAGAAGCTGCAATTATGTTGGTCTTATTAAATTTTCTAAGCTGAATGTAATTGAGCCACGCTATGGGTAAAGGTGGTTAATTGCGATGCATTTTACCAGGCAAATCATCACGTAATTATGGAGCTATAAAATCAATGATGTCTAACAACCGGCTGAGTCCTGAGGTAGAATGGTCCTTGGACATGCCGCACGATTAAAAAACAAAACAAAAAAAACAAAAAAAAACTGTGCAAGCTGACCCGAGTCGATACTTTGCAGATACATTAAACCCCCTTTTCACAGAGCATGGCTCAATTATATGCATTGTGTGGACACATTTCGGAGCATTTGCACACATTTTTTGAAAACATAATCAAATTGCTGTCAGTACTGTAATCGGTCGACACTTAGCAACACTGTTTCGAAAAGTATCCATCACGTGTATGAAGAAAATATAGACAAAAAAAAAGGCATTGTTTTAAACATGCCTCCTACATACTGGTGGGATACTGGAATGAGTAAGACAGTGATACATTTTTTTTTTATTATGTCAGTAATACAATGTAACAGAGATTAGTGCATTTAAATTCATTTCAAAACAGAAATATATCATTAACCTTTAAGTATCACCCAAAGATTTATCTATTAAACTTTTATTATCTAAGACTTAAACAGACTTAAAAAGAAAAGTAAAAGTAGTAAAGGTAGAATAAGCTTGTCCTATTGCCCTAAAACTAAATCTCCTGATAAAGAGATGAAGAAAGGGTTGTCTTGAGCAGGACTTTACCACCCAGGCAAGCTATCAGCCTTTGATCCTTTTCACTCAATATTTTCCATATGTTTAAGAAAAGATATTTTCCTTCCCTTCAGCTGTTTCGATGGCAAATAATGAACGGCTTGTTTCAACAGCTTCATTTTACTCGTCATTTGAAAATGCATTTATGTAGGACAAGTCTGAAATTTTGTCGTCTGATAAACAATTGAGAAGGCTGCTAAGGATAAAACATGTTACTCTTCCCTGACGTGGCTGTTACACCCAGAAAAATCTTCCTCGTGAACAAACTGAAGACAGTAATATTGCCATAAATAATAAAGAAGATGGACAATCGCTTAGCGTGCGTGATTTAAGCGGGTTTGGTTAACTTAGTTAAGGCCATTTCTGAATTGATTTCAGGATTGCAGCATTGAACGGCAACGCAGAAATAGCCGATCTCTTGCTGAACACCAGGGGAACAGAATGTGATGTGAATTTCTCCGACAACGAATCAGGAACCAGTCCACTGTATAGAGCTATTCTAAGTAACTGCGCCAGGGTAGTGGAATTACTTATTCACGCGAAAGCAGACGTCAACTTGCGTCGTCTAGGCTTAGACAGGAGGGTTGAGTCACCATTAATGAAGTAAGAATTGCACGAAATTTTTGCATTGTAAAATTTCAATTTCATAAAGAAGGGTGTTCTGGTGATTTTCTTATTGTTTGCGGTCTACAGTAAACTTTACCGATGCAGAATTTTGATCATTTCATGTCATAACGCCAAAGACCTTTACACGTATTAAGGTGTAAGATGAGTATGAAATTGATTCGATCTATCGGCATTCCCATATACGTTTTATATATACTTGGATAATAATAAGATGATCACAACATCAACAACAACAACAACATTTATATAAAAGTAGTAGTAGCAATATCTAAGAATGTCTTAAGAAATGTGTACTTCAGTAAACAACGACGAGAAACCTTCAAAATCAACTTGCCTACAATTGTGAATGAAGTTTCATTATCAAGAAAATGCATCACCTATTCTGATTACTCATACATGCAATTAGAACCTCTGCTATATACACTTTTCCAGTGGTTTTTGGAACCTTTATCATAACATCTCGAATTCAGCCGTACATGTCACAGGTGAACGGCGAGCGACAGTGTAAATCCTGTATTGCACAGTAATATACTGAAAGGTAAACAACTTGTGATGTATTTTCAGTACCCCAGTCACGAATTCCATGCTGTGTACAAGTCATTTCAATACCAATATTAACATCCATAGTACCAATGGATAGCGGAAACATTATGCTACAAGAAAATCATGTCGCAATTTGAGCCATTTCAAGTTGCTAAGAAAAATCTAGCTCGAAACTGTCAAACAACCCAACTCGGAAGAGAACTGATTGCATTGAGTCACGAAAATTTTCAAGAGATAAAACCCATTTTCAGCGCGAAAAATGTCCGTTCTTATGCAAGGTGCATTTGAAGCCTACAAATTTAAAAGTATATCTGCAATGAAAATAGAACTTCAATATGTTTTTGTGTTTTACGAAGCTTTTTTTATTTGAAAATGTCCAGCCGTGTAAACAGTCATCCTTTATGGCCTACTAAGCATGCTTTTGTATCGCGTTTTCTCATTGGCCGGGTCCAGACACACCTTCATCGATAACCAATGAGAAAACGTTTTGAAAAACAAACCGAGCATGCGCAGTATGTCAAAATGGTAGGCAGCTGAGCGCAGGACAGATTTACCGATGAAAATAAGGATCGTACAGCCTATTCACATCAAACAGTTTAATGTTTCAGGTTTATACGCCTTATTATTGCTGGACCCGAAATGATACCTGTCAAATATTCAACGGCTTTCACGTTGAAAATGGGTTTTATCTCTTGAAAATTTTCGCGATTCAATGCAATCAGATCTCTTCCGAGTAGGGTTGTTTGACAGTTTCGAGATAGATATTTCTTAGCAACTTGAAATGGCTCAAATTGTGACATGATTTTCTTATAGAATAATGTTTCCGCTATCCATTGGTACTATGGATGTTAATATTGGTCGTAAAATAACTTGTAAACAGCATGAAATTCGTGACTGGGGTATTGAAAATACATTACGAGTTGTTTACCTTTCAGTATATTACTGTGCAATACAGGATTTACACTGTCGCTCGCCGTTCACCTGTGGTACATGTGTATTCAAATTATTGCAAGCTCGATTGATCAAGATTTAACCTCATACATGTGAATAACTTGTGTTTTTTTTTCCTCGGTTCTTAGGGCCGTCCAGATGGACAACAAGGACATTGTAGAACTACTGATCAACGCCCTCTGTAAAATCCAGGCCAAATCGGAGGACGGGTTCAACGCTTTACATTTTGCGGTCGCGTACAGGCGGTACGAAATAGCTGAGATTCTATTGAAAAATGAAATCAATATACATGCCAAAAGTAATTTTGGGATTACTCCAATGACAGTTGCAATCGAACATGACAATCCTGCAATGATTAAACTACTCGTAGAATATGGATATAAAATGGATAAACGTTATAAATGGAAGGAGACGCCATTATCTCAGGCAATAAATTTGCACAGTGAAGAATCCGCAATGACATTGATACACCATGGGTGTTCGTTACAGAAAAAACGGGGACATTCATATTTCTACATGGCTGTTGACGAAAAGTTGACACGACTTGTGAAATTTATGGCGGCGATTAACCCCCAGTTCCTGCAAGAAGATTGGGTCAAGCTAAAAGACTGGCCTGTGTCCATATATCACCGGCCTGATCTCATCAAGTGGCTGGAAACGGAGTCCCAAAAGGTTCGTTCTCTCCGACAGTTATGCCGTGGGAAGATTTTCCGACTGCTGGGAAAGTACCCCGAACACAAGATTGTACAACTGAAAGTCGACGAAGATCTACGCAACTACATATCCTACACATCTCACGTCAGGGATGATTTCTATGAGCAGAAACCGCTAAATCTCAACGGAGAGTGTCCAGTGGATTGCCCAGCTATTTGTTCTAGGAAATATTGCCCACCGATAGAATTTTCCAGTTCTTCAGAATCTGATGACAGTATCGATGACGACGAGATCGCGCCGCGCAAACATACCCATAACCACGAGGAAGAATCATGCTGTGACTTGTGCCATTGAGGGCGACCACTTCTTCTATCCGATTTGAAGTCACATTTCCTGTACGCTTTTGTTCCAACCCATTGTAGAATCGGAAAACATCTATTATTGTTTCCATGATTGATTCTCTGTTTGTCTGTTTCAAATATTTGAGCCATGCTCTGTGAAAAGGGAGCTTAATACATCTGTGTGATGCTTTTCACCAAGCAAGACATCACATAATTAGGGATCCATAAAATCCACTTTGTCTAACAACCGACTGAATCATGAAGTAAGACTGGTCCTTTGACATGAAGAAAATTGACCAATAGCAAGAAGTTTCGGCCCAGGTCAGCCTGTGCGGACTGTGCAGGCTGACCTTGGTCGATACTGTTTGCAAATGCATTAAGCCCTCTTTTCACAGAGCGTAGCTCATTTCTATCCGACTGTCGGAGTATTTATTACATTCAATTATTTCTTCTTCAGTATTTTCGGAGTGGAATGAAACGTAATGTATTGGTGATAAAGTCTTTCTATTAGTATTACAGAGAGAACGTGAACATCAAGCTACATGTGAATACTGTTATTGTCAGAATTATAAGTGTAAACACTTCAAACTGTGAAGACAATCTAAGTTCTTTAGAGGTACATGTACTAGTACATGAAATGGAATCAATCTGAATTTAATGAATTAATGAAATGGCCCTTTTCAGTTAGGAATTCCAGTCAAAATATTGCTATTTCAAAGCTGCATATGCCAGAATATGTAAAAGTAGCAGACAGCTTAGATCCAAAATCGGACTACACGTTCTGTACAGTCTGATCTTGAACTATATTGTCCGCAAAAGCAACTCATGCTGGCTCCAGCGCTTTATGTGTTACATATTTTCTGTATTTGACACAAATGAACCCATCACCGCATTCAGACGACTTACTACGTATTGCAAAAAGTCTACTTTTAAAACTTTTGGGGTGGTCTGAGTGGCTCATGGTTGGTATCGTAACCCGGGCCCGTATTCACCAACCATTCTGAAGAATATTCTTAGTCTTATTCCCAAGAGATTTCTAAATTTGAAAGTAACACAACTTCTGATTGGCTAAACCGAATGGTTTAGCCAATCAGAAGTTGTGTTACTTTGTAGAACTAGATTAAGTCTAAGAATGAAATTAAGAATGGTTGATGAATACCGACCCTGGAGGCTCCAGGTTTGAGCCTCACTGGAAACACTTGGTTTTTCATGGGAATGTCCGTGGACAAGACACTTCAGAGCACTAGCCTCACGTTGGTGAAACCCAGAGCATCCATGGATATTTGAACCAGCATTTTCTCCTTTTCCCATGATGTTTTAAAAAACCGTCTTCCTCAGGGTGCTGTTCAGGGGCAAAATGTATCACAAAAGAAAACCCAGACGATGGAGACAGAAAATAAACATGCACGTTCTTTGCAGTCTACGTTTGATCTTCACAGAAAACTGTCCTCAAACGCAACTGAAGTTGTACTAGATGCTCCAAGAATCAACTCTACCTGACAATAAAGTTTTAGACTGGTCCAAATTGAAAACGTTTGAACACGACCAATCAAATGTGAATCAAATCATTGGATTTGTCTCTGAAAAGGTTGAAAACTTTGCAGGAAAAGAAAATGTTGGTTAGAAGGTTCCCATCATTTTCTCCTTTTTCCACAATGTTTCTACCCTTTCAGAGACAAATGCCATTATTTGAACCACATTTCATTTGTCGTCTGCAAACGTTTTCAATTTGGAAAAGTCTAAAAATTTTGTCGCCTGGTAATGAGTCAACCGAAGTCTTATGTTTCTGCTCATTCCATAGCGTTACTACAGACATACGAGTTGTGCTCTGGCAAAAAGGGGCTTAGTTAACTCTTTACCAAACGACAAAATTTTAGACTCGTCCAAATTGAAAGCATTTGCAGACGACAAAATAAATGTGACTCAAAAATTGAAATTTGTTTTGGGAAGAGTAGAAAACATTGTGGGAAAAGGAGAAAATGCTGGTAACCAGCATTTTCTCCTTTTCCCACAATGTTTTCAAAAGGCTTCTTCCTCAGGCTCGTTAAAAGTCGGGATTGTGTGGTAAAGGGTTAATGCATCTTCATGGTGCATGATACCAAGCAAGTCATCACATTGTGGATCCACGAAATCCAGTTTCTCTAACAACCGAGTGAAGCGTGAGATACACTGGTCCTTCGACATGCAGAAAATTGACCGAAAGTAAAAAGTTTGCGGATTGCGCAGGCTGACCTGGGTCGATACTTTTTGCAGATGGATTAAGCCCCCTTTTGCCAGAGCATGGCTGATATATTTATACAGTGCACACAAGTTTATGTATGAATGAAAAAACGACTTATTTCTGATTTGCTAAACGGTTTAATTGATAAATCATAAGTTCTTAAATCATGCTGTGGTCTAAATAAAACAACTTAAATAGACAAGGAACTTCAACAAGGTTACAAAAAGACTGAAACTTTGTCTAAACACATGTACAAACCCTTATCATCTTTTTATTTAACAAAAACTGTTCACATTGATATCTGTAGATTAGTCATTACTATAGAGAACTAGTAATCAAAGGCTCGTGAGATCAAATCCAGTGTTCAAATGACCACATAAAGGTAACCTTCATTTCAATTTGCTCACTGTTTGATTTCAACATTATTTAAGTCATATCATGGCAGTTAAAGTCCTGGGTCAGTATTCACCAACCATTCTTAAGAAAGTTCTTAGACTTATTCTTCAAGATTTTCCAAGTTTGAAAGTAACACAACTTCTGATTGGCTAAACCATATGGTTTAGCCAATCAGAAGGTGTGTTACTTTCAAATTTGGAAAATTTTGAAGAACAAGACCAAGAATGTTCTTAAGAATGGTTGGTGAATACGGACCCTGATGTATTTGTTTCTCGAGTTTGTTTTACCAGTAGATCTACTTTTCACAACACTCTTTCCACGGAACTTGCTGCTTTCCTATCAAAACATCATAAAAACAATGTACAGCAATTACAGTAGAATGAACCCTGTTGCAATTACTTTTATCAATCCACAAGAAGGGTTTGGCCGGCCTTGGATTCGAACTCTGACATTTTACTAGTCCCAAACGTTGCTGACTAAGCTATCTGATTTGATGCATGAAGTTGATAAGCATAGAAAGGCATATGGGCAAATTATCTGTAACAAGTAAATTATCATGCAGTTTCAAGGCTCTCTAAAGTCATGATCTACAGCTGCTTAACCCTGTAATAGCCATTCACAATTTAGTTGCTTCTGCTGTGGCTTTTGTAGACAGTGTGCATCAAGATCAGACCCCAGATTTTGTGTAGTCTGATCTGGGATTTACTCTATCTTCTAGGTTGCAGTTTTCTGGCCCTAAATGCCTTTAAATTGCCATATTATGGTCTCTTCTTTTTTCTTGACTAAAAACATCCAACTTGTTTATCTGGCACTTTAAGGGAAAAATGTGCCCTCATGAATATATACATTCTTTACAAAGAAAAGTGCTTTTTTTCATTTACTAAATATTATGTGGAGTAACTCTTTACCAAACAACAAAATTTTAGACTTATGAAAGTATTTGCAGACAACTCATGAAATGTAGTGTTAATGATGATATTTGTCTTTCAAAGGGTAGAAAATATTGTGGCAAAAGGAAAAAATGCTGGTAACCAGCATATTCTCCTTTTCCCACATTGTTTTTAAAAGCCATCTTCCACAGGGTGTATAAAATATATGATCCTTTGGTAGAGAGATAAAACTGGAAATCTAAAGAAAACTTCAACAAAGACATTCATATGCCTGAATAAACACAAATAATAAAAACAATACAAAATGCCTAACAATTAACTGCCAGTAATGTTCCACAACCCTTCTCCTTTTCTCTCTCTAAGGCTTTTATGTTCAATTTAGTGCACTTTTGCAAACAGTATAGATTAAGACCAGGCTGTACAAAACATTCAGTCTAAAACTCTCATCTACACTGTCCGATACAGTTACATTAACTTCAAACCTGTAATACATGTACTCCGGTTCTTACTACCGTCTTGAAATATTTCATTAATTTATTTAGCAGTACAATGTTTTCTAAAGCCTGCTTTCTCAGAGCTAAAAATATGATCAGTAGGTGAATGATTAAAAGTGAAGGGCATAGGAAAGACTGATATGCCATTATATCAAGTGTTTTCTCAAATCGATTCTTTGGAGACCAAATTGATATTTTAAGGAATCCCTAATGATCTGTTAATGAAGTGTGACAGTGCAATGTAACTTTATATTTCTGTTCTAAATCTGACCTAACACTATTGAAAGCTTGCAATAAAGGCTTTATATCTACCAAATAAAAGTCTTTTGACAGTTGGCATACTAACCCAACCTGATCCTTCATGTCCAATTCCCCTCAACTTAGTATCTCCTACAGTTGAGCATTTTTTTACTTTCGACAGGCATTTGGAAACATTGGAGCAGTGTAAAATTGCTTGTAACATATTTCTTTTCTTAAACTAGATTGCAAAACAGCATTTTTCCACACGCCACAATGTTTTCACATATATCAAATCTTAATTCACATTGGTTTTCCTGGAATAACAAGGATGTTTTCAAAGTTGCCTGTTGCAAAGTTGTTGAAGAAGGTACCCAGTTAACCCATAAACATACAGTCTAGATGGGGTTATACAATGTATGAACTATTTCAAAGTTCTTTCAACAAAAAGCAAGAATTGTCACAGAAGGCATCACTGATATCCATTCCAAGTACTCTGACATTGAATACATTTTACATGTACAAGCAAAAACTGCTGTATTCAAGTTCAAGGAGTGATAATTCCTACTTCTATACCAGATTAAAGAGTTTTAGATTTTCCACCTTGAAAGCATTTGTAGATGAAAACTCAAAGTGGCTTAAACTAGAACTGTCAAAAAGCAGACAAATACCCCCCCCCCCCCCCCCAGCACCTTGTCAATGAAGCAGCAAAATTAGAGAGTGGAAATGATTTTCAAAACAAAGTTCACCTGTGCCCTTGAATTTTGACCCATGTGACCCAAAAACAATAGGACACCTTGGGTCATGAGCAACACTGGTATAAAGATTCAGGGTCCTAGATCAAACAGCTATTGAGTTAGAGCATGGACACAATTTTCAAACAAAGTTCACCTGTGACCTTGACCTTTGACCACTGTGACCCAAAAAACAATAGTGCACCTCCTTGGATCATAAACAACAATTATACAAAGTTTCAGGGTCCTAGGTCGAACGGCTTCTGAGTTAATTAGAGAGCATAGAAACGATTTTCAAACGAAGTTCTCCTGTGACCTTGACCTTTTAACCCATGTGACCAAAAAACAATAGGGCACTTCCTTGGGTCATGATCAATACTTGTATAAAGTTTCAGGGTCCTAGGTCAAACAGCTTTTCAGTTTGAGCATGGTAACAACAACATGGACGGATTGACTGACAGACTGATGGATGGATGGATAGACAGACATGGTGAAACCAGTATACCCCAATCTAGTTATTAGGTGGGGGTAATAAAGATAGGATTTGTTTTTGCAAGGGTAGAATACACTGTGAAAAAGGGAGAAAATATTCTTCATTTACCAAAATATTTCTAAAAAATTTCTTCTTCATGGTTGTTGAAACTCGGGCTTGTTTCACAAAATACTGGTTACATATATTATGTACATAAATGAATAAATTCACTGGAAAATAATTTTTCTGTTCTTAAAAGCAGACACTTGAAGGATTTAATCTTTGCAAGGGTAGAATACACTATGGAAGAGGGAGAAAAAGTTCTTCTTTAACCAAAAAATTTCTTCTTTAACCAAAGAATTTTTTTTTCAAAAAATTCTTCTTCATGGTTGTTATATCTCATGCAGGCTCGTTTCATAAAATACTGGTTATATATATTATGTACAAAAATGAATAAATTCACTGGAAAATAATTTTTCAATTCTTTAGAGCTGATACTTGAAAGTCTTTTCTTGCACATCTACAACTTATGATTAACTCTTTACCAAACAACATTATTTTAGACTTGTCCAAGTTGAAAGCATTAATTTGCAGACAAAATTAATGTGACTCAAAAATTGAAGTTTGTGCTGGGTAGGGTAGAAAACATTGTGGGAAAAGAAGAAAATGCTGGTTACCAGCATTTTCTCCTTTTCCCACCATGTTTTCAAAAGTCCTTTTTCTCAGGATTGTTAAAACTCAAGATTGTGTAGTAAAGGGTTAAAAAGTTCAATAAGTCTGAGGTTGGCAACAAAACTTGAGAATGAGTTTGGGAAACTAATGTGAATGTCCACAGATAGATAGATAAAAAGAGGAACAAATGAACAGGATGACTCCAGTTTTACAGTAAAAACAGTTGTTTTGTTGGGTTACAGAAAAATTAACCTTTTACCAAACAACAAAATTCTTACACTTGTCTGAATTGAAACCTTTTCCAGTCAAAAGATTAAATGTAAAATGCAGTCCAAATGATAAGATTTGGCTTTGGTAGAGTAAAACCATTGTGGAAAAAAGGAGAAAATGCCAGTTGTCAGCATTTTCTCCTTTTCTGATCATGTTTCCAAAAGCTTCCTGCCATTAAAACTCAGGATTGCCTGGTTAGGGGTTAGTGTTAAAAATTCATAATTGTGGATATATCAACATAATTTATATCTACTCTACAGATAACATTGGTCAGAGCACATGAGCACATTCTGTTTCCCATTATGTACAGATTCATATAGGGGTTAGTCCATAAAATTTAGGAAAAGGGTACCAAAGCCATTACATAGCAAATTCAGGACACCCAAGTGACCAAAATGCTGAATCTATGGTGTGCCTACTGAAATACTATTCTTCTCAGAAATGAGGGACACTGTTAGTGTCCACCAGTGTTACGTTTCACACAGTTCTTTTACAAACATATGAGCCCTGCTCTGGCAAAAGAGGGCTTAATGCATCTCCGTGATGCATCATACCAAGCAAGTTGTCAAATAATTAGGGATCCATAAAATCCATTATGTCTAGCAACCGACTGTATCATAAGGAAGACTGGGCCTTTTGACATGCAGAAAATTGACCTATAGCAAATAGTTTCGGCCCAGGTCAGCCTGCGCAGTCAGCGCAGGCTGACCTGGGTCAATACCTTTCGCAGATGCATTAAGCCCCCTTTTCACAGAGCACATCCCAGATATATATATATATATATATTTGTATACATTTGTCTTTGTCCTTGGATTAACATTTGTGAAGACCTTGGCTTTTTTCATGAAAATTAATTCTTTAAAATAGTTTCAATGATGCCCACTACAGTAAACTCCCTTAAATATTGCCAGATATTGCATCAATAACCATCTCAGCCTTCAAGACATTACCCAGTAGTATTCCATACAAATTTGTACATATACAGCTTTGCAGTTGATGGCTTTCATAGGAGTTGTTGGAAAACCCAATGTTCATGATTTCTATAAATGCTTTCCTTCCCTTCTTTTTTTTTCTTTTTAGACTTGCACTCATAACCATTTTGGTCATGCACAGCTTTTGGGTCCAAAATAGCTTGTAGGGTAATGAGTCAAAGCACATTCAGCTCACATAAGTCTCAAACTCCATTGTCTTTACTTAAATGTTGATGACCTAAGTATTATCAGACACTGTTAGTGTCCATACCTGTTATGTACACACAATCTCATTCAAAGACTAAGTGCAAATATACATGTATACACATTTCTATGTGTATCTTTGGATTCCCAATCTTGAACACCTTTGCTTTTCAATGAAATGTTGCCAATTACAATACTTCCTTGAATACCTCTAGATACTGCATAAACAACATCTCAGCTTTCAAGCCATTATCCAACAATATGTATGCATTTGTACAACCCTGCAGTTAACAGCTTTTAGAAGCTTTTGTGGGGAAAAACACAATTTTCATTATTTCTATGACTGCTTCCCTTTTCCTCTATTATTTTGTCTCACTTGCACAGTCAAACATGAATAATTACAACTTCTGTGTCCAAAATAGCCTGAGTAGTAATGAGTAACTCAATTTCTAATGCGTTACAGCAGAAATAGGGCATTTTACATCCCTGCATCTGATAGTTTTTGGAAACATCAGAAAAGTAGCATTTACTTTTAACAAGCAATCACTCTTTTCACCATAAGGTTTTCCATACCATTAGATATGATGAATTGCTTTCCTTCAAATTTGTTCCTTGTGTGATTTGTAAGTTTTGGTGCTTTTTTGATAGATTAGATGTATCCATTTTATTCACTTAATATCCTGAAATTATGTTGAAAACCATCCACACAATTACAAAACACTCTCTGTAAAAATGAGTGAATCACACATACGGTAGTTACAATGTCTAATACAGTGTTTAATATACTAAAGCTGAGATATTGTGTCACTTTGTGATGGTTAACCCTTTCCCAAATGACAAATTCTGGACTGGTCCAAATTGAAAGAGTTTGCAGACAACAGTTTTAAATTTGATGAAAATGGCAAAAAGGTCTCAAAAAGGGTAGAAAACACTGTGGGAAAAGGAGAAATTGCTCGTTATGAGCGATTTCTCCTTTTCCCCCAGTGTTTTCTAAAGACTTGTACTGCAGACACATGAAAACCAGGGCTTGTTTGGGAAAGGGTTAAACCAAATGGTTTGCAGTAGGAATATATAAGTAAAACTTGAATAAATCTTATTAGCGATAAACTACATTCCTACAGCCTATACATCTACAATAATTCCAAAATCTGTAATACATGTACCTGGTCTGTGTTGTTGTTATGGAATTTCTGTGTATATATACAAGTGACACAATACTGATATTTAAGTGTATACATCGAGTTTCATTTGAACTATGATCACCATACAAAAGCTTGGTTACAAAGGAACATTTGTTTAAGACTTAAACCAGGGACCATGCATATTTATGATCCCAGTTAAACTCAATATAGGCTTTTTGACAGAATCCTCATAAGTACCTATTACATAAATGTTGGGGGGGGGGGGGGGGAGAATTACTTCACAGGTACATTATGGTTTTAACAGCCAATGCTTAGTAACTGCTCTGTCCAACAATTTTGTCCACAATTTAGGTGTTAAAACCATGCTTGTTTAGTAATGGGTCAAAACAGATTATTTCTGTTTATCTTGCATTTATATGTTACATTTCACTGTTTATTCTTCGTTTGTTGGGCAGTGGCAAATACATTAGAAGTTTTATAAACTTTAGAGAGCCTTGCTACCTTTGATATTTTTTTCATCATATTGTTCAGTTTTTCAACACTAACAGGTGTTGGTAAGTACCATTTTTTCCCTGGTTTCCATAGGGCTCTTGGGCGTTGAAACAAAGCATCACAATCATCACATAGCTGAGACAGGAATACTGTTGTTGTTCGTACAGGACACCGTTCAGGCACATCTGGAGTTGCATACATCTTTGCCAGTGTCTCCTCGGGTGGGAGACATACATCATCAGTGAAAGTATAAAACACTCCATTAACATCACTCTGTAATGCTAGATTATGTTTTTTGAGCGAATTCATGAAGTTTTCTGGGAACTGACCAGAGCACAAATAATATGATATGTCAAACCAAACTTTCCACAACAAGGTAACTGGATTTCTGTCCGACAGTGTATTACTTGAGTACATTTTCTCAAAATCTTCAGTGGTTATTGGAAGATTACCTTCAGGTGAGAGTGAGTGACGATTTTTCATGATGTCAGTTAATGCCTGATTTGAAGTACTAAAACCAAGATCAAGGGGTATGCTGATGTTGACACAGTTTGACCGTGGATGGCCCTCAAGATAAATTGACAAATATCTCCTCAAGTTCTGAAGGGTGTCTGCTGAGTACTTTTTCTTGTCCAATGAATGAGCCTCCCTGTAAAATTTCTCTAACATCATGTTCAGCCAGGCAGTTCCTTGATATTCAAAGTCAAAGTCTTTAACACATTGATTTTTCAACCACTCTGTAAATATATGTTACCATATTATATCATAATCTCATTGTAATATGACAAACCCAAATCAAGTCACATTATTCATGTCAGTTGGTGGTCTGATCTTTTAAGTGGAGCTTAAAAAACAAATAATTGACAAATGCAAAAATATTTTTGCCCAGATTTGCACTGGTAAAAAATATATTGATTTCAAATGGCTGGGGGAAAAATGTGTATCAGTATCTAGTTTACTGTCTAGCAGCTCTGAAAAAAAAAAAATTTTTCTCTCAACAAACCCTGACAACGAGTTTAGTAATTACAGGTATTGCTTGTCACCTTGGTCAATATCCCAATTTATCAAACAGGCAAGCATAATTTGTGATACAAATTGTTACACGTCTATGAAGATTCTGATTCTGACATTGATCCTGCAGTATAGCCTTTAGTTAATATCACTTTTATCGGGTCAAATAACCACATAATGTCCACACATACGAAAGAGAGTCAACAATCTCTTTGTGTACTTGTAAGACAAAAATGGTTTAAAGCTACTTACAGCAAGGCTTTCATCAACAAATGAAACATGAAATTTAAAAGAAGCTGTCACTATGATTCAATCTCAGGGTTTGTAACTCTTTTCCAGGTGACAAAAGTGTAGACTTGCCAATATTTATAGTACTTACACATGACAAATTTGAGCTGCACAATGAAATTTATAATGAAACCAAGTAAAAAACAGTGTGAAAAAGGAAAAAATGTTAGTCACTAGCATTTTCTCCTTTTACCCTACAATATTTTTTAATGGCAATGAATTATGTAAACTTTGCCATGTGATGACAGCAACCATGTGACTACCAGTATTTCACAGAAAAATTGGTCATCCTTCTGCATCTTTTCTTCAATGTATTTTCTGTCTGTATCTTCATTTGAAAGTCATTTTCTTAGCCAAATAGAGATTTGGTTATAGTAAAAATTTTGTTAAAAATGCCAATATGAATCTGAATTTTGTGTTAGAGACAAGATTAGCGCAAACCTCGGAAGGTTGTGACAGCCCATGTCATCTGTTTTTTAGTTGATTTTGACAAGAAGTTGTAGTGTTCTTTCTCCAGTTCCTGGTTAATACCAGACAGTAAGTCATACTTTGCTTTCTTTGGTTCACACTCTGTTGCTTCTAATTTGACCCTTTTCTGTGCACGTCTCTTTAGAATTTGCTTCTGAAATGAACACAGGTTGCATTTAGAGTCTATCTCTTTTTCAAAGACCAAAGAGGTTTGTCAAGTTATCAAGTCTTTTTGGCAATATCAAAAAAATACAAACAAACTGTCTAGTGTTTAGTTCTTCAAACTGTAGAATGATAATTAGCTAGACTGTAGTAAGACCAAAACAACCTCAATAATGACCAGAGCTCCAAACAGAGGGAGTGATTTTGATTTCAAAATAGAAAATATCAATTATTCTCCACTAAACCCTATGTTAAGGGTACTCATTAGAATCATCTCATCAAGACGAGTCTAATGAGTACCCATAATATAGGGTTTGGAAGAGAAATAATGGATTTACAATACCATCACTCCCTCTTATCTGGAGCTCTGAGTAATTTATGTTTTAGTGACTGAAAAGTTCTGCTTCATTTATATACATGTACCATTGTTAAGATTAATATTCCTTTAACTCTTTCACAAACAACAAAATTCTACACTTGTCAAACTCAAAGCAATTGCAGACAACAAATTAAATATTGCTCAAATGATGGAATTTGTCCCTGGAAGGTTAGAAAATATTGTGGGCAAAGGAGAAAAATGCTGGTTACCAGCACTTTCTCTGTTTTCCACAATGCTTTCATAAGTCTCTTTCTTTGAGGCAATTAAAAACCTGGATTGTTTGATAAAAGGTTAAATAGCTTTTCAGCATATCATAACTGCTGGTGCATCTAGCTATACAATATCTTTATGTTTCCCCCTTAAGTATCATGTTAAGTTTCAAATAATAAGATTTTACACAAACAGGAGGACAATGACAGCTAAATAATCTTACATCTTTACAAAACAACAAAATTTTAGACTAGTCCAAATCAGAAGCATTTGCAGATGATAATTTAAATGTGATAAAAAAACTAACATGTGCATTTGAAAAGGTAGAAAAAAACTGGGGGGGATAGGAGAAAATACTGGTTACTAGCATTTTCTCCTTTTCCTGCAATTTCTTCAAAGCCCTTTTCTTCAAGGTCACTATAATTTGGGATTGTGTGGCAGAGGGTTAACCCTTTACCACACAATCCTGACTTTTAACAACCCTGAGGAAGAAGCCTTTTGAAAACATTGTGGGAAAAGGAGAAAATGCTGGTAACCAGCATTTTCTCCGTTTCCCACAATGTTTTCTATCTCATCAAAGACAAATTCCATCATTTACGTCACATTTAAACTTCCATCTGCAAATGCTTTCAATTTGGCAAGTCTAAATTTTTCTCATCTGGTAAAGAGTTAAAAAAAAACAATTAACTATCTACAACTGATTTTTTGTGAAAGAAGGCTTTTCAAAACATTTTGGGAAAAAGAGAACCTGCAAGAAATCAGCAGTTTTTCCTTTTCCAGTGATGTTCTCTACCATTTCAGAGACAAATCCAACTGTCATACCAATATCATTCATTTGCTGTCTGCAAATGCTATCAATACTAAAAAGTCTGAAATTTTATCGTCACAGGTAAAGATTTAATCTTTCAAATGAGGACATCATTTTAAAACTGGAAGATTGCCCATAATGTGGCACTTAGTAAAGAACCTCATAAGCTGCATGTGAAAAGAAAGTAACCAATCACTCAATGTACTTCTATCTTATTTCAGATCCCCTTGCTTTCAAATTTGCATGAGGAAAGGAGTATTACCTATTTATGAATAAGAAGCCTAATTTATGACCTACAAATATGACCTTGACATTGAAAGCACTTAAGTGAATAATTCAGGGAGACATGACTCATTAAGTAGAAAAGTTGTCAAAAATTTTATCATTTGACCATCAAGTGTGAAGTTGACCTTGGACCTACCTGAACAAATTTAGAAATGGCACATCTACTCATGAAGAAGAACAATTGTGCAAATTCATTTTGAAATCCATCCATATGTGTAGAAGTTATAGCTGGGACAAGATCTATTTATGATAATCCTATCATTTGACCATTTATGTGTGACCTTGACCTTCGACCTATGTGATCAAATATTCTAAATGGCAGGTCTACTCATGAAGGAAAATAATTGTGCCCAATAATTGCTCTTTCAGTGTGACCTTGACTATGGATCTACCTGAACACATGATTTAAATGATTCTTCTACGGGTAAAGGAGAACACTTGTCTATAAGTATTTTTAAACCCATTGGTAAGTGTAGAAGCTGTAACTCAGACAAGCTCTATGTATGACAATTTTACCATTTGACCTTTGATCGACCTGAACAAATGTTTCAAATGGCACTTTTACTGGTATAAGAGAACAATTTTGCAAAGTTATCTTTAAATGCATCCATAAATATAGAAGTTCTGGCTCAGAGAAGCTCCATTTATGATAATGTTATCATTTGACCTTTAAGACGACCTTGATCTTGGACCTACCTGATCAAATGTCTCAAATGGCACATCTTCTGGTAAAGGAGAACATTTTGTAAAATTCTTTTTAAATCCATCCATAAATGTAGAAGTTAATGTAGCTTGGACAAGGTCTATGAATGACAATTTTATCATATGAGTCATGACCTTTAAAAATGTGACTTTGACCTTAGATCTACCAGAATAAATATTTCAAATGGTACTTCTACTCATAAAAGAGAGCAATTGTGCCAAATTATTTTGAAATCCATCCACAAATGTAATGGTTCTGGTCTGAAAAAATTTGCACACACGCACACACACCGAAGTGACATTGTGACAATTAACTATGTCTTGCTCACAGCAAGCAGGCTCGACAAAAATGGCAGTAACTAAAACTGGCAATGAACATAAATCAACTGTTACTCAAAAGCCAAAAAACACTATCGAAGTTTGACAATTGTATACTACTCGAATATTATTATAGAGGCTTAGCCAAACAAAATACAGAACTGATTATGGATTTCTTACCTCACCAGAAAACTCTTGTGATCTTGAATTTGCATCTAGTACTTTAACAACATCTTGCGAGTTCAATCTTTCCTGAGAAACAGGAGCCATTTTACCACCTAAGAAAGACAAATCAGAATCGGAATAATTAATTATGCTACTGGTGCTTGTTTTTTAACCACCTACTGAGTTCTATTTTCCCCAACTAAGCCTCAACAAACCAAACAATCCCATGTTACACGACTGATAAAAAAAGATTCTGAAAACATGTAGGGAAAAAGAAAAAAGTGCTGGTGACCTTTTTCTACAATGTTTTCCATCTTTTAGAAAACAAATGATACTATTTAGGACACACTGAAGTTGACATCTGAAAATGCATTCACTTTGGGTGAGTGTAAGGTTTTTCTGGTTGGTAAAGAGTTTTTAACCCAAATCTGTCAACAGCTTTTCATACTGGCTTATAGACCTAGGCAGCCATTGCAATAGCCCAACTGTAATATTCAATACAAACCTGCAAAAATTGCAGAAAAATGACTCAAAATGTTAAATGTACATGTATGATGAAAGCAGACAAGATATTATCAAACAAACAACACTTACATTACAAGCCTTTGGTAGAAAACAAAGACAAAATCTGTCCAACAACTTTCTGACTAGTGTCAATTGAAAATACATGCACGACTGATACAACACTAATAGCATTTTCCCAAGAGGAGAAAGACCAACAAGCAGTTGATGGTACTGTTTGAAAAACAAAAACAAAACGACTGTAAAAACATTATCTGAATTACCATTTTGATTTAGTTTGCTATGGCCAGTTGATGTTGAATTGTTATTAACATCTGTTTCTTTCACCAGCTCTAATTGTTCATCATAAACTCCTGAAAATGAAATGGAAATAACTGGATAGCACACAAGTGTAAACTTAGGGTTTTTTTTTTACTAAAAATCAAAGCTTGTAAAATAGTAATATGTTTACAAAATGGTTTGTAATTTAGCTTAAAATCTAGGAAGGTTTTGGATGCAAAAGGCAATCTTCACTAGCTCTTTCAATGATTTTCACTAGGTCTTTTAAGTCATACAATGTCTTTCACAACTGTAGATACCTTGGGGACACCGTAGATCAACATCCTATTGCACATAACATGCAATCTCATCTTAGAACCTAAAATTCAACCAGATTTCCGGCCAAAGCAGCCTTCAAATAGCAATATTTTGATACCGTTAAGGATTAACCCTTTACCAAACAATCCCTTGTTTTAAAACTGTGGGTAAGAATCCTTTGGAACACATGTTCTCCTTTTCTCACAAATGCTTTCTACCCTTTCAAAGACAAATTCTTTCATTTGAGTCACAACTAACTTGTCTTCTGCAAATGCTTCTAATTTGGACAATTCTGAAATTTTATTGTGTGGGAAAGAGTAAAAAAAAAAACAGTTTCATTTATTTGATACTCTAATGGTAAACTAAGTTTCAGTGTCTGGTCATAGTCTTGCATGGGTTAAGTCTTGCTCTGCTCAGGAAGAATCATTCAAGTTTTATAATGAAGGCCTTTTGCCCAGAATATTTCACAAAACATAAGACAGGTATGTGTCTTGTGCTGCACTGCAGTCTGGTTTTGAATCCAAATTATTCCCCCAAAACATTTCATATTGCCTAAAAGTGCATTCAGATTTAAATAGAGGATCTTACATGAGTGTTTATGTATTATCATTTTTATCAAATGGGTTGACTAAAAATGTATGATGCGAGCCTTGGCGAGCGTCAAATACATTTTAGTCAATGAGTTTGATAAAAATGATAATACATAAACACGAATGTGAGATTCTATTTATCACATAAAACGAATGACAGGCAAAACATATCCTGCATCATCACCTTTAGCCTATACACCATTCACGGGTCCATAGTTAGAGTTGCAGTTTGGTTTCAAATGTGTACATACACAAGTAGACAGTTCTTTGATATTTACACTGAAAGTAGAATGAAACAATTTCTAGAGGGGATAAGTCCACCCATTTCCACAATTTTATTGATTTAAAAGACTTTGCTGCATTTCTTTGTTTTTATTAAATATGAAAATCAAAAACTTTCTGTGCACATACGCTTTAGCGACAATGATGTCATTTTTTCCGCGAAACTGCTTGGTTGCACAAATTCCGGCATGTGCTGTGGCTGGTTTCTCTGGCTTCACACACTCATGACTAACAACTGATCAGAACCGGGACCCAAAAAATGATAATACACTAGTGAATTATCAAAAATAAGTCATGAGTTTAATACACTGCTGGAGGAGGTTTTATGTGATAAATAAAAGGACATTGTAAATCTAATTAAAGTGCATGATGAGATTAACCCTTTACCACACAATCCTGAGATTTAACAACCCTGAGGAAAGATGCTTTTGAAAACATAGTGGGAAAAGAAGAAAATGCTGGTAACCATCATTTTCTCCTTTCCCCACAGTGTTTTCTACCATTTCCAAATTGATTTCAATTTTCCAGGCACATTTATTTTGTCGTCTGCTAATGTTTTCAATTTAAAAATTTGCCGTTTGGTAAAAAGTTAACTGACTTACCATTTTCTGATTTCTCTCGCTTTTCCACTGCTTCTAGTAAATAATAAACAAAGCTGGGATCTGGTAGATTGGCAAATCCTACTTTCCTTTTAATTTCAAGCCATTTGTCACATATATCACCTGAGCGATAGAATGGAGATAAATAACTTCTTTTCCTTTACTTTATTATTGATTTCTTAGCATGCAGAGGTCACCTTTAGATGTATTTGTGGACAGAGTAGATGAAGATCAAACTTAAATGAACATGTATTTCGGTTTTTGATCAATTTTGTACAGTATTTCAGAGATAACCAGGCCAGATTAGTTTTTGTTTAATTCTGTGTAATATTCTTACTACACAACATAACTGAATAACTCTGTCTTTTATCATATTATACAAGTTCAAGATAAACAAGAGGGCCAAAATGGCCCTGAAGCGCTCACCTGAATAAGTTTTACTTTTTCCTTCTGATCACCAGAGCCATGTTTCTTGACGGATCAAAATATCACGAACAATTTTGAAAAGGGTCAACCAAAGAACATCCCTGTGAAATTATTTCAAAATCTGACCAGCGGTTTCAGAGAAGAAGAATTTTTAAGAATTTCTTCATTTCTGTATAGTGCAAGTAGCCCCCATTCACCAGAGCCATGTTTCTTGACGGATCAAAATTTCGCGAACAACTTTTGAAAAGGGTCACTCAAGGAACATCTCTGTGAAATTATTCTAAAATCTGGCCAGCGGTTTCAGAGAAGAAGAATTTTTAAGAATTTCTTCATTTCTGTATAGTGCAAGAAGCCCCCATTCACCAGAGCCATGTTTCTTGACGGATCAAAATTTCGCGAACAATTTTTAAAAAGGGTCACCCAAGGAACATCTCTGTGAAATTATTTTAAAATCTGGCCAGCGGTTTCAGAGAAGAAGAATTTTTAAGAATTTCTTCATTTCTGTATAGTGCAAGAAGCCCCCATTCACCAGAGCCATGTTTCTGGACGGATCAAAATTTCGCAAACAATTTTTGAAAAGGGTCACCCAAGGAACATCTCTGTGAAATTATTTTAAAATCTGGCCGGCGGTTTCAGAGAAGAAGATTTTTAAAGAATTTCCTAAAAAATTCCATTTTGTTGCCATGGCAACCAGAGTTTTTGACGGAATCAAATTCTGCGAACAATTTTTAAAGAGGACCTCCCAAGGAACATTCCAGCCAAGTTTGGTCCAAATTGGCCCAGCGGTTTAGGAGGAGTTGATGTTTAAAGAATTGTTGAAGACGCACGACGCACGACGACCGACGCACGACAGACACTGGGTGACCCTAAAAGCTCCCCTTGAGCACGTTGTGCTCAGTTGAGCTAAAAATCATAACTAAGCTTGTACTGCTCTTGATTAAAAACTGCTCTTAATGCTTATAAATCTAGTAATTTCCACAAAAAAAAAAAAAAATCTGAATTTGACTAAATATACTTGCACACCTGAGCGGAGGCGGAATCATACAGAAAAAAGTAGATTAAATAATCACCTACCAAGTTATGCAAGACAATGTGCAAAATCATTGTACTTATCCCATTCATTGAAATTCTGTGTGCTTAACTCTTTTCCAAACATCAAAATTTTGGACTCAACCAAACTGAAGGCATGTGCAGACGACAAACATAGCTCAGAAGATGATTTCTGCCACTGACAGGGTAGAAAACACTGTGGGAAATGGAGAAAATGCTGGTTACCAGAGTTTTCTCCATTTTGCACAATATTTTCAAAAGCCTTCTTTCTACAGGGTTGCTAAAACTTGGTATTCTGTGGTAAAGGGTTATTTATTGCTCATTTGCTTTCTTTTACAAAAATTGTTTCAAAACATTTATATTCTTTCAACTGGCTTTAAAATATTCATATTACCTTTCAATATAATGAATTTAGTCTTCATATACTTTTTTATACCTTCCCTATTCTGATTTACTGAGTTTAAACTTGGTAGATCTGTTTTCTTCTTAACAAGTGACTGCCCACATACTGGTTCAGTCCTATTGGAACTAAGGCTTTTGTTGTAAGGTGTTTTATCACAGCTGCTTTCAATTCTGTTCTTTGTTAGCTCTGACCTAACATGAAGTGTTTCTGGTTTTGCATCAACCTTGTTTTTTTGACTAGCAACAGCATTTCTATTCTCTCCTTTATGTATTTCATAGTGAAGCAAGTCAACAGAATCAAATGAATCATTACTTTCCGAGTCTGTATTAACAACATGTAACTCTCTTGCAACACATGGGGAATGCTCCTTAACTACAGCATTGTTCTTACTGCTTGGTACATTAGCATTAACATGTACATCTTCTCTGTATTTATTCAGCGGTACTACTTCCGTGAGAGCTTTTGTTGTGCCTTGGTTTTTGTTAATCTGTTCCTCTTCTATTGAGGCTGAAACACTTTTAGCATCATTTCCAAATGCTACTGGGTAAATAACACTTCTTTGCTGACCAATTTCACCCTGTGCTTGGTTTTGAGATTTCCAAGAACTCTCAAGTATCAAGAAGTTTTGTGTATCTTTCCCTTGACAACTCAGTTTTTCTGTACTTGGAAGAGTTGTATTTAATGGAGACACAAACCATTGCTTGCTAGCAGATGACTTAACTAAATCAGTATTTTTGGCATCAGTTCTCCTATTGTCAACTATTTTTCCTTCCCTTGCCTCTTGTGTGTTCTTGCTTAACATACTGTACTTATTAGATGAGGTCAAAGTATTGGTGCATGTTGTTGCAACCAAAGACTTTGATGGTGGTGTAAGCACTTTTACAATTTGTGCATTCTTAGATGGGGTTAAAGCATAAGGTACTGGTACTGCATTTATCACTGCAACATTTCCAACCTGCATAGATGGTCTTTCAACAGAGTATACCACTGAAGTTATTGGTTGAAAATTTGTTTGGCATGTTTGCAGTATCGGGTTCACACCGTTTGGTACAAATAGAACTCCACTCGATACAATATGAGTGGGATGACATACTTTGTTTATTAAAGCATAAACTGGTTGACCTGATCCATTCTGAATGAGACATTTCTCTTTTCCTGAATGAGGCACATTTGATACTGTTGATTTTGGGTAGCCAGCAAGTGGACATACATTATTCCCTAAAATTGTGCAAGGCTTTATTAACTCTCTAGTATCACTCTGTGTCTTTTGGAAATGTACAGAGGTAGACTTAATTTTTGAGTCATTTGTTTTTGAAGTTTTATTGCTTGGAATTGGCACAGAATTTGGTGGTATGACTTGCTTTTCTTTTTCTTCAACTATTTTAGCTTTTAAACTTGGCATATTCTGTTCTTTTGAGTCAACATTTGTTGAAGTTACTGCAGTTTTAGGTGTGTTAACTGGTAGCTCTTTGGGGACTAAAGTAGAGTTCGTGTCTCTCTCCTTGATCTCCTGATAAGTTTTGCTGCCATTCCCTCCCAACTTTTGTGAAACACTATGGTTTAAGCTGGTGGTATTGGTTACACACTCTTTTGATGTAGTAGTTGTTTTTTTGTCAATGGTAGCTTTACTTAAACAGGCATCACTGTAACTTTCTTGTATTTTCAAAAAATTTTCTTCATTTTCTGTAAGCTCTTTTTTCTTTGTATCACATTTTCCTTCCAGAACTGCCAGGTATTTACATAGTGACTCTTTCTGGAGGATTTTTGCCTTCATCTTGGCTAGCTCTTTCTGCATCTTGAGAGTCTGAATCTGCTGTTGGAGTAATTTCATTTTAACATTTTCGTGTTCATTTTTCCTGTATTCCTTTGTTGTCTTATCTTCTTTTGAGCACTTGGGACGATTCCTGTTGATGTCATCAATAGAAGTTTTACTTGTTTCACAATGAGAAGTCTGTTTTTTTGTTTCTATCTGTTTTTCAGCTTCATCAGCTTCTCTGGTATCATCTTCATCCCAGACCTTTCTTTTATCCTGACAGACAAGCTTTCTCATAAGCATTTTTTGGAACAAATCATTTTTTGTTTTTCTTTTCAGGAAACATTTAAGTTTCTGTTTCATCAACAACCTTTGTCTAAAAGCTTCCTTGGACTGTATGTGGGTATCTGAGAAACTCTTGTGCAATCGCTTCTCCTTTGTAAATTTGGCATATTTTGCTTCATTACAAAATTTGGAAATTTCAGAATTAATGCAAAATGGGTTTCTTTTATCATTCCCACGCTGAGCTATTGTGATCATACTGTTTGAATTCTTCTCCCCATAACTCTGTGATTCAGCAGTTTCTTTTTCTATGATGGTTTCAGAGTCTTTTATTTCAGAATTTTCCGCACTAGCTATTGCAGTAAATAAAGACCTGTTGATATTTGAAACTCTCAGTTCACATAAATCTGCATCTTCATTATAAACTCTTGCTGGACAATCAGTCAAGCTTTGACTTAGTCTCACACTTTTGTGATCCTGGATCGAGCAACATGTTGCCTGTACAACAGGCTTTTTTCTAGACATCTCCATATCACAAAAAACATCAGGATTGTTTAATTTTGACAAGTTGCTTGTCTCTTCATCAGCAATCAAAAGTCTGTCAGCTGTTTCACTGTCAGGATTTCTACCATTATTCATTTTGCTATCTACTTCAGTATTTGGGTGAACTAATGCTGCTTTCCCAGTCTCCTTTCCTTTAGCAGAATGTAACTTAACATTCTGTGTTTGGGATGATAACTTTTCCTGTAGCCAAACTTTCTGATTTTTCAGCTTCTCAATGTGACTCCAGTTTTTTGGTCGCAAGCTGCTTACTGTACAATCCATGAAATATTTGTCATTTCTTCCCAAGCCTAAAGATAAATCGGTATTTAATTCCTTGCTGCCTAAATCACTTGATGTCATTTTTGTCTGTCCATTAGCATCTTTTGTTAACTTTTCTTCTCTTGATTTACACTCAAATTGATACTGATTCTGAATATTTCTAGTGATACTATTTCCTATACTTATAGGTATCGCTGAATTATGATCATGCTGTGTTGAATTATTTGTTTCTGCTTCTCCACAGACATTACCGTATCTAACTGTAGTATCACTGTCTGTTTCCATTTCATCTGGTATAAAACCTACACACCCTCTCTACTTATGTGCATTCAGTAAATCTCTGGAAATCTCTGGAATGGAAAATTAAATTGATAAGATCAAATTGATAACTATTTTAACCTTATATCAATATTTTCATTCTAACAAACATTACATGCCAGCAAGTGGCTGGCCTAGCCGCTGTTTTCAGGGTAAATTTGTCTTGACTCAGATATCACTGTGTTGTAACCCTTAAGTTGCCAATCACGACTCACTGACCTTTTGCAGACAGTGTAGATCAAGATCTACACTGTCTGATATGGTATTTTCTTTCCGGTGAAATCAACTTTGAAACCACAATGTTTGGGATATTACAAAACAGATCATTAAGTTTTGAATGAAAAAAAAAAAAAGCATGGCAATGGAAATATTGTCAATATGGCATATTTTTATGATGCACAGCCTCATCCTTGGTACAGATTTGAATATAACTAACCTAGTCAAAAGTGTTTTATTGCCAAAATAGCCTTTAGCTCACTCTTATGAAAATAGCAGTCAAAAACATCAAAATATGGCACAATGACATATATAGAATTCAAAACCCTACAGAATTTGTTTGTATAATGTTTAATACTGTTTTCAACATTATTTCAGTTACATTGTGGAAGAGGTTACACATATCCATACTTTCCTTTCTTTTTGTCAGTACTTTATATTTAAACAATATTCTTCCCAAGCCACTGGCTGCTTTCCCATATAACCATCATCCATGCAATGATCAGAGTTGATAAAGGAATGAATCCTGTCACAATGAGTATCATCAATCCTCAGAAAGAAATTGGCCACGCTGGGGATTTGAATCAGTCTCAAGTCCTGTCCGCTACCGACTGTGCCACCGGGCTTGGCACTTGACAGAAAGGAAGCTAAGTGTGTTTTTGTAGCCTATATATACTAACCTTCCACATGATAAACAGACATAAATTTAAATCGAGAAACTGTGTAGCCTCTCAAAAACTACAGGAAGGTAGAAAATTAAACTGTCTGTGACATGATTTGATGGAATGATTTTTATCAATTGGTTTAACTCTTTACCACACAATCCAGACTTTTAACGATCCTAATAAGGAAACCTTTTGAAAACATTGTGGGAAATGGAGAAAATGCTGGTAACCAGCATTTTCTCCTTTTCCAACAATGTTTTCCACCCGTCCCTTAACAAATTTCAATTTTTAAGTCACATTTAATTTGTCGACTGCAAATGCTTTCAATCTGGACTAGTCTAAAATTTTGTTGTTTGGCAAATGGTTAACTGCCAGTAGAAGGTCCATGTATAAACAGACTATAACCCATAAAATGAGCCGTAACTACTTTTCAGTTCCAGGTAAAGAAAGGCAGTCAAGATTGTTAAATATCAGGAATATGTTGTCTATTGTGATCTTGGGCTAAGATCCTGTGGATCTATTGTTGACCTACCTAACTTTGAGGGGTACCTAGATCTGTTTTTGTATCTGAAAAAGATATAGAGCCGTTTTTCCACAAACAGGACAGTGGAATGGGAAAATGTTGAGACCATCTAACATAGCATACTAAGTAACCTTTGAGATCGGAGAAGGCTTCTTACCTCTCAGACAAAGTGGAATTTCCCAACTCTTTATAAATTTCACAGACTTCAAATTCTCAGAAAAGGGAATAGGGAGTTCACTCTTTTTGCACACTGGCATGTACCAGTGAGTGTACATTAGTGATGGGACGATGAGCGGTAAAGATCGATTAACTATCGTTTAATCATTACCGATGCCGACCATCAATTCAAATACCAAAAATCGATCATTGGACTAAACCTGAATAACACGGTCTTTACCAAGCGATTCCAAACTCAACCAAGAGATGCAACTCTTAACGACCAGGCAACATGAAAATAGCTACTGATGCAGTCAAAAAGCTCAAAATTAATTCCCATTCAGGTGCAAAAACAAAATCTGAAGGGTAGAAGTATTTTGGCTTTCATAATTTAAAACAAGATAAGCCTCCGACAAAATATAATTTAAATGCATGCAGATCTAGCTGTAGAATATGTAGGAAGACATATTGAAAAATGGGTCAGAAAAAAGTCACTGCAATTGAACATTTTCAAAAAGCAAATCTAACGACAGTGTATGACAATTGTTTTGATCATTTAAACAAACCTGTGTTTGAAAATGTTGAGGGAAAAAAAGAGAACCTGCATGTTAGGCACATTTTTTCCTTTTCCGAGAATGTTTAATAACAAATTTGTCCAAGTTAAAGCCATAACCAAACACCAAATTTCATATTCTTCTATAACCGATTATTTGACCAATTATCACATCTGAAGTGGATTTTGATTCCAACCGATCATCAATTAGCATTTTAAACCAATTTCCCAACACTAAAAATAGGACTGATTGAATGAAAGTACAGTCGAGCCTCATTTATCCGGACACTTCTGTCTCCTATGAATGTTTCCGGATCAGCCGTATTTCCGGATCAACAAACTGGGATTGCTGGCATGGCATCCAAGTTAACCTAGGTTAGTTCCCTTCATGTTGATAAGGGACACCGTGCATCGTAAGAATTACAACAGCGTATGTTTTACACAAGCACTTGTGTACATCACTCGTCACAACTCGGCCAATTCCGTACCTACATCTAACCTCGTCTGTATTTGGGAGGCTTCCATTTTGAACTACCAATCACATGATCTTAAACATGGCGGCGCCCCTGTAGATCGCTTAGCAACGACATGAACAACCATTGTGAAGTTATTCGCTTCTATCGATCTGTCGATGAAAGCTCCCAACAGAATTGATAAACCACGCTAAAACTTGAATGTACAAACT
Source organism: Tridacna gigas (assembly GCA_945859785.2). Taxonomy (NCBI): domain Eukaryota; kingdom Metazoa; phylum Mollusca; class Bivalvia; order Cardiida; family Cardiidae; genus Tridacna; species Tridacna gigas. Next base: position 54,590,680 of record OX244034.2, read on the forward strand.
GTTTGCCGACTCAAATACTCTTAGAAAGATAATGACAGAAAATTTACTCATGTGTTCTTTCTAAAGAGGAGCCTTACAATTTCAATAACGGTAAAGCGGTGTGCTTCTGGAGATGTGCGAAATGTACCGTGTAGGTGCATATCAAGCTACGTGATACAGCCGAGGGATTTGATCACCGGATCACCCGAGGTATGCCGAATGTTGTGTACATGTCATTATTGCTCCTACGATTGTACAGATTTATAAAATAAAGGGTGTCATAAATTTGCATATTGCCTCTTTGTTATTTGTGTGTTTTTGTACATAACTTTTTTCCTTGTACCTAATTACATGCTCATGCATACCTATTGTGCAAACAGGTGCGCTTGTACAGCTCGGCACATTTATGACTTTTGAAAACACCATGAAAAGGGCAAAACAAAAAGAAAACACGACATGCACAGTATTTTTCGACGTGTTGTCGAATTCCCGCGATAGTGGTTTTTTGGATGGTCTTCTTTGTACTGACAGATGTCCTTTTTTTCACGGGAGTCAAAACTTCAACTTGTTGTCTTTTGCTGGTGGTGTAGACATTCTGTTGACTTCTGATAAGCGTGGTTTCAAAGTGGTAAAATGGCAAAGAGTAATTGAGAATATTGATTGCCAATTGATTCGATATGAAAGACAGGCCTATTTTCAATCATCTTTATAGTCTGTTAGAAGTAAAATTTTTTCGAAAAACCTAGCGAAATTTATCGTGTTTGGCGGCCATTTTGTGTGTACTTTGGGGAGCATAAACATATCGAGTAATGTGTGAATCAAACTTTTTTTTTCTCATTGTTTACCATTCAAATTGAAAATATTTGTTTTTCGAAACGAAGGATTATTGAATATGCAAGCAGCCGGTATGTTCATATTTTAGTGTTGCCTTTAATTTTGAAAGATGAGTTTAAACATGCCCACAAAATCTTCGCGGACATTTCAGCTATTTTTTAGCGATCGTTACTGTAATCAAGTAGATCCAGTGATAATTAAACAACAAAAGTGTGGAATTGTCACTTCAGTAATATGTGTATGGATAATCTGTTAAATTGACAATTATCGATGGCACGAGCACGTCATTTAACAGTTTTCGAAAATACTACTAATTAACACGTGTGTTTTCAATACGTGTGAAAATCGTCTGCAACAAATGATACTAGTTAGACTGATACCCGTGTTATTCACGGCCCACCAGTCCGAAATCGCTCAAAGTAGACTGTATTTATGATATTTATGATAACCAGTCTATGGTACCGGGGAAAATAACAAGTCTAAATTGTGTGTAAACTGGTAGCCTGTTATCGATCTTTGTATCTATTGGATGGTTACAGGAGATACAACTGGTACCAGTTTTAATTGTGTGGTACACAGTCAGGCCACGTCCGGTTTATCAGATAAGGTTTGTACTAATTTTTAACCCTTCGTTCCCAGTTTTTTCATTCCGGTTTCGGAACGCGGATTTCCGGAATAAAAAGTAAAAATTGTACAGAAAATATCCGTTCCCTGATGCTTTTGTCTGGATCCTGAGATTTCCGGAATTATGGAGCCCGGATAAACGCGGCTCAACTGTATTCAGCATTAGATCTATATGATATTCGGAACTTGACTAACCTGCTCTACAGTTGCTCAACTCTTTACCAAATGACAAAATTTTAGACTGGTCTAAATTGAAAGCATTTGCAGATGACAATTTAATGTGGTACAGAGGATGGGACTCTTATCTGAAAGGGTAGAAAACATTGGCGGAACAAGAGAAAATGCTGGTAACCAGCATTTTCTCCTATTCCAAAAAATATTTCAAAAGTCCTCTTCGTCAGGATCATTAAAATTCGGGACTGTGAGCTATAAGGTTAATATCCATTCCTGTATTGCTAAATGATGCTTCACATATTCGCTTTTCTGGCCTTTAAGTCCTTTGATTCAAAATGGATAGACCTGGGTTCGATTATCCGCATCTTCGCAAGCCAAGGATACTAACTCCACTTTGTTCGTTACGTATAGTCACTTCCGGTATTATCGTGGGTTCTTCAACATCATGGTATTTACAGTTTCCGAAAGTAAGGCTGAAATGCGCCTCCTTGAGGATGTCCTCACGTGAGCATTTGTAGGTCTGATACAGTTCACACACTTTGCAAACTTACTTCGGCAAATTTTCCGAAAATGGTAGGTAAAATCGAGTTTTCATCCGAATAGTAAGAAAACTTGGCTCTTTGCAAAATCACTCTATCCCCTGGATGAAGTTGATGATCTTACCAGTGTAACAAAATCAGTATCATTAAAACAGTTCTGTAAAATTTGTTTTCCTGTCACTGAAGTTTATCAAATTTCAGATGACCGCTAAATGATGACGTCACCGCTTTCCAAATATGGGAACGAAAATAAGAGTCCATGACAAAATTTTTGACCTGCTAGTTATAAACATCTTCTCAAAGCACTACACTTTTTTAAATTGACTTCCCTGATCTATTGAAATGAAAGAACACTCTAGAAATTATATATTCACTTTTTTTTTTTTTTTTAATCCACAAAAGAGGTCCAAAATGGGGTATTTGATGCTATTTTAATCAAAGATCTGTAGATGTCGTTTTTTCCTCCATTTTTACAGGTGCTCAAAGTAAAACCTCGCTTACAAAATGACAGGGAGACTTTATTTATATCTGTTGCTCAAAAATCTTGATAAAATCATCTCAACGCTTACAAAATAACTTGATTTTCATTTGCCAAAGTTTTGAACACAAATAGGGTGAGCATGTAAATCTTCCAGGGCCTCATCTCAATGCCACAATAATGCCGGAAGTATGCCTTTTTAAAAGTTGGTCAATGCCGTCCCCTGCTTTGCCTTGATTTAGAATCGTTAACTGACAAACGGCAAATCAGTTATCGTAGAAATATACATGAGGTATCATCGCATGATTTTTGCAACTGAAAAATAGCAGAAAAGACAATAATTTTGCTACACACAGTGGAACGTTTTAGTAGCACGATAATAGGGAATTCAGTCCTACTACCTTAGTATCCTTGGCTTGCGAAGATGGATTATCCGAGAATCAGTGTAGATCTGGAGTGCTCACTGTTCAGATGATGGAAAATTCGTTGGTCCTATGCGAGGCACACAAAACTAAACTTACGGGTCGATAAATATCTGCTTTGCTCCCTGACACTTGTTATTCAAAGAGCTAAGATCTCAACAAATTCATTTGGCATGAGCCTAGAGTTCATTGATTGAAACGTGGTCTAGCAATTCTTTGGCATGATGCTCTTCTAAGACTGACACTCATAGCAATCTTGAGATCTTTTAGAACACGTAGAGAATTAGACCAGCACATGAAATAAAAATTTTACTATTTTATGATGATAAACTTGGCTGTTAACCGTCTTTTACCTGTTCTAAGAGAACTTTAGTTGTACATTGTAGTTATGTTGTTTTCGTTGTACGTCTGCACTGCTTTTATCGTCTGCAACAGCACGTAATCCGGGTCTTCGCGAGGAAGCCTCGATTTCATAGAACGCGCACTTGCTATCCGCCATTTTGTTTAGAAGAAACATGAAAAATGTCTATTGAGGCGTTTAAAACCGCCGAAATTCCTGTCGAAAACATCAGTGGTATGCTTCTCTTTGTAAATAAAAGTTACTTAGATCATTTTGTTCAAACAATGTTTGATTATCTGTCGAGAAGCTGTCTAAGGGCGGGCTAATTCTTGTGTTGTTCGGCTATGAGATAGGCGCAGTAATACTCGAAACCTTGAAATTTCGTCAAACGATATTCATACTCGTAGACATGCATCAGTGTTATGTGGATGAGTCGCTGCCCATTAAGCTTAAACCTAGTGCTTGAAAAGATAGTCATATTTTTCTGTTTGATTGTCGAGACAAATAAGTAGACCGCACGGCTCATTCAACCAAATGACTTCAAGGTCGACAGGAAAGGAAATGGTGAACATGGCCTAGATCTACTTTATGAATTATTTCGTAGCAAATGTTTATGAAATGAAACTGAAAGTAGAAATGTGTTTTCTCGGTTGCATATTTTCTTTCTGTGTGATAAAGGTATGTCGGAACTTGGAAGGAAACACGGTCAAATGTATGGTCATTTGTCTTCATTGCATCAAGTTAAACATAGAGTCTACTGACGTCAATGAAACTCAGATCTAAGATGTGACTAAAAGATCGCCATGAATTGGTGCATATTTTCCGTTCACCTTTAGCATCATAAAAAGCTCGAAGTAGCGTTCTGCACCAGTTTAATTTTAAAAGGAACTCCGAAAGAGAAAACTTCAGATATTTTTCCATCATTAAATTTTGCACCAAAGCAAAGGCAAACAAAAGCATTGGATTGTTTCGGAAATACAAAATAGGGTCGTTAAAACTTGGGAATGTGAGGTAAAGAATTAACACCACTAATCCCATCAAAGTGTAATTAAGCAGCTACCCATTTATATTGACGCCTTTTTCATGTGCATATACCAATAAATGAATAGCATGCAACTGTGGCTGTCAATCATTTATCTCTTATGGCAAGGTTCAATTTCAGCATGTCCGATTGTTTAATTTCCCACTAAGGGTGGTATGCAGAGCCCAATGGCATAGATAAGCATTGATTACATATACGGTTTTATCCCACCATAAATTTTGGTACAATAGAAAAATTGTACCCAGAATAATTTCTTGTTGCGTTTGATGACAGTTGCGATTGGCAGCGCAAATCCTGTAAATGGGAAGATGTCCTTGTTGAAAATATTGTGCTCCATGAACGGAAAGATACATAAAATATCTGAGTCAAATGTAAATTGTCAGTGAATGGATAGCTTTACTCTACCTGGCAGCAGATCTATTATAACTAGTCAACTGGCTCTATTTGTTGCAGGACTAATCATTTTGTATCCATTTAGATCTATTCATTTCCAATCAACAAATAAATGGGACAGGACAAGGCCAAGTAGTACAGGTGTCAGATGTACCAAGCTCCATTTTACAAGTTCAGGATGCCCTTAACAGTGGAACCATTATACAGGTTTGACACAAAAACTCTCATTTCACTGTAGATGTATACTAGTGAGGCAATTGATAAAATGTCCAATTTGGAAATGGGTTTTGCAAGAGATATGTAAGACAGAGTATGTGGTTGATGGTTTCTAGATTTGACTCATTTACCCTTTACCAAATAACAGAATTTCAGGCTTGTCCATATGAAAGGATCTGCAGGTAATAAATAAAATAAGACTCACATGTTGGGATTTGTCTTAAAAGGGTAGAAAACTTTGTGGAGAAAGGAATGTGTTGGTTACATGCATTTTCTCCTTATCCCACAATGTCTTCAAAAGCTCATTCCCTTCAGGATATTTAAAACAGTATTGTTTGATGAAGGTCTAACCCTATCTCAGCCGTCGGCTGTGAGCTAAGTTGCATATGCTAATCATGCTAAAAGTGGTAAAATCAGCTGTCCCTTTAATTTAACCCTTTACCAGCCGACAAAATTTTTCTCTTGACCAGATTGCCAGACAAAATCAACATCTGGAAGCATTGTTCCTAAATGAGAAAGTGCTTATAACAAGTAATGTCTGTCATTATGCTACAATGTTTTCACAAGTATTCTTGTATTAAACCTTTATTCACATGGACTGTCCCAGGGTGTTTTCCTGAGTCCATATTCACCAACCATTCATAAGAATGTTCTGTCTTATTCTCAAGATTTTCTAAATTTGAAAGTAACACAACTTCTGATTGGCTAAACCATTTGTTTTAGCAAATCAGAAGTTGTGTTACTTTCAAATTTTGAAAATTCTGGATAATAAGACTTGGAATGTTCTTAAGAATGGTTGGTGAATACCGACCTTGAACAGGATGTTTTCATGGTCATCTGCACACTTTTTTTTCCGAGGACTTTTAGAAATATTACTAATAGTACTGTATTACCATTTAAAGGTATCTGAAGGCTCTATGGCCCCAATCGTGCAGGTTGCAGACAATTCACAGGGCGTTTTCATTACTGAAGGGTTACCAAATAGTGGTCTACAGATACTGGATGGATCGTTTCCTTTTGTACAATCCAGTGATGGGACATCTATCATACAGTTGGCCCCATCTGTCGTATCTGGCACTGGGAATGAAGGGCTTGCCCAGGTTTGTGTAGCTTATCTAGCACATTTTTGTTTCATCAAAAACCATATCTTAAAGCAGAGAATGGCTGTAATGACAGGGATCATCCAGCCTTTTTCCCACTATGGGTGACTATAGTAGATATCTCCAGATTGGTATTATACATTACTGTATAGATATAGGAGTATTCTACCAAGGCAGAGATTATGAGACACTGATTTGGAAAAGTATTCCAGGTTAATGCATGCAAGTGGGACTTGGTCTCTTTGGAAATCATTTGGGAATTACTCTTGAACCCTGTACCAAACGAGAAATATCAGACTCTTCAAAATTTAAAGCATCTGCAGATGATAAATCAGAAAAGAGTAGAAATGCACTAAAGTTCTTTGACAGGGTAGAACACATTGTTGGAAAAGTAGATAATGCTAGTTACCACCATTTTTTCCTTTTCCCTCAATCTTTTCAGAAGCCTTCTTATTTAAAACTCTGGCTTTTTTGGAAAAGAGTTAATGCAATTTTCTCACTTTGTTTTGATAATGTCTCCTGTTTCTGGGGGTTTGATGGGACAGTTGTCCCTTCTTTTTATATAGTCTTGCACATAGTGTTTTTTTCATCCCTTCTGGTCAACAGTTAAAAACATTGTAGAAATATTGTTTAGCATTGAAAAGATCAGCAAAGCATTTTGAACAATTTTAAATTCTAAGATATTTTGTATGATATAGGTTGTTCAGCTAGCCAATGGTCAGTTTGCTTTGATAGAACAGCAAGAGAATGTTGATCCCCAGCAAATCCAGCACTTTGTGTTGGAACAGGTACCCAAACCAGGGAACCATGATGGAGAAATACAACAACAACAGCAGCAGTTAATGGAGGTGGTAGCTCCGATACATGAAGTAAAAAAAGAACCAATATTTGAGGAAGAAACAAAGCCTCCGATTGGAAAGGCAAGCCTATTCTTAATTTCCTAAGCTCTATTTAGGGTGTTGTTATTAGAAGGGAATAGTTTTACGCTTTACCAAAAGACAGCATTGCCGATTTGTCAAAATTGAAAACGTTTGCAGACAAGAAGATAAATGTGACTCATTATCTGAAACTTACCTTTGGTAGGATGGAAAACAATGTGGGAAATGGAGCAAATGCTGGTTATCAGCATTTTCTCTGTTTTCCTTGATCTTTTCAAGAGTCTTCTTCTATATGGTTGTTAAAATCTGCGATTGTTTAGCCCTTTACCACACATACAAATTTTTATACAGTCCTTATCAAAAGCATTTCTAATGTTAGGCCTAGTTGAATCAAGCAACAAAATTTTAGACATGTCTAAACTGGAATCATCTGCAGACAAGAAGTTGAATGTGACTAAAATGATGACATTTGTGCTCAAAATGGTCAGAAACATTTTGAGAAAGGGAGAAACTGCTCTCTCCTTTTACCACAACGTTTTCAAAAGCTGTCTCGCACAAGGTCAGTAAAACACAGGATTGTTTGGTAAAAGGGAACCATGATGGAGAAATACAATAACATACATATAGCTTTACCAAATGACAAAGTTTTAGTCTGGTCCAAATGAAAAGCATTTGAAGATGACAATTTAGATTTGGCTCATATGATGGAATTTGTTTTTGATATGGTAGAAAATATCGTGGGAAAGGGGAAAATACTGGTTTCCAGCATTTTCTCCTTTTCCCACAATGTTTTCAAAAGGTTTCTTTCTCAAGATGGTGAAAACTTGGAATTCTTAGGTAAAGGGTTTAACAATGGCATGCTCAATTTCTTAGAAATGAGAGTCAATCGGTTCGTCTTGTGTTCGTTTCAGTGCTCTAACTCAAAAGCTGTGTTACCTAGGACCCTGAAACTTTATACATGTGTTCCTCATGACCGAAAGTGGTGCCCTCTTGTTTTTGGGTCACATGGGTCAACGGTCAAGGTCACAGGTCAAATTTGTTTTCTCTGATTGTGCTGCTTCAGTGACATGGTGCCCATGGTGGTATTTTTGTCTGCTTTGCAACGGTTTTAGCTTCCACTATAACTAAGATTTGGCTTATTAGATATAAATCTTATTAACCCTTTACCAAACAAACTCCAGTTTTAGCGACCCTTAAGGAGACTTTTGAAAACATTGCTTTCTAAACCTTCCTAAAACCGACCTTAATTTTTACAATCATCTGCAAATGCTTTCATTTTGAACAAGTCTAAACGTTTATCGTATGGTAAAAAGCTAATCACTTCATATCCATTCTTTTTTGAGAAATTTGCAAATACGGTCATGTGAAGATACATGTTTTGCTTGCAGTTAACTCTTTACCAGACAATCCTGAGTTTTAATGACCCTGAAAAAGAAGGCTTTTGAAAACATTGTGGGAAAAAGAGAAAATGCTGGCAACCAGCATTTTCTCCTTCTCCCACAATGTTTTCTACCCAATCAAAGACAGTAATTATCATTTGACCCACATTTGATATGTTTTTTGCATATGCTTCTAATTTGGATCAGTCTAAAATTTTGTCGTTTGGTAAAGAGTTAAATGTTTAAATGATATGAAGTACATGTAATTACAAATTTTCTGAACAGGGCCCATTTACTTGTGAGATTTGCGAGAAAGTGTTACCAAAATGGAATCAATATCAGCGACACTTGCGAACACATGAGGACGACAAGCCTTTCCGATGTATTCACTGTCCTGCGTCATACAACATAGCAGACAATCTGAAACTTCATCTAGCAACACATGTGGAAATGGGTGACAAACCAGTATGTCCAGAATGTGGGAAGACATTTTCACGTATCGCAAGTTTGAAAGCACACATTATGCTGCATGAAAGGGAGGAAAGTTTAATGTGCCAGGAGTGTGGTGATGAATTTGGTTTACAGGTTTGTGCAGTCAAGAAAAAAACTAGAGAACAACATTTATCAACCATCATAAATTTGAGCCATGCTGTGGCACAAGGGGGCTAATGCATCTCCGTGATTCATTGTACTAATCAAGCCATCACATAATATGGATCCATAATAGCCACTTTTTAGCTCACCTGAGCACGAAGTGCTCAAGGTGAGGTTTTGTAATCATGCTGTGTCCGCCGTGCATTGTCCGTTGTGCGTCGTCCAGGAGTCAGCAATTACCTTGTGTGCACTCTAGAGGCTACATTTTCATTCATATACTCATGAAACTTGGTCAGCATGTTTGTCTAGATAATATCTCGGGCAAGTTCGAAATTGGGTCATGTTGGGTCAAAAAGTAGGTCACTGGGCCAAATCTTAGAAAAACCTTGTGTGCACTCTAGAGGCCACATTTTCAGACCGAAACTTATGAAACTTGGTCAGAATGTTTGTCTTGATGATATCTGGGTCAAGTTTGAAATTGGGTCATGTCGGGTCAAAAAGTAGGTCACTGGGCCAAATCTAAGAAAAGCCTTGTGTGCGCTGTAGAGGCCACATTTTGAGCCTGATACTCTTGAAACTTGGTCAGAATGTTTGTATTGAAGATATCTTGGACATATTTAAAATTGGGTCAAGTTGGGTCAGAAAGTAGGTCACTTGGCCAAATCTAAGAAAAACCTTGTGTGCACTCTAGAGGCCACATTTTCAGCCTGAAACTCATGAAACTTGATCAGAATGTTTGTCATGATAATATCATGGACATGTTTGAAATTGGGTTATGTTTCGTCAAAAAGTAGGTCACTGGGCATGAAAGTAGGTCAGATTGTCTGTCTTGGTGATATCTCAGACAAGTTTGAAATTGGGTCATGTCGGGTGAAAAAGTAGGTCACTGGCCCAAATCTTAGGAAAAGCTTCGGTGCTCCATAGAGGCCACATTTCAGCCTTTTACTGATAAAGATTGGTCAGAATGTTTATCTTGTTGATGTCTCAGACAAGTTTGAAAGTGGGTCATGTCTGGGCAAAAAGTAGGTTACATGGTCAAATCTTCTATAAACCTTGTGTGCACTCTGGAGGCCACATTTTCAGCCTGATTCTCATGAAACTTGATCAGAAAGTTTGCTTTGATGATATCGTTGACAAGATCAAAGTGGGTCATATCAGGGCAAAAAGTAGGTCACTGGACCAAATCTTAAAAAAACCTTGTGTGCACCATAGAGGCCATATTTTCAGTCTGGTACTCATGAAACTTGGTCAGAATATTTGTTTTAATGATATCTTGGACAAGTTCGGAATTTAGTCACATTGGTTCAAAAAGTAGGTCACTCACACTCATGTGTTTTACATCATTAAAACCAGGGTCTGTTCAGCTTTAGATGACTTTCCTCAGATGAGCACTTTAGGGCCAATGGCCCTCTTGTTTTAACAACCCTCTGAATCATGAGCTAGACTGGTCCTTGGCCATACAAAAAATTGGCCCATAGTGAAAAGTTTCGGCCCAGGTCAGCCTGTGGGGACCGCGCAGGCTGACCTTGGCCAACACTCTTTGCAGAAGCATGAAGTCCCCTTTTCACAGAGCATGGCTCATTTCAAATTCCAAGAATAGCCAGCTGATTTACTGTGATATTCTGTCTGTGCTGATTAGATGGCTAGGCACTGAGTTTAGAATTATAATAATGTTTAGAATTATTAGAGAATTCAGTCCTGAAGTTGATTTGAAATGTGACAGGTAATTTGTTTTAAATTGAGTTAAAGTACATATGAGCCTTTGTCTGTAAAGAGGGAGCTTTATGCATCTGTGAAAAGTATTGACCCAGGTCAGCCTGCGCAGTCTGTGCAGGCTGACCTGGGCCAAAACTTTATGCTATTTGTCAATTTTCTGTATGTGAAAGGACCAGTCTACCACATGATTCAGTCAGTTGGAATTTAAAATGGACTTGATGGATCCATGATCATGTGATGACTTGCTTGGAATCATGCATCATGGAGATGCATTAAGCCCCCTTTTGCCAGAGCATGGCTCATATTTAAAGTGATCATGATCTACAGTTGGAAGGTCATTCAAATTCACCGTATTACAATATGTCTTCACACAAGCTGTTACAAAATGTATACGACTCAAAATATTCTTGGAAAGGGGAAAAAACTTCTGACAGGCAATTTCTCCTTTGCCAGATATTTTCTGCATGCAGTTGGAAAAAGACCTTTTCAACTATTCAAGTATTTCTCCTCTGTGCCATTAATGCAAGTTTTTAGCTTCAGTCTTGTATAGTATAGGTTCATTGCTTGCTAGATTAGTACATTAGAAGTACTTCCAAGCTACCTGTTGAAGTTACAAATATGGTGAATTAATGTTTGAATTATGTTTGTAAACACAGTTTTTAACATGAATTCAGTCATAATATGACATCAACAACTCTCTTATTTATGTCTTATTAGGGTTTCACCTGTGCTTTACTTTGGCTTTGCTTAAGAACATTCCTTTTCCATTAATTAGCACCTCTAGGTTGTATTGAACAAAAATACCTGCTTACCAATCAAACACCTTTATCACCAGTTTACTAAGGAGCCCTCCCTCATTGATGAATTGACAAGTAATATTAGAAGAACAGGCTAATATAGGACCAAAAAAATTGTCATTATGAAATGGATGTTTAGTGTAATATTTCTGTCACAGAGTCAGTTAGATCGTCACATGATAGAACATCGAGAAGACCGCGAAGGCACCAGAATATATCCTTGCCGACAGTGCAGTGCAGAATTTACCTCACAGAGGCTCCTAAAGGAACATACTAAACTTCATGTCAAAATAAAGTAAGTCAAAAGGGCAGATGTTTAAATGATGAATAAATAAAGCATTTATTTGTTTTACATTCTTAAGATTTCTCAGCTATATATGCAGAAGTGCATGGAATTGATTAGTTTGTACCTATGATGAAAATGCCTTGCTGTCTGTTATGTTGTCTTCTGAAAATGTTAAAACACTGTTAACCAGTGTTTATTCAAACTCAACCCTTTACCACATAATCTTCAGTTTCAATGATCCTCAGAAAGAAGGCTTTTGAAAACATTATGGGAGAAAGAGAAAATGCTGGTAACCATCACTGTTTTCTACCCTGTCATTTCAACGACGATTTCCTCAATTTTAGCTACTTTTGTCATCTGCAAACACTTTGATTTAGAGAAGTCTAAAATTTTATCAGTTGGTAAAGAGTTATTGTTTCTACATGTATTTTAGTCACCAAATTATTTTCAAAGAATTTAATTCAAGAAAGAGCTTGTACTGTCATGTAGTTTGGTATAAAGAACCTTTAGCTTGACCCTTTTTAGATTTCCTGATAGAATCTTGATTTGTCAAAGAGCATGACCAATGGTGGCAAAGATTTTTTCTTCTTTGTGACTTATTTTGCAGCCTTTGAAAATCATCTGGTCAAAAGCTAACATTTATAATTCAAGAACATTTTGTGTAAAAGATCTGTGTTTTTGTCTCTCTAAAACTCCTTGATAGTATCCTCAATTGTCGGTAGAAAAGTTTTAGGCATAATTTGTCAACTTTTTGGACAGTGTAGATCCTAGCTCAGACCTTTATATTTTGTGCAGCCTTATCTTGATCTACACAGGAGGTTATGTTTAAACAGTTTTACACACAACTTAATTTCTATACAAATACATTAATAGGCAACAAATTAAATATGACTAACTTTATGTGAATAGTCTTTGAATGGGTGGAAAACGCTAATAAAATGAAATCATTCTGGTTACAAGCAGTTGCTCCATACTCCACAATGTTTTAAAAAGACCAAGGGCTTTAAAACACAGGATTGTTTGGTAAAGGATAAAGTCCTGTATTTGATGTTTTGTCAGTATTATCAATTACAAATTTCTGGTAGATTTGTTAATAGGTTCTAAGAAATATCGTAGCATGTGATTTTTCTCTTTTCAATGATAATTTGACCTATGCACTGTGAAAAGAGGGCTTAATACATCTGCGAAAACTGTTGACCCAGGTCAGCCTGAAAAGTCCAGGCTGACCTGGGTAGAAACTTTTCACTACTGGTCAGTTTTCTGTAAGTCAAAGGACAAGTCTACGTTACGAAACAGTTGGTTGTTAGACATAATGAATTTTATGGATCTATAATTATGTGATAGCTTGATAGGTATCACTCATCATTGAGGTGCATTAAGCTCCCTTTTGCCAGAGCATGGCTTATGTCTGGTTTTACTTCATCAATTTATAGATCTACTCTGACACAGAGAACACACAACAAAGATATAGACAGAAGTGGTTTTACCCACAAGTGTCCACATTGCTCAAAGACCTTTCAGAAACCTAGTCAGCTTCAGAGACATGTTCGTGTTCATACAGGTAAATTGGTTATTGTTTTATGTGGACATTTTATCTGAGCTTTTCAAACAAATGACATAAGAGTTCAAAATTTGATGGAGAAAAAATCAAATACTGAATGCTGAAATCCACTTCTGTAAACCCTTTACCCTTGACAGCAAAATTTTAGACTGGTCGAATTGAAAGCATAATTGCATATAACTTAAATGATGAAAATTTCCTTTGAAAAGGTAGAAAACATTGCAGGAAAAGGAGAAAATGCTGGCAACCAGCATGTTGTCCTGGTCTCATGGTGTTTTCAAAAGCCTTTTTGCTAGGGTTGTTAAAACATGGAATTGTATGGTAAAGGGTTTTGATGAAATAAAAAAATATTATTGGAAAAGAAAGCGTTTGCATGTTTCCCTGAAAAGTAATATGGAAAAAACAAAGGTGACAGAAAAGGTAAATTAATGACACAGAAAACATTGTGGGTTGAAAAAAAAGCACATACCTGTTATAATTAATCTATCTTTTTCTGGCAGTGTTTCAAATGACTTCGTGCTGCAGGAAAATTAAAACTTGGTGAAATGTCAAGGAAAAATTCAAATTATATCTGTCATTTTGGGAAAAAAAAAAAAAACTGTATTAATTCATCAGCCAATTAGAACTTCATGATTCTTAATTCACATACAGTATTCTGCTAAGGCTGGGAATGGAAAAAAAATACACACTGAACGTGCATCAGTTTTGTCCTGTGTCCAAAATTTGGTATGAATGTACAATTTCTAAATCAATTCACGTGAAATGTAAGTACTCTCAATTTGGACGAATCTACAATTTGGATTTATGGTAAAGAGTTGATTTTGATTATATGAATATAAGCTGGATCAAGAAATCTGTTTGAATTATCAGTGTACATGACAGTATTTTGAATGTTCTTTAACTCTTTACCACACAACAAAATTTTAGACTTGTCTATTTTGAAAGCTTTTGGAGACAATGATTCAGTTGAGGAGTAAGTAATCAGATTTGTCTTTGAAAGGGTAGTAAACATTTTGGGGAAAGGAGAAAATTGCTGGTAACCAGCATTTTCTCCTCTTCCCAAAATGTTTTTATAAGGCTTCTTCCTAGGGGATGTGAAAACTGGGAATTGTTGTGGTAAAGGGTTAAATGATTGAATTATATCTTTGAAAGGTTAGAAAGGTTATAGTCCCGGGTTTTAACTTTGAGCAATAGGCTTTAGAAAACATGATGGGAAAAGAAGAAAATGCTGGCTACTAGCATTCATTTTTCCCACCATGTTTTCTACTTTACACCACACAACACAATTTTAGACTTGTCCAAACTGGAAGCATTTGCAGATGAAAATTTTGATGTGGTTGGAATGATGCGATTTCCTTTGATAGGGTAGAAAACATTGTGGGGAAAGGAGAAAATGCTGGTTACCAGCATTTTCTCCTTTTCCCACAATGTTTTCAAAAGGCTTCACCCTCATGGTTGTTCAAAGTCAGCATTGTGTGGTAAAAGGTTAATGGCAAGAATGATCTTTTGACCTATACTGAATTTGTTTCCCACAAATGCTTTCACAATTTAAAATTTTGTTTTTCTGTGATAAAGGGTTAAACACTCAACAAACTAGAATCCTTACTTTCAGGGGATAGACCTTACAAGTGTCCTATATGTAACAAAGCCTTTAGCCAGAAAGGATCCATGCAGATACATATGCTTGGGCGACATACGGACAAAAAGCCATACAAGTGTAATTTTTGCGGTGTCGGATTCTCCCAGAGAGGAAATGTCAGGGCCCACATACAGGTATTTAACATTTTGCAAGATCATTAAATTCAACAGTAAAAAAGATCAAGAGGGCAAATCAAATGTGGATCAGATGGTGGAAATGGTATTTGAAAGGATACCAGCATTTTCTCCTTTTTGCGCATGATTTCAAAAGTTTTCTGCCTCAGTCATTTAAAAAACAGGATTTTTTGTTAGAGATTAACAATTATTCTGATCTCAGTTTTAAGTCTAAATTCAAAACGTAGCCATTAAGCTTACAAACACAGATTTCTTTTAACCAATCAAATGGCTAGTCTTAGCATTTAGAGTAAGACCAATATTCAGAATTATTGTGAGTTTGGATCCAATAATGTAGTGCTAACCTTGTACATGTTGCCCTTGGTTTACTGTTGGTGGTTTATGTTTTACATTGCTATTGTATATGAAGAGATACGTTTACTTGTATGTGTCAATCAACTAATCAATTGATCATCTTCAGCTTTCATCCTCCCTTAACTGGGGTCCTGCGTGGCTCAGTGGTAAAGTGTAGGACTCGTAACCTTGAGGCCGGGGTTGTAGCCTCATTGGAAGCACTGAGTTTTTCGTTGGAGTGTCCTTGGGCAAGACAGTTCAGAGCCTTGTGCTGGTGAAACCCAGGACATACATGAATATGTGAGCTGTCGCTGTGAAAAGACTGAAACAACATTGAAAGTGGGTCAAAACGTCATTCAATCGACACTCATTTAACTTATTATTGTACAGACTTTTTTAAATTTTTACCAGACAAGAATATGTTAGACCTGTCCCAATTGCAAGTGCTTGTTGATGTGTCTAAATAGATGGGATTTCCCTTGTAAAGAGTAAAAAACATTGTTGGAGAAAAGGAAAAAAATGTTGGTTACTAGCATTTTCTCCTTTTCCACACTATGTTTTCCACCCAAAGGATTGTTAAGACTCGGGCTTGTTTTGGTCAAGGAATTTACTTAGCAAGCTGAAGATTTTGTCACCTGACAAAGAATAATTTCTTGTTATATATGCTTGTGTTTACAGAGAGTCCATACAGTACAGCCTGACACAGAGGAGATTTTTCCATGTACTGAATGTTCATGTGTGTTCAGAAAGCTGGGCAGTCTAAATGCGCATGTCAGTAGATTTCATACAGAAATGGTATGGCAGATTTATTTTGATTTAGTTTCTGTGATGCTCTATTTACTTCTTTTGATGAAAATCTTGAAAATTTAAAAGAAGCTTATCAAGCAAAGCTAATGAAACAGCAATTTTCCAAGATTTATAGTCATTGGTATCGTTCATCAGTTAATACTTAACCTTTATAGTGCTAATTAAATGAACCATAATCTGGCAAAAGCGGGCTTAATGTATCTCCATTATGCATGATGTCAAGCAAGTCATCTCCTGATCATGGATCCATAGAGTCCATTTTGTCTAACAACGACTGAATCATGAGGTAAATTGATTCTTGGACATGCAGAAAATTGACCAATAGCAAGAAGTTTCAGCCCAGGTCAGCCTGTACGGATTTTCACAGGCTGACATGGGTTGATACTTTGTGCAGATGTTTTAAGTCCACTTTTCACAGAGCATGATTCAAATTAAATGGATATTCTCTTTCGATACTGAAGATGAAGATCTTTTCTGTCTACTCCCCCTTTTTCAACAACATACCCTTATTTCCACTAATGAAGATTTTTCAAGAACAGAATAATGTATAATAATAGAATTACATAAACTTCTTCCAGGGACCATGTAAGGAGTTTTCATTTATCCAGTAATGCAGAAATCCCTAGTGTTCTTAATTTTGACAGAAATGAACAACCTGAAAACAATACAAGAAAACTTGTACTTCATACATACATAGGATATACCTAACAACCACTGACCAATTTCAGCAGAGTCCCAGTAGCTCAATCGGTGGCATACAGGACATGAGAACAGGGGGTTTGCTGGTTCGATCCCCGGTTTGACCAATTTCTTTCCGAGGATTGATGGTAGTCATTGCAACAGGATTCATTCCTCTCTCACTGCTGACCATTGTTTCGACAATGGTTATGTGGGAAAGCAGCCAGTGGCTTGGAAAGAATATTATGTGGAATATTGGTAAAAGAATCTCCAGGAAAGCATGGATAGGTGCACTGGCTGCCACGATGTAACTGAAATGATGTTAAAAAAGGCTTTAAACACTATACAGTCAATTAATTGTTGACTAATTTCAGGGCCCAAATGACAGAGGACCTAAGAGAAGGAAGGCAGCTGATGCTGCTCAGGATGAGTCATCACCAAATGATGTCATTCAGCAGTTACTAGAACTCTCTGCTGCTGGAAATCCACAAACTTCTCAACAAGTATGTTGTCATTATGTTACTGTAGTACTATTATCAAATATTTATTGATCCCGAGAGCATCATAGAAAAATGGACTTATAAAAAATATGTGTTAGAACACAAAATATAAAAAAGATGTGTTAAAACACAAAATATTTCGACTTCAAAGCTGTTCTGGGTAAAAACATCACAGGAAAATTTGTTTTTTATATCTTTCTTCAGCCAGTAGAGGGCTAGAAAAAAAGAGATTTTTAATCAGGAAGAAAAATTGAAGTATTGGCATGCTGTTTTGGCAATCTGATCTTATTAAAAATATTCCAAACTGAGTTATTTTCAGCATTCGTACAGTACAAGTTCTTACAAAAAAATTAATACATTGAAATAATTCTATATCTCCAAGAGGCATTTAACATTGATGGCATACAGAATAATTCACAGCACGAAAATTTTAGGCTGGAAATGTAATTCTGTATCTATTTTTTGGCGCTGAAAGGAGATTGGCAACTCGGAGGATATTCTGAAGCAGGCTTTACAAAACAGTGGTGTACAAGGTGAGGGGGAAGGTGATAAGTCATCTGAAAAAGGTGGAACACTCTCCATAATGAATGTAAGGGACTCGGCCACAGGAGCTATAAGAAAACACTATGTTAGAAAGGTGAAGATTGCTTTCCTTATTATCAGTTTTATTGAATCATTCTTTACCCTTTACCCGACATTACTAGTAAACAAACAGCGTTATTGCATGATATGACGAAAACGATGTTTTCAATACCAAATAACAAGAAAAACTTCCCCAGTATCAAACAAAACAAGGCCAATATGACCAAGTCAATATTAAGATCTAAAATAGACAAAAAATCCTGGCCATTACTTGATAAAAGTTGTCACTTATGAAATAAGTGTTTTAACAAGACAACCCTTTACCAAATGACAAAATTTAAGACTGGTCCAAATTCAAAGCATTTGCGGACAACAAATTAAATGTGACTTAAATAATCGGATTTATTTCTGATTTGTTTCTGGTTACCAGCATTTTCTCCTTTTCCTACAATGTTTTCAAAAGTTTAATTTCCCGGGGGTATTAAGAACTCGGCATTTTGTGGTAATGGGTTAATAAAGAGGTTTTGAAAGTGTTGAGGGAAAGAAAGGGAAGGCTCAAGGTAGTAGTGCTGATTACTACAAATATTTTCTCTTTTATTATACAATAGTTTCTGCCAAGTCAAAGATGAATTCATAGAATTGAGCCATAATTGATATGTGGTCTACAAACACTTTCAGTATGGAAAAGTCTAAAGTTAAATTTTGTTAATGGTTAATGTTTCCCAGAAGTAAAAGTCCTGGACTTGCCCAGATTGAAGGCATTCCCGAAAATTCAAATCAGATGTGTTTATCAGATGGGGTTTATCTTTGATTTGAAGAAAACATTGTCAAAATAGGAGAAAATGCTGGTCACCAGCATATTCTCCTTTTTATACCCCCAAAGAGACGTATTATATTATACCCCTGGTAAGGCGTACCTGATAATTTCAAAGTGATAATGTTGGCTAGAGAAAATATCAAGATTGGTATTCACCAACCATTCTCAGTCCTAAATTCAGTTCATATTCAAGACTCAGCATCTGATTAGCAGAAGTGTTCTGTCTCAGCCAATCAGATTTATTGGAAAGATTTGTGGGGAATGTAAACCTGATATAGTTGACCTATGAATTATTTATCAAATAGACGCTTCTAAACTTACTGCATTTGTGTAGGACAAATTAAATGTAGCTAAAGTAAGGGTATTTGATAAAGATAAGAAGACAATGAGGGAGAAGGAGAAATGTTGGTTACCAGCATTAAGGCCTTTTTATTCAGGACTATTAAAAGATGAGATTGTGTAGTAACAAGGAATTGATTTTAAAAAAAGAGAAATGTGAAGATTGACTTGCAAATTCAAGGCTGTTTTGGTTGGACTGGCACAAAGAAATCTTACCGTAACCCTTTACCACACAGTTCCCAAGTTTTAACAACCCTAAAGGAAGGGGCTTTTGAAAACATTGTTGGAAAAGCAGAAAATGAAGGTATCCAGCATTTTCTACTTTTCCCACAATGTTTTCTTACTTTTCAGAGAGAAGTTCCCTGATTTGAGACACATTTTATATGTCATCTACAAATGCTTTCAGTTTTAGACAAGTCTAAAATTTGTTGCTTGGTAAAGAGTTTAAAAACCTACCCTTCCTAGATTGTTTACTTAAAGAGTAAGACACAAAGCAGCAAACAAATGGCAAGCAATAAACACATATTGTCATTACTTCTGAATGAACAAGTGTTCTCTTATCTATTATAGCTTGGCAATCAGAACTGGCATCAGTGTTCATACTGCACAAAGGAGTTCAAGAAACCCAGTGATTTGGTGCGACATATCCGAATACATTCACATGAAAAACCATACAAGTGCACCCAGTGTTTCCGTGCATTTGCTGTGAAGAGTACCCTGAACTCCCATATTAAAACCCATTCTGGTATAAAACAGTATAAATGTAATGTTTGTGAGAAGAATTTTTCTACCTATGGAAGTCTCAAAGTTCACATCCGTTTGCATACAGGTAAATATCAGTAGTACAGATCGAGTAAATTAACCAAACGACAAAACTTTACAGACTTGTCCGAATTAAAAGCATTTACAGACCACAAAATAAATGTAACTCAAAAATAGAAATTTGTTTTGGGAAGGGTAGAAAACATTGTGAAAAAGGAGAAAATACTGGTTACCAGCATTTTCTCCTTTTCCCACAATGTTTTCAAAAGACTTCTTTCTCAGGGTCATTAAAAGTCGGGATTGTGTAGTAAAGGGTTAATTCTCTACCACATGACAAAAATGTAGACATGTCCAAATTAAAAACATTAGCAGATGACAATTAAAATGGAGCTAAAATGATGGAGTTTGTCTTTGATAGGGTAGAAAACATTTTGGGAAAAGGAGAAAATGCTGGGTACCAGCATTTTCTCCTTCTACATTGTTTTCAAAAGGCTTCTTTCTCAGGGTCCATAAAACTGGGGTTGTGTGGTAAAGTGTGAAAGACTTCTTTAGTTCTTTACTAAAACTTGTGTTGTGACTTTCTATTAGCATTGTCTCATAAAGTTAATTCTACTGAGTAGTCATGGTATGATGGGGTTTGTCTCTGAAAAGGCAGAAAACATTGTGGAAAAAGGAGAAAATGCTGGTCATCAGCATTTTATCCTTTCCTGCAATGTCTTCAAAAGCCCTCTTTTTCAGAGTCATGAAAACATGGGATTTTTTTTTTTTTTGTAAAGAGTTAAATATGCTTTCTTTATAGGAAAGCGTAGAAAGAATATCTAGTAACTTTTTGTGACAGTTCCTTAATTGCCTTGCAGTAAAAGCACTTTTAAAACACTGTCCAAGAAGAGAAAATATATGAACCATGCTCTGGCAAAAAAGGGGTTTAATGTATCTCCATGATCCATAATACCGAGCAAGTCATCACATAAATATCGATCAATAAAATTCATTTTGTATAACAACTGACTGATTCATGAGTTAGACCGGTCCTTTTACATGCAGAAATTGACCAACAGTGGAAAGTTTCGGCCCAGGTCAGCCTGCGCGGACCCTGCAGGCTGACCTGGGTTAATACTTTTGGCAGATGCATTAAGCCCCCTTTTCACAGAGCATGGCTCATATGTTTCTGTTGACCTAGGTCTTTTTCTTTTCTTTCAGGGGTAAAACCTTTTGAATGTCCAATATGTAATAAGAGGTTTCGTACAGCGGCCCATAAAAAGAGCCACATGGCATCCCATCAAAAGGGTAACAACAAAGGGAATTCTGCACAAGTGATGAAAAAGTACAGAAACCTAAATCTTCCAGATATACCATTGCAGGAACCCATTCTCATCACAGATACAGGTAGGAGACTAATGGGTTATCAGTTGGTGACAAGTGTCATTTCACCGCTCAGGAAAATAAATTAAATCCATGAGTCTTGACTACCACAGAAATAGTACAAAAGAAAACCCCTGAAGGAAGGGTTTTTTGCCTACAACACAGTTCTGAGTATTAACAACCTTGAGGAAGAGGGCTTTTGAAAACATTGTGGGAAATGGAGAAAATGCTGGTAACTGACAATGTTTTCTACTCTACCAAAGACAGTTGCCATCCTTTGAGCCTCATTTTATCTCTTGTCTGCAAATGCTTTTAATTTGGACAAGTCTAAAATTTTGTCATGTGTTAAAGAGTTAAATTGTACGGAAAATATTATGGGAAATGGAGCAACTGCTTTTGACAAGCAGTTGCTGCTTTTCCCACAATACTTCCATAAATAAATGTGTGATAAGGGGACATTAGGTTAACTCCTTAAAAAGTACCATACATTATGTTTTTATTTTTTTTCATCGATTCAATAGACAAACCTGTAAAGCAATTGGGAAATACTGTAAAAGAGCTATCATTTTAAAATAACAGAAAAGGTCTGAGAACATTCTGTAAGATGAAAAATTCACACACACACACACACACACACACACACACACACATATCTCTCTCTCTCTCTCTCTCTCTCTCTCTCTCTCTCTTAATCATTCTTTGATATTTCTTATCAATCTTATATCTTGATTTTTATTTCATTTTTCATCTTGAGTTTGTGTGTGTTGCATCATGTTCTTCATTCAAGATCAGAATTTGAAGAAAAAAAAAACGTTCACAGATAAAAAATCTTAAAAAAATTGGGATGAAAAAGCCGTTTCAACCAAAACTGTAGAGCAGATGGAAAATTACCTGATGTAAATGCTCTTCTTTTCCTCATTTGGTTTATTTGAATTTCTTGTGCTGATGTATTTGAGCCATACTCTGTGAAAAGGAGGTTTAATGCATCTGCAAAATGTATTGGCCTATGTCAGCCTGTGCAGCCCCCTGCAGGCTGACAATGGGTCGAAACTTTTTTGCATGTCAAAGGACAATCCTACCTCCAGATCCAGTCCATCATTAGACTGAATGGATTTTATACATCTATGATTTTATGATGACTTGCCTGGTATAATGTATCAGTCAGGGAGATGTATGAAACCCTCTTTTGTCAGAGCATCACTCATTTATAATATGGTTACAAAGATCAGTAATTAAATATTGTCAATCCCATTTCAGGTCTAATTCAGCAGCCTCCTAGAAATACTCTGTTTAATCAGTACCTGGGTGAGTCAGGCAGTGTTGATAGACCATACAAATGTGGATACTGTCAGAGGGGCTTTAAAAAGTCCAGTCATCTTAAACAGCATATTAGGTCTCACACAGGTTTGTCCATATTGTGGTCTCTATTACTGAATTATTGTAATCGATTAATGTTTAACAAAACCACAGAATTGTCCATTTTGAAAACATGTGCAGAGGACAAATTTAATTAAAAGTTATAGTATTTGGCTATGTAAGGATAACACATTTTGTCCTTTTCTCACAATGTTTTCAAAAGCTTTGTTTGTAAGGGTCAGTAAAACTCAGGATTGTTTGGTAAAGGACTGATACTGAAATGCAATACAGGTTCTGTTATAAGACTGCTTCTTGAACTATATTTGCACATCAGTTTTAATTTCTTTTACGAAGAGAATGATAGTGTTTTTAAATGCTAACATTGAATAATGGTTATTTGAGTTTGTCACCACATATTAACTCTCCATCAAATGACAAAATTATGGACTCACTCAAATCCATAGCTTTTGCAGACAACAGATTACATGTGGCTGAAGTAGTCGAAATTGTCTTGAGAGGAGTGAAAGCATTTTGGGAAATGAAGAAAATGCTGTGCATCCACATTTTCTCCCTTTGCTTTTATGTGTTCAAAAGCCTTCTAATCCAAGTTTATTAAAACTTAGGATTTTGTGATAAAGGGTTAACCCTATGCTGTACAAATAAGTTTTGTCACAACCTAATTGTAAATTTCTGCTGAGAATATTTGGAAAGTAGAACACAGTTGCATGTAACAAGTAATTACATTTAATTATTCTATATTATCTTGAATATTGTATAATGATTTCTGTATCATCTACAAAAGATGTTTTCCATTTTGTATTTAGTCTTGACAATTCTACCAGTTTGTGGAAGGTCTGAATATAGCATGTTACTGGTAGATGTAATTCAGGGTCTGTAAGAATGTTCTTTGTCTTATTTTCCAAGATTTTCTGAATTTGAAAGTAACACAACTTCTGATTAGCTAAACCAAATGGTTCAGCCAATCAGAAGTTGTGTTACTTTCAAATTTAGAAAATTTTGAAGAATATAACAAAGAACATTTTTAAGAGTGAATATGTGCCCAGAATATTCAAAAAGAAAAATTCCAGTGCAAGAATAAAATCCATTCTAACTTGCATCTTACTTGTATTCTATGTCACATTGCAAGGCATCTCAAAAAAGCATCTGTAGCAGTGCTGGGCATTCTCTGTGTTGATTTAACAATTTATATCTGCTAGGTGAGAAGCCATACAAATGTCTAACCTGTATGAAGACCTTTGTGTCTAATGGTGTGCTCAAGGCCCATATCAGAATACACACAGGAATGAAACAGTACAAGTGTTTGATGTGTGAAAACTCATTCTCAACCAATGGTAGTCTTAAACGTCACATGTCTACACACAGTGATGTGAGGCCGTTCATGTGTCCATATTGCCAGAGAACATTTAAAACCAATGTCAACTGTAAGAAGCACATGAAAACACATAAGTAAGAAATGATTTCTTTCTAACCCTTAATTCTTTACCAAATGACAAAATGTTAGACTGGTCCAAATTGAAAGCACTTGCAGATGACAAAATAAACGTGACTCAAAAATTGAAATTTGTGTTGGCAAGGGTAGAAAACATTGTGGGAAAAGGAGAAAATGCTGGTTACCAGCATTTTCTCCTTTTCCCACAAAGTTTTCAAAAGGCTTCTTTTTCAGGGTCGTTAAAAGTCGGGATTGTGTGGTAAAGGGTTAATTATTTGACAAACGACAGAATACTAGACCTGTAAAGTTTTTTGAAAATTTGCAAGCAACACACTAGATATGATTTGAGTGATTTGAGTTATTTTTGGAAACATTATGGGAAACTGAGAAACAATGTTTTCAAACGCTTCTGTGTCAGAGGTTTTTAAAACTTAGGTTTGTTTGTTAAAGTGTTAAAGCACCCAATAAATCCAACACACATTTTCTGCCAAGAATAAAACCCTGAAGAAGAGCAACACGTTATGGTTGCTTTTGTACAGAATGTCATAGCAGAGCAAGTAGTGTAGATTGAAGATCAAACAGCAGTCCGATCTTGATCAACACAGGTCGCAAAAAGCAATATAGTTGTAAAAGGCGCTTTTAGACTTAATCTTTAGAGTTAAAAAGGTGACTGCCTGTAACCTGTAGAATACTCTTATGTGGAATGTATGGAACAAGATAAGATTGCAGCAACCTGATCTTGGATACTACCATCAGCTTGAATGTACTCATTTGGTGTAGCACTTTACTTAATAGAAGAATATAAGACTCTTCCAATATTGGAAGCATTTGCAGACACAAAGTGAAATGTAGCTCAAATGATGAGATTGTCTTTGAAAGGGTAAAAACGTGGTGGAGAAAGGTGTAGGTTCGCATCATTTTCTCCTTTTTAAAACAATATTTTTAACCTTTTACAACAAAATACTCATTTTGAATGACCCTGAGGAAGAAAGCTTTTGAAAACATTGTGGGAAAAGGAGAAAATGCTGGTAAGCAGTGTTTTCTATTCTTCCCAAAATGAATTTCAATTTTTTAGTTACACTTATTTTGTTATGTGCAAATGCTTTCAGTCTAAAATTCTTTTGTTTGGTAAAGATTTAAAATCCTTTTTATGCAGAATTGTAAAAACAGTTTTGTTTGGTAAATGGTTAAACATGAAAGGAACCTGTTTCCTGTCATTTGGATGACTTGTAATAGCTCTGTCTAGTCTGATAATGCACACATAATCACAATATATAAGCACAATAAGTAGTCCGAGAGTAAAATCACATCATATCAAATACAGTGCAAGATTGTTGTCAATTTTGGCAAGATTTGTTTTAGATGGACATGTAAAACAACCTGGTAAATTTAAATGAGTCATGCCCTAGCAAAAGGGGCTTAATGCACCTCCGTGATGCGTGATACCAGGTGACGTGGGTCGATACTTTTTGCAGATGCATTAAGTCCCCTTTTCACAGAGCATGGTTCATGTATATGGGGTATTTAGAAATTGTATGACATGTTGTCTTGATTAAAGAATTAATTTAAAACACCTGCCATGCAAACAAATATGAAATTTTCTTGGGTTTAATTTGTGCTGCCGTCATTACAAAGAAAAACAATCACTTCTTGTTTAAACAGGCATGAAATTGCAATGCAAACATTGTCGGAACAGGGCCACATTGACATACCAACTGAACAGACGGAGGAAGGGGAACAGGTAACAACCCAGGAACCCACTGAGTATGTGGAGGAAGAAGCTGTTGATAATGATCTAACATTGGTTCAACAGGATCTGAACCAAACTACTGTCATATCGCAGACTGACATGTCACAGCCAACTATCTTGACGCAAGCTGGTTTACAGGATGCACTGGGATTGACTAACACAAATATAGACCAGCAGTTACTAAATCAGCAGGTTGGAATTGTGACACTTGATATTTAACTCTTTACCAAATGAAAAAATTTTAGACTGGCCTAAATTGAGAGCATTTGCAGACGAGAAATTACATGTGGTTCTAAGGATGAAATATGACCTTGATAATGTACAAAAAATTTGGGAAAATGAGAAAATGCTGGTTACCAGCATCTTCTCCTTTTTAGCTCACCTGAGCACGAAGTGCTAAGGTGAGGTATTGTGATTGGTCGTTGTCCGGCGTCCGTCTGTCCGTCTGTCCACAATTCCTTTAAACATCTCCTCCTAAACTGCCGGGCCAAACTTGATGAAACTTGGCAGGGATGTTCCTTGGGTGAAGCTCTACCAAAGTTGTTCAAGAGATTGAATTCCACCCAAAACTCTGGTTGCCATGGCAACAGAAAGGCAAAAAATAGGAAAATCTTTGAAAATGTTCTTCTCTGATTCTAGAAGGCGTAGAGCTTTGATATTTGGCATGTAGCATCTCCTAGTGGACCTCTACCAAGTTTGTTCATATGATGCCCCTGGGGTCAAAACTGGCCCCGCCCCGGGGGTCACAAGTTCGAACATAGGAACAAAGAAGGAAAACTTTAAAATTCTTCTTCTCTAAAACTGGAAGGTGTGGAGCTTTGATATTTGGCACCTAGCATCTCCTAGTGGACCTCTACCAAGTTTGTTCATATGATGCCCCTGGGGTCAAAACTGGCCCCGCCCCGAGGGTCACAAGTTTTGAACATAGGAACAAAGAAGGAAAACTTTAAAAATCTTCTTCTCTGATTCTAGAAGGTGTAGAGCTTTGATATTTGGTATGTAGCATCTCCTAGTGGACCTCTACCAAGTTTGTTTATATGATGCCCCTGGGGACAAAACTGGCCCTGCCCCGGGGGTCACAAGTTTTGAACATAGAAACAAAGAAGGAAAACTTTAAAATTCTTCTTCTCTGAAACTGGAAGGTGTGGAGCTTTGATATTTGGCATCTAGCATCCCCTAGTGGACCTCAACCAATTTTGTTCATATGATGCCCCTGGGGTCAAAACTGGCCCCGCCCCTGGGGGTCACAAGTTTTGAACATAGGAACAAAGAAGGAAAACTTTGAAAATCTTCTTCTCTGAAACTGAAAGGCGTGGAGCTTTGATATTTGGTATGTAGCATCTCCTAGTGGACCTCTACCAAGTTTGTTCATATGATCCCCCCGGGCTCAAAACTGGCCCCGCCCCAGGGGTCACAAGCTCTAACATAGGAACAAAGAAAGAAAACTTTAAAATTCTTCTTCTATGAAACTGGTAGGAGTGGAGCTTTGAAAATTGGCATCTAGCATCTCCTAGTGGACCTCTACCAAATTTGTTCATATGATGCCCCTGGGGTCAAAACTGGCCCTGCCCCGGGGGTCACAAGTGTCGAACATAGGAACAAAGAAGGAAAACCTTAAAATTCTTCTTCTCTGAAACTGGAAGGCATGGAGCTTTGATATTTGGTATGTAGCATGTCCTAGCAGACCTCTACCTACTTGGTTCATACGATGCCCCTGGGGTCAAAACTGGCCCCTCCCGGGGGATCACAAGTTTCGAACAGAGGAACAAAGAAAGAAAACTTTGAAATTCTTCTTCTCTGAAACTGGAAGGCATGGAGCTTTGATATTTGGTATGTAGCATCTCCTAGTGGACCTCTACCAAGTTTGTTCATATGATCCCCCTGGGCTCAAAACTGGCCCCGCCCCAGGGGTCACAAGCTCTAACATAGGAACAAAGAAGGAAAACTTTAAAATTCTTCTTCTATGAAACTGGTAGGAGTGGAGCTTTGAAAATTGGCATCTAGCATCTCCTAGTGGACCTCTACCAAATTTGTTCATATGATGCCCCTGGGGTCAAAACTGGCCCTGCCCCGGGGGTCACAAGTGTCGAACATAGGAACAAAGAAGGAAAACTTTAAAATTCTTCTTCTCTGAAACTGGAAGGCATGGAGCTTTGATATTTGGTATGTAGCATGTCCTAGCAGACCTCTACCTACTTGGTTCATACGATGCCCCTGGGGTCAAAACTGGCCCCTCCCGGGGGATCACAAGTTTCGAACAGAGGAACAAAGAAAGAAAACTTTGAAATTCTTCTTCTCTGAAACTGGAAGGCATGGAGCTTTGATATTTGGTATGTAGCATCTCCTAGTGGACCTCTACCAAGTTTGTTTATATGATCCCCCTCAGGTCACAACTGGCCCCGCCCCGGGGGTCACAAGCTCTAACATAGGAACAAAGAAGGAAAACTTTAAAATTCTTCTTCTCTGAAACTGGAAGGCGTAGAGCTTTGATATTTGGTATGTAGCATCTCCTAGTGGACCTCTACCAAGTTTGTTCATACGATGCCCCTGGGGTCAAAACTGGCCCTGCCCTGGGGGTCACAAGTTCTAACATAGGAACAAAGAAGGAAAACTAAATTTTTTCTTTTCTAAACCTTGAAGGCATAGAGCTTTGTTATTTGGTATGTAGTGAACCTGTTCTAAGTTTGTTAGCCCACCTGAGCACATGTTCAGTCAGTTTGAAATTGGGTCACCTGGGGTCATGAACTAGGTCACCAGGTCAAATTAAAGAAATACCTTGTGGGCACTCTAGAGGCCACATTCATTGCTCAAATGACCTGAAATTTGGTCAGAATGTTTGTCTTGATAAAATCTTGGATGAGTTTGGATTTGGGTCACCTGCGATCATAAACTAGGTCACTAGTTCAAATTAAAGTAATACCTTGTGGGCACTCTAGAGGCCACATTTTTGGCTCAATTGACTTGAAAATTGGTCAGAATGTTTGTCTTGATAAAATCTCACATGAGTCTGAATTTTGGTTATGTGGGGTCTTAAATTAGGTCACTAGGTTAAATTAAAGAAATACCTTGTGTGCACTCTAGAGGCCGCATTTATTGTTCAATTGATTTGAAAATTGGTCAAAATGTTTATCTTGGTGAAATCTAGGATGACTTTAAAATTGGATCACCTGGGCTCATAATCTAGGTCACTAGGTCTAATTAAAGAAATACCTTTAGGGCACTCTAGAGGTCACATTTCTTGCTCAATTGACTTGAAAGTTGGTCAGAATGTTTGTCTTGATGAAATAATGGGTGAGTTTGAAATTGGGTCAGCTGGGATAATAAACTAGGTTACTGGGTCAAATTTAAGAAACACTTTGTGGGCACTCTAGAGGCCACATTTATTGCTCAATTAACTTGAAAACTGTTCAGAATGTTTGTCTTGATAAATTTTTTGGTGAGTTCTAAATTGGGTCGTGGACGCTCTAGAGGCCACATTTTAAGCTCAATTGACCTGACAATTGACCTGACAATTGGTCAGAAATTGAATTATGCACGTTGAGTGAAGGCGAGCGTCCAGGGCCATCATGGCCCTCTTGTTGCACAATGTTTTCAAAAGGCCCCTTTTCTCGGGGTCGTTAAAACTCGGGGTTATGTGGTAAAGGGTTAATCCTTCACCAGACCAACCCATCTTTTTATCACCTTGATGCAAAAGACTTGGGAAACATTTTTGGAAAAGGAGAAAATGCTGGTAACCTCCTTTTTCTCACAATGTTTCTGCCTATAAAAGACAAATCCCTTTATTAGAGCCTTATGTAAGTTCTTTCAGTATGGAGGAGTCTTACATCTTGTCTTCTGGCAAGAGTTGACTCTTTACCACACAATCCCGACTTTTTTCGACCCTGAGGAAGAAGACTTTTGAAAACATTGTGAAAAAAGGAGAAAATGCTGGTAACCAGCATTTTCTCCTTTTCCCACAATGTTTTCAAACTTGTTCTGATCAAATTCAAACATTTGAACCACACTTTATTTGTTATCTAAAAATGCTTTCAACTAGGTCCAGTCCAAAATTTTGCTGTAAAGGGGTTAATAATCATTTATATGCAGTTTAGAATTTCACTATTTTAACACTATAAGAAAAGGTTAAATCAATAAACCTATAAGCTCCAAACGGATAAAACTGGCATTTGGTTATTTTAAAAGAGACCATAATATTGCAATTTTAACCCTTTACCACACAGTCCCGACTTGTAACGACTGTGAGAAAGAAAACTTTTTAAAACATTGTGGGAAAAGGAGAAAATGCTGGTAACAGCATTTTCTCCATTTTCCACAATGTTTTCTACCCTTCCCAAAATAAATTTCAATTTTTGAGTTATGTTTATTTTCTTGTCTGCAGTTGGTTTCAATTTGGACCAGTCTAGATTTTTGTCATTTGGGAAAGAGTCAGGGCTGTTTCTGAACAAATATCCCACAAAATACCAGATCATACAGATCAAAGATCAGACCTTTCTTATACACACAATCGGATGAATTAAGCAATGTGATGCTTGGTATTTAGTGGGTTACTTCAAAAAATAGTGATAGTAATAATTGAAGAGATTCTCGTAAAACATTGTGGAAACTGAACAAATTGAAAACAAATTTTCTTTATTACCCACAATACTTTGTCATGTGAATCTTTTTAGATTCTTTACAAACATATTCAACAGCAGACAATCTTGTCTAAGTTAATCTATGTTTAAAATTATTCCATGCTTAACTCTTTACCACACGACAAAATTTTAGACGGGTCCAAATTGGAAGCATTTGCAGACGACAAATTAAATGTAATTTAAGTAATGATTTGAGTCTTATCATAGAGAAGAAAACATTGTGGGAAAAGGAGAAAATGCTGGTTACCAGCATTTTCTCCTTTTCCCACAATGTTTTCAAAAGCCTCTTTCAGGGTCATCAAAACTGGGGATTGTTTGGCAAAGAATTAAACAATCAATGATTCCTTCTAGATGTGACTCTACAATAACATTTACTTATACAGTAAAACCTCTCCTCACAACCACTCCGGCAATGTGAGAAACCGGCTATTACTTTGTCAGAACGGAATTTTTTCTTCTTAATGATCAATGATGATCAGTGATGACGAACCCAGGAATACGGGCACCCCACTATTCAGAAATTACGACCATCATTTTCAGTACCAATGAGACATTATCTATAGATTTTAACTCCATGAAACAACCACTAATGTTGGCACCTTCTTAATGACCCACTAATTTTCATGCATCCATAGTCGCGAACTGTAGGCAGTGCTTCATGTACGAATATTCTAGGGTCCGATAGAATTGACAATCAGTTATCTGTCTTTTGTTTATCTATCGACTATTGTAACATGATTGTGTTTAGTGATCAGGGTGTTACCTTACATAATGGAATGACTGATGAATTGATAAAAATTGATTTAGCTTTTATGCGGTAATCAGGCGTGTATCACACATTGCTTACATGAGTGAAAAACATGTTGACATCCGGGTAATCATGATTTGTGTTTTACACCCAACTTTTTTAATTTGAGATGCTTTGGCTAATATTTAGTGATCGAGATGGGATAATTATTTTGTTTTTGTTACACATTGAACCCATAGTTATATCGTTGAGAATATGTGATTTTTTTTTTTGTCTGCTCAATTCATGTTTGAGTTTTGTTTATTTACTTGAAATGATGTCTGTCATTATTGTATTTGTATTTATTTAAATGGCTAAAGACATGTTTATGTCGATTGCTGAATAAAAAAATGTAATGTATGTAAACTGGTGAACACTACAACTGTGCGATTGACAAACAGAAGGACTGTTCGAACATTCAACTCGAATCAAAATGGGCAAAATGTGACAGAAAAAAATAAACTGTAAACGTCAGGCTGTTCAGTAATAAGCACTTATTTGAAATTCTTTGTTTAAAAATGAAAATCAGCACACAGAATATGAGTTCTTAAGGCTACACAAAACAAAAAAGCAGATCAAAACAGGGAGTATGGCAAGTTCCATTAGTAACATTAAATTATGCTGTCTTTAAGTTCAGTTTCTTTATTTATCTGACTATAAGAGTTTAAATAGGCAATTATAAATTGACATTCACTTACATGTGGATCTATTCATAAAATTCAAGAAACATATCATCTTTTCAATGAACATGGAAAATTTTCTGGTCGTCATTTTCATGTGTGGGCATAGGCTTCCCTGACAAAATACATTACTTTGCACATACTTTAAATCTACATAAGTATACACAGAGTCCGAGTTTGATTCAAAATCTAGGTAGGTGAAACCCGGAAATCAGACCTATCCGCAAATAAAACCAGTTTCCAAAGGTACCACAGGTGGTCTTAATAGAGAAGTTTTACTGTACTTACCATGTAGATGTTTTGTAACCTTTTTGTGCAATTCTTTACAGATGTTTGGCCAGCAGCAGACCTTTACACAAAGTTTACTTACTGGTCAACAGAGTTTTCAAGTACAAGGATTGGGACAGCAACAGAACCAGTTTACAATTCAGGTAAATCATCTTATTACTCTTTGACCCTTTACCACACAGTGCCAACCCTGAGGAAGAAGCCTTTGGAAAACATTGTGGGAAAAGGAGAAAATGCTGGTAACCAGCAATGTGTTATACCCTATAAAAGGGAAAGAATCACCTTTTAAGCAGCGTTGGATATGTCATCTGCAAATGCTTTCAGTTTTGTCCAGTCAAAAATTTGTCGTTTGATAAAGAGTTAAACACTATGTTAATTTTCTTAATAGCAACCACAACAAATAAACCAGCTGGACTTGAACACCTTCACACAGCAGCAGGTACAGATCCAGAGTGTATCTGAGGCTCAAGCGGCTGTACAGTCAGTTCAGAGTGCTGAACAGATACAGACAATAACCACAGTTCAAGATGATGGCTTGCAGAATGAACAGATTGGGAACACAGATATGCCTAGTACATCTATGCAGAATATTCTTCAAACAAGGTAAAGATAATGTAAGAGCAGGCTTGCGAAACCCTTAACACAATTCCGAGTTTCAGTGACTGTGAGGAAGAATGCTTCTGAAAACATCATGGGATAAGGAGAAAATGCTGGTTACCAGCATTTTCTCCTTTTCCCACAATGTTTTCTACCCTTTAAGAAAAAAATCGCAGCATATTCTATTTTGTCGTTTGCAAATGCTTTGAATATGGATGAGTGTAAATTTTGGTTTTCTGGTAGAGATTTAACACACAAATTATGTAATTTCAGACTCAGCATTTTAGGTAAAGTGTAAACAAAAAATGGACTCACATGTAACTGTATGCTATCTGATATTTGTTCAAACTGTCCATTCCCTCTTTATGATATCAGTAGTTTTATCAGTAGTGAAAGTTAGTAGATTCAAATCTTTATTTTTTAATTGCATGTTAAAATCAATTGCTCCTGTACCCAAAATCATTTTAGGTACTTTTGAAAAGCAGTATTTTTTCTTTTCCTTCAAAAGTTGGTCCTTTTTTGTAGTTAAACCCCACCCACAACTAAGTTGGATGTATACTGCAAGCTGGTTGTCTGCTTGTCCGTCTGTAGACACAGCTTTGTGTCCTCTTGTCCTTTGAGAGTTCTCAACCATTTTGGCTGAAATTTAAAGCCTTCCTTCCATGGGAAATGGTGTACATGCAGTTTTCATATGGATTGGTCAGGACTTATGGCTCTTAGAATTTTTTCAAAAAAACAGTGATAAGGCAACCAATGGAGGGTATTTGTTGATCTGCTAAAGTTTTATATTACAGTAGTATTTTTAGGCCTTAATTCTTTACCCCACAAGAAGAATTTGGGCTTGTCTAAATAAAATGCATTTGCAGACAACAATTTATATTTGGCTCAAATGATGGAATTTGTCTTTCCCACAATGATTTCAAAGACATCTTCCTTCTGATCATTAAAACTCGGGATTGTGTACTAAAGGGATAGCACATTCAGTAATGAATGAGGCAGTAGGCAACATAGTGCCCCTTTTGATCACAAAATTTTCATTTGCTGTATATTCACAGTAATCTTATATCTATGAGTCAGTAGGCAACATAGTGCCCCTTTTGAATCACAAAATTTCCTTTTGCTGTTTATTCACAGTAATCCTGTAGAGGATTCAGTAGATCTTGCAGAAGAGGAAGGAGCTGCAGAAAGTACAAATAAAGTAACAGAAGATTTCACTGTTAGGGGTAAACTATATGCATGTGATCAGTGTGATAAAGTCTACAAGAAATCCAGTCACCTTAAACAACATCTCCGATCTCACACAGGTTTGAAACATAATATTGTGTTTTTCATTCATTTACTGTCTGAACTATTTAACTTTGTATTTCAGTCTGTCAGTCTTAATCTGTTACTTTTAGACTGCTTCATAAATTTGCACTTTTCCAGATAACCTTTAAAGTAGTTGTGTAAGTTAGATCGACACTTACGTCAACACCTTACAGGATCAAAAGTTGCGATTTCGCCAAAAAAGAGGGCAGTGTAGATTGAAGATCAGTCTGAATGTTTGATCTAGATCTTCACTATCCACAACAGAAAAGTTTTGCCAGTACTCTGAGAGATATTCATAAAATCTGTAGTTATATTGTGATTGGCCTGAGTATTCTGGTGGATAACAGGGTAGATTGTGAAAAAATAATATGTCTTTCACTGTATTATTTGTTCTTTTCAGGTGAACGACCATACAAGTGTAGTAAATGTGAAAAGACATTTGCTTCAATGGGAGTTGCTAAACAACACCTACGGACACATACTGGGATTAAGGAATATCGATGTAATGTTTGTAATGCCATGTTTACTACGAATGGCTCCCTGATTAGACACATGAACATTCATATGGCCTTGAAAGAATATAAATGTCCATACTGTTTGGAAGGTTTTAGGACTCCATCACTCTGTAAACGTCACATGAAGACGCACACTAACCCTGAACATGCAGAGGCAGAAGGTAAAGTTTAATTCATTACTCAAAGGTCCAGGGTCCATATTCACCAACCATTCTTTATCTTATTCTCCAAGATTTTCTAGATTTGAAAGTAACACACCTTCTGATTGGCTAAACCATTTGGTTTAGCCAATCAGGAGTTGGGTTACTTTCAAACTTTTGAAATTCTGCAGAAAAAGATTAAGAATATTCTATAAGAATGGTTGGTGAATATGGACCCAGATTCTAAGAACATTTCTTTTCACTAAGCTGGGAATAATCTCGAGAGGTATTACTCTTTGAACCCAAATCTGCACTCTGTATGACGGTGGAGACTATTTGAAGAGACAGATGATGAAAAGTAGAAATGTTTAATGCGAATAAAACCATTGGTGATAACAAGTGATTTGTATTTCATGCAATAGTTTTCAAAAACTTTCTACTACAAGAGTCTTTGAACGATAATGAATTGATTTGAGGGAAAATCCAAATCTTGTATTGATAAATTTACTTTTCTCACAAAACAAAAAAGATGTAGATCCAAAATTGTGTGTTCCGCATAAGTAATAGTTTGGTGTGGCAGGCATAATCAAACAACCAGATGTTTTAATAAGAAATAAGGCTGTTGAAACATGACATGGAAATGCAAAAATGCTTGTAACCACCATTTTCTCATTTTTCTCAGGCTGTCTACCCTTTCCAAGACATCACTTTTGTTTGAGACAAATTTGATTTGCAGTATGCAAATGGTTTTACTTGAAGCCAGTCTAAAATTTTGTTGTATGGCATTGCACACATCTTTCAATGTCTTTTTATTAGCTTGGCTGTTTTCAAACAAAACATCAAGTTATTTTTGTAGCCCTGGGGTTGTCTGCATCATCATGCGAAAACTTTTACATTTTAATATGTCTGTTATTACTGAAGACTTGCTTAAAAATTGGACAAGTTGTCAACTATTAAAAGTGGAACCTATACAAGAAGAACAGGTAACCATCAAAGTATTTTTGACACAGTTATGACCCTCTTTCAATATAGAATTTTCACTGAAAATCAAGCAAATGCAACTGAGCATTGTTACCTGTATGCAGTGCTCTTGTGTTCCAGATGAGAATGACAAACCAGCCTCTAATGAAGTCGGTAAAAAGAAAGACAAACAATCGATGATGACCATGGCCTCTGCTAATAGCAGACCACACCAGTCTGAGGATCTGGGCATATCAGAGAGATTATATATAGAGTCAGAATCAGAGAGAAACAGAGTCAGTCAGGTAAAGACAAAAGGCCTTTATGTTCACCCTTTACCAAATAATTTGTTTAGAAGGCTTTTGAAAACATTTTTGGAAAAAGATAAAATACTTTGTGTTTACCCTTCACCAAACAATTTGTTTAAAAGGCTTTTGAAAAAATTTTGGGAAAAGAAAAAAATGCTGGTAACCAGCTTTTCTCATTCTCCCACAGTGTTTTCTACTCTATGAAAGACGATTCCATCATTAGCGACACATTCACATGTTTTCTGCACATGCTATGAATTTGGACAAGTCTATATTTTTGTCATGTGGTAATGAGTTACACTATCATTGCACCAAAAATTTGTACAGCTATTAAATTTGTACAGGCACTTTTAAATGTGGGAAAAGGAGAAAATGCTGATAATTGGCAGTTTCGTCTTTTCCCACAGTGTTTTCTACATTTTATGGACAGACATAATCTTTCGACCTACACTAAATTTGTGGTCTGCACATCCTTTCAATTTGGACTAGTCTTAGATTTTCTTGTGTCAAAGGTTAGAGACTTCAATGTGTGTAATATATTTCATGTTTGAATGTGTCGTCTGTCCAGGGCTTTACTTTTTGTACGCCCCACCTATGTAGTAGATGGTGGTATACTGGTTTCACCATGTCTGTCTGTCTGTCCGTCCATCCGCTCGTTGGTGTTTTCCATGCTCTAACTCACAAGCCGTTTGATCTAGGACCCTGAAACTTTATACAAGTGTTCTTCATGACCCAAGGAGGTGCCCTATTGTTTTTGGGTCACATGGGTCAAGGTCACAGGTGAACTTTTGTTTTCTCTGTGCTGTTCAGTGACAAGGTGCCGGTGGGGGGTATTTTTGTCAGCTTTGCAACAATTCTAGTTGTGACAGAATTTACTCTTTATTGTGCAGGTAAAGGATATTCCATCACAGTATGAACAGAAGCATGCTCATCAGTGTGAACATTGCCCCAAAAGTTTCAAGAAGCCCAGTGATTTGGTGAGACATGTTAGGATCCACACAGGGGAGAAACCATTTTCCTGTCCTATTTGTAGTCGTACCTTTACAGTTAAATCAACACTAGACAGTCATATGAAGACACATGGTGGATGTAAGTCTATTAAATTTTACTTTGTATATAATCATATCACTTCAACTTAGTAGAGTCCAGTCACCCCTAACTGCACAAATTTGACTTTTTCCCCTACTCCCTTCCGTTGAAAGTTTTGGAATGCAATAACCCTTCACCAATGACAAAATTTTGGACTCAACCAAACTGAAAGCATTTGCAGACGACATTTTCAGTGTGGCTTAAATGGTGGAATTTATCTTTGATAGTGCAGAAAACATTATTGGAAATTGAGAAAATGCTGGATACCAGAATTTTCTCTTTTTCCAACAATGCTTTCAAAAGCTTTCTTCTTCAGTGTCTTTAAAACCCAGGATTATGTGGTAAAGGGTTAAGGAAAACAAGTATTTACTTGTAACAAGCAACTGGCCCTTCTCACAGCATGTATTCCACATCATTCAAAAATGGGGATTATTTTTTCATCTTTTTGTCACTTGCACACATTTAGTTGTATTTATCAGCATTTTAGAAGAAATTTTGATAATGTTGATGGAATTGTGTAGGGCCTCTTGTTCAAGATTTCCTGCAATGGTATTCACCAACCATACTGAAGAAAAGAAAATGAGCCATACTCTGGCAAAAGGTGGCTTAATGAATCTCCATGATCCATGATACCAAGGCCCAGGTCAGCCTACGCGGACTGCGCAGGCTGACCTTGGTTGATACTTTTTGCAGATGCTTTAAGCCCCCTTTTCACAGAGCATGACTCAAATATATATTTGAGCCATGCTCTGGCAAATGGGGGTTTAATGCATCTCTGCAATGTATTATACCAATCGAGTCACACATAATCATTGATCCATAAAA
Source organism: Tridacna gigas (assembly GCA_945859785.2). Taxonomy (NCBI): domain Eukaryota; kingdom Metazoa; phylum Mollusca; class Bivalvia; order Cardiida; family Cardiidae; genus Tridacna; species Tridacna gigas. The sequence goes on from OX244034.2 coordinate 54,628,672, forward strand.
TACAGTTTGTTTAACAACGGACTGAATCCTGAGGTCAAATCGTCCTCGGACAGGCAGAAAATTTACCAAAAACAAAGTTTTGACACAGGACAGCCTGTGCGAACTGTGCAGGCTTGCCCAGATTGATACCTTTTACAGATGCATTATTACCCCCTTTTCACAGAGAATTGCTCAGTTGTATATGTCACAACTAAATATCTCATGTTGCAAGATTTTCTGTCATTGAGATGCTTAAAATAAAGCTTTAGAAATGTAGTATGCTCCTTTTCCCACAATGTTTTCTACCCTCTAAAAGACAAATCCCATCATTTGAGCCGCATATTATTTGTCATCTACAAAGCCTTTCGATTTAGACAGGTCTAAAATTCTTATTTGTCGGTAGAGACTGAAACCATTATTTATGTAAAAGATGCTAAATCCACAAGGATGTTTTTCTTCTGCAAATTTGTTTGACAAGCCAGGTAGCACCACAAAGGTTCCAAGGATCTGGACACATTCAAGGCCTGAAACCATGGGGTCACTGGTTTGAATTCCCAACCTCACCAATTACTTTCCAAGGATTGCTGATAGTCACTGTGACAGGATTCATTCTTCAGTCACTGCTTATCAGTGTCTCAAGAATGATTATAATATTGGAAAGCAGCCTTTGACTTGATATTGTGAAAAAATCATAGGAAAACATTGAAAGGTACACTGACCATTGAGATATACATGAAATAATGTTGAAAATAGCCCTAACCCCTTTACCAAACGACAAAATTTCAGCCTTGTCCACATTGAAAGCATTTGCAGATAACAATATCAGTGTTGCTCAAATGGTGCAATTTTTCTTTGATGGGGTGAAAAACATTGTGGGAAAAGCTGGTTACCAGCATTTTTAGCTCACCTGAGCATGAAGTGCTCAGGATGAGCTATTGTGATCACTCACCGGCCGTCGGCGTCCGTCGTCCGTCCGTCCGTCGGTCGTCCGTCCGTCCACATTTTTTTGTTTACACTCTAGCATCTACAAATATTAACCAATCAGCACCAAACTTGGTCAGAATGTATATGACCATAAGACCTCGGATGAGTTCGATTATGGGTGTAATCGGACCAGAACGACTGGAGTTATTTGCCCTTGAATTAGAAAAATTGCTATATTTGACTTTGTTTACACTCTAGCATCTACAAATATTAACCAATCAGCACCAAACTTGGTCAAAATGGATATGACCATAAGATCTCGGATGAGTTCCATTATGGGTGTAATCGGACCAGATTGACTGGAGTTATTTGCCCTTGAATTAGAAAAATTGCTATATTTGACTTTGTTTACACTCTAGCATCTACAAATATTAACCAGTCAGCACCAAACTTGGTCAAAATGTATATGACCATAAGATCTCAGATGAGTTCGATTATGGGTGTAATCGGACCAGATTGACTGGAGTTATTTGCCCTTGAATTAAAAAAATTGCTATATTTGACTTTGTTTACACTCTAGCATCTACAAATATTAACCAATCAGCAGTAAACTTGGTCTAAATATATATGACCATAAGATCTCAGATGAGTTTGATTATGTGTCTAATCGGACCAGAATGACTGGAGTTATTTGCCCTTGAATTAAAAAAATTGCTATATTTGACTTTGTTTACACTCTAGCATCTACAAATTTAAACCAATCAGCACCAAACTTGGTCAAAATATATATGACCGTAAGATCTCGAATGAGTTTGATTGTAGGTCTAATAGGACCAGTTATTGCTGTGTCATGGAAAAAGGGGGCTTGACGTATATTTTCATTGTGGACCAATATCTCTTTAACTACAGGACAAAATGTCATGAAACTTCATCTTTTTATTGTTTATTGCAAGCCACAGACAACAGTTATTTGTTTTTATTTCATGAAATGCCATGTCATGAAAAAAGGGGGCTAAATGTTTAATTTTGTCATGGACCAATGACCATCTGTTTGTCCATCTTTCAGGACAGATATCTTCTAAAATCCTTGACAAAAACTAATAAAAATTTATACAGGTGTTCCTAATTATGTCAGCTGATATTTACTGTTTTTTTTTTTTTTTTTTTTTCCTGTTTGATATCAATACTGTCTCATAGGAAAAAGGGGCTTCATGTATATTTCTGATAAGGATCAATATACATGTATCTTCAACTCAAAATCCTGGACAAAAATTTGTGAAACTTCATATGTGTGTTCCTTATGATAGTCCGCCAATATCATTAGTTTAGCTTTTTTGATTAAATGTCATGTCATGGAAAAAGGGGGCTTCACATATATTTTCATTATGGATTAATATCTCTTTAACTACAGGACAAAATGTTATGAAACTTCATCTTTATGTTGTTCGTCACAAACCACAGACAATGGTTAGGCCTATTTGTTAGCTCACCTGAGCACGAAGTGCTGGGTGAGGTATTGTGATTCGTCGTTGTCCAGCGTCTGTCTTTCCACAATTCCTTTAAACATCTTCTCCTTCTAAACCAATCATGTTGAAACTTGACAGGCATATTCCTTGGGTGAAGTTCTACCAAAGTTGTTAAAAGAATTGAATTAACCCTTTAACTCATAACTGCAGGGGTCACAATTTTAAAAATGTTTTTGTCTGAAACTAGAAGGCCTAGAGCTTTGATATTTGGTATGTGGCATTTCCTTGTGGACTTCTACCAATTTTGTTCAAATGATGTCCCCGGGTCAAAACAGGACATAAAGGTATACAGAATGAACTTTAAAAGTCTTGTTCTATTCAACCCTTTACCACACAATCCCAAGTTTTAACGCCTGTGAGCAATAAGGCTCTTGAAAATATTGTGGGAAAAAGAAGAAATACTTGTAACCAGCATGTTTTCCTTTTTCCACAATGTTTTCCACCCAACCAAAATCAAATTTAAATTTTTGAGTCACATTTATTTTGTTGTCAGCAAATGGTTTGAATTTGGACAAGTCTTAACCCTTTAAGTGCCTTTCACTACCATAGTTGCCTTTGTGTCTAGTGTAGATCAAGATCAGACTGCACGAAATGTGCAGTCCGATCATTGATCTATACTGTCTGCTTTGTTGAAACACTGCAGACAAAAGGCATCCACGCAGTTGTTATCATCTTGGACACATTCTGGAATGAAAATGGCCTTTGGGTTTAAGGATTAAATTTTGTTGTTTGTTAATGATTTGAGCCAAGCCTGGTAGCTCATTACCTATAGGGCTAGCTATGCAGGGATGTCAAGTTTAAATCTCAGTTGGGCCAAGCACTCAGGTAACCAGGATTTTTTTAAACTTTTTCCACAATGTTCTCTACCCATCCCAAATCTAAGTTCATTTTTTGAGACAAATTTATTTTGTGGTCTGCAAATGCTTTGAATTATAGACCAGTCTAAAATTTTTGTTTGGTAAAGAGATAAAGATAGACCATGTAATATGCATTTCAAGACTTGTGTTGTAGGCAATACTATCTTGCAGAATATAAGGCGCATATATATCCAAGATCCAACTGCAGTCTGATCTTTATCTACACTGTCTGATAAAACATCCTGTCTCACGTACCCCTAGCCTTGGTTCCCACCTGATCATTTTTTCCTTTTATCTATTCAGGACGGACAGATGCAGTTTAAATTTGACATGAAGCCCCCTTTTTCCATGACACAGCAATAAATTCCAAAACCCTGACAATATGCGCTGGGTCACTTGATGTGTGAAAATTTCATCCAAATTTGTTGAGATATGTCCAGTAATTAAAGAGATATTGGTGAAAAATGAAATATAACATGAAGACCCCTTTTTCCATGATGCAGCTATAAATTGCAGAACCTTGACAATATGCGCTAGGTCACATGATGAGAAACATTCTGTGAAAACTTTTGAAAACATTGTGGGAAAAGGAAAAAATGCTGGTAACCAGCATTTTCTCCTTTTTCCCACAAAGTTTTCTACCCTTTCAAAGAAATATTGTGTCACTTGAGCCAATATGAAAATGTTGTCTGCAAATGCTTTCAATTTGGATAGATCTAAAATTTTGCCATGTGATAAAGGGTTAAAGGCTTTGACAGCATTTTTCTCTCTGGCTGTTAGGATGTATCTTTGAACATTGTGTTCATTGTATTTTGAGTTCATTTTTGTTCATTCATTTAACTCTGTAGTACAGATTTTATCTTGTAAATCTTAGAAGTCATTATAATTTTTGTTCTTCAGTTTGTGGTGTTTGTCTTAATTTATAAATAGGTTTATGGGCGCCCCCCCCCCCCCCCCATAGATTTTGGGCGTATACTCCACCATGAATTGGAAGGTCAATGTCACACTTAAAGGTCAAATTTTTGTAAGCTGGATGCATTGAAAGGTTGGTGCAAGACTATTGCAAGTGTAAATACATTGTTTATGTGTTTACAATAGCAATTACCCATGAACATGTCCCTGGACAACCACTGTAGTTGTTGGTGAATTTAACATTATGATACTAACTTGTACAGAAAGTCTTGAATCGGCAAACATTCTCTACTAAGTTTGTTCAAATCAGGCAACTTTTTGCCACACACCAAAAGGCCTAGGGCTTTGTTATTATTCCTTCAAAACTCTGTTCTGGAGGTATACAGGAGTCAGCTTGTCGGTCCATCCATCCATCCATCAGTCTTTCTGTAGCATTTTCTTGTCAGAGCTAGTTCTCAACAACTACAGGACAGATTTCATTCAAACTTTAGAGAGACTCGGTGCCAAGCAAGAATGTGCATATTATATTTTGGTGACGGTTCATTGAATTTTTACAAAGTTATTTTCCTTTGATGAAATTTCTTGTTCTCGCTATTTTTCAACAACTATTGGACAAATATCATTCAAACTTCTCACAAATATTTATATAACAGGGTTTGGTTAAGAAAGATTATCTTCTTGTCTAAACCAAGAAGACCCAGAGCTTTGGCCTTGCACTTCGATATTTGATATTTATCGTCATTGTAGACCTTTACTGCTTGGTACTCAGGTGAGCGATATAGGACCATCATGGTCCTCTTGTCTTCTTTTCCCACAGTGTTTTCAGAAGGCCTCTTTTCCAGGGTCGTTAAAAATCGGGAATGTGTGGTAAAGGGTTAAACACAAAACAGAAAAGTGCAAATTTGTCTTTGGATGTAATGAGGCAAAGTTGCTGTTCATTTCACATGTTAAACAAAAATGATTCTGTGATATTTGTTTTTTTTTTAGATGAGAAGACTATACGATGCCATGTCTGCAACTCATTGTTCACTACTAAAGGGAGTCTGAAGGTACACATGAGACTTCATACAGGGTCCAAACCCTTCCACTGCCCCCACTGCCCACAGAGATTCCGAACATCTGGACACAGAAAAAGCCATATTTTGTCCCATTATAAGCCAGAAGCTTCCAGGAAGAAGAAGAATGCAAATCAAACAAGCACTACAATAGTTGAAGAAGTTCCTCAGAATCAAGCATTGGACTTTATGAATGCTGTTGAAAATTCTGGACCAGGTCCACAAATTATTACCCATAGTCAGGGTCAGATTGGTGAGGTAATTAATATTGACCAATCACTGCTGCAGGGTTCTAACGTGCTTCCATTGTCAGTTACAGTTGATAATTTTGGCAATTTAGCAGAAAACAATATGACCACCCAGGTCCTTCAAGGGTTTGATGGATTACAGCTTCAGCTTGGGGGTGGAAATTTGACCCAGGGGATACAGATCACAGGGCTTGACCCCAGTATGTTTAACCAGACTGTTCAGATAGATGCTAACTTATTACAGCAGCTACAAGCTGGCAGTGTGAATATTTCTCTCAATCAGCTACAGGGTACAGACCCCAACCTTGTTCAAGTCCAGCCTATCTCCATACAGGACAGTGTAAATCCAAACTTGGTGGTGCAGCCATTAAACACCTTAGATCCATCATCACAAAATGGCCTACAACAGCAAATCAACATGGGTCAAGAGGCCACAACAAACAGCTTTGCAAGTGGATCGGTAAATGAACAACAGGTTTGTAATTAACATTTAGCAGATGCAGTTAACTCTACCAATGAAGAAATTCTTGAGCTGTCTGCATTGAAAGCACTTGCAGAGGAAAAATCAAATGCGACTCAAATTATGAGATTTGTCTGTGATAGGTTAGAAAACATTTTGAGAAAATGCTGGTTACCAGCATTTTCTCCTTTTCCCACAATGTTTTCTAAAGCCCTTTCTGTTAGGGTTGTTAGGATTGTATGGTGAAGGGTTAACTCTTACCAAAGGACAAAATTCTAGACATGTATAAACAGAAGTAATTTACAGGTGACAAAGTCAGTGTGAATCAAAAATTTATATTTGCCTCTAGCAGGATGGAAAACATAGGTTACAAGCGTTTTCTCCTTTTCTCACAATGTTTTCAGAAGTCTTCATTGTTAGGGTTGTTGAAATTAGAGATTTTTTTCCAAAGAATCAAACCTAACATATATATGAAAATATTTTGATTCATTTCACGTGAACCTATTTTTAGCTGGGCAGTTTTCAAAGAAAACTTCCAGGTATTGTTGTAGCCCAGGTGTTATCGTCTGCATCGTTGTGTGAAAACTTTGACATTTTATAATATCTCTATTATCACTGAAGATATTTGCTTCAAACTTTGACCATTTGTTTATTATCAAAAGGGGAATCCATACAATAGGAGTAGGTAACCATCAAAGTATTTTTGACAAAGTTATGCCCCTTTTTCAACTTAGAATTTTTACTGAAAATCAAGCAAATGCAGCTGAGCATTTGTACCTGCATGCAGTGTTCTTGTTTAATTCTTTTATGACTCTTCCAGACTGAAAGCTGCTGCAGCTGACAAATTTGCCAGTTAGTATTGTAAAAGCTTAAGTACTCAGATCTGCTAGAAAACATCATAGGAAAAGGAAATAAGGCTGGTTACCAGTTTTTTCTCCTTTTTCCACAATGCTTTCAAAGGCCTTCTCCCTCAGGTTCTTTAAAACATAGGATTGTTTTGAAAAGGGTTAAGTTGCCTAAACCTATTAGAATTTACACAAAGTACTGGCATTTGTTTGGAAGGAAAACATTCTTTTTTTCAGCAGTATTAGGAAAAAGCTTTACAGGTTTGAATTGTAGACAATAATTTGAATTCATCTAAAAAGGGTGAAGTTGTCTTTTAAAGATACAAAATATTGCTGGTAAAGGAAAAAAAAAAAAAACGCTGGTTATCAGCATTTTCTCCTGTTTTTCGAATATGTTTTCAAAGGCTATCTTCCCCAGGGTCATTAAGATTAGGGAGTGTTAACCCTTAGGCTGCTAAGTGCGACTCAGCAACCTTTTGTGATCACAGAATGTGCAGTCTGATCTTGGATCTACACTGTCCAATAAGGAGATATCTTTCTTTTACAAATCCCTTTGAAATAGCAGAGTTTGGGTTTTTACTGTTGGTTTTAAAGCTTTATTTCATTTGTTTAGCAAGATAAGGGTTAAAACGGAACAGAAAAGCAATCTCTACAAAATGGTCTTAGTAGTTATTTTGTCTTTGACCTTGTATCAGGCTTTGTTTATATTAACTCTTTACTACACTGCAATATTTTAGACTGGTCCAAATTGAAAGCATTTGCAGACATCAAATTAAATGTTGCTCAAATGACTGGATTTGTTTCTGAATTGCTAGAAAACATTGTGGGAAAAGGAGAAAACGCTGGTTACCGGCAATTTCTTCTTTTCCAACAATGTTTTCAAAAGGCCTTTTTTTACAAGGTCGTTAAAACCTGGCTTTGTTCGATAAAGAGTTAAGCCTTAACCTGCTAAATAAATTAAATGAAACTTTCCAGCTGATAGCAAGAAATCGAAATACTGCTATTTCAAAGTTGTATGTTAGGTGAAAAATACCTCCTTATCTGTGCCTTCTAATCTTGATCTACACTATCTGCAAAAGGTTCTTGAGTCATGCTTAGCAGTCTAAGGGTTAAGGCATCAAAGAATATCAGGTATGGAGAATCAGTTGGAATAGCTAAGAGGTCTGCAAAATGAGCTTGTCCATATGTTTTATTTTGCTGTATTCATTTTGAGTAATGTCTTTTTTTGTGGCTTTCATAAGGCACAAATGGATCTCCAGTCCGCCAGTGGAACTGTACAGGCAGTAGATGCTGAACTGAAAGTTGATTTAACAGATAATTCTCAAAACCTGGAACAAGTGGACAGTGTTGTAGAAAAGAGTATAACTGTTCCTGATAGCCTAGATAATGTAGACGTTACGAATGATATAGACCCTGAAGCAAATGAAATGAGGGCAATCAATCCAAACACCATGACAAACAATATGGAAGATATGTCAGCCTCAATGATGGATGTGGATAACCAAATGGATTCAGATAACGAGGATGGTTTGGTGAATGATGATGATGATTTGATCCAAGAATCAGTTGCGGATGATGATTTGCATCATCTGGACGATGATGGTTTGACTGGAACTCTGGTACCCACTACCCAACAGCCGGCTTCTCAACAATCCGACAGGCGTTTTACTTGTCCTGTAAGTATTTAGCCCTTTTCCACACTATCCCAAGTTTTAATGACTGTAATGAAGAATGAAGAAGGCTTTTGAAACCTTTGGGGGGCAAAAGTAGAAAATGCTGGTATCCAGCATTTTTCTCTTTTCCCACATTTGCTGTCCACTTCTCATGAAAGTTGATCAGAATGTTTGTCTTAGTGATATGTAACAGGTTGTAAAAATGGTTCACGTCAGTTCAAAAACTAGGTCAGCAGGTTAAATCTTTGAAAAACCTTGAGTACACTCTAGAGACCACTTTTTCAGTCCAATACTGGAGAAAGTTGGTCAGAATGTTTGTCTTGATGACATCTTGGACAACTCTGAAAACGGGTCATGTCAAGTCAAACCAAGGTCAGCAGGTCAAAATCTTTGAAAAGCTTGTGTACACTCTACAGACCACTTTTTCAGTCTACTACTCATAAGAGTTGGTCAGAATGTTTATCTTTAATATATCTTGGATAAAATGCATTACATTGGGTTAAAACTAGGTCATCACATCTAATCTTTGAAAAACCTTATGTACACACTAGAGGCCAAACTTTCAGTCCATAGCACATGAAAGTTGGTCAGAAACTTTGTCTTTATAATATCTCAGACAAGTTAGAAAATGGGTCTCACAGGTCTAGAATTGGGTCATCAGATCAAATCTTTAAAAAAGAAGAAAAACTTGTGTACTCTCTAGAGGCCTTATTTTCAGTCTAGTACTCATTAAAGTTACCAAGTATATTGGTCTTGATGATATTTAGGGTGTGTTTGGAAATGGGTCATGTTAGGTCAAAATGTTGGACATAGGACAGGTCATAGAAAGAGCTTGTGTACACTCTAGAGGCCACATTTTCAGTCCAATACTCATAAAAATGTGTTAGAATGTTTGTCTTGATATTTTGGAAACGATTGGAAAGGGTCATGTTTTGTCAAAAGGCCTAGGTCAGCAACTTCAGGGCCATCATCACTCTTTTGTTTAGTCTTGACAGCTGATCATTTTTGAAAGCATTATGCCAGGAGAAATTGCTTACACAAGGAGTTTTCTCCTTTGTATCAGTGGTTTCAAATGACCATTCATGTATTAGTAGTTGATGTTTATTTAGGAATATTTTACAAGAGTATATTATGAAACGACAGCTGAGAATCTGTTTCAGATTGTAACAAGTTAAAATCTTTTTCAATTCAGGAATGTCATAAGTCTTTCAAAAGATCGAGTCACCTGAATGAACACATGAGAATTCACTCACGAGATCCCCCGAAGAAAGAAAAGACGGCAGATCACAAGTGTCCGTTTTGTAATAAGGCTTTCCAGAAACCCAGTCAGATGGACAGACATGTCAGAATACACACAGGTAGGTTGACTGGCTACTGTTTTGTGAAGAGTCTATATAGCTGTCTAACTTTTTCAGTGCCATAAGCTGAAACAGGGGCTTTTGCTAATCTTACTGTCTGCTTGTTTATTCAGGCCTCTAAGATGAAAAATGTTTCTGGGTTTCAGAGGATTATATTTTCAGCTGTTGAAAAAGGTCAAAGTTACGTGAGCTATGCTCTGTGAAAAGGGGGCAAAATGCATAGTGAAAAGTATCTACCCAGGTCATCCTGCGCAGTCGATGCAGGCTGACCTGAGCAGAAACTTTTCACTATTGGTTAGTTTTCTATATATCCTAGTTATAGTCTACCTCATGAGTAAGTCGGTAGTTAAAAATAGTGGCTATTATGGATCCATAATTATGTGTTGGCTTGATTGGTATCAGGATCCGGAGATGCATTAAGCCCCCATTTGCCAGAGCTTGGCTCATATATTTGGTATATGAAAGAGTTGAATTTAGGTTCCCTCGGCAACTTATGACAACAGTAAAGTTGTGGTAATCGAAGGGAAGCTATACAATTTATTGCAAATAAACAGTAATAATCAGTGTAATTGGTGTATTAAACAAGTGCTTCAATCAATGTGAAAGACATTATTGTAGACTTGTAGTAGAACATCAGCTTCTGATTTTAGAGGTTGTGGGTACAAATCACAACATTCATTATGTGGCATTCCCACAGTTCGTAGCCAAATGTTAGCATTGCAATTATATATCAGGTAACAGGCTATGTTTCCCATTAAGGATGTCCTCTTTCTGCCTCCACCGCTATTTATTTTTGTGGGGGAGAACATTGCACTCATTTGGATAGAGTTGTCTGCCTGTTTGTGTATGTCTGCTTCATATCTTGGGAAGCGTTTGCCAAATTTAAGCAATATTTTGCTGCCACACACTCTTTGTCATTAGCCAAACTTAAGCAACGTTTTGCTGACACTCACTCTTGATGGTGAAAACAGAGATAGCTTACTTTAACCTCTAAGCTGCTTAACTCTATACCACACAATCAGAATTTTAACGATCATGAAACAGAAAGAATTTGAAAACAAGGTAACCAGCATCCTCTCCTTTTTCTCACAGTTGCCCCCAGCTGGGCGGGGGGATAGAAATAGCTCAGCTGTCGCACTACAGCAGGGGTAAGACCCCCCCACTGTGCCTGCCTGTTTGCCGTGGGCTGCAACTCGTGTCGTTCGATGACGGGATCCTGGTGGTTGAGTGGATTCAGAGCTCGGCCCTTTGATGGCTCTGTTTTCGCAACACACCACTTTGGCCTTGAATTGAATTAAACGAGGGGTCAGGAAGGCCCGTTCTGATCAATCGGCTGGTCACGCCGAGCCCTAGCGTGTTTCTCTGACTTTGTTTTCTTTTAATCATACACAGCTACATCATTTCTCTGTCGTCAGTTGCTGTATGTCAATACCCTAGAAGGCGGTGGCTCATGGGCTAATCGGGTGAAAGTTGGTGTTTGGTTGACACTTGTAACCGCCCAAAGTTAGTCTATGCTTGGTAGGACATTCTGCGGGCCTACATTTGTCCAGTCTAGCCCTTTCACTTCGAGTATATTACCGATGTATCCTTGTCATGATCTGAGTTGGATTTCCCCAGATCATGTCCCCTTGTTGGACTCCGAGGCGGGTGAGGAACATCGGTGATGAATATAAAACAAAAACTATGGCTTCTCAAAAAAAGGCCAAGCGTGTACTCTCTGACTCTGATTCAGAGTCAGAATATTCAACACCTTCTTTATCATTTGCACGTTTTTTAGTCATTCAATCTGTAGACTCTACCAAACCCGTTACAAAACTATCTCCTTTCATTATTGAAAAATCCCTTTCGGCAATCCTTGGTACACCCAAATCTGTTAAAAAACTTAAAAACGAAACCCTGCTTGTTGAGTGCTTTTCGCAACAACAGGTTAGAAACCTACTTGGACACAAGAAACTTTTCAATCTTGATGTCAAAATATTTCCTCACAAGACCCTTAATATCTCCAAGGGGATCATTAGATGCAAAGAATTAAGCTTCTGTGACTCTTTGGAGGAAATCAAATCAAACCTCAAAAGCCAGGCTGTGTCTGATGTGAAAAGAATTTCAATTCTCAGAGATGGCATTCGTAGAGATACACATACGTACATCTTAACATTCTCTACGCCAACTCTCCCTACTTCAGTTAAAATTGGATTCCAATCGGTCAAGGTTGATGTTTACGTGCCTAATCCGTTGCGCTGTTATAAATGCCAGCGGTACGGCCATCATGAAAGTAACTGCAGAAGCACACCTGTTTGTCCCAAATGTGCTTTTGAAGGGGAAAACCATGACCAAAAGACTTGCAATAACCCTCTTCTCTGTGTCAATTGCAAGTCTTCTCATCCTACCTATTCCAAAGAATGTTCAGTTTGGAAGGATGAGAAAGAAATCCTGTCAATCAAGTTTAAGGAGAATGTTACCTTTTTGGAAGCCAGGAAAACAGTTGAAAAACGCAGGTCTGATCAGGCATTGTTGAGCAAAAGCACAACATATGCAAATGTTGCATCTCCTTTGCCTGCAAATGGACATTGTCCAACCTGCGAACTGTTGGCTAAAAAACTTCTCCAAAAGTTTCCTGAAATGACTAGTGAACTGAAAGCTCTCCTTCCCAATGTCGAGGTTACAACACCTTCCACTCAGACTCAGCCTACGTCGGAAACAAACAAACCCTCTTCTGCACCCCCAAAACCCACAGACTCTCAAAGTATTCCTTCACAAAAAACCCCAAAGCCCTCTTCCTCTTCGCAAAATATTTCTTCAAAAAAAGCTTCAAAGCCATCTACCCCTTCAAAACAGCCTCCTAAGAAACCCCAACCTCCATCTTCACAGTCTACAAATAAATCAAACGTTCCACCTAAAGATAACAAATCTTCTCATGTAGCCCGATCACCAAAAAGATCTTCCTCAAAATCTAAACCACAGTCCAGAGATAATCATGGATCCTGTGAAATTGCAGTCACAGTAGATGATCCGGTCCCTACCTCCAACAGATTTTCGGAGTTAGAGGACATGGATGCAGATACTGAAAATCTGGAAGGTGAGGCTTCAGATTCAGAAGCCTCTATATGGTCCATTTCTAAAGATACTTGGAACAAGGACACTGATACTTGGCACACGTCCAAACCCGAGACAACTGTAATTAAATCTTAATCTATTTTAAAATGTATTGGTTTACGGCCTCTTTTTTTACTTTAGCTTTTATACTCTCTTCATACACTATGGATACCATAATCCAGTGGAATTGTCGAGGTCTAAAGTCAAACTTTGACGAACTTTCCCTTTTAATCAATGATCACAAACCAGTTGCTGTTTGTCTGCAAGAAACCTTCCTTAAGCGGGAGGATGATATTTTTGTCAAATATCATTCCATTTACAATAAAGTCTTTACCGAAGGCGAGAAAGCTAGAGGTGGTGTTTCTGTTATTGTTAATAACAATATACCTCATAAAGTTATCTCTCTTAACACAAACTTGCAAGCTGTTGCCATCAGGTTATCTTTACACAGTGCTGTTACACTGTGTTCTTTATATCTCCCCCCAAGCACACCTATCAATGAGAACAATCTGAATGATCTCATTGCCCAATTGCCATCCCCCTATATTCTTGCTGGGGACTTTAATGGTCACAATGTTATGTGGGGTTGTGATGACACTAACCAGAGAGGTTTACAATTGGAGAACTTCATTTCGAACAACTCTTTGTCTTTCATGAATGATAACAAGTCCAAAACCTACCTACATCCAGCAACTGGATCTTACTCTTCTATTGATTTAACCTTATGCAGCCCAGTCTTACTTCCCAATTTCACTTGGAAAGTGAAAGAGGATTTGTGTGGAAGTGATCACTTCCCTATTATCTTTTCATCTACACAACCATCCAGCAGTGTAAGACCGCAGAAATGGAAGCTCTCTAAAGCCAATTGGAACAGATTTGAAACCCTCTGTGAACAGACCATTACACATGACAAGTTTGGAGATTGCGATGATCCAGCAAAACTTTTTACTTCGCTGTTAATTGATGCAGCTAAACAGTCTGTCCCTCAGACCTCGACAAATCCAAAACGTCCTGACAAGCCTTGGTACAATGAAGATTGTAAACAGGCTGTCAGAGACAGAAAACAAGCCCTTAGAAAGTTTAACCTCAGACCTACCAAAGAAAATCATAACCTATTCCGTATTTCCAGGGCAAAGGCTCGTCGTACCATTAGAGAAAGTAAGCGCAAGGCTTGGAGACAATATGTCTCTAAATTAAATAGTAGAACTACTACTAAAAAAACCTGGGACATGATTAGAAAGATCAATGGCAAAGGCCAACCCCCTCTCAGTCACCTTGAAGTTAACAATACTTCGTTGGAAACCCCCCAGGATATAGCTGATGCTCTTGCTGACACCTTTTGTAAAAAGTCCTCCTCTGCAAACTATTCTGAAAAGTTTCAGAGGAATAAAGCCAGAGAAGAAAAGAAAAAACTTAATTTCAGTTCTTCTAATTCAGAGCACTATAATAAACTCTTCACCTTTAAAGAATTAAAATCAGCCCTGAATAAAGCTCACGATTCTTCTCCCGGCCAAGATAAAGTTCATTACCAGTTTTTAAAACACTTACCTTTTACTTCTCTCTCTGTTTTACTTGATATTTTTAATGATATCTGGCAGTCCGGTGATTTTCCTTCGTCCTGGCGAGAGGCACTAGTCATTCCTATCCCAAAACCTGGCAAGGATGCTAATGACCCAGCTAACTATCGTCCCATAGCTCTTACTAGTTGTCTCTGCAAGACCCTAGAACGTATGGTCAATGACAGGCTTGTCTGGTTTTTAGAGAAAAACAACCTTATCGTTGATGTACAGAGTGGATTTCGTCGCCAGCGTGGTACCATCGATCATCTTGTCCGCTTTGAAACCTTTGTTAGAGAAGCCTTTATTAATAGACAACATGTAGTATCTGTCTTTTTTGACCTTGAAAGCGCTTATGATACAACTTGGAAATACGGAATTCTTAAAGACTTACATGACTTTGGTCTTCGAGGCCGTCTTCCTCTTTTTATCTCGGCCTTCTTGGATGAACGTCTTTTCCGCGTCCGAGTTGGCAATACTGTCTCGGGAGCCCGTGAACAGGAGATGGGTGTGCCCCAAGGATGTATTCTCTCTGTTACACTTTTTAGTGTAAAAATAAACAGTATAGTTAAAGCTATCTGTCCTGGTGTAGACTGTTCTCTCTATGTTGATGACTTTGTTATATGCTTCAGATCTCGAAATATGAATATTATTGAGAGACAACTTCAACAGTGTCTCAACAAACTCCAAACGTGGTCTGAAGAAAATGGCTTCAAATTTTCAAAGTCCAAAACTAAGTGCATGCACCTATGTAATCTACGTGGTGTTCATCCAGACCCTGAACTGTATTTGGACAAAACTAAAATTGAAGTCGTTTCTGAATTTAAATTTCTCGGAGTCATCTTTGACAGAAAGCTTTCCTTCCTTCCTCACATCACTGCACTTAAAAAGAAATGCAAGAAGGCTCTTAATCTTCTAAAGGTTGTGGCCCATTCTGAATGGGGAGCAGACCGTAAAGTCCTCTTGCGGCTTTATCGGTCTTTAGTTCGCTCCAAATTAGACTATGGATCTATCGTATACGGATCAGCCTGTAAATCTTGCCTTAAAATTCTTGATCCTATACACCACGAAGGCCTGCGTCTTGTACTTGGCGCTTTCAGAACTTCTCCCGTCAATAGTCTCTATGTTGAGGCTAATGAACCTTCTCTTTCTTACAGGAGGGAAAAACTATCGCTTCAATATCTTTTAAAACTGAAGTCGAATCGTTTTAACCCAACTCATAAAGTTGTTTTTAAACCTCAATATAAACGTCTTTTTGAAAGGAAACCAAATGTTATTCCTCCATTTGGTATCCGCATGGAGCCCATTGTAGATAACCTTGGCATAGACACTGAATCTATTGCCGACTATAAAATCTCTGAAATCCCTCCATGGACTCTAAACAGTGCAGAATTCAGATTTGACCTTGCATCTGACAAAAAGTCTGTCACGGATAGAACTGTGTTTCATGCTAGATACAATGAGATAAAGGAGCATTATTTTTCTTTCAAACCGATCTATACAGATGGATCTAAAGAGGGAAATTCTGTAGCAGCTGCCGCTATTTATGGAGAAAGGAGCTTAAAGTGCCGCCTTCCAAACAATTCCTCTATCTTCTCTGCAGAAATTAAAGCTATTGATCTTGCCCTTAATCTAGCTGAACATTCTAATTCCAACCGTTTCATTATCTTTTCTGACTCTTTGTCAACATTACAGGCCCTTTCAAATCAACGACTTGAAAACCCCTTAATCTGTAGTTTACTTGAAAGGATCTCACAAATTTCTTCCATGAATAGATTGGTGTTCTGCTGGCTTCCAAGTCATGTAGGCATCAAAGGCAATGAAAATGCCGATAGGTCTGCCAAATCTGCACTTAACCTTCCCATTTCAGATTTTAAAGTTCCACACACTGATTTTAAATCCTCTGTTTTAACACATATCCAATCTTCTTGGCAATCCCAGTGGGATGCTGATGTTTTCAATAAACTACATTCAGTTAAACCTTCCCTCGGTGAATGGTACCCCGTTTACAGGTCTGTTCGTCGAGAAGAAGTGATAATTGCACGACTTCGAATTGGCCATTCACGCATTACACATTCCTGGCTCTTGACCAGAGATGATGCCCCTGAATGTATTCCATGCAATGCACCCTTCTCTATAAAACACATTCTACTAGATTGCATTGACTTTCAACCAATTCGTTCAAAATATTTCAACGTCGATAGTTTAAAAAATCTTTTTGATTCTGTCAGCGTTGAATCTATTATCGCTTTCATAAAGGAGATTGGTATTTACAATAAACTGTGATATTTGTTTTTTGAGTTTCTTACCCATGTTTTTACATTCTTTACACACTTTTCTCAATGTTAAGTTCTCATTACCTTTAAGCTACTATTCACATTCTTATTCCTAACTGTGATTTAAAACTTTTTGAGTAGATAGGGATTGCCCTGTCACTCAATTATTTCCATTATACATATGAAGGTCACACATAACACTTCTTAACCCAACTTTTTTATCATTATTAATGTATTCAAACTTTTTTCAGTTTAAACAATTTCACTTTTATTATCTTTTAACACAGATATGCGCGCTAAATGACCAAAGCTGTCGATGCACCATAAAACAACATTCATTCATTCATTCATTTTCTCACAGTTTTCCACCCTATTAAATGTGGAAATCACCATTGAAGCAACATTTAATTTGTCATCTGCAGATGCTTTCAATTTGGACAAGTCTACAATTTTGTCAATTTGTAAAGAGTTACTGTACATCAAACAGACATTTTTCGCCAATAGTAACAATCCAAATATTACAATTTCAAAGTTGTTTTTCCTGGAAATATCTAGCATTAACTGACTGTGTAGATCAAAGATCAGACTGCTCACAATGTGCAGCCCGATCTCTGACCTGCAGTGGATGCTGAAGAATTGAGTTTGGCTTAGCATCAGGAGGGACAAGTCATAACTGCCTATATCCAGTTTGCATTAGATAACTGTGAATACTTCCATGTAAGTTACGGACGAGCAAAATAATTTCATATCTTACAAATGAACACATATGAAAACAATTGATAGAGGGAAAAACTGCTTATTGTGAGTGATTTCCCATTTTTCCTTCATTATTAACTCTTTACCAAACAACAAAATTTAAGACTTGTCCAAATTGAAAGCATTTGCAGATGACAAAAAGATGGAAGGGTAGAAAACATTGTGGGAAAAGGAGAAAATGCTGGTTACCATTGCCCACAATGTTTTCAGAAGGCCTCTTTCTCAGAGTCGTTAAAAGTCAGGATTGTGTGGTAAAGGGTTAATTATTATTACTATTATTATTATTTTTGAATAGGCTGTCCTGAATTATAATAACCCTGAGGAAAAAGGCATTTGAAAATATTGGTGAAAAAAAGCTAGGAAAGTGCTGTTTGTCTGCAAATGCTTTCAATTTGGACAAGTCTACAACTTTGTCATTTGGTAAAGAGTTAAGAAAAAGATCTTTGTACAAGAGTTGAAATCTTTGGAAAACCAGAAAGAGAGAATAATACTTACTTTTATCAGTGACTTCTTAATGTTAGATAGTGGTCTAGTGTGCAAGCTATCTCACATTTTTGCC
Source organism: Tridacna gigas (assembly GCA_945859785.2). Taxonomy (NCBI): domain Eukaryota; kingdom Metazoa; phylum Mollusca; class Bivalvia; order Cardiida; family Cardiidae; genus Tridacna; species Tridacna gigas. The sequence continues at coordinate 54,646,749 of OX244034.2, forward strand.
TTTTATCTTTGCAGGCGAGAGACCATTTGTTTGCATGTTGTGTAAAAAGGCATTCAACCAGAAAAATGCTCTACAAATGCATTTGAAAAAGCACAGTGGAGAACGTCCCCATCAGTGCCAGTATTGTAGTATGTCTTTCACCCAGAGGGGAAATCTCAAAACTCACGTGAAAAGGGCTCACCATCTAGAGATGGTCAACTCAATGAAAATACTGAAATCCTTTGAGAAAGCCAAAGATGACAGTCCTCAGATAGAAGTTACAGTAGCTCCTGCAGGAAAATATGTGGAAAGTGATGTTGGCATTGTGACAGCTGACGGAAATGTTCAGATGGTGAATCAGGATTTGAATCTTGTCGAGGTGGCTGATTTGTTTAGCAATTGATTGTTAGGGTGCCAATTACAGGTTCAGCTGCTTTTGCTGACTGTGTAGATTGAGCCTGTATTCACCAACCATTCTTAGGAATGTTCTTAGTCTTATTTTTCAGAATTTTCTAAATTTGAAAGTAACACAACTTCTGATTGGTTAAACCAGTGGTTTAGCCAATCAGAAGTTGTGTTTCTTTCAAATTTGAAAAATCTTGGAGAATAAGACTAAGAATGTTCTTAAGACTGGTTGGTAAATATAGACCCAGACTGATCCTGGATCTACTTGATCAAATATTTTCTGATACATTCTTGCCAAAGTAGCTTTGAAATTTCTCTTTGAAAAATCTTTCTCAGGCCTAAATCTGTCCTTAGCTTGTTATTACAATGTTAACCCTTTACCACACAATCTTGAGTTTCAAGGACCTTGAGGAAGGCTGCTTTTGAAAACATTGAGGGTAAAGGAGAGAATGCTGCTAACCAGCATTTTTTCTCCAATTCCCACAATGTTTTCTAACTCTTCAAAAATAAATCTCACAACTTTAGCCACATTTAATTTGTTGTCTGCAAATTCTTTGGATTTTGACAAGTCTAAAATTTTGTTGTTTGGTATGGAGGTAAACTTTTTTCTGCCAAGCCCAAGGGGGCAGTCAGTAGCATATGGGACTTGAAACCAATGGAGTCTCTGGTTCAACTCTCCAGCTCGGCCAATTTCTGTCAGAGAATTAATGATAATCTTTGTGATAGGATTCATTCCTGTCTTTCTGCTGGTCGCTGTTACAACAATGGTTATGTTTGAAAGCATAAGGAAGAACATTGTGCAAAGTACTGGTAGAAGAAACTCCAGGAAAGTATGGAAAGGTGCACTGGCAGCCACAATATATCTAAAATAATGTTGAAAATAGTTTAAAGCACCATGCAAACAGAAACCTTTTTCCTATAAAAGCCTTTAGATGCATTTACATAGGAGAACTTAGGGTGAATAAAACAGGAGCATAAAATGATCAACTTCACACTTGCCACAATTATCACAACATTTTGTTTTAGTAAATTTACCTTATGATCATATGTGACATTTGTATCGACTGTCATCATCATATGTGTTTGTTTGATAGGAGTAAAGCATTTCATGTAATGAAATGACTTTTAAATTCAAACATTTCTTTTTTGTGTCCTTGAAATGGACTTCATATGGAAAAGGAGCAGTTGCTTGCTACAAGCAGTTATTCCTCATGACATAATTTTGGACTAGACCAAATTGAAGACATTTGCAGACAACATATTAAATGTGGCTCAAATGACTAATTCTGTCTTCAGTAGGGTAGAAAACATTGTGGGGAAAGGAGAAAATGCTGGTTACCAGCATTTTCTCCTTTTCCCACAATGTTTTCAAAAGGCTTTTTCCACAGGATCGTTAAAAGGCGGCATTGTGCAGTAAAGGGTTGAGCAGTGTAGCAGTAGATCTAGTTGCTCCTCTGAGTAATCAGAAATTCTGCAGTGTTCCTTCCTTAACTCTTTACCACACAATCCTGACCTTTAACTACCCTGAGAAAGAGGCCTTTTGAAATCAATATGGTAAAAAGAAGGAAATGCTGGTAACCAGCATTTTCTCCCTTTCCCACAATGTTTTCTAACCTTCCCAAAACAAGTTTCAGTTTTTGAGTCACATTTATTTTTTCGTCTTGAAATGCTTTCAATTTGAACTAGCCTAAAATTTTGTCATTTGGTAAAGGGTTAACCTTTTACCAGATGACAAAATTTCAGCCTTGTCCAAATCGAAAGCATTTAAAGACAACAATTTCAGTATGGCTCAAATGGTGTAATTTTCCTTTGATAGAGTAGAAAACATTTTGGGAAAAGGAGAAAATGCTGGTTACCAGCATTTTCTCCTTTTCCCACTATGCTTTTAAAAGGCTTCTTTCCCAGGGTCATTAAAAGGCAGTTTTGTGCGGTAAAGGGTTAACTCTTACCAAACGACAAAATTGTAGACTGCTTTAAATTGAAAGCATTTGCAGACGATAAATTTGGTTCAAATAAAGGGATTTGTATCAGAGAGGACAGAAAACATGGCAAAAGGAGATAATGCTGGTTAACAGCATTTTCTCTTTTTCCCACATTGTTTTCTGAAGACTTGCCGGGTCATTAAAACATGGGATTGTTTGGTTTAGGATGAAAATTTTTACGAACACAAGTTTGTAACATAATACCTACATTCATACTTCTACACAAAATGAAGTTTCAGGTTCATTTTTCATGCAATGTTTTTTTGAATGATACATGTAATTTGAAAATGTTTCTTGGTCATTCAAATCTAAACTTCATTATAACAGATAAATTAAAATACATAATTTTTGGCCAGTGTCCTGTATCAAGAAACAAGTAGGAAAAACATACACATACATTATTCATTTAAATGATCTTTGTTGACATTTCTTAAGGTATGCTAATTTCTTCCCTTGTATTTGAAAATTATCTCATCTTTAGCCCTTTACCATACAATCCTGACTTTTGATGACCCTGAAAATTAAGCCTAGTGAAAACATTGTGGGAAAAAGAAAGTGCTGGTAAGCAGCTTTTTCTCTTTTCCCACAAAATTTTCTGCAATTTCAAAGACGAATCACATCATTTGAGTTTCATTTGATTTGTCTGCAAATGTTTTCAAGTTGGACAAAACTGAAATTACGTTACATGGTAAAAGGTTAACTCTTTACCACACGGCTAAAATGTAGACTTGTTTTAACTGAAAGCAATTGCAGACGACAATTTAAATGTTACTCAAATGATGGGGTTTGTCTTTAATAGTGTAGAAGACATTGTGGGAGAAGGACAAAATGCTGGTTACTAGCATTTTCTCCGTTTCCCACAATGTTTTTAAAAGCCTTCTCTTCCAGGGTTGTTAAAAGTCGGGATTGCGTGGTAAAGGGTTAAACAAGTATGCAACAGATTACTTTTAAAGCAATCTTGTGAAATATGGATAACCAACTTGAATCAAGATTTAATAAAAGGATGCATAGATAAACATTGTAGCAAAAGGAGAAATTGCTAATAAAGAGTTATTTTACCTATTGCCACAATGTTTACAAATGTTGGCTGCTTCATGATGCAAGATGTCTGCTGCAGGTGTTCATGAAGTTAATAATGATTAGTTTCACTGTTACCTTGCATTTACATTTGAATTTGTTCCAGTGTTCGTAAAAGAAAAAAAAAAACACCAGTCATATTAGTTCTATGAAAGTTTGATTTGTTCCAGTTTCTTGTCTCTCATATTATCCCTCTATGACATGAGCAAAATTTTTACTTGTCCACGCTGATAGTATTTGCAGATGACATTTTTAGCTCACCTTAGCACAACGTGCTAAAGGGGAGCTATTGTTATCGCCCTACGTCCGCCGTCCGTCAACAATTTCTTTAAACATCTTCTTCTCCTAAACCACTAGGCCAATATTGATGAAACTTGGCAGGGATGTTCCTTGGGTGAAGCTCTACCAAAACTGTTCAAAGAATTAAATCCACCCACAACTGTGGTTGCCATGGCAACAAAAAGGAAAAAAAAAGCAAAATCTTTGAAAATCTTCTTCTCTGAAACTAGAAGGCGCAGAGCTTTGATATTTGGTATGTAGCATCTCCTAGTAGACCTCTACCAAGTTTGTTCATTTGATGCCCCTGGGGTCAAAACTGGCCCCGCCCCAGGGGTCACAAGTTTGAGCATAGTAACAAAGAAGGAAAATTTTAAAAATCTTCTTCTCTGAAACTTGAAGGCATAGAGCTTTGATATTTGGCATGTAGCATCTCCTAGTGGACCTCTACCAAGTTTGTTCATATGATGCCCCTGGGGTCAAAACTGGCCCGGCCCTGGGGGTCACAATTTCCAACATAGGAACAAAGAAGGAAAACTTTAAAAATCTTCTTCTGTAAAACTAGAAGGCATAGAGCTTTGATATTTGGCATGAAGCATCTCCTAGTGGACCTCTACCAAGTTTGTTCATAATATGATGCCCTTGGGGTCAAAACTGGCCCTGCTCCGGGGGTCACAAGTTCGAACATAGGAACAAAGAGGGGAAACTTTAAAAATCATCTTCTCTGAAACTGGAAGGCGCAGAGCTTTGATATTTGGTATGTAGCATTGCCTAGTGGACCTCTACCAAGTTTGTTCATATGATGCCCCTGGGGTCAAAACTGGCCCCATCCCTGGGGTCACAAGTTTGAGCATAGTAACAAAGAAGAAAAACTTTAAAAATCTTCTTCTCTGAAACTTGAAGGCATAGAGCTTTGATATTTGGCATGTAGCATCTCCTAGTGGACCTCTACCAAGTTTGTTCATATGATGCCCCTGGGGTCAAAACTGGCCCCGCCCCGGGGGTCACAATTTCCAACATAGGAACAAAGAAGGAAAACTTTAAAAATCTTCTTCTGTAAAACTAGAAGGCATAGAGCTTTGATATTTGGCATGAAGCAACTCCTAGTGGACCTCTACCAAGTTTGTTCATATGATGCCCTTGGGGTCAAAACTGGCCCTGCCCCGGGGATCACAAGTTCGAACACAGGAACAAAGAGGGGAAAATTTAAAAATCATCTTCTCTGAAACTGGAAGGCATAGAGCTTTGATATTTGGTATGTAGCATTGCCTAGTGGACCTCTACCAAGTTTGTTCATATGATGTCCCTGGGGTCAAAACTGGCCCCATCCCAGGGGTCACGAGTTTGAGCATAGTAACAAAGAAGAAAAACTTTAAAAATCTTCTTCTCTGAAACTTGAAGGCGTAGAGCTTTGATATTTGGCATGTAGCATCTCCTAGTGGACCTCTACCAAGTTTGTTCATATGATGCCCTTGGGGTCAAAACTGGCCCCGCCCCGGGGGTCACAATTTCCAACATAGGAACAAAGAAGGAAAACTTTAAAAATCTTCTTCTGTAAAACTAGAAGGCATATAGCTTTGATATTTGGTATGTAGCATCGCCTAGTAGACCTCTACTAAGTTTGTTCATATGATGCCCTTGGGTCAAAATTGGCCCTGCCCCGGGGGTCACAAGTTCAAACGTAGGAACAAAGAAGGAAAACTTTAATTTTTTTTTCTCTTAAATGGGAAGGCATAGAGCTTTGATATTTGGTATGTAGCATCTCCTAGTGGACTTCTACCAAGTTTGTTCCAAGGATGCTGCTTGGGTCAAAACTGGCCCAGCCCCTGGGGTCACAAGTTCGAACATGGGAACAAAGAAGGGAAAACTCTAAAATTCTTCTTTTCTGAAACCTAAAGGTGTGGCGCTTTGATGTTTGGTATGTTGCATCTCAGAGTGGACCTCTACCAAGTTTGTTCATATGATGCCCCTGGGTCAAAACTGGCCCCGCCCCGGGGGTCACAAGTTCGAACATAGGAACAAAGAAGGAAAACTTTAAATTTCTTTTTCTCTTAAACGGGAAGGTGTAGAGCTTTGATATTTGGTATGTAGCATTTCCTAGTGGACCTCTACCAAGTTTGTTCATATGATGCCCCTGGGTCAAAACTGGCCCAGCCCCGGGGGTCACAAGTTGGAACATAGGAACAAAGAAGGAAAACTTAAAAATTCTTCTTTAAAACTGGAAGGCGTAGAGCTTTGATATTTGGTATGTAGTGATTCTCTTCTAAGTTTGTTTGCCCATCTAAGCGCAACAAGTTCATTGAGTTCAAAATTGGGTCATCTTGGGTCATAAACTAGGTCACTAGGTCAAATTAAAGAAATACCTTGTTGGCACTCTCGAGGCCACATTATTTGCTCAATTGCCTTGAAAATTAGTTTGAAAGTTTGTCTTTATAAAGTCTCACATAAGATTAATTTGGGTCAACATGGGTCATAAATTAGTTCACTGGGTCGAATTAAAGAAATACCTTGTTTGCTCTCTGGAGGCCACATTTATTGCTCAAATGACCTGAAATTTGGCCAGAGTGTTTGTCTTGATGAAATACCAGATGAGTTTGGATTTGGGTCACCTGGAACCATAAACTAGGTCACTAGGTCAAAATAAAGAAATACCTTGTGGGCACTCTAGAGGCCACATTCTTTGCTTGATTGCCTTGAAAATTGGTCAGAATGTTTGTCTTTGTAAAATCTCACATGAATCATAATTTGGGTCAACTGGGGTCATAAACTAGGTCACTTGGTCAAATTAAAGAAATAGCTAGTGGGCACTCTAGAGGCCACATTTATTATTCATATGATTTGAAAATTGGTCAAAATGTTTCTTTTGATATAGTCAAAGACCAGTTCAAATTTGGGTCACCTGGGGTCATAATTTAGGTCACTAGGTCAAATTAAAGAAATATCTTTAGGGCACTCGAGGCCACATTATTTGCTCAATTGACTTGAAAATTGGTCAGAATGTTTGTCTTCATGAAATTTGAGTTTGAAATTGGGTCACCTGCGGTCAAAAACTAGGTCACATGGTCAAATTAAAGAAAAACCTTAAAGGCACTCTACTAAGGTGAGCGACCCAGGGCCATCATGGCCCTCTTGTTTAATGTTGTTAAATAATGGGCTTCTCTATAAAAGGAAAACATTTTGGGAAAAGGAGAAAATGCTGGTTACCAGCATTTTTTCCTTTTCTCCACAATGTTTTCAAAATCTTTTTTCTTCAAGGACATTAAAAATTAGAATTATCTGGTAACGGGCTAACATGTAGAATGCAAAACTAATAGCTAACAGCCTTTATGGACAGTGTAGAGCAAGATCAGACTATAAACATGCCCAAAGCCATTCCTAGGCATGAACTGTTTGCCATGTTAAGATATTCTGGTGGAAAACCTGCATGAAAATAATGCCATATTTTGATCCAATTTGCTGTCAGACTGAATTTTTTGGGAGCTGTATAGTGCCAAGTAAATGGAAATTGCAAGTTCAGTTAGTTCAATTTCTAGGGAGGTCCTGTGTTGCTCAGTGGTAAAATTTAGGACTTGTTAACAGGTCTTGTGTTTTAGCCTCACTGGAAGCTCTGGGTTTTTCATGGCAGTGTCAATGGGCAAGACACTTCAGAGCCCTAGCCTAGGACTGGTGAAATTCAGGACATACATGGATATGTGAGCCACCACCTTGATATGACTGAGATAAAGTTGAAAGCCATGTAAACCAACATTCAGTCAATTTCAAGGACACAATTTTTAAGTTCTTTGCAGTCTGATCTTGATCTTTACTACCTTCAAAAGTAACTGTTCAGAGCTGTATTTGAAATATTTAAATATCAAGGGTAGCTCGAGTCATTTTAAAGCGATTTACTGTTTCAAATATATTTTTGTATTTACTGTTATGAGTTTTAAAAGTTACTCATTAGTTTGTTATTCTTTTGTGTAATTGAAAAAGAATCTATAGTGTTGAATACATCTGCACCAAGTGTCTTTAACCCTTTACCACACAATCTCATGTTTTAACAACCTTGAAAAGGCTTTTGAAAGCATTGTGGGATAACGAGAAAACGATGATAACCAGCATATTCTTTTCTGGCTGTGTTTTGTATTTGTGAGACACAATTCTCTTCATTTGAGTTGCATTTAATTTGTCCCCTGCAAATGCTCTCAATTTGGAACAGTTTGAAATTTTGTCATTTTGTAGAGTTAAAAACATTTTGTCATGTCAAAAAATGCCCTTATTCCTCCATTTGTCACGATGATTTTCATGGGGCTGCTTTGTTTAGCCATTTGTTTTGCCTTTTCACTTATTTCCATTCTCCATCGTTATGAGTTAAATTGCATATTGAACTTTTTATCATAGAGAAAAAATGTTTTACTTGTCCAAATTAAAACCACTTGCAGATGAAAAATTGTATTTGTGTTTGTTGGCTCATTTGTTTTGATTTGTCGTACAGTGTAGAAAACATTTTTGGAAAATGAAAAAAATACTGGTTAAAAGCATTTTCTTTTACCATAATGTTTTCAGTAGCTTCATATTTTAGGGTTTTCAAAACTTTGGATTGCTTGGAAAAGGACTAAGGTGTTGCATTTGTAATGCATTGGTTTTGGGTGTGATCCCATCAGGAGGTTCTGGTCAGTTAGTACTGTCTTGGGCAAGGCCTTGCAAAGCTTAAGTGTAGTATCAGTGAAACCATAGAAATGAGGCATGCTGTATGTAAAGAGGGCTTAATGCATTTGCTAAAAGTATCAACCTATGTCAACCTGTGCAGTCGGCACATGCTGACCTGGGTCGAAACTTGTGGCTATCTGTAAATTTTCTGCATGTCCAAGAACCATTCTACATGATGATTCAGTGGGTTGTGGGACAAAATGGATCTTATGGATCAATGATAATGTCATGAGTTGCTTTGAGATGCAACAAAGCCCCTTTTGCCAGAACATGCCTCAAATATATAGATATGTGACCTCTGTCAGTGATATAAAAAAGTCGGACTGAAGTGCATCTGAAATTCTTCGACAGTTAAGAAGAATCAAAGCGCATAAGAAAAGAGACCATTTGTGTTCATGTTCACACTGTTATGATGTACATAAAATGTGGGCCATGCTTTGGCAAAAGGGGGTTTAATGCATCCCAGTGAAGCATTTTACATAGACATTCATCACATGATTAGGGATCCATAAAATCCATTTATTGTAATGATTGACTGAATCTGGAATAAGAGTGGTACTGAGACATGCAGAAAATTTACCAGTAGCAAAAAGTTTAGACTCGGGGCTGCCAGCGCGGACTGTGAAGGCTGACCTGGGTCAATGCTTTTTGCAGATGCATTAAGTGCCCTTTCCACAGAGCATGGTACATGTATATAATATAATAAAGCTGTAGATTACACTGTATACAGAAGATAGTCAACCCTTTACAAACGAAACTGAGTCTATACTCTTCACAGTAAGGCTTATGAAAAGATTGTTGGAAATGGAAAAAAATTCTGCTAAGTAGCATTTACCTTTTTCCTTCAATGCTACCCTACCCTTTTGTGTCTCGTCTAATAATGAGATGTCTGCTAAATCTTCCATTTTGGATGATTCTAAAAGTTTACCATCTGATAAAGAGTGAGCATGCAAGTGAGTCCATTACAACATAGATTACATATTTTTGTGGAGCTGTTGTAGAAGACTTTAAAATATTATTGAAAAAAGACCAATTTGCTTGTAATGAGCAATTACTTCTTTTCCAACAATGTTTTCTCTACTGGGTCATAATATTTCTTATTTTCTTGATATTTATCTTCCATTTTGTTTCTTTCTTACAATCTGGGTGCATTTGACGATTGGCTTTGTAGTAAAGGCTTAACCCGTTACCAAACAACCCTGTATTTTAAAGACCCCGATTAAAAGGACATTTGAATATATTGTGGGAAAAAGGAGAAAATGCTGGTAACCAGCATTCTCTTTTTTTTTTTTTTTTTTTTCCCACAATGTTTTTTGTATTTTTTCAAAGACAACTACATCATTAGAGCCACATTTAATTTTGTCATCTGCTAATTCTATTAGTGTGAAACAAATCTAAAATTTTATCATACGGTGAATGGTCGAAAGTTCGTAGTAACTTTAATAGATTACAGTATGATTGTATAGCATTTATTTACTGTGGAAGTGGAGAATTCAATGCTATGGTAAATTACAAGTTTTATTACTGGAAGGATACTTTTCTTTTTATGTCATGATATACATTACCCCGTTACCAGAGGACATACTCTTAGACTGGTTTATATTCATTTGAAGCGTTTGCAGACAACAGTTAAATGTGGCCCAAATTATCGGTGTTCGAAGAGGTATAAAACATGTCTGGAAGGAGAAGTGAATGCTGGCTATCAGCATTTTCTTCTTTTTTCTATTATTCCCATAATATTTAATTTTGCACAATATCAGAACGAGGTGAACAAAAGATCAAATTACATTGGAACGTTCGTTCATACTTAAAATAATAATGCACCCGCATTTTCCATCATAACAAAGAATAGTTAGGTGAGACTCCAGAGAGTCAAATTTGGATCGAGGGGGTGGTGAGGGCGATTTATTTTGGCAATACGATAATGAACTGTTGATTTAAAACAACAATAAGCTTTATCTAAAAACGCTAGGGGTAAATTTTATACAACCTTTTCACTGCCGATGTCGCCTTGGACATCTTTTGCGGATGGTGTAGATCAAGATCAGACAGCATAAAACGTGCAGTCTGGTCTTTGATCTACACCATTGGCCCTCTGATACTAATCATCGACCAAAGTCGGCTTCAAAAGTAACGGTAATATACTTTAAGACCTTGAGAAATGTCATTTCCATTTATTTGGCAGCGAAAGAGTTAAACCGTTAACCTTTAGGGTATGAAGCCCGATACAATGTATTTTTGTGGACAATATAGATCAACATAAAACTGCACGGAACGTGTGAGTTTTCTGATGAAAATAACTATAACTGAATTGCGATAACTTGGTTTTTTTCCTATCGACAGAAAATGTGTGTGTTTTTTTTAAGTTCGACCTTATACCACACGATAATCCGAGTTTTAACAACCCTGACAAAGAAGGCTGTTGAAAACATTATTCGAATAGGAGAAAATGGTGGTAACCAGCATTTTCTCCTTTTCCCACAATGTTTTCTACCCTTTCACAAACAAATCTTAAAATTTGAGCCACATTTAATTTGGCGTCTGCCATAATGTTTGATTTTGATACAAGTCTGAAATTTTGCCGAACTGTAAATAGTTATAGTCTTTTTCAGCAGTAGATTATGAAACGTCTTGTTAAATGAAATTCCTCGCCGAAAGCCATGGATCAACCGTAAAAAAGGACTAGTCAAAAGTAAAGATCATCACCTCAGTGAACTATACGATGTCCAGATTTGAGGGTCAGCATGACCTTAGTCTGCGCTGTACGTTATGAATCGTATCAGCAATACGGAGCCAACCGTTTTGCGTTTTCATAGCCTGGCACAATACTTTGTTTCCATCCTAAATGATGCATCTTACGGCGTGCTGGATTTATACTAGGAACCAGCACGTTAGAGACTCGAGTCTTAAAACAGACCAATCAGAACGTTCATTCATATTCGTCTCGTTTCTTTTGTGTGGCGAAGAAAGTAATCTGTCTTTGAACAAATTTTTCTAACTATTGATTTTCGTTGGTGCAAATAGTGATGTCGAAATTCGTATTACTCGCAGAAATTCATGATCATTGAAACCATCAGCTAGACTTGCCGACCCCAAGAGCACAGTCAATAGGCCGAGCCTAATGCACAAAACTTTAGACTTGCCCAAAATGAAAGCATCTGCAGACGACAACAGATATGTGACTCAAAAAGCGAAATTTCTTTTTGAACAGAAAAAATTGTTGGAAAAGGAGAAAATGCTTCATGATTTCCGGCATTTTCTGCTTCTCCCACAATGTTTTCGAAAAGTTAAACTTATGTATGTATGGCAATGGGTTAAATTTGAGGGCATTAAACGTGACGGCCTCTTTTTACACCACCGTCTAGCTAACCAAAGTCCATCTTATTACCCAACGTTTTAGTATGATGTAAGGGGGTCATGAACCTTTAACGCCTGTGTCAGAGCAACCATAAAATGTACCCTGATAGGCCTAGATTGAACCCTTTACGAAAAAAAAATCACGTGTTTTAACGGCCCTGAGGAACGGCAGGCGTTTCGTAAACATCATGAGAATAGGAGAAAATGCTGGTTACCAGCATTTTCTCCTTTTCCCACGATGTGTTCTGCCCAATCAGAGACAAATTCCGTCATTTGCGCCACACTAAGCGTGTCGTCTGCAGATGCCTCAAAGTGCACAGGTCTAGGATTTTGTCATCTGATAGGGCTAATGAAAGAACTGAAAGTGCTTAGAGCATGGAGGCGTTAATGCAGTGGGGAAAATCGTGAACCAAAGACATAATTTTTCAAATGTTTGTTAATTGTAACCGATTCCGTTAGATTCGATAGATATAGATAGTGTAACCTAAATGATGATTGAAGTTGTCGAATTATACCTACTTTTCTTCGCAGCATCGCATTTTTTGGTTGTAAACCGTCCTGCACTCCCGCTTGAAGAACGTCAGTGAACGACTTCAATATGGATACAATAAGACATGTACGGGATCAACCGAAATAAAACAACGCTCATGCAGCAACAAGAGAGCCCAAAAGTGATAAAACATCTATTGCGGCAATACACGTTTTTAACGTGGATTCGCTATGCACTTCCGGTTAAACAAAGTAACTTATCCTCCGCAATAAATTTATACAATAAGATACACACAGATTGGAAACAGCATATCCCTCATGAAACTTACGTGACTGAAAAAAATATACAACTGCTCATTTCTCTTCACCCCCCCCCCCCCCCCCCCCCCTCCCCGTTAGAAAAAGCACTCCGGAAAATTCAGTTGGATAGTGCGAAAGAAAAGCAAATCATTTGACTCTTTGCGAAAGGATCTCGACATGTACGGCACTGAAAAAGACTTGAAAACATTACGACAAAAGGAGAAGATACTGGTAACTAGCATTTGAAACTGCGTTATTCACAATCCTTCCAAAGACGCACTCCATCATGTGGGCCATATCTAAGTTGTCGCCTGCAAATCTCTTCATTATGGACTTGTAAAGTTTAGTACTGAATGGTGTCGACTGATAAAGAAGTGTCAGGACTCGCACACGTGGTCAGCTTAGGTCATTCTGACTATTGGCGGTTTTAAAGTTTTCATTGTGAAGTAGTTATTTGCTATCATTTTCTTCTATCTTTTCTTTTTGAAACAACACAATACTTTTATAGGCACAAACAAATCGTAATTATTCTTACGAGTATTTCAGTCACATGTAGCTTACAGTCTTCATTTTTTTATGGTAGATTCTGTAATATCTAAATTGATAGTAATAAAAATAATCACCATCATCAGCATCATATACTTTACGCGTTAGAATGTAATTCGATCTACTCGACTTGAAATAAGTTGTCGACATTTTGCCGTCTTCGACAGCAGCGATTTTATACGTACTTACTATATGCACTTTTTGTTTTAACATAATATTGCATCATAATTGGCATTTTATGGAAGATATTAAAAAAAAACGGTTCTGTCAATTTTGAGCATAGATGTTTTGATGATTTCCGACCGTATAAAATGTCATATTAGTATCTTTGTGTTTAAAGAACAAATCTGACGAGCAATATAAATGTATTGTGAGATGGGCACCAACGGAATAATAACTAACGGATTTACTGATCACGGAAGAGAAAACAAATTTTGTAAGTACGTTTTCTTCGATGCTTTATCTCTGTCACTTTTCTCCTCACATTGTTATCATTTTGTTAAGTACATAGATCTATATAAAATCTCACTCTCATAAAAGATCGATCTTCCCATTCAGGAACTAGGCCTATAGATGGCGTTGCCAGTGATCTATAGGCATTGCCGAACAGTACTAGATCTACTCGTATATAATTAGGGGAGACCGGGGCAAAGTGAAACAAGGGGCAAAGTGAAACACCTTCTAGAACTTGTCACCGATGTCACTTATGACGTCATAACTTTTCTCAGAATTTGAATTTTTTCGGTCGCTATATCGTGGAAAATCAATAGCCGTTTTCAAGCCAGGAAGAAAAAAGTACCACAGATTTTGTGTTTTGTGGGCAAGTAAGTAATTTTTTAAAGATTTTGAAAATGTTTTATTTCAAGAAAGTATTGAGGCTTATTTAATTTTCAAAATTGTACAAATAAAGTCCATATAGGAAAGATTAAGTCAAACATGTAGATAAACACATAAAGTATCGGACAAGAGAGCAGTCGTAAGTCCACGTGACCAAGAGACCCGGGGCAAAGTGAAACAGCATGGCCGGGGCAAACTGAAACAGTGTTTCACTTTGCCCCGGCTCTCTATTTTAGTATGAAACTTGTGTTTTTAATAGAAATTTGATGTTCATTGTAGAATATTAAAGACCTTTAATGTCGTTGCGTTTAAAATTTTCACATTGTATGTCTCTTTTTTCCCGAATGGTCCGTAATTACATCAAGAAGACCAATCAAGGGAATGTTCCTGCAGACGTTATAAGAAAGGCTATATCCTGCGTCACCACTGCAGGCAGATCAATTCAAGCCACCAACAAAGAAAAGTGAAAAAAACAAGAGAGAAATGAAAGACACTCAACATCGTAACAAAGGCAAAAATTACGAGAAAAACGGGCAACAAAGACTACTCTTCTGACCAGGAAGAGTATTTTTGCCTAATATGCACCGAGCCCTTCTCCAATAGCCTACCCAGAGGAAAATGGATCCAGTGCATTTTATGCAAAGGCTGGGCGCACGTTGAATGTATGGGGCTTACAAGGCATGAAAGCTTCACCTGCCAGAATTGCGATTCTGATGACGACGTTTTTCTGTAAAGCATAACGTCAGTGAGCAACCAAAACCTCGTAACTACAGCTTGAATATAAGCTGTAGTTAAGACGTTTTGGTCGCCCTCAGCCGATAAGTTTAAATGTACGTGGTCCCTATGAATTATGTATGACGGGTCTCATGTAAAATATAAACAATCATTTGTTCTGACAGAGTATTGTTAAACTTCGGGTAAATTTGTGTAGTCAAAGTTAAACAGTTCTATGTAATTATGATTTATAGTTTCTCATTTAGCAATATCAGACAGTTTACCAGTTCTAAATATCTAATATCTTATTTTGATGGAGAGTCATAATTACAGACAGTCACCATAAAGTTTGTCTTTAAATGTGAAAAACTTTTGCGATTTTGTCCGTAATTTTAACGGTTTCATTAAGCTGTTTCACTTTGCCCCGCTCATTGTTTCACTTTGACCCGCACCCGGGGCAAAGTGAAACACGCCACCAACACTTTTCGAGGTATGATTTCAATTATAAAGTGCAGTACCACATACATTATTCAAGGCTGAAATCAAAGAACATATATTAAACAACATTTTAAAACAGGTGAATTCGAAATTGAACTCACCATTATGAAAAAAAAAAAAAAAATCGATAAATCGAAAAAGTGTTTCACTTTGCCCCGGTCTCCCCTACTTCTTACGTCCCAGCAGTGGATAGTGTTCGAAAACATTGAGGGGACCTCAGAAAAAAAGCGTTATTCTCCCACGATGATTCTCAGTTTTAAGGACAATTTCTTTACCTTCAAATGGTAATCTTGAACAGCTTTGAATTAGGTGAACATTGAAACAAGTGGTATTCAGATTTTCTGGACGCTACGAAGGCTTTGAAGACAACATCGACATGTTCGCCATGCAAAAGGGTCCATGAGTTAACAAATTCTATCTTTTGCGACTAATTAAAACTTCTAAAGGCTGCAGACAGTTTTAAAGACATACGCCTACCAAGCAGTCTCGTCAGTTTCTCTGCCCTTTGGATAGAGGCTTTTGAAAAGATGGTGAGAAAATTCGGAAATGGAGAAGGTTTGCCTTTTCCATCTTTTAACTCTTTCAAAGACAAACCCCACCATTTTATCCACGCTCAATTTGTCGTCTGCATTAATTAATGCTTTTGCGACGAGGTCTGGAGAAACCGTCTTGAAGTCGATACGATGTCACAAACCGAGTTGTGCAGGGTACCGGTTATGCACAGCTCAGGATAAAGAAACAATTTTCTAGAGAAAAAAAAAAATGGATTGGCATGATTAGATTTGCACAATCGACGTTTTTTTTCGCCATAACTGAATTGAAAACGGACGGACAACAGACAGGATCAACAGTTTAGCAGGCGTGCAAATAAAATTTCGTCATGTTATTTGGTTCCACGCGTTAGTCTTTGTTCGGCTATCACCTATGCTGAGTGCCAGTCAGATGCAGCTGACATAAAAGCCTAAAAAAAAATTCAAGCTTGTTCCTCTATCACTGAAATTAATTACATACCAAGGGTAAGCATTTTGTTTCGATTATTCATCGAATGCGTTATTGCCATCGTCCAAGCAGGCATATGACCTACACTTAAAACATTCCGTCCTAATCTACATGTAACATGTTGGGTTGGGGGGGGGGATTCGCCACCTCTGAGTTCGTCACAAGAAGTTTCGATCTTCCATGTGTTTTCACCGCTTACAGAAAATTTGCGTTTAAACCTGTTTAGATTTATTTTTAATTTAGATGTTACATACATAGATGTAGATACTTTATCTAATTAAGTTAGGGATATACTATGAAATCGTAATCAAACAAACCAGTGATTTCTACAGCCCTGAAGAGGAAGGTTTTTATCGAGTTTTCGGAATGAGACAAAATACTAATAGATCTAGCAACATTTACTCTTTTCCACACAATTTTTTGCCCTTTGAAAGATAAGTCCTATTATTTTAGTTTCATTCAGTGTCTCATCTTCAAACACTTTAAAAGTGAAAAAAAACGAAAAAATTTACATTCTGGGAAGATTTCAGTATCAAAATCCTACAGAAGTAAATTCCTTACTGCCTTCAATTTGTTGAATCGATGTTTTTAGTCTGAAGTGAAGTCCCAAGATTTAAACTGCTTTGGACAAACATTTTACTGACAAAAAGTAGATAATGTAGATCCAGGATCAGACTATGCAGTTTGTGCAGTCTGATCTCAAACTACATTGTCTGCAAAACCAATTGAAGTTATGCTTTTGTGTTGTAAGGATAAACTTGAAATACATGTATTGTGTGTGTATCCCTGTGTCGGTATCTCCTTAGATGTACTGTTAAGGGGAAAAATCTGTGACCTTCACCTGCAGTTCCTAACAGCTTTTGAAATGTCAAAGGAACATAAATTGTTGTCTGACTTATTAGAAGAAAAACATTCTAAAGCACACTTAAAAACTAATTTTTAGATGGCTGATTCAGTAATACCTGATTAGTAGTCTGTGGAATACTTATCATAACTGATGTTATGAGAGAAGAGATGTACATCATTAGCCATTTACCACACAATCCCAACTTTGACAACCTGACAAGGAAGGCTTTTGGAAACATTGTGGGAAAAGGAGAATATGCTGGTAACCAGCATTTTCTCCTTTTCCCACAATGTTTTCTGTTCTATCAAAAGCAAATCTGGTCAGTAGAGCAACCTCTAATTTGTCGTCTGCAAAAGCTTTCAATTTGGACAAGTCTATAATTTTGTCATTTGGTAAAGACTTAACCTGTTACCACACAATCCCGACTTTTAACAACCCTGAGAAAGAAGCCTTTTGAAAAAATTGTGGGAAAAGGAGAAAATGCTGGTAACCAGCATTTTCTCCTTTTCCCACAATGTTTTCTACTCTATCCAATACATAAATTACTATTTAAGCTACAATTAATTTGTTGTCTGCAAATGCTTTCAATTTGGCCCAGTCTATTATTTTGTCATGAGGTAAAGACTTAAAGCCTGCAGGTGCAAACAATCCTGCTTTTTATATTCCCAAAGAAGAAAGCTTGAAAATGGCTCAAATGTATTGACCAGAGAGATACTGCTCATAACATACAATTTCTACTTTTGCAAAAATGACTTCGCTTGTATTAAACTTCACCCTTTAATTACGAAACGAAAATATTTTAGACCTGCACAAGCTGAAAGCATTAATTTGCATACAACAAATTTAATGTGGCTCATTTGATGGATTTTGTTCTTGAAGAAATATAAAACATTGTTAGATAAGGAGAAAACGCTGGTTACCAGGATTTTCTCCTTTTTCCAGCATGTTTTTTTCAAAATCCTTTTTCATCAGGGTTGTTAAATTCCTGGGATTGTCCAGTAAAGTGCTAATTCATGTTGATTGTCTACTTCATGTGCATTTGTTTCTGGAGGTGAATGAGTTTCAGAACTATATGGAATGGTAACTAGATCTATGCAAAGTTTTGGAATACAGGCAATTATAAAAGTCCCAATAGATGCCAAAAAATCACTTCAGGTATTAAAATGAACTGTGATGTAAATGTTACTTTAAAAGTATGGACATTATTGATGACAATCTGTTATTGTTTGGTCGGTCCAACTGGTATTCGCAGGCAGAAAAATGAATTTTAAAATCAGGCAAAAAGTAAACAAAAGTTTTAACCTAGTTTTTGTACAATAACAGATCGTCATCTTCACAATAATTCCCTTCCTTTAAATGGTATGATTTAAATTTAAATGCATTCCTTTACCACACAATCCCGACTTTTAATGACCCTGAGGAAGAAGGCTTTTGAAAACATTGTGGGAAAAGGAGAAAATGCTGGTGACTAGCATTTTCTCCTTTTCCCACAATGTTTTCTAGTCTTCCCGAAACAAATTTCTGTTTTTGAGTTACATTTATTTTGTCGTCTGCAAATGCTTTCAATTTGGACTAGTCTAAAAACTTGTTGTTTGGTAAAGAGTTAAACAACTGCTTTGTTTACTTTTGGCAGCTATTATTACTTTAAAAAGAAATTTATGAATCATTTGGAGAAAAGTCCTTGTTGTTCCACAATATTTTTGAAGACCTTTAAGTGCAGGGACCATGAAAAGCTTGTGTAAGGAGGAAAGGGTTACTTTTATACTGAAATTTTAATCACAGATAAATGACATTCTATAATTATTTTGTTCCTCATTGTTTATAAGCATCTCGAGGATTCAATGAAAGAAAAAGTAATGGCTGCTTGGTGCAGTTACAATTCAGGTAAAGATGCCAAGAAGGAAAAGTTTGTAGTATAATTTTGTGCTCTTGTGTTATGTGTTGTTGGTGTCTTGTACGTATATCCCTTTAGCAGACAATCCCAAGTTTTAACCCTTTACTACACAATGCCAACGACCTTGTTGAGAAAGATGACATTTGAAAACATTGTGGGAAAAGGAGAAAATGCTGGTAACTAGCATTTTCTCCTTTTTCCCACAGTGTTTTGTACCCTATCAAAGACAGCTTCCACAATTTTAGCAATATTAAATTTGGCTTGTACATAAGCCTTGGGTTTGGACTTGTTTAAAATTTTGTCATGTGGTGAAGGGTTAAAGACCCTGAGGAAAAAGGCTTTTGAAAATGCTACAGGGAACAGGTGAAAATGCCCAAAACCAGCATTTTTTACCTTTTCCCACAATGTTGACTACCTTTTCTGATACAAATCTCACAATTTGAGTCAATTTTATTTTGTCGTCTGCAACTGCTTTTAATTTGGGCCAGTAAAAATATTGTTGTTTAGTGAAAAGTTTTCAATTTTGCCATCACCAGATTATTTAAGACTATCAGCAGTTTGCTTAAGTTTTTTTTTGTTGATTTTAATTTCAATAGGGCTTTATTAAACATTTACATGTACTTATTTTTATTACTTTGGAAGAAGGCTTTTGAAATTATTTTCACGAACAGAGTATGTTGTTAGGAGTATCTTTCTTTTCGAACAATGTTTTCTGCCCTTTGATGAGCAAACCCATCATCTGTTTTACATAATTTTTGTTTACAAATCACAAAAAAGACCAATATAAGACTTTTTTGTCTAGTGAAGAGGTTACTGCTTATGTTTGAATTTAAAAAAATATTCTCTGAGATATTATATTGCAACAGTACAGAGTCTTTGAACTTAGCTGTTACAGTTTCCCTCATTCAAACTCCTTTTTAGCTCACCATGAGCACCAAGTGCTCATGGTGAGCTATTGTAATCATGCTGTGTTCGGCGTTGGGCGTCCGTCGTGCGGTGTGCATCGTCAACTTTTTACCTTGTGTACGCTCTAGAGGCCATATTTTCAGTCCGATCATCATGAAACTTGGTCAGAATGTTTGTCCTGATAAAATCTCGGACGAGTTTGAAATTGGGTCATGTGCGATAAAAAAAGTAGGTCACTAGGTCAAATCTTAGAAAAACCTTGTGTACACTCTAGAGGCCACAATTTCAGTCCGATCCTCATGAAACTTGGTCAGAATGTCTTGATAAAATCTCGGACGAGTTTGAAATTGGGTCATGTGGGGTCAAAAACTAGGTCAGTAGGTCAAATCTTAGAAAAACCTTGTGTACGCTCTAGAGGCCACATTTTCAGTCTGATCCTCATGAAACTTGGTCAGAATGTTTGTCTTGGTAAAATCTTTGACGAGTTCGAAATTGGGTCATGTGGGGTCAAAAACTAGGTCACTAGGTCAAATCTTAGAAAAACCTTGTGTGCGCTCTATAGGCCACATTTTCAGTCCCATACTAATGAAACTAAGTCAGAATCTTTGTCTTGATGATATCTTGGAAGAGTTTTAAACTGGGTCACCTCAGTTCAAAACCTACGTCACCAGGTCAAATCTTAGGAAAACCTTGTGCGAGCTCTAAAGGATACATTTTCAGTCCGATACTCATGAAACTTGGTCAGAATGTTTGTCTTGATAAAAACTCAGATGAGTTCAAAATTGGGTCATGTGGGGTCAAAAACTAGGTCACTAGGTCAAATTAAAGAAATACCTTGTTAGCACTCTAGAAGCCACATTTTTCACTCAGTTGACTTGAAAATTGGTCAGAATGTTTGTCTTAATTAAATCTCAGATGACTTTGAAATTGGGTCATCTGGGGTCATAAAGTAGGTCACTAGGTCAGATTAAATAAATACCTTGTGGGCACTCTAGAGGCCATATTTTTTGCTCAATTGACTTGAAAATTGGTCAGAATGTTTGTCTTAATTAAATCTCAGATGAGTTTGAAATTGGGTCACCTGGGGTCATAAACTAGGTCACTAGGTCGAATCAAAGAAATACCATGTGGACATTCTAGAGGCCACATTGTTTGCTCAATTGACTTGAAAATTGGTCAGAATGTTTGTATTAATTAAATCTCGGACGAGTTGGGGTCATAAACTAGGTCACTAGATCAAATTAAAGAAATATGTTGTGGGCACTCTAGAGGCCACATTTATTGCTCAACTGACCCAAAAATTGGTCAGAATGTTTGTCTTGATGAAATCTTGGATAACTTCAAAATTGGGTCATCTGGGGACATAATCTAAGTCACTAGGTCAAATTAAAGAAATACCATGTGGGCAGTCTAGAGGCCACATTTATTGCTCAATTGTCTTGAAAATTGGTCTGAATCTTTGTCTAATTAAAATCTCTGATGAGTCTGAATTTGGGATACCTTGGGTCATAAACTAGGTCACAAGGTCAAATTAAAGAAATACCCTTTAGAGGCACTTTAGAGGCCACATTTATTGCTGAATTGACTTAAAAATTGGTCAGAATTCTTTTCTTGATGAAATTTCAGATGAGTCAACCAAAAGAATTTTTTGTGCGCGCTCTAGAGGCTACAATTCTTACTCAATTGACCTGAAAATTGATCAGCATGTTTGCCTTGATAAAATCTTGGATGAGTTCAAAATTGGGTCACATAGGGTCGTAAACTAGGTTACTAGGTCAGATTTAAAGAAATATCTTGTGGGCGCTCTAGTGGCCACAATTCTTGCTCAATTGCCCTGAAAATTGGTCAGCGTGTTTGTTCTGATAATATCTCGGATGAGTTTGAAATATGGTCACATAGGGTCATAAACTACGTCACTAGGTCATTTTGGACACTCCGGAGGCCACATTTTCAGCTCAATTGACCTGACACTTGGTCAGAATGTTTGTCTTAATAATATCTCAGATGAGTTTTAAATTGGGTCATCATGACCCTGGAGTGAAATTTCGCCTATTGACTCAGGTGAGCGATCCAGGGCCATCATGGCCCTCTTGTTTTTTTTTTTAACTCTTTAACTAAACAACGAAATTGTAGGATTGTCCAAGTTGAAAGCATTTACAGACATCAAAATAAAAGGGACTCAAAAATTCAAATTTCTTTTAAGTATAGTAGAAAACCTTGTGGAAAAAGGAAGAAATAAGGGTTACCAACATTTTATATTTTTCCCACAATATTTTCAAAAGCCCTCTTGTTCAGAGTCGTTAAAACTCTTGATTATGTGGTAAAGGGTTGAAATCAAAATTTTTTATATTCATTCTCAGACTTCAAAATGTTTTGTTTTTCTCTTTTCTATTACTGGTATGAACTTATTATTTCTGAATTTCGGAGTCATAGAGGCAACAAAGAATGCAGTAGAATAGGTTAATTCCAGTTCCAACATCAAACTACTGTGGTAAACAAAAAGAATACTCCAAAAAGTATTGGAATGCACAGAGATAACATTCTTTCCTCATACTTTGTTGTGTAACTTTTTGCCAGACGACACAACTTCTGACTTGTCCAAATTTAAAGCCTTTGGAGACGACAAATTGAATGCTACTCAAAGCATATTATTTGTTTTTGAAAGGGTAGCAAACATAGTGGGAAAGAGAGAAAATGCTGTTTACCAATATTTTCTCCTTTACCCACAATGTTTTCAAAAGTATTCCACATTGTTGTTAAAACTGGGGATTGTTTGGTACATGGTCAACCCAAAGAGAACTGAATGAATGAAATGGAACTTCACAATTTGGAAGAACAGCAGAAATATTGCTATTTCATGATTGTTTTGCCAGAATACAACACATAGTCACAAAAAGTTTAGGTCCAAGATCAGACTGCAGGGAGAGTGGGGATGGGGAAAGGAGAGGATGTATGGACTAACCTTTCAAGGTGCATTTGTTTTGAGAATATGCCCTTTAATTGTTTTCCAAACAACCCTGTGTTTTAGCGACCTGGCAAACAGAGGGCATTTAACACTTTACCAGACAACAAAATTTTAGCCTTGTCCAAATTGAAAGCATTTGCAGTGTGGCTCAAATAGTACAGTTTTCCTTTGATAGGACAGAAAACATTGTGGGAAGAGGAGAAAATGCTGGTTACCAGCAGTTTCTCCTTTTCTCACAATGTTTTCAAAAGGCTTCTTTCCCAGGGGCGTTAAAAGGCGTCATTGTGCAGTAAAGGGTTAAGTATACTTTTCAATGTATGTGCAATGTATGAGAAATATAAACCAAACCAGCACTGAAATGAATACATGTGAAAACATTGTTGCAAAAGGAGAATTTTTTTTTTTTGCCGAGGAAATTCCCTTTTTGCCACAGAGTTTTCAAAATTAGTCTGCTGTCTAGTGTAAAAGCCAAAAAGGATAAAATGCTGGTAAGCAGTTTCTCCTTTTCTCACAGTGTTTTCTACTCTGTCAAACAAATTCTATACCATATACCATAGAATGATTTGTTGTTTGGAATTGCTTTCATATACAAACAAACGTAAAAGTTAGTCTTTGAAAGCATAGAAAACATTGTAGGAAAAGGAGAGAATGCTGGTTACCAACATTTTCCCCTTTTTCTACAGTGTTGTCAAAGCCCTTTCCCTTCAGGTTATTAATAAACACATGGTTGTTTGTTAAAGGGCAAATGGGAGCTTATGAAGTTGTATGTACCTGCTCTGCTTTACATTTGCATAGTTCTGGTTAACTATGATGGGATGGCAATATTATCATAGAAGTGCATTTTGTTACAGCATATTTATTGTGTGACAGCTTTAGTGACATTCAGACAAGATTAACTCTCTACCACACAATCCCGACTTTTAACGACCCTGAGAAAGAAGAATTTTGAAGATATTGTGGGAAAAGGAGAAAATGCTGGTAACCAGCATTTTCTCCTTTTCCCACAATGTTTTCTACCCTTCCCAAAACACATGTCAGTTTTTCAGTCACATTTATTTTGTCGTCCCCAGTTTGGACAAGTCTAAAATTTTGTCGTTTGGTTAAGAGTTAAGGCAGTTTTTATCAGATGTTGACGATGTTTCACACAGTGAAATTCACTCTTGACTGGATGACAACATTTTAGACTGGTAGAGTTCGAAAGCACTGGCAGAAAACAAATTAAGTGTGACTCAAATGATGGATTTGTCTTTGAAAGGGTAGAAAACATTGTGGAAAAAGGAGAAAATACTGTTTCTCCTATTCCCAGAATGTGTTCAAGAGGCTTCTTTTTAAGGGTCATTTAATTCTTTACCAAATGACAGAATCTTGGACCAGTCCATATTGAAAGCATTTGCAGACGACCAAAAAAGTGTGACCAAAAAATTAGAAATTTGTTTGGGATAGGGTAGAAAACATTGTGGGAAAAGGAGAAAATGCTGGTTACCAGCATTATCTCTTTTTCCCACATTGTTTTCAATAGGTGTCTTTCTCAGGGTCGTTAAAAGTTGGAATTATGTGGTAAAGGGTTGAACATGGAACTGTGTGGTAAAGGTTTAAGTCATTACCTTCTACAGATTACATTTTTTCTTCATGCAGCAGAACTCCTTTTGAAACATTCTGGCAAAAGAGAAAATAATGCTCCATATGGAAGTTTCAGATCCTTTTTTTTTTTGCCTTTAAATTTTTCACGCTGAATATTTGGAAACAGAATGTCTCAAAACCTGAATTTTTAGACCATAGCCTATTAGAATATTAATTTAGGACTAAATGTGCATCTGTCATCACAGATTATGTTAACATGTGTTGTGTTTGCTCTGTCCACTTTTTCTGTAGAAATTAACTGTAACATTTTTTGACTGTTTTAACTGTAATGAAGAGGAGTACATGGTGTCATTAACAGGTGAATTATTGTGAATTTTTTCTTGCATGCTTTTCCTTGAATTTTAGAAAATCGAACATGAATAGCTCAAAATGTTGTGTTGATGGAGTGTTCTCCTTTGATTGGTGTAGTTACAGTTTTGTCATGAGATGGCTTCTGAAGACCCTAGATACAATGGCTTAATTAACCCTTTACCACACAAGCCTGGCTTTTAACGACCCTGAGTAAGAAGCCTTTTGAAAACATTGTGGGAAAAGGAGAAAATGCTGTTAACCAGCATTTTCTCCTTTTGCCACAATGTTTTCTAACCTTCCCAAAACAAATTTCAATTTTTGAGTCACATTTATTTTGTCATCTGCAAATGCTTTTGATTTGGACAAGTCTAAAATTTTGTCGTTTGGTAAAGGGTTTACTCTTTACCAAAAGACAAAATATTAGATTAGATGGGTCCAAATTGAAAACAATTGCACATGATGAATTAAATGTGACTCAAAAATTGAAATTTGTTTTGGATAAGGTAGAAAACATTGTGGGAAATGGAGAAAATGCTGGTTACCAGCATTTTCTCCTTTTCCCACAATGTTTTCAAGAGACCTCTTTCTCAGGGTCGTTAAAAGTCGGGACTGTGTGGTAAAGGATTAAGCACAGTATTTATATTAACCCTTTACCACACAATCCAGACTTTAAGCGATCCTAAGGAAGAAAGCATTTGAAAACATCATGGGAAAAGGAGAAAATGCTGGTTACCAGCATTTTTTCCTTTTCCCACAGTGTTTTCAGCCCAATGATAGACAGAAATCATCTTTTTAGCAACTTTTAATTTGTCGCCTGCAAATGCTTTGAATTTGGACCGGTCTAAAATGTTGTCGTTTGGTAAAGAGTTGATATTACTCCTATGTGGCCTGTATGTTAACCATATACCCAACAGTCTTGTGTTTTAGCACCCTTGTGAAAGAAGGCTTGTGAAAAAATGAAGGGAAAAGGATAAAATGCTTGTAACTAGCATTTTTTGCTTTTCCCGGAAACTTTTATATGCTTTCAAAGACACAGCCCGTCATTAAAACTTCATATGATTTTTGGTCTGCAAATGATTTCAAAATGGGCTACTCTAAAATTTTGACATGTAGTTTAGATGTAGAGGTGATGCAAACTGTTTAATTTTGACCACTTTTCCCCAAATGTTTTTCTTATTCTGTATTCTAGGGCTTGTCATTTCATTGGCTGTGCTGTTCTGTCTCAGCCAATGAGATGGCAAGTCTTGAAATTAAGAGTGAGAGCTGAATTCAGAATTTTTGATGAATGCAGCCTTTGGAATTCCAAGTTGCATCTAGCCCTGTTACTGGTTTCAGATGGCAGACAACTGTGCTGTCTCTGCAGTATGAATATTAAGGCACTTTGTCACTGAAAGGGAAGAAAAAAGAAAATTGATGATGTAATGTAGCTATGGTTAGAAAAGCTACCAGACTCATAAATTTGATTGTTGGACCAGCTGTTGAATTGCTATGAATCTATAATTCATTATTTGTGACGTAGTTAATCTCTTTGGTACAATCTCGTACTCATGTTTAGCTGAATCCTGCTAAAATTGATGCATCTATCTACTTCTAACCAGAATTTTCTCTAATTCACCCAATGTTTTCAATTCTGTCTGAAACAAATCCCATTGTCTGGGCCAGGTCAAGTTTGTCGTCTGCAAAGGTTTCAATTTGGACAAGACTTAAAATTTGTTGTCTAGCCAGCATTATTTTAACCCTTTACTACACAATCCCGAGAAAGACAGGTTTTGAAGACATTGTAGGAAAAGGAGAAAGTGCTGGTAACCAGCATTTTCTCCTTTTCCCACAATGTTTTCTACTCTTTCACAGCCAAATCTCCTAATTCTAGCAATGTTTAAATGGTCGTCTGCAAATGTTTTCATTTTGGACAACTCCAAATTTTTGTTGTTTGGTAAAGAGTTAACTGATTGAGGGATTTCAAATTTGTTGCCTGCACACGTTTTCATTTTGGACAAGTCTAAAATTTTATTTTCTGGTAGAGAGATAACTAACCCATAAAAAACAACACAGTTTTGATCACAGTGTGTGTATTTCATAGCCATTTTTTTTTTTTCTTCCAGATGTGAGAAAGGCCATGACTAGCTTTTGGTCAGAGCACTCAAAGGATGCTTCCTTGGAAGAAATGATGCTCGATTCCAATGCAGAAGAGCTGACAAAACAAGAGCTCCCAGAAATTTTGTCCTACCTGCCCACCTGGCAAGACAAAGATGTTGTTGAACTTGGTGCAGGAATAGGGTTGGTAAAAGTCTTTATGTAATTAGTTGTTTACCAAACAACAAAATTTTGGACTTGTCCGAACCAAACACAGTTACAGATGACAAATTAAAAACTAGTATATCTTGACACGATTTTGTGCTTGAATGAAGAGAAAACATTGTGGGAAAATGCTGGCTGTAGAAATTGTAATGTGATATACGCCTATAAATTATTCATTCTTTTACTGTAAGATGTTTGTTTGCTGTTTGACACTGTTGTCATTATCATTTCAGTTATATCATGGTTGGTAAAACATCTGTCGACAGAGTAAACATTATCTTAACTCTTTACCAAACGACAAAATTTTAGATTCGTCCAAATTGAAAGCATTTGTATACGACAAAATTAATGTGACAAAAAAATTGAAATTTGTTTTGGGAAGGGAAGAAAACATTGTGGGAAAAGGAGAAAATGCTGGTTACCAGCATTTTCTCCTTTTCCCACAATGTTTTTAAAAGGCTTCTTTCTCAGGGTCATTAAAAGACGTGATTGTGTGGTAAAGGGTTAATTGATGAGAGGGGAAGGAATCCATCCTTTTAT
This sequence comes from Tridacna gigas, assembly GCA_945859785.2. Classification (NCBI taxonomy): domain Eukaryota; kingdom Metazoa; phylum Mollusca; class Bivalvia; order Cardiida; family Cardiidae; genus Tridacna; species Tridacna gigas. The sequence goes on from OX244034.2 coordinate 54,674,279, forward strand.
AAATTTTCTGTTATCTTTTTTAAGTCTTTACCACACAATCCTGAGTTTTAACAACTCAGAAGAGAAACACCGTTGAAAAAAAAAACAATGTAAGAAAAGGAGAAAATGCTACCATTTCAAAGACAGGAATTATCATTTGAGAAACATAAATTTTTTCATCAGCAAATGCTTTGAATTTTGTCATGTTCAGAATTTTGTTGGTTGGTAAAGAGTTAAGAATTTTGTTCAAGCTTGATATTGAATTCACAAATCCTGGATTACTGAATGTGTGTTTTACAGACTCTCAGCTACTGGGTTTAGAAAATGGTGAGGAGAATGATAGCCCTTTTTCAAGCAATCCAGAGTTTTTATGACCCTTTCAAAAATTGCTTTTGATAATGTTGTGGCAAAGAAGAAAATTCTGGTAATCAGCATTTGCTTGTTTTCCCATAATGTTTTCTATCCTTTCAAAGACAAAGCCGGGGTCCTGTGTGGCTCAGTGGTAGATTGTGGGAGTCGTAACCTGGAGGTCCCGGGTTCAAGCCCCACCAATCCGCTGGGTTTTTCGCGGGAGCGTCTTTGGGCAAGACACTTCAGAGCCTAGTTCTTGTGAAATTCAGGAAATACATGAATTTGTGAACTGCAGCCGTGATAGCACTGAAATAATGTTTAAAGCGGTGTAAAACACCATTCAATCAAAGACAAATCCTATTATTGATAATGAGCCACATTGAATTTTTCTATTGCCTAAAAATGCTTGCAAGTTGGCCGAATCGGAAATTTTGTCATGCGATGACCCTGAGGAAGAAGCCTTTAGAAAACATTGTGGAAAAAGGAGAAAATGCTGGTAACCAGCATTTTCTCCTTTTCCCACAATGTTTTTTAACCTATCGAACAAAAATCACATCATTTGAACCCCATTAAAATTGTCATCTGCAAATGCTTTCAATTTGGACAGGTATAAATTTTTGTTGTGTGGTAAAGAGTTAAAGTATTAATAATGTTGAATGTTTGGTATTATTCTATTTAGGAGGTTCACAGGAGAGCTTGCCACAAAGGCGAAAAGTGTGTTGGCTGTAGACTTCATGGAGAAATTTGTCACGAAAAATAGAGAAACAAATAACCACCATGAAAATGTCACCTTTCATTGTGAAGATGTAACAAAGCTAGACCTTGCTCCTGACAGGTAAGTTGATTACTATCCTGTATTATGTGTTATACCACCACTGATTCTTTTGCAAAGATCAATGCAGACTAGCCTTAGACTGTTTTCTTCAAAGTTTAAAACCTTTACCACACAATCCCAAGTTTCAATGACCCTAAGGAAGAAAGCTTTTGAAAACATTGTGGGAGAAGGAGAAAATACTGGTAACCGGCATTTTCTCCTTTTCGCACAATGTTTTCTACCCTGTCAAAAAGAGAAATCATCATTTCAGCAACTTTTAATTTGTCGTCTGCAAATGCTTTCAATTTGGTCCAGTCCAAAATTTTGTCGTTTGGTAAAGAGTTGAGGGTTTTTTGTTCAAGTTTCAGTAGCTGCATTTAATATCAACAATTTGATTTTAACCCTTAGAGTGCCTTTCACTACTATAGTTATACCCCCACCTACAAAGTGGAGGGAGTACACTGGTTTCATCATGTCAGTCCGTCCATCCATCCATCTGTCTGTCTGTAGATGTTTCATTTCTGTGCTCTAACTCAAAAGTGGTTTGACCTAGGAACCTGAAACTTTATACAAGTGTTGCTCATGACCCAAGGAGGTGCCCTATTAATTTTGGGTCACATTGGTCAAATGTCAAGGTCACTGGTGATCTTTGCTGTTAAAATCATCTCCATTCTCTGATTCTCAAGGTGCTGGTGGGGGTATTTATCGGCTTTGTGACAATTCTAGTTGACTTTGCAGCTAGTGTAGCTGAAGATCAGACTGCACAAAACATGCCATCTGACCAACAGTCTGATCAACACTGTCAGCTTTCCTGAAACACTACAGACAAATAGCAACCATGAAATAGCAATTATCTTGGTCTTATTCTAGACTGAAAATGCCCAGTGGGTTATATTTGGTGCTGTAACAGTAAGGGTTAAACAGCATGGTGGCTCATTTGATTTATAAAGAGAACATTTGGAATTCCTTTTTTTATCTCAAACTACAGGATCTAGAGAGTAAATATTTGGTATTTAGCATTGTCTCATAGTCTAAGATAGAAGTTATATAGACTTTTGAGTTGACTTTTGAAAACTTGGTGGGAAAAGGAGAAAATGCTAGTAAATAGCACTTTCTCCTTTCCTACAATGTTTTCTACCCTTCCAAAAACAAATTTCAAATTTTTTATCTACATTTGACTTGTCCTTTGCAAATAGTTTCTAATTGGTCATGTCTAACATTTTGTCATTTGGTAGAGAGTTGATTTAATTTTGAACTCTTTACCAAACGACAAAACATTTTAACCTTGTCGAAATTGGAAGCATTTGCAGATGATAAATTGAATTTAACGCAAATGTTGGAATTTTTCATTGAAAGGTTAGAAAACACTGTGGGAGAAGGAGAAAATGCTGGTTACCAGCATTTTCTCCTTTTCCCACAATATTTTCAAAAGCTGTCTTTCTCAGGATCGTTAAAATACGGGATTGTGTGGTAAAGGGTTAAGGCAGTGAAATGAACATGGGTGAAATCTGAATCCTATAACATAACAAACAGTTATTTTCTATGTAAATTAATGTAAAGTGGCTAAGTTTATGTAATACTTATTGTGTGAATCCACAGCTATGACCTGGTTTTTTCCAACTGGTTAATGATGTATCTGGAGGATGAAGAGGTGCAGACTCTTGTGAAAAAAGAGTTGTTATGGTTACGGGAAGATGGCTATCTGTTTGCCAGAGAATCTTGTGTAAAACAGTCAGGTATTTATATTTCTCCTTTAGTTGTAGACCTATTTTTATGGAGGGAGTGTTCCCTGGCCGTAACCCAATTACCAAACCTCTTCTTTGGAAGAAAGCTAGTCAAAGCATGGTGGTGGAAGCATGGGATTGTCTGGTAATGGGTCAACTCTTTACCAAATGACAACATTTTAGACTCAATCAAATTGGAAGCATTTGTTGACTTCCAAAAAAAGAGTAGCTCAAAAGATGATTTCTGTCTTTGAAAGGGAAGAAAACGTGGGAAAACGATACAGTGGTTCCAACAGATTCTTCTTCTGGGTCATTAAACCTAGGGATCATGTGGTAAAGAGTTAACTCTTTACCACACAATCCCGACTTTTAACGACCCTGAGAAAGAAGCCTTTTGAAAACATTGTGGGAAAAGGAGAAAATGCTGGTAGTCAGCATTTTCTCCTTTTCCCCCAATGTTTTCTGCTCTTCCCAAAACAAACTTCCATTTTTCGAGAACATTTATTTTGTTGTCTGCAAATGCTTTCAATTTGGACCAGTCTGAAATTTGTCATTTGGTAAACAGTTAAACCCCTAGTACCCCCCAGATAATATGAACTAATCCTCAGCATGGTGAGTGCAAATCTGTGGATCGACATGTTACCCAACTGGCTATTTTTAGATATAGATCTGTCACTCACTGGAGAAAGTGACAAAATGAGAAATTTTTCTAGGAAATGAAAATGTCAGTTTTTGAATGATTTTGAAAATAATGTGGGAACAGTAGCCATTGGTTGTTTCAAGCATCTGCTCCTTTTTTCCAACAACGCTTTTGAATGCTTATAACTGCAGTGATATGAAAGAATCTTGTTTTGTGTAGTATGTGACCTAAAGTATGTTTCGTGAATTTTATCTGCAGGTAACAAAAAACGAGGTCAGAACCCAACAAAATATCGAGATCCTCAAGTGTATCTTGCCATATTTACTACTGTCAACATTCCAACAGAAAGTGAAGATGAGGAATTTGGCTTTGAACTTGTATTGTCACGCCCTGTCTATTCTTATATAAAGGTATTTATCCTGTACCTAACAATTCTGTGTTTTAACAGCCCATAGGAAAACGGTATTTGAAAACATAGAGGAAAAGGGAGAAAATGCTTGTAACCAGGATTTCTCCTTTTTCCACAAGTTTTTCTACCCTTTTCAGGAAAAATGACTTTATTTAAGCCACATTTTATTTGTTAAGGACAACTCCTGTTGTCTACACCATTTCATTTTGACGTCTGGAATTGCTTTCAGTTTGGACAATTCTAAAATTTTGTTGTTGAGTAAAAAATAAGTTTAAATCTTCAAACTATAAGCTTGAGAAGTAACAGCATAATTTGGAGAGTAATGAGGGAAAGTTAAATGTTTTCTGTATTAAAAACTGCTTCAAAGGTATGCTGTTTTGCTTCAGAGGAAAAAATGTAGTAGAGACCTAATAACTGACACAGAATGTTTTCTCATGGATCTGCTTGTTTGTTTAGCTCTTTACTAGACGTCAAGATTTTTAGACTGGGCCAAATTTAAAACATTTGCAGACAACAAATTAATTTTTGCAGTAATTATGAAATTTGTCTTTGAAATGGTAGAAAACATTGTGGAAAAAAGTAGAAAATGCTGGTTACCAGCATTTTCTCCTTTTTCCACAATGTTTTTAAAAGTCCTTTTCCTTGGGGTTGTTTGGTAAAGGGTTAAATAGGATTTAATGCCACTTTTGACAGCATTTTAGTCGGATCAAGGGGACAGCTTACATATTCATGTCTTTTTTGTTTAATAAGCTCTAGGTTTGGGCTCTACAATGCCTTGTCCGAAGACACTCTCTTGTCAGGGGGATAGAACCAGGATTTTCACACAGATCTAACACTTTATCTCTTTAGCAAACCATAAACAGTTAGACTTGTCCAAATTGACAGCATTTGTAGATGATATATTCGAAAGGGCTCAAATAATGAGAAAACATTGAGAAAATGCTGAGGGAAAAGGAGAAAATGCTGTTTCATTAAGGGAAAAGGAGAAAATGCTGATACCAGCATTTTCTCCTTTTTCACAATGCTTTCCTGGGCTATCCTCCCTAGGGACAGTTAAACGCTGAACTTTTTGGTAAGGGTTAACCATTAGTAGTTACCAACATTCATCAGCAATTCTTAGGCATTATTGTAATTCAAAATTTCAAGATTATCCATCTGATTTTGTGACAGTCCATCTCAGCCAACCAAATCGCTTTTCTTAAAATGATTAACAAGTGCAAAATCTAGAATGGCTTGTGAATAAGAAATATTGGCTCTTAGTATTTTTTGTCAAAAGTTTACCATTATCGGTATATGTTTGTTGTTATTAACCCTTTACCACACAATCCCGACTTTTAACGACCCTGAGGAAGAAGCCATTAGAAAACATTGTGGGAAAAGGAGAAAATGCTGGTAACCAGCATTTTCTCCTTTTCCCACAATGTTTTCTACTCTTCCCAAAACAAATTTCAATTATTGAGTCACATTCATTTTGTCATCTGCAAAAGCTTTCAATTTGGACCAGTCTAAAATTTTGCCGCTTGGTAAAGAGTTAAAGAAAATTTATCATACATTTCAGCTTCACAGGAAGCTTTTAGTAATTGGTAAATTCAACTACTTTTATCGTCTTTTCTATAATATTCTTTGTACAGATTTTACAGTTGAGGCCCAATTAATTCTAGATGCATTATTTATTTTCAAAAATATTTTCTTCAGTACCCACAACATAGGCTTTATGGAAGAATTAAGGAGATAGTACTTCTAAAATTCAAACATACTACCTTTATGCATACCTATGCAACATATTTGTATCTTTGAGATCAGATGAAAGACAACAAACATCAACAGATATGGCTACTTCAGAAGACAAGAAGGCGCAGACAAAATAATCATGGATTCAAAACATTCCAAGAGTTTTTGGACAATCAGCAATACTCTAGTAATGGTATACTCAGATATGAGAAGATATTTGGGCGAACATTTGTCAGTACTGGGGGTATTGACACAACAAAGGTGATATTCACATTTTTTTTTTTCATATCCATTGTGTTTACATGTTTAGAACTGACTTTAATCTTTTGTAAATACTTCATTGATGGTCCTGTAATAATAAGATTAGGAAACTACTGTATGAAAGAACTCATTCACTTGTCTGGAATTTCTGCTTTTCCTACAATGTAATCCATATTATTAAAAAAAGTGTTTTTTCTCCTTTTCAAACAATGTTTTCAGAAGTCTTTTTCCTCTGGGTCATAAAAATATGTCATTATAATAATAATAATATTATGAATCATTTTTAACACTTTACCAAACAACAAAATATCAGACTGGTCCAAATTCAAAACATTTGCAGACAACAAAATAAAGTGAATGAAAAATCTAAATTTGATTTGGGACAGGTGGAAAACATTGTGGGAAAAGGAAAGAATGCTGTTTACCAGCATTTTCTCCTTGTCCTTCAATGTTTTCAAAAGGCTTCTCTCTCAGGGTTGTTAAAAGTCAGCATTGTGTGGTAAGAGATTAAAAAAAACTGCTTTGTTTACAGGATTTTGTTGCCAGACTGAATCTGCAAAAAAATGAGGTTGTACTAGATGTGGGTTGTGGTATTGGTGGAAGTGCCTTCTACATGGTCAAGGTATCTTGTGTCTTTTCATCTTCAAATGAAAAGCTTCTCAAAAGAAACTTTTCTTTTTCCACAACACTTTCAAAATGATCTCTCATGCAAGGGCATAAAAAAGTAATCCAGTGTTTGTATATTAAGCCTCATAGTACTAGATGAATCTGTCAGATAAAATGACCTTATACGTTGTAATTTCAACAGTGTTTTTGCCAGAATATTTCTCTAAGTATCAGTGAGTGAAGATCCAAGATCAGGCTGCATATTCTGTGCAGTCTGATCTTGATCTGCACTGTTTTTAAATGGCACTTGAATTAATTACCATATGACAAACTTTTGAACTTGTCCAACTTCATAGTATTTGCAGACAACAAGTTAAATATGGCTCAAATGGTGGAGGTTGTCTTTTAAAACCTGAAAAACTTGAAAACATTTTCTACTTTTTCCACGGTGTTTTCAAAGTCTTTCTTCTTCAGAGTCATTAAAAAGCTTGATTGTTTGGTAAAAGTTTAATCTATTTCTATGATAGTCATCATGACAGGATTCATTCCTCTCTCACTGCTGACCATTGTTTCGACAATGGTTATGTGGGAAAGCAGCCAGTGGCTTGGAAAGAATATTGTGCTGAGTGCTGGTAAATGAAACTGCAGGAAAACATGGATAGGTGCACTGGCCGCTGTGATATAACTGAAATAATGTTGAAAACGGCGTTAAACACCATGTAATCCTATAATCTATTTCTATAAAAACAGTTTAAATTTTGCTAAGTGCTGTGAGGATTAATTGGTTCAGATGAGTACATGTATTGTTATGTCTTTTTCTAAATGAAAATGAACAAAGTTGAAGTCAAATTATCAAGAGAAGGTGGTGTAAGCTGCATAAATTCTTTCATAAATGATGGTAAAATACACAACTATTTCATAACTCTTTAATGTAGTTGTTGAGCGGAGTGATAAGTATTTTCATTAACATCTTTTGTGATGCCCTGCAAAGGCACTGCGGTATTGCTTTCGAATCCTATGTCTTTTTGGCTGTCTCACCTTTCTTCCTTCCATCTGTCTATCAAATTATTCTGTCTTATCTTTAGAAAGGCATGCCTGCTGTGGGTGTGGGGGAATAATATCAACAAATTGACTTGTTGACCTGTATTATTTTACAGGAATATGGTGTGAAGGTAATAGCTATTGACTTATCCTCAAACATGATACAGATCGGAATAAAGAGGGCAGAGGAAGAGGGTATTAGTGCTGAAGTTAGTATTTTCTTACTTGTGTTCTGATGGATTGTAGAAATATATCAATGGATTCCAGATAATTTTCCTTTTGTTCTTCAAAACTTGTGCAGTTTTTGTATCTGCTTGTTAACCCTTTCCCAAACAGGCCCTGGTTTTCACGTGTCTTCAGTACAAGTCTTTTGAAAACACTGTGGGAAAAGGAGAAATTGCTCATAACGAGCAATTTCTCCTTTTCCCACAGTGTTTTCTACCCTTTTTGAGAATTTTCTGCCATTTTCATCAGATTTAAAATTGTTGTCTGCAAACTCTTTCAATTTGGACCAGTCCAAAATTTGCCGTTTGGGAAAGGGTTAAATGCTTGGTGTATTTCGGCCATTTTGAGACTTTGTCAAAAATACAAATGATGTTACACATTATTTTACCTGTTCATACAACATAAAAATGCTACGAATAGACAGGCTATTTAAGGGTGTGGCATTTCATGTCTTCAAATGAGTCATCATTTTGAATGACACAAACAAAATCTTATTCATGCATTTCTAGATGATTAAGTCTGCTTTTAGACAGAAATTGGTGCGGTTATGCTAGATAACAACAAACACAAGCTCAAGAAGAAAACAACTGGCCAAATAATGTAAATAATCAGCTTCAATCTGTTGGAAGTATTCAGTGCTTAAGAATTTTGGCAACAGACTGAGGTATTGGTCTATTTAACTCTTTACCAAATGACAAAAGTTTAGACTGGTTCAAATTGAAAGCATTTGCAGACAACAAAATAAATGTGATTGAAAAATTAAAATTTGTTTTGGGAAGGGGAGAAGACATTGTGGGAAAAGGAGAAAATGCTAGTTACCAGCATTTTCTCCTTTTTCCCCAATGTTTTCAAAAGGCTTCTCCCTCAGGGTCACTAAAACTCGGGATTGTTTGGTATAGAGATAAGAATTGCTTCTACCCCAAACTGTATTATCCATGTCCAGGTGCTCTAATGCCCTGTACCAAGTGAATTGCTGAAAGGTGATTTAGAGGGAAAGTTTGAATGTTGCTTGAAATAATTTACCGATAAAGGATCAGCACTCTGGCAGAAAGGCATTTAATGCTTCTCTGTGATGCAGTATACCAAGCAAGTCATCATTGATTATGGATCCGTAAAATCAGTTTTGTATAAACAAATTACTGAATCATAAGGTAGGCTGGTCTCTTCAAAGGCAAAAGGTTGACTGATGGCAAAAAGTTTCGACCCAGCTCAAATGTAATGGGGATAAAGTGAAATTCAAATTATCTCCCTTATTGTAGGGGGGAGGCAAAATTGCAAATATGTCCTTTCATTAGCTTGATTGTTTTCAAAGAAAATGTCAAGGTATTATCGTAGCCTTGGCGTCGTCATCTGCATCATCTGTGTCATCGTCGCCTGGGTAGTCGTGCGTAAAACTTTGTCATTTTTAATATTTCTGTTATTGCTAAAGATATTTGCTTCAAACATGTTAACTTTCTAGAGGGGAACCTATACAGCAAGGGCAGGTATCCATGAAAGTATTTTTGACACAGTTATGCCCTTTTGTGCCTTACAATTTTCACTCAAAGTCAAGCAACAGCAGGCAAGTGTTGGCACCTGCATGTGGAGCTCTGGTTTGTTATTCTTTGGGTTTTTTATTGTTTTTTTTATCCTTGTTTTTCATAGAGATGCTGTGATTGATATAGTTTTGTTTATTTGTTTGGCCTGCATGGTATTTACAAAAAATAATTAGCCACAAATACCATTGAAATACATAAATTGCATTTAAATAGCAACCTGATGAATTGCATTTGAGTATTGCTGTCTGAAAATCTAGTATTACCCTAATTGGGAACAATTTAGTGTATGAGTGGAATCGAGCGCGATAACTGACTACTGTTTCATATACTCTACAGGATGTCCAATTTGAGGTGGCAGATGCTACTAAAAGAGAATATCAACCAGAGGTATTTGATGTGATTTACAGCAGGGACACCATTCTGCATATACCAGATAAACTTGCACTATTTAAGAATTTTTATGTAAGTCTTGATTTGTTATAATCTTTACCACACAACAAAATTGTAGACTTACCCAAATTGAAAGCATTTGAAGACAAATTTAATGTGGCTCATATGGTTAGATTTGTCGGTCCAAATTGAAAGTATTTGCGGATATTAAATTCAATGTGGCTGATATGATGTGATTTCTCTTAGAAAGGTTAGAAAATATTGTGGGAAAACGAGAATAGGACAGCTCATTCGTCCATATCTTTTCTGGTTTACAACAGTACTTAGCTAGGGCTTTGTAGTCCCTTGTCAAAGGACATTTTCAAAGAGCCATTGCAGTATCAAGCCCAGAACCTAGATTACATAATCAATGCCTTAACCAGTAAGCCAAGCAGGACCTCTTACTAAGTTTACATACAGCTCACAGAGAGGTTGAGGAGATGTAGCCTTAATTCATTCTTAATTTTCAAATTTCAGGCATAGTCATCTGATTGACTCAGTCAAAATGAAAGGCATTTAGCGTAGATGTTGAAAAGAATCCTTGATTTCATAGGATTGCTGAGCAAAATTTATCAACTCCTCATTCAACAATAATAAATTTCTTTCAAAAATGTTCTTTATCAGACAGACCAGAAATCCTACTTAAATGCACACATATACCTCTTCCATTTGTGGAACTCTTCAAGTTAAAGGTGCATTTAGACCTACTATGGAGACCATTTGTAGACAAAAATCATTATACGAAATACAGTCAAATGCAACTATTTTTACTGTGTGAGACACATTCATTGCAATGCAGTATTTAACTCTTTACCACTCAATCCCGAGTTTTAACGACCCTGAAAGTGGAGCCTTTTGAAAACATTGTGGGAAAAGGAGAAAATGTTGGTAACCAGCATTTTCTCCTTTTCCCACAAAGTTTTCTATCCTATCACAGACTAATTCCATCCTTTAAGCCACATTTAGATGTCGTCTGCAAATGCTTTCAGTTTGGACAAGTCTACATTTTGTTGTGTGGCAAAGAGTTAATAAGTATATTCAGACTCTTAATTCTCATTTGTTATTCTCATCATGGGTGAGTTGATGTTTTGTCTGTGTTATGGTACCACATCTGTCGTAAAGATGTCCCACTGTCTCGCGAGATTTTTTTCAGTTTCTTACCAGATATGCACTAATGTGCTCAAAGAGGGATAACTCTATCGGACTGACAATGATGGCTGTTGCAGTTGAAATTTATATTTCTCCTACTTGCTGGAAATGTTCAGGAATCAAACAGAGAGATATAAGATGTGTAGACTGCTTGGCATTGACTTATTATAAAATGATTATCTTTTGTGTCTGTTTTCTTTTTATTCAGAAATGGTTGAAGGTTGGAGGTAGATTACTTATATCTGACTATTGCTGTAGTGAAGGAGAGCATTCAGAAGTATTCAAGAACTATGTGAGACAAAGGGGCTACAATTTACTCTCACCTAGACAATATGGAGAGGTGAGAAAGGACTGCTGATAATGATTATGTTTTCTGATAGACAAATGAATTTTTTGCATAATTATTGTTGTCCCCTTCAAATGGTTAGGGATATATTGCTTTGATATCGATGAGAGGGTGAGTTGGTATTTTAAAATGCCAACCTTGTTTGTATGGTGTTTAATGTTGGTTTCAGCAATATGTCACTTGCAGGGACCAATGCACCTAAGCTGGTTTGGAGCTGGCTGAGCTACTGTGCTCAGCACCAAACCTGTCGCAGACGATAAGAAGACACTTATGTGACTTGTGAAACTTTGTAAAGATGAATATTTAGCATGAAATTTAGTTGATAGTTTAACCCCACACAAAACCAGACTTTTAATAACCCTTGGAAAAAAGTCATTTAAAAACGGTGTTTTTTAAACACTGTTACCGGCTTTTACTCGTGTTGCCATTTTTAGCTCGGCTGTTTTCGAAGAAAACATTGAAGTATTTTTGTAGCCCTGGCAGCAGTGTCACCTGCATTGTCATCTATGTCATTGTGCAAAAAATTTGACATTTTATGATATTTCTGTAATTACTGAAGATATTTGCTTCAAACTTGGACAAGTTCTTAATCAAAAAGGGAACCTATACAACAAGGGCAGTAAACATCAAAGTATTTTTGCCCCTTTTTGACTAACAATTTTCACTGAAAATCAGGCATCTGCAGTCAAGCTTTGGCACCAGCATGTGTTGCTCTTTTTTTTTTTGTCAAATGCTTCTTCCACAGGGTTGTTAAACCACAAATTTGTTTGATAAAGTTAAGTTCGAGAACAAAGTTTTTAAAAATTCATGCATCGATCATCAATAGATTATTATAAGAAATTAGGAATTTCACTTCTGCTAGGTATTGGAGCAAGCTGGGTTTGTGAATGTACAAGCAGATGACAGAACAGATTTGTTTGTTCAAAGCCTAGAGAAGGAAGTAGTGAAAACAGAGTCAATTAAAACAGAATTCATACAGGTGTGGTTTTATGTTTTTAAAGCCAAACAAGGAATATCCTTATAAATCTTTACCAAACAACAAAATTTTGAACTCGACCAAACTGAAAGCATTTGCAGATGACAAAGGTAGCTCAAATGATGATTTCTGTTTTTGATAGGGTAGAAAACATTGTGGGAAAAAGAGAAAGTGCTGTGTTCTCAAAAGGCATATAGTCATTCAAAGTTGTGATATCGTAATAAAGGGTTAAAAAAAGTGAAACCTGTCTTTGTTGCAACCTGTAATTAGCAGTTAATCTGATTTTTCTTTTTTCAGACAAAAAAATTTTTTGACTGCTCCAAATTGAAAACATTTGCAGATGACAAATTGGACATGTTACACAAGATGGTATTTGTCTTTACTACGGTAGGAAACATCGTGGGAAAAGGGGATAATGCAGGTTACTAGTAATCAGCATTTCTTCCTTTTCCAATAATGTTTTCAAAAGGTTTGTTTCTCAGGGTCGTTAAAACCCTAGATAGTAAGGGTTAAGAGTTCTTGTATAAGAAAAGATTTATCTGATTTATCTACTCCAGCCTTTGCTAGGATTTTACCAGGCAATAAAATTAAGTGTCATCCAAATTCAAATGATTTTCAGATGACAAACTGAATATGACTTTTAATTATGAAGTTTGATTGGGTTGAAAGCATTGTACCAGCATTATCTCCTTTTGCCTCAGTGTTTTCCAAAGCAATCTTTCTCAAGGTCGTTACAACTTGGGATTGTTTGGTTGACCCTTTAGAGAACAGTCTGGTGTTTTAGGTGAAGAAATAAGGTTTATGAAAGCATTTTCAGAAAAGGAGAAAATGCCATGAACCACAATGTTTTTAGCCGTTTCTGCTTTTCCAAAAACAGAAATCATCTTTTGAGCAACATTTGATTTGTCCTCTGTAAATAGTTTTAATTTGGTCAAGTCCAAAGTTTTATTGTTTGGAAAAGAGTTAATGGCAGTTAAGTACAATCTTGTATTAAGCTTTACCTGTAGTTAAATATCACCTGCAGGCCTCTTTTGTCCACTTGCAGAAGACCACTTTGGAAAACATTGTATCAAAAGGAAAAATTGCTTGTCACAAGATGAGAACATTTTGCCACTATGTTTTCCTGTGTATCAATGTTTCCAACATTATTTCAATCAAATCTTGGCAGCCAGTGCACATATGCATGCTTTACTGTAGTTTCTTTTATCATACAGTCCATTTTGAATGAAAACATTTGCAGACAAAGAATTAAAGTGGCTGAAAATTTTAAGAAAAACCATTGGTTACCAGTATTTTCTGCTTTTTCCATGATATTGTCAAAAGCTTTATTTCTCAGAAACATTAAAACATGAAATTTCTTGACAAATGGTCAGTGATTGTATCCCCAGCAACAAAGTTAGTGGGAATGAACAGGAAGTAGGCTCTCAGTCCATAACTCTTTACCATACGATAAAAATGTAGACTTGTCTAAATTGAAAGCATTTACAGACGACAATTTAAATGTTACTCAAATTGTGGAAGTTGTCTTTGATAAGGTAGAAAACATTGTGGGAAAAGGAGAAAATGCTGGTTACCAGCATTTTCTCCGTTTCCAACAATGTTTTCAAAAGGCTTCTTTCTCAGGGTGGTTAAAAGTAGGGATTGTGTGGTAAAAGGTTAAACTATGTCTGTAGACACAATTCTGTTACAGGAGTTTTGGCCCTTTGAGTTTTTTACCTGATCCATTGACCAAGTAACAGGTGCTTGGCCTGTGACATTTCTTGTTTAATCTCTATCATGTTTTCAAATCAACAGGAATTCAGCCAAGAAGATTATGACTATATTGTAAATGGATGGAAGGACAAAATGAAGAGAACACAGGATCAAAGGTGGGGAGTGTTTTATGCAGAGAAGAAATAACAGTGTTGTGGATAGGACTTGATTATGTTAACCCAAACAGTGCCAACTGAAACCCAAAAGACATTTTCAGTGTAGAAGTAAGACCTAAATACTTGCTATTTCATGGTTGCTTTTGTCGAGAATGATACAGCAAAGATCAAACATCAGACTGCATATTTTCTACAGTCTGATCACAATCAATGCTGGCCACAAAGGCAGCTATAGTTGGGAAATATTTTTGGAAATATTTTTTTTACATTCTGTATAGAAAATACAAAAGCTGATACTTACATCTGCAATGATCTCATGTTATTTTTAGCCGTAACTCTTTACTGAATGACAAAATTTTAGATTTGTCCAAATTGATAGCATTTGCAGACAACAATTTAAATGTGGCTCAGACATTGAAATTTGTCTTTGATAGGGAAGAAAACATTGTGGGAAAATGAGAAAATGCTGGTAACCAGCAGTTTCTCCTTTTCCCACAAAGTTTTCTACCTTTTCAAAGTCAAATTCAATGTTAGCCATGTTTTATCTTTGTGATATGCTCTGTAAACTGACAAATCTAAAGTTTTGTCATCTGGTGAAGTCTGAAAACCTTATGTATGTTATCTCAAGTATGTTATCTAACTTGCAGTCATTGAAGATCAAGACCAGATTGCACATTTTAATCAGTCATATCCTTGACCAGCCTTTTTAGCTCACCTTAGCACAACGTGCTAAAGGTGAGCTATTGTGATCGCCCTATGTCGTCCGTCGTCCGTCAACAATTTCTTTAAACATCTTCTTCTCCTAAACCACTGGGCCAATCTTGATGAAACTTGGCAGGGATGTTCCTTGGGTGAAGCTCTACCAAAATTGTTCAAAGAATTGAATTCCACCTACAACTCTGGTTGCCATGGCAATAAAAAGGAAAAAAAAAAGCAAAATCTTTGAAAATCTTCTTCTCTGAAACTAGAAGGCGCAGAGCTTTGACATTTGGTATGTAGCATCTCCTAGTGGACCTCTACCAAGTTTGTTCATTTGATGCCCCTGGGGTCAAAACTGGCCCCCCCCGGGGGGTGACAAGTTTGAGCATAGTAACAAAGAAGGAAAACTTTAAAAATCTTCTTCTCTGAAACTTGATGGTGTAGAGCTTTGATATTTGGCATGTAGCATCTCCTAGTGGACCTCTACCAAGTTTGTTCATATGATGCCCCTGGGGTCAAAACTGGCCCCGCCCCAGGGGTCACAATTTCCAACATAGGAACAAAGAAGGAAAACTTTAAAAATCTTCTTCTGTAAAAGTAGAAGGCATAGAGCTTTGATATTTGGTATGTAGCATCGCCTAGTAGACCTCTACTAAGTTTGTTCATATGATGCCCTTGGGGTCAAAATTGGCCCTGCCCCGGGGGTCACAAGTTCAAACATAGGAACAAAGAAGGAAAACTTAAATTTTTTTTTTCTCTTAAATGGGAAAGCATAGAGCTTTGATATTTGGTATGTAGCATTTCCTAGTGGACTTCTACCAAGTTTGTTCCAAGGATGCTGCTTGGGTCAAAACTAGCCCAGCCCCTGGGGTCACAAGTTCGAACATAGGAACAAAGAAGGAAAACTTTAAAAATTCTTCTTTTCTGAAACCGAAAGGTGTGGAGCTTTGATATTTGGTATGTTGCATCTCAGAGTGGACCTCTACCAAGTTTGTTCATATGATGCCCCTGGGTCAAAACTGGCCCCGCCCCGGGGGTCACAAGTTCGAAGGTAGGAACAAAGAAGGAAAACTTTAAATTTCTTTTTCTCTTAAACGGGAAGGTGTAGAGCTTTGATATTTGGTATGTAGCATTTCCTAGTGGACCTCTACCAAGTTTGTTCATATGATGCCCCTGGGTCAAAACTGGCCCAGCCCCGGGGGTCACAAGTTCGAACATAGGAACAAAGAAGGAAAACTTTAAAATTCTTCTTTAAAACTGGAAGGCGTAGAGCTTTGATATTTGGTATGTAGTGATTCTCTTCTAAGTTTGCTTGCCCATCTAAGCGCAACAAGTTCATTTAGTTCAAAATTGGGTCATCTTGGGTCATAAACTAGGTCACTAGGTCAAATTAAAGAAATACCTTGTTGGCACTCTCGAGGCCACATTATTTGCTCAATTGCCTTGAAAATTAGTTAGAAAGTTTGTCTTTATAAAGTCTCACATAAGATTAATTTGGGTCAACTTGGGTCATAAACTAGTTCACTGGGTCAAATTAAAGAAATACCTTGTTTGCACTCTGGAGGCCACATTTGTTGCTCAAATGACCTGAAATTTGGCCAGAATGTTTGTCCTGATGAAATACCAGATGAGTTTGGATTTGGGTCACCTGGAACCATAAACTAGGTCACTAGGTCAAAATAAAGAAATACCTTGTGGGCTCTCTAGAGGCCACATTCTTTGCTTAATTGCCTTGAAAATTGGTCAGAATGTTTGTTTTTGTAAAATCTCACATGAGTCTGAATTTGGGTCAACTGGGGTCATAAACTAGGTCACTTGGTCAAATTAAAGAAATAGCTAGTGGGCACTCTAGAGGCCACATTTATTATTCATTTGATTTGAAAATTGGTTAAAATGTTTCTTTTGATATAGTCAAAGACCAGTTCAAATTTGGGTCATCTGGGGTCATAATCTAGATCACTAGGTCAAATTAAAGAAATATCTTTAGGGCATTCGAGGCCACATTTTTGCTCAATTGACTTGAAAATTGGTCAGAATGTTTGTCTTCATGAAATATGAGTTTGAAATTGGGTCACCTGCGGTCAAAAACTAGGTCACATGGTCAAATTAAAGAAAAACCTTAAAAGCACTCTACTAAGGTGAGCTACCCAGGGCCATCATGGCCCTCTTGTTTGATATTTTAGGAGATATGTGCCAAAAAAGAGCCTTAAAGCTGCAGTGGTCTTTCAAACTGACTGAATATGTCTGTCTCACTTACTGAGCACTTTATCTTTTTCACATTCAACCAAAGAAAATTTGACTCTTTCCCAGGTGTAACTTAACTCTTTACCAGACAACCAAATTTTAGACTTGCCCAAACTGAAAGCATATATTTGCAAACAACAAATTTATCGTTGCTCAAATGATAAGATTTGGCTTTCATAAGGTAGAAAATATTGTTGAAAAGGGAGTAAATGCTTATTACTAGTATTTTCTCCTTTTTCCTACTGTGATTTAACTAGTGTTTTCTTCTTTTTCCCACAATGTTTTCAAAATCCTTGCTCCTCAGGAGACTTAAAACTTGTGATTGTGTGTTAAAGGGTGAAAAAAATTTGGGTAATAGTCAAGCATTAGGCAATAAATAGAGTAAAGCAAGTATGTCACTGCATGTTCCATACATTCTGTTCTTGATCTGTGCTATCCAAAAAAATTAAGCAACCCTTTACCAAACAATCCAGAGTTAACGACAGCAAGGAAAAAGGCTTGTGAAAAGGTTTTGGGTTAACCCTTTACCACACAATCCAGAGTTTTAATAACCTTGGAAAGGAGCCTTTAGAAAACCTTGTGGGAAAAGGAGAAAATGCTGGTAACCAGTATATTCTCCATTTCCCACAATGTTGTCTACCCTTCCCAAAACAAGTTTTAATTCTTCATTCACATGTATTTTGTCATCTGCAAATGCTTTTAATTTGGACCAATCTAAAATGTTGTCGTGTGGTAAAGAGTTAAAGAGAAAATGCTGGTAAACAACCTTGTCTCCTGACCCACAATGTTATCTACCCTTTCAAAGATTAACTCTTTACCAAAGGAAAAAAATTTACACTGATCCAAATTGAAAGCATTGCAGATGAAAAATCAAAGGTGGCTGAAATGTCCTTGATAGGTTATAAAACTTGGGAAAAGGAGAAAATGCTGGTTACCAGCATTTTCTCCTCTTCCCACAATGTTTTCGAAAGCCTTAGCCCTCAGGGTCAGTAAAAGTTTGGATTGTATGGTGAAGAAATAATCTTATCGTTATTCTTAGACAGTTTTAATTCATCATCTGCAAATGTGTTCCATTTTGGTAAGTCGAGAATTTTGTCGTTTGGTAAGAATTAAGGGTCAGTGCTTTGGCAGCAACAGCTGTCATTTCTTCTGTGGCAAGTACTTGGGTACTTACTTTCTACAAGAAATCCCTTCAGTTTGTCATGAGAAATCCCTTCTGTTTGTCATGAGAAATCCCTTCTGTTTGTCATGAGAAATCCCTTCCGTTGTTTGTCATGAGAAATCCCTTCTGTTTGTCATGAAGATAACCCTTTCCCAAACGACAAATTTTAGCCCCCTTCCAAATTGAAAGCATCTGCAGACGACAAATTTGAAAGTGGTACAAATGAACTGAAGGTTTTTTGACAGGGTAGAAAACATTGAGGGAAAAGGAGAAAATGCTGGTTAGCAGCATTTTCTCCTTTTCCCACAATGTTTTCAAAAGGTCTCTTCCTCAGGGATGTGAAAACACGGGACTGTTTGGTAAAGGGTTAACTGATCTCTTTGTATAACAACGCTTATCACCAGCAGCCAACTTTTGTCTGCCTTTGAGAAGACCACGTTTTGGACAACATTGTAACAAGATGAAATTTTCACAACTCATGCTGTGTTATTGCTCCTTTTGGTCCGTATGTTTTCATGCAATAAATTACAGTAAAACCTCTCCTCACGACCACCCCGGTAATGCGAACAACCTGCTATTACGAACGATTTTTG
This sequence comes from Tridacna gigas, assembly GCA_945859785.2. Lineage (NCBI taxonomy): Eukaryota > Metazoa > Mollusca > Bivalvia > Cardiida > Cardiidae > Tridacna > Tridacna gigas. Next base: position 54,693,064 of record OX244034.2, read on the forward strand.
TCAGAACGGAATTTTTCCTTCTTCATAATCAATGACCACGACCCCGGAAATACGGGCACCCCGCTATTTCGAAATTACGACCACCATTTTCAGTACCAATGAATAATTACCAATAGATTTTAACCCCGTGAAACAACCACTAATTTTCACATTTTTTTACGACCAGCTAATTTTCACGCGTCCATAATCACGAACTGGAGGCGTGCTTCATGTACGAATATTCTTGGGTCCGATGGAGTAGACAATCAATTAGCGATCTTCTGTTTATCTGTTGACTACAGTAACACAATCGTGTTAAGTGATCAAGGTGTTACCTTACATAATCAAATGACCAATGAATTGGTGATGATTAATTCGGCTTTTATTCGGTAATCAGGCGTTTATCACACATTGCTGACACGGGTGAAAAACATGTCGACATCCGAGTAATTACGATTTGTTTTGTACATCTAGCTTTTGTACTTTGAGACACTTGGGTTAATATCTAGCGATCGGGATGGGATAATTATTTGGTTTTTGTTACACATTAAAGCCATACTTATATCGTAGAGAATATGCGATTTTTGAACTGGTGAACACTTAACTTTGCGATCAACGATTAGTAGGACTGTTTGAACATTCAACTCGAATCAAAATGGAAAAAAAAAGTAGGGCTCTTCAATAATAGTCGAAATTCTTTGTTTAAAAATGAAAATGAGCGCCTGGAGTAGGAGTTCTTGAGACTACACAAGATAAAAAAAAAAAAAAGCAGATTAAAACAGGGAATATGACAAGTTCTATCAGTAACATTTAATTATGTAGTCTTTAAGTTCAGATTCTTGATTAATGTACATATCTTGCTGTAAGAGTTTAAATAGGCAATTATGAATGGGCATTCACTGTCATGTGAATTTATTCATAAAAATTCAAGCACATATTAACTTTACAATAAACAGGAAAATTTTCTTGTTGTCATTTAAATGTGTGGGCAAAGGCTTCGCCGACTAAAATATGTATACATTACTTGGAACATAATTTAAATCCACATAAGTCTACACATAGTCTGCGTTTGATTCAAAATCTAGGTGGGTGGCACCCGGAAATCAGACCACCCCGCTAATAAGACCAATTTTCAAAAGTACCACGGGTGGTCTTAGTAGAGGGGTTTTACTGTATATACATAATATATTAAACTTTTAACCATATCACAAAATTACAGACTTGTCCATATTGCAAGCATTTTGCAAGCAATGATCTTAACCATATCACAAAATTACAGACTTGTCCATATTGCAAGCATTTGAAGACGGCAAATAATTTGATATGGCTTAAATGGTTTGATTTGTCTGTGACAGGGTAGAAAACATTGTAGGAAAAGGGGAAAATGCTGGTAACAGTGTTTTCAAAACCCATTACCATCAGGGTCATTAAAAACTCAAGACTTTGTGGTAGAGGTTAAACATTTGGTTCATATTGATATTTACTGTTTTACCAAGATTTCTTTAACCCTTTCCCAAACGAGCCCTGGTTTTCACGTGTCTGCAGTACAAGTCCTTTGAAAAAACTGTGGGAAAAGGAGAAATTGCTCGTAACGAGCAATTTCTCCTTTTCCCACAGTGTTTTCTACTCTTTTTGACAACTTTCTGCCATTTTCATCAAATTTAAAATTGTCGTCTGCAAACTCTTTGAATTTGGACCAGTCCAAAATTTGTCGTTTGGGAAAGGGTTAAGCCATTACAACACAATCCCGACTTTAAATGACCCCAAGGAAGAAGGCTTTTGAAAACATTGTGGAACAAGGAGAAAATGCTGGTAACCAGCATTTTCTTCTTTTCCCACAACATTTTCTTTCCTATCAAGGACAAATTTTGTCATTTGGGCCACCTTCAAAATGTCGTCTGCGAATGCTTTCAGTTTGAACCAGTCTAAAATATTTGTGTCGTTTGGTAAAGAGTTAACCCTTTACCACACAATCCCATGAGAAAAGGAGAAAATGCTGGTAATCAGCATTTTCTCCTTTTCTCTCAATGTTTTCTACCCTCCCCAAAACAAATTTCAATATTTAGCCACATTTAATTTTGTTGTCTGCAGATGCTTTCAGTTTGGACCAGTCTAAAATTTTGTCATTTAGAAAAGTGTTAAAGGCTCAAGCTGCAAACTTGTTTCAGGAGGTAATGAGTGTGAAATGGGGAAATTGCTTGTGTTTGGAATTTATCCTTTGGCTGCAATGTTTTTCGAAGTAATTTATGTTTTAAAGCTTAATAATGTTGATTATTTATTCTGGAGGTAATTAGTAAAACTAGGTATTGCCCATATTTGGCATGAATATTTGTATCGTGATTGAGCATTTATGAGGAAAATTTGGTATGAAAATTGGTCAGTCTGTAATTTTATGTGTTCTCTTTATTAAGAAATGAACACAATTTCTTCGCTTCACAGCAGGTAATGCTCGAAAGGTATTATGTTAAAGTGTGAGATGAACCATTTTCATTAATTTTTAAATGAATTCAACACAATTTACATTAAAGCCATATAACTGTAACTTTTTATCTTTTTTGGAATTTTTTTTTTAACAGTCTTCTTGGAAAGTTTGTAAATGAATGGTTACAAGGGTAGTTGTGGCCAGGTGTGTTCATCTGAAAGTTTACACACTTTCTTTGTATCAGCTGACACATTTTCCACCAAGCACATCCTCAGTTTCAAGATAGATGATACCATTATTATCTTTACTTAAATGCAATAGATAATCTGTAGGCTTTTGAAAGCCCTTTCTGTTAGGGTATATATTTACTACAATTTTAATCTTTACTGCCATTTATTTACCCTTTTTTTGTCTTGTTTTGTTTATTATGAAACTAATTTTCATATACATGCAGTATTGTTATTACACTATAATTACTTTCAAACAACTGAAAATTCTTAAAATTCCTATTGTTTAAAGATTTGAATCAGTTTGATGTTGAAATTCTTATTCTGCATAGATATACATGTATTATGTTTTATTTTTACCAACATGACACTAAGGGTTGTTTTTATAAATATTACTATATTATAGACTTATATTTACAAATACAGGTATTTCATCAACTTACATTGTTTAGTAAAACTTTTTCATTTGACCAGTTGTCATACAAATTCAACTTTTTAGCCTTGTGCATTAGAGTGTCTGTGTAAATTTTGTGAGAAAGAAGCTGTGGCTTGCAAGAAGCATTTTGTTTCGTTTTTTCCTATAATGTTTCTCATATCAAAGTTCGTTATTTACTTTTACTTAGATACCTTATCTTTATGTCACACGCACTAGTCAGTTGTACAAGTATTTGTTCCATATATGAGCCATGCATTTTGAAAAGGATGTATTTTACATCTGCAAAAAAGTATCGACCCAGATCAGCCTGTGCAGTCTGCACAGGCTGATCTGGGTCGAAACTGTCTTGCTTTTGGTAAATTTTTCTGCAGGTCCAAGGACATTCTACCTCAGGATTCAGAAGGTTGTTAGACAAAATGGAATTTATGGATCCATTATTATGTAATGATTTGCTGTGTATAATGCATGACGGAGATGCATTGAACCCCTTTTTGCCAGAGCATGGCTCGTATTTTTAGCTCCACTGGCCAAAGGCCAGCGGGCTTATGTCATGGCCCGGTGTCCGTTATGCGTCCGTCCGACCGTCCGTGTGTGCGTGTGTCCGTCCATGCGTTAACTTTTATTTCAAACATCTTCTCTGAAACTACCTATCCAATTTTCATGAAACTTCACAGAAATGATCCTGCCATGGTCCTCTTCAGAATTTCTTGAAATAATTTGATTCCTTCAAAAACTCTGGTTGCCATGGCAACAAAACTGAAAAATATTGGAAATCGTTAAAAATCTTCTTGTCTCAAACCATAAGGCATAGGGCTACCAAATTTGGCATGTAGCTTTATGTAGTAGACCTCTATCAAGTTTCTTCAAATTATAGCCCTGGGGTCAAAATTGGCTCTTCCCCAGGGGTCACAAGTTTTACATAGGCTTATATAGAGAAAACTTTAAAAATCTTCCTGTACCCAGCCATAAGGCCTAGAGCTACCAAATTTAGCATGTAGCTATATCTAGTGGGCCTCTGCCAAGTGGGCCTCTACCAAGTGGGCCAAAATTTTAGCCCGGGGGTCAAAATTGGCCCCGCCGAGGTCACAAGTTTTACATTGGCTTACATAGTGACAACTTAAGAAATCTTCCTGTTTTGATTTTTTTTAGCTCCACTGGCCGAAGGCCAGCGGGCTTATGTCATGGCCCGGTGTCCGTCGTGCGTCCGTCCGTCCGTCCGTCCGTCCGGTCGTCCGTCCGTCCGTCCGTCAGTCCGTCCGTCCGTGCGTTAACTTTTATTTCAAACATCTTCTTCTCTGAAACTACCCATCCGATTTTCACGAAACTTCACAGAAATGATCCTGACATGGTCCTCTTCAGAATTTCTTGAAAGAATTTGATTCCTTCAAAAACTCTGGTTGCCATGGCAACAAAACTGAAAAATATTGGAAATCTTTAAAAATCTTCTTGTCTGAAACCATAAGGCATAGGGCTACCAAATTTGGCATGTAGCTTTATGTAGTAGACCTCTATCAAGTTTCTTCAAATTATAGCCCTGGGGTCAAAATTGGCTCTGCCCCAGGGGTCACAAGTTTTACATAGGCTTATATAGAGAAAACTTTAAAAATCTTCTTGTCTGAAACCATAAGGCATAGGGCTACCAAATTTGGCATGTAGCTTTATGTAGTAGACCTCTATCAAGTTTCTTCAAATTATAGCCCTGGGGTCAAAATTGGCTCTTCCCCAGGGGTCACAAGTTTTACATAGGCTTATATAGAGAAAACTTTAAAAATCTTCTTGTCTGAAACCATAAGGCATAGGACTACCAAATTTGGCATGTAGCTTTATGTAGTAGACCTCTATCATGTTTCTTGAAATTATAGCCCTGGGGTCAAAATTGGCTCTTCCCCAGGGGTCACAAGTTTTATACATAGGCTTATATAGAGAAAACTTTAAATATCTTCTTGTCTGAAACCATAAGGCCTAGAGCTACCAAATTTGGCATTTAGCTTGATCTAGTTGGAGTCTACCAAAAGTGTCCAAAGTATAGTCCTGGGGTCAATTTGGCCTCATACTTGGAGGGGGGGGTTCACAAGATTTACATAGGCTTACATAGGGAAAACTTTTAAATCTTGGTGTACACAGCCATAAGGCTTAGGCTACCAAATTTTGCATATAATTATAGCATTATTTAGTGGACAGTTACAAAGAGGGCCCAAGTTACAGCTCTAGGATCAAGTTTGGCCCTGCACCAGGGATCACAAGTTTTACATGGGTTTATGGAGTGAAAAGTTCAGAAACCATCTTGTTACCAGCCATAAGGCCAAGAATTCCCACATTTGGCATGTTATTCTTCTAATACAATATTCCCCATTTAGTCAGACTGTAGCCATGAGGTCAAAGTTTTATAAGGGCTTATATAGTGAAGACTTTTCTTCGTGGTTTATATTTATAAGCCAGTGGAGCGATACAGGGCCATCATGGCCCTCTTGTTTTAAATTAGCCTTGCATCAGGGGTCTTATGTTTTACAGAGGCTTCATATGGACAAAACTTGAAAATCACCTTATTTATAACCATACAGCATAGACTTGTATTATTTTGGCATGTGGCTTTATCTTGTGGACCTCTACCAGGATTCAAGTAATTATAGCTCTGGAATCAAAAATGGCTTTGCCCTGCGGGTCTCAACTTTCACATGGGCTTTTACAGAGAAAACTTTGTAAGTCTTCATTTTGAAACAATTTGGCTCAGAATTGAAATGTTTAGTATTTATGGTTTATATTTATAAGCCAGTGGAGCGATACAGGGCCATCATGGCCCTCTTGTTTATTTTATCTGCTATACATGGTGAATGTCTAAGTTTGTCTGATACAGTAACTTTTTAAATGCTTTCAACAACTTCAGTTATCTTTGTGGCCAGTATAGATCAAAATCAGACTGCACAAAACATGGAGTTTCATCTTTAGTACACAGGTTATTTTGCTGTCAGAGACATTCTGCAGAATAGCAACCTTGAAATGTACTTATTAGGGTCATATATCTAGAATTCAGATGTCTGTTGAGTTTGTTGGCACTTTAAGGGTTAATAAATATGTAGGAAGATTTTTTATCAGAGGTTTAACAATATATGTAATTTTTGCCTTTTGATATGAGCTACAAGCACTAAGAAGGCTATTTTTAAACCATTACCAAACAATGTGGTGTTTTTACAACCCTAAGGAAAGAGGCCTTTGAGAACATTTTTAAATTGTCATCTGCAAATGCTTTCAGTGTCGACAAGTCTGAAATTTTAAGTTTGTTGTTGAGGTTAACGATGTGTTTCCTTACAAAAAAGAAAGACATAGTTAGTTCTGCTCTTTGCAAAGGGGGTTTAATGCCATGCAGGCTGGCCTGGCAGCAAACTTTTATCCATTGATCAATTTTCTGCATGTCAAAGAACCAGTCTGCTTCATGATTTAGTTGGTTGTTACACAAAATGGATTTCATGGATCCATAATTATGATGTCTTGCTTTGTATTATGCATCACAGATATGCATCAAATCCCCTTTTGCCAGATTACAGCTCATTATTAATTACAGGCTGTATTTATATGTACCACACATACTGGAGCTTTATGGTCTTTAACTCATTACCACACAGTCCCAACTTTTAATGACCAAAAGTTAGGAGCCTTTTGAAAATATTGTGGGAAAAGCAGAAAATGCTGCTAACCAGCATTTTCTCCTTTTCCCATATTTTCTACCCTTCCCAAAACAAATTTCAATTCTAAATTCACTTTTATTTTGTCATCTGCAAATGCTTTCAATTTCAACCAGTCTACAGTTTTGTTGTTTGATAAAGAGTTAGGAATTGTGTAAAAATCACATCGCAAGTTTCTTCTTGGTCCAAATTTACATGTAGTATGTGTGTTAGATGTGTGTTTGTGGTTTACTCCTTTGACAAGCAATTAAATGTGGTTTGTCTGTGTTATAGCAAATACATAAAGGTTGTTAAGTCTTTTGCCAGTGAAACAATGGAAATTATTATTAAAAGATATTTTTAAATGATATTTTTATTTCTATCATTTATACTCCAACTGTGCCATGTCACATCAGATTCATGTACATACACTCTAGCTACACTGAAACCCAAGAATGACTTGACTCATTGCTGTACAAGCTATTTGAGCAATGTTCTGTGTAAATTTGGTTTAACTCTTTACCAAACGCCAAATTTTTAGGCGAGTCCAAATTGAAAGAATTTGCAGACGACAAAATAAATGTAACTCGAAAACTGTAATTTGTTTTTGAAAGGCTAGAAAACATTGTGGGGAAAGGAGAAAATGCTGGTTACCAGCATTTTCTCTTTTTCCCACAATGTTTTCAAACGACTTCTTTCTCAGGGTAGTAAACCCTTTACCACACAATGCTGCCTTTTAACAACCCTGGGAAAGAAGCCTTTTGAAAACATTGTGGGAAATGGAGAAAATGCTGGTAACCAGCATTTTCTCCTTTTTCCACAATGTTTTCTACCCATCAAAGAAAAATTGCACCATTTGAGCCACATTGAAATTGTCGTCTGCAAATGCTTTCAGTTTGGCCAAAGCTAAATTTTTGTCGTCTGGTAAAGGGTTAAAAAGTCAGGATCGTGTAGTACAAGGGTTAATTCATCTGCTAACTATACAGTCAGACATAAGTTAAGCATCACCTGGACAAATTATGCAATAATCTTTTTAATGGAAACATTGTTTTTTTACCCGGTATGTTTTCAAGCCGAGCCTGATGTTTTTAGAGTAAAGCGGTATTGACAAATTTTGAAGGACATGTAAACATTTGTCTTACGAACCAATTGTATCACTCTACCGGTCATGTTTTCAAAACATAGGTTCGATACATGTACTTTATCTTGCTATGCACGGATCCGCTATACAAGTTACAGGGTGCTATATAACCCAAATGAAAGGATAGCTAGGAGAAAGCTTTCCAAAGCCCAAAAATGGCAAATTGTCGGCATGAGTAACGTCGGTCTAAGCACGCGGGCTATTGCTGGTCAGTTCATGGTGAACCAGTTGATCATCGTACGTCTTTTGCAACGTTACCGCGCTGACGAAACAGTATCTGAGCGTCCACGTGCAGGGCGACCCCCGAAGACTGATGACCGCGACAATAGAGCACTACGGCGTATAGCACGTGCAAACCCTACACCCACGGCGCGTCAACCTCGAAGCCAGTGGCCAGTTTATGGACAATCTCTGTTAGAACGGTGACCAAGAGACTAAATAGTGCCGGCGTAAAAGCGAGAAGGGCCGTTAAACGTCCTCTGCTGACACCCAGACACAGGAGAGCCCCATTAAACTGGGCTCGTGGAACATTCGATCTTGGCGACGTGTACATTGGTCAGATGAATGTAAATTTGTCTTACGGCATACTGACTGCAGGATGCGGGTTTGGTGTGAGGATAACACAGCGTATGAACATAGGAATATTGTTGGTACTACAGCATTCGGTGGCGGATGTGTAACTGTCTGGGCATGTTTTTCCTATCGATATAAACTGGATATGTACGTTTTAGACGGAACGTTAATGGGTGTTAGCTGTAGAGATAATGTTCTTAGAGACATTGTTGTGCCTCATTTTGATAACCATCGACTAGCTTACATGCCTATATTCATGGATGACAATTCTCGGCCTCACAGAGCAGCTATCGCGCACCATTATCTTCAGCAGGAGTTTATTGACGTGTTACCTTGGCCAGCTTTGTCGCCAGATATGAATCCAGTAGAGCAGGTTTGGGATCAAATAAAGCGTTAGTTAGACCAACGGAATCCCCCGTGCCGGAATCTGGATGAGTTACGTGCCGCAGTTGTTCAAGAGTAGAACTTATTCCCCCAAATTAAGCTGCAAAGACTTGTTCAAGGAATGCGTTGTCGAGTTAACGAACTTTTACAGAAACGTGGTAGCTATACAAGGTATTGATTTCAAACTCTGTGTGCTGTGACACAAATTAATGTGCTTCAAAGCCGTGGCAACGATTTTTGAAAATTCATATGCGCTTCTGAGGACTAGCTCGGTAAAATCAAACTTGATTCATGTTCGTAATTTGACATTTAGAGTGGGGTATGTTTCAGGTATCCTTATCGCAGGAAAAACTTTACTTTTTGCCTCAATATTCTGTCAAAATATTCTTCAAAATTAAAAGAAGTAAAAGTTTCGAAACATCATTTTGATTCATCTCAAATATGCCTATTTGTTGACTATGAAATTTAACTTTCATATGAAATTGGGGTGATACTTAACTTATGTCAAACTGTATATATTGACCCAGGTCAGCCAGAGCAGTCCACGCAGGCTGTATGACTTGAAATATTTTGCTTTCATGTCCAAGGACCATTCTACCTCATAATTCAGCCGGTTGTTTGACAAAATGGATTTTATGGAACCGTAATTATGTGATGGCTTGCTTGCTATAACGTGTTACAAAGATGTTTCAAACCCCATTTTCCGAGACTTGCTTAGGTCTACTTAAAACCATTGGAAACTTCACACAGGACAAACACTAAATTTTGGTGGACAGGGAAATGTTTTTCGACAGCAGTTGCAAGTCATTGCTCCTAGTATCGTTTATATGCTCTAAAAAGTTAATGAGACTTCGATCCATTCTCTCTCCCTTCCTGCCACATCTTTTATCTCTTTACCAAAAGACAAAATTTTAGACCAGTCTAAATTGAAAGCAATTGCAGATGACAAAGTAAATGTAACTGAAAAATCAAAATTTGTTTTGGGAAGGGTAGAAAACATTGTGGGAAAAGGAGAAAATGCTGGTTACCAGCATTTTCTCCTTTTCCCACAATGTTTTCGAAAGGGTTCTTTCTCAGGGTCGTTAAAAGTCGGGATTGTGTGGTAAAGAGTTGATGAGGCAAAGTACAACTATATTGCATTTTAGAATATAGTAAAGATCAAGATCCACCTGCTCAGAGCATGCAGTCCTCTCTTTATGTACGTTGTTGATAAATTATTCATTATTTTGACAAAAGAACAAAAAAAAAAAATGTACAAATACTAACTTGCTATGGCCATTTTATTTCTTTGACACTCAATAGATAAACCAAACATATTTCTTATCTGGAGTAAGTCTTTACTTGCCCCAAAACTAAACAATCCTGTCTTTTTAATGACGGTGAGGAAGGAGGCTATTGAAAATATTGTGGGAAAAGAAAATGCTGGTAACCAGTATTTTCTTCTTTCCCCACAATGTTTCTACCTTTACGAAAAACAATTTTATGTGCATATTCTTTGAATATGGACATGTCTAAAATTGTGTGGTAAAGATCGTCTATACAAAGATCAGATGGCAACACATTTTACAAGTCTGCACCCAGGAGGTCACAACTTACTTCATTTAGCCATGGTCGAGGTGTCTCATCAAATAATTATACGTTAGTCACAAACATGGCCACTCTTTACTAACAAGATTTTTCCATCTTATTCTGAACGCCACATTTAGTAATTATCCTTAAGTAATTGATTCCTCAGATTTCTTCATTGTTAAGAACTGTTCATTTCTCTTAATCTTTTACCAGACGACAAAAAACAAATGTCCAATTTGAAAGCGGACGACGACAAATTAAATGCGGCTCTAATGGTGGAATTTTTCCTTGACATAGAAGAAAACTGTGGGAGAAGGAGGAAATGCTGGTTACGAACATCTCTTTTTCCCTCGAGGTATTCCTCAAGGTTGTTAAAGGATTGTGAACTATACTGATGCTTCTGCTCGTAACCAAGTCCAGCATAAGAGCATAAACTTTTTAACCCTTTACCACACAATCCCGAGTTTTAACGACCGCAAGGAAACAGCCTCTTGAAAATATCGAGGAAAAACAATGTTTTCTACCCTTCCGAAGGTAAATGGTTATTTTTGATGTAACAATTATTTCATTGTCTGCAAAAGCTTTCAATTTGTGCTTTTTTTTTTTTTTTTTTGTAAAAGGTTAAGGGAACAATTTTCTGTGTCGCAGACCTCTGAAGCAACCTTTTTAACTGAGTCATGCTATGGCAAAAGGGGGCTTAAGACATCTTCGTGATTCATGATACCTATCAAGCCAATGCATAATTAACTCTTTACCACACAATCCCGAGTTTTAACGACCCTGGGAAAGAAGCCTTTTGAAAACATTGTGGGAAAAAGGAGAAAATACTGGTAACCAGCATTTTCTCCTTTTCCCACAATGTTTTCTACCCTTCCGAAAACAAGTCTTAATTTTTCATTCGCATTTATTTTGTCGTCTGCAAACGCTTTCAATTTGGACCAGTCCAAAATTTTGTCGTTTGGTAAAGAGTTGAGGATCCATAACAGCCACATTTTTTAAATAACTGACTTAATCATAAGGTACACTGGTCCTTAGACCATACAGAAAATTGACCAATAGCGAAAAGTTTCGGCCTAGGTCAGCATGCGGGGACTGCGCAGGCTGATCTGACTCGATACTTTTCGCAGATGCATTAAACCCCTTTTCACAGAGCATGGCTAAAATATAAGTGAGAGTAATTAACACGATTAGTGTTGATACAGGAAAAAATATTTAAGTATTGTGGCAAAAATTTGTTGCTTCTTACGAGCAAGGTCTTCTTTTTGCTCAGTGTTAGCCGTGCGAGATTCGACTGCTTCTCGTTTTCATCAATATTCATGAGCTACAAAAGTGACCCTGCAAAAGAAAAGAAAAATCATTATTAACCCTTAACTTGTCAAATAAATGAAACTTTCAAGCCGAAAGCAGAAACCCAGATTTTGCTACTTCAAAGGTATTTTTGGTGAAAAATATCTACTTATCGGGCAGTGTAGATCTAAGATCAGACTGCATGTTCTGTGCAGTCTGATATTGATCTACACTGTCCGCAAAGGTCCTAGAGTCGCGTTTAGCAGCCGAAGGGTTAAATTAAAAAGTCTTCAATGACAAATTGCCACTAAAACTTTAGAGTGGTTACCTCCTCTGACACAGTCACCGGCCCCTTCTATACTATTATACTGCAAATTCCTTCCTGGTCGAAGTAGTCGGGAACAGGATGGTTTCCCGACAAGCCAGTTCCCCGACAGGAGTTTTCGAGACTGTTCCTTGACACTTTGTTTTATGTCAAATGGCAGTTATTGTGAGTAAAACTGTTTGATTACGGATTTTATCGATAAATGATGTATTGTGATTGATTGAAATCTGTGACTGACGAGTATATTTGGTCACCTTTTTCCAAAGCGTTTTCTACCCTATCGTTAAAACAAATTACATCATTTGAGTGACATTCAATTTGTCGTCTGCAAAGGCTTTCAGTTTGGACTTGTCTAAAATGTTGTTGTTTTGTAAAAGGGTTCAATATTGCAACCTTTTTTAGCGAACCATTTTTACAGATGTTAACCCTTAGGCTGCTAAGCGCGACTCACTGACCTCTTGTGGACAGTGTAGATTAAGATCAGACTGCACAGAACGTGCAGTCTGATCTTGGATCTACACTGTCCGATAAGAAGATATCTTTCCTCCTAAAATACCTTTGAAATAGATAAATTTGGGTTAATACTATAGGTTGGAAAGTTTATTTCTTTTATTTAGCAGAACAAGGGTTAACTCTTGCAGCATCAAACATATAAACTGGACCTCCCTCGACGGCTGAAAATACAATCCACTGAAACCCAGATGTCTATCTGAAAAAGTAGACTAAACTAGCGGATGGCTTGGGACAAGATCAGGCTGCGCGTTCTGTGCAGTCTGATCTTGATCTATGCCGTTCGCAGATGCACGTTTTTGCTTATGGCACCGATAGAGTTAATCCTTATCTTGTCGCATTCAATTTGCTTAATATATATATATATATATATATATATATATATATATATATATATATATATATATATATATATATATATATATATATATATATTCCCCCCATTTAATCTAATTGTAGATTTATTACTGAAATAATTAAAATCCTAAGTTGGAGAGAAAAGGTAAAGACAAAGAATAGACTGAATGTATGTGTAGACGGATCTTGGGTTACATTCTGGCCTTACAAATGCTGGTTACCAGCATTTTCTCCTTTTCCCACAATGTTTTCAAAAGGCTTTTTTACTCAGAGTCGTTCAAACTCGTTATTGTGCCGTAAAGGTTTAACCCTTTTACTGCACAATGTCGCCTTTTAACGACCCTGGGAAAAATACCTTTTGGAAACATTGTGGGAAAAGGGGAAAATGCTTGTAACCAGCATTTTCTCCTTTTCCCACAACGTTTTCTACCCTATCGAAAAAAAAAGAAAAAAAAAAAAAAAAAAAATGCACCATTTGAGCCACACTGAAATTGCTTTCAATTTGGACAAGGCTGAAATCTTATCGTCTGGTAAAGGGTTAAAGAAACTCCAATACTTATGAGTTGCGTGATGCGCAAATTCACAGACTAATTGCCCCTTAGTTGCCATTAAGGCTAACCATATTTCTCATGGACAGAAATATGACGATCATGATCTTTGTTAATATTAAGTCATATTTAGAAATGCTCTCAATTTCTATATGCATGACACTGTTTTATAAGTAATTTTCAAACATATAGTTATACATGTATTAACTTTATCATTATTTTTTTTTACTCTGCTTCCTTCTTTCTTTCTTTGAAAGTGGTCGAGCCGGTTAGTTCACTTGTAACGTATTCTACAGGTTATTCATTAGTCCCTTTCCCTCACAATCCTGAGTTTTAACGACCCTGAGGGCGAAAAAAGGCTTTTGAAAACATTGTTGGAAAAAGAGAAAATGGTTTCCGGCCTTTTTTTTCACAATGTTTTCTACTCTTTCAGGACCAATATAATTCCAGCCACATTTGAATTGCCATCTGCCAATTGCTTTTGATTTGAACGACTCCAAGTTTTAGCCGTTGGTAAGGAGTTAAGTAATATTTCCTCAGAGATAATTTCAGTACATCATGCTAACTACCCTGTTATGGACTGTACCATGTTTCCAAGCGCCCACTGTTATCCTTGGTCAGCTATTCTCATCGCTACATTCTTTTTGTTTGGACTCCGTTTATGTTGGGAGGCAGCCAGTAGCTCGAAAAGATAAGTTAGTGAGTAACTCGGAAGGGATAAATGTACGAGTAGCTCGGAAAGGATAAATTTGCAAGTATCTTGAGAAAAATGTGCGACTAGCTAGGAAATGATAAAAGTGCGAGTAGCCCGGAAAGGATAAATGTGCGAGTAGCTCGGAAAGGATAAATGTGCGAGTAGCTCGGAAGGATAAATACGTGTATACGAGTAGGTCTGAAAGAATAAACGTGCGAGTAACCCTGAGAGGATAGACGTGCCAGTAGCTTAGGACGGGTAAATGTGAGAGTAGCTCGTAAAGAATAAATTTGCCAGTAGCTCAGAAAGGATAAAAGTGAGAGTAGCTCTGACAGGATAAACATGCAAGTAGCTTTGTGAGGATAAAGGTACTAGTAGCTCGTTAGGGGTAAATGTGACAGTAGCTTGAAAAGGATAAATGTGCAAGAAGCTCGGAAAGGATAAATGCGCAAGAACCTTGAAAAGGACAAATGTGCTAGTAGCTCGAAAAGGACAAATGTGCGAGTAGCTCGAAAAGGACAAATGTACGAGTGGCTCGGAAAGGATAAATGTGCAAGTAGCTCTGAAAGAATAATGTGCGGGTAGCTCCGAAAATATAAACTTGCTAGTAGCACTGAAAGAGTAAATGTGTGAGTAGCACGGAAAGAATAAACACGCGAAAAGCTCGGGAAGGATAAATGTGCGAGTAGCCCAGAAAGGATAAATGTGCGAGTAGCTCAGAAAAGATAACTGTGTGAGTAACTCTGAGACAATAAATGTGTGCGAAGCTCAGATAGGATAAACCTGTTAGTAGCTCAGAACGGATAAATGTGAAAGTAGGTCAAAAATGAAAAAACTTACAAGTAGCTCGGACTGGATAAACATGAGACGATTAATGTGCAAGTAGCTGGGAGGGTATGAATGTGGGAGAAGCCTGGAAAGGATAAATTTGCGAGTACCCCGAAAAGGATTTGAGAATAGCGATTAAGGGATAAAGATGCCAGTAACTCGGAAAGAATAAATGTGCGATTAGCTCGGATAGAATAAACGTGTGAGTAACTCAGAGAGAATAAATGTGCGAGCTGCTCGGAAGGGATAAATGCGGGAGTAGCTTGTAAGGGACAAATATATGAGTAGCCCCGAAAGGATAAATATGAGTGCAGCTCGGAATTGATAAATGTACGTGTAGCTCCGAAAAGATAAATGTGCGAGTAGCTCAGAAATGATTAATGTGCGTGCAGCTCAGAAACGATAAATATGCGAGCAGATTGGAAGAGATAAATGTGCAAATAGTTTGATAAGGAGGAATGTGCCAGCACCTCGGAAAGAATAAATGTGCGAGCAGCTAGGAAAATATAAATGTGGGAGTGACTCAGAAAGGATAAATGTTCGAGTAGCTCAGAAAAGGTGCATATGTGCAGTATTGGAAAAGGGTATCCAGGAACCCATGTTGCCGCGACATGGTTGAAATACGAGACTATTATAAACTGTTTAATAGCATTTATAATGAAAATCGCTTTTTGATTGGTCGACTCCGGGTCATGTGACGAAAAGAACGTCATGCCATTTTTCCATTCGGCAAACTCGGGTGATCAAGTCCCTCGGCTGTATCACGTAGCTTGAAATGCTCATACACGGTACATTTCTTCGCCGGAAGTACATCGTTTACCGTTAATGAAATTGTAAGGCTTCTCTTTAAAAAGAAACACGAGTCACAATTTTCTATCGGTATCTTTCTAAGAATATTTCTGTCAGTAAATAGTTTGTACGTTAAATTTTTAGCGCGGTTTATCAATGATTTTGCGAGTTTTCATCGACAGATCGATAGATATGAATAACTTCACATGGGTTGTTCCTGTCGTTGCCATGTTTAAGATCATGTAATTGGTAGTTCAAGATGGAAACCTTCTTTATACGGACGAGGTTAAATGAAGGTAAGGAATCGACCGAGTTGTAACGAGTGGCCCTTTTTCGACGAACGCAATGGGACTATTTTCGGTTTTTCCAAGTTGTCGTGTCTTGTCTAATTTATTGCACGCTCCGCATGTGCTATTTTTAGATTTCCATAGCTGAATCAGTCCAATGCCGATAATCTGGTTTCTTTTGCTTTTAAAACTTGAAATAAATGAATATACCCTGAACAAACATGTTTATTATCTTTATTTGCACCCTAAACATAGAAAATATATGGATGAGTGTCATAGCGGCTAATGGCTCGCTCTTGACAGCAGCACAAGAATACCAGAGCAGCAAAATTTTCAAGCACCTTGGTTATTTCTTCAATTTATATGCACATATGAGTACAGATTACATTTTTTGGACACCATTTTTATCATAAAACATCTGAAAATATAGAGTGTCTTAACAAGAGGGTTGGAAACTTTATTAGTTGAAGCGAATGTTCTGGAAAAATTGTTCAGTCATAAACGAATGAAATAGGTCAAGAAATTCTCTGATTTAATTATAGATCGGATTACACATTATTCCAGAACAGTCATATCATTTTTTTTTTGCCTCAACACTGACTATGTCATATGTCGGGGACTTTTTCGGATTAAAATTAAATGTTAGAAAGAGAATTTAAGTCGGGCACACATCGGGTTGAAAAAGGAAATAAGAGATTTGTGAGTAAAAACGATATTTCCTTTAGAGACATGTCCATTTTCTTGTATTTATCGCAGTTTGTAAATTAATAGCTGTGACACCGTTGTTTACATTCAAATAAGCGGTTCACACAAGACGGTGACTTCATTCACTACATAGTCTGCAAGAAAACTCGGATATCATGGGTCCGAAACCAGGTACCCCTCGAAAAAAGGTCGGTCGACGGAATACATTTACAAAATATCTATAAAAAATGTCACCCGAATGAACGTTCGTCTGTTCAGCCGCAAGATTAGATAATTAACAAGACATGCCATCAAGAGTCTCGAACATTTCCATTTCGTTTTAATTTGATTTCGAAGCAGCATGATGGCCGACTCCCGCTGTAAAATATGTTGCAAGGCTGTAGATAGATTTTGTATTCTGACGCGCGCAACCAAGTACCCGCACAGGCAAAATAACTCGTGTTTAATTATCGTATTTGTCCAATGTTTTTCTTCCTATCATTTTTCGAAAGTTGATTCTAGTGAATAGCGAGTGGAATTATAAGGGTTTAGTGCATACTTTTAATGATGAACCTTACGATGATGTTCAAATCGAAATATTTTTTTATTATTTTAAGGGGTCGATTCTTTCAGCGTAGTGAGATGAATTGCAGGCGGTACTTTTCACTTTTACTCGGGTTTTTCCGTAAATGCTTGGATGGGGTTGAAATTTTGGGATACGATTCTTATGGCCTTAGGCTTGGCAAGCCAAGCCCAGGCCAAAAATGCTTCTGAGTTTCATTACACTGTATTTTTCAATAGTGGAAAAAGGTCGAGCATCAACTGACAGAGTTACTATTGTCTCCCCTTGGTATCGCCGGTAATCCTCAGTGCCAAGGGAAACTTCCACATGCCTAATGGCCGCCAGGGTATTTCAATCTCAGGATTTCCTGATTATAAGACCAACACGTCAACCACTGAGCCATGGAGGAACCCTATCCCTTCAGAAAGATCTCGATTGCTCGAAAATGGGAAACTATTATCCGAACATAAAACGGCTTATCCGAAGAACTTGCTTATGAGAGAACGCGCGTTGAAAAAATTGTGTGGCAGCAGTTAGAATGGCTCGTGTGAGAACTGCTGGCATACTCCTTTTGTAGAGGAAACTTTTGAATCATTATAATATCTGACACCTAAGAATCTATGGTAAGCTGCTTTGCATGGATTAACACACATTTTGAGAGCAGGGTGGATCAAGATCACACTGCACACAACGAGCAGCCTGGACTTGGATCTATCCTGTCGGGTATTTAGTGAGATATTCTGACAAAAAAAAAAAAAACAGCAACATTAGAACGGTTACGTTTTTCAGAGTGATTTACTGAAATTCATTTCATTCACTGAGCATTCCAATGGCTAAGATAACCGTAATGTCTTATAAAGTGATTCACTAATGTTCATTTCATTCACTGAGCAGTCCAGTGGCTAAGAGAAGCGTAATGTCTTTCAAAGTGATTCACCGAGAAGTACAATGGCTTACTTTACAACAAATCTCCAGTTTTGACAACCTGTGGGAAGAAAGCTTTTGAAAACATTGTGGGAAATGGAAAAAAATGCTGGTAACCAGCATTTTCTCCATTTCCCACAATGTTTTCTAACCTTTCAAAGACAAGTCGTGTAAGTGAGCTGCATTTTCTTTGTCGTTTGCAAGTACTTTTAATAACGACTAGTCTAGAATTTTAGGGTCAAGTACAGAGTTTTCTTATCGGTTAGAGCGTACTCCAAGATTAAACGTCAACCTGACGTTAGACGTTCTGTATCAGCCAATCAAGTGCCGAGCTTTTGAAATTAGAATTACACAATAATAAGAATGGCAGGTGTTTAGTGCCCAATGTATCAATGATAAAGGTAGTTAAGGCAAGGCATGGATAAAAGGGAACAACATGTATAAATAATGACATCCTTAACAATTTGACATTATTAGAATTTGAACTACTTACTTTAAGGCCCACTTGCTTCCAAATGCGGACGTACACACTGACGGAAAGACGGACGGATAACGCTAAAACAATATCCCTTGCCGTTCGGTGTGGGAGAATGATTGTAAAAGAATATTATGAATAGTAGAAGTTGTTGTTGTTCTTGTTCTTGTTTCAGTTGTACAGGGACCGACTTATTGCTGTGTGGTATTATCACCGATTATTTAAGATTTGATTTATCCCCTAAAATCCAATAAAATGACAAGCTAAAATCGGATCATTACCTTACTGCCAGTGGCTATTATCACGCAGTACCGGTATCTTGTTGTGGAAGTAATTTGATAGCAGAGTGCGCACCAGAGATCAAAGCGGCTGCAGAGGAAACTGATTAAATTTTTACAGAAAATTTAAATTGATCATCAGATTAATGAACTTTAACCCTTTCAACCGCATAGGCAAAATATGGGTTTTTGCGGACGGCATAGATCAAGATCAGACTGCACAGAACGTGCAGTCTGATCTTGGATCTATACCGCCCGCTTGTTTAATAAAGCTTTAAGAAAAAAAGGTCTATCTAAGTTTCTGCGGATTGTTTTTTCAGCCGACGATAGAGGTTGAGTTTATTTAAGTAGCGAAGAAAGAGTTAACGTGAAGCGAGATAAAGGTAACAACAAGGTATGCATTAACTCTTATCTGCTAAATAAGCTAAATGAAAGTTTCAAGTCGATAGTAAAAAACAGAATAATGCTATTTCAATTTTTTTTTTTGAGAAAATATCTTGTTATCGGGCAGTGTAGATCAAAGATCAGACTGCACGTTCTGTGTAGTCTGATCTTGATCTACACTGTCCTCAAAAGGTCAGTAAGTCGCGCTTATCATCTTAAGGGTTAAAAAAGCGACTTCCATGTTAATCACAGCAGAAACAATTTGTCTACTGCATTCTACGGGTTCAGAGGACACTATTTGGAGACATCAGTGTAGGGCTTTTCAGAGGTACCAGATTCTAATAATGGTAGGAGCAACCTTTGGAACTCCCCATACTTTGGCACGAACACTGATAAGATTTCAAGGAAAAAATATCGAGGGTAACTGAACTTAGTTTTGATAACTTGTTTCTCAATCGATCGAGACTAAATCGAGTTTAAGCCTTTGTCAAACAATCCCGAGTTTTAACGATCCCGACAAAGATGGCTTTTGAAATCATTGTGGGAAAAGCTGAAAATGCTGTTGACCAACATTTTCTCCTTTTCCAGCAATGCTTTCTCTCCTATAGATCTAAGACAAATGTCTTTATTTGAGACACATTTGATTTGTAGTTTGCAGATGCTTTCATTCTCGACCAGTCTGAAATGTTTCGTCTGGTAAAGTGGAACGTTACTGTAACAGTAGACAAATGCATGGAGTTTTGCAACATAATCCGAAATTTGTCTTTTTTAGATTATTCCTTTAATCTGTTTCGCAACTGACATGAAAGCGAATGCTTAAAGATTTATAATCAGCCTTAGAATGAGGGGCTCATCTCTAAGTTTCAGTAAGATAAACCGAGAATGTTTTTTATCATAATTAACCACTAACATCTCCACATTTTCACTGTTTTTAAGTAGTTTGTAATCGAGACATTTGTCTATTTTCCTCCGACAGTTTTCAGATTCGTTGAGGAATAAATTCAGACCAACATTGTTTCTGAATGAAAATTAACCGTTAAAACGCCTTATGTAACTATAGACACCTTTCTGGATGGCGTAGAGTAAGATCGGACTGCACCAAACCTCCAGTCTGATCTTTGGTATACCCTGTCCGCTTTTCTGCAGAGGCATTTTTGATAAGAGCAACCCCGAAATTACAAATATATGGGTTTAATTTTTAGGCTGAACTCGTTTCTTGGCTTTACTCAGCCCTTTAACCCTTTACCACACAATGCCGACTTTTAACGACCCTGAGGAAGAAACCTTTTGAAAACATTGTGGGAAAAGGAGAAAATGCTGGTAACCAGCATTTTCTCCTTTTCCCACACCGTTTTCTACCCTATCAAAGAAAAATCGCATCATTTGAGACACATTGAAGGTTTTGTCTGTAAATGCTATTAATTTAGACAAGCCTAAAATTTTGTCGTGTGGTAAAGGGTTAACTCTAATTCTGCTAAATGATTTAAATGAAACTTTCAAGCCGATAGCAAAAACCAGAATAATGCTATTTCAAACTTATTTTTGGAGAGAAATATCTCCTTATCGGACAGTGTAAATCCAAGATCAGACTGCACGTCCTGTGCAGTCTGATCTTGATCTACACTTTCCACAAACGGTCAGTGAGTCGCGCTCTGCAGCTTAAGGGTTAAGGGTGTAACCACATAATAGGGCTAGATAGCCTTTGGACTTGAATTTATAATCCAGTTAAACAGAATTTGATCCCCGGATTTGATCAGGATGGAAGTGTGCAAGGAAAATGCATCTTTTCGCATCCCTAACGCACGTTAACCCTTATAAAAAAAAACGACAACATTTTTAACTTTGCAATATTCAAAGCGTTTGGAAATTATTAAATGTAGCTTAAATGATTTCAAATGTCTTTTATAATCTAGTAAAAACATTATTAAAAAATAAACAAAAAGAAAATGCTGGTATTCTCACATTATTTTCTAAAGTCTTCTCTCTCTTTTATTTAGCGCTTTGACCGGTAAACATACTCCGTGTTTCTACGACTCTGAGGAAGAAGGTTTTTGAATACATTCAAAGGAAAAGGGAAAAGGATAAAATGCTGCAAAATCGCATTTCTATCCTACCATAAACAGATCCCATCATTTGAGCCAGATTTGATTTGCTAGCCGTCTAATAACGCTTCCATAAAGGATTGTGTCCAAAATGTTATCATGTTGTCAAATAAATAAAGATAATTTGCCAGAGTAAACTGCACAGACCGATCTGTTCCGGGTCCGTATTAACCAACCCTTCTGAAGAACATTCTTGGTCTTATTATGGATTTTGAAAGTAACACAACTTCTGATTGGCCAAACTAATTGGTTTAGCCAATCAGAAGTTGTGTTACTTTCAAATTTAGAAAATCTTGGAGAGTAGGACTAAGACTGTTCTCAAGAATGGTTAGTGAACATGGACCCCGATATTTTACATAGATCCAATAGTTCTTGATTCCCTCAGTGACGATATCGCTTTTCTTTTCACGGCATTAAAAGCTAGTGCGTTAATCGCTCAATATCTTGTTGAAGACCGTGTTTCATAGATCACGAATGGCATGGCTACTCTGTATATGTTGTACTGTTTCTGTGACAACTTACAGAGCGTCTGGAAAACCAGATTGGTACATAGTTGGTAAGTTTGTCATTTCGTCTTCCTTGTCGTTTTTAATCTTTTACCAAACAATCCCTTGTTTTAACAATCCTTGGGAAAAAGGAGACAATACTGATAAACATAAATTTCTCCTTTCTCACAGTTTTCTTCCCGTTAACGAATATATCCCATCATCTGAAGACAATATTAGTTTGTCGACTGTAACAGTTTTAAATTAGGGTGAGTCTAAAATTTTATTGTTTGATAACATTTTATTTTTGTGTTGCCTGGTTATAAACTTTAACTAAACGACAAAATGTAAGATCATAGAAAGCGTTTAATTAAGGGCGGCAAATTGGATGAAGCTCAAATAATGTTAGTTTTCTTCGAAATGTGGAAAAAAAAAAAATCCTGGGAAAAAAGGAGTCACCAGCATTTTCGCCTTTGCCCACAATGTTTTCAAAAATCGTCTTCCTTAGAGGCGTAAAAAAACGGGATCGTCTGGAAAAGCATTGACCCCTTATCATGCTAAGTAAGTTAAACAAAACTTTCAAGACGATAGCAGAACCCGAATTATTTTATTTCAAATTGGATTTTTGGAGAACAATATCTCCTTATCGGACAGTGTAGATCCAATATCAGATTGCGCGCTCTGTTCAGCCTGATCCTGATTTACGCGGTGCGCAAAAGGTCAGTGAGTCGCCCTTGGCAGCTTAAGGATAAATATAGCGCACTACATCGATAAAATCTGGACTGTTCGAATTCGACTTAGACCCAGAGAATTTTTTGCCGATGATGCTTATGTGGGAAAGCAGCCAGTGGCTTGTGCCAAGTACTAGGGAAAGATATTTCGGGATAGAAAGGACAAGTATGCTGGCTCTCGTGATATGATTGAAATTAAGTTGAAAACGGCGTAAAAACGAAACAAACGAAAACACCGAGAGATTAGTAATTATCTGTGTCTTCAGATTATCCGAAATCTACTCGAAAAGTTTTACGTTCATTTTCTGCGATTTTTAAAAACCTGCACATCTTGCTCTGTGCATTTGGTCAGTACATTTGCATTTTTATCTATAATTCTTTTTAACCCTTTGTGTCTGTAGTCTTCTTGGGGTAAACATACATAGTGCAAGGACTAACTGATAAGTTTTGAGCCTCATATGTGGCACTTTCTCTTGGGAGACATATTGTATGATATTTCTACATAAACCCACTGCCTATGAGCTCGTATTTTCTTTGCTAGAGATGTTTAAGCGCCTCTGAGCAATTTTTTACGTTTTGGGCGGGATAAAACATGGTCCTTCTATTGTTTAGACTGCTGTTTGTTCTACAGGTAAATAAAAGACCAATGTTTTTCCTCCATAGCAAACACTTCGACAGGATTCATTCCTCTCTCACAGCTGACAATTGTTTCATTGATGGTTATGTGGGAAAGCAGCCAGTGGCTTGGAAAGAATATTGAGCGAAGTACTGGTAAAAAAAATTCCACGAAAGCATGGATAGGTGTACTGGTCGCCGCGATATAACTGAAATAATGCTGAAAACGGCATTAAACACCATACAATCAATCAATCAGTTTTAGGGACAATGCCCCTTCATTTGAACCACATCAAATTTGTCGTCAGCAAATGATTTCAGTTTAGACGAGTGTATTTTTTGTTTGATACAGTATTATTTTCGAAGGGACACGTTCTGAGAGAAGAGAGTGGGAACAGCTCTGATTACTCATAATTGCGACCAGAAACGTTTGCATTGAAGAGCTGTTATACATACAAGCAATGTTCTCCAGCAAAAGGGGGTTTATTGCATCTCTATGATGCATGATACTTATCGGGCCATCACATAATTATCGATCCGTAATAGCCACTTTTTGACAACAACCGACTTAATCATGAAGTAAAATGGTCTTTGGACAGACAGAAAATTGACCAATAACGAAAGGTTTCGGTCCAGGTCAGCCTGCGCTGACTGCGCAGGCTGACCTGGGCCGATACTTTTTGCAGATCCATCAAACGCTATTTTTACAGAGCAAGGCTCATATTTTCTATAGTCATGTAATTCATACACTTAACCCTTTATCACACAATCTCAAAATTTAACGACCCTGACCAAACAGACTTTTGAAAACATTTTGGGAAAAGGAAAAGATGCTGGTAACCAGCATTTTCTCGTTTTCCCACAATGTTTCAACGCCCCCTCCCTTTAACACGACAAATATAAGACCAAAATAAGACTTCACAGAGCGTGCAGTCTGATCCTTGCTCTTCATTGTTCAGTATTTCATCTTTTAACGCCACAAGGGCTAACCAATTACAGCAAAAGCTTATATCATTAATACTACCTGACCTGGGTCCGTATTCACTAACCATTCTTAAGAATATTCTTGGTCTTGTTCGCCAAAATTTTCCAAATTTGAAAGTAACACACCTTCTGATTGGCTAAACCATTTGGTTAAGCCAATCAGAAGTTGTGTTACTTCCAAGCTTGGAAAATCTTGAAGAATAAGTCTAATAACGTTTTTAAGAATGGTTGGTGAATACGGACCCTGAACTGTTAAAGTGACATGTGTATACTGGTTTCTATGTGCATTGGAAGTAAAAAGTCAGTTTTCCCCCTTAATCCTATACATACTACAAACGTGAATTGAAACTTTCAGGCCAATAGTAAGAAGCCAAATTTTGTTATTTCAATGTTTGGGGAGAAAAATATCTCCTTATCGTGCAGTCTGATCTTGATCTACAATGTCCGGAGAAGGTCACTGAGTCGCGTTCAGCAGCCTAAGGGTTAAGTTTGAAAAAAAAAAAAAAGGAGGGGGGGATTTTTGCTAAAGGAACATTAATTTTGCATGTTATTAGCAACTTCTCTTTTTCCTACCATGTTTTCAAGAGCTGCCGACTCAAAAGGACGAAAAAAGAGGTGTTTTTGTGCAGTCACGAGATAATCTTTTCCAAAGGGCAAAACAATTGACTTGTCCAATAAAAAAAAAAAAAAAAAATGCAGATGAACGAATTAAGATACATCCTTACAGTCAAAATAAAACCGCTGTTGAACCTTGAAAGTGTGAAGAATGACCAGAACTAGGTCAGCTATGTAAACACATATAAATTTCCAAGATATGTAAGGGATAGAGAAACTCAAGGGATTTGTCCTCATTTAAAACCGGAAACAACATCAGTGATTTCTTTTAAGGCTGCCACATAAATTGAAATGAATTTTCTATCGGCCGTAATCTGTGGGGTCCCTGTAAATTTAGAAATAGAACCGAAACGAAACGCAACGAAACGGAACGAAATGCAACAAAACGGAGCGAAACACAACAAAACGGAACGAAACGCAACGAAACGGAACAAAACGCAACGAAACGAAACGGAACGGAACGAACGAAAAGGAACCAGACCCAACGAAACGAAACGAAATAGAACGAAACGAAACGAAATTTGTGACTGAAGATGATTTCTTCTAGACTGAATTTATCTCCTTCTGCTGATGTAGCCATTTACCATAAAGCGGTTCTAACGAACAGCCCTACCCATTTTTCTCTTTTCACTCTTAAGCCATCTCTTTGTCTTTTAGGTTCTTATTGACTTAATAATATGGGAAAAATGTACAAAAAAAAAAAGAAATCTGTGGTGACTCTGTATTCGCAAGGGTCGACTGAAAGCATCTTGAAGGGCATCGACTCAGCACCTCAAAGGTATTGGCGGCATAATATGGTGTTCATGCGAAATATGCTGGCACCCTGCGAAAGTAATATAATATCAAAATGATTAATTGGATGGCGTTAAAGGCCGTTTTCAATATTATTTCTGTTATATCGCGGCGGCCAGTGCACCTATCCAGGCTTTCATGGGGTTTCTTTTGACAGGATTACGCACAATATTCTTTCCAAGCCACTGGCTGCTTACCCACGTGACCATCGGCGAAACAATTGTCAGCGGTGAGAGAGGAGTGAATCCTGTCACAATGACTACCATCAATCCTCGGAAAGAAATTGGCCGAGCCGGGGATCGAACCAACGACCCCCTGTTCTCAAGTCTTGTCCGCTACTAACTGAGTTACAGGGGCTCGGTACCAAATTCAAAGAAAAGAATAGAAAAATAAAAAAAAAAAAAAAAAAAAAAAGATCCATTTCCATCCAAAATCTTGCATCAAATATGTTGAAGTTTGTGCAACTTTCCGAAACACAGGTCCTGGTAAAAGATCGTCGTTTAGATCAACTAATTCTGATTCTGACTAGAATTTTAAACCTGCAAACCACGCATAAGATGACACGAACTTTCAGCAATTGTTTCTGTGTGCTCTCCACATAAAACGTGGGATAAAGCAATAAGGAAATCATACAAAAGATATACCATAAATTGAGAAAAAATAGCAAAAAAAAAAAAATCACTTTGCTCGATTTCGTTCTATTTTGTTTCGTTTCGTTTGGTTGGGTCTGGTTCCGTTTCGTTTCGTTGCGTTTCGTTTCGGTTCCGTTTCTAAGTTTATAGGGACCCGTAATCTGTGCAACCTTGCAGCCGTCAGGGGCAACATTTGGCATGAAGATAAAAGAATGGTTATAGTTTCATAAATTAAAAATGTAATAGTTTTAAACTGGCTGAAAACGAGTATAGACGTATCTTTAAGTGTGGGTAAAATGATAGGAATAATCTCTTAAAAGACAGAAAACATGATAGGAAAAGGAGAACTCCATTTTCCATCACGTTTTCAAAAGCCTTCTGTACTAGAGTTGTTAATGCTCGGGGTTATTTAGTTAAGGGTTAAATGTCCTTACACATAAATAAACTGGCCTTAGAGGGCTGACTCTGACATGTCAAAAAGGATCTTGACATTACAACGTCACTGAATTATTTAAGACCGCATAGTAATATTGTTTACCTCTTTTGTCAGACTGAACGTTTTTACGAGGATAGTAAGGAAATCTTTTGAAGACATTGTCTGAAAAGAAGAAAAAGGTGACAATCAGCATTTTCTTCTATCCACACAAAGCCATTTTCCCCCAAATGCCACCATTTGAGCCACGTTTAATTTGACGTATGCAAAAGCTTTCATTATGGAACAGTCTGGAACTTTGTCGTCTGGTAAAGAGTTAAACAGGTTTTGAATAGTCTGGTACAATGTTTCTGTCATTCCGTAAATCGGTTAATGTTTACGAGAATTGTCTTAAATGTGTTATAGGAGCGGGGAGGGGGCGGGGGTAGAAAGGGGGTGCTAGGGGAGGCTTAGGTCTCATCCCAAAAAACGTTAGGAATTGTTTGACAGCTCATAAACTCTTGTGATGGCCAACACCTATTTCCCCTTTTGGTCAAAACTTTCAAAAGGTGCGGGAAAAGAAAGAATAAGTAAATAGCAAAAACCAATCCTTTTTAAGAATCATTCTTAGACAGCCTCAAGCCCGATAGAAAGGCGAGGCTTCTGTAAAAAAAAAACATGTACGAGATTTCTTAAGCACCCCCACCATCTGACAATGCTTTCTACGAGCACGTATTGTATTACGACATAATGATGATATAAATGACGATAAATCTGTTGATGTTCTTGCGGTTGTTGTGGTTGACGACATCAATCTTGACGACGATGCTGCAGCTGCTGCAGCTGGTGCTGATGACGACCACGAGGACGAGAAGACGATGACGACGACGGAAGAAAGAAAGAAAGAAAGAAACAAACACACAAAAAATAGGTTAGTCTTGAAGGTAGATAGTAAGATTTTTTATCAAAACTTTGAATATCGTATTTTTTCGGCGAAGCTTTATAAACTGGCTTTTGACCTTTTTTTTTTCTGGTATTGGTCTCTGCACCCTCGTTAACCCAGGTGTGAAGTATTACCATTCATCACCCCTGGGACATTCAACTGCGAAACCGTCGTTTCTATGAATATTCATAAGATTGAGGATTACACCAAATAGCTAATCGAATTGTCGATAACATAACGACACTCTCTTGTAGTGGAGGATAATCACATTTCTTCCGTTACAATGAATAAAGCGGGTAAAAACCCACATCATTATCAACGAATATGGGGGGCGCCGGTCGGCCTTCCTTCTGTAGCATTTGCCTTACGACAATCCAGGGCAGACATTACATATCCTTGTATACAAAAGCAAATATTCAGAAATACAGCATGCTGTTGCAGTCCTTAGGGGTATGTAGCTGGGTTGACGTCATCCTCGTTGATCCAGTTCCCATGTATTCCGTAAACTACATTCATGGATTTGATTGGTTGTAGACGAGGTAAAAATAGAAATGATGGCATATGGTTGATAAAAATGGATAAAAGTCTCACTGAAAAACTGAGATTACCGATCAAATTGCCTCATGAAGAATTCATGAGAACGAGAAAAATACGCGAGATAATCCAGGGGTGATGAATGTAGTTTACAGAATACATCGGAACTGGGTCAACGAGGATGTGGTCTCCGATGAATAAGGTGTAATTTACAGTTATAAATATAGACATAGTCATTCTGTTGGCCTGTGCTGTCCCAACCTCGGTCAAACCTGGAATAATATTTTAATCATTCCTTATCGCGTACATATATGTGGCAAAATGGTTTCTCGCTTCCGTAATTATTACCCTTATTTTTGACAAAGTCACGTCCGAATATATAAAAAAAAATTACCGGGCTGGACCCCAGGCTAGTGCTGGCCTACATGTTTGCGGGCTTATTTGCTGACCCCTTTCATTCAGCAAACCTCGGATGATCCGGTGATCAAGTCCTTCGGCTGTATCAAGTCGCTTGATATGCACATACAAGGTACATTTTTTTCGCCGGAAGTACACCGTTTTACCGTTATTAAAATTGAAAGGCTCTTCTTAAAAAAGAAAACACGAGTCTCAATTTTCTATCGATATCTTTTTAAGAATATTTTCGTCGGCAAATAGTTCGTACATGCAATTTTTAGCATGGTTTATCAACTCCGTTGTAATCTTTCATTGATAGATCGATAGATCTGAATAACTTCAGCATGGTTGTTCATGTCCTCGTTAACCCAGTTCCGATGTATTCTGTAAACTACATTCATCGCCTCTGGGTTATCTCGCGTATGTTTTCTCGTTCTCATGAATTATTCATGAGGCATTTTGATTGGTAATCTCAGTTCTTCAGTAAGAAAAGTCAATCTATTTTTATCAACCACATGCCATCATTTCTATTTTACCTCGTCTACAACCAATCAAATCGATGAATGTAGTTTACGGAATACATGGGAACTGGGTCAACGAGGATGACGTCAAACCTGCTACATACCCCTAGGGACTGCAACAGCACGCTGTATTTCTGAATATTTGCCTTGTATACAAGGATTTATAATGTCTGTCCTGGATTGTCGTAAGGCTAATGCCACAGAAGGAAGGCCCACCGGCGGCCGCCATATTCGTCGAAAATGAAGGTGGGTTTTACCCGGCTTATTGATATTAACGGAAGAAATGTGATTATCCTCCACTACAAGAGAGTTTCGTTATGTTATCGACAATTCGATTGGCTATTGGGTATAATTCGCAATCCTATGAATAGTCATAGCAACGACGGTTTCGCAATTGAATGTCCCAGGGGTGATGAATGGTAATACTTCACACCTGCGTTAACGAGAGTGCAGAGACCAATACCAGAAAAAAAAGGTCAAAAGGATTTATAATGTCTGTCCTGGATTGTCGTAAGGCTAATGCCACAGAAGGAAGGCCCACCGGCGGCCGCCATATTCGTCGATAATAAAGGTGGGTTTTACCCGGCTTATTGATATTAACGGAAGAAATGTGATTATCCTCCACTACAAGAGAGTTTCGTTATGTTATCGACAATTCGATTGGCTATTGGGTATAATTCGCAATCCTATGAATAGTCACAGCAACGACGGTTTCGCAATTGAACGCCCCAGGGGTGATGAATGGTAATACTTCACACCTGGGTTAACGAGGGTGGGCACCGATATACAAAGTTAATCCATGACCCGCGGCGCTTATTCACACCTAAGCAAACGGAAATGCATCTCCGTTGTGGATGATTCTAAGGATTCTAAGGAAGTTATCATATAATTAAGGATCCATAAAAAAACACATTTTGTCTAACAACCGACTGTACCATAAGGTACACTGGTCCTTTGAGATGCAGAAAATTGAACGATAGCGAAAAGTTTCGCCCAAGGTCAGCCTGCGCGGACTTCGCAGGCTGACCTGGTCGATACTTTTCGCAGATGCACTGTTTTCGGAAGAAAATAGCATGAACAGGTACCATTTTTATTTCTCCTTATTGTTTAGAAATATAAATACTGCAACTGTGGAAATTAAAAAAAAAAAATTGTGAGATACTATGTATTTTTTTTTTTTTAATGAATCTTAATCTCGGCCAAATTATCTCCCTTTTTCACTCAACGGTCAATATATAATACGCATATTTGTGCATTTACAATGCTCAAAACGAGACTTTTATATATATTTTTATGCATAACTGAATTAATTTTCATTAAAATGCTTTATATTTGTATATTTTTCTGGTATTTTTTCGGTTGACTATTAAAGAAAGATATGTAAAATCTGATATACGCTGAATTTTGGATCTGTATATACCCTTTTCAAAGGCAAGTTTCTCAGAAACGAGCAGGATGACCCACGTTTCTTTTTTACTGAAATCTCCTAGAGACATGATGAACTGTGTAGTGCAAGGTTTTAAAAAAAAAAAAAAAAAACCATCTGTTTAAATCGACCAACCAGTTATTTGCGTCTTTTTACTGGATTAACTGTCGGGTGTCTTTACGTTTGTAGAGAAAAGTATATTTTGTAGTATTTATCAGTGTTTAATAAAAATGTTACTTCACAGCAAAGAAAACAAATTTAAAAATACCCCTTAAAGCAATTTACTTTTCTAAAACTTTTCTACGATGATTTCCCCCCTTTTGAAGTATGAAAAAACACATAAAAGCTTACGATTGAAGATAAACCATACATGGCTTCTGCGAGAATAAAAAAAATAAATATCATGAAGAAATTTAAGATTGTTAAACAATCTACCTTTGAAGTTGTAGACAAGATCCAACCCATTAATGACTGGTCTACTGGGTAATAGCATCGGCACTTTAAAATCTATTACGAATTTCTATATCCCTGTAGAAAACAAGTTTTAAAAATATTGTGGGAAAAGGAGTAATTCCTTCTTACAGGCAATTGTCTTTGTCGACAATGTTTTTTAAATCACTCCGAACAAGATCTCTTGAGTTTGTTTTTGTTTTCAATGCATATTTGACCAGTGTATTATTGTGGTATGACAAGAAAAGACCCGTGTGGTGATGAGTTGGCAACTGAACAAATGAATCCTACTTCTCTATTAGATTAAAGCTTACTATAAAAACGTGAGTGACATCAAAGTGTAGGGAATGTACAACCTGGATAATTTAACCCTTAACGCTCACGGCGTAGACAATGTGG
Source organism: Tridacna gigas (assembly GCA_945859785.2). Taxonomy (NCBI): domain Eukaryota; kingdom Metazoa; phylum Mollusca; class Bivalvia; order Cardiida; family Cardiidae; genus Tridacna; species Tridacna gigas. The sequence continues at coordinate 54,724,423 of OX244034.2, forward strand.
ACGCCTCAAAAGTGAAAGATATATACTAAAGCCTCGATAATTTAATAACACACCTTAGAAAATGTGAACGACTCCAGAGTGTAACACTAATACTAACACCTCGATAATTTTCCCCTCAAATTTCCACGCCAAATACAATGTCAACGACTCTAAAGTATATGACATATATTAAAGCCTCAATAATCTTAACCCTGAATTAACACGCAATAGAGAACTTAAACGACTGCAAAGTGTGAGACATATATACTAAAGCCTCGATAATTTCAAACTTCAATTAACACGCCATAGATAATGTGACGACCTCAAAACGTAGGACAAATACTAAAACTTCGATAATCTTCACCTTAAATCAAAACCCCTTAGAGAATGCGAACGACGACAAATTGTAACATGTACACTAAAACCTTCATAAACTGAACCTTAGATTAACAAGCCAAGGGAATGTCTAAAACATCCATTATTACCAGGATGATTTTCAATATTTTACAAGTTTAACACGATTTTTTTTTTTTTTTCCATAAAAATTGAAAATTTTCGACTATCTTGTTGCATTTAAATGCATGTTGTCGTTTCTTCCAAAATTATCAGTATTTATCAATAAATCGTGCTAAACTTGTAAAATAATGAAATCACTGACTTTATCCGATAAATGGTATAGTCCGGAAAACACGACAAATATGGGCCTTTTTTTTTTTTTACACAAGGCATACCAAGGGAACTAGCCCGGAGTTACTTAGCAAACTTGAGTCTCAAAACACCATGACACAGTATGTGGTTGTAATAAAAGAATAACACGATACCAAGCCGGTTCTTTTTGTTATCTTTTCTCACCCGACCCAACTTTCCCAAAATTTCCAGTTTTACATTTTTGGTCTAAAATCATAAAACAAAGAAGGAAAGGTATGATCTCGAAACTCAAGGACAAACTACGTATTTCCTTACAACGATCATAGACCTTTGATGGGCGTGAAAACCACTCTTGACATCAAAATTGCACATATAACCTACCTTTTCCTCTCATTTTTGAATTTAACCATGGCCAATTAAAAAAAAAAAAAGCTTTACGAACTGTTTTCATGCGCAAAAAAAGAAGGAAAGGTCATGACCTCAAACTCAAAGACAAACTTCGTGCTTCTTTTCAACAATCTTACACCATTAATTGGTGTAATAATGACTCGTCACATCAAAATTGCATTTAAAACCTACCTTTCCTCATTATATCTAATTTTCACCATGGCCACGTCGAATCAAAAGCTAGGCGAACGGTCTACATGGGCCTTAGATATCTGCTGAAATCTGGATAATTATCCGAAATCCGAGTGAGTAAAACCTGAAGTTATGTCGCCATGGAGATGGTGGACGACTTCAAAGTGTTAGGCTTACCAAAAACGTCTATAAGTTGAACATTAACTATCATGCTGTAGAAAGCGTTGACTATCCAAAGAGTAGAACATACAATCAAACCTAACTACATGTATTACAATCAAACCTAACTATTAAACCATAAAGTAGGTGGACGAGCTAAAAATATAGGACGTACATTTAAACCTGCATAATTTAAACCGTTGCCATAGAATAGGTGGACCACTTATAAAAGTGTAAGATGTACATTAAAACTTGTATACGCAATTCAATCATTGAACAATGTCGCCATAGAGAATGTGAACAACTTCAAAGTGTAAGAGGCACAGCAAAACCTGCACAGTTTAAACTTTTATCTAAGTCGCCATAGAGTAGGTGGACGACTGCAAGGTGTAAGAAGCGCACCAAAACCCATCTTCGCTAGCCAAGGGTGACTAGATCGTTACCCTTGGCTAGCGAAGATGACTAAAACCAGATTATTCCAAACTTTAAACTATGTCGCTATAGAGAAGGTGGAAGACATACAATCGTTTGACAAACACTTAAACCTGGATAATTTAAACCTTAAACTATGCGACAATGGAGCAGGTGGACAACATAGAAGCATTTCACATACACAAAGTTTGGAAAGCTTAAACCTGAAACAATCGAGCCATAGAGAAGGAGGAAAACTTCAAAGTATAGGACATACACTCATATCTCGATAATTCAAATAAGAGAGGGACTAACAAATTGAATTTGAATGTGAGGTGAACTTGGATAAAACAAAAGTGATTCGGAAATTCTTCATGTGTGTAGATTGTTAGCGTGAACATACATGTATCTAGCGTTAAAGTTTTCAATCCAATGTTCTGACGATTTTTAATCGGTCGGTAGACCGATTAGAGAGATGGCAAACTTCGGAAACCCGTCCGCTCAGGGCAAACTGATGAAACTGCAACTCGTAACAGCTTTTACTTGCAGCGTTTTAATGTTTATACCTGCTGTGATAACCTTATTACAAAACTACTTTTGACCCAGATAAGCGCACTTTTGACCAAGATAAGCGCAGGAATAGTAATTAGCAGTAAACAGGCGTTAAGTAATGTCAAGTAATCCCAAAATAACTTTTAAATTACGTAATAGACGGCGGTTATAATATGTTTAGTATTAAAGTATGTCATAATTACAGTATCATCAAAATCTCTGGCCAGCAAAAACTGGAGCAGTTTACTTTCAACACGATTATAAGAAATATGGTCAGTGATTAGCAGCAACTTTATGAATGAAACGAGTGCGAATCAAGTGTATCGGGTGATGTGAATACATCTAGTCGTCTGCTGTCCATATCATTCGGCAAATTTCGAGTGATCCGTTGATAGTCATACGTAGTTACGGGATCGGCCGAGTTGTGACGAGCGTCTTCGTACATGTAGCAGGTGTTGAACAGATAATAGGTCATTTTGGTCTTGAGAGAAATAAAATCGCAACAGAAAGGAGTTTGTAAGGAAACATTACTTTAAAAGAATTTGAAAATTTAGATTGCTCTGTCCAAGAGAAAACTGATGTAAATGCAACTCGTAACAGCCGTAAATTTAAAATAGTAACCGACCGTTTGTCGTTTATTGCAGGGGTCGTATATGTGAGGCGAAGCGTGTGAAGCTGTGGGGACAAAGAGTATAGAGTTGTGTAAAGGTTATGGCCCTCGCGGAGAGGCTATTACGTAAACATTTTCAGAATGGACTGGCAATTCACCGCTTACAATCTTAGTACCCAGACTGTCAATTCACAATACTGACTGATTACACATCTTTCAGCGTATGATGTATTAACCCTTAGGCTGCTAAGTGCGACTCACTGACCTTTTTGCGGATAGTATAGATCAAGATCAGACTGCGCATAACGTGCAGTCTGATCTTGGATCTATACTGTCCAATAAGGGGATATTTCTTTTTCCAAAAAAGAATAATTTTGACATAGAATTATTCGGGTTTTACTACCAGTTTGAAATTTCATTTCAATGTTTTAGAAGGATAAGGGTTAAATCGTTTTCACAGCCCCTCTTCCTCTCCTTCCAGCCATGGCACTACCTTTTTACACAGTCACTTACATGTTTCTTCTTGGTGAGTTTCTACAGACTGGAATCAGTCTGTCAACCCTTGACCAAACAATCCTTTGAGGCTTTGAAAATTTAGTTGGAGAAACTGTATGTATTCAGCACGTTCTCTTTTTTCGACAACGTTTTTCACCCATTTGAAAGATTTTCAAAATTTTGTCATATAGAACATTTTCATCGAGGATAAAAAACCCTGAAACTGTAACACAAATAAGCTCACTTACTGTTATATTCTCCATATCTGAATCAACGGACCAGGGAAAAAGTCTTTGCAGAGAGTGCAGATTCAGACCAGACTGCTCAGAACATGCAGTCGGATCTTGGATCTGTCATGCCAGTTTTCCGAGTTATTCTACTGAAGACAGCAATGTCCTGCAATATTTAGGCTGCTTTTCCAAGCTTAACATGTCTGTTTTAACAATTTAGCGCTCTAATCGTGCAATTGTCAGCAACATGTTTGTCTCATCAGCTATTCCATATTGGTCGATTCTCATCCTTTCCACATTTTAGATAAAGAGATCAAGGCTACCGCAGTTATGCTCTTACTGATTGGAATGACTCAAATACAATTACCTGTGTTGGCTATGGACAAGTAAAGTCGCTTTTGAAGACAATAAAAGATAAAGATCAGACTGTCCTTTGAACGCAATGCAATTCAATATCACAGACGTCCATATCTTAGATCTAATTGTCTGTTTGTTTGGGATGTATATGGGGAAAAAAAAAAAACGACCATGAAATTGTAGCCTAATTTTTGATATTGTTTTGAACATGCAGTCGGATCTTGGATCTGTCATGCCAGTTTTCCGAGTTATTCTACTGAAGACAGCAATGTCCTGCAATATTTAGGCTGCTTTTCCAAGCTTAACATGTCTGTTTTAACAATTTAGCGCTCTAATCGTGCAATTGTCAGCAACATGTTTGTCTCATCAGCTATTCCATATTGGTCGATTCTCATCCTTTCCACATTTTAGATAAAGAGATCAAGGCTACCGCAGTTATGCTCTTACTGATTGGAATGACTCAAATACAATTACCTGTGTTGGCTATGGACAAGTAAAGTCGCTTTTGAAGACAATAAAAGATAAAGATCAGACTGTCCTTTGAACGCAATGCAATTCAATATCACAGACGTCCATATCTTAGATCTAATTGTCTGTTTGTTTGGGATGTATATGGGAAAAAAAAAAAAAAAAACGACCATGAAATTGTAGCCTAATTTTTGATATTGTTTTCCCGACTGTAAAAGGCTAGTCGATTAACTGAGTGTTTTAACTCTTAACCAAACTATCCCTTTTTAATGCCCATGAGAAAGAAGTTGAAAACATTATGAGGAAACAGGAAAATGCAGGTTACCATTTTCTCCTTTTCCCATGTTTTTTTTTACCCTTTCAACGATTCACATCATCATTTGGTTTACATTTAATTCGTCATGTGCAGATGCTTTTGATTTGGACAAGTCTAAAATTTTATCATTTGGTAAAGAGTTGACGGTTAGGGAGCTATTGGTTATTTACATTCTTTGAAAGTATAACGTAGGAGAAATTCGCCAGCAGACGTTTGGACTGGACGATTTGGCCCGCTAAAAAGTAGGTAGGACAGTTTGTCAAGATGAATACGATGTCTTTTTAAAAATGGAAAAATGAAAGGCCCACAAGCAGCTAAAAGTAAATAATTCCTAAGTTACAATGCAGGCATATCTTATACGGCTTTTATATCCTACAATACAGTTACCAAAGTTACAGAAAAGAATATATGTATGTATTTTTTCACTCTTTTAAGGGTTTGGTAGGTACTGCTGTTCATGATGAGTGATATCTAAAACTTGATAATAGGTATTGCTGATCGGAATTGTCACATATTTTTTACGTTCTATTGCTGTCGGCTGGCAAACATAGCCTATATTTTAACCAATCGTTAAACTACTAATTTGTAAAAGACAGTTTAAAAAAGTGGGATCCTACGTGGCTCATTTGTAACAGTGTAGGACTTTTTGTCCCATACATAGTTCAAACATCTACCATTTGATTTGTGATTTCAAACCACTGTAGTCATTCAGTGTCGACCGATTACAGTGCTTACAGCACTTTGATTTCTTACTGCTGCTTCAGGGCTCCAACAACTGCTCCTCCGTCCCTCACTGCTATTTATTTTCCTCATGATGATGATAATGATTATGATGATGATTATTATTATTTTAATTATTAATATTTTCATTAATAGAAGAAGAAGAAGAAGAAGAAGAAGACAGTTTTGCGACTGTACACAACCAACCACTCTGAACATCGTTTCGATCCTTAATTTAAAATGGAGCCATAGACTGGTTCAGACATTCTGTTCCCCCAGATCAGATGGCCACTTCTTTGACTTAGACATTCAGAATAAATAATCTATAAATATTGCATCTGATTGCCTGACGGGTTTCCCAAGAAATATTCACACACACCTGTCAATCATCCGGATTGACCTATACTTTTTAATTATCATGCTCACCTAATCGAGAAATATATTTAATGTCGTATCTTAAAGTATTTGTCTCTAGGCTTGAGATCATAAATAAGGCCATAAGGTGCAGGTTTTTTTTTTTTTTTTTTTGTACACAAGCCTTTAAAAGTACATTACTCTTTCTTTCTGTGGACTGATTGATTGATTGATTGTATGGTGCTTAACGCAGTTTTCAACATTATTTCAGTTATATCGCGGCGGCCAGTGCACCTATCCATGCTTTCCTGGAGTCTCTGTTACCAGTACTCCGCACAATATTCTTTCCAAGCCACTGGCTGCTTTCCCACATAACCATCGTCGAAACAATGATCAGCGGTGAGAGAGGAATGTTCTGTGGACTGAAGTACCTGTTACTGTGCTGTGAGCTTTAATTCCGCCGGCAGATAGATTACAGGTTCACAAGGTCTGACAATATAATTCTACCACAAATGGAAAGCCATTTTCATCAGAAATAAGAATTAAGTTGATCAAAGTTCATGTTTTCTGCAATGTGATCTTCATCTATACTGTCCGCAAAATACTAATGTAAGTGACTGTTTTATAGTAATCTATTTCGTTTTTTCTATTTTCAGGTAATTGATCGATTATCAACAATGGCGCTTACAACTGGATTATGGATATTTATAATCTTAATAGGATTACTGTTACTATTCGCCGTCACGAGTAACGCCCTCGTCTGCTTCTGCGTCTTCAAGTACCGGAAGTTACGTAATGTAACTAACGTTTTTATATGTAATTTAGCTGTCAGTGACATCTTGCTGGCGGGATTTGTGATGCCGCAAAAACTCCATGACATATCCCATACGGAAGAATTCCATGAAGGTAGGTTTGCTATTTCTTCTTCGTTTATCTTTTGACCCTTTTACCAAACGACAAATTTAAGCCTGGCACGAATGGAAGTATTTGCAGACAATAAGTTCAGATGTTGCCGATATAAAATTTGTCTTTGAAAGGGTTTTCCAGCAATTTTAGAGTTTTCTTCTTCGGCTTTGTTAAAATACGGCCTTGTGTGGTAAAGAGTTAATTAACTGATTAATTAACCCTTTACTGCACAATGACGCATTTTGACGCCCCCAAGAAAGAAACCTTTTGAAAACATTGTGGGAAAAGGAGAAAATGCTGGTAACAAGCATTTTCTCCTTTTCCCACAATGTTTTCTACCCTATCAAAGAAAAGTTGCTTCAGTTGAGCCACATTGAAATTGTCATCTGCAAATGCTTTCAATTTGGACAAGGCTATAATTTTGTCGTCTGGTAAAGGGTTAATGTTAGTTAGCCCTAAGTTACGAGAATTTTTTCAAGTTGAGTCATGTCTTTGCGGCGACCATTTGTTGTGAAAGAATGAATTGAAGTGTGCTGGTCCACCACTCGCGCCATGATGCGGGTAGTTCAAAAATGTTGATTACGCTCGTCACAGGATACGAACCCGAAACCTTAAAATTTAGCCCGCAACATACGAAATGAGACCTTCGAACATTTGCGTAAAGTGGCCACCGGATTAGCCTGCACAGTCCGCGCAGTCTAATCCGAGACGGCACTTTACGACCACATAAGATTTTTTCATACCGTAAACTTTCGTGAAACAGAAAATCGCACAAAAACGGGAAGTATCGTCTCGGATTAGTCACAAATTGCACAGGCTGATCTGGGGCGACACACTTTTACGCATATGTTCGAAGGCCCCTTTTCGTGTGTTGCACGCCAAATGTGAAGGCCGACTCTGTGCCCTTTCACCATTGTCCGCTACGGTCTTTCGTAATGTTGGTGTGCTACTAAGCCACCTCTCTGCAGTTCCATTTCGTCTCATTTCAGGTGACCTTTTGTGTAAAATTGTCAACTTCGTCCCGATCTTTCTCATCACCAGTTCGATCTACACTTTGGTATGTGTTTCCTTCGAACGTCGGCGAGCTGTCGTCAAAAGCAACGATCCACAGATGACAATTCAATCTCTGTACAAACTTTTACCGTTTGTGTGGATATTTTCCTTGTTGGTTTCCGTTCCGACCCTAGCGGAGTACACGGTCAACGAAATTACAGTTGAAGTGAACCAGAACGAAACGACGTCATTCCTGGCATGCGGGAGCCACCACGTTATTGAAGAGTTTTCGATTTCGAACGCAATATTCGTTGCCTTTATCTCATACATTTTACCTGTTTTTCTCATGTTTAAGAACTACTTTCAAGTCGCCATGTTTGTGTGGAAGAGAGGTAAACAGGTCCAGGATGATCACTCGGACAGACGAGTCGCTGCCAACTTTCATCTCTTTAAAAGCCGTGTACGGCTTGTAAAGCTTCTAGTGCTTGTTGCACTTATCTTTGCAGTGTCTTGGTTACCATTCTTCATCATGCTGTTATACGCGGTAAGTAGTTAATAAAAAAGTTTTACCGCACAGTCGTAAAGGTGTTCAATTATTCCAGCCGTAATTTCGGGGCAATATACCGTGGTTAGAAAAAGTATACCTCTAACACCAGAAGAGCACTGTCTGATCTAGGGTCATATTCTGCGATCGTATATAACTATCTAACTCTTTACTAGACGACAACTTTTTAGACGTATCTATATTGAAAGTATTTGCAGACGAAAAACTTTAATGTTAGTCAAGTGATTGAATTATCCATGCTTCAAACGACTGAAAAATTGTTTGTTGGCAATGGAGAAATGCCAGTTACCAGCATTTTCTCATTTTTTTTTTTTTCGACGTTGTTTTCTACCTAATCGAAGATGAATGCAATTATTTCAAAAAACTTTTATTACGTCGTCTGCGAATACTTTCACTTTGCACATGTCTAAATTCTTCCCGTCTTGTAAAGAGTCAAGTCAGCGGTATACAGGTCAATATTTTATCTATATGTGCCATTCTGAAGGGTCACAGTTTCATCCAGGAAAACTTTAATAAATGTCGGAAAAAAATAATTAATATACCTTGAATGAACCTTTGTGATATTTCTTGACCGGCGACACACCCGTCTTTGAACTTTTAAACTTTAACCCTTTCCCACACAATCCCGAGTTTTAACGACCCTAAGAAAGAATCCTTTTGAAAACATTGTGGGAAAAGGAGAAAATGCTGGTAACCAGCATTTTCTCCTTTTCCCATAATGTTTTCTACCCTATCAAAGACAGATATCACCATTTGAGCAACAATTTAATTGTCGTCTGCAATTGCTTTCAGTTTGGACCAGTCTGAAATTTTGGCGTTCGGTAAAGAGTTAATCAACACATAACGACGGGATACCTACATGGGATAAATACCACACGATGGCCATAAGCACGTTTCCACGTATTCAAAGTCGATTAATTCGTTCATAGTAATTAGTTTTGGTTGTTATGGTTGATTTTGTTGCTGATTTCTTTACATAGCCCCAATCAAAGGCAGGAATTGCACAGACTTGTCTAAGCCCACCAGTCGCTTTTATATTTACCAAAGCTTCCATTTATTGCGCATTTTGAAATCCCGTTAATAGTGTATCGGGATTTCTCTTTGTGAGTACGATTTCGTCCACTCCAGTTTTTTCTGGACTTTAGTATTTTAACAAGACACATTTAGTATGATAATTTACTAGCATGTCGTGTAAGCATTCGAACGGTTTCGGCAGATCATGAATAGTTATTATTAGCTTCCTCCGTTTCATTAAGAAAAAATGAGCCATGCTCAGTGAAAAGGGGGCTTAATGCATCGTGCAGGCTGACATGGGTCGAAACCACTTGCTATTTGTAAAATTTCTGCATGTCGAAGGACCATCTTACCTCCATATCCAGTCAATTGTTAGGCTAAATGGATTTTTATGGATTCATAATAATGTGATGACTTATGTAATCAACCTTGAACGCACTTTGCTTGGAAAAACTGGACGCCTGGGTTATTGAACTTTCAAATGTAATATATAACGATAAAGATAGAACTACATGTATTTTACACCCCTGAGATTGACAAATTTCTGAAAACATCAGGAAATAAGGAACACTGATTGTTTCCCGACTTTATCTCTTTTTTTTTATCTTCCTTAGCGTCAACTGTTTTTTTTTTTCCCTTATTTTTGCAGAGGTTTAAGAAAAGTATGAACGGTAAAAGGATTCCTAGAAATCGTTTTTTTTAGACAGTTATCATATAACTACCATTTCTTTCAGCGTAATATATGTAACTCATTTATCTCAGTATATTGTACTCATTACCGACTTTTGTATCTTACGTATATTTGAGATGAGCATCTACTGCCTTCATTGGTTAAAGCACTGTAACCACATGCCTCGTTTCTAAAGCATTGCTGACCTACATATCCTTGTTAACCTTGATGATTGCGATAAGGCTGCTTTTTTGTCTTTATATTTAAATAAAAACATAATTTATAAACTACGATGGAGATACGTTTCGTCCGAGATGTACACAGCTGTCTAGGTAATAGCTGTCTAGGTAACAAATCAGTCTTTTAAAAAAAATGCAATGCCTTGAACTTCTAGTACTGACCGAGTATGTTCGGTTCATTTATCTTGCACCCTTTGATAAGTAACAAACGAATGACCGCACCTAATGACTAATGTCATGAAGATACTAATTACTGTTATACTTTTTTCCCGTTTATGAACACCAGTACTTAAGATCACTACCGGAATATGGAGAGAGAAGTCCGTAATGACGATTACGTACAGGGTTCAGTGATAGTAGGTGACGAAGATTATCGGATTCTGCCGATTGAATTATGACAAAGTCGAGATGAATACTTACTGACTTTTTATTTATCATTGCAGAAGATTACAGGGATCGACACCAGCAGTGACGCAAACGGATTCATTAATCTTTTCCTTATCGCCCTTGCCACCTTCAGTACAGCCTACAACGTCGTTCTGTATGTCGTCTTTAATCCAAATTTCAGTCGCGCCATTAAACAGGTGCTCCAATGTAGCTCGCCGGAAGTAGCGAATGTTTCGACAACAAGGTATTCGCGAAAGGATGTTGCTACTACAAGTGCTAACGGAGTGCCGGCTGAATGAACAAACAAGGACACATGTACACAAATAAGGCTTTAGCAATCGTGCTTCATTAGATCTGGGATCGTTTATAAAAACCAAGTTCATTGACATCTGTTGATTTACTCATTAACTCATGTGACAAGTTTGCAGCAGACTACTTTGAAAATATCCTGGTGAAATACAGATATATCGGATCTGACATAAATTTGTGTTTGAGATAAAATTTTGGTTAAACGCGTCCAAAGAAAAAAATATTGAGCTTGATATTGATCTCTATATAAGATCTCTGTATATATTCATGAATGAGACCAGTTCACTGCTTTCACATAAGTGTACGTTCGGAATTAGAATAGTTCCAAAGAAGCTGACACATAATTACACATTATAAAATCTGGAAATGATTCAAACCATAGTTTTACCACTGTCACCAGTGCCACAGTTGAATTGAACGGGAAATTAATGGCGCCAGTTGTTTCTTAAAATAATGGGCAAGAAGACAATGCTTTAATAAATGACGTCATATAATGCTCTTACTATGTCACCAAATATTGTATAAAACGTAAATATGATAAGAATTCGTAATGGCTACATTACACTAGGACAAGAAAGTTCTAATAAAAAGATAAAAATAAGGTTTCAGTGAATTAAGATTTAAGATACATGTACAGAAATGAAAAGATGATGGCAAAAAGAGATTTTGCTTGTCATGAAACGACAATCGGAAAGATAAACGTCTGCAAGAAGTAGAGTGTTAAGTCATTACCAGACGATAAAATTGTACACTTGTCCAAATTCAAAACATTTGCAGACGACAAATTAAATGTGATTGTTTGAAAGGATAGAAAACGTTTAAGAGAGAGGGAGAGAGAGAGCCTCTGTTTACCAGAAGTTTCTCCTTTTCCAAACAATGTTTTCAAAAGCCTTTCTTCTCAGGATCGTTAAAATCCGGATAGTTCGCAAAGAGTTGACTGTTTACTATTCCTCAAAATTGAAAAAATATCCTTTAAAGGATGGAAAACATTGTGGGAAAAGGAGAAATGTTGGTTATGAGCATTTTCTCCTTTCCCCACAATGTTTTCGAAAGCCTTCTTTCCCACTTTCTTTAAAGCTCGGGATTTTCAAGAAATCTCATGAAGAAGCTACTTCATTAAATTCTATTTATGTCGTTTATGTTCTCAAGCTATAAATCCTTGCACCAAGGACAATAAGAACGTGCTCTTTGATCTTAGAAACACCCTAAGTGATATCTTGTAGTATTTTCTAACCAAACAAAGAATTTTTTATCGCCGCGGCGATATGACTGAAATAATGTTGGAAACGGCATTAAACACCAAACAAATCAATAAACTATGGAAATAAATAATCGCGACATTTGTCGATGGCTGAGAGTGTAGTCTACTGACAAAAGTCTACTGACTCAAAGAGTTTTTAACTAAGTGGATTAACTAAACAAGCGGACGGTATAGATCAAAGACCAGAATCCACTTTTTATGCAGTCTAATCTTGATCTATGGCTCTCGCAAAAGCCTCTTTGCTCGCCTATGGAGCGGAAAAGGTTCATCAGTCCCTATCGCTGTCTCCTAATCATAGTTCATATCTTTTTTTTTTTTGGCAGTAATATGTTGGTCTGTCCCGTAATGATTACTATTTATGACAAAGAAATGTGAAAAAATATAACCAAGAAAAATCACACACACACAAAAAAAGAAGAAAAAAACATCAGTCTGAAACCCAGACTAATATTTAATGCTATACACATGATATTGATAAATCATTTCAAAGTCGAAATAATTATCTACCAATAAAGGCAATACAAGCTCATGTTGCACCATAATTATACAAAAAAATGTGCGTTAATTTGCCCGTTCCCACTACTTAGGTGATAGTTATAACGATTACAGAGAGGGAGAGAGTATGAGCGATGCTCTGTGAAAAGGGGATTTAATGTATGGTATGATCCATGCTCTGGCAAGAGGGGGTTATATGCATCTACAGGCTAACATGGGACGAAACCTTTTGCTATTGGTAAATTTTCTGTATGTTCAAGAAGCATTCTATCTCATGATTCGGTCGGTTGTCAGACAAAATTAATTCTATGGATCCATAATTATGTGATGACCTGCTAGGTATAATGCATCACGAGGATGCATTAAACATCTTTTTACCCGAGTGCCGCTTATATTTTACGCGACATAAGAATTTTGACATCATTACGTGTTACTTTCAGCACAACGTTGACACAGTAGGCATTATGACCAGAATTCTGGCAGCTTTACAGCGAAACATCCCTCCAGACCTAAAGTATAAACATAAGATGTCATTATTTAGCCTACTTTCAATCCTAATGAATAGAAACGGATTGAAATTGACTGTAAACGCTAAGTGTACAAATCTTTTCACACACACCCACACCCATACACACACCCACCCACACATACACAGTCCGTCTGTGTCTACAATAGTCAATGTTTTATCATATCATATCATCGCTTGTGCCTCTATACATTGAGGTAGTTTGATGGCCTGATGGTATTTCATTTCTAAGCTAATTGTACTAATGTTTGCTTTATGTTCGCACGAAGATTTCTATGTAGTACGTACATAAAGGGAACAGATTAAGAAAAGCAAAAAACAATATCCTATCTAGTCTGTATTTAATAAAACAAATTAAGTAGTATAACAAGCAGCTCGGTCTTTTGATTCCAAAATATTTCGTTTTTCGCTGAACAGAAAACAACCAGGCATGCTGAGTGATAATTATGGTAAGAAAGCACTTTTGGTCTGTAATTAAAGAGGGCAGCGGTATTCCAATTTTCCAGTATTTCCGATAAAAAAAGGTGAACAGAGAAAGACGTTAGGGTGCCATGAAAAAAGTTAATGGCTTGGATACCACCACATTCGTCAGCTGACGTCAACAGCAATCTATTGTCAGTTCTACCATGCTGGTTGACGTTAATATCAGTCTTTTGTCAGTTCTACCATGCTGGTTGACGTTAATATCAGTCTTTTGTCAGTTCTACCGAGCCGGTTGACGTCAACATCAGGCTACTGTCAGTTCTACCAATGACGTCTCGTACTGCTGACAAAGGAAAGATAAAGACTGTGTCCTGTAACCTGTTGAAATGTAGACGTACATGTTGTAATGGTTGAATGGTGTATCGCAAAATTCGTATTTCGTCTCTGTGTAGCCCTTTGATCGCCGAATAGATCAGATGGATATATTCAGTCTGTTTAAATCATGCCAGTACTTCAATTAAGAAGCAGTTTTGGTTGAAATATCTCACAAGAAAGTGATTATCTGGAATCGTCATTCTTTCTATATACTGCAAATTAGGTCGAGAAGCGTAGGTCGGCTTCATTAAGACAAAGAATTATAAACAGAGTCATCTTCCATTTTAGAATTACTTTCTAATCCTCTTGAAGCTGCTGCACCAATTTCAGCACTAGCTGTTATGAATTGGATAAGCTACAGTTTTACCAGTCTGTACCTTATTTTAGTTTCGCTCGCAGCTAGCATTTTTTGTAATCAAATTCTAATTATCTAAATGGATTACAACCCCTTTTAGAAGCCAGGATCCTGTTATAAACACATTAAACATATTTGAGCCATGACCCTGCAAAAAGGGGGGTTTAATGCATCTCCGTGATGCATTATACCCAGCAAGTCATCACGAAAATCTATATGTTTCGACTAAGATCAGCCTGCGTTGACTGCACCCTGTTCCAAAACCAGCTCTTATATATATTCAGCCCTTAGCGTGTGTCCAACAATCACAAAAAATATATCAGTCCGTACCACAAATATAGAAGATGACATGTACCACGTGCCCATAATTATAAATAATTGCACACTTCATTTTCATGTCGAAGGCAACAGCAAAACTCAATTATCTTGAGAAAGTTCCAAAGAAAACAGGATTCAATCCTCTATCATCGATGTCCATTGTTTTGCCGCTTTTGAAATGGGAGTTTACTAATTATACCAAACGGCCATCTTTCTGCAAGCCAGCAAGGATATTCTGTAGGTCATAATTATTCAGTATTTCAAAGACATCGAGATTTGAAGCATTGGTGCCTATCTCATTTCCGGTCAGGCTTTCGGATAGAATGACTTTAACGATACATATCAATGTTATAACAGCTTTAGGTATCCATGTAATTTGTAGTTTCATTTTTGCGGTCTGATTCCTCGACGCTGAAAAAGAAATAAAATTATCTTTCGAAACTGGAAAAAAGAAAATGAAAATCTAAAGATATATTTGTTTTTATTCTTAGTCAAGTGAACCTGTTTTGCAACTTTTACTTTACATTTATATATATTTATATTTTCGAAACTTTTTTTTTTAAATCATCATAAGTTCAGAACTTATTAAACTATGAACAACTCACAATGATACGTGAATGTAGGTAAAATCTTAACCAAAACTGGCTTTATAATTTTTCAAGGATTGTATTTATGGATATTTATGATAGTAACAGGAATAAGTCCTGTGATTTTTTTTTTTTGCCGAAATTTTTATCCATTTATTTCTTGTATATCAAACCTGTAGCATATATCCGGACAAAGACCTAAAAAAACACATAAAAGCCTTGGCTAATTGGTTTTATTTGCCTCAAATGACGTAACGTTGCATAACTCAAGTTTGACCTTGACTGTTAAATAGTGATGAAATATCTGGTTAAGTTGCTAGACAGTGAAGACCACTGAACGTCTGCGGATGCTATCATTAGGCATCACGGGGTTTTACTCTTCAGCGTCAAATATAGAAATGCAACTTCTGTCAATGGTTGAAAGTATCATTCTGTAAAACTCAAATAGATTTGAACCATGTTCTGTGAAATGGGGGCTTAATGCATCTGCGAAAAGTATCGAACCAGGTCAGCCTGCGCAGTCCGCGCAGGCTGACCTGGGCCGAAACTTTTCGCTATTGGTCAATTTTCTGCATGTCAAAGGACCAGTGTAAGGCAGTCGATAGTTATACAAAATGGATTTCATTGATCCATAATTAGTCGATCACTTGCTTGGTATAATGCATCACGGAGATGCATTGAGCCCCCTTTTGCCAGAGCATGGCGTATTTTTATTTTGACGAAACAAGCGGACTGTATAGATCCAAGCCTAGACTGCACGTTCTGTTAAGTCTGATCTTGATCGATACCTTCCGCAAATGGCCCTATTTTCACCTATGGCGCTTAAAGGGTTAAAATATTTGTATTTATAAAATGACCCATGCTCTTTGAAAAGGGGGCTTAATGCATCTGCAAAAAGTATCGACCCAGGTCAAGCCTGCGCAGTACGTGCATGCTGACCTGGGCCGACACTGTTTGCTTATGATCAATTTTTTACATGTCAAAGGACCATTGTACCTCATCATTATTATTGTAAGAAAATGGATTTTATGGATCCACAATTACATGTATATGATGACTTAATTGGTATCATGGATCACGGAGATGCATTAAGCCCCATTTTCTCAGAGCATGGCTCATTAATGTAACTGAAACACAGTACTACGCAATCTCCTAGCAGAGTTGTCGTTCGTTACCTCACATACATCTCTGCGATGGGCTAAATGACAAGAATCTTGTCAAACCGAGGAAAACATGTTTTGTTACTGTTTAACTGTTTCATGTGTAACATGATAAAGTAGACAAAGCAAATATGATTCCAGATGCATTATAGGTGCATTTAAATTGATGAATTTACCTGTATACAATGGAACTATTTTTTCGAGTTTCTTCACTGATCAGATTCCTACGCCAATTGTAAACCGAATGGCTGCGCCCACGAATGAAGACAAGTTAAACAAAATTATACAGTCCTGTGACAGTTTCGACAAACCGATGGATCTAAGTTTGTAACATCAAAGAAGAGATTGTCGTCCTTTTAAACACATTTTAGCTTTTCAGAAAACCCCTCTTTTCCACATTTTCTCCCACTAAGTTTGATTGGCCGTATGCTGTTTGAACAGCAAACAAAACAATCGATACATCTTTCTTTCACCGGCGTTTGTGTCGCCATTTGGGGTTATGGCCATGTGACGGAAAATCTCGCGAGAGGACGGACTACTTTCTGAGCCCACTACAGAGGTGAATGTGAATGAACCGGAGTGCAAGAGAGTGAGTACTACGCTGTACTGGTCCATCCTAAGATATGACGACGCTGTCACCTTTATCAATGAACGTGTAGCGTGCCCTGTAGGTTGTGAAACGATAATAATATTTTCATTCGAAAGAAAAGATCAAATTATTGCAATCTAAATGTTGCTTGGGTCGGAATATGTCACAAAACATTGAACACTGTAGGCAAGAGAGGCGAATTCACCTTTTGTTAAGTCTGATCCTGTTTACTGTGTTCGCAATTGGGGGCTAAAGTTGCAAAATACGACGACAGCGCACATCTGTAGCACGGAATGTAGACAAAAGACGGAAATCCTACATTTCAACATAAATCCTTTTCAATCTTCATCAAACAATTCCGTGTTTTAACGACCGTGGAGAAAAAGCCACGGAAAAAATGTGGAAAAAAAAAAGAGAAAATTCTGCTAAACAGTATATTCTCCTTTTTACACAACGTTTTAAACCCTTTAGAAAACAAATTCCATCGTTTGATTCTTGTTTACTTTGTCGTCTGCAATAGCATCGAATTGGACGAGTCTAAAATTTTGTCACCCGTTAAAGAGGTAAAAGGAGATATCGAGTTTTTGCCGATATAGATTTCCTATCTTTAAATGTCTATACTTAGCATCTCGCCTGTATAGACATTCTAGTTGAGCTTTTTTCCCCCACCAGTTACAACTCTGGCATATACTCTTGATATAACGATCCATATTTTCGGCAAGGGGACTTACTTCACGAAAAAAAATAGAGACAAACCCCAAAAATAGCAAGGCAAAGATCTAGGTGATATTTCGGTATAGCCCTAGTACCAATACATATATCTACATGCATCTTCAAACTCAACAGCACTTTGAAACTGGATGACGCATTTGCGTCTAAATTATGGACTATAATCCTCCCTCTTGTAATTGAAGTCACAATTTTTAAGATGAACCATTTTAGGCAACTCAAAATCGCAAGTCTTCGTCTTTTTTTTTTTTTTTTTTTTAACCAGACAAAAACTATACGATGACATCTCGCTGGAGCACTCTTTGTAGACACTGTGTCAAAAAACAACATGTACACAACTTTTCAATTTAACGCTCCATCCCCATTTACAAAATAACGTTGAAATTCCTTAGTCGATCGCTCTCGATCACTGTATAGTACGTCTATACAAAAGCATCTCTTTTCAAACCGTCTTTTAGTACGCAATATGGCAAACCATCCGCTGCATAGCTATCAATATAGGGCAGCACAGAATGGTCAGCCCTATTTCAATCTGCGACGCCTGCTACGTGGTGAGAATTTACATGCTCACATTAGCATACGTATGTAACGATATCCATTTAAGAAAATTTACTTACTATGTCATGTGAAAGCGTTTCTAATACGGAAGTAAATATACTGGTGTAAATGGGCTGGTGGTATGTCTAGACAAAGGAAATTGGTGTTTTCACACTGGTTCCGCTTAGAGAATATGGATCGAAATAGTCGAAATCGTAAAATATTTAAATGATCACACGAAAACACAGATATTTAAATAAGAACTGACAAAATAGAGTAATTTCAATCGTAACCTTATCCACTTATAGATAATGTATGCCCTCTTTCAGAACAGAAATCAATTACATAAAAATGTGAACCAAAAGTGCTAAAACGTAAACGAGGAACTAAGGGCACGACAAGTCTGCAGTCATGTTTATCTTTTTGGCATACATGACGGATAGAAAACTATATTGTCAGAGTTAAGAATTAGAATTTCACTGAATTCTGACATTCATTAACCCCAGTTTATCTTGTAAGAAGCTTAACTTTGTACACACACCAGTTACATAATCGGGTTAGTACTAACGGTGCACAAGGCCCTCGTATGTACCATTTTGAGCGTATCACATGATTACAGACAAAAATGCAAAATTTTACTGAAAGACATACAGTATTTGTTCTTTTTAACTGCTGGATTATGTAGTCAAGGAAGTGGCAACCCCTTCGATAGAAGCCATCAAAACCAAATTCGAAACGAAAAAACGCTACTAGTAGTCCATTATGTGTGGTGCATTTCAAAACAGAAAGACAAAATAACAGCTCTCAGTGAGCATAATTATCAAAATCATTTTTTAATTCACAGATGAATGCATATTTTGTGGCAATAGCGTAAAGAAATCTAGACAAACGTGCTAGCAAGTGTAAAAAAAGATGGAGAAGGTCAGATTATTGAAGCAGCTTTTGAACCAGCAGCATTAGATTGGAGACGTTTCTAACAGTCTCAGATGATTTTCAGAAGGTATAGTACTGCAGCCAAGCGACAGGCTTCTATAATTTTTATGGCCACCTACGAAATCTTAACTCAATTCTGAACAATGCAAAATTCCCGATCTTGTTAACTTCAGACTTTCTGCAATACGCAATTGCCGATAAATCTGGAAAGGATATTTCCAAGGGAATGGACGGACTGTCTTCTTTTATGCTCAAGGACTTGTGTTACGCAGTAACTGATGGTAAATGGAAGTCAGATTACAATTTTAGAGAGGCAGACTTTAAGAATTGATCTTGGTTTCTGTGAAGGGAGATTGGTGGTTTGTTTAAAGAAAAGACTTCCTCATCCTGGTCTGGATGACTTTTCAAAAGCTCTGAAATCTGAAAGTAGTCAATTAGTTGTAGAAGGGATTGCGCCTCTAAACCTTTCTATCAACGTGAATGCCACAATGCAATACTTATTGGAAACATCTCCAACTGCCAATCATGACGATGAAATTATACTACCGTGACATTTGGTCTTGCTGTGACTAAGAAAGTATACTCGTTAATATGGCAATTACCAGAGGGCTTTTTTCAGTACCATTGTAAGAATGGGCGTGACACCATCTTTTCCTTCTTTGGTGAAGTTGGTACGATGATGAAAGGCAATGATCTTGCACGAATTGCGACTGAGTCACAATCAAGTTTGTGTCACTGGATCAACTTTTCATATTGGGGAAGCATACCGTCCGTGCTCGACGGGTCATCAAGCTAGTCTCAGAAGGAAGGAGACATACAACTCATCTTCTATTGTCTTGTGATCAGTACATCTACACCATAAAATAGCACATCTCCTGATACCGATGCCTTATCTTGTTGACAAGATATATCAAGGAATCTCAGAGTGCCATTGTTATTTCACACCGTTGCAGGCAACATAAACCGTCTCCATCATGTAAATAATATCCTAGAGAAGACAGGAGAAGCCATTTGAGCAGTCTTACAAAAATGCATAGCGCTAAAAGGTGCGACAGAACAAGCGCATTTGTCCGTCGATGCAAAGTTTCGTCTCTGAAACTTTCTCACAGCAGGGTCATGAACCAGAATTATGTGGCAGGGTCGAGACATTTGTGTACACCATGCACGGAAAGTCAAATTACAGTGACAAAAAGAACCCAAGATACGACGTAGTTCTAAAAAAAGTATCAGGGTCTTAAACGTTGTAATTTTATAAACTTTGATAACGGTATGGACACGAGTTTGTTGCTGCCATGTCGTTCTTCTCCTGAAATGCACATGTGACGTTCAAATTAATCATGTGTGAATTCACACACATGATAATCTGATAGTAAATATAATATTCGAATCAATAGTCACATTTACTCTAAACCCAAGCACATCAGGTGTAAATAGCAAGAGCGCCATGATGGCTCTGTATCGCTCCACTTCCGTTCAACTGTACCATGGATTAACTGGCACTGACAGAGAACTTTCATAGAGGAAATAGCCAAGCCTCCCCCCCCCCCCACAAAAAAAAAGATAAATAAAATCGAGTCATATCTTTTTTCAAGTGCAAAGATGATGTAAGTGACTACAAGCAAGTCGAATCAAGTATAATCATATCAAATATCAATGACAAAGAGTGCTTTGACTAGAAGATTTCCAAAACTTAGAAGTAGAAACCATTTTTTTCTGGATCAATGGTAAAGTTCTTGGGAAAAAAAAAAAAAACTGAATGACAGAAACCCTACTGCATATTAAATATTCAAACCATCATAGCATAACTATTAACATCAAAATAAATAATTCCCACCAAAAAACTGAACATATTCTATTAAAAAAAAAAACTGAAACTACAAACTCAAATCATGTACTAGTGTAGTTTGAAATCAAGGGAGGTAAATTATAACAAACTACATATGTGTAATTGTTATAGTCCGAATTTTTTCCCTTGATCAGTATTACAAGCTTGATATATGGACCCCATTTAGTACACTATATATGCCCAAGTAAAACTTGTGACCCCCAGGGCAGGGCCAATTTGACCCCAGAACTATAATTTGAAGGAATTTGGTAAATGTCTATTGGATGAAGCTAGACCAAAAGTGGTAGCCCTAGGCCTTATGATTCTCTGTTATCGCAGGAACATTTCTGTGAAGTTTTATAAAAAAAAAATATGGGTAGTTTCAGAGAAGATGTTTGAAATAAAAGTTAACACACACACGCACATACGACGGACACAAGGCCATGACATAAGCTCGCTGGCCTTGGGCCAGTGGAGCTAATAATGGAAGTTTTGTTGACCACTCCATATCAATTGATTCTGGAACAGAAGTAAGTAAAAGAATCAGTCTTTTCAACTTATGTACCCCATCAGAAATAAAAGGTTATGTTGGACTTTGGGTAAGGGCCCTCAAAAGTCTACTTAGAATGTGGCCGTAAGTCAGCGTCTGTCAAATTGGTCATAAACATAGACTTGAAATTCTAAAGTTGCCTTGCTTTAAAGCACATTAACCCTTTCCAACTTAAACTTGAGGGAAACGGTTTATGGGCAAATGAGTAAACGCTGATAACCAGCATTTCTCCTTTTCCGGCAATATTTTCTACCCTTTCACGGACATTTTCTTATTTTACACACATTATTTTTATTGTGAGTAAATACTTTCAAGATGGACAAGCCGTAAACATTATCATTTAGTATAGAGTAAAACGAAGGGACCCCGACGACACAAAAATGACAGCTGTTTATAACTTTTTTATATGCTTTACCTGACGATAAAATTTCAAACACGTGTTTGCAGACGAAATGTTACACGTGTCCCAAATCATTTCATTTGTCTATTAAAGGGTAAAAATTGTTGTGGTGGAAAAAGGAAAAAAATGCTAAACAGTTTACGCGAACGCGCAGAAGTCCTTCTACTTTGCAAACGTCACCATTCATAGAAAATTTGGGATACACTCCGAGTGTTCCTGCGCGTAATGTCTTACGGCGGACGTTCATAGCGTCCTTGAGATCGTTCGACAAAAGCAAACCCTTATCTTTTACTTTTTTATCAAATCCGTCACAAATAAATACATACATACATTGTAAAGTAAACAGAATGATACCTGACCCTTGCCTTACATTATCAACGGCAGAGCCACGCCATCATAAAGTCTTCAAATCTCGTAGGATATCGCTGATATTTTAAAAAGTATCCTACGAAGATTGGAGAAGCACGTAGGTTCTTTTAGTAAAAGCCAAAGTTTAAAAATTGTCTGTAACTGCATACTGATGTTAATTGAACTGCAGTTTATAAAGGTCAGATGCTAAAAACTCGATATTTTCCTGTAACTCTTACCCAAAAGACAAATTTTAGACTCATCCAAATTTGAAGCGTTTGCAGACGACAAAGTAAATATGGTTCATATGATGAAATGTGTTTTCGAAAGGGTAAGAACATTGTGGGAAAATGAGAAAATGCTGAATACAAGAATTATCTCCTTGTTCAGAAATGATCTCCAAAGCTCTCATTTTTATGGTCATTAAAACACCGGGTTGTTGGGTAAAGGCTCGATAGGGAAATGCTGGATGTCTGTACCTTGTGTTCACACTCCGTGCTACAGATGGGCGATGCCGTGTCATACTTTGGCGTTTAGTGCTTCGTACAATTTTAGCCCCTTTTATGAACAGTGTAAATCAAGATCAGACTTCAATATTGTTCGATGTATTGTGAAATCATCTCCCCATGGCAACCTTCAAATTTTAGCAACTTCGTTTTTCCCTATTTTGTCATTTACAGTTCAACTAATAAAGTTAACGGTTTGTTATCTCTAAGGACGGGTAGCGCGGCCTTTTTACTGACATTTCATTTTACATATGGGTGCTCTGGGAAAAGGGGGCTTAATGCATCTCCGTGCTGCATGATACCAAGCAAGACACCCTCATATAGATCCATGAAATCCATTTTGTATAACAACCGACTGAATCATGGGGTACAACGGTCCTTGAAAATTCATAAATAGCAAAAGTTTTCAATTCATGTTAGCCTGCGCGGACTGCGCAGGCTGACATGAATCGATACTTCTTGCAGATGCTTCATGCACTCTTTTCACAGAGCACGACTAATATATTTTAAACCATATGACATCATTTTTATGGTTGCATTGCTTTTCACTGCGAGGCAACGTTACTATTTCGCCCTAGATATTTCATCCCAGTTTTCACACCCAAAGTCAGGCTGTATACAGTTGCACAACATCATAACATTTTAGGCCGACAAGAGCTGTCAGCTACGACTTCTTGTTGGGTTTGAAGTTTTTGGACGGATACATTGTACAAACTTGTTGTACAAATATTGACGAAGAGAACTTTTCGTGGGAAAAAAAATATATATATATGTGGGACTTATTCTTGTATCTATCATAATTATATATAAATACACAATATAAGAAATTGTAAGTTCAGTTTTAAAAAGCTTTTTACCTGCGTTCCCGGACCATTGAGTGCTTTATAGTTTAATTCTTGCTGAATTTTTTTAAAATATTCATTGTGAAAATTTGAAATACATATTAATTTTAATAAAATAGAGATGATATAAAATGACGGGAAAATATATATTACAAGATTATTAACTGAAGACCTTACGAACAGAAATCAAATAAATAATCGGACGAACGAATCACAATAGAATAGTTAGTAAATAGTTTGATAATATAAACCAATCATAAGTTTGATAATATTGGTGAAAATATTTGTGAAAAGAAAACAGAAAATGGACAGAAAATAATATATTACTAGGACGAAAAAGAAACGCAGGGTAACCTTTCAAGGTAGTTTAGAGGTGTATAACTTGATTGAGAATTCTAAATTATGATTTTATGTTTACCACTGATCAGTTTTGAATATTTTGACGAAATTTCATTTCAGTGTGGCCAAAAAGAAATGAGAAAATGGCTTCTTATTGACAGTACCCCCTCCTGAGTGAAAAAAAAGTAGTGACTGACTGCATATGGAGACTCAAAACTTGAAACTTGTTCAATATCTCGTATGGCCTCCTCGAGCATTTGTCGCAGCTATGACTCTCCTATGCATGGAATTTATCAGCCGGTTAACTGTTGCCAAGGGGATGTTTTCCCACTCTTTTAATAGAGCATGCCTCAGCTGGGCCAGATTTGTTGGGGTGGGGGGGGGGGTTCTGACGTCTCCTGACTCTTCTGTCCAGTTCGTCCCAGAGGTGCTCAATAGGGGATAAATCAGGGTTGTAGGCTGGCCAATCAAGGGGCTGGATATTCTGGTTTGCGAGAAAATTTTGACAAATGCGGGCAACATGCGGCCTAGCGTTATCATGTTGGAATGTGAGGTTATGCCTCTGTAACAATGGCACTGCAACAGGGAAGAGTATTTCATCTCTGTACCGCATGGCGGTTAGGTTACCGTCAATCACAATTAACTGAGACTTCAACCCATGAGAAATCCCTCCCCATACCATGACCGATCCTCCGCAAAACCTATCGTTCTCAAGAATGCAAACGTCGGTATAGCGTTCCCCACGACGTCGGTATACTCGACGTCGACCATCAGAACGATACAGAGTGAACCGGGACTCATCAGTAAAGAGAACCCGTCTCCACTGCCTCATTGAGAAATTTTGTGGAGAATGTGCCGCTGACCACGCCCTACGACGTGCGCGACGTGGACCGGTAAGTGGCAAACCAATGTAAGGGCGTCGGGCTTGCAGACCGTAGACACGTAGCCGGTTCCGTACAGTGTCAGCATGAATATGGTGACCATGATTGCCTAGTGTATTATTAGCGGTTTCACTGGCTGTACGGTGGCGATTGCGCAAGTGGTCCTGACGTGGCGTCGTAACGCGTGGACGTCCCGTTCGCGGTCGGTCTTCGAGCCTTCCCGTCTCTCGCATGCGTCTGACAAGGCGTTCTATAGTCGAGATATGCACATTGAACTGTGCAGCAACCTGTTGTTGGGTTCGACCTTCCAACAGTAGTGCTATAGCTTGCCCCCTCTGAACTACGGTTAAGCGTACCATACTTCGCAGATGTTGAAAGCAGTTCAAAACTCAGAAAATCAATGTGACAACTTCAAAAGCATCTCATTGACTAAATTTGACAATTGAACATCTCGTCCTCAAAATTGCGCACGGGTATTTTGCTATTTCACAATTACCCCACTTACGGTTAACTTTTACGAGGTTCATTAATTTTAGCCATCTGATATTGCAGGCATTTACCGATATTTGGACCTGACCGAATTTCATCCATTTAGGTCAAGCAATATTATTTTATTTGCTTAGTTTAGGTACCCTGCGTTTCTTTTTCGTCCTAGTATATAAGCGAGCAATAAGTGAAAGCATTATATATATGTGTGTGTGTGTGTGTGTGTGTGTTACCCCTGTCGGTTTCAAGATTGCATAGATTACGATCGATAGAAAATGCATTTCACTTTTATGGGCTATCAAAGGAATCACTGTTGTGACTTTTCCGGTTATAAATCGAAAATTTCCGGTGCATGTATTAAGCCTTACATCATACATACCGGTAATATATCTATGTTTATACAGCTGACTAAATTTTGAACCATTCTACAGTCTATTAAATCTTAACAGCGTTTTTTTCTGTCTGGCTATACGGATGTATCCTTATATGGAACACTAGTGAACTACATACCAGACTAAACGGCTTATAATCATAATCGGTTCTATTTAGGAAGAGAAAAAAGGCTTGAGCTGTACTTTTCCGTAAACTTAGCATTTTTGCAAAATACTTTCTTGGTAAATAAAACAATAAAAACTATCGGCTAACTTAACCTATAACTCCTTATCAAACAACAAAATTTTAGACGAATCAAATATGCCTCACATGATAAAATCCGTCATTACGAGAGCAAGACTGGTAACCATTATTTTCTCCTATTCCCATACTATTTTCAGGCGCCATCTTCCTCGTGTCAAACATGGGGCCTTTTAGTAAGCGCAGATGTATTATTAGATTTTCTTTCAGCGTCGAAACATCTGGCATCAACAATGAAACTACAGAATGCTTGGATAGTGAGCACTCTTTTAACCTTAGCGTGTGAAGTGAATGCCATTTTACCCCAAAGCTGGACCGGAAATGAAATCGGCACCAATGCCTCATTTGCCAAGGTTTTTGAGATGGTGAACAATGTTGACCTGCAGAACATCATTGGTGACTTACAGAAAGATGGACGTTTGGTAGAATTAGTAAGCTCTGCAGTTTCCAGCAATTTGAACATAAATAGACAGTGTGTAGAAGATATTGGTCTTGCCATTACATCTACAGACATGTGGGCTGTGAAGAGTAAGTTTTATTTCATGCTTTCCGATAGGATATCGAGAAAAAGCGGTGAAAATATTTTTCGATATTACACGGGTACGACCAGTGAGAATACCGACCATGGGGAGTTTGTACTGATTTTTATGGAAGTCTCGACAAAAAAAAAAAAAGCGTTAGAAGCATGAAATAAATAGAATATTTGTTTCTTTCGGTGAAAGATCGAAATTTATTTCATCTCGTGAACATCATCTGTAATATTTTCACTCGTGGCTCATCGGTAATATTTTCACTCGTGGCTACGCCACTCGTGAAAATATTACCGATGATGTTCACTCGATGAAATAAATTTCGATCTTTCACCGAAAAAAACAAATATCCTCTATATATGGTCTAGGTTTCACCATTTTTAACATTTTTAAATCAATAACGGCTTCAAGTGAGCCTATGGATGCATTCCGAGAGTTTTACTTCCTGATATATATTTCACTGGAATTTCTTTCAAAGTCACTTGCTACTATCTTAGGTCAACATAATATCTTACAACTGTGAGAGGGGTATGAATTATGACTTTCATATTACTTCGAAAAGTGTTTAGCAGCCAAGCTTCAGTTAATGCTAGCGACGCTGACTTAGTAGGTATGTTCTTGGGCAAGATAATTCTAAAATAATGTTGACGGCAGTGTAAAGTTCATTGAAAACCAATGCATACATGGGTAAATACAATCAAAACACGAGGAGCTTACCAATTTGTAAATATTCATAAAAATCAATCTTTTTACTTGATATAAGCCATAAATGTAGTCTAATTAATAAAAACAAATATGCATTTTGCTTTTTTTTTTTTTTATGTACAGTGCTTGACGCCATAGGCAAACCTCATAGTGGAATTTTGTATAATTTGGACCCTAACTGGCTGGGCTCCTATGACGAATGTGTTGGTATCCAGGCCATAACCTACTCAAATGACACCATAAAGTCTGATCCTGTACACCACTTTGACGGAAAATACTGTAAAATTGGGATACCGGTACCGTTTCTTACCAACGTCCCAAACCCTATGGTAGGTGCTGTCTCAAGTTGACTCTCATTTGGCAGATTTGGTCTTTTTGACATACATTTTGGCAAAATAGAGCCAGTCAAGCTGAATTAAAGTTCTGTGCAGGATTGGTTACGGTTCCATACAGGAATAAAGGTGAACAATGGGATAAAATTGGAGATTGCTCGCTTTGGATGTATTTTTTGCCCCAGTATGAAAACATTGTAGCAAGAAAAAAAAAAAAAAAAAATGTCTGCTGTAGGTAACAAAGTAAAGAAATAATTTATTTTAGAAAAAAATTGTTTATTATTGCAAAGATCATTAGTTTGCTGTAATCCGTATATCTACTACTCTATGTGTATTTCTTTTCATACTTTAACTCTTTGCCACACGACAAAAATGTACCGTAAACATATTCAAAATAAAAGCACTTAAAAACGACAATTTCTATGCGATTCAAATGATGCAATTTTTCTTTGGTAGAGTAGAAAACATTGTGGGAAAAGGAGAAAATGTTGGTTACTAGCATTTTCTCATTTTCCCACAATTTTTTCAAAAGACTTCTTCCTCAAGGTCGTTAAAGGTCGGCATTGCATGGTAAAAAGTTAAAATCAACGATATATATCGAGAATTCGGTAAAAAAATATATTGTGTTTGCTTTTGTTGCAATGTCCTAGCTTATTACATCACAGTGAAAGCTGCTCAACATTTTATCATATGAAGTTAAAGACATTTTCGTGTTTTACTTTAAACAAAAATGCGTATCCTTTCAGAGCCATAGGCGAAAACAGAGGGTTTCGTGGGTGGCATAGATCAAGATCAGACTCGCAGAAAGTGCTTGTTTAGTCAATCCCGTATGATGAAAGTCTTTCTTAGTTTCGGTGAATTGGATTTTCAGCCGTCGAAAGAGGCTGAGTCTATATGGCGTGCAACACACGAAAAGGGGTCTTCGGACATATGCGTAAACGTGTGTCGTCCCAGATCAGCCTGTGCAGTCTGTGACTAATTCGAGACGACACTTCCCATTTTTGTGCGATTTTCTGTTTCACGAAAGTCTACTGTATGAAAAAATCTTGTGTAGTCGAAAAGTGCCGTCTCGGATTAGCCTGCAGGGACTGCTAAGGCTAATCCGCAACGACACTTTACGCAAATGTCCGAAGGTCTCATTTCGCATGTTGCGGGCCAATTATGAAAGAGTTAAAGACTACGAATTCCTTTATGAAGCACTTTTTTTTGTAATGTGGACCTAACCCTTTACCAGACGACAAAATTTTGTCTTGTCCAAATTGAAAGCGTCTGCAGACAACAATTTCAACGTTGCTAAAATGGTACAATTTTTCTTTGATAGGGGAGAAAACAATGTGGTTACCAGCATTTTTATAGAAATACTCTGTTACCAAAAAAAAAAAGAATTAATATGTTCAGACTTTTCTGATGAGTATACATGACAACAATTGATATTTATCGTCTTTTGCAGTTAGTAGGAGACAGTGGAAACTTGAAGCTTGGTATTTGCCTACCTGACTCTTGTAATAGTGACGATCTTAAGACCTTCATGACGTTTGGTGAGATAGCATGAATTAATTTACTCTAAGACTTTTAAAGCAGATATCTTTAAAAAAAATCATTTCATTACCAGTGATGGAAAAAAAAAGAGAAAACAATATTACTTAAGACAATATAACTTTACAACTATATCATGTCAGTTTTTCCTTACTTGAACAAAAAAAGAAGTCCGGGATTTTAGTCCTAACTGAAAATTTATCTTGACTATCTTGAAAAGGAGCGAGTTGCTAGGGAAAAGTGATGTAAATATTATTTTTAGCGAAACGCCATAAACTCATGGATAGGTTTACTGGCAACAATTACTTAATAATAATGCTGTAAATAGATTTAAACAGAAGGCGATCCAAACAATAAGCAATTGCCGAAAAATAATAGTACATGTATGTGAACTACCGAAAGGGATAAAGAAATACTTTAGTCATCGGCAACTGTTAAGTAAACAAAGTAATTATTGACTTTTTTGTATTACTGCAGTTGGACAGTACGTGTTCAATACCACATCGAGTTATGAGCCGGAAGCTGAGTGCCACGATGGTATTCCAATGTCGACCAAGGCCATTGTAGCAATGTAAGATAATCTTGTACGACCGTAAGACCGCTTGTTGTATGCAATATCAATATATTTACAATTAACAGTTAAATTCATATCGTGGCGACTTTAAGGCAGGGCTAGATCATTATCACAAATGTTAAACGCAATAGATTCAGTATCAGACTACACGTTCTCTGCTGCACGTTCGTTGACCCGCACTTTCTACAGTGTCCGCAAGATAAAGCCTCCTACCTTTTTATATAGGAAGAGAATAGATGTTTCAAACAAGATACTATGTCATCTCGATATACCATGTTATTTTGAAGTAAGATTTAAATGGGCCATGCTCTGTGAAAAGGGGACTTAATGCATCTGCGAAAAGTATCGACCCAGGTCAGCCTGCGCAGTCCGCGTAGGCTGAACTGGGCCAAAACTTTTCGCTATTGGTCAATTTTCTGTATGTCAAAGGATCAGTTTGACTCACGCACATGTCGATTATTAAAAGAAGTGGCTTTTATGGATCCATAATTATGTGATGACTTGATTGGTATTTTTCATCACGAAGATGCATTAAGCCCCCTTTTGCCAGAGTATGGCTCAAATATTTTGTAAGGGCTCATGGATTTCGCATTCGAGCATGCCTACATGCATATCCAGTTCATATTGGACAAGAAGATGCATCCGCACAAGATGAGATTTTAACGTCCCCATTTTCAAATGCATTTTCAACACAAATATCTTCGTCATGATGGGAAGTAGCCGAATCTTCTAATTTTTACAACGGAATATCCCTTAAGAGAAATGCGACTAATCGGTTATCTTGCGCCAATTCCATCATTCTGTTTTGCAAAATCGTATCAATATTGTACCTATTTAAGGACAGGTATAAAAATGGAAGGATGTGAGTTTTTAGCTTACCTGAGCACGTAGTGCTCAGGGTGAGCTATTGTGATCGATCACCGTCCGGCGTCCGTCCGTCCGTCTGTATGTCCGTCCGTCCGTGAACAATTACTTAAAAATCTTCTCCTCTGAAACCGGCGAACAGATTTCAATGAAACTTCACAAAAATGATCCTTAGGTAATGCACTTTCAGAAAACTTCAAGAATTTGAATTCCATGAAGAACTCTGGTTGCCATGGCAACCGAAAGAAAAAACTTTAAAAATCTTCTTGGCCCAAACCGTAAGGGCTAAAGCTTTCATATATGGCATGTAGCATCATCTAGTGACCCTCTACCAAAATACTTCAAATTATGTTCCTGGTGTGGAAATTGGCCCTATGTTGTGGGGTCTCGGATTTCACATAGAGATTAAGAGGGAAATCTTTAAAAATCTTCTTGTTCTAAATCCTAAGGGCTACAGCTTTCATATTTGGCATGTAGCATCATCTAGTGGACCTCTACCGAAATACTTTAAATGATGGCCCTAGTGTGGAAATTGGCCCTTTGTTGTGGGGTCACGGATTTTATATAGAGATAAAGAAGGAAATCTTTAAAAATCTTCTTGTCCCGAACTTTAAGGGCTAGAGCTCTCATAAAAAAAATCTCCTCTGAAACCGGCAAACAGATTTCAATGAAACTTCACAGAAATGATCCTTAGGTGATGCACTTTCAGAATACTTCAAAAATTTGAATTCCATGAAGAACTCTGGTTGCCATGGCAACCGAAAGAAAAAACTTTAAAAATCTTCTTGGCCCAAACTGTAAGGGCTAGAGCTTTCATATATGGCATGTAGCATCATCTAGTGACCCTCTACCAAAATACTTCAAATTATGGCCCTGGTGTGGAAATTGGCCCTATGTTGTGGGGTCTCATATTTCACATAGAGATAAAGAAGGAAATCTTTAAAAATCTTCTTGCCCTAGGTCCTCAGGGCTACTGGTTTCATATTTGGCATGTAGCATCATCTAGTGGACTTCTACCGAAATACTTCAAATGAAGACCCTAGTATGGAAATTGGCCCTTTGTTGTGGAGTCACGGATTTTCATAGAGATAAAGAAGGAAATCTATAAAAATCTTCTTGTCCCGAACCTTAAGGGCTAGAGCTCTCATATATGGCATGTACAAAGATTATCCTGCCGTAGTCCTGTTCAGAATTTTTTTAAAGAGTTTCAATTCAGTAAAATCTCTGCTTGCTATGACAACAAAACTAGAAAAAAAAAAAAAAAAAAAAAAAAAAAAAAACTCTTGAAAATTGGTGAGAATGTTTGTCTTAGTCGTATCTCAGACCAATACAATAATTGGTCATGTTGGTTTAAAAACTACATGTAGGTCCAAAGGTCAAATCTTAGAAAAACTTGTGTACAATAGAAAATAGATTAATTTGGTCAAAAGACTCAGGTGAGCGACTTTAGGGCCATCATGGCCCTCTTGTTTATAGTTATCTTATCTTACCTTTGCATCGCGATAAACCGTGCAAAAGAAAAACGAAACTCTAACTTTATCAGTCCTTTCCCGTTTTTTTTTTTTTTCCCAAGAAAACTGGTGCGCCGCAGGCTCGAAGTTTGCAAGAGGTATTATTTCAAGGCTATAAGAACTAGAATGAGAACTAGCTGTGTGAAAAGGTGTTTAAATTCATCTGCAAAAAGTGTCGATCCATTTCACCCTATGCAGTTCACGCAGGCTGACCTGGGTCAGCACGAAAGGGCAAACAATAGAAAAGAATTTCGTTTACTTTCTCGTTTCAGTTGTGTTTTATCAATGCTTGGATTACTGGTTGTTTTTGGAACTCTATACGATATCTACTTGAGACTAACGAAGACAGATGTTCTAAAGGAACATCACAAGGAAGAACCCACTAAGAAGACAATTGAAGGTTTAAATGGCGACACCAGAGTAAACATCAGTTTTGTAAGCGATGAGAAAATTAACGGAGACGTTGATATGAAAAGTGCTTCAAACGGAGCTGTTGAAATGAACAAAGCTCCCAATGGAGACGCTGTTATAGAGAACGGTAAACCACCCTCACCATTGATCACACCTTTCACCGAACATAGTGAGTACTGTTGGATGTAACAGTTTTGTAAGAGAGAACAACTGTTATCTTAATGAGTAAAACTCCAACTGGAATTTAAAGAAGCACACACACTGAAGCATGTGACTTTACTCAAACGAAAATCATGTCAAAAATAATCGTATTTGGTATATACATTTTTTGACACCGATACCTTTTTGCAATCGATTGTATGCGCAACGTTACAAGGGTGTTGATTTGTATATACACGAGTTTACACTTATGATATATTTGTAGAGAAATAAACTTAAAAACCATGTGAGATTTATATTGCAACAACCATTCGATTTTCATAAAATTTGATAACTTTCATATTGCAAAAAAGCTAATATTTTGTTAGAGCAAGCCTTAGACCAGGAAATAGATGCTTTATTATTATACTTTTATCAGAATAAATCAAACACGCATCATATTCTTTTTAAGGAGCACATGTAATATTTTGACAGTTTGTAATGGAAGAAATATATATTCGTCATGGTGAGTGCAGAAAATACTCACAGTCGTGGTGAGTGTGATGTCAACGCCCTTTGATTATGGGTATATTCGTATCAAAACCAACTTGTGTAAATAAATAGTCATCATGGTTATCGTTTTGCTACCTTCGAATTCGTAAATATAACGAGAAATTTAGAATTCTAAATGTCCATTTTACTTCGCATATCACTTTAGCTCTTATTCTTTCTTATTTACTATATTTAGGTATCTTGGAGAAAATATTCCTTTCATTTTCCGTCTACTCGAATGGTTTGAAGATATTAAGCACGAACCAATCAAAAGGAGCCTTGACCTGTGTTAATGGAATACGCTTCCTTAGTATGACTTGGGTCATTCTGGGTCATTCCTTGAGGTTTGACGGTAAGTGCGGACTTTTATTCAGAATTTTTATATATATTGATATACAGTATTTCTTCATAAGAATTCGGCATGCATAAAAACCAGTTATCTTCGATTGAAATAATTTGATTATCATTATGGTAAATAAATAGATAGACAACAAACTGACATCTATTTAAAATATTATACAAAAAAAAATACTGACTTGATAACAGATGCAAATGAATGAATAAATAAATAAAGATCTAGTTCAAATTTGATTTTCTACAAATTCATGTCTTAATTACAAAAACTGCACATAGCCATTATGTATTTTTACGAAATATATTTCAGTAAAGAATACTGTACCGTACTACTTCCAAAGTAAAATCTGGCAGTGGACCTTTTATGGCATCTTTAGTGCGACTGTTTCTGTGGACACATTTTTCACTCTTAGGTAAGAGTGTTCAAGTAATAATAAGACTTAAGCATGTCTAGACGAGCCCCTGTTCATACGATCATGGATAAACCTAAAACACTGTGGGACTACAGTTGAATTTTGCACAAAGCAGCGTTTCATTCTCACAATCTATTCATATTAGAACAAATCCAATCTTCGAGTCACATTTAATTAGTCGTTTTCAAATGCTTTCAGTTTGTCTGGTATATACTGAAGCCTGGCTTTTGTTACTTTGTTCAACCGGAAGTGCAGAACAATTGTCATAATACAATAACAATTTACATAATACATTCCCAAGTTGAAACCTGAATCTCTTTTAGCTTACACTCTTTTTTTCGTCATGGCATGTTGATACCACCTACATACTACATTTTGTATGCAGAAGACTATTACCTATGACAGTATGCAAAAGGAGAATTATCGAAAACACGCAAGCTCACCTTTTCATTACAGTCCCCCATGTGCTTGTGTTTAAAAGATACATCTTTACAGCCAGAGAGAAAAAACGCTATAAAAAATTCAAAAAAGTAGAATGGTTGAAAAATTAGTCGGCTGTGTAAACAAAGATCAATTATCGATATAATTCTATGGTGTAAGGGATAAATGCATATATTTTAAATCTTTGATTTAAAACTAGGAACGTCACAACAATGACTTTTTTGATGGCCCGAAGAAAATAAAATGCATTTCCTATCGCTCGTTATCTATACAACCTTGCAACCGCCAGGGGCACAATATGGCATGAAGATACAAGAATGATTATAGTTTGATTAAATAAATATGAAATCGGTTAAAAAGTGGCTGAAACGGATATAAATGTATCTTTAAACATTGATTCATGATAATCATCCATCTATTAAAAATGTTTTCATGGTCGTCTGCGGCAAATTGCTTTTGGGTGTTCAGGTAAATAATCAATTTATGTCTTGCAGTACTTTCAGTACATTAGTCAACTTTTCTTTTTCTCTGCGTTCTCTTTGAGATTAATTACAACCATGTATTTCCAATAAGGTAATGCACAAACTCATGTTCTCAAGGTTTTCCTGTGTCTCAACGGTTAGAAGAGTGTTCGTGAATAGTCTCCGCACAGTGCAGATATCTGCAGATATGCTGGCGACTGAACACTTGTGGGACGCTTTGGATAGATGTACTTGACGACAACTATTGTCATCCAGGCTTCCAGAATCATGGATGCGGATGATTCGTCTTATCCTGTCTATAACAACAAGGGTACAGTCAGACTTGTGCTCTCGATAGCCCTACAAAATATCGAGGGAGAAACCTTTCTCTTTTTTTTTTTTGGTTCACAATGTTCAAAATAAAGTCCCCATGGAAACAAAAATGCCATACATCTGTGGGATAAGTTTTTATAATATTTCGTGAATTGCTCTTGAAATGAATAAGTCTTTATGAAAAAGTTTATAAACTTCCAATCCGTAACATAGATATTCATAAATTCTAATTTTCATTCCGCTGTTGTGTATTTTTTTTCCTATTTGACAATATTATGTCTTTAACTAACCCAGTGCGAACTCTTTCGACGGCTGAAGAACTATCCACCAATACTCAGAAAGATTTCTATCTTATAGGTTCGAAAACAAGCGGACGGTATAGATCTAAGATCAGACTGCGCGTTTTGATCTGTGTCTATGTATTCCGCAAAAGCCCCTGTTCAGACCTTTGGCGCTGAAATTGTTAAATGCCCTAGATGAATTAGAATGAAAATAGGGGTTGTTTTGTTGTTGTTGTTGTTGTTCTTGTTGCATGAGGATTTTTTTTTTTGCAGCGGACTCTTGGTGGCCTACCTAACCCTGAAGGAACTGTCGAAACGAGGTGGACCTAAGAAGCTTAACTGGTTTATGTTCTATTTTCATCGGTATTGGAGGTAAGTTGTGATCGAGTACCGTAATTCTGATTGTATAGAATGATGATAAAGATTCAAACCACTATTATAATATGTGGGCGAATTCGAAGTAGTAGTTTGGAAAATTATGAAGCAGCACCTCGGATTGCTTGTGCGAGCCATCGGAACTACTGGTTACCACGGGAAAAAGTCATCATTACATGGATTTGTACAACAAGTGCGCCGTAATGTTATCCCAATTTGATTGAATACATGTAAAACATTGATAATCAAGATGAAATGTTCAATACAAGGATACATGTACACTGCAGAGCCGAAGCCTAGGAATGATAGAATAAGGAAAGATTTAAGCGAGTTGTCGTTACGATATTTGTGAAATTATGGAGTTATTTCACCGTGCTATATACAGACCAGAAGCTACCTGAAAACAGTAAAAGACATGGATTATAACATTTGACCATAAATATCGGCACTCCTCTTTAATTAAACATTTTTCTCCAATAGATTGACCCCCGCCTATATGCTGTCCCTGATGGTTTATGCTACACTAGTAAGGTATTTCGGCGAAGGGCCGAAATGGCCGCAAGAAGATGTAGACGGGAAACTGTGTACGGATGGTTGGTGGACAAATATTCTGTATATCAACAATTACTTTAAGGCAGAAAAAATGGTTCGTCCTTAGATTATTGTTATTTGTTCACCTCATTGACTATCTATGAAATTGATTTTGTTACACTAGATGAGGAACAAAATCTTGTTACTTCACTGCAAACCGTTGACTACGGAATCTTGTTTCCGCCATCCACTTTTCGACCAACGAGGAACTCGAAAAGTAGAAATTAGGCACACTAACTTCCACTTTTCTAGCCAAAAAGTTACCTCGAAAGGTTGAAGTTTTTGACCTGACAATTGTCAAAAAACTTTCGACTTTTCGACCTCACGTTTGTCTAGAAAAGTAGAAATTAGGAAGTACAAACTTCAACTTTTCGCGTTAAACTGCAAGGTCGAAAAGTAGAAAAGTGGAAGTTTTTCACATGACAATTGTCAATAAAACTTCCACTTTTCGACCTAGAAAAGTCGAAAAGTCGAAATTAGCCGATTAAAACTTCCACTTTTCTAGTTAGGACTGATTAGCACGGGATGTTTGTTTATCAGCACCGAATAATGTTTGAGCCGATGTAGGGGTAAAAATTCCTGTGTCACCGGTCCCGCGGCCAATTTATCCTACGAAAAATTAGTCCTAACTAGAAAAGTGGAAGTTTTAATTGGCTAATTTCGACTTTTCAACTTTTCGACTTTTCAACTTCCCGATTTTTCGACTTTTCTAGGTCGAAAAGTGGAAGTTTTATTGACAATTTGTTTTCCTGTCACTGAAGCTTATCAAACGGGAAAGTAAATTTCAGACAACCGTTAAATGATGACGTCACCGCTTTCCAAATATGGTAATGAAAATAAGAAGCCCTGACAAAATTTTTGACTCGCTAATTATAAAAATCTTCTTCTCAAAGCACTACATTTTTTTAATTTAGTTCCCTGATCTATTGAGATGAAAGAACACTAGAAACTATATATTCACTTTTTTTTTTTATCCAAAATGGGGTATTTGATGCTATTATAATCAAAGATCTGTAGACGTCGTTTTTCCCTCCATTTTTTACAGGTGCGCAAAGTAAAACATCGCTTACAAAGTGACAGGGAGAATTTATTTATATATGTTGCTCAAAATTCTTGATAAAATCATGTCAACACTTTGAAAATAACTTGATTTTCATTTGTCAAAGTTTTGAACATAAATAGGGCGAGCATGTAAATCTTCCAGGGCCTCATCTCAGTGCCACGATAATACCGGAAGTAAGCCTTTTTAAAAGTTGGTAAATGCTGTCCCCTGCTTTGCCTCGATTTAAAATCGTTAATTGACAAAAGGAAAATCAGTTATCGTAGAAATATACATGAGGTATCATCACATGATTTTTGCAACAGAAAAATAGCAGGCAAGACACTAATTTTTCTTCACACAGTGGAATGTTTTAGTACCACGATAATAGGGAATTCAATCCTATTTTGTTTACGTAAATGTATCCTGAACTTCCGGTTGAATACCTTCAATATGTAGCGTACTTCCAGAAATAAAAAAGACGTCGTCACATAATACGAATCAGACATTCTCAGACGTGTTGATTCAAGTTCCAAAGAACTTGTTCTGGGTTTTTAAGTTTTTCCTAGGTTCGGCGATATGGATCTAGGTTTAGGTGGAATGAATGATGGGATCCTTATTTTTTAGAATATAGATAGTTTTACGCTTCTGTGCGTGTCATATTTCATTCTAACTTTACAGTGTTTCGGATGGTCCTGGTACTTGGCTAATGATATGCAGTTTTATGTATTGTCGCCTCTGATCTTCGTGCCTCTATATCTGTAAGTATCACTACGCCAATATAAACAGGAGCCCTTTTCCCGAGCGCCTCTCAATTTTGTTTTCATTTTAAATTCCAAAAGAAGCATTTAATTTGTTGAGACAGAATGTCCCAGCAAATCAAATCTTCTTATGTACTTTAGAATAAGAATAAACTTCAGCACTGTCGGTAAATAAGACCGAACGCATTGTGTTTGTCATCATCTGACCTTCCATTAATAACATAGAACTTGATCTAGAAAATCAGTGTCTTCATAGAATAAGAGGATAGGCTGACCGCGTGACCTTTTGTGTGTTTAAATTGCAATATCAATATTCTCAAATGTCAGAATGTTAGAATTTACTCACGTAATCAACAGGGAAACTACGAACTATCAGCTAGTTAGAACACAATAACACAAGCCCTAACACTATCGCGTAGTTAGAGCTCTACAATAGTAGCTACTACACAATAGGGTAGGTAGGGCACTACGACAACACTATCGCCTAGTTAAACCACTCTAATACTGGCCACGAAAGGATTGCCTAGCTTCAGCCTTACGACACTATTTTCAACACTATTGCCTGGCTAGAGCACAAAGACACAACCGCCTAGCTAGAGCAATACAACCCTGTTGCCTATCTTGAACACTAGCTACGGCACTATTCCCTAGCTAGACCATTACGAAACTAGCTCCAATACTATTACCTAGCTAGAGCACAACGGGACTATCATCCCGCTGAAGCACTATCTCCTAGCTACAACACTTCAGCATTACTTACAATACTATGGCCTATGTAGAGCACTACGGTACAATCAACTCTTGAGTACTTCGACACTATCTGCTATCTACAGAAGTACAACACTATTGTCTACCTAGATCCCGACGAAACTATCGTATAGCTACAGCAAAGCGATACCACTTACGACACAAGCACTACGCCCAGCTAGAGCACCACAACACTATCGCCTAGCCAGAGCAGTTGAGCACTAGCTGACACTATCGCCTAAGTAGATCTACATTTCACTAGCTACGACATTATCGCCTAGCCAGAGCACTTTGACACTAGTTACAACACTGTCTCCTAAGTAGGTCCACATTTCACAAGCTACAACACTCTCTCTTGACTAGGTCCACATTTCCTTAGCTGTGACACTTTCGTCCAGCCAGAGCATTTTGGCACTAGCTACGACACCATTACCTGAGAAAATCCTCATTTCACTAGCTACAACACTATTGCCTAAGTAGGTCCCCATTTCACTAGTTATCGCCTTAGTAGATATGTAACAGGTGGTGAAAAATATCATGGCTCGACCGGGATTTCGAACCCAGGGCTTCAGGAATACCGCTCCTGCACTCTAACCAACTGAGCTACCGAACCACATGTCGATACGGCCGCACGACACATCACCAAATACCTGTACCCGACTACATATACCCCCTCCAAATTTAGAATTCGTCCCGAATTCTGGAGACAGAGAAACATTGTGAAACGTTCTCGAGGTGCCTAAGCAGTAGCCATCCACATCGTGGGTTATTTACGGTGGGCGCCAAATGTAACAGGTGGTGAAAAATATCATGGCTCGACCGGGATTCGAACCCAGGGCCTCAGGAATACCGTTCCTGCACTCTAACCAACTGAGCTACCGAACCACATGTCGATACGGCCGCACGATATATCACCAAATACCTGTACCCGGCTACAGATACACATTTTACTAGCTAGGACACTGTCGCCTAGCTGGAGCACTTCGACACTAGCTACAACTCTGTCGCCTCAGTAGAGCTACATTTCACTAGCTACGACACTATCGCCAAAGTAGGTCCACATTTCACTAGCTACGACACTGTCGCCTACATTACACTAAACACGCTACTAGTGCCTAAGTAGATTCTCATATTACTAGGTACAACACTATCGCCTAAGGAGATCAACATTTCACTAGAGCTACGACACTATCTAGGTAGATCCATATTTTACTAGCTACGACACTCTCGTCTAGCCAGAGCACTTCGAAACTAGCTACGACACTTTCGCCTAAGTAGGTCCACATTTCACTAACTACTACACTATCGTCTAAGTAGATCCACATTCCACTAGTTACGAAGCTACTGCCTATGTAGGTCCACATTTCACTAGCTACGACACTATCGCCTAGCCAAAGCATTTCAACACTAGCTACGACACTATCGACTAAGTTTGGCCACATTTCACTAGCTACGAAACTATCTCCTACTGGAGCACTACGATCCTACAAACATTATTTTACTACTTAGAGCACAACGTCACTCGCGTCTAG
The DNA here is from genome assembly GCA_945859785.2 of Tridacna gigas. NCBI lineage: Eukaryota > Metazoa > Mollusca > Bivalvia > Cardiida > Cardiidae > Tridacna > Tridacna gigas. The sequence continues at coordinate 54,764,963 of OX244034.2, forward strand.
CCAGGGTTTTTCGTCTAAGTAACTTTGGACATTAGACTTAAGAGCCCTTGCCTAGCACTCAAGAAACCCAGGGGATACATGAAAATGTGAGCTGTCGCCGTTGTATGGCTGAGATAATGTTGAAAATGGCGTAGAAAACATTAAATCGATCTATTGCCTAGGCATAGCACTGCGACACTATCGCCTAGGACACTACGACGCTAGGTACGACACTATAGCCTAGCTAGAGCACTAAAGGATGGCAAGGGGCATGGACATCCTACACTGAGGTAGAAATGTCTCAGCTTCGGCTTTTACCGAAGTCCAAATGTCTTACGTTCATTTGTTTATGTCTGATCTTGTTCCTTACACACTGATGACCTTTTTCGAGCAACGATCAGACTATAACGTCGATAGATGTTATCTAATCTTGATCTTCGCTGACTGCAAAAGGACCCTATGTGTGTATCTGTAACTCAGAGTTCGTACTTCGTCGTATTTCGTTGGCTAACTGGTTACCAGACAACAAAATTGTAGACCTATCTTAGTTGAAAACCTTCGCTGACCACAGATTAGATGTTTCTCACATGACGAAATTTTGTTTTGGATAGGATAAAAAAGCATTGTTGATAAGGAGTAAATGCTGATACCAGCATTTTCATCTTTTTCTGCACTGTTTTCAAAAGCCTTTTCCATCGTTAAAACTCGGAATTATTTGGTAAAGGATTAACATATCCCTATAAACCGGTATACTTTTCTTTCAGAAATGCAGCAGCAGGTTATTTCGTGGCGTTTCTGTTTTTAGCCGGTACCACAGTTGCACGTGCAGTAATTGCTAAACAGCATGAGTACACTGCTCTAGTAGGAGGATTTGTCGGACCTAAACCGTACGTATTATCGCAAATATAAAAGTGAGCGTACAAGAACGAATTTGGAAGTCTTTCGAATGATATCATCATGGCGTTCGGTCGAAATTAAAGGATACATATCCCTACAAAAATGTTCTTGTGCAAAAAGTAATCTGTAACGCCATTCGGAAGTCAAAGAAAAAAGTGCTAGCTCGATTCCATAACCACAGAGGTAGTTTTAATCATTGGCTAGAACTGTAAGATATTACTGATTGTGTATGCTGCATAAAAAATACTTTCAATACTTTTCCCACTTGGGTTAGAATATAACTTTGAAGCACAGCCACTTTTTTTACAATCAAATCTGACTAATTAATTAAGATTAGCGGACGGCTTTTCAAATAGCTACGAGCTTCCATAAATAATATCGATCAATAAGATTCGTGCAACATATTCACCACAGAATAAAATGTTCATTTCATGGTGGGAAGAGATTAAATTTTTATGGCTCCGAAATGTTGACCCGCTTTGCTCTCCTAAGACTTTTTCCGTTCTATGTACCAGATCGAGGATAGATTGCCGCAGAACATGAAAAAAGTAATGACTTTTTCACTCAAATCAAATTTTATGTGAAAATGCTGACGCACGGCTGGAAGGTCGTTTTGATACATTGTCTTGTAAACATGTTCAAGGCTATAAAGGGCAAAGTTTGTAAAAAAAAAAAAAAGAAAAAGCCTGTGATTTTTATGGAAGGACGTTACGACTGACGGCCACAGCATGATTCAAAGTTTAAAAGCAACTGGCTACATCGCATAGCTTGAGGACTAAAATACTGAAAGCAGTAAAAAGATAAAGGCATCATCATCTCAATTACGAGAATAATGCCTCAACATCAGCTATACCAGATTTCTCGTACTGTCACAAGGTTTTTACAAGTGTTGGTGAATTAACATCTAGTATTTTGTCTAGTATCATTACTATCATGAAAACTTACATTACTATCAAACCTAAACTACTAACACTGAATTGTAAAGTATGATATACCAACTGACGTGGCAAAGAAATCGAGTATGTCGGCTATCCATACGTTTACAATGATATACTGAGCAAAACAGCTAACCAAGTACTTTTAGAATTTAGATATTATCAACAAAACAGACTTTTTTTTTTCATTTTTTTGTTTTGTTTTTGTTTTACATACCACAATCTTGTGGAGAGTCCCTCTGCAGTATACACAATCTCCAGTATTAATCCACTTGTAATCATTCATTCACTGGAAGGTTCAAATCAAAGATTGCTTAAGAGTCACGATGAGGAGTTGCATGTGCAATATTTTTATTTGCTTCTAGTAGCGAGTCGATTCAAATTCCGGAAAAAAAAAACAATTGAAACGCTGTACACATGCAGTGTATCACTCCTTTAGACCGCTGACGAGAGGTCGGTTTGCTGATTGGTGAGCGTTCAAAAAGGCATTATGATTTCATTTTGTTTAAAGTATTTTGTTCGTAGACTAACTTTTGCTTTACGTGTCTGTTGATCAGTACACTTATCATTTTGAAAAGAAATGAACACGTATCAGTGGCTTAGATTTGCTAAAAAAAAAAAACCGGATTCAGGTCATGTAATATATTTGTAATTACTTCCCTCTTATGATTTGAATAACACATTTTTCCTCACTATTCATTATCTCCAAAAGTAGCAATAACATATTGGCCTTTTCAATTTATCATGTTTCTGTGATCCTTAATTTAAGCGTCACATGACATGTGATTCATTGAACCAAACATGTCACTGCTATTCGGTGGGTATTTCAGTATAATACTGCAAAATCAGCATCTTTCAACATCTTTCAAGCATTGAATGGCATTTTTAAATAAATATTCTGTCTTCTGAGTATAAATTGACAAATGCATATCGCTCGTTTTCATCCTTAAGCACTCAAATTGTTATCCTTTTTTCCCAAAGGTTGCCAAGTTTGAAACGGCACGGACTCGGTCACTGATGCCACGGCGTCCGAGAAGAATGGTTATAACAGGACGCAAAGATCGCTAGTAAAAAGATAAAAAATAGTGAGGAAAATGTGTTATTCAACCCATCAAGGGGGTAATTACGAATATATTGCAGGACCTCAATCCTGTTCTTTTTGCAAATCTAAAGCACTGAACGTGTTTATTTTTTCAAAATGATACGTGTTCTGATCAGCAGATATGTAAAACAAAAGTTATACACAATACTCGAAGCAAAATGAAACCAAACTGCCTTTTGAAAGCTCGCCAATCAGCAAACCAACCTCTCGTCCTCGATATACACCGAATGTTTACAGCGTTTTAAGTGTTTTTTTTTTCTATTTCAACTTACTCGCTACCAGAAGTAATTAAAATGTTGCATATGTAACGCCTCATCGTGACTCTTATGCAAATCTTTTATTAGAACCTCGGACCCAGTAAATACATAATTACACGTGGATTTTGCTGAAGATTGTGTGCACTGCATAGGGACTCTTCACAAGATTGTGGCATGCAAAACAAAAGATAAAAATAGGTCTGTTTTGTGGATAATATTTAATTGAAAAGGTGTTCGATTTGCTGTTTTGCCCATTATAGTTTTGAAGCTACAAATTTGTTTCAAGGGTTAATAGCCGTTCCACGTGGTTACCAAGTTTGCTCGTTTTATTAACAGGAAAGACGAGGACTTCTTCAGTAAGATGTATGCTCCTGGCCACACAAGAATGGGACCGTACATCATTGGGCTCTTGGTCGGATATTTATTGTACAAGTATAAGGATACATTCAAAATGAAGAGGGTCTGTCTGTTAGTTTTAATCGGGGTTTACGTCGCTTGCAACTATGAAAATTATGTCAATCACTTAACAGTGACAATTTCTTGCTTTCCCTTCAAACCTTATACTGATGAAACAAAAGAAACGCATGAATAAGCAGCCTGTCGCAGTGATATGACTGAAACCGTGTTAAAAGCTTTGTTTACAAAGCACTGTACTGTCAATCAATCAATCAATTTAAGTGTTTGATCTCATTCCAGTTAGAAATAAATACCTATCTCCTACCTCCTCTAAAGAACTCCTCTGCAGAACTGCGTAACGTTCACATGCGATATGCTGTAGATTGGCTTGGAATATTCTAATGAAGGTTTACAGCTAGGGATTAAACAGTTTATGTGTTACTATATTTTGTTTTGAATTAAACGATGTTAAGGTCGTTTTCTTCTATACTTAAGTTTTTGTCAGAGAGAAATGTCATCTCATGTGCATTCTCGACTGTGCTAGTACTTTGGTAGCGCTCAGATGTGCTTGGCCTAGAACACTTCCACGTAAACATTGAACAAGCATTGATCAGACCTCTGATTCTGCACTGGTATTTAGCTGGAACATTGAAGAACAAGAATTGGTGTGTTTATATATATGGGCACGAAGAATTGATTAACAGCAGTTTACTGTTAAACCTAAAATTCGAATACTTGGAGGAAGAGTCAATACGGCTCATATGTGAGTACGAATTATTGAAAATTATCGGAAATTGAACTCAATTTTCAGTTTAAATGAACAATTATACATGTAGTAAATGCCTTTGTAATACACATAAAAGTGAGCTTTCAAGGAAAAAAACAGACTTTGCAGATCCAAGATCATACTGTACCATCTGTGCACGTTCTCTATGCAAAAATCTTTCGACCACAACAGTTACATATCTTTTAAGTTATTTTACTTCATTGACATACTTTAGGTTTGGAATCTATTGGGCTGGTTTTGCTGTATGGCCATCATAGTTCTTGTTATATACGGTGTATACCCGGATGACGGGAAACATTTTCTGACAGTCGACGAGTCTGTGGCTTATGTTACTCTGCACAGAACTGCCTGGGCTATTGCTGTATCATGGATCATATTTTCTTGTGCTACAGGACATGGGGGTAGGTTAAATATTGTGGACTTATGTGGTATCGCAATGAATGTAGTACCGCGATGAATATTGTACCACGATGACTGTAGAACTGCGATGATTTACGTATCGCGATTTATGTAGTATCGCAATGAATGCACTTGCGCAATGAATGTGTTTCTAGGACAAACGTAGTTTGGCGATAAATGTGCAATCGCAATTCATGTAGTACCGCAATAATTGTATTACTGCGATAACTGTTTTATCGCGATGATTGAGGTACTACGAAAATTTTGTGTCAGCCATGAATGAAATATTGCGATGAAAATAATACCTCGATAAATGCAGTATTGTATTTTATGTTGAATCACATTTTAATTTCTACAACGACGATTGTAGTACCGCCATGATTTCGATACTGCACTTAACATAGTCTAGAAATGAATTTAGTGATCGCAATGAACGTAGTAGCGCGATTATTGTAGTACCGCAATGATTGTACGTTCAATGTTACATGAATATAGGATAAGAATAACTTCACAAAACATCAAGAAAAACATTGAACTTTATTCGATTGTTGGGGGTTTATTACTCGTTTCAAAAATATTTTACCTTCTTCATGTAGGTATTTAATCTTATTTATGCGTTTCTGAAAGTGTCTTTTATATGTGCTACACATGACACTCTTTCCGAACTCTTTTCCACATGAACAAAGTCAAAACTTTTCAGTGGTGAAACAAGAATAAACCCTGCCGCAACGACCTTCATCAATTCCCAGAAAGTGTTCTGGCCGAACTCGGATTCGATCTCCTAACTCTCGAATCGCCAGCTCTGTGTGTTTCTACTGAGCTAGTAACCCTTATGCTACTAAGCTTGACCGTTACGGACAGTGCAGATCAAGATCATACTGCACAAAACGTGCAGTCTGATTTTGGATCTACACTGTCAGGAGATTTTTTTAAACCAAGAACAAACTTTGAAATAGTAATATTTGGGCTTGTAGTATCGGATTGAAAAATTCATTTAACTTAATTAGCAGGATAAGGTTTAAGACTTGACAGCATTCTAATTCGATGGTGAAGTAGAAAAGGTCAGTAAGCAACGAAAATGATAATGAAAATATATCCAAATTCCATTATGTTGTTAACAACTAACACCGTGTTAGTTATAAAATGAGAAAGGATTGAACTGCTTTAGTACTTTAAAAAAAAAAAAAAACCAATTCGGTTAACTTCGAGGAGATTATTGCACAATAAAGTTCATTTTTTCTTATTCACCTAAATTTTCGAATAAGGTTTCAATTTTGAAGCCCTGAACGAGCCATCTGATTGACTGAGAAAAAAATATATGAGCTTGGACGTCACCGCGATCAAAAGCACGTAAATTTGCACCTAACGTTTTAATATAAATCATTATTGTAGGTTGGATCAACGACTTTCTGTCTTGGAGTCCTTTTGTTGTACTGGGTCGGCTGTCTTACTGTACCTACTTGGTCCATATAATATGTTTACAGTTTTACGACATCAGTGCTAGAGAGAATGTCTACCAAACCGACTTTGATTTGGTGCGTACTGTTAATTTTTAAGTTCTGTCTCCATTTTAATCAAATGCACATTTCTTAAACTTACATGTCCTTTTGGAGAACATGTAGTTGTAGACGAGAATAGCGGATGTTTCAGGTTGTTGTCTAGCAATTTCGTATTTGATCGGTTGATGCGTATGATAAAAACAAAGTCGTGGGAGAGAAGTAATTGTAGAGCCGATAATTTTTAGAAAGCATGTACTTGATACTAAAGAATGTCTGTGGCAACAAGAGAAATTTCTCGTCGTCAGCGTTTCTTTTCCCCCCAATATTTTAACTAGTAGACTGCAGGACAAAAGAAAGAAGTAGTCTTGCAAGTACTTACGAGAATGTAAACTGATTATTTTAGCCACAAGATGTAGACTGCCCTGATGGTGCTCATGTCATGGTTTCCCGCGTTCACAGTTACTCTGGGTCCGCTGTGGGACTATGGTTCCTTGCGGTCATTGATTATTTCATTTGTTTATGTCACAGAGTGGAAAATAAACCATAGACTGTTGGAGTTTGTGAAAAATACACATATCTTGTAATTTTAAGATCAATTTGGTCTCACAAAGTACTAGCCACCGTAGATTCAAGATCAGGCTCCATTTTTTGTGATTTCTGATTTCGAAACTCAGTATCTGTAAAAACAGCAAGATTATAATTTGCGCTGGCATGATAGGGTGTTGTTACAATTTACGGTTCTAAATCTTTTGCATGACGTGGTACATAAAAATTGCATTCAGCTGAACGGTAGGTATCGTTGCTCCTTTGAGAAATTTTGGAAATCTCAGTGAGATATTTTTGATTATTTTTCTTATTTTTGTCAATGTGTGATCTAGGCCCATATTCACCAACCATTCTTAGTCGTATTCTTAGTCTTTTTCCAGATATAGAAAGTAGCCATTTAGTCTCGCTAATTAAGAATAATACTTTATAAATGGAATATTCTCGAGAACTAGACTCAGGATGTGATTAAGGATCTATACGGGTCCCGTTTATTTTATTTTCAGATTTACTATTACATCGGAAACGTGGTGATTTCCTATTTTGTTGCCTTTGGAACCTCGCTGGTGTTTGAAGCACCAATGATGGGCCTGGAAAAGGTGTTTTTCAGGCGTACATAGTGGGCCGGTTGAAGAAGTAGAAAATGCGTCTGTAATCAACAAACGGACACTATTTCAAAGATACCTATGCTAAAAGGACTTTTCAATTATGGCAAATGTTCTCAAATAAATGACCCATGCTTTTTGAAAGGGGTTTAATGCATCTTTAAAAAGTATAGATCTACTTATGTTCGCCTGCGTGTCCCGAGTCAAAACTTTTTGTTTATTGGCCCCTAAATTTTCTGCATACCAAAGGAGTATTCCACCTCATTCTACTGTATCGTTCAGCCGATGTACCCATATTATGCAGCACTTTGCTTTGTTACATAGTGCATCACAAAGATGCATTAAACCCCCTTTTTCCAGAGCACTGATCGAATATTACTTTCCATGATCTGTATTTTGCGTATGCTTTCACTGAGAAAATATATGCCTGATTGAGGCAACTCATTATATCCTGTCACAAATTTGCAATAGACGATTTTCAAACATTTTTGAAGAAGAATTTGGGTTCATGTAAATCAGATGTCGTCCTAAAGAAGAAAACTTTGTCACCATTGTCAGAAATGTTTTCAAATTTATGTGAGCTATTGCAAGACGAAGTAGATCGTCTAAAGAGTCCAACCTCTCTATATGCAAGGGTCGGAAATAATAGTACACAAATACCATTGAAACAATTTGTTAATATCGTTCAAAGCACCCATTTTCAACCCTACAGCAGTCACATTCTCGTTATAGATGTATACAAACTTTCTGCATAATACGCGGATTTAAAAAAAAAACATTTTTAGTAAATATGGCATCTTGCTACAGTATATCCTAACAGTAAAATAGTTTTTCGATTGTAATATTTGTTTTGTGTATCATTTAAGTTCCTGTTGAGTGTGTATTTTGTATCATCTGGTCGAGTCTTAAGCTCCTCAATGATAAAAAAAACCACATTGGGCGAGGGTTGAACCATGAAACCCGATAAACAAACAACAACCCCGTTGTGTGTTATACAGGTAATGTATCCTAACGCAGAAAAACACATGAATTCGAAAATCAAGTCTTATGCCGAAATGCCACGGCTAAATGTTAGAGATCAGGAGCAATATGAATGCTTGAATTTGGACGACATCATGCGAATGGTGACTTCATATATGTCTATTTAGTGTATGGCGACTAAATGTTACACGTCTAGGAGAGCGCTATGTAAAATTGCAAGGGATATGAGATGCTGATCGACCGGTCTTAGGTTTACCAATGACTCTGGGAAAGTTCAGCTGACGTTTGTGTCCGTGGATCGGACGAGTACAAATAGAGTAGGGTGAAAATATAGGATGCCCTTTTTTCCAACCGGAGCATCATGCTTATTTTCGAGTCAGAAAACCTGTTATGGGTTGGGTACCGGAATAAGCTCCAAGCACTAAATTGTGGTCCGTTGGCAGACAGCTGACACGGACGGCTGACACTCACACAGCTTGTGTGTCGGAAGACTTGTTTAAACGTCAGCTAGTGAATGCTCTGACCTGCATAGCCAAATTGTAAGATCCTTTATATATAGTACATCATTACATGGAATGTGAGATCGTTTCGATTGATATATCCTGCAAGAAATGTTAGCCAGTTAGAAGGCTCTCGGGGACAGGAAAAGACCACAATCCCACAGATCAAAGTCGAAGACATTTGTACTGTCAATGAGGTATCACTTTGGTGCTCTAAGAGATGTAATGGAGAGCAAAACGTGACATCTTTGAGACCTGGTGTAATGATCCAAACGTAACTCAAAGCCGTATATCGTCAGCCCGTGCTAATTAGATTTCATGCAATGCTAATGAGATTTTAAAGCAGACTGTAAACCGTTTTAATATATTTGCTACAGTTGTTCCTCTGTCATATATGTGTATTCTTTCTTTATGAGTAGGTATATTTCTAACTTTACAGGTGATAGCGGCTATCGCGCACTAACGGAATGAGAAAGTTCACAGAAACATAGCCATAAATGCGACATAAAGCTTCTGTTAGTAATCCAGTTTGAAGGCCTACTTTGACAAACCTTTCTTTTAGATTTCTTCCTTAATTGCATGCTTACTGATTGAATGTTCTCCTGGAAGGTCCTTGTGACATTCCCTTTCTCCCTCATTATTACAAGATAATTGTGATCTGTATGTAGGAGGGTGGCAAAATCAAAGCATATTTCATTATACTTATGATGCAATATGAGTTAGCTTTGCCTCTTTTGGTTGACAATTAGTTCGACTTTGAAATGACAAATCAATATTATTAGTATTTGTACACGAATAAAATATAAGTCTGGCTTCCATTCTGATTTATTTTTTTTATAAATGGCATCAATTATGGAAATACTCACATAGACCATAATAAGGCGTGGTTAACCTTTTCAGAGCCATAATCGAGATCAAGAGCGTACGGCATATATCAAGGTCAGATTGCACAGACTTCACAGAACTTGCAGCCTGCTGTATTCTTTCTTGTACAGTCTGAAAAGCGTAATAGGAGATAATCTATCAAAACTAACGCATATGTTTTAAAGCGGCTGCAAGAATCGATCTTTAAAAGATTAAGATGTAAGAGCTACAATACTGCATCATCACTTCTACATTTTCTAGAAAAGCAGGGTTCACCACGAACTGAGTCATGGTAGCCTTATCATTGTCAGTCAGAACTCCAAATGGTTTGCAGATCATAGATTTACGTTAGGATCACGGTGTCCCTCCATGACTATTCAAAGTACTGTCTGCTGATGGTAGAAGTGACGAAAGCTGCTCTCGTCATGTCTGTTGAAAACACTGTAATTTTAGTTATCGTTAATTATAAACCACAGCCAATAAGAGAAAATGTTTTAATAGTCGTTATTCAATATTGCGAACATAGAGTTTTTGGAAGTTTACATTTTGCTTTGAAACATTTTAAAACAGGCATTTTATATGACTGACAGAAGGGCAACAGAAGGTAAACCTCATCCCGAAATCCTCACGTAGAGGGGAGTTTATCATATTTAGACAGGGAGTAGCCTAGCAGTGTAATTCAATTCCAAAATCACTTCAGAATACTCATGTTACAATAGCCATTACATGTATGAACGACAATGGCACAAGTATTAGGTTAAGGAGAATCTGTATGTTTGACTGATTGAGGCCACATAAGTCTTCTAAGATTTTGTTTTAATGTCCGAAGCACTCTTTGAATTCTATTCACCAGACGGTGATACACTGAAATTGTTTGAAGGCATTAGTAGAAAACCAAAACGTAAAGTGCCTCAAATGCTGGGATTACATTTGGAAGGACAAAACAGTAAATGAAACAATACTGCAAACAAACAAGTTTCTTTCCTCCAGAAATGTTTTCAAAAGCTTTCCTGATCGTAAAAACAGGATTGAGTAGTGTAAAGTAAAGGGGGCAAACACCCATTATGAATTTGATTGTAGCAAGTAAGTCGACATCAGTCAAATCAGCCATTGACATTGACGTGGAATTTTAAGTCGTTGTGCGTATCGTGCACATTAATTTAACAGGTCCCGATGATACGAAAATGACTGCGCTTATAGCTTTTTTTAGCCTCTACCTGACGATAAATTTCAGACGACTGATAAGTAAAATATCTGAAGAGGGTAGAGAACATTTCGGGACAAGGAAAGGCCACCCTTTAGGTATACGTTTTGATCACAAGCGATCGTTTAGTGTCAAATTTGTTCATCTTTATGAAATAGTATGTGGAAGACAAAGTGCCCAACTCCGTTCCTTACCAAACGACACCATCGGTTATTGATCGGTATTTTTTAAATAATCAGTAAATTGAATGTAAGAGATGATGGTTTATCTTGTTCAGGGATAATTCATCTATTACCTGGTTAAGAATTGAATCGTTTTCAGAAGCAATTCAACCATTTAACAAAGCTCAAAACTTTCGAAACTGAAGTGCTGGACTCGTCTCACCTCGAAATGGAAAGTTTAATCCGGATGAATATAAATCTCGTTCTTGACTGGTCAAATAACGACGAATACTATCTAGAATATATGTAATACGGTTACTCATTTATTTAATTTCTCACATCTTTGGCATCATCTTAGGAAAAATGTTAGGCCTACTTATTTCGCATTTCTTTAAGTTTTATGTATTCAATTTAAGCTTATTCTTCTCAATTGTGTCTATTTCTTTTCTTGACCAGTCAGATGCGCTCGAAATTTATCACTGCGTTATCACCATTTCTATTTCTCGGTGAAAGAGGAAAATTTTGTACGACTCTTAAAGTGCATCCCAGCCCAGATTTTGATATTTTTTTCTTTTCATTTCCTGGTGAATAATGCTATTTTGTTGACAATTCAGCTAATCCGGTTATTTATCTAAATCGTTTTAATGCATTTGTAAGCACAGGTATGTAAACCGAAATCCAATTAGCGAGCACATAAATCTACCAGACGAAAATAACATGTTACGTCATAGTATGAACGCCTAAACAATTTCTGGTTATATGAAAACATCGTGTTAAGCTAAACATGTTCGTTTTCTACGCTCATGGAACCTTATAATTTGTAGATATGCCACGAGGAGATCAAGGTGGAACATCCAAATACACCGATGTTAGCTGCGTTGCCGCTAATTGTGGAAATTCTGATGAAGATGGCGTTTCCTTGCATTATTTACCGAGAGACCCGACGAGAAGAAAACGATAGACAGATCTCGTACATGTCAAAAGAGTTTCAAGCAGGCCAACGTATTATTCTGCTTTGTGTTCAACCCATTTCGCTGAAAGATGCATCCAGTTTACATGCAGATTTCAAATGGAATATATGTGTACAAAACCTAAGAGATTACCGACGATGCTGTCCAGTACTTTCGGTGTTTATTTTAGGGGGTCGTATTAAAATAGACCTACATCGAACTTACCTCTGTGACCTGTGTAAAATGCTTAAATCTACCCATAAATAATCAACATAAGGGTGACTTAAGACCAAGAACAGATAAGCAATGATAGTTTAATGTGACACGTGTGCAATAATTTGTACCAGTAAACCAACCACATTACAGCTCTTAGGTCTCCCATCAGGCAGTGTATGCCGAGATCAAAGGAGCACCGACAACTTTTCATCCATTTCTTTACGAAAAATATTATGATATGCTTCTTTTAAATCTGAAAAAATATAGATGTGATAAAATATCTTGGAATGGAAGGTTTAGAATTGAAACTTAAGCTACTTTTCCTATATTCATGATCTAGACTCTATTACATTTATTCGTCTGTAGGAACATAACTAAAGTTGCAACAAAGAAGGTTCAACATTTTCTTTTTGAGATCGGGATTTTCTTGATAATTCAAAGTATGCATGTAGTGCTGTAAGTTTAGTTGGAAAGCCTATAAACGCCTTACTGAACAATCCTGAGTTTTAACGACCCTGAGAAAGAAGGAGTCTTGAAAATTATTGGAAAAGTAGGCAATGTTCGTCACCAGCGATTTTGCTTTTTCCCACAGAACTTTCTACTTTTTCAAAGACAATTTTCTCCTTTTCACCCACATTTAATCTGTCAGCTTCACATTCTTTGGATTTGGCCATTTGTTAAAATGTTTTAATCGAATAACTTTCACTTTTACTGTTTTTAAAACCATTTCCTAAACGTCATATTTTAGACTCATTCAAATTCAAACCATCTGCAGACAACAAATTCAACATTGGTACAAATGAGATTAAGTTCTCTGATGCGGCTATTCGTTTGTGATTTTCTTCGCTAGTCTGCAGTAAATCAGAATTTTCTTCGTAAGAACCAAAGTGAGAAGAGCAACAAGAAAGTCACTTTAGTGATAAATTATAGCTGCTCTCAGAATCGTCTGGAACGTCATCGGAGTCCATTTTCCCCATGTTTTAAAGTCCAAGTGTTATATAGCGTTATCAGTGAAATAATTTGCGACGTTCAGAATTTGACGTAATGCGTAATCTCTTGCCGTTCAATCGATAACGTGGTGAAGTCGGGGTTAAACAGGTGCAAATCCGATTTTCAAACAGCGCTTTCTGACAAATTACATGTTTTTAATGAAAACGAGTAACACAAATGCGATCTCTTTTTAATCTATAATATATATAGAAATTGTGTAATTTATATTTAGGCTGAAGGTGCTCTTTAAGTTTCGTTCTTTGTACCTCTCTTAATACTTGTCTCTTTTGCCAACAGGTTAATAGATAAATTATCGCAGAACACTGTGTATGGCATGTAAGCAGCGATTTTTTTCAATCCAGTCAGGGTATGTGAATATGACTGGTCACTGACTGCTGATTGTGTTTGGTACGGGATAGCGTTGGACATCTTGTCTACAGATTTCGCTCTTTTGTGAGATATTCTGACTAAAATAGCCTTCTGACTAAAGTAGCATTAATTTGGTCTTTTGTCTATGGGCTGAATATATTAGTTTCGTTTTCATCTAGTTTTCACCTTACAGATAAAGGTAACGGTTTGTTATCTCTAAGGACGGTCCTGTACAAAATGGGGCCGCGTTTGAGTAACATTTCATAATAACACATATATTTTAAACCCTATGATATCATTTGCAGGGTTGCGTTGCTCTTCACTGCAAAACAACTTTACTATTTCGCCCTAGATATTTTATCACAGTTTCACACCAAGACTCAAGCTGGAGTTGTGCAGCGTTATGACACTTTAGGTAATTATCCATACATACAAAACTTCAGAAATTTTTCGAACCGTAATTGACTAGGTTATACTTACTTTCACGAACCATTATAAGTAGTTCATTGGTTTTCAGTTTTGCAGAAAAAAAAGGGCAAAAATCTTATTTATATGGCAATGAAAAAAAAAAAAAAAAACCACACACACACACAACTTCCTCAGACTCGTGTAAAACATGGGACTTTTTAGTAAAATGTTAAAGCAAATGTATTATATTTATATTTTCAGGTCCAAGAATCTTGCGTCAACAATGAAACTACAGAATGCCTGGATAGTGAGTGCTTTTGTAACCTTAGCGTGTAGAGTGAATTTCATTTTACCCCAAAGTTGGATCGGAAATGAAATCGGCACCAATGTCTCCTTTGCAAATGTCTTCGAAAAGGTGAATGATGTTGATCTGCAGAACATCATCGGTGACTTAAAGCGAGGTGGACGTTTGGTAGAGTTAGTAAGTTCTGCAGTTTCCCACAATTTGAACTTAAACAGAAAGTGTGTGGAAGATATCGGTCTTGCCGTTAATTCGACAGACATGTGGGCTGTAAAAAATTAGGTTTTTTCCCATCTTTTTTGGTCATATAACAGCTGTCCGAGAGCTTATGGATGCATTCAAGAGTTTTATTTCTTAATTTATTATTCGCTATTCGCTTAACTTTCTTTCCAAGCTACTAGCTGCTCTCCTAGCTAAACATCAGTGAAAGAACACAAAACTGCGAGAGGAATAAATTATGCCGCAATGACTTTTATTAATCCATGAGATGATTATGGCCGAACTTGTCTATGCTGGCGGGAACCAAATGCACACAGGGATAAATGCGATCAAAACGTGAGGAGCACATCGATAATGAAATATACAAATATGATTTGTAGGATATTTTTTTGTAAAAGTCAATCTTTTCACCTGGTACATGCACAACCGCTAAGTTTATTCTGATTAATAAAACGACATGTGTCTTTCGCTATGCACAGTGCTTGACGCCATGGGTAAACCCAACAGTGGAATTCTGCATAACTTGAAGTCCAACTGGCTGGGTTCCTACGACGAATGTGTTTGTATCCAAGCTATTACTTACTCCAATAACACGATAAAGTATTATCCTGTTCACCACTTTGACGGAAAGTACTGTAAAATTGGGATACCGGTACTCTCTTCAATCATAGCCCCAAACCCTCTGGTACGTGTTGTTTGTTGTTTCAAGTTGACTGACGACTGGAAAGTTGGTAATTTGAATTAACATCCTTGTCAAATGGAGCAAGTCATTTGAGTTATGGTGCACTACAGGAATAAATATGAACCTTGTGGTATAATGATTTATTGCTCACTGTGAATACCTTTTTGCTTCAGTGTGAAAACACTGCTGCAAGTGAAAATAATTGTCTGTCATAGGTTATAAGATAATAAACACATTCTTTTGGAAAACTTTGATCCTTGTACGTCACTGCATATAACTAGTTTGATGCAAAACCTTTATTTTTTTTCACACTAGTGTTGAAGGCCTTTTTCTTTTCATATTATGATGTCAAAGGGAGACATCGGGAGTTTTAGTCATGAATACATTTTTGTTTTATTTTTTTAACGTTTTAGTTGGCATCTGATCTCTACAACTCACAGTATGAATTGCTCAACATCAAATCAGTATGAAGTTACAGATGTTTTCATATTTTAACCTCTATAAGAAAACATAAATGGGCTTTACTTTCCTTAGTGACCCTCCACCTTTCCTGAGAATTTAACTAACTCTTTCAGCGCTATAGCCGAAAACAGAGTCATTTGATTTGTGAACAGCAAAGATCAAGATCAGACTGCACAGAACTGATCCTGGATCTATACCATCTACTTTTAGAAGGATAGAAAGAAACAAGCATATTGCATTTCAAAAGATTGAGCAAAAATTTCGATATTCATCTTTAATATTTAATTTCATTATTCATTTGGATATGGAGATAGTTTAGAACATGTTATACTCTTTTAGGCTATCAATTTGTGGTTGTAAATAGGTGAAAAAGGCTGTTTTACTCATGTTCAATATTTGCTTCATTTTATTTATTTATTTATTTATTTATTTTTTTTTTTTTGAGAAAACGCATACAGGACCAGGTCACTCATTGTTCTTGGCACTATGTACCATCGACATCAAAAAAGCTATTTAATTATGTACTACTGTCATTTAGTATGCCTATGGAAAGGGTGGTTCAAAAGTCGGAAACTATGTAATATTTATGTTATACATACATTTGGGTAAAGATTTGAGCCTCTTCGACCTATTGTGGCCGAACCATAGTATTCAATTTTTAATCGAGTTATATGACTAGCTATTTTAATCGCCGAGACAGAACGTCGGAATCAATAATTACTCTTGAAATGAAAAATTAGAACAATATTAAGAACTGTTGGTTATACATTATACATAGGTGAAAAGTGGTACCTTGTCGTACCTTGTCGAACTCCAGGCAATAATGAGCAAGGAGAGAATTTTGTTTTTAACTTTAATTAAAAAATCATTATGTTTTATCGAAAGACCCTGTCACTAAAAAAACAAAGTTAATTGTTTAATTTTTTTTCTGATTAGTATAAGTGATAATACGTGACATTTATTTTCTGTTGCAGGCACAAAGAGACAGTGGGAACTTAATACTTGGTATTTGCCTACCTGACACTTGTAATACTGACGATCTTAAAACCTTTTTGGTAAGATAGCATTAAATAACTTTCTCTAGACTATTAAAAAACATGTTTCTTTTTCAATACAGAATGTCAATATCAGTTTAAAAAAAAAATGAGTTGTGTTCTGGCAAAAGAGGTGTTAATGCATCTCTGTGATGCATAATACCTAGCAAGTCAGCACACAATTACGGATCATAAAATCCATTTTGTCGAACAACCGACTCATGAGGTAGAATGATCATTAAACATGCAGAAAATTTACAAATAGCCGAACGTTTCGACCCTTGTCAGTCAGCGCGGACTGCGCAGGGTGACATGGGTAGATACTCTTTGCAGATGCATTAACCTCCCTTTTGACAGAGTATGACAATTTATTACTTGCTTATTAGGATGTAACCTTACTGATGTGTATTGCGTGTTTTTCTTTACTCGAAGTAACTTCCAGTTTCCCAACTTGGTTTGACTCTGTCTATCTGAAAAAAAAATAGCTTGTTGATTGAAAAAGTGTTGTAAATAGATGTGTATTTATTGCATTTGACAAAACACCCTAATGTGTCCAGGGATAAGTGACATTATTCAAGTTCTATTGTAAAGGGCCTTAGGGAAAAAGTGATCAAAACGATCTCCCAACTGCCAATGAAATAGTAGTTTGTAAATACACAAAACGGATTACGACAAACACTAGTTAAAGGCATCAGAAATGTGTTTATGAACTCAAAGCAGATGGCATTTTTACTTATTGTAGTTGTATAGTACGTGTTCAATACCACATCGAGTTATGAGCAGGAAGGTGAGTGCCATCCATGATGGTATAACAATGCCGACCAAGGCAATTGTAGCTATGTAATATATCTATTTTTTCACAAATGATAGACTGACTGATAGATAAATGCAATAGATAATGAATGACTGCAGTTTTAGAATCAATAGGAGAGGTCAAATCGTCGCAATTTTAAAATAGGTTTTGCCAGATCATTAGTACAAACATCGGACGCAGCAGATTCAATAACAAACTACATGTTCTGTACTTTATGTTTTGATGCCCTACACTGACTGCAGAGTTAACTTACGAGCTAAAACATAATTCAATTGGCCTGAAGACTTAATCCTTAACGGAACCTGAAATTGAAGATCTGATTCTAAGAACAGAAATTTATGCCAAACACTATCACTGCAATAGTTACACAAAGTAACTATTGTGGTCACCCTATATCAAGATGAGACTGCACAGAACATGAACTGTGATATGAGAAAATTATAAACTACACCTTCAGCCATGCGATTCTAAACTTTGTTCAAAGAATCTCTCGATTTTATTTGAAGCGGAAGTGTTAATTTAGTCGAATTATTTTCTAGTCAAAAAAAGTCGGAATCAGTTCTGTTCCTATGCGACGAGATAATTTCTTACGTGCAGCATTTCTTTACAAAAAATCTTGTTACCTGTAGGCATGCAAGCTAAAACTTCATAGCCTTATCGATGGACACAGAATAAAAGAAGGCAATACATAAAAGGTGAATAAAAATCTCTTACAAGATACTATGCTGTTATTTTCTTCGTTTAAACTTTAGTTGATAAGAGGTGGAAGTTGCAAAAAACACCTATAGGTAGTGAGAAACTCGTTCACTGAGCCTCCTTATGAAAAATACTGCCTATAAATCATTATCTTGTGCCGATTTCTTTGCTTTATTTCGCATAATCATCTTAATATTTTCCCTGTTTTAGGACGAACGGAAAAGTGAAAAGGATTCTAGTGTTTTAAAGTTAAGATAATCCTATCTCATCTTTTTATCACAAAACATCTTAAAGATAGAAACGAATCTCGTGCCTTACCACTACTTTCTCCTTAGATGATGATAATGATAAATCAATATTATGTCGTTTCAGCTGCGTTTTATCAATGCTCGGGTTACTGGTTGTTTCCGGAACGGTATACGATATCTACCTGAGACTAACCAGATCTGTTACAGATATGTTAAAGGAACATCACAAAGCAAAGAAGAACCTGTCAAAAATACTTTTGAAGGTTTAAACGACGATGCCCAAGTCAACATCAGTTTTGTGAGTGATGAGAAAATAAACGGAGACGTTGATGTAAAAAGTGCTTCCAACGGAGATGTTGAAGTGAACAAAGCTCCAAATGGAGATGCTGTTGTAGAGAACGGCAAACCACCGTCACCACTGGTCAGACCTTTCGCCGAATACAGTAAGCAGTATTTTATACTGTAGTTTTCAAAGGATAACTCTTAAACTTGGACTCTTATCAACTCTTAAACAATTTCAAAATTAATCGTATTTGGCACAAGTACACAAGCTACAAATTTATTGCCACCGCCACCTTTTTGCCTTCATTCGTATCTATCTTAGCAATGTTAACAAGCTTGTTGATTTTTCATATGCACGAATTGAAGCTCAGGATATATTTGTATAGATATAAACTCACAACCATGCGAGATTATTATTGCAACAAACACTTGATTTGATAAAGTTGTTACTTATGTTTCGTAAGCAAGTCAAGCTTTTGTTATAAGAAGCTCTAGACCATGATAGAGATTCATAAATACAATACTTCTATTAGAGATAGGTAGTCATGATGTTTTCTCTTTATATTTTTGATAAAAATGTACGTAAATGTAACGAAAGAGTTTTGAGTTCAATATATAGTGCATATCACTTCAGCTATTATACTTGCTTTTTTCTATGTTTAGGTGTCCTAGAGAAAATCTTTCTGTCATTTTCCGTCTACTCTAATGGATTAAAGATATTGAGCACACACCAACCAAAGGATCTTTGACATGCGTAAATGGAATACACTTCCTCAGTATGACTTTGGTCGTTTTGGGTCATTCTTTGACGTTTGAAGGTAAGTGCTGACTTATTTTCATATCATCCTTTATGTAATACAGATTGAGCGTTTTAATATTTTTTCTTGATAATTAGGTATGCATTAAGATCAGTAATTTTCAGTTGAAATCACCATTAATTTTTTATATTTAAAGTTCAAACTTCGCCATCTACTTTCTTTATATAACTGAATGTATAGATATAAACGCACAACCATACGAAAATTTTATTGCAACAAACACTTGGTTTTGATAAAGTTTGTTACCTTTGTATAGTAAGCAAAAAATAAATGTAAAGATAACGGGGAAAAAAAAACAGTTGTTCAGAATATGATTTTTCACAAAAAAGAAAGAAGATCGGGACTTGAATACGGAATTGAATAAACAGATAAATCGTTCAGTTATGGTTTTCACAAAATCATGTTTTAATTATGTGCAGTCAGCCATTATGGAATTTTATGAAATGTTTCAGTGAAAAATGCGATACCGTACTACTTCCAAGGTAAAATCTGGCAGTGGACCTTTTATTGCATCTTTAGTGCGACTGTTTCTGTGGATACGTTTTTCACTCTTAGGTAAGACTTTTCAAATAGTGACCAGACTTAAACGACTACCTGAAAAACCCATTTTCAAAAGATAATCAGTAAGAGGGCTTTTGAAAGTATTGTCGAGCAAAAATACAAATGCAGACAAGCAGCATTTTCATTCCTCGCAATGCTGGCTACCTTTTCAATGAAAATATTTCCATATCAATTTACATGTAATCTGTTGTTTGCAAATACTTTCTGTTTGAACAAGTCCAAATTTTGTCGCCTGATAAAGACTGGCTTTATTGTTTTCAACCGGAAGCACATGACAAAATTAAATTTTTACCGTTTACACAATATATTCCCGCGCCGAAGTTTGAATCTCTTTGATCAACATATTATATTGCAAAACCGCTTTAATTTATCACTTAATGAATATTCCGTCTTTTTACGTAAACTATTCACAGATCTCAGATAAATTTACGGTTTTACAGGACGTTTACTTCGGGATCATGTGTCCAGGTATTTTACCTCTACAACATGGACACAGCGACAAGATCAATTTATTATATTAACATATTAAACATTTGAAGTCCATGTTTGGAACGAGACAAATATCGGAAAACCGAGCACGGTTACGGAAACAAAGTGCCGACAAGTACAAGAGTGTTTACAATAATCTTTTGTTAGCTTACAGTCCTATTTTCTTCATGGTTTATTGATACAACGTACAGACTTCTTTTTTTATGCAGAAGACCATTACCTATGACAGTAATCCAAAAGAGTAATCATCGAAAACGAGAAAATTCTCCTTTTCCATAACGTCCTTTTAGGTGTTTATGTTTAAACGTAAATTCATGATAGTCATTTATTTAAAAAAAATATTTTTTTTAAGAGTAATCTAAAGCAAATAATGTTTGAGATGGTTTGGTAAAGAGGCAGTGTTGGTCTAGCAGTACTTTCAGTACTTTGATTAAAACTTTTTTCTTCCTCTCTGCTCTCTTTCAAACATTCATTTAAACCATGTATGTACTCTTAGGTAATGCTCAAGCTTGTGATGTAAATGTTTTCCGCTTCTCTATGGTTGAAAAATGTTTATGATATCTGCTGATATGTCGGCGATTGAGCGCGTGTGAGACGCTCTTGACAGATGTGCTTGACAACGTCAGTCATCGTCATCAAGGCATCTAGAATTATACCTATGTCGTGCGTGCCCTGAAAGAGCTCTGGAGTTCTAGATTCGGATAAATCGCCTTATCCTGTGTATAACAAGAAAGGTACCGACAGACTTGAGCACATCGTAGTCATACGTGATATCGAGGGACAGAATTTGATTTTCAAAAGTTCAAAGTACAGTCCATATAGAAACAAAGATGTATACAAAAGAGGGGGGGGGGGTTTAAATAATATATCGTATATGAGTTGTGAAATGAATCATTTTTATCAACCTGTTTCTTAACTTCTGATCTGTGGCATAGATGTTTATAAATTCTAACTCAGAGTCTCTTTTATCTGTTCCTCATATTATGTCTTTAACTATTCCAATACGAACTCTTTCGACGGCTGAAAGCTCAATCCTCTGGAATTGGAATGCAGATTTTTTTTTTTTTTTTTTGTCTTATAGGCTTGCAAACAAGCGGACCGTATAGATCCAAGATCAGACAGCAAGTTCTGATCTTTATCTATGCCGTTCGCATAAGTCCTTGTTTTAACATTTGGCGTTGAAATTCTTAAATGCCCTAAAATTATCTAAACGAAAATAGAGATCGTTTCGTAGTCGTGGTTGTTACTGTTATCTTGTTGCTATAATACGAGAATTTTGTTTCATGTAGCGGAATCTTGGTGGCCTACTTCACTCTGAAGGAACTGTCAAAACGAGGTGGACCTAAAAAGCTAGACTGGTTTATGTTATATTTTCATCGTCATTGGAAGTTAGTTGCGATCGAGTAGTGTTATTTTCATTGTAAATCATAATAATCCCACTGTGTAACTCCAAAGTTTTGGTTGATTTTACGCATAAGGCATTTCAGCGAAGGGCCGAAATGGCCGCAGGAAGATGTAAATGTGAAAATGTGTTCCGACCGTTGGTGGACAAATCTTCTCTATATCAACAATTACGTTAAGGCAGAAAAATATGGTTTGTCCTTAGTTTTTTGTCAGCTGTTCACCTTTTCCTACCATTGAGCGTTTAACAAATATATTACGCTGAAGTTACAGATACTTAATGAGAAAAAAAGACTTGTGACTGCACTGTGATACGGAGAGCGTAAATCAAGATCCACATTATAAGCAAACAACACCCTTCTTCGATTATAGCACGATAGGTTCTTAATAGGAATTCAACCTTAGATAATTTAACCGGTTTTCTACACGCAATGCTCTTGCAAGACAATAGGCAATGTGCGTATTTGGCTGGTTGGTCTCTTAGATATGTATTTGTAGCGATTGTAAATCGTTGACATATGTTGTTGTTTTTACATCATTCAACAACAATGTTAAAATTTGGCTGCGAAAAGAAGTCACTAAATGACCGATAATAGTTTTAAAGGGTTCATACTTAATTTAACAGTTATAGAACGCAAAAGATTGAGTTAGAAGTCTACATTTTTCTCGCAGTTATATATTTTCTTGGCGTATTTGCATCCTGAACTTCCGGTTGAATACCTTTGATAAACAAGGTACTACCCGACATAAAATGAAGTCGCCGCATTATACAAATAAGACATTCTGACCCTTGTCGATTCAAGTTCCAAGGAATTTGACCTGGTTTTAAAAGTTTTTCCAAGGTTATATTAAGGATCTAGGTCTGGGTGGAATGATTGCTAGGATCCTTATCTTTTAGTGTATATATAGGTTTATCTGTCTAGAGCCAAACTGCATTCTTATTTTACAGTGTTTCACATGATCCTGGTACTTGGCTAATGACATACAGTTTTATGTATTGTCGCCTCTGATCTTCGTGCCTCTATATTTGTAAGTATCAATACGCCAATAAACAGGACCCCGTTTCCCGAGCGATTCTAAATTTTGTTTTCATTTTGAGTTCCATGAGAAGCATTTAAACTTGTTGAGACAGAACGTCCCAGTCAATCAAATTTCGTCTTGTAATTCAGAATAAGAATAGAATTTAGCATTGCTGGTGAATAAGACCAAAAGCGGTGTGTTCATTACCAACTGACGTCCCAATGATAGCCTAGAACATGATCTAGAAATTCACTTTTTAGAATGAGAGGGTAGACCAAACTTGTGACATTTTCTTTTTTTAAATTGCAATATCAATATTCTCACATGTAAGAAGTGTTATCCAGTCCAGAGTGGAACTAATGATCATTTTGCTCACGTAATTAACAGAAATATTACGAAACTATCAGCTAGTTAGAGCACAATGACACTAGCTACGAAATTTAGGCCTACTACAACAAGACAGAAGTCATGACACCGTCTCCTACCAACAGCACTACGTCGACACTATTGCCTAGCTAGACCACGCCGAAACTAGCTACGAAACATTAACCGGCTAGAGTACTACTCACTAGATATAACGCTGTCGCTTCGCTACAGCATTACAACCATTATTGTCTAGCTTGAGCACTAAGACACTAGCTACGACAGTTTCGCTTAGGTAGACCACGACGACACTAGTTAAGACGACATTGTCTGGCTAGAGCACTATTACACTAGCTACGGCACATTGCCTTGAGAGACAACTACGACACTAGCTTCAAAATTATCGCCTAGCTAGGACAAAACGACACTAGATCATCTAGCTAAATCACTGTACAACACTATAGACTCTGGGTATTACGAAACTATCGTTTTTTTTTTTTTTTTAATAGCAGTACGACACTATTACCTAGCTTGAGCACTACGATGCTATCGCTTAGCTACATCACTTCAACACAACTTATGACACTATCACCTATGTTGAGCACTACGACACTTTCGACTGTGTAGAGTACAACGATACTATGGACTCTAGAGTACTTCGACACTACCGCCTATCTAGAGCACTACGACACTATCGTCAAGATAGAGCACCAGGCAACTAGTTCTGAGACTATCTCATAGCTAGAGCACTACAACACTGTCGCCTAACTAGACCACAACGATACAACTACCACACTATCAAATAGCTAGAGCCCTGTGACACTATCGCACAGCTACAGTAAAGCGACACCACTTACGGCACCAGCACTTTGACACTATCGCCAAGCTAGAGCACTACAACACCATTGCCTAGCCATTGCACTACGACACTAGTTACGACGCTATCGCCTCAGTAGATTCACTAGCTAGGCACTATCGTCCAGCTGGAACACTCAAACACTAGTTATACTATCTCCTAGATAGAGTACTACACACTACTTAGGACACTATCGGCTAGTCCGAGTTTTTCCTTTGAGTTTCCGTGGATAAGACACTTCTAAGCCCTAGCTTAGCACTGGTGCAACCCAGGACATAGATTAATATGTGAGCTGCCGCCGTAATAAGACTGAAATAATGTTGAAAGCGGGGTAAAAAACATTCATTAGATATATTAAATCAATAATATTGCCTAGGCAGAGCACTACGACACTATCGCCTAGCTCGAGCACCACGACACTTTCGCCCAGCTAGAGCACTACGACACTATCGCCTAGCTAGAACACTAAATTTATGCAAGGGGCTGGGGCATCCGACATTGAGGTAGAATACTTCAACTTTGGCTTTTACAGAATTCAAAATGCCTTACATTCTTTTGTTATATTGTCTGATCTTGTTCCTTACACACTGATAACCATTATAGATAAATGACTAGAATGACATCTAAACGCGATCTTAAGTGACCGCAAAGGGACCTTGTGTCTCCGAGTGTAACTAAAAAAGGTAGTACATCGTCGTATCTCTATTAAATTGTAGACTTATAAAGTTAAAAAACATTTGCAGGTCACATATTGAATTAAGCTCACATGATGAAAATTATTCTAGAAAGGACGGAAAACATTGTGGGAAAAGGAGTAAATGTCTTATTCCTCGGGGTGGTTAAAACTTAGAATTGTTTGGTAAAGGGTTACCATATTCCTATTAACCGGTATATTTTCCTTTCAGAAATGCAGCAGCGAGTTATTTCGTGGCGTTTCTGTTTCTAGCCGGTACTACAGTTGCACGTGCTGTAATTGCTAAACAGCATGAGTACACTGCTCTATTCGGGGGATTTGTCGGACCTAAACCGTACGTATTATCGCGAATATAAAAGTGAGTCAACAAGAACTTGCAAGGCTTTAGAACATCATCGTGTCGATCGGTCAAAATTAAAGGATGCATTGTATTGTCAAAGAAAAAAGTGTTAATTCTAGTTTAGAGATACGATTAGTCATTGGCTCCTGTAAGACATTACTGTCTGTATATGCTGCATAGAAAAAATACTTTTGATATTTTCACTACTTGGATTATTCAAATATAACTTTGAAGCACAGGCACAACTTTTGACAAACAAATCTGATTGGTCAATGAAACTTAGTGAACGGCTTTTGAAATTACTACGAGTTTCCAAAAAAAGTAACGACTACTCATATTTATTTAACATATTCACCGCAGTATTGTATTTTTTATTATTATTATTTCATGGTGAGAAGAGAAAAAATTGTATGGCACCGAAGACAGATTCGACCTTTATAGCACTTTTCCAATATAAGTACCAGATCAAGGGATAGATCATCGTGTTTTCGGCATTTTTGTTTTGAAAAAAAAATTAAAAAAAAAAAAATATATATAAAGTAACGGCATTTTTGTTTTGAAAAAAAAAAAAAAAAAAAAAAAAAATTTTTTTTTTTTTAATAATCAAAAGAGTAGATGGTCGTGTTCGGAGGATTATACAGTTGGACACCTTGTCTTGTATATAAAGGTTTTTGAGGGCGAAGTTTGTAAAGAAAGTCTTCTGTGGTTTGATGGAAAGACCTTACTACTAACTACAATAACTAGATTTAAAGTTAACAACTGGCTTCATCGCATAGCTATCTAGAAAACTGAAATACTGAAGCAGTAAAGAGACTGGAGAATCGTCATCTAAATTATAAAAAAGAAAAAGCTTCAACATAAGTTATACCCGATCTCTCCTTCTGTCACAAAGTTTTTACAAGTGTTGGTGTATTAACATAAAAAAAAAATGTTGGCTATTCTTATTTTTACAATGATAGTTTCGAAGCTACAAATATGTTAGACTGGTTGATAGTAATTACTACGTGATTTCTCATTTTTCTTGTTCATGAACAGGAAAGACGCAGACTTCTTCTGCACGATGTATACTCCTGGCTACACAAGAATGGGGCCATACATAATACATGGATCCGTGGCGATGAGATAAACCTACTTCCTTGGTTACCGTCGTTAAGGGCTCACAAACAAAGGCAGTAAATACATACACAGTATAGCAGAAAGGCTACTTAAATCGTGCTGTCATGACTGTTTCTTTCGATTAAATTCCGGAAAAATATTCCTTTTCACATGTTTCTGCCGATCATGGATTCTCGGCAAGAAATATATGGGTACTTGAACTTATTTACACAAGGATTTGTATAAAAAGTGTGAATTTCAGGGGCTACGGACAATGTAATACATGTGCCAGCAAAGTTTTGAACTTCTACGAGAAAGAATGAAACACCTCATAATACTCAGTTTTGCTTGAAAATAATAGAATTAAAGATGATTAATATTTTTGTAAGGCTTGTTAGGTTGTCTCGACATCGTCTTCGATTATAAATTACACTAAATTACAAGCATTTTGAAATATATATAGATTGTCTGATTCAACAGCGAGGTGGAAGTCTGAGAAATGTTTAAATTTCAAGTTAAGGGAAACTGGTTGCCTGATGATTTTTAAAAAGTGTAAAGTGTGCTGTCAATTAATAAACTTGTTAATATTATTGGCGGTAGTTTGTTTTATCTTATGATATACTGAAGACAACGGGTGGTCGAGTGGATTAGAGAGGCAATCAAACACACATCTTATCAGTTAACAGTTTACCGACATACCTTTTGAAATGGCAGATGTGCTAATCCGCCTAAACATGGCTAAGTCAAAAGCTGATTTAATTAACATAAGTTACCTTTTGAGCTGAACTTCCATAACTGTACGAAACGGAACTTCGTCTGTTTCATAATTGAAATCTACATGTACCTTCAGTAAAGAATACACGTAAATGTACTTAATTTAAGTAGCAGATGGTTTGAATCCAAGAATAAACTGTATTTTTTGCACTCTGATCTGTATCTACACATTCAGCATTCTTCACGCACCAAGGGTTAATGTTCACGTCAACTGAAACATTGATGACACGTACCACTTTTTGGATGTGCAGAGGTTATTAAACGAGATTAGCTATTTGAGTGAACATACTTTCTTTTTATTAGTACATGTATTTCATATTTTACCTTTTTTTTCCACTGTAAAACAGTTTAAGTTTTTTTTTTCGGAGAGTTTCAGAGGGGAAAAAAACTAACATTAATTAATTCACTGCGTAATATAGCGTTGTTCGAAACTCTTTGCTCATGTCCCACTGTCAATCATAATCATAATGCCAACTTGTCATCTCTTCGTATATCTCACGTAAGCAGTACATGATCGCAAAGCACATCTTTTAAACTTTTTCCAAAAATTCAAGCGTTGTAAACACACATAGTATCGCACTTCTCCAACATTAACAGTCGCTTGTTTGTGAGCCGAAATCGCAGACAGCAAGGCTGCACATCGGGCCAAATAAATGCGATCACCTGATTGGTCAAATATCGATTTCCACGGATCCATGTATTGGGCTCGTGGCTGGATATTTATTGTACAAGTATAAGGATACATTCAAAATGAAGAGGGTCTGTCTGTTAGTTTCACGACGACAATCATTCGTGTTTCCCTTCAAACCTTATAATGATGAAACAGAGGAAATACGTGAGTAAGCAGGATTTGGGAGTGAAGTGATAAAAGCGATATAAAGCACCATATTAATTAATTAAATTGTTTTGACCTCATTCTAGAGTGAATATACGGACTATGTACACTCGTATCTCCTCTTTTTCTGCTGAACTTTGTAATACTCAAACGAGATTAGCTGCAGATTGGCTTGAAATATTTTAATGAAAGTTTACAGCTAGGGCTGAAACATTTTATCACTTTTTTCTTAATTAAACTGTTTTTAGGTCGTTTTAATCAATATATTCTACTTTTGTCAGAGAGAAATCTTCTTTTGTGTTTTCGGTTTAAAGTACTTTGATAGAACTCAGACGTTCTGGCTAAGAAAGCTTTCATGCGAACACCGACCCAAGCATAGATCAAACCGCTGATTCTGCACTGGACTTTGGATGGGAAAAAAAGAGAACGAAAACTGATCTTTGTATACATGGACGAGTGGAATGAATTAAGAACAGTTAACTGTAAAACCTAAGTAATTCGAACACATGTACTTTGAGGAAAAACATTTACAAGCTGGAAAAAAAGTTAATACGACTCGTTGGCGAATAAGAATGATCAGAAATTGAATTCTAAACTTCAATGAGAATGAGCAATTGCCTTTAATCAGTTGTCACAAACATGCGATAGAATTTTCAAGGGAAAAGAAAAACAGACAGTGCAGATCAAAGATCGTATTGAACATTCTGTGCACGTTCTCGAGTTATGCTCTCTTCAAAAAAAGTTTTGACCAGAACATTTACAGATTTAAGGTAATTTTACTTCAGTGACCTTCTTTAGGTTTGGAACCTATTGGGCTGGTTTTGCTGTATGGCCATCGTAGTTCTTGTTATATACGGTGTATATCTAGATGACGGGGAACATTTCCTGACGGTCGACGATTCTGTAGCTTATGTCACACTGCATAGAACTGCCTGGGTTGTTGTTATTTCCTGGATTGTACTTTCTTGTGCTACCGGACATGGTGGTAGGTTGGATATTGTCGACTCATATTAATGGCAGATTAAAAAAATAAAAAAATGTTACAGGTTGATCGAAAAGCCGTCGTCAGTCTTTTTATGCTGCTTTCTCGGTAAGCCAGCCATGAAACATGTTTTTCACGGCTATGAATTTAGCTTCGATTTTTTTGTCACTGTACTTATCCCGTTTATGTGGTATCGCAATAATGTAGTGCCACTATTAATGTTTTACCACTAGGAATGTGTAACTCCTACAGTTGTAGCATGCGATTTACGTAGTATCGCAATGAATATACAATAAATGTGTAACCAGTGAGAATGTAGTTTAATGATGAATATACAGTGTATGTAATATCGAAATTTATGTAGTACCGAAGTATTTTTTTTTTTACTGCGATAAATGTGTGGTTTTTGAGTCGCCTGGTTGCGTAGCAACCAGGCTCTCATTGTTATCATCTTGATCTATGGGGTGACGTAAGCATACCTCCGGCCTTGTACTGCTTCCTGTCCCAAGTTCCGGTTTACGAGATAAAACATAGTTTTCTAATTATTCGGTAAACAACTCAATTTTTCTGTAGTAATTCACTTACAATTGTGCCTTTGTGATAATGAATGTGTCTATAAAGACTGAGCTCTTTAACGGTTTAAACCTTTGAAAAATCATTTCGTCGACAAGGTACACGATAGCCTATCTCTTACACAGACATCATCTCTTAAAATAGCGCATTATGTATGTATCTAAAAATAGCCGTCGTGAACTGAATAAGTTGGCGAACACACTGCAAAATACTCTTCGACGACAAACGTCTTCACTACGGCACGCTTCTATTTGTGGACAGTTCTCAGTGAAAAAAGGTTTGATATTTACCCATTAGAAGCACACTCTAAATCTTACAATCTGTCCGTAATTGCAAGTCTTATTTCAATCCAACATTCAACCTATGATCGGAAAGAGAAAGGCGATACCGAGTTAACGTGGTCCAAGCTTTCAATGGAGATTTTTCCCAAAAGTAGGCTAATTTTTTTAAACAAATTTATAACGACTTGGAATGGTTGCGTTGCCTTCTTAGACATTCTTAAACGTTGCTTCTTCAGAGCTTTTTATTCTAGACATCAACTACTTTGCACACCCATATTCTAGGTGCACAAGCAGAGATCGTACAATAGCGTATGTAATGCGCACGGTTCAAGACTGCACCAAGTCATCGCTTAGCAGGTGCTTTCTGGAATGTAGCTGTGTGACAAATATAGATCTTATAATCACGTGACGTATAACGTCATGTGCACCACGGAATTCTCTATAAATTTACATATTAATTTTATGAATGAATCAGTCGCTGATGCGGCCTTTATTTTCAGAGTATACCGACCTAGCGCCTCACCGATCCATGCAGAGAGAGTGTTTTAAAGTTTACTGTGTTCAATTAATTGTTTTTCGTTTTTAAAGAGGTGAATTTGTCAAAGTCTGCTCTTTTTTTTTTTTTTTTTTCAATGTGCGATTAACCTAGATCTAATATTTATGAAACAATTTATTAGTGCCGGTGTCAGAACGAAAGGTGCTTTCGTAACTGCCAAAATATGAAGTCACACGGGAATTCGACTTGAAACTACGCAGTTCTAACATCCAGCAATCTGAGAACTTGACTTTTACTTCACTATATTTCAAATATAATAGAACAGGTCAATGTTAACCCACTCGAACAACAAGGTCTTTATTGGAGTGTTTGTAATCTTGTAAAGGGTTGTTGTGCAGGGTACTAGAGCTAATCGCAAACATATGTAGTTTACACCAAAGCAATACACATGTAGATCTCTACAATTTTCAATTGGTGTGGAAGCAGTACTAATTCCTGGGCCGTTATAACACGCAGACAAAGTTAAAAGGCTGATAATCATGCTTTTGGGTTATATTGTTTTTCTTGAGCTGTAGCAGTCACATTTCTAGAGTCCACTGTGGACAAAACTTGAACCCGGACAACAACAAAAACAAATTATTTCCAAAGGACCGTAGATTACTGAGTCAAATATTTGTGTGTGCTCCAGAGGCTACATTTCAGTCCAATGATCATGAAATTGCCCAGCTGTTTGTCTCAATAATAATTTTTGACAAAACTGAAAGTAGGTCACCGGGGTATAAAAGAAAAAGGTTGTCACTAGGTCAAATCAGACGAAACCGTAATAGATCTAGTGCTGTAGAATCCATTTATGTTCAGTCCACTACTCACGAAACTTTGTCAGACTGCTTAGATTAGATATGGGTGAGTTTCAAAAGGGCAATTTTGGTCTAAAAGTATGTCACTAGATCCTGTACCAAAAGACAAACTTCAGTTGAGTTCCATACTAATGTTGCCTAAATGGCCTCTCGTAAAATTGTTCAAGTGGTTCTGCTCTGTTTCTATAAACTTTACAGAAGCTTCAGAATTGAGTAGTAACTTTCAAAATCACGGCCTCTGAAACTGTATAAGCAATTACACCCAAATTTCATATCTAGCATCCTGTATTTGGAAAGGACAATTATTCAATTTAACAGATATATGTATAACCACATGGTCCAATTTTAGAAAAATTGTGTCATACAAAAACAACTTATTCTAAATCTGGAGAGAAAATGTATGCCCTGTTCTACTGAAATTATTTAGAATGTTTGTTTCACCAATATGTGTAAGAATTAAGATATACATGTAAGTTAAATCACCCAGTTTCTGCGCTAGAAAAACATTTTTATCAACCCAGAAGCCTGATTTACAGGCATTGTTACGCTGGGAAGGAACTGTAAATATTGATGGAACTTCGACAGTTATTATGCCCCGCTGAATTTCGGGGTGGGGGGGATATAGTTTTCATGTTGTCTGTCCGTCTGTCTGTTCATCGGTCCGATCTTCCGTCCATCCAGACAGCTATATTCTAAATTCGTTGAC
This sequence comes from Tridacna gigas, assembly GCA_945859785.2. Lineage (NCBI taxonomy): Eukaryota > Metazoa > Mollusca > Bivalvia > Cardiida > Cardiidae > Tridacna > Tridacna gigas. The sequence continues at coordinate 54,796,884 of OX244034.2, forward strand.
GAAGTTAATGAAACTTCAAACATGTGTTCCTCATGATAGTCCGCCGATATACTTTTTTTTTTTAAATGTAATGCCTTTTTATGGAAAGAGGAGGCTTGATGTCCTCCGATCTGCTTGTTTTGTTTTATTTTGTTTTTGTTTTTAATGCAATGTCATGGAAAAAGGGGGCTTGATGTATATTTCCATTATGGATCAATATCTCTTTAACTACTGGACAAAATTTTATGAAACTTCATATTTATATTGTTTATCATAAGCCACAGACAATCAGTATTTGTTTTTATTTAATGAAATACCGTGTCATGGAAAAAGGGGGCTTAATGTATATTTTCACCAATGACAAAAAGGCCATTTACATGCAAAACACGATACCTCTTATAATTATGTTTCTATCTAAAAAAAATGTTTTTTTTTTTTCGGCGGTGGATGTCATTTTAACGAATGACTTGTTCTGTAATGATTTTACCTTTTGAAAATCATTTGTTAAATGAAGTCACCCGGGGTAAGAGACTTTGAACTTTTTAAACCTGTTCCTGGTGCCTAAATGTTTGCAACTTTAGGATGACAACTAAGAAATATGCTTGCATATAATACTGTCTTACGGTTAAGTTATTTTGTATCTTGAATGCTTTTAACAGATTTGAACAGAAAAGGGTGAAAAGTTCTAACCCATTGCCCTCCAGGCGACTCTCAGGACTATCAGTCCTTTGATTTTTTTGCGGAGATTGAAGTTCCACTAAAATTTGTTGTTCACCGATGAAGTACATGTATTGCATATAATATTACAAGATTCAAAAGTTTTTTCAGCAGGACAAAGGCTATGACAATACTTCGACATTTTCTTGGAAAACAGCCGAGCTAATAATTTGTGGATATCGTATCGTTTAAAGCATCATTTTCAAGGGTATTTCAGTAAGTTTGTCGGTATATTTATACAAACTTTCCACGTGATTTGGAACAAATCATTTGCAGTAAATATATCATCTTGTTAAAACAAATCTTTACAAAAATAGTTTTTCGATTGTAATATTATTTAGGTTTTCTTTTTTTAGATCCGTTGAGTGTCTACTTTCTGTCATCTGGTCAAATCTTTGGCTCCCCCCAAAAAATTACGCCAGAGAAAACCTTGAAGTTATTGCAATGTCCGGGATGTGGACTGAACTTTGATATCCCTGAGTCAATAGATACAGAAAACATCAGCCCGATTGTATGTTACACAGAAATTGTACCCTAAAGCATAAATTTTATGCAGAAATGCTACGGCTGAATGTTAGAAATGAGGAGCAATAGGAATGTTTGAATCTGGTCGACGTCATGTGAATGGTGACGTCACATGTCACTCTGGTGTATCGCGATTAAACTGGAACACTGCTAGGAGAACGCTAGATGTACAATACACAAAGAGTAAATGCTTTTCGGCCGGTCTCGGGCTCGCCAATGACTCTGGGAACGTTCAGCTAACGCTTGTGTCCGTGGATCGGACCAATCCGAATGCAGTAGGGTGAGAACATAGGATGCCCTTTCTTCTCACCATGAGCATTATGCTCATTTTTGTGTCGGGAAACCTGTTATAGGCTGGTTAGCAGAATGAGCGCCTAACACTTTTTTGTGGTCCGTTGACAAGACAGGGAGACACTCATACGGCTTGTGTTTCGGAGGACTTGTTTTATTGTTAGCTAGTAAAAGTTCTGCCATGCACAGCCAATGGCAAGATCTCACATATAGAATGTGACTTTATGGGATGTTAGAGCATTGCATTCGACATGTTCTGCAAGAAACGTCAGTCCAGTTACAACGCTTTTAACGAACCCCACAGATAAAAATCTAAGACATTTGTCCTGTCAATGAGGCATCACTGTGGTGCCCTAAGAGATGGTAAAGGAGAGCAAAACGTGATATTAGCATCTTTGAGACCTCGCGTAATGACCCCAAACGTAACTCAAAACCGTATATCGTCAGCCCACGCAAATGAGATTTGATGCAATGCTAGTGAAACTTTGCAGCAGACTGCTAACATTTTTAAGATACGTGACAAAATTTATGAGTCTATTGATATTTGCAACAAATGTTCATTTTTCATATGTATGTATTCCTTCTTTTTTGAACTGGTGTATTGATAACTTTATAGGTGATAGCGGCTATCGCGTTACAAAGGGAGTAAGGAATTCAACAGATATATAGCCATACATCCGCTTTGTTTTTGATATAAATTTTCTTTTATCACTTCGTTTGATATACTCTTCTTTTTAATTTCTTTTTTTAGTGCATGCTTACTGACTGAATGTTCTGCTGGAAGTCACACGTGGCATGGAGATACTCTCTCTCTCTCTCTCTCTGTTACAAGATAACTGTGAAGTGTGTAATAGAAAAGCGCAAATCAATGCACACTTTTTTCCACTTTTAATGGTAAAACATGAACTACCTTTGCCTCTATTGGTAGAGAAATATTTCGACTTTGAAATGACATATCAATAATACTAGTATGTGTACACTAAAGAAATGTTAGTCTGGATTCCAGTCTGATTTTTTTAGCTCCACTGGCCGAAGGCAAGCGGGCTTATGTCATGGCCCGGTGTCCGTCGTGCGTCCGTCCGTCTGACAGTCCGTCCGTCCGTGCGTGCGTGCGTCCGTCCGTCCGAGCGTTAACTTTTATTTCAAACATCTTCTTCTCTGAAACTACCCATCCGATTTTCACGAAACTTCACAGAAATGATCCTGCCATGGTCCTCTTCAGAATTTCTAGAAAGAATTTGATTCCTTCAAAAACTCTGGTTGCCATGGCAACAAAACTGAAAAATATTGGAAATCTTCAAAAATCTTCTTGTCTGAAACCATAAGGCATAGGGCTACCAAATTTGGCATGTAGCTTTATGTAGTAGACCTCTATCAAGTTTCTTCAAATTATAGCCCTGGGGTCAAAATTGGCACTGCCCCAGGGGTCACAAGTTTTACATAGGCTTATATAGAGAAAACTTTAAAAATCTTCCTGTACCTAGCCATTAGGCCTAGAGCTACCAAATTTTGCATATTGCTATATCTAGTGGGCCTCTACCAAGCGGGCCAAAATTTTAGCCCTGGGGTCAAAATTGGCTCCACCGTAGGGGTCACAAGTTTTACATGGGCTTACAGAGTGACAACTTAAGAAATCTTCCTGTTTTTTTTTTTTTTTTTTTTTTTTTTTGAAATTAGCCATGCATCAGGGGTCTTATGTTTTACAGAGGCTTCATATGGACAAAACTTGAAAATCACCTTATTTATAACCATACAGCATAGACTTGTATTATTTTGGCATGTGGCTTTATCTTGTGGACCTCTACCAGGGTTCAAGTAATTATAGCTCTGGGATCAAAAATGGCTTTGCCTTGCGGGTCTCAACTTTCACATGGGCTTTTACAGAGAAAACTTTGTAAGTCTTCATTTTGAAACCATTTGGCTCAGAATTGAAATGTTTAGTATTTATGGTTTATATTTATAAGCCAGTGGAGCGATACAGGGCCATCATGGCCCTTTTTTTTTTTTTTTTTTTTTTTTAATTTATATTTTCTGGTAAATGGCAACAATTATGGATGAAGATTAGATGTTACTGCAAAGACCCACATAGACCATGATAGGCAGACCCCGATAAGGACTAATTAACCATTTCAGCGCCATAAGCGAGAACAAGAGCGTACGGCATATTTTAACCCTTATCCTGCTCTAAAACCTAAATGAAACTTCAAAGTCGTTAGTAAACAATTGAATATTGCTATTTCAAAGTTATTTTGGGGGAAAATATAACTCCTTATCGGACAGTGTAGATCCAAGATCAGACTGCACGTTTTGTGCAGTCTGATCTTGATTGACACTGTCCGCAAAATGTCAGTGAGTCGTGCTTAGCAGCCTATGGTTTAAGATCAGACGGCACAGCATTTACAGAACATGCATTCTGGTCTGCTACATTCTTTCTTGTACTTCCTGAAAAAGGTGACACGGAGATAATCTATCAAAATTAACTCTTGAGCTGCTGAACATATGAAACAAAAACTTCAACTCATTAGGTAAAAAAACAAGAGGGCCATGATGGCCCTGTATCGCTCCACTGGCTTATAAATATAAACCATGAAGAGAAGTCTTCACTATATAAGCCCTTATAAAACTTTGACCCCAGGGCTACAGTCGGACTAAATGGGGAATATGTGTATTAGAAGAATAACATGCCAAATTTGGGAGTTCTTGGCCTTATGGCTAGTAACAAGACGGTTTCTGAACTTTTCACTCCATAAACCCATGTAAAACTTGTGACCCCTGGTGCAGGGCCAAACTTGATCCTAGGGCTGTAACTTGGGCCCTCTTTGTAGTTGTCCACTAGATAATGCTATAATTATGCAAATTTTGGTAGTCTAAGCCTTATGGCTATGTACACCAAGATTTAAAAGTTTTCCCTATGTAAGCCTATGTAAATCTTGTGACCCCCCCCCCCCCAGCATGAGGCCAAATTGACCCCAGGACTATAATTTGGGCACTTTTGGTAGACCCCAACTAGATCAAGCTAAATGCAAAATTTGGTAGCTCTAGGCCTTATGGCTAGGTACAGGAAGATTTTTAAAGTTTTCTCTATATAAGCCTATGTAAAATTTGTGACCCCTGGGGCACAGCCAATTTTGACCCCAGGGCTATAATTTCAAGAAAGATGACAGAGGTTTACTACATAAAGCTACATGCCAAATTTGGTGGCCCTATGCTTTATGGTTTCAGACAAGAAAATTTTTAAAGTTTTCTCTATATAAGCCTATGTAAAACTTGTGACCCCTGGGGCACAGCCAATTTTGACCCCAGGGCTATAATTTCAAGACACATGATAGAGGTTTACTACATAAAGCTACATGCCAAATTTGGTGGCCCTATGCCTTATGGTTTCAGACAAGAAGATTTTTAAAGTTTTCTCTATATAAGCCTATGTAAAACTTGTGACCCCTGGGGCACAGCCAATTTTGACCCCAGGGCTATAATTTCAAGAGACATGATAGAGGTCTACTACATAAAGCTACATGCCAAATTTGGTAGCCCTATGCCTTATGGTTTCAGACAAGAAGATTTTTAATGATTTCCAATATTTTTCAGTTTTGTTGCCATGGCAACCAGAGTTTTTGAAGTAATCCAATTCTTTCAAGAAATTCTGAAGAGGACCGTGGCAGGATCATTTCTGTGAAGTTTCATGAAAATTGGATGGGTAGTTTCAGAGAAGAAGATGTTTGAAATAAAAGTTGACGCACGGACGGACGGACGGACGCACGGACGCACGACGGACACCGGGCCATGACATTAGCCCGCTGGCCTTCGGCCAGTGGAGCTAAAAAAACGAAATATTGCGATTTCAAAGTTGATTTCCCCGGAACAGGGAAAGAAGATACCGTATCGGACAGCATAGATCAAAGATCAGACTGCACGTTTTGTGGAGTCTGACCTTAATCTACACTGTCCTCAAAAGCGCCCCGGCAGCCAAAGGGTTAACACACATGTTTTAGAGTGGCTGCATGAATGGATCTTTAGGCGGTTAAGATGTACAAGCTACAATACTGCATCACCGCATCTACAGAACCTAGGAATGCCGCGTTGACCACGAACTGAGTCATGGTAGCCTTATCTGTGTCAATCAGAACTCCAAAATGGTTTGCAGATCATAGATTGACATTAAATTCACAGTGCTCTTACATGACTATTTAAAGTACTGTCTGCCAATGGTAGAAGTAATGAATGCTGCTCTCCTTATGCTTGCTGAAAAAATTGTAATTTCAGCTATCTTTAATTGTAAACCATGGCCAATAAGAGATATTCTTTCAAAAGTCGTTCTTCAATATGGCGGACGTGTAAGTTTTCAGAGGGTTACATTTTGCTTTGAAACATTTTAAGGCATTATTTTATATAACTGACACAGGGGCAACAGAAGTAAATCCTCATCCCGAGAGAGTGTCAAAGGTACTCTGTCAATTGTATTTACTAGACGGCAATACTTTGGATTTGTTCGTTTTGAAAGCATTTGCGGACGACCAAAACTTAAAGTGGCTCAGATGGTTGGATTGCATTTGGAAGGACAAAAATTGAAATTAAATGAAACAATCCTGCAAACAAACAATTTCCTTCTCTCCTGAAATGTCCTCAGTGGTTTTCATGGTCGTAAAAACAGGATTGAGTGGTGTGAAGTCAACACGGAAAAGCCTACAAAGAATGTAGGAATTAACTCAACATCAGTAAAATCGGCCGTTGACATGTACGTGAAATTCTAAGTTCGCTGTGCATAACGAGCGCATGAATTTAAAGCCCCAGTAAAGTTCAAAATTAGAGATTTTTTATGCTTGAAAAAAGGCACGAATATCTTAGATTTGCTCTTATTTTGTCACCAAGGGGATAGGGGCTTTCATTGCAGCATCGGTTCATGTCACAGAACCATACAAAAATCCCAAATTCTTTATCAATTCTCCCAAGTGACGTTGCCACGCACTATTCGGAATCACTCTGTTGCCCTATTTTTAGACACCATGTGACCGATATATAATGATAACGTATTACACAGACGACGTGCTTTCTCTCCTTAAAAAACGTTGCGAAACTTCGGCAAGTCTTTAATTTTCTTTAAATTACCTGCGCTCATCGTATCTAAGTTATTTGTATGCATTTGAGTGGTAAATCGTAGTTGTGTTATCTTTATTTCGATCATGAAAATATAGATATATGCCTATTTCTTCTTGTCAAGAGTCGTCCTAACATCGTATGACATCTCGGCCGATAACAATTTCGGCCTATTACAATTTCGACCAACAAGAAATTCGGCGTATACAAAATCGAATGTCTACACAGGGTATAAAAGTTTGTAATATGAGCCATGGAGAATAAGTCAAACAAAATGTGGACGTTTTATAACGAAGATCAGACTTTACATTATGTGCGATCTGATCTTGATCTTCATAGGTAATGAAAAAGTTAAGAATTTTGTTTTTTCTTGGTCTGTAAGTGCTGACGAATTTTGACCCGAGTTTAGCATCAGGTGGTGGACGTTTTATATCGAAGGTCAGACCTCTTACTAGGTGCAATCTGATCTCGATCTATGCTGTCATCAAAGGATATTTCTCAACTCTCAAGAGTTTGGTAAAACACATTGCTTATAGATATTTTTACTGCTTGTTTTTGAAGACAGAGTTGATGTTACTTCATCAATCAAGTTATTGCATGCAGATGAACCATGCTTTTCAAAATTATAGATACATATTCCAAAGCTGATAAATACATATGTTTCAAGTTGTTGGAGTGCAAGACAATTGAAGACAATAGTAGTAGTTTACTAGTACTCAAGTAATCTACCACATTGTGATTAAGAAAAATATTTTTGTATCATTTTTTACTGATCTCTTTTCTTTCCAGTCTAAAACAGTGTATCTTTTTAGGATGTAATACAAAGATACCAAGATGTTTTGTTAACCGACAGATAGAGATCCCAGTTATAACTCCGCTGTACGACGATTTTTTTTCACAGATTTTAGCAAATGTCCATGTCAACAGGTATTTGAATGATATTTAGATCTGCATCTATTACACATTAATGTTAGAACTTTGAAGTCTGTTATATTTCAAGCTTAGAAAAGATCAGTTGCTGAAAAGATAATTGATCAAATACAACTTTTTTACACCCTTGCCATAAATTTTTGAAAGGAGCAATTGTTTGCAACAAGCAACTGAAAGAAAATGGCTGCGCTAGGGATTTAAAGCAGCAATCCCACAATCTCAAGTCTTGTATGCAACTAGCTGCACCACTAGGGCAGTAGTATTTCGTAAAAGTAATGTACTCTTGAGGGAGAAAAAGGCATGTCTTGAGGCTAAAACAAATTAAAGTCCAACTTTTAGTAAGCAAGCACAAAAGTACACTCAAAAGCTGCTTTGTATTAAGCCAGCACCAAAGAGACTCTCAAATTGTATTTTTTTGTTGTTTTTTTTTTACCTTGGAAAAGAAGGCTTTTGAAAACATAATGAAAAAAAGGTGAAAACCAACATTTTCTATTTCCAAAAGTAATTTTACCTTTTTAGACAAGTTCCATCATTTGAGCCACATTCAATTTGTTGTCTACAAATGCTTTCAATTTGGTAAGTTAGAAATTTTATCATCTTGAAAAGAATTAGTATTAAGGTGGCCACCAGGGCAGAGTTTACTGTATAAAGAAATATTCATATCTTGTAAAATAGTTCTAGAGATACAATCTGAGACTAGTAGATTAAAACTACATGTGTTTTTCAATCTAAATTTACTTGATTGATTGAATGGTGTTTAATGTGGCATTCAACATTATATCAGTCATTTCATTGCGTCAGCTTGCTTGTTCATGTATACCCTGGGTTTTGCTAGTACAAGGCTATGGCTCTGTAGTGTCATGCCCAAAGGAAACTCTCATGAAAAACCCTTTGTCAGCAGTGAGGCTCAAAGCTGGGGCCTCCAGGTTATGAGTGCTACACTTCACCACTTCGCCACTGAGCCAGATAGACCTAATATAAATTTGTATTTCAGAGTCAAAATGCGAATGCAGTCTAAATGACTGTGTAAGATACAAGGACATACTTGTTAAATGGCCTATTTTGGATTTCATTTAACTCTACCAAACAACAAAATTTTGGACTAGTCCAAATTCAAAGTATTTGCAGCCGAAAATTTAACTGTGGCTCAAATGATGGAATTTGTTTTTGATAGGGTAGAAAACATAGTGTGGAATCAAGAAAATGCTGGTTACCTGCATTTTCTCCTTTTCTCACAATTTTTTTTTTCAAAAGGCCTGGAGATGCATTAAGCCCCCTTTGCCCGAGCATGGCCCAAACGTACTTTGCATTATTTAAAAGGAAATTTATGTTTATGCCATTTCAGTGTCTCATTTTGGACAGAGCTGGCCCAGTAAAGCCAAGCTGCACGGACAGGATGCACTGTTTGTGACTCAGAAGATACATACCATCTCAGATGTTTTTCAGTGCCTTTTCCTTCAGTGTTTGGTTGCATTTAATTTGCAAATTATTGGACCGTTTGGTTACAAAATCATAAACAAACTTCACACTGTATGCACTGTACTAGCAAATCATTTGTGTGCACCATCTTGTATAAAGTTGAAAGTATAAACTAAGTAAAACTATAGAAAATGTCAATCATCTAAGACTACATCTTTGGCCAGATATTCACGAGGTTTAGTTTAAGTATTTGTCTTCATAATATTTTACCCATTACCACAGGATTCCAAGTTTTAAAGACCCTGGACCAAGAAGACCTTTTGAAAACATTTAAGAAAAGGGAGTACATGCTAATAACCAGTATTTTCTCCTTTTTTCCACATTGTTTTCTACACTTTCAAAGACATATGTCAACACCTGGGTCACATTTGATTCGTGGCGTGCAAATGCTTTGAATTTGGAAAAGTCTAAAATTTCGTTGTTTGATAAAGATATGTCACAACGAAAATCTTGTAAGCACGTTTGTTTCCTAAGTACATGTATTAGTTTTATTTTATACAGGTTAAAGTCAATTAAAGATAGAGTAACTTGGCAATTTTTTACCTGGGTCTAAAATTCATTTTTCTAACACATGGACGGACGGTACAATAACAGATTGTCAACTGAACAATAATTTCCATACTTTTAAATAGTTTGATTTAAATGTATTTTAACACCTGCATTGGCAACTTTTGTCCACCACTGGGCCTTTAACTTTTTCTAATAATAACATGGTTATGTTGACATCATGGAAAATTTCCATAAAATAAATACATGTACTTATTGCTTTCTGAGTGCTGGAATAGATAATGGGTATAAGATGACTGATTTTGCTTTTGAAACATATGAGCTATGCTCTGTAAAAATAGGGTTTAATGCATCTGCGAAAAGTATTGACCAAGGTCAGCCTGTGCAGTTGGCACAGGCTGACCTGGGCCGAAACTGTTCGCTATTGGACAATGAACTCTATGCATCCATGATCATGTTATGACTCGCTAGGTACCATGCAGCACAGAGATGCATTAATCCCCCTTTTGCCATAGCCTGGTTCATGTTACTATTCACAGGTATTTCCTTATGAACAGGACCAAACCCAGGTAGCTCAGTCAAGGACTTGAGAACAGGGGGTCAGTGGTTTGATTCCTGGCTTGGCCAATTTCTTAGGGTTGATGATATTCATTGTGATATGTGGGAAAGCAGCCAGTGGCCTGGAAAGATTATTGTGTGAGGTACTTTATAAAAGGTTTTTGTTGGTTTAACCCTTTACTAAAAAATATTGAGGTTTCACGACCCTAATTTTACTAAACAATCTTGTGTTTTCACGACCCTAGAGATGAAGACTTTTGAAAACACTGTTGAAATTCTCTGTTTACCAGCACTTTTTTTCATTTTCCCATAATGTTTTCTACCCTTTCAAAAACAAATTTCAATACTTGAGTCCCATTTATCTTATCATCTGCAAATACTTTCAAGTCTAAAATTTTGTTGTTTGTAAAGAGTTAAAAACCATGTGCAGAAATGGGTTAACCGTTTACCATTTGACAGATTTTGGAAAAGTCCACATTGGAAGTGTTTTTAAACAGTTAATTCAGTGTAGCGTAAAGGATTAGATTTATCTTTGAAATGGTAGAAATCATTGAGGGAAGAGAAGAAAATGCTGGTTGCCAACATTTTCTCCTTCTCCCACGAAGTTTCTAAAGCTATCTCCTTCGAAGTCATTAAAACACGGGATTGTTTGCTAAAGGACCATTGCATACATGATTTAAAAGCTTGAAAATGTGTAAATAGTGAAAACAGTTGCAGTTTGCTCAAATATACTTTTTATTGGTCTCGAATTTTGTAAAGGAAAAAATACTGGTTACCAGCAATTCCGCTATTTCTAAAATGTCTCCAAAGCATTTTTCTTTGTTAAATTGATTAAATAGTGCTTTACATGAACAATTGGATGTTTTGATTTACCCTTTACCACACAATTCCGACTTTTAACAACCCTTGGGAAGAAGCCTTTTGAAAACATGGTGGGAAAAGGAGAAAATGCTGGTAACCAGCATTTTCTCCTTTTCCCACAATGTTTTCTACCTTTCCCGAAACAAACTTCAGTTTTCGAGTCACATTTATTTTGTCGTCTGCAAATGCATTCAATTTTGAAAACGTCCAAAATGTTGTTTGGTAAAGAGTTAAGGGTTGAGGGCAAGCAATACCTTCTAACATTGCTCTGCATGTATGAATATATTTTTTTTATTTTTTGTCTGCAAATTCTTCCTGTCAGACTATTGTGATATACATCTATTTATAATAATAAAATAATAATACACCATATTGCCTTACTTGTTGCGTGAAACATTCTGTCTTTGTAAGAGCTGTGACCTGAACCAGCCAGTTTTATATCGTAGTAAGCGTACTGAAAGCCAAATATTCACATGCTACATATTCGTCAGCAACACCACAGAATATGTCTTCGGAAATCTGTTTATTCTGCTGTATACCTGAAATAAAAAAAAAAAAAAAAAAAGACATATTCTCTTTTTCAATTTATCTCAATCTGAAACTGTAAAAAAAAGACAGCAGTATAGTAATAGGTGTAGGTTTACTCCAACTTCATTCCATTTGATAACAGAATTGACTGCAGCATCTGTCCAGCATGTGGTTGAACTTAAATAATGTTGAAGACTGTACATGTATGAATTCATAACTTTACAAATACAACTTTTAACAAACCTGTTTTGAAACAGCATTGGTAATTACTTATCATTGAAGGGAAGAATCATGTGAGCCATCATTCCACAATGTTACTTTTTCATATGCATCAAAATTAACTACTGGTGCATTTTCAACCTTTTACTAATTTTCTTCACATGTTCTTTACTCTAGTACGGGGTATGTCTCAAAGCCCGAATAGTAGCAAAAGGTAGACAAAGTGGACCCTAACATGCGTCTATATTCAAATAATACCATTTAAAAGTATTGATATTAATTTAAAGGTGACAACCTGTTATTTTGCAGCCAGTGCAAGTGTTTGTTAATGGCAAAAGAAAGAGTTTTAAAAGTAGGTCAAAAGTTGCCATGTTGCTCTATCTTTCGTTTACTTTTTACTTGATTTCCAAAAAAAAAAAAAAAAAAAATTGCTTTGACATACACTTGGATTGACTGTGCAACAACAGACTGTCATCTTCCCAACAATTTCCATACTTTTAAAAGATATGACTTACATCAAAATGCATTTTAACACCCACTTTGTTTACTATTGGTGGCTGCTGGGCCTTTAAACAGTAGCACATACAATCATGGGTATGGGCCATACATGAAACAAATGAATGTAGCTTTTAGCCTTTCAATATCCGACAATCATTCTGTTTACATATGTGACACATGTATATTCTAGAACAGTGTTAATGCAGTATCTTTTACTCAAATAATCAGAACTTTTGCAAATGAAGCCCAGTTTGATGACTGAGTGATACATACGTGTAGCTTTCAACATTATATCAGTCATACCATTTTGACAGATCATTTATTCATATGTTTTCTGAGTTTTAACAATATCTGAAGTAACTTGCCCATGGACATCCCGATGAAACCCAGTGAGAATTGAATCTGAGTCATGGATTACTTATTTTATGCATTTACCACTGAGACATGAAGTAATCCTGAAGCCCTTTATAGCTGTTCAGTTGAATAAAACTTGTGGCATTACTAGTATCACAAGGGTCAGCTCAAATAATATAGGAGGACTGTAAAGTGGCAATACAAATTCACAATACATAAGCACAGCAGTAGCTAAATCAACTGTCTTTTTTGTCCAACAGCGTATTTTCAAGAATTCTGCTCCATTTTCATCCCGGCCTATAATAAGGGTTTTATTCAAGATCTAGATGAGACAGCAAAAACTTGCAGTATACCAGTAATCTTGAATCTACACTGCTTCTTTGTGGGTATAGCCCATGAGGTGGGTTGAGGTGAATCCCTGAAACTACAATACATTGTTTTGAATTTTCATTACTGTACCAATCATGTAAATTTTGTGAATTTGGCTATTGAAAATAAAATTTATCTGATTGAGATACATGTACCTGAAAAGAAGTCGCCAAATTCTGGATCTACTGGAATGGAATCACAATCATGACAGAGTCAGAAACCAAGGCTCATCTGCATTTGCATAGTCAGTATAATTCAGTATGTGTATCATGATGTAGGAGGATCCATTCACATTGGCCAGAGATGTGTAAAACAATTATCTTCATCCTCTGGAATATCATTTACAATACACTTATAAGCCTCCAATATGGTTTTTACATAAATAATGACAGTCAAATCCTTTGGCTGCATAAAAATGACAGGAAAATCTCAGTCCACAGAAGTGACCGAATCATTGAAGTTTGAAGGCTTTTTGTTTAGGTTTCTTCCACATTTGAAGAAGTTGGGAGTTTACATACCACATTTCATCAAAGTTAGATCGATCTATAATCTCCGATACAATCCACCAATGGCCTTGTCACTGAATCAGATAATTTTTTTTTTCAAAGGGCCATTCCTCATGTAACTGGGAATCCTGTAGTAGTCTACCTAAAATTACCAATAGTTTTGAAAATAACATGTGCACTATGGTAGGAAGGTAGTTGAAAATTGTCTGAGAAGAGAAACAAATCTGACAGTAACGAAGGACAGACTGGCAACCTTGTTCCAATCTCCCGTCCCTTTTCACAGTCAGGGGGATGCCTAGTGACTCAGTTGGTAACAAGCTGTGCTAAAAATTGAATGATGTTTTACGCCGCCTTCAACAGTATTTCAGTCATATCACGGCGACATCACACCTATTCGTGTTTTTCCTGGGTTTCACCAGTACTAGGTTAGGGCTCTGAAGTGTCTTGTCCAAAGACACTCCCACGAAAAAACCAGCGGATCGAACCCCAGACCTAATAATGTGCAAATTCCCTCTTTAACTCTTTCCAAAACGACAAAAATTTAGACTTGTCCAAATTGAAAGCATCTGCAGACGACAATTTAATGTGGGCCAAATGACAGAATATATCTTTGATAGGGTAGAAAATATTGTGGGAAAAGGAAAAAAATGCTGGATACCATTTTCTCCTTTTCCTAAAGATAAATGGGTTCTACGTTCAAATCTGTGGCACCAAGAAATTCAGCCATCTTTTTTAAAAAATGGTGCAGATTTGATTCAGCACATTGTGTTTCATTTGCATTTCTAAAGTCTCTCTCACACACACACACACACACACACACACAGACAAATACTTAGCCTTGTCAAACACTAAGGCATTTGCGGAAAAACAAATATTTCTCAAATAATGAAATTTGTCTGTGGTACAAGAAAAATATTGTTGAAATAGGAGAAAATGTCGGCTACCAAATTTTTCTCCTATTTCCACCATGTTTTCAAAAGCATTTTTTCAATGTCGTAAAAACCTAGGGATTGCTAGGTAAATGACTAATCACTGAATAAATATGCGTCGCGTATATCCGAGGTTCAGACTACATTCATGCACATTTAATCATTATCTGCACTCTCTGCATAGACAGTGGGTCAATCGGGTGCTGCGCAAAAATGAAAGATCACTTTCATCTTACTAGCCGATATTCATGAATCAAAAAGTGCTTACATATCCTGTTCCAACAGTAAATGTGGAAATCAATACAGATATAGCGATAAATCTGTTTTGAACACAAAAAATATAAGATGAACGTAAGGCGATTTGCCGATTCAAGAATGCGAACTGAAATCCGCATCTGTTTTCAGACAGTTCGCTCATTCTGTATATTTACACCGAGCTTCTTGTTCAAAACAAAAGAAACAAATCCTAAAATAGACGCTCGTTTGTTCTTTCTGTGTCGCTCTTCGGCAAATTCGGTAAACGAACTTGGTTTTCTGTCGAATATGATTCTCACACTGTCACACCGTCCTCCATTTTGTTTTTTGTTTACCTTAGCTCTTAGTATCACGTGGTGTATCTACGTCATCGTTATTGATGTAAACAAAAGTTAGAGATACCTGGTAGTATTTTTAGTACTAGTTTTGAAATTAATTCTTCTGCCAGCGAATGGAACTTCGACCAACCGCACATTAAAAGAGTGTCATCGTCATATTAATTTACATACTTTTAAATGGTATGATTAAAATTTAACTTCATTTTTACCCGCGCATTGTTTAATTTTGGACTTTAATTTAAACATATTTTATTCCACAGAAGTACCATATACATAAACAATACAATACAATCGGTTCACAAATATGATTCTGCAGAAATGGATTGGAACGAAAGCAGGGCTTATAAAGTTCCTCTCCAATTCCGGTTATTGCATGTATAAAGTACAATATACGGAAGAAGTCTATTTTTGGACTTTACTGGGGCTTTAACGGGTCCTGGTGATACAAAAATGACCGAATATAGCTTTCTTTTTTAAAACGCTAACGATGAATTTTAGACAAGGGTTTTCAGTCGACTAATGGCTCAATCATGTGGAGAGGGGAGAAAACATTTCGGTACAAAGAGAGGTTACCAAATAGTTACACTTTTTGTCCACAAGCGATCGCTTTGTTTCTTATTTCGCCATCTTTATAAAGTAGTACAGAGCACAAAGCGCCCAACTCTATTCCCTACTAAACACCAGCATGGGTCATGGATCGTTATATATCCGTATTTTTTACATATTCGGTAAACTGAATTTAATAGATGATGGTTTAGCCATAATTCATCTATCAGCTGTTTAAGAATGAATCGTTTTTAAAAGCAATTCAACCATTTAACAAAGCTCAAAACTTTCGAAACTGAAGTGCTGGACTCGTCTCACCTCGAAATGGAAAGTTTAATCGGGCTGAATATAAATCTCGTTTTTGATGGGCCATTTAGGAAATAACGATGCTTACCATTTAGAATACATGAAATATGTTTACTCATTTATTTTATTTCTCACACCTTTGACATCATCTTAGGGAAAAAGTTACTCATTTCGCATTTCTTTAAGTTTTATATATGTTCAATTTTAAGTTACAACAGTCAATCATAAATAACTGAGAGTTGGTTAATATCTCTTAAACCAGTTGAAATATCTCAATAATTTAATAATACTTGTTTGCATCAATATTGGTGAGTTCTGTGTTTTCTTTTTTTTTTTTTTTTTTCCATAGCTTCATTGTGCCGGAACTACTTGCGCTGTCAAACTAATGTAAACAAACATGTATACGAGATTCCACATTTTTTTTAATGAATTTTATACAGAGTACAAATTTAGAAGTAAGCCCTTTTTCTGAATATCCTAGAATGAGAAAAAAGTGTGATAAAACAACCCAACAATAAATTCATAAAATTTAAGAGAGAAAAAATTCCGCCTGCAGCTTTCATGGCTAACTCGGATTTTCCCACATTTGACATTGGAGAAATGAGTCAGATTCTACGGGACACTGACTTCTTGGGTCCCAATTTCAATATGAGGGAAATGGCCAACTTTGATCAATGGGTAGTGTCGTCAAATTTGGACGATGTGGAAAACCAAGTTGTGGGAAACAACCTAAAACTGAACCTTGGTGGTGAAGAAAGGCATTGTGGCGGGAGGTTTTATTAAAAGCTTGAACTCAGAACTCGGAAATACTTTTTACGATGATTATTTGATATTTGGCTAGATACTAAGCGGCTAAAATTTTTTATGAGAGCATAGTGATTATTATTTTCCCCATTTGTTAAGTAGAGTAAATCAACATGGTTACTTTTTTCTTCATTGGTAATTCTCAATGGATGAATTTTTTTATTATCATCATAACTATAAACATTAACACTAATTTTAGGATTTTGTTTTTTCAAATTTATTTATTGCATCAATTGTAACTGGATACTCAATTTCTTTCATATTTAAGCTATTTTCTCTTGATCTTAAATCAGCATCAATTCTTTCGGGATGGTTATCTTCAGGATTTACGTATCTTAAGATAGACCACTTAAAACATTCTTCATCCTTATTTTTCATATTAATGCATGCTTTTTTGTTAGCAATCCACTTTGGAAGAGGTAAAAAGGATGAAGCTCTTAAGGGGTCATAAATAGCTGTATGTAGCTTTAAATGTAATACACTATGAAAAGTCCATCCGCTACCCCTTCTTAAAAAGGTACGATAATTTTCTAAAATTTCTTCAGCCATAATATTATATAATTCATTTACATCGGTCCCCCTTAAATTAATTAAATTTTCACCAGAAGAAAACTGTGCTTGTACCGGGTGGTCAAAATCTTCAAATCTATACATTAAACATTTAAGAACTATCTTTACTTTAACTTTACGTTTATTTCTTAAAATATTTATCATAGACTGCATTGATAGCTCTAAAAACTCCTCAGGAGATTCAACTGGAAACCCCTCTATTTTATATTGCCTTACCCAATTTTGTAATGAAGAACGACTTTCTGTTACACCAATAACTTCAGGTCTCCTTGGTAAGCGTTCTTCTACATTTCTAACAACTTCATTTAAAACTTGTGGAATCTGCTCTTCTTCAACATTATCGGTTAGCCAATTAGTAAAATTAGATACTCTTCTTCTAACGCTTTCAGGGATTACCACTGTGGCAACCCTTTGAGCACCACTATAAATATTAGATGCTGCCCTTTGAGCAACATTAGAAATTCTACTAAATAAAGAATTCATAATTTTTTATACAAGAAAAATTAGCTTAACTCAATTTTTTTAAATTTTATTATTTTCTAAAAAATAATAAAATTAGAGAATGTCAATTCTATATTTACCATTCCAAACCCTACCATTCCAGTTTTCAATCGTTTGAGGACATTTATCAATACATTTACTAACCTTGTAAATTAAAGGAAAGGTTGTTACTTCTTCAGTTTCAACATTTTTTAAGGTAACTTTTTTAGGTTTACTAGCAATATTTTTTAATCTATCATAATTTGGAATTTTTTTTAAATATTTTTTTTTCTTCTTCTTCAGGATACAATCCATGCTCTTTTAACACATCAATAAACTTTTTCTTGTTCCAGTAAGAGTAAAACTTAATATTATTTTCTTTTAATATTTTTTTAATATCTTCAATCTTTAGCATTTTATTTAAGAAAAAAATTACTTAACATATACACTCATCTTATTACCATCACTCTGGAACTCAATCATCCTATCACTAAGTAAAAATGCATATGCTTCAGTATTTGCAGGTGGATTATTAGCAAATGATACCTTAATATGAATATCAGTTACAGAATACTTCAACCTTTCACTCTGCTTTGATACATCAAACACATACAAAGGAAAAAGAGTTTTAAAATCTGATGGTGTAATATTTGGATTTGAAACCAATTCATCCATGCTAAAAAACTTTTTTCTAAACAAAGCAGCTTCACTATATATTCTACTAAATTGATTTTGACCAAAATTTATATCATAATCATAAGCAGGATATTTTTTTGAACCTAACATTACATGGATACCCTTAACACCTAAATTATCAAATATAGCATCTTTTTGTCTTTGACGTTCATTAATATGGTCATTTTCTTTAAAAGCAACAATTAAGAAACGTGGCACTTCAGGAGATGATTTAGCTGATAGCCTCCAAGTAAAACCTCTTGCTGCCTGTGGTACCGCAATAGAGTCGCTTTGTATCATTCTATATCCAACTGGAAACTTTTCTTTTTTCTAATAGATTTCATAAGCTCTAGCTTGTTATCAATTTCTGGTTCTACATGAGGCATAAACCAAGATACTTTAGTTAATCTAACTCTACCGGGTTCATGTCTAGCAGGATTACCACCTGCAGCTGCAACAGTGTCAGCCCTAAAAATTGCATCATCATCACCATTTCTTGTTAGGGTTAGTGTTTGTTTCATACCATATAAAACTTTGTTGTAATCTTCACAAAAACCTGGTATGTGTTTCAATGGTATCCTAAAACTAAATGTTCCAACAGGATTTGAACTAAAAATAAAATTTCTTCTTACCGCAAAACCAGCATTATTAGCACTGTTTGCGGTGGCTCCGGTATCCTTATACCATAGTTGGTTTAGTCCTTGTGATTTAGCAAAGTCATCAGGGTATTTTAACAACCCTATATCGTGGTAGCTTGACCAGGGTAATTAATACTTTCTATCTCTTGACCACTAAGTTGATATCTAATATTTTTAAACAAATACATCAACCCATTATTTGTTAAGGTAACCTCATCAGCATTTGCCCCATCTCTAGTATAAGCTGTTCCATCTGCTTTTTTTTCTAATACACCTAAAATTTGAAGATATGACTCTGAAGGATGATAAAAAATATCTTGAGTTTCAATATTAATTGTAATATTTCCTCCAGAGTTGTTTAGATTGGTTCCTGTAATAGGTTCATATTCAAAATAATCATACTCATCAATACTATCATCTTTTAAAATTGGTGCTCTAATGTTTAAAATATCCATTTTATTATATACAATTATAATTTTTAAGTCAAAATTATAATTGTGTTTTGTTTTTAGTGTTCAAACCATAGTTGAGGAAAGCTTTTATTTTCATCATTTACAAACACACCCTTAAGTTTAATATTTTTAAGTTTTTCTGCAGAAAGCTTTTTTCTCATTTTAGGATAAATTCTATTTTCGTAAAGAATGGTTACCTTAGGTATATCATTTTCTTCTAAATATTGATTTACATCTTCTTCAAATTCCTTAATGATATCAGCTTTTTCAGGTGACAATTTTAAAACAACCTTTTTATAATCATAACTTGTATTGGTTACTTCAAGAACTTCACAATCTTCATTGATTTTAAAGTTAGCAAAAAGGATACCAACCCTTTTAGTATTATATTTTTCATATTCTGTTAGTTTAAATTTAAGACTTGACATTCTTTTTTATTTAATGTATATATTTTACTTAAGTTAAAATTAAAATTATATTACTTTAACACCTCCCCCTCTTTTACTATTTAACTTTTTAACTAACTGTTCAATTTTAACACCACTACCATCTATTAGGGCATTAATATTTTGAAGTGCTGGTTGAGTTGCAACAGGCTTTTCTGTATATTTTTCTATAATCTTTTTAGATTTAGGTGTTAAACCCTTTTTACCAATCTACTACCAGCATCAAGTGCAGCCGTCTTACCTACCTCCAATGCTTTCTTTGCTCCTTCTTTAGCCACACTTTTACCAACATCAACCGCGGCACTGGTAAGTTGTTTAGCTGCACTACTAGTAAAAAGTCTAGTAAGAAAATTTGCTAATGAGTCAAATATTCCTGCTCCACCATAAGCATAAGTTCTTTAAATCCTCGTTTATGTGATGTAATCATTTTATAGTATAGACATTAAATTTTTATAGCTTTTTGCATTTAATACATGTTGTCTTTTTAATTCATCACAAATACTTACAAGCTCATTTTTTACACCTGTATTACCAGCTTTTTTACTTGCCATCAAAAGGTCAAGTCTTTCTAATAGCGCATTAGGGTCAGATGGAATAACAATTCCTTCTGCAGTTTTTCCTGCTCTAATATCTCCCCAAATGGGTCTAAGTATGTTATACCACTTTTTTGAACCGGAACTTTTGGGTCGAGGGTTATTAGGGTCGTTATCACGACGAAGAGCATTGGTTTTTATCATTATTTTTCTGTAATCAATAAGGTCCTCATCTTTATAAATGTTTTCATTCGGGTCTTTAGCAACAATTAACTCCCATAGACCAGGTGTTCCTTCATATTCCTTACCACCAACTATAATATCATCTTCATCAATTATTGCTAATTTGTTACCAATATAGAATTTACCATCTTTATCATATAATCCATATGTTCTATCAACATCACTTTTACCAACAAATTTTTTTAAATACTTTTCTGCAATTGGACCAGTAAGATGTGTGTCTTCATAGTTTGCCAATAACTCTTGCTCTTTAGATGGATAAGCTTCTATTGTTGGATAATTTGGTAAGTTAATAGCTTGTGGCAATTGTTCGATACCCTCTTTAATAGGTTTAAGCCCTTCTGTAATCTCCTTTGTTGCGGCTTTTTGTGTTTCCGTAATAGGTCTAAAAAACTTAGAAAGGTCTTGTTGTAATTCATTATCTCCTATTCTTTCTGCAAGTTGGCTATCACGAATTCTTTTCTTTGTTGCAAGATATTCTTTTACAATTTGGTCCTTTTTCACAGGGTCAGTTATCTTTAAAAACGACATATTTCTTTTAAGTAAAACTTTTTTTTATCTTATTTTTTAATCAGTATTACCTATCTCACATGCACAAGAACATTTAAACTTAGGTGGTTTTAGTTTTAGTCTTAATGGGTTCCATTGTTTCTTTCTACTAGTCTGCGGAATTCCTCCCGTGCTTCCTGTTTCCCCTTCTCGATTAAATTTTCTTGTTCCTCTAGCTTGCTTTTTTTCTTTGACTTAACTCGTATCTCTTCCTTCATCACCTTATATTTTTCCAATTCATCCATAATTAAAGTAAATTCTGAATGTTCTACTTTGTTGTCACTGATAGCTTTAGATATATGTGTAAATAGTGTATTTAACTTTGAATCTGCTAACATTTTAATTTGAAGGTGTTTTTCTGATTTAATCCTTGTTCTTCTAACAACAAACTTTCCTATCAGTGCTGAAAGTCCAACAGCTAAGGCACAACCTTCTAAAGCTATCGTTGCTGGAATTGCTACAACGGTACTTAAAAGTGCTATTCCACCTGCTCCGGCACCTAGTGCTAAGGTGGTTAGTCGTGTTTCAACGTTATCCACGGTTTTGCTAATCTTTAAATATTTTTTAGCAAGTTGTTCCCTAACCTTAACTTCATTTTCAAGAAAAGTTTGAATTTCTGATATCTTCTGAAGTCTAAAGCTTTGCCCATTGTCATTTGCTGATAGTGTTGTTTCTAATGGCGGTGCATTTGGTATATTTCGTGCTTCTGGTAAGTTTGGATGAATCTTTTCTGAAAGTTCCATTTTATTAATTACAACTATTTTTTTAAATAGAATAGTAAAGACGACACAAAAATTCATTCTCCTCAATTTTTACTAACCTGCTTGAGTTGTTTGTAATTGTGGTAACCACATCAGGAGCATCCTCAAGAATAACTTCATTCGATAAACTAAATTGCTTAATTTTTAAATTATAAGATAGAGAAATTAAAACAGCTCCTCTACTCATCATAAAGCCAAAACCTAAAACAATGGTTTTAGTTTCACCAGCTTTTAATATTAGGGGTTGTTGAGTATAAATATCCCAAGTAACAGGATTAACTGTTTTAGCTGGATGCATAACTTCTACAGGTTTCCAAAAAATAGTTTTTGGTTGAAACATTTTAGGTTTAACTCCAAATTTATGCACATTCATATTTTTAATTTTATAATATTGCTCCTAATATAGGAATATTTCCAAATGGGCTATTAGGTCCTAAAAGAAGACCTTTTCCATCATAAATTTTTGAACCTTGTTTTAAATACAATCCATCACCAACAGAACCTAATCCTTTACCTTTAGCCGGTCCAAGATATAAACCTTCACCATCAGTTTCTACTTGACATACACAACCACCTTTTTTAAGGTAAAGACCGTTACCCATTGCTTTTTGAACACCAGATAGGGCACCAACTCCTATAGCTGGTAAAACAGTCCTTGCTAATGTAGGTAGAACTGATGAAGCTAATCCTGCTAACAAAGGTAAAAATCCACCTTCTACTTTCATATTGTGTTTAAGTTGCTTGATTGACATTCTAATCGTGGTTCCCTTACCAGCTTCATAAGCTTTTGCTATTTTCTTTGCTTGTGATTTGGTCACTGCAATTACATCATTACCTTGTAAGTCATCAAAATTTAAACGAATACTTACCGGACAACTAGCTTTAACAGCATGATTTAGCTTTTGCTTTTGCCCTTCTGATATATTTACTTTAACAGTAATGTAGTTTGTCATTTTATATTAATATATTTTTTTATTTATCTTGCTTCTCTAATATGAAATCTGATTGTTAATGTTTCACCTCTAAGATTTAGTAACGTTCCGTCTTGGTCAGTAATTGACACATTAAGGTTATGTATTTCATTTAATGTTAGCGGAAGGTAAACTAAATTAACAGGTGACTCTATTATTTCATAACCAGGCGACACTTTAGGAAAAAAAACTATAAATTGTGTTTCTTTGCGAACCATTAACATAACTACCTGAAATTAAATAAATGTTAACTAGCAAACTATTAATACTTAAAATATTTACTACTTTTTCAGATTCGTGAAATCCTTGTAGATATTTTGCTTTATTAAATCCTAATACTTTTCCGATACTTCTATTTTGGTTAAAATCTGCCTGATAACCATTTTCTACGATAAGAACTGATTTTAAAGTATTAGTGTTTGCGGAGATATTAATAATATTCTTCATTAACTGCGTCATAATGACCTTTTTCCTCATTTCTTGTTGTATTACATCATTAATATCAACTAAATCATAGGAACCTTCAGGTATTTTTAGTTTTACCCATGTTGCACCATTGTCAGGTGAATAAACAAAAGTACTATTGTTTTTATCAATATTTGGAAATGAATAATAAGTTTCAAGATTAACCAATGCTATTTCATATTCTTTATCTTTTTCTAATTGAAGTGGCGGAGTAAATCTTGTTTTAAACTCTGTTTTGTTGTCACTTACTATAATTTGAAATGATGTTTTATGGTCAGTGTTTTTTACTATTTGTTTTAGTAAATCTTCTTGCATTTTATATTAACAAAAAGAATGTTATATGCGTAAAAATATATCTTTTTGCTTAAGAGATATTTTTTAAATGGAAATGTTATATTTCGTGTTTGATATTGAAAACTATATCCATCATTTTTTCTTTTTAAGCTGTAAAAAGTTGTAAATATTATTTCTCTTATTTTATTTACATATTCTACTATTTTTTTTTCTTTGTCTTAAATGTTTTACATTAGTTCTATCTTCCTCTTCTTTTTTAAAAATCTTTGCATGATAATTTATACTATTAAGTAATTCATAAATATGGTTTTGAATAAAAAAAATACATATTTTTTTTCATCCATACTTTTAAAACTTTTAGCATAAGAAAGATACTTTTTTCTTAATTTTAGTGTAATAAACAATATTTTAAAATATCTTACTGTTAAATTTTCTCCAAATTGGTTTTTAAAAAATTCTTCTACAAAATTTTTTATATCATTTTCAATTTCATTTGCACCATAATCATTAAAATTTTCAACATTAACATCTTTATTAATATATGCTAATAAAAAGTTATTCATTTTTATATAATTATATTTAAAATCTTCTTAAGTTATTTTCAATTTTTGATAATAGTTGTTGTAATTTTGTGGTATATAAAAGTTGTCAAATCCATTTCTATATTTACCGTTATATTTATCATTGGTTAAATCGATGATAACAAAACCATGGGGTCTTTCCCAACAATTTTTACAAAAATTAACAAACTCAGTTTTTGTCATATCATCCCCTACATGATCGCTAAAAATATGATTAAGATTTTCTAAGTCTTGTCTAAACAAGCAAATAAAATTTGCATTCTCTCTAATAGTTTGACGGGGTAATCTAAAATAATTTTGTGATAGATAAAAACAGTCTGCGTTACTATGTCTTCCGCGGACATAATAGCTTTCACATTTGTTTTGTCTTTCTAAAGGTAAATAGTGAAAAATCATTAAATTTTTGTTTTGCCCGTTTAAATCTCTTGGGTCATGTACATCACTAGCATTTTCAAAAAATTCACAGTTAATATCAGATTTTTCTTTAATTGTTTTGCTCCATTCTTCAACTAACGCTGTAGGTGAAACATCATAGTTTTGAACTTCATTTTTAAGTGAAAACAACCTTAATATATATTCTTTTGGTATTTTTTCTTCAAAAGCTTTGTTAAGTATGCGATATTCTGGTTGAAACAAACTTTTACCAAAAACGCATAAGTTGTTATAATCTAACCAATCAGGTCTTAACAAAAGGTTAAGTAAAAGTGTAGTTTTACCACATCCTGATTTACCTACTATTAAACCTCTAATACTTCTTGGTAAAAGGGGGTGGTTAAATCTTTTTGCTAACGTTTCATTCCATGATAAATTAACAATATCCCTTTTATATTAAAAAATTTAATTTAATATAAAAAAATGTATTGTGTTAAGTGTAAAAAACAAACTGATACAACTAATATTGAATATACGGTAAGTAAAAATGGTAGAAATATGAAACGGGGAAAATGTGTTGAATGTGGAACAACTAAAACCCAGTTTATTAAAAAACAAAAAGGTGGTTCATTACTAAATAAAGTTATTAATAACTTACCTGTTGAAATGCACTTACCTGGTCATAATTTTACTGGTCCGGGCACCAAATTACAAAAAAGATTAAATCCTGATTTAACACCAAAAGAATGGTCAAAACCTGTAAATCGTGTTGATAAAGCAGCATATCATCATGATATCTGTTATCTTAAAACTGCTACAAGAAATGCTGTTTGTGATAAAAATATGTTAAAGGAGTTAAAAGGAATCTACAATCCTTCTATTAAGGAAAAAATGGAACGAGGGTTAGTTTCCTCATTAATAGGAACCAAGGCTAAATTTTGAATGGGAGTTAAAAAAAAAAAAAAAAAAAAAAAAAAAAAAAAAAAAAATGAAAACATACTATTAGCAGAAGAATTACATAAACCTGTAAAGAAAATTTAAGAAAAGGAGAGTTAGAGTAAATGGTATTGATAGAATATGGGCTGCAGATTTAGCAGACATGCAAGCATTTTCTAAATTTAATCGTGGTGTAAAATATCTTCTTGCTGTCATTGACATCTTTTCAAAATACGGGTGGCTGATACCATTAAAAGACAAAACAGGAAAATCTGTTTCTGTTGCACTGAAGAGTATTTTTAAGGAAAGAAAACCTGATAAAATGTGGGTGGATAAGGGCAAAGAGTTTTATAACAAAGATGTTAAAGACTTGATTGAATTGTATTCTACTGAAAATGAGGAAAAATCCAGCGTTGTTGAGAGATGGATTAGAACAATGAAAGAAAAAATGTGGAAGTTTCTGCTCACTCAACAAACATTTACATTGATGTATTACAAGACCTTGTTAAAGAATATAATAACACGAGGCATTCTTCTATTAAGATGACGCCAACTGAAGCAAGTAAGAAGAAGAATGAAAATAAAGTTTGGAGAACATTGTATCCTGATTATAATCAAGTAAAAGAAGATATAAAACCAAAGTTTTCTGTTGGAGACAAAGTAAGGATAAGTAAAAAGAAAAAGACTTTTGAATACCACAAGATGGACTGAAGAGGTTTTTACAGTTTCAGAAGTAAAACATACATCACCTGTAACATATAAAATTGAAGATTTAAATGGAGAAGAAATAAAAGGTACCTTTTATGAACCTGAACTACAAAAAACAAGACAAGAGTTGTATAGGATAGAAAAGGTTATTAAAAAGGGAAAAAAGAAATCTCTTGTCAAGTGGAAAGGTTATTCTGATGAGTTTAATTCATGGATTGATAATAGTGCTATTGAAAATATTTAATATATAAAAAATGCAAGATATTTTAATTGATAATATAATTTTACCAAACAAACCTTTAATCAATTTTGAACTTGAGTACGCAGTAAAAAAATTAAAAATAAAATCAAGCAATTTTGAACTTGAGGACGCAGTAAAAAAAATTAAAAATAAAAAATTTTAGGGGGGTATTTTTACGAAACACTCTACCTAAAAAAGTAAAAAACAAAGAATGCGGTATATTAAATCTTGATGACTTAAGTGGGCCTGGCACACATTGGGTTGCCTGGTATAAAAATGGTAAAACTAAAATTTACTTTGACAGTTATGGCATACAACCACCTCTTGAAGTTAGAGATTATTTAAAAAGTCCATTACATTACAATACCGACCAATTACAACAAGCAGGGCAAGTATTTTGTGGTCATTTATGTTTGTACATTCTTAAAGAACTGGGTTTAGGTAATAAATTTCAAAATGTTTTTTTTAGTAATATAAAACTATGCCCGTTGATAAATTTGGAAGAATGGATGATGTTAAAACAAGCGGTGATGGTGTGTCACTTGCTTACATAAGTAAAAATTTTTTACGTAAAGATGGAACAACCACCGTAACCGGTTCTATAAATATGAATGGCAACACATTAACAAGGGTTAGTAATCCAGTAAATCCACAAGATGCTGCAACTAAGAGTTATGTTGATGGCAACTCAGGACTGTTGGATGAAAACGGAGGATACCATATGACGGGGTATTTAAACATGGGTTTTAATAAAATAAAAAACTTAGGCGAACCCGAGGAGCCGAGTGAAGCTGCTACCAAAAAATATGTGGATAATAGTGGTAAAGCAATAGTTCAACAACGAGACGGTACTTTCTTTGCTGTTGCAGATATAAATATGCGGGGGTATTCTTTAACGAATCTTATAGACCCTGCAGACCGACAAGACGTTGCAACTAAAAGATACGTAGATGTTGCCAATCGAGCCTTTGTTTATGGACCCGGAGGGTGGTGTATAGCAGGTGGTGACGTTTCTATGGGTGGGCGGAGAATTTTCAACGTCGGAACGCCTTTAGAAAACTACCAAGCCGCTAATAAGCTTTACGTAGATACCACCGTTGAGGCTGCTACCGCTGGTGAAAAAGCTTTGACAAAAAACCAAGACGGTTCTTTTTCAATGGCAGGTGAAATAAATATGAAGGACCACTCGATTACCGGATTACCAAATCCCATTGACCGTGACGCCGCTGCCAATAAAAATTACGTCGATAATGGTGGAGCTATCATAAAAAATCCAGATGGGAGTTTCTCGGCAGTAGCTACCGTAAATCTTCAAGGTTTTTCTCTAAAAAACGCTGCGGCACCGGTAGAAGAGAGAGATTTAGCGACAAAATCCTACGTGGATGGAAAAATAGGCTTTAAACCCGTTATAAGCGTTCATGCTGAGCAACAAGGAGGATTAAAAATGGTAATTACGAGTTTTCTTTCGGTAATGGAAGCACGGGAATACATCATGAATTAGGAGGCTATTGCATGGCAGCCTCGGGCAGAATTATAAGGGGGTCTTTGAAGGTCGTTACAGTTGGTGGTAACTTAAAAGAAGAGGCAAAAATTAACATAGTCGTAAACGGAGTTGAAAAGGTTGACTACACCATAGTGAAAAAGTAGGGAGCAGGTTGTAGCTGCATAGTTTTTCCTCAGCCTTTAGAAGTAAAACAATGCGACACTATAAACTTTATAACAAGGTCCAAGGGTTAAATATTTAAAAAAGGTTTATTTACACCCAAACCAATATCACGTGGTATAGTATTTCACAACTTTTTCCAATATTTTGCAATGTGTATTCGCATATAATATCACTTTAGACTGGACTTTTGAGGGAGATGGTAGTATGTTATGATATTAATAATTTTTTCGCTTTGTTTTTTCTAAAAAATGAACTGTATATGGTAACTGTATAAAATATAATTTTTATTTATGATAATAAAGCAGTCTTACTTTCTTGTTGTATTTTTGATTTTGTAAGAATGTTATTACTAACACCATGGTAACCTCTGGCGCGGTCTAACAACCCGTAAGTTAATACCAAAAAAATGCTGACCTCTGGCGCGGTCTAACAACCCGTAAGTTAGCAAATACTAACAACATGGTAACCTCTGGCGCGGTCTAACAACCCGTAAGTTAATACCATATCAATACGTTTCTTACACGTTAAAAACACAATGTTGTAAGGCTGCTGTTTACAAAAACAATAATAAGTATTTTATACAATTATTGTACAAGTTAAACATTTTTTTTAAAAAAACAGGGTAAAAATGTTTGTTAATATTATAATGTACTACCATTTTCAGTTTTTTTGGCGTGTTAAGCAAAAGTTGAGCACTAAATAACTTCCCCTTTCGTTTTCGGTGAGGAGGCATGAAAAAATGGTTTATATCATGGTAGTGTCATGACTCGCCTTACTTTATCTATACTTTCTCTTATGTTAAGGTATAGAAAACAGAGTTAAAGGTGATTCTTAAGATAGTTTAACGTTTTTCAACATTAGCTAAGACAGGAATATCAAAGTTTAAGACTGTCTGTGTTTCGGGTTCACAGAATTTATCCTCGGATAAATACGTCCCCCGATATTCCCTGTTAAATTTGTAAAAAATGTTATATTTTACGTTTGATATTACTTTCGGTTTTGCAAATTGGACATTTGTTTGAATTTTTGTTTAAATCATCACAATCATTACATATAGGTATATGACCGCAATTACAAAATAGTATATTAGGTTTTTTACTCATACAAATTACACATTCTGGTGAATAAAAGGTTTTCTTTTCATTGGTTTTTTGTTTTTTAAGATTTTCAAGAACTTGCCTTAAACGTGCTGCATCTTGTTCATCTTCTATTGGTTCAGGTATGATTCCATCTTGCATTGAATAAATTATTTGCTCTTGTTCTCCATCTCTTCTGGTAACTCTTTCTAAACCAGAATCACTAATTTCAAGATGAAATGTTCCTGAATCACTATAACCTCGTAATATTTCTAAAAGTTCAGAATTATTTAATCGTCGTCTTTCATTAGATTGCTGTTCAAGTTCATGAGCTTCCTGTCTTGCATCTTGTTCAGCTTGACGATTATAATCATCGAGTAATTCTTGTTCATGTTCAGTTAATTGTGGTTCTTCATTATCTTCACCAAATGTCGTTTGTTCATAAACCATAAAACATATTTTGCGGTGTAAATCTTCATCTATAAAACAATTACCACCATCAGCTAAAGCCTCAACATAACAAAGATATTTATCTAAAATATTATTTTCACTAAAACAAAATAATTTAGAGCTTCTTATATAAAGTTTTCTATTATCACACCAATCAATAAATATACCTAACTTAAGCCATTCCATTTCTCTTTCTTCAATCTTTTTCTTTACCTTACTAAATATATATAACAATTTTGAATCAAGCTTAGTTAAAACAGTTTCATAATTTATATCATCTTTTGATAATTTTAACTTTTTTTTTTATACATTAAACCATTTGAATTTAAATAAAAATCTTGTTTTTCTTTTAAGGTTTCTTTTAACTTTAATTTAAACTCTTTACTAATTTTATTTAACACGCTCATTTTATATAATATTGTTTAAACTTAACAAACAAAATTTCAAATTTTATTTAAATTTTTTTTTTTTTTTTTTTATTTTTTAAATTTAAAAAAAATTTTTTTTTTTAATTTTTTAAAAAAATTGAATTAAGTAATTTTTTTCTTAAACAAATTATTACCCTTACTCTCAACATCTGGGTACCCCTTACTCTCAACATCTGGGGTGAAGTAAATCTGTGTTTGTATATCTATCTTATCTATCCATAATATTTACTTAACAAAAAGTAAATATTTATTAAAATCTTAAGCCAATCATATTTACATAAGACTGATGTATGAGTAACTAGCTAGCCATGCGTGGGTTAATGGGGGATTAAAAAAAAAGGTTAAGTGGTTAGCCGATGCGTTGGTTAGTTGGCTGATTGGTTGGTTGTTTAGCTGATAATCAAAAAAAATTTTTTTTTTTAAAAATTGATTTAAGTAAAAAAAGTTTATAAAAAAGGTTATGTCATTTTGTTCAATGACCTTTATATGTTAATTTTATGAGCATGTTAATGTTACATAAAATTGTTAATTGTACAGTCATTACATAAGTTAATTGATGTGTTGGGTGATAAGGGTTAGCCATAAACTTAAGCGTGGGGATATGTTAAAATAAGATTTATGCGTGTCGGTTCTGCGGCATAAAGTAAATCAAATGAAAAATCGGTCGGTTATAAGTAAAATTCCTATGAAACCGCTTTTTCATATCTACTTTTCATCTATTAATAATATATCATTTATTTGTAAGATATTTATCTATAAGATATGATCTAACAGATATGTTAATGTCAGATTGGGAATATGTGAACAGCTATGATTTATATAAATTTTCTCGTGGCAGAACATCTTTAAAGATAATTCCTTCTAAGAGAAGTCCGATATCAGGCTAAACTGCGAATAACCAAGATGTGGATCATTAATATTATGATTCTGTGAATATTTTATATGCCACACATTTTGGTTTGAAAGCTGCATCACATATGTAGGTATACCGCCGACCCAGCTTCTACAAAAGCAGTAACATGTTTTGAAACACTGTTGTATCTCATATCCGACCTTCATTTAAACTGTGCACGCTTTGAAAGCATTGACACATACGATATCATTTGGTTGTTTTACGGAGTGATTTTCAGTCCAATTTCTGGTAAAATTCTATGGCCAAGTGGATAGGGTCTAGGATTGAAGATGGGATGTTCCTGGATTGATTCTCGCTAGCGCTTACAATAACGTCAGTCACTGCAATGTTTTGTATACGTGTTCTGCGCAAAGTAGGAATTCTGACTTTGCCGGGCGAAGTAAGAATTCCTGCCTGGCGCGATTCAGTTACGGAATTTTTCCCTTCGCAATGTAGGAATTGGAACAAAATGAGAATCAATTATCTCGCTTGTGCAAAGTAGTAATCGAGGACAGTGTAAGAATATTTATTTTCTCATGTTCATTTTCATATTTTCATCATTTTCTGGCCATTATTATTGATGTTTGTTTATTAGTACAGCGATACTATTGGTTGAGAGTGATTGATACTCATGGTGAAAACTGTCTTGAATTAAGTTCTAACTAAAATAGCGTTGAAAGGCACAATAACATGTAAAAATCGGAATAAATGCGGCTTTGTCACTAAACAATGTGCTTAGCATCATTTTTTTCAAGTTTAGGTCGACAGGATAATGATAAATACTAAATAAGGTAGCATGTGTTTTATTGTTTAACATGATAACCGAAATACCATACTAATATTAAATTTTAAACAAAGATAAAAGAATTACGTAATGAGAAATAAATGGCATGTGTTGCAGCATGAGCATTGTTGGAAAAGAAAAACAATATCTGTAAAATACCACAGAATCCAAAGTCTTAATGACCCTTAAGAAGAAGGCTACTGAAAACATTGAGCAAAAACTAGAAAATGCTGACAACTAGAATTTTCTCCTTTTTCCATAATGTTTTCACTTGAGCTACACTTAAGGTCTACGGCCCCTAACTCACCGGTAAACATAGACGTTTTCGTAAAGGCTATTCGGCCAATCTCGGCAGCTTCCGTTTTTTAGTATGAGAGTTAGAAGCCGTAGACTCGCTAACTCATCGGTAAATACCGTGTAACATCGACGTTTTCGTAAAGGCTATTCGGCCAATTATGGAAGCTTCCGTCTTATGATATGAGAGTTAGGGACCGTAGACTTTAATTTGTTGTCAGCAAATACTTTTGAATTTGGTTGTATCTAAAAATTTGTCACTTGGGCAGTAAATCTATTTAGGCTCCAGTCTTACGATAGCACAAAGATATCTCAGGATTAACCGTTTAGCTGCTGAGCACGAACTAGATGGGTTTTGCAGAGAATGTAGATCAAAATCAAACTGCACAAGAGATGTAGTCTAATCTTGGATCCACACTGTTTGATACTTTGAGATTCTCCCTGGTGAAAAGAACTTTGATACTGCAATATTTTGTAGTTTTACCCTATACTAGTTAACCACATTTTTAACTAGTCCAAAATGAAAGCATTTGCAGACAACAAGTTAGATGTTGCTTAATTTGTCTTTGAACGAAAAGAAAACATAATGGGAAAATAATAAATTGCTGGTAACCAGGATTTTCTCTTTTTCTCACGACGTTTTTATAGTTTAGCATGAAAGCATTGATCTACACCTTCGTCGTCGCTTGACCTTAGTTGCTTCATGTGGGAATGGCGAAATATCCTCAGTTGCAAGACAACCCATCATGTTTTCTGTTTCTTTACATTTTTTGTAAAGAAATCCCTTTGGTTACTCTTACCTTGTCCGACTATTCTCACTTTGCTCTACCCTTTGAATTCTTACTTTGTCCAAACCTATTCCTATTTGCGCCTAGTACTGGTGAAACCCAGGAAGTACATGAATATGTGAGCTGTCGCCGTGATATGACTGAAATATTGTTGAAAGCAGCGTAAAACACCATTCAATCAATCAAGCTATATGCGCACAGACCATATCTGATCATAATGTGATATATCTCCCTTGTGCAATTCTAGAATTGTGCAGTACAATTCCGGAATCGGCGGACAAAGTGGGAATTCCTACTTTGCGCTGGACAATTTCGGAATTGCACCCGGATTCTTTCTTTGCACCGAACATATACATGTATATGATTACACATAGG
This sequence comes from Tridacna gigas, assembly GCA_945859785.2. Taxonomy (NCBI): domain Eukaryota; kingdom Metazoa; phylum Mollusca; class Bivalvia; order Cardiida; family Cardiidae; genus Tridacna; species Tridacna gigas. Next base: position 54,830,145 of record OX244034.2, read on the forward strand.
CGATGAAATGATATGGAGTGTATTTATCACCCCATATTTTCTTATCATTAAATAAAGGACTTACATATAAATGTTTCGAAATTTACGGTCAGTAAATGTAAAACGATAATCTACAGAATGCACCATGCAAATCTGGGATGTTTTTTCTGTAAATGTGATTTTTATACAATCGCGAATAAAATAATGTGGGGTGTATATATCACCCCATATTTTCACATAATTATTACAAGACATACATGACAATAACTATACTGAACTCATAGTGCTTTCTTACGATACAAAATTCTAAGGAAATTTACAGTGCAAATCTTTGGAGTTTTTCTATACATGTAAATAGTACACAACCGGTAATAAAATGTGGGGTGTATATATTACCCCATATTTTCTCAGCATTGATTAAAAGATATATACTTTTGTTATTCTGAATTCATGATGCAGTCATAGAATACAGAATTATCGGGAATGTACAGTGCAAACCAATGATAAATACTATACATTATTTCTGTTTTACTTTGAGGAATAAAATTGTGTTGGGTGAGGGGAAATATATAGTGTATAAAATGTCTTGTATTACCAATAATCATTGGACATACATATTTATTGTATCAAATCCTGAGACGTTCATTTAATACAGAATTATGGAAAATGTACAGCACACTCTTTCATCATGTCTCTATGTACGAAATTAGTAATTCTATGTTTATATATATCTAAAAAAAAAAAAAAAAAACGTTTCGTATAATTGTTTTGTTCGGGCTTTAAATTAAGTTCAGTGTATGAATGGACTTTATGACAAAACCCCCGTTCTACAAAAGCCCTACAGACAAAACCATTGGATAAAAAACTTCTTTTTAAAATACTCTTTAAGTATTATGTAATTAAAAGTTAATTCTTAAGTTTGACCTTGTGTTGTTTCATCTATTAATGGTATTTCATTTTTTTGTAAGATATTTTTATCTTTAAGATATGATCTGACAGATATGTTAATGTCAAATGGGGAATATGTGAATAGCCATGATTTATATAAATTTTCTCGTGGCAGAACATCTTTAAAGAATTTTCCTTTTCAGACAAGTCAGGTATAAGGCTAAAATGTAAATTATACCGAGATGTAGGTCATATAGATTACAAATGTCACACGTGTTAGTTTGAAACCTGCAACACTTATGTTTTCAAGTATACCGCCGACCCAGTCATTACGCTTCTACAAAAGCAATGTTGTGAAGCACTATTGTTTTCTCATACATGATTTTTATTTAAAGTGAGCGCTTTGAAAGGATTGACACATACGATGACATTTGTTTATTTTCCGGAATGATTTTCATTCCAATTTCTGGTAAAACGTAATGGCCAAGTGGATAGCGTCTGGTATTAAGATAGGATGTTCCTGGTTTGATTCTCGCTTGTGCTTGCAATAACGTCAATCACTGCAATGTTTTTTATACATGGATATGATTACACATAGGCAATAAAATGATATAGGGTGTATATATCACCCCATATTTTCTCATCATTAATTAAAGGACTAACATATAAATGTCCCGAATTTATGGTGTGTACATGTAGAACGAAATTCTACAGAATGCACAGCGCAAATCTGGGACGTTTTTCTGTAGATGTGATTTTTACACAATTATGAATAAAATAATGTATATATATCACCCCATCTTTTCACATAATTAATCATAAGACATACATAATGATAGTTATGCTGAATTCATAGTGCTTTCTTACAATGCAAAATTCTAAGGAATTTACAGTGCAAGTCTTTGGTGTTTTTTCTACACATGGAAATAGTTATACAATTGTTGAAAAATGTGGGGTGTATATATCACCCCATATTATCTCAGCATTGATTAAAGAATATATACTTTAGTTATTCTGAATTCATGATGGATTCATAGAATACAAAATTATCGGGGATATACAGTGCACACCAGAGATAATTTCTATACATTATTTCTGTTTTACTTTGAGGAATAAAAAGAAATAAATAAAAAAAAAAAAAAGTTGGATGTTCTGTATGTACGAGAAATAGTATTCATATATATTTAAAAAAATTATAGTTTCGTATAATTCTCATTATCGGGCTTCAAATTAAGTTCAGTGAATGAAAGAACTTTAGGACAAAATCTTCGTGCTAGAAAAGCCTTACGGACAAAACCATTGGACAAAACGTCTTTAAAAAAAAAAAAAAAAAAAAAAAAAAAAAAAAAAAAAAAAAAACGCTTCAGTATTATGTAATTAAAAGTTAATTCTTAAGTATGACCTTATTTTGTTTCATCTATTAATGATATATTTGTAAGATATTTATCTATAAGATATGATCTAAAAGATATGTTAATGTCAAATGGGGAATATGTGAAAAGCCATGATCTTTTCAAAATTTCTAGTGGTAGAAAATCTTAAGGGATTTTTTATTTTAAGAGTAGTCCGGTATCCGGCTTGACTGTAAATTATACCAAGATGTGGGTAATATGTAGTTTGTTTAAAGGCTGTAACACATATATAAGTATACCGCCGACCCAGTCATTACGCGTCTACAAAAGCAATGTCATGAAACAATTTTGTTTCTCATACACAACTTTTATTGAAGGTGAGCGCTTTGAAAGCATTGACACATGCGATACTATCTGGTTATTTTCCGGAATGATTTTCAGTCCAATATCTGGTAAAACTCGATGGCCAAGTGGATAGCGTCTTGTATTTAAGGATGTTCCTGGTTTGATTCTCGCTTGCGCTTACAATAACGTCAGTCACTGCAATGTTTTTTTTTTCTTTACATGTATATGATTACACATAGGCAATAAAATGATATGGGGTGTAATATCACCCCATATTTTCTCATCACTAATTAAATGTCTAACATATAAATGTTACGCATTTATGGTGTGTACATGTAAGACAAAATTCTACAGAATGCACGGTGCAAATCTGGGGCGTTTTTCTGTAACTGTGATTTTTATACAGTTGCGAATAAAATAATGTAGGGTTTATATATCACCCCATCTTTTCACATAGTTAATCACAAGACATACACAATTATAGTTATACTGAAATCATAGTGCTTTCTTTCAATACAAAATTCCATGGATTTACATTCAAATCCTTGGTGGTTTTCCTATATTACACCCAAAATCACTGATAAGGCACACATTTGGGTTATAAATGTCGGAGGCTGTTTCGTCAAGTTAACTTGCCGGAAGAAGAAAGAAAAGTTTTCCCGAGTAAAGTTCTTGAATTGCGTCAACTCTGAAACCCCATATTTTTTCCACTATCTGTTTAGATATTCTTTTACAACACATGTAAGATGCAAAAACGATACATAGGTTACTGTCGCACGCCTGGATTTATTTCTTCCGTACTCCACCACGTACATATAATACCGTTTAATAACAAATTTTTACCATCATAGTTTTGAAATTCCATTGTATTTTCAAGGAGGTTAGAATCCGTAGAAAAAGACCCATTGATTTGAAAATTACGATCACTGCAAACAATGTCGCAAGGGTTATGATACATACGTGACGCTCTTTCAAAACTCAATCTTATGGAGGTGCATCGTGCAGCCAGTGTAAACGAGAAATGTTTTAAAAAAGGTAACAGCTTTCAAAATTTTGGAAAAAGTATTTTTGGGGAAGTAATGATATCATTTTTTCAGCAAATGCGATTTTCAGTTAGCATACCAGTAGCGTAAAAACATAGCGATACATACGATACCCAGGAATAATTTGAACAAAAATCTATCTGTGCCTTTTAGATGCAATTTGAATAAAGCATGGATATTTCACCTTCGAGCTAAACTGTAAGAAGACCAAGTGTTTTCAACACACAGATAAAAAATATTGAATACGGTACCAAATCATACATACGTTATCGATACATACGGGACAGAATAAATTGAAATATTATGACAGGCAACCATTTCATCATTTGTGAGAGACATATTTCATCGTATAAGCTTATGCAGGTTGCCATGTTATGTATTTTTGAAAAAATCTGAGTAATTTTCGCTCTTTTATCTTTTTCTTTTAAGAAATGAGAGCTACTTTTGTGGCATCTACGCTGAATGAGACTATGCTGTTCATAAATGTTTGTTTATGTTTGAGGTATTTAACAGGTTAACCTACTTGAAGATAAAATGCAGTAATCTGAGTTCAGAAGTTTTTAACCATTTTTTTGGCAACCCGTAATACTGATACATATGTTACTGATAGTATCGTATGTATTGGTGTTAAGGACCAATACATATGCCTACCAGGAAAGATTCTTTCGATACAGACCATGTTAGAACTATTACTAGAAAAGTCAATGAAAGAAAATACGCATTCTTTCGTTTCAAATCTGTCGGTTTAGTTGTACCTACATGCAATGACAAATACTCCAAAGACAACATCCTTAATTTCTGTGACGGCTGATCGATTCCCTAGTTTCCCAATAATAATTCATATTATAGTCTGAATCGTGACACCACAATTATGCCATGAATATAAATGGTTTTTAGCTATTAAATGAATAAATCTTATAATCTTTAGATGTGTGAAACTGCCCTTTTCTGCATCGAAATACAGAGTACACAAAGATTAATGTATGTATCGATACCTACGTTGTTACTCAAATTACTCCCTGTCAAAGAGCGAAATACAGAAGTACTATTAAGCCTTGAACGAAAGAAAGACGTGCTTCTTTTTCAATACAAGAGCAAAACAGCGAAATAACCATGTTTACTTCTGTGTTGTAAATTTAGACATCTCCAAGAGTTGAACTTCCTCTTGGAAGAGCCTGGGAGTGAGGCTTGCTCTGGAAGATGTATTTCAGGGTTACACGTATCCTGGAAGTCTTGCTCTGAAGTTAGACTTCGCTTCACTCTAGAGCAGAAAATTTCGCCACGGAAGCCTCTCTCTAGAGCCTCACTTGCTTTAAAACAAAGCAGGGTTTCAATAAGAGGAAGTATGGTTCTGGAGTGAGTCTTCTCCGAGGGCATTCAACTTTAGTATCGTATCAGACCTTCCGAGACAGTGTCATGCTTTTGAAAGAAACTTACTCTGGAATTTCATCGGTGAATTGGTTTCTCCCTTTATTAGGATTTGATGATCACATTTTTATAGTTACTCCCTTTACTACATGATTACCCATGAAGCTTTCACTTCGATTTTTTTTTCTTTCGAGGTTGTGAAACTATAGGTCTTGCCCTGTCGTCATGGGGCATATTTTCCAGGTCAAGCGAATCGGTTCCTTTTGGTCTGTGTACGTAGTTTAGATGATTGATAGAGAAGCCAGTAAGAAAACACATATCTTGTTTAAATCCCATTCCCTCTCTGATAATCTGATAATTAAAGGTAATAAAACTAAATGGATGGAGCGGATTAACTTAAGGGGTTACGTGGTCACACCCTGCACATTGCAGCCCCAGTGCCGATCAAATCTCGTGTATAATAGGAGATCTCCAATCATTGGAAAAGTCCAAAAGGCTGTTTATGCTACACGCTCGTGGAGACTGAAAAAAAACCCAAATCTTTCGAGATGATTAGTAAATGACATGAACAATGCTCAACTCTGGGCTAATCTGATACATACGTTACTGATACACTGCTGAACTTTTCCCTACCCACGCTGCACGAATTATTCTGATGTTCTGTTGTTCTTGTATTTTAAAGTAATTATGTCATAATTTTCTATGTTCAGAATGTTACCATTCACCTTTATATAGACGTGAAAGATGATTCTGCCCCTTCAGTCGGTAATCAAGCGAAGTCTTAATAACCGGAGAGATCATTTTAGGACATCTGCAGAAAAGCGGCAGTTTTGGTGACTATTTATTATCGGTCTTTAAAAAGATAAAATACTCACTGACATAGGCAACTGTAATCACTGATTGGGAATGCTTACTTTTATGCAATACATTACGCCAGTTTTCTAAAAATTGTATTTATGCAATTTACTGATACATACATTATAATTTCCAGTGTTTTCTAATCTAATTATTCATTTGTTCAGCAATCAATGCATATATTCTGAGTATCTCAGAAAACTATAATATCTGTAGTTTCTTGTCGCCAAAGTAAAATGCTTATATCGTCAATCGCTTACTGACATTCAAAACTGTACATCAATGTTGTGTTTTTGTTCCTAGAAAAAGAATTGTTGGCTTACTGATCTATTATCTTTCAATGCTGTGAAAAGAAAATGCATGCAAATGTTTTACGACGAAATTATGGCTGAAGCATCAACAACTATATGGAATGTAATTTGGAAAAGTGTCAGGACTCTTATCTATTTACATCATGATGAAAATTGAAGTTGATTTTTTCGAGTTTCTTAAGCCAAAAATGTGCCCTATTAGTGATTTTGGGTGTATACATATAAATAGCTATACAATGGGTAAAAAAATGTGGGGTGTATATTTCATCCCATTTTTTCTCAGCATTGATTATAGGATGTAAGTACTACAATTATTCTGAATTCATGATGCATTCATCAAGTACGAAATTATCGAAAATATACAGTGCACACTCGAGATAACTTCTGTACATTATTTCTGTTTTACTTTGAAGAATAGAATTGTGTTTGATGTAGAGGAAATATATAGTGGTGGGTATATAAAATGTCTCGTTTTATCTTACCAATAATCATTGGACATATATATTTATCGTATCAAATCCTGAGACGTTCATTTTATACAGAATTATGGAAAATATACAGCACACTCTTTCATCGTGTCTCTGTATATACGAAATATAGCATTTTTATATATTTAAATTAAAAAAATAATAATAATAAAATACGTTTCGTATAATTGTTGTGATCAGGCATCAAATTAAGTTCAGTGTATGAATGGACTTTATGACAAAATCCCCGTTCTTAAAAAGCCCTACTGACAAAAACCATTGGAAAAAACTACTTTTTACAATACTGTTTAAGTATTACGTAATTAAAAGTTAATTCTTAAGTTTGACCTTGTGTTGTTTCATCTATTAATGATATTTTATTTATTTGTAAGATATTTATCTATAAGATATGATCTGAAAGATATGTTAATGTCAAGTGGGGAATATGTGAATAGCCATGATTTATATAAATTTTCTCCTGGCAGAACATCTTTAAAGATTATTCCTTATAAGACAATTCCGGTATCAAGCTAAACTGTAAATTACACAGAGATATGGGTCATATTGATCATAATTCTGTGTATATTATAAATGACACACATCTTGATTTGAAAGCTGCAATACATATGTTTTCAAGTATACCGCAGACCCAGTCATTACGCTTCTACAAAAGCAATGTTGTGAAACACTGTTGTTTCTCATACACGATTTTTATTTAAAGTGAGCGCTTTGAAAGGATTGACACATACGGTATCATTTGGTTGTTTTCCGAAATGATTTTCAGTCCAATTTCTGGTAAAACGCAATGGTCAAGTGGATAGCGTCTGGTATTTAAGATAGGATATTCCTGGTTTGATTCTCGCTTGTGCTTACAATAACGTTAGTCACTGCAATGTTTTTTATACATGTATATGATTACACATAGGCAATAAAATGATATGGGGTGTATATATCACCCCATATTTTCTCATCATTAATTAAAGGACTAACATATAAATGTCCCGAATTTATGGTGTGTACATGTAGAACGAAATTCTACAGAATGCACAGCGCAAATCTGGGACGTTTTTCTGTAGATGTGATGTTTACACAATTATGAATAAAATAATGTGTATATATCACCCCATCTTTTCACATAATTAATCATAAGACATACATAATAATAGTTATGCTGAATTCATTGTGCTTTTTTACAATACAAAATTCTAAGGAATTTACAGCGGAAATTCTTGGGTTTTTTTTAGACATGGAAATAGTTATACAATCGTTGAAAAATGTGGGGTGTATATATCACCCCGTATTATCTCAGCATTGATTAAAGAATATATACTTTAGTTATACTTAATTCATTGTGCATTCATAAAATACAAAATTATCGGGGATAAACAGTGCACACCAGAGATAATTTCTGTACATTATTTCTGTTTTACTTTGAGGAATAAAAAGAAATAAAAAATGTTTGATGTTCTGTATGTACGAGAAATAGTATTTATATATTTAAAAAAAAAAAAAAAAAAAGGAACGTTTCGTATAATTCTCATTATCGGGCTTCAAATTAAGTTCAGTGTATGGAAGAACTTTAAGACAAAATCTTCGTGCTAGAAAAGCCTTACAGACAAAACCATTGGACAAAACTTCTTTAAAAAAAACGCTTAAGTATTATGTAATCAAAAGTTAATTCTTAAGTTTGACCTTATCTTGTTTCATCTATCAATGATATATTATAGATTTGTAAGATATTTATCTATAAGATATAATCTAAAAGATATGTTAATGTCAAATGGGGAATATGTGAAAAGCCATGATCTTTTGAAAATTTCTTGTGATAGAATATCTTAAAGGATTATTTATTTTAAGAGTAGTCCGGTATGCGGCTTGACTGTAAATTATACCAAGATGTGAGTAATATGTATTGTGATGCTATATATATATGTAACACATGTTGGTTTTAAAGCTGTAACACAGAATTATGTAGGTATACAGCTGACCCAGTCATTACGCGTCTACAAAAGCAATGTTATGAAACAATGTTGTTTCTCATACACGACTTTTATTGAAAGTGAGCACTTTGAAAGCTTGACACATATGATATTATCTGGTTATTTTCCGAAATGATTTTCAGTCCAATATCTGGTAAAACTCAATGGCCAAGTGGATAGTGTCTGGTATTTAAGATCGGATGTTCCTGGTTTCATTCTCGCTTGCGCTTATAATAAGTCAGTCAGTGCATTTTTTTTTAAATGTATATGATTACACATAGGCAATAAAATGATATGGGGTGTATATATCACCCCATATTTTCTCATCATTAATTAAAGGACTAACATATAAATGTTCCGAATTTATTGTGTGAACATGTAAAACGAAATTCTACAGAATACACAGTGCATGTAACTGTGATTTTTATACAATTGCGAATAAAATAATGTGGGGTGTATATATCACCCCATCTTTTCACATAATTAATCATAAGACATACACAATAATAGTTATGCTGAAATCCCAGTGCTTTCTTACAATAAAAAATTCCATGGAATTTACATTCAAATCCTTGGTGGTTTTTCAATACATGTAAATAGCTATCAAATCGGCAAAAAATTGTGGGGTGTATATATCACACTATATTTTCTCAACATTATTTATAGAATATAAGTACTACAATTATTCCGAATTTGTGATGCATCATTCATCGAAATTATCGAAAATATATAGCGCACATCCGAGATGTATTTACATACATGTACCAGTTTTTTTCCCCAACTTTGAAGAAAAGATAAAGATCGGTGTATAAAACATGCAGTATTATCCTGTCAATAATCATAAGACATACATATTTATCATAACAGATTCTGGGGCGTTCACTTACTACAGAATTGTGGGAAACTCTTTTGGCGTTATTCTGTATGTACGAAAAATAGTATTTTAATACATTCAAAAACTTTAACGTTTCGTTTGATTTTTATTATCGGGCTTCAAGTTAAGTTCTGTATATGAATGAAATTCATGACAAAACCCCGTGCTGCAAAAGCCCTGCAGACAAAACCATAGGACAAAACTACTTTTTAAAACACTTCATTAATATTTTGTAATGAAAGGTTCACTGTTAAGTTAGATCTTATGATGTTTCATCTATTAATAATATATCATTTATTTGTAAAACATTTATCTATAAGATATGATCTTACAGATATGTTAATGTCAGGTTGGGAATATGTTAACAGCCATGATTTATATAAATTTTCTCGTGGCAGGCTATCTTTAAAGATAATATTTTTAAGAGTAGTCTGGAATCCGGCTTGACTGTAAATAATTATACCAAGATGTGGGTCATATATATTATGATGCTATATATATATTATATATGCCACACATGTTGGTTTAAAAATTGCACCACATAAATGGGTCTTACACAGACACCCCATAAATAGGACTATATATATATATATATATATATGTGTGTGTGTGTACAGCAATATGCACAGCATAATTTTCGTTTATCATTTTATAACTTGAATGCTTTATTTTCATTACTAATTAAAACAAAATGCAATCTACAGGGTTAGGAATATTTTACGGACTATATAGATCAATATCTCCCTGATCAAAATACTGACACTGTTCGATTAAGCTGAATGCAGTTGACGTTAATGTCCGTTTATCTTACTATTTATTTCTGTTTTATAATACTTTGTATGTGTTGATTTAACATGTTACGGATTACAAATTAAATTTAATGCTCTAGCAGATGGTTTAATTAAATAAAGGCAATGCAGTAATGGGTCCAACAATTCGTCAACAAACATCTGTACTTACCGGATGAGATACTGACAATATGAATCAACAGGATATAAGACTGTTTCGCTAAATACATGTACATTATAGACTGCTTTTCAGTTGATTTATATGTGCTGACCGGCAATAAAACTTACCAACCAAGATGTTAATATTTGTTAACCCAATAAAATTATTTACAATAATATTTTTTACGCAGTATATTTATTTTGAAACCACTCTCTTTCTCTCTCTATGTCTGTCTGTCCATCCCTCTCTCTCTCTCGTCTCAAACAAGTTATTTGTAATTTGAAATAATCTTCCAAATTATTTTGGAAACAAGCAAGCCTCAACCGTTTTGGAAGGAATGTCTCAGAAAATGATGGACCACGATTTTTTCTGTGCAGTCTGTGATAATATCCGAGGTGAATTCAAATATGGGTTGCTCAGGTTTCTATTCAACAAAACCCTTCCACATGCCCTAGATGCCTTATTTCCAAGTTCATCACCCTTTGACAAAATATGTGCACACTTAATATATAATGTAATTTCCGAAATGGGATTTGATGGGTACATGGTTGTTACTGTGTAAATATGGTGAAAGTCTTGAGTACTTTTTTTTGAGCTCATATCGTCTGGCCAGTGCTCAGAAAGCTTCGATAAGTTCCAATTATGGCCTTTGCGCACCCTGCAGCTCATTTTTTCTGTCTGATAATAATGAACTTTGGTCCATATCGTATCTTGGTGGTGTCCCTTATGGTGTCAAATATGGGTCTCTAACGCAGTTTACTTCGTCCTCCATATCTGGAAGTGGCATTGTCTGCTTTGTGTTCATTAACTTGAACAGAATTTTCCCTCAGTATTTTGAACAAGAGTGAATATAGTCTCCTCTTGTCAACAGACTAGATCTAGATCAAATCTTCTCAAAACAGTTTCTTTCCTTCTTTCTAAGGGGTAAATGCTTTTTCCAATTGCCACTCGAGTTCACTGGGTCAAACGTGGTTCCAAGGAAATTAATGTGCAATCCACTGTCTAGCCCATACTGGTCATACTGAAGTTTAAAATGTTTCGCTTGAGTGTCAACACGACAATGTAGGTGAAAATGTACGTCATCTTCTAAAAAAAAATCTCTGGAGATCGCATTCGCACTAACTTTACAAATAACATCATTTTGAATGGTGATTTTTACATATTCTTACTATCAGTCTTAAAATGCCGCAGCTCATTTGAGTGATATGTTACGCAGTAAAAATTACAGTCACAGATTGCGATAAAATTGTAGTATCAATGCAACAAAATATTTAATTGTTTTAATGAATTAGAATTCTAGTTTGAATTGAAAGTTATTATATTGTATGTTCATGGATTGCAAGTCTGAAATTAGAGATCATGGCAAAGAAGATAAAGCAATGACGATTCAAGAGATTTCAGTGAACAGCATGCTGATTTTTTTTCATGTCATTCCTGGTTAGTTTGTGGTGATATAAGCTGCTTTCAACAATACTTCCCATATACCACTGCAACAGCTCACAATACTCATGCCTTCTGGGTTTCACAACCAGTGCTAGGCTAGGAAAAGTGCCTTGCCCAAGGACACCCCATACTTGAATGAAGTGGAGCAGGCAGGCATCTAACTCTAATCTCCCAGTTGACAGTGCGTTGCCATAACCTAATACTGCTAGATAATATCACAAAAGCATACCCTTTGGTGGTTAGAGATATATGTAAACAATATTTTCAACCAACATTTTCTAATTATATGACCAACTTCCCATGTAATATTCCTTGTAAATAATACTTGACACTTTAGTTAAAAGTCATTGTACCCCTCACCTTTGACTTTTTGACCTCAAATCTAAGAGGTATCATTTACACTCCATGATCAATGTATTCAGTACAAGTTTGAAGAATCTGTGTCAACCCAGTCTAATTATTGTCTCGGCAGTGTTTGGTGTAATGACATAGTATGTTAAGGTCACTGCAAATTTGATCTTGATATATTGAACTCAAAACCAGAAGGGGCAATCTTTCTTCGATGTATTAAATTTAAAGCCCAATTTCCAATGTTCTAATAGTCCTTACAAGATTTAGTTTGTACCAGTATGTTGAAAGGTAACATGACCTTGACAGATGAGATGTTGACTTCAAAATCCACACAAGAGGGCCATGATGGTCCTGTATTGCTCCACTGGCAAACATTTGGTTCAGAGATTGTCATGCTATGGTGGCCATGGTTTTTGAAATTTCAAGATGCCTTGAAGAAATTTGAAAGAGGTCCCCACAAGAGCATATCTGCAAACTGTCAATGAAATCCAGCCATAGATTTCTGACATGTTTAAAATGTTTTGTACAATAGGCCATGTTTTGAAAACTTTTCAATGCCACTGCGGCTATGATTTTTTTAAATATCAAGATGCCATGGAGAATCTGAAAACGGTCCACTCAAGGTGCATATTTGCAAAATATCAATGACATTCAACCATATGTTTCTCATGAAAAGATGTTTAAGTTTGTAAATAGGCCATATTGTGAATACTATGTCATGCCATGGCAGCCAGGATTTCTGCAATATCCGGGTTCCTTGAAAATATCTGTAAGAAGTCCATCCAAGGAACAAATAAAAGGTTTTGTAAAAGTTTTTTTTTTTTTTACTTTTGTTGCCCAATGATGGGGTTTGAATAATGGTCTATATCGTAAAGCATTTGGTTATACATTTTTTTTTTTTTTATTAATTTTCTTTTGTCTGCACTGGTTACTTCTAGCCAAAATTTTACTATATGTGTAATCCTAAATATAACTGGATCCTAAGTCTCTGCCAGAGTTGGATCCCAGGTCATTGTCAGGGTGTTTACAATAGCTATCATCAGTCTTTGAATAGTCACAGCAAAGACCAAGCAAGTCAATTTTAGCTCTACTGGTCACAGGCCAGAAGAGCTCATATCATAGCGCGGTGTCTGTCGTCCATCCGTCTGTCCATCTGTCAGTCTGTTAGACTTATCTTGTTTACGCAATAAAGTCCGTAGTTTTGGTTCGATTCTTTTGAAACTTGCACAGACTGATTGTCTCGTCACAAGGATATACCGATTGAAAATAAAAAAATTCTGTCTTATGTTGTTGGGAAAGAAGCCATTTGAAATTTGTATTAATGTTTTCTTGTGTATGCGATAAAGTCCAAATTTTTGGTCTGATTCTCTTGAAACTTGGACAGATTGTCTCATCAAAAGGATTAAGCCTATTGAAGAAAAAAAAAAAAAAAAAAAAAAAAAAAAAAAAAAAAAAATGCCCTATGTTGTTGGAAAAGAAGCTGTCAGAAATTTTTATAAACATTTCCTTCGTTTACAGAATAAGGTCCACATTTTGTGTGTGATTCTCTTGAAATTTGCACAGGTTTTTTGTCTCCGCACAAGGATTAATCCTTTTGAAAATGAAAAATATATGCACTATGCTGTTGGGAAAGAAGCCATTTGTGCCCTGGATGTGCTCAGCCAGTAGAGCGATTCAGGCCCTAATGGGCCTCTTGTTTAACAAAAAGGTGCATATCAGAGTCTGTCAAAAAGTTCAGCCCCAGTATAAGTGGAATCTGTCTTTGCAAGGATTACATTTTCTCTATACCTGAAAAATTCTCTTCTTGGGCCCCCATAATCCTGTCCTAGTTCAACACTGAATTTGACAAACAGTCGGGCATTTAAGTTTAAAGCTTTTCGGTCAAGTGCTCTGAGGGCACTCTGAAGAACGTCATTTCTATAAACTATGACTTTTGTTGTAACATCAGGCAAAACAGCATTCTTTTTAAATTCTGCTAAGATCTGAACCATGTCTTCTGTGACTTCATCTGTTCCTTTGACTGGTATGCTGCATAGATTAAATTTAGGTTTGTAGTCATAACAATGACAAAATCCACTTTTACATTTGGATTTGTTTGAGTTCAATTCTGCTTTTTACAACTTAGGTTATTACACTACGGTCTGCATACCTAACCATGTCATCTTGGATTACCTACACCAGCACTCACAAAACAAGGTCCCCATCATTAACAGACTTCTTATGTAGATCAAAGGTGAGAGGCAAACTGAGGTTTGCCTGCAACTGCTTTGTGTTTAGATCACGTACCTTTGGAGCAGAAGCTGAAGGGTTCCATCCCTTGCCGGGTCATTAAAGGCAATTTTAATTGGCAGTAAAAACTTCCCACCTTAGTACTCACGACTAAGGGGATAGCCTTACAACTTACCCAACCTTGTTCGTATGATGTGACAGGTGAAGTACTGGTTCAAAAATGTTAAGAAAACATGGAGTTTACGAGCTGTTGCCTAGAAATAACTGAAATACAGCTGATATAGCATTACACACAAAATAAATCAACCACGTATCAAATCTGTGACCAACAGCTTATAAGTCAGATATGGTACTGACCCCTACTGAAGTCAGGGTTTTGGGCTAAAAGAAACAGTAAACAAAATCCAGTTAGCCTCAACGTAAAATACATATACAGAATATTTGTTTGTTTGGTATTTAATGCCGTATGAAATTCAATAGTATTTCAGTTATTAAACGGCGACAGTTCACAGATCAATGTGCCCTGGACCTTTTTTTCCCCCTTTTTTTTAACCAGTACCTGACACATTATCCTAATGATAGCAGGCCAGCTGTAATGCTATCCCCATTATCCTGAGTGCCAAAGGGGGAAGCCAACACTATCAATTTTTTAATCCTTGGTCTGACCCAGCCGGAGCACCAAGTCACAAACTTCCGCTCATGAGTTAGGCGCTCTAACCACTAGGCCATCGCAGCAGACTCTACAGAACATAAGTAAGAATTGCTTAAAATAACATCTAAATAGGTAATAATGAAATATTATCTTGGATTCCTCCATTTTCGTGCATTGACATGACCTTGAACAATTATGTCTTTGAAAGAAATCTTTCCGTATCTGAAGTTTGAAGAAAGTCTTCCTCAGACCAGATTTTTGAAAGGTATTGTTTCAACTGCATTGAATTAGTAACTAAAAAAAAGTAATAAAGGAATTAAATAAAAACTGATAAAACTAACATTGCAATGATAAAATCACTGTTGATGTCTCCTATTTTGGGTTTAATCTTTAGGTTCGAAACAATTTTTTTCCAAGTTAAACATTTAATAGCTTTTACATGCAAAACGGTACTAGTTCAGTTGAAAGCAATTCACCAAACATGGTTCCCATGACTTTTTTTGTTCCCATGGCATGTTTACATATATAGAGGATATTTGTTTTTTTTCGGTGAAAGATCGAAATTTATTTCATCGAGTGAACATCATCGGTAATATTTTCACGAGTGCCTGATGATGTTCACTCGATGAAATAAATTTCGATCTTTCACCGAAAAAAACAAATATTCTATTTATTTCATGCTTCTAACACCTTTTTTTTTTGTCGAGACTTCCGTAAAAAAAAAAAAAAAAAAAATGAAATCGGTATTATCACTGGTCGCACCCGTGTAATATCGAAAAATATTTTCACCGCTATTTCTCGATATCCTACCGGAAAGCATGAAATAAATATAAACACTTATAACTTACTCATTCTGAAGACTTGCCTGAATGGCTTGTTGAATGTCTTCATCCTCACTGTCAATGATGTTTATTGGCGACCTGAAAATCAAAGAGTACAATTTACTGACTTCTTGGAATTTTTAGATAATAGTATTCTACAGTGCAGGCCCATAGGAAGCATTTTCAGATTTGGGGGCTAATTTTGAAATAGGCCCCCAATATCTTTCAAACCAACAAAATTAACTGTTTTCTGAACTCCTCTAGCCACTACCCCCTACGGGCCTGCAGTATCCGTATGTATTCGTAGCAAACACATAATAGCTATGTATCATCTCACTTGGGCTAATTTTGTACACAGAGTCTAGAATCAAATAACAAGAGGGCAATAAGGGCAGTTATTTTATGGGAAAGTTCATGATCCCATGTTTCCTGGACTTTTGTCAACCAATATAAAACTTTGGTTTTTGCACATCATGTCACCGAAGTAAATATTTCATGACCAAAACTGAATACTGAAAATCTTCAAAAGGGATCAGGAGATATGTTGGGCATGAAAAACTGAAGGTTACCAATCGTAACCGTGACTCTACATAGTTGAGTTATAGGTACTGCCCTATATCTCACTGAGGTGAACATTCAACCAACGTTTAATGAAAATCTTTTACAGTGATCAGGAGAATGGTAACAAACAAGAAAGTGTTTCATAGATGAGACGGACGATCAGAGAGATGATGGCAATTTCTATCACATCACGCAATCTTCACAGAAGGGGATCAATAATCTAGGAAGAGGTCAACTAGATGATGCTACACACCATATTTTAATTCTCTGAGGCAAATAGTTTACAACAATATTCAAATGTTTTCACAAAGTAAGCCTATGTAAAACTTGTGAACCTGATGGTGGGGCTAAAACCCCAATTTACCTTGACTTTAAAAGATTTTGGGAGTTTCCCTACGTAAAGCTACATACAAAATTTGGTAGGATTGTCCTTCAGTTTAGGACAAGAAGATTCATACATATTTTCCAGATTCCACTTTCTGTTGCCTTTGCAACTAGATTTCGGTATGGAATTAAATTATTTGACCAACAATTTTCATCTGGACTACCCCAAGGGTTGATTGTTTGATGTATCAACAGTACTTTCCTTATTTCATGAAGCCAGTTAAGATATCAATGTTCCAGTATTTTCCAAACCAGTATTTGACCACTGACATCATCCTGACATTAGTAGGCTAGTTGCTATGCTGTCCTCACAACTCTGAGCTGAGCCCTAACCAAATACAAACAATTCAAATGGAGAAAATACTTTACCTTGACGAATTGTCTTGCAGTGATGGCACACAATTCACACTCCTTGAATATGTTCTGCATTGCAAGCTTAGCCGACCTGGACGTCTACGCCGAAAGGTAATCTGGGATTCAGAATGAACAAGATGTGATCATGAAATATAAACCCACATAAAAGCATCATGGAGGAGTACATATATGCCAGAAAGGCAGATCAGTCATAACAAGAGGGACATGACGGCCCTAAATCGCTAACATCAGACCAGTTCTATTAAGGATCTATAGCTGTGTGGTGGGTTATTTGATAGTTACAAGACTTTAGATACAAGAAAGCAAATAAAACCTTAACAGGAACAGACTTGATTAATGTTTACTAGATTAAGCTACCTATCAAATATCCAAGTTTTTTATGGTTTTCTGTTTGGGACTAGAAGAGTTTAAAGTTTTAACTATAATCAGCCTCTATGCAAAACCTGTGACCCCAGGGCAGTCAGTTTTTGACCCCAGGGATTACTTTGATCACTCTTGGTGGATGTCTGTTTCATGATGCTAGATATCAAATGTTAAAGCTCTAGGCCTATCAGTTTGGGAGAAAAAGATTTTTAAAGTTTGCACTATATAAACCTATGTTAAACCTTTGATCTGCTGGCAAGGCAATTTTTGATTCCATGGGCATAATTGGAACATATTTGTTACCTGTCCATTAGATTATGCTATATTCCAATTGTCAAAGCTCTAGGCTTTATTGTTTGGGAGAATATTTTTAAAATTGTGGCCATATGAAACCTATGTTAACCCTTTACCACACAATCCCGACTTTTAACGACCCGGGGAAGAAGTCTGTTGAAAACATTGTGGTAACCAGCACTTTCTCCTTTTCCCACAATGTTTTCTACCTTTCCCAAAACAAATTTCAGTTTTTGTGTCACATTTATTTTGTCGTCTGCAAATGCTCTCAATTTGGAAATGTCCAAAATGTTGTCATGTGGTAAAGAGTTTAACTTGTGAAACCCCAGAGAAGGGCTGCCTCTGACTCTGTGGAGGTAATTTGAATACTCTTTGAGGAGGTTGATAAGGTGAAGCTACATAACAAATATTAAAGCCTTAGGGTTTGGGACAAGAAGATTTTTTATGTTTTCACTATGTCAGTCTATTTTCAAGTTGCGACCCCGGGGCGGGGCTAATTTTGACCCAGGGGGCATAATTTGAACAATATAGGTAAGGGTCCATAAGGTGAAGCAACATACACAGATATCAAAGTTCTCGGCCTTATGGTTTCTGAGAAGAAGTTTTTAAGAATCTATCAAAAAATTCCTTTATGTTGCCATGGCAACCAGAGTTCTGCATTGATTTAATTTTTGGGGGGGCAATTTGTAAGAGAGTCACCTAAGGCACATTACTGTGAAGTTTGGTTGAAATCCTCCACACGGTTTAGAAGAAGATATTTGAAGGAATTGTTGAATGATGATGGACAAAGGCGATCACAAAACCTCATCTAGAGCCTGTTGTGCTCAGGTGAGCTAAAAAGTCCAGAAAACACGGATCAGTGAATTGTCTCTGTTAAATAACGTAAATTCTGTTGATAAGGCATCATTATTCAAACAAACCAAACCTAATCCTTCAGCATATGATGAGTGATGTTTCAAGTTCTTGTGCAAATTGAGAGCATTTCAGACAACAAATAAACTGGGGCTGAAATGATGTGAATGGTCTCTGGAGAGTAGAAAACATTGTGGGAAAAGGAGAAAATGCTTGTTACGTGTAAGCATTTCTCCTGTTCTCACAATGCTTTCTACTTTAAGGCCATAAACAAAAAATGGCCTATCTGGTAGAAGGTTAAAGAAAGTGTGGAGGGATAGATGGACAGACAGACAGAAGTCTTGACATTTACTGGTCACAATAGTTCACACTGAGCATGTTGTGCTCAGATTCATGTGCTTAAAAGTAAGGATAAGGACAAGAACATTTAATTATAGTGGGCTTATCTAGAAATTCACTCTCATTCATCTGTGCATACCTCCGGAGTGCCTGATTCCATAAAATCATCAGGCTGAAGCAAATCATTGAATGGAGACGGAACCCGATCTGTAGCTATCATAGAAGGTTCAATTGCAGGAGAAACAGTATCACTAACTTGCAAATCATTTACTGGAGATAGGGCCCAATCTGTAGCTATCATAGAAGTGTCCACTGTAGGATAAACAGTATCACTAACTTTCAAATCATTGACTGGAGCTAGAACCCGATCTTTATCATAATAGTGTCAACTGCAGTAGAAACAGTGTCACTATTTTTTTGTTCTGGTGCTATAGTACTCTCAACGGAAGTGGTTTCAATATCACTGTTTTGTTTGCTGTAAAGATACACTCGTAACATTCTCAATTTGCTTTTGGAATACAATTCTTCTACCGTTGTCTTTTCATCCACTGAATCCCCTTTAAAGTCTCTTATTTGGAAGGTAAAGTTATGTTTTTTCCCAAACTTTGAGACACTGTTGGGGAAGAAGGTATTGATGGCAAGTTCACAAATTTCTTGAACACGTAACGTTTTTTCCATGCAAAAATGTCTAGTTCCTCCACCTGAGGCGGACCTCATTTGTCGGTAAGATAACGTTGGGGGATGGTAATTCATCCATCCAACTTCAACTCCTCTGGTAAGTTTCAATGCATTCGAGTTCTTCTTTCTGAGTTGTGGGCTATACACTCTGTTTCGACCTGGAATAAAAGGAAAGTCAGCTACCAAACAATGTTATGATGAATCAAAATGCAAAGCAGATTTATGGATATATATATGCAAAAAGGTGATGTTTGATAAACGCTAAACAGTAAGTGACCTAAAAGTAATGTACAAGCGGGCTATGATGGTCCTGGATCCCTAACCTAGACAAGCTTGGGTGAAGGTTTACTTTAATCCTTTACCAGACGACAAAATTTTTGTACTGTCCAAATCGAAAGCATTTGCAGATGACAATTTCAATGTGGCTCAAATGGTGCAATTTGTCTTTGACAGGATAGAAAACATTGTGGGAAAAGAGAACATGATGGTTACCAGCATTTTCTCCTTTTCCCACAATGTTTTCAAAAGGCTTTTGAACCTGGGGCATTAAAAGGCGGCTCTGTGCGGTAAAGGGTTAAAGTTTTTCTATGTATTTTGGTGGCATTAATAGGGTGATGCTAAAATGCGAAATATCATAGCCCTAAAATTTAAAGCATCACAAATTTGATCTAGCCTGACTGCCTGATTGGAGTGTAAATACTAGGGAATTGATTGAATATTGAAAACAAAATATCAGTGAAACTGATGGATGCCATCCAAGCAAGTACAGTTAACTCGGCTTGTGATGATATTCAAGGTACCCAATGAAATATATAATTACATCTGAATATTGTTACAATCCTTGTTACATTTTCGATGTATTCTCTGAGTTTATGGTCACTGTACCTAACGGCAACCCTTAGGTAAATTTAAGTAAAAAAATTTTCCTTATCTTAGATAACATCGGTTTAATATAAATTCTCAACGCAATATCATACTATTTTTTTCCATTCTAACGATGATTTTACCAACACGTTAACTCTTTATCAGATATGATCATATGCCCTGCTTTTTATGGCCTTACTGGAGAAGAATTTTGACAACATTGTGGGAAAAGGAGAAAATGCTTCAAACAAGCATTTTCTCCCTTTCCATCAATGTTTTATACCTTTCTAGAAACAAATACCATCATCTGAGCCTCAGTTAATTTTTCATCTGCCAACGCTTTCCATTCGGATGAGACCAAAATTTTGTCATCTGTTAAAGAGTTAAAATAAATGTAAAATTTGAGCAGAAATTACATAGTACATGTTCATGGCAAGGGCTAAAATGCGACTGATAACCATGATCGTCTATTAAGCTTGGAAAAAAAAAATCTGTCATTTTTCATTGCAGATTATTTGCACTGAAATCTTTTCCAAAGCCTTCTTAGCATGCACCCTTTGCTACATGTATCCGAATCAGTGAATTTACATGTCATAAAAGTTTTATACTGTTCAAGAATTTGGTCAAACCATGGATTTAATAAAATACAGACTATTGAGAAATGTGTCTATGGGTGTTTTGACCTTGCTGCTATGACATTTGGTTTGTACTACAGTTTTCACACCTAGCTCAGGTAGCAAATTAGACCTTTGACAATACTTGACAGGTATAAATGTCGTTAAATACACAGAATAGGACAGCCATGGGCCTAAAAATTGACTTCTTGTTATCTTAAATATGGCTAAAAGCCATATCATATTAAGGAGAACTACATACTTGATATTATATAGCAAAGCGGTAGGGACTGTCCAAAGTGGTTCGTTTTAAGGGATATATCGCAATAAGGGATGTCATTACAAATGGAGTTGACAGTACTTGATAGAGTAGCAGGAGCAATGTGCTAAGGGTCTGACATAAAGTAAAGGACCATAACTCCCTGAAAAATCACCAATATGAAACAACATAAAATCGAAACACACACATAATATGTTCATCTAAACTTGGTAGTGATGCATCCTGTAAAGTTTCATGAAATTCAAACAAGAGGTAGCAGGGAAATAACCCAGGTAAGCATTTCGTCTGAAATAAAGCATTGGGCTAGAACTCCATGAAAAATTACTGAACAAGGAAACATCCATAACATGCTTATCTACACTTGGTAGTATACCATCCGATAAAGATTAATTAAACTTCCACATGAGGTTACAGAGAAACAGCCTGGAAAAAATTCTGGTCTTATGTTGGGCAAAGGGCAGTAACACAAAGAAAAAAAATATCGAATCGGAACACTGGCACAATATGCACAACTACACTTGGTAGTGATGCATCCTATAGAGTTTCATGAAATTCCCACAGGATGTAACAATGGTGAAAAGGGCCATAACTCCATGAAAAATTGTCGAACCAGACGACAGGCATAATACGCACATCTTCACTTGGTAGGGATGCATACGAAAAAGTTTCATGGAATTTCCACCACAGGTTGCAGAGAATTAGTCCACACAAAAATTTGGTCTGGAATTAAGAAAAGGGACATAACTCTGTGAAAATTCATTGAACCGGAACACCCACAAAACATTTACACCTACACTTGCTAATGATACATTTAGTAAGCCGAGCTCCCGTAGCTCAGTCGGTAGCTCACAGGACTTAAGAACAGGAGGTCCCCGGTTCGATCCCTGACTCGGCCAATTTCTTTCCGAGGATTGATGATAGTCATTGCGACAGGTTTCATTCCTCTCTCACTGCTGACCATTGTTTCGACAATGATTATGTGGGAAAGCAGCCAGTGGCTTGGAAAGAATATTGTGCTTGGTACTGGTAAAAGAAACTCCAGGAAAGCATGGATAGGTGAACTGGCCGCCGCAATATAACTGAAATAATGTTGAAAATGGCGTCAAACAGCATGCAATCAATCAATCGATACATCTACTAAAGTTTCACAAAATTCCAACAAGAGTTTGCAGAGAAATAGCCCATACAAAAATGTTGGACGGACATACACACACATGGACACACAAGGCAGTAACTTTCTGCAACCCCCATATTTTGTGGGGAGCTTAACATAATATGCACATCTACACTTGATGGTGCTATATGTATGGACGGATGGATGCACTTACAAGGCATCAACTATATGCCCCCCCATTTTGTAAGGGGGCAAAAAAAAAAAAAAAAAAAAAAAAAAAACAAGAGGGCCATGATGGCCCTGGGTCGCTCACCTTAGTAGAGTGCCTTTAAGGTTTTTCTTTAATTTGACCATGTGACCTAGTTTTTGACCGCAGGTGACCCAATTTCAAACTCGTATTTCATGAAGACACACATTCTGACCAATTTTCAAGTCAATTGAGCAAAAAATGTGGCCTCGAGTGCCCTACAGATATTTCTTTAATTTGACCTAGTGATCTAGATTATGACCCCAGATGACCCAAATCTGAACTGGTCTTTGACTATATCAAAAGAAACATTTTAACCAATTTTCAAATCAAATGAATAATAAAGGTGGCCTCTACAGTGCCCACTAGCTATTTCTTTAATTTGACCAAGTGACCTAGTTTATGACCCCAGCTGACCCAAATTCAGACTCATGTGAGATTTTACAAAGACAAACATTCTGACCAATTTTCAAGGCAATTAAGCAAAGAATGTGGCCTCTAGAGAGCCCACAAGGTATTTCTTTATTTTGTTCTAGTGACCTAGTTTATGGTTCCAGGTGACCCAAATCCAAACTCATCTGGTATTTCATCAAGATAAACATTCTGGCCAAATTTCAGGTCATTTGAGCAATAAATGTGGCCTCCAGAGTGCAAACAAGGTATTTCTTTAATTTGACCCCGTGAACTAGTTTATGACCCAAGTTGACCCAAATTAATCTTATGTGAGACTTTATAAAGACAAACTTTCAAACTAATTTTCAAGGCAATTGAGCAAATAATGTGGCCTCGAGAGTGCCAACAAGGTATTTCTCTAATTTGACCTAGTGACCTAGTTTATGACCCAAGATGACCCAATTTTGAACTCAATGAACTTGTTGCGCTTAGATGGGCAAACAAACTTAGAAGAGAATCACTACATACCAAATATCAAAGCTCTACGCCTTCCAGTTTTAAAGAAGAATTTTAAAGTTTTCCTTCTTTGTTCCTATGTTCGAACTTGTGACCCCCAGGGCTGGGCCAGTTTCGACCCAGGGGCATCATATGAACAAACTTGGTAGAGGTCTACTAGGAAATGCTACATACCAAATATCAAAGCTCTACACCTTCCCGTTTAAGAGAAAAAGAAATTTAAAGTTTTCCTTCTTTGTTCCTATCTTCGAACTTGTGACCCCCGGGGCGGGGCCAGTTTTGACCCAGGGACATCATATGAACAAACTTGGTAGAGGTCCACTCTGAGATGCAACATACCAAATATCAAAGCTCCACACCTTTCGGTTTCAGAAAAGAAGAATTTTAAAGTTTTCCTTCTTTGTTCCTATGTTCGAACTTGTGACCCCAGGGGCTGGGCCAGTTTTAACCCAAGCAGCATCCTTGGAACAAACTTGGTAGAAGTCCACTAGGAGATGCTACATACCAAATATCAAAGCTCTATGCCTTCCCATTTAAGAGAAAAAAAAATTATAAGTTATCCTTCTTTGTTCCTATGTTTGAACTTGTGACCCCCGGGGCAGGGCCAATTTTGACCCCAAGGGCATCATATGAAGAAACTTAGTAGAGGCCTACTAGGCAATGCTACATACCAAATATCAAAGCCCTATGCCTTCTAGTTTTACAGAAGAAGATTTTTAAAGTTTTCCTTCTTTGTTCCTATGTTGGAAATTGTGACCCCCGGGGGCGGGGCCAGTTTTGACCCCAGGGGCATCATATAAACAAACTTGGTAGAGGTCCACTAGGAGATGCTACATGCTAAATATCAAAGCTCTACGCCTTCAAGTTTCAGAGAAGAAGATTTTTAAAGTTTTCCTTCTTTGTTACCATGCTCAAACTTGTGACCCCCGGGGTGGGGCCAGTTTTGACCCGAGGGGCATCATATGAACAAACTTGGTAGAGGTCCACTAGGCAATGCTACATACCAAATATCAAAGCTCTACGCCTTCCAGTTTCAGAGAAGATGATTTTTAAAGCTTCCCCTCTTTGTTCCTATGTTCGAACTTGTGACCCCCGGGGCAGGGCCAGTTTTGACCGCAAGGGCATCATATGAACAAACTTGGTAGAGGTCCACTAGGAGATGCTTCATGCCAAATATCAAAGCTCTATGCCTTCTAGTTTTACAGAAGAAGATTTTTAAAGTTTTCTTTCTTTGTTCCTATGTCTGAACTTGTGATCCCCGGGGCAGGGCCAGTTTTGACCCCCAAGGGCATCACATGAACAAACTTGGTAGAGGTCCACTAGGAGATGCTTCATGCCAAATATCAAAGGTCTATGCCTTCTATTTTTACAGAAGATTTTTTGAAGTTATCCTTCTTTGTTCTTATGTTGGAAATTGTGACCCCCGGGGCGGGGCCAGTTTTGACCCCAGGGGCATCATATGAACAAACTTGGTAGTGGTCCATTAGGAGATGCTACATGACAAAAATCAAAGCTCTACACCTTCAGGTTTTAGAGAAGAAGATTTTTAAAGTTTTCCCTCTTTGTTACTATGTTCAAACTTGTGACCCCCGGGGCGGGGCCAGTTTTGACCCCAGGGGCATCAAATGAACAAACTTGTTAGAGGTCCACTAGGAGAAGCTACATACCAAATATCAAAGCTCTGCGCCTTCTAGTTTCAGAGAAGAAGATTTCAAAGATTTTGCTTTTTTTTTCTTTTTGTTGCCATGGCAACCAGAGTTGTGGGTGGAATTCAATTCTTTGAACAATTTTGGTAGAACTTCATCCAAGGAACATCCCTGCAAAGTTTCATCAAGATTGGCCCAGTAGTTTAGGAGAAGAAGATGTTTAAAGAATTTGTTGACGGACGACGGACGACAGACGACGGACGACGGACATAGGGCGATCACAATAACTCACCTTTAGCACGTTGTGCTAAGGTGAGCTAAAAAAAAAAAAAAAAAAAAAAAAAAAAAAAAAAAAAAAATCTGCGTTTGAGAAGCACAAATGTCCTCGAAAGCATAGGAATTGGAAAGAAAGTCTGAAGAAATAAGTCGATTTATGTCCATCATCAAAAAATACAAGGCAGTCGATCACATATGACCTTTGACCTCAAGTGTGACTCTGACATTTGAGGGAATTGAGGCAAGTTTCACTGAAATCTTCAAGGGACAGACAGACAATGGGATGCGACCTTGACCTTTGACTTACTGACCGAACAACTAACAGGCATTGAATAACAGGCATCAAGTTCTTGTTAAAACCAATCATCTTATGAAATTTGAAGACTGAAGACTGTGAGTCAAAATATACTAAGGAAATGACCAAGTTGCTGAAAAAGACTAACCTGAACATAATTAGGTCACACTGACTTTGACCTTCAACCTACTGATCCAACATCCTTCAAGCATCCACTACTTGTTAAGACCAATCATCCAATGAAGTTTGCAGACAAAGTCGAATAAAACTAGGAAATAGCTACCGGGTAAGATGCAGAAAAAGGTTAACCTGAAATTAATCAGGTCACATGACTGAACAACATACAAACATACAAACATCAAATTTTTGTTGAGATCAATCATTCTTTGAGGATTGAAGACTCTAAGTAAAATAAAAAAAGGTTAACCTGAAACTAATTAGGTCAGAGTGACATTTGACCTACTGACCTAACATCCTACAAGCATCCAAAATTTGTTAAAACCAATCATCCTATGAAGTTTGAAGACTTTGGGTCAAAAGAAAGCGGAGAAAAGGCAATTTAATGAAAAAGGTTAATCTGAAATAAATCAGAGATCACAGTGACATTGACATCTGACCGAACAACATACAGGCATCAAGTTCTTGTTAAGACCAATCATCCTATGAAGTTTGAAGACTGTGAGTCAAATGAACCTCAAGAAATTGCCAATTTTCCAAAAAAGGTTTACCTGAAATTAAGTAGGTAAGAGTGACCTTGACCTTTGACCTACTGACCCAACATCCTACAAGCATCCAGTATTTGTTGAGACCAATCGTTCTATGAAATTTTAAGACTTTGGGTCAAAGGAAAAGGGAGAAAAGGCAACTTGCCAAAAAAGGTTAACCTGAACATTAGAGGTTACAATGACCTTGACCCTTTGATTTACTGCCTGAAAATCATGCAAGCATCCAGTTCTTGCTAAGAACAATCATCCTATGAAGTTTGAAGACTGTGGGTGAAAGGAATTTGGAGAAAAGCCAACTTGCCGAAATCGGTTACCCTGGACGGCCAGGGCGATTTCTATATGCCACCCTTTGGGGGCATAAAAATAAAAAGTCAAAGATTGTAGTATTTTGTGTGCTTGTACGATGCTTTCAGCAAATTGAGCAATATAAATGATCATGTCCAAATGGTTAATATCGACTGAATGAGACAACTCTAGAATTTTTGTTTTAACCCTTTACCAAATGTCAAACAACAGCCAAAATTTAAAGCATCTGCAGGTAACAATGTAATAACAGTTTTAAACTTAGGGATTTTCTCTTAACTAATGTGAAAATATTGTGAGAAAAGGAGAAATATCTTTGCCAGTTATATATCCTTTTTTTTTTCAATTTTTTTTTCAAAAGGTATCTATGTCAGATATGTTAAAACCTACAATTGTATGGTAGAAGATTAACAAATACTTACAATGAAGAACACAGCTTTAGGAGCGTAGTGCAAGTAATATCACTTCCTATCAATACGCCAATGCTGGTGAGATAGAACAGGAAGGACTGGAGCAGGGGTGCTGAAAATGGCAACACTTATGATGTTCAATACTGTAAACTCTGTAACCAAAAATGACTGGGTCAAATTTCTGGTTAATTTTCATTGTTCTACCTGAAATGGTTTTTGAGTAAGAGCATATAATTAAGGCTAATACAAAGTTTAGCAGTGTCCTTGACATTTCACTCTGTGACCCTAAACAATACTGTTTCTTTCTCGTCATGGATAACAATTGAGTGAAGTTTCATAGCACTAGGCCAAATGGCTTTTCAGTTTGAGAGGGAAATGAATTGCTTGAGGACAAAAATAATGGATGGACATTGGACACAAAGACAACTTGAGTCATACATGGTGATACCAGTACTTCACCCTCTACTTTGTGGTTTAGAATAAGCAAGGGGGTCGATTACCAAAGATATGGTCTAATCTTCATCAAATTTAGTCACAATATTTGCCAAAATTATGTTTAGATTGTCCATTTTTGTTTAGTGTATTCTATCATGTACTGCAATGACCTTAAAATGTAAGGACAGTAGTTTTAGTATAAGTTACTTAGGGTTGACTTAGAGGCCTTTTTCATCTCTGCTTTGGCGAATGCCAGCAATGCTAACCTATCCCCATAATGGGGAAGGTATGGTTGCAGTTGCTCACCACTCATGGTGGCAATAGTTACACAGTCAATCTGAAAGTATACAATATTAATCCTATTTCAATTTTATGAAACAGCAAAAAGTGTTAAAATGGGACACTTCATCAGCAGTGCTACCGTACTTCAAATAGTATATAATTACTCATAACCTGCAAAAAAAAAAAAAAAAAAATGCATACATTTACCGACTTCTGCATGCTCAGGTGCTGTAACCGCTTCTCACACAAAATATATTGTTACCCCCGTCCTTTGCAAACACCCATACACCCATAAACACAGCTCTTATTTTTATGCCCTGTCTGAACCTATCGAAACACAATTTAACCTTAGTTTTTTACATGTTTTCAGTTGAAGTATTATGAAACAAGCAACTTCTCTATTTCCCACAATGTTTTCTCTCCAATCAGTAAACCTTTCTCCTTTTTGGTTACAATTAAAATTATTATCTGCAAACTGCTTTCAATTAGGGCGGTCCAAAATCTGTTGGTTGTTAATGCGTTAATACGATCCTATATGACTGAATGTGTCGAAGGACTTGTCCAAACCAAAAGCATTTGTAGATGCAAAATAACTGTGGCTCAAAAGATGAAATTTGTCTCTGGAGAAGAAGAGAACATTGTGGGATAAAGGAGAAGATGCTCATTATGAGCATTTTTCCCTTTTCCTACAATGTTTTCTAAAGCCTCCTGCATCAGAACCATAAAATACAGAACTTATCTGGTAACCCATACATTCTGATCTATCAGCATGAGATGACTTCAAAATCATTTCGGGGAAAGAGAAAAGTATCTGGTGACAACCAATTTCTCCTTTCCCCAAAATGTGTTTTAACTTTATTTGAAATAATATTACTTAAATGAGTTCACTTCTTCTCTTTTAAGGCTTTCAACATAAAGGAGTCCATGATTGCTTCTCAGGGAAACAATTAACTCCTTACCGGATGACAAAGCTTTGGCGTCTTTGAATTACATGTAATTGCATGTGTACAGGACAAAGTCCCTGTGGCTGAAGTTAATGGATTTGTCTCTGAAAGGGTATTCTGAAAGATATTACAGGCAAAGGAGAAATTTCTTCTCCCACCATGTTTTCAAAAGCTCTCTACCTCAGGACTATAAAAACCAGGCCTTATCTGGTAGAACGATCTAGTCCAATTTTCAAGATCCACCAGAAGTTTACACTCATCCAAATATGGCCTAAACCCATTCCCTAATACAATATTTTTAGACCGTCCCAAACTGAAAGAAGCTACAGTGTCACATTAGAAATGGCGTCCTTAACAATATCAAATACTAGCAGATTGAAAACATTGTGGAATAAAGTGAAGTTGCTTGTTAATGCACACTTACAGTCTCCCATGAAAGACATGATTGATCAAAAGTTTGCAGAATCTCTGTTAGGTCTATAATACAAGAGTTATGTCCAAAGCTCAATTTATTTAGTTTAAACCTACAGTACTTATTTTTCATTCATGGAGAAACAAGTTTTTACAACTTAATCTCTCTCGATTCTGCTTTCTGTTAACTGCACCAGCACTCGTGCCCACTGTGTGGGCCAGTGAAAAATCCCAGATGTTGAAACATGCCACCTGTAGGATTTGAACCTGGGACCTCTTGATCAGGAGGCAGATGCTCTACCTCTAGGACCATGGACAGCACACCACACATGGCTCCTTATATCCAAGTAACATTTACATTTTTCACCCAAACATTACATAAATAGTTCACACACACACACAGACACATCTACGAACAGTACCAGTATGCTTATATGAAAGTCATTACATTGTCAAGCAAAACCCATGACAATTGTATTCCTGGAATGTAACACCCTGCTTTTACCAGTTACCCTAATATTAACTGGGATACTTTGGAAAAATTGTTTTTAGTCGTTTCCTTTTGCACTTTGCTCAAGCAATGGGCTAATGCAAATTCAAATAATTGCTATCTTTCAAACTTCTAGCATAAGGCATAAAATCAATGAGTCATTTGTAGTATTTTTAGCCTACTTCATTACTTGTAACCGTGAAGTAACAAAACACCCATCACCTGGGTGACGGAAGTATCACCGTGTATCATTGACTCCGGAACTTGGTACCAGCTGAAGCGGTGATAAACAAAAACTGGTCATGTCCAGGTTAAGAAAATTCTTTATTTTGATGTTATGTCGCGAAATTATGCGTCAATGAGAGTGTCTCCATTTACGGAATATATTTTTGTTTAAAATGCACATCCAGAAATAATATGAAAATGATTTCAAGTTCACTTTTTATTGTAAAGCGAGCTGCCTGGTACTGCCGAAATTATGTGTCTTCGTCAAAACCCACCCGTTTATCATACAAACGATTGTGACGAACTTCAATCCATTATTATGCATAAGCATTCCCATCACCGCTGCTTATGTATAATCAATAGTTTTCTCAAAACAATAATGGAACTCGATAAAAACATCATGTAACTCGGAAGGCTTGAGTACAGCAACTTGAGGCACTGCATAAAAATACTGGACGGCGTCTTGCCAGCTAACTGTACGGCGATTTATTGTGAAAATAATAGAATTTAATGCAATGTAGCGCGCAAAAGGGTATTATTTCCTATTTAGTACCATTTTCACAGTTGCCAACATTAGTTACAAGAGAATTTCTTTGTTGGAGTATGGTCATATCGAAAGAAAAAAACACACAGCTCGATTGGAAGCCAATTCCTCTCGCAGGCCGTGCGGGTAGTCTAGCCACAAAACTACCGAGTCGTATATCGGCCTGTGACAGTAAGTTTCTAATTCGGGCAATATAACCCGAGAGAAATACAGAATTCCAGTATCTTGAGCTGAAGATGGATTCATGTATACGAGGGCCATTAATTTTGTAGGGTACACTGTATTTATAGTAGAGACATAGTTTTAAACGGTGAGCTCGTATAAAGGAAAGTTTGAACCTCAGTGAAATAAAACAACGTGTCACAAACTGTAACAATATCGGTGGTATTCTTTGAGATTTTCGAGACGCTGGAACAGCCATGCCGTATCTATATCAGATAATCATGAGTACATGTTGTAGAAAAGTGAGCTATTACAATAATGCAATTGTACTTTAAATGTTAATCAGTGTTTTTAAAGAAACTGTCATACTGAGTACGGCATTACTTGACGCGGCCTGTTTTCATGCATGATATTCTGTTTCCGGGTATATATATGATGCCATAAAATCTCTATTGTTGACCCTACCACGACCACAAAACTAAAGGAAAGCAGGTATTTCTGAAAGCAGAACACTGTGACGACCTGCGACTCATTCTTCGTTCTTAAATTTTCAGTTTCTGGCATTTTCTCGCAGAAACATTATTTCAAACCCAACATCCCCCCCTCTCCTTTTTCTGAGCAGGGTGGGTGTGGTAACTGACCATGCAAGTTTCCAGTATAAATACAGTATATGTTCTTGTTACTGTATTTTGTAGCAGGTGCATGCATACGGATTGCGCATTAAACATGTTAAAGTGTAGTTGTTGATCTTTACAATGATATCAAGTATGAATGGTTTCATAGGTGGGCAATCGCCGCAGATAAACTTTTTCCACCGGCCCTCGTTCCGGGCCGCAGCAACTCGTACAACCAATAAGCGCGCCCAGCAAATACGAGGGTTGTCTCAGAAGTAAAAGGACTTTTCTTGATGCTGCTTAATTGTCCCACGCACATACCTATATTTTGGTATGAATAAAATTGAACATATATGCTACCGGCACATGTGCTCCAAATGAAATTTTATCTTATGTACTTCGGAGAATGCAGAGTTTCCAAAGCAACGGTCATGGTAGGCGGCGCACGTCGTTTTTTATTACGCACAGAGAACATTGGCTCTTTTATATGTCGTAATAGCTATTCTTATGCTTTGTTTTTGCGCGCGAAATTTCGGCTGCACGGCAAGTCACGTTACGACGTCAATTCCTGTTTATTTGAGCGCCATAGCATTTCCGGTATCTGAGATACATCGTTTTTCATCACATCAGTGTCTACAGAGAGGAAGCTTCATGACGTCAACAGGCGATGTCAAGTTATGGGCGGTAATCCAGTTTTGTCAAACACTCGGTAAAACACCTACACAGACATATAAACTTGTTCAGGAAGTCTGTCAATATAAATGTTGCCTTTCTTAAGTGTTTAGATGGCATAAAGAGTTTTGCGATGGTCGTCAGTCCATAGAAGACGAGAAGCGATGTGGGCGCCCTGCCAGTATGCGATATTCTCTCACACAGCAGGTAAAGGTAAAGATCGCCGAGGACCGAAGGTTTACTGTTCGAAACTTAGCATCAGCCCTGGGTACAAGTAAAGATACAGTTCGACGGATACTGAAAGATCTGAACATGAGCAAGGTGAGGGCAAGATGGGTACCCCGACACATGAAGTGTGTTCGCACTAGTGGGGACTACGTGGAGAAAATATAATTAGCGACATTGTTTTTGACGTGACGTGACGTTATTCTGTGCGCCGAGTGGAAAATAGTGTTGTATATATTTTGATTGTAGTTTCATTATTATTCTATGTATCTTTATTAAATTTGGGGAATTGATCATGACGCTTGATCCATGTGAGTTTTCTTGTTAACACGACAATAATTGTTTATGTTACAGCAATAGTCCTTTTACTTCTGCGACAACCCTCGCACATTAGCTCAGCCTCCGTATCTATAGTCAGAGTCTGGTCAGAGTCTTCGCTGGTCGCCTGCAGTAGGGTTGCCAGGTCCTTAGCTTTCAACAGAGTGGTCATTGAAGACACTGATCTAAATGAACAGGCTGATCTTAGCAGGATGGACATATAAACTGTAGAATTTGTTGTTCTCCGGCTCATTTATTAGCGTCCAACCACCTAAAATCTTGGACCACCATGAATCGCGGACAACTGTTTAGTACCACTAGAATGAAACCTTTTTTTCGGCGTAGGTAAATGCGCTGGCTTTTGACCTACTTCTTGGTATTAATAAAGAAAGAATAGATGGTAATTTGCGATTGGTAAAATATGTGCACATGTTCGGCGGGCCCCTGCTGGCATATTTGCTCGCACTTTATGAAACCACTATCAACAAGTGTTGCTACTGCTAATCGATGCTACGGGCCTTGATTCATTCCATAGCAAACTAATGTAGCAGGGAATAATTCTTTTCTTGTGCTATTTGGGAACTAAATATTTTCCTGAGCGTTACCCAATAGCCCGATACTATTTTTCAACAAAATTAAAAACACTGAGGAGAAAGAGGCAAATTGCTCGTGAGGCTACTTTTCATAATTTTACTTCATATTGAGCCACAAAAGAGTTTCATTATTCATATTCCAGTATCTCTTACGCCGTCTGTCTTTTTTAAAGACATTTCTAATTACTTTTCTAAATCCCTTACTGCCGCGGTTCGTGGTAGTCCTTTTCTATACATAGTAAAATTAGTGTTGCACCCCCTGTGTTTTTTACCGGGTTTGATTTCCTGACGTGAATGAGATAAAATTGGGTCGAAATTAGAATTCGGCTGCTGCATACACCAACAGACTCGTCTTTTGCCCATAAAATGAACTGAACTGAGGTATCCCTTGACCTCATGGTAAGTGGGAATCTTTTGCCTAGATGTTGCTTTCAAATTTAAGAAAAACGAGAAGCGTTTAAGTTTGGTTAAAACAGGGAATTTAATGCCGAAACAAAACTTACGACAGGTTGAAAGTGACCTGCAGAGAATGGACACACAAAATCAGGCAATATTGCGTACTTCCGCCCGGGGCATGCAAAACAGCTTGCAGTCTTTGTCTCACACCTCTCACGAGAGGTTGAAACAGCTCGATCAGTAGCTGCTGCCATGAGGTTAAGGGATACCTCAGTTCATTCCATTTCAGAGACAACAGACTTGTTTGTTCTTGTATACAGCAGCCAGATTCTAATTTCCAACCCATTTCATATCATTCACGCCAGAAAATTAAACACGTTAAAAACACAGGGGGTGCAACACTAATTTTACTATGTATATATTGTGACCGGACTATTTTTGCCTTTCTGTGACGCCAAAACGCTAAATATGTTATTCGGGCTGATCTAGACGCCTCTCGGAGCAATATCCGCTAGCGAAGGGCACTAGAACCTGCAAAGGGATAAAAGAATGCGTCAGAATAGCCACTTTTGCGGTATCATACCGATGTAAGTTTCCGTATAGTTACTCTAGTAAAATTTTCATGTTGCCGTACACCAACCTTTCAAATCGCCGTACTCCCAAGGATTCTTGTTTTCGAGAATAATTCAATCAAATCTTGATTGTTGCATATGAAACTTATACCGAAGACAATTCCAAATGTCCGGAATATTTTGATATTAAAAACCAAGAGTAACAAGCTTTGTAACAACGCAAAACGAACGATTTTCAATGGGATGTGGTGGTTTGAGCAGTGCCAGCTAGTAGGATTTCGCTGTTTTTTTGCAGCATGCATGAATAGTATTTCTGACTTACGATCATGGACAACAGTTGGACATCTCTAAACACCGACGCTTATCATTTGGTTGGAAGACACTCATTAAAAACCATTCAAAAAAGGATTGACTCACCCCACTACGTGCCATGACTACCTTTTGTGTCGACTCGGCTGGTACCAAGTTCCGGAGTCGATGATACACGGTGAGTATGATAGCTTGAGAATCATCAATTCATGAAATATATCATTTAAAAACTGTTCAGCATACCTTGTCATCTTTGAACTTGTCAATGACATGCACTGGGATTCCCCGTGACTTTAAAAAGTCCTCCATGCTTGAGGTCTCGAGACTTTTCGGTGTTCTCGTTGGTAGTGTGAGGCGAAATCTAGACAAGGGACGCAACTGAAATTAACCGAATTGTTTTATCAGGAAAGGTCGGGCAAAAAATACCTAGCTATAAATAGATTATCTAGAAAGAAAACTTTTACCAGATAACGTTTGGTAGACTCTACATGATTAGTATAGATCTATATAGAAGTTGCATTGAAATCCTTAAACTTACAGATATGTTTTAAGTAAGTCAATCCTCCGTGATATTGTAGGACTATTCCTATGTTTCTGCTAAACGTTGAACCGAAGCAGACCAGGGATCGTATATACGATCCCTGAGCAGATCAAGGACAAATCAGGATCTACTTGTAATTGATTTCTATTAACTCAAGATTACTAGATCTATATCCACGTCTTTGAATCATGTATAATATGGTATGCTTACTGTTAAAAAGGTTTTCTGTAACAATCGTGGATGCAAACTACATTGTTGAATGAAACTATGAAGAACATGGACGCCGTGTAAAAATAGGAATTAGTAGGAGGAATCTGATTGGATGGTTATGTTGTGAGCACGACTTATTATCTCGCTGCGAACGACATAATGAATGACTTGGATTGGCTGATTATCTCGTTCGAACGAGATAGTATTTCGTTTTTTTTGCATATTTTTTTTATATGAAAATAAATTGAGAAAATGAAAGTTGGGGTTTTTTTTGCAAAATTGTTTATAAAAAAAAAAAAAAAAAAACCGAGAAAACGAATTTGAATTTTGTTTTTTGCATATTTTTTATCCAAAAAAAAAAAAAAAAAAGAAAAAAAAATCGAGAAAAACGAATTTGTTTTTTGCATAATTAAAAAAAAAAAGAAAGAAAGAAAAAAAAAAAAAAAAAAAAAAAAAAAAACCTCGAGAAAACGAATTATTATCTCGTGGGTACGAGATAAATACAAAAAAATGCACATGTCACCTCAGTGCCACCGTACAATAGGCTTAAATTGAAAAATTTTCCGTGATCGTATCTCGTGAAGATACACTATATGTAAGGGACCCTTATACTGTATATGCAACGGGTAAAAATCGTGCCAAACTATGCTAAACTATTCCTGTCCTTGGGCAAATATTGCTTATCTCATCTGAGTCTACAGTGTTTGCATGTGAGAGACAAAAATTATTATAAGATGTAGGACCACTATTGAAGTGACCTTTTTAATTATCTATGGTTTTGCTGTACATGCCAATGCATTATTTCTATGATTATGATTCTGATAAGGATCTTTACTAATATCATCATAATTATTATTATCAGCAGGCACATACTATTATTATTATTATCTGCAGGAACATACTTTGCAGTTAAAACTTAAATATTTTATCACAAAAAATGAGAAATGAAATAAATCAACACAGCTCAAAGGAGAAGCAAGGGGAACGATCGCTTGCTTGCACGAAAAGCGGATAAGTATGAATTAAGGTCAAGTGTTTTGTTTACAATGTATTCTACAGCTTTAAAGTCAAGTGTTTTGTTTACAATGTATTCTACAGCTTTAAAGTCACGTGTCACATTTCTAGGTACTGGACAGTTTTACAAGGAAACGGAATCTCGTAGGATGGTCGGCATTGAACGATATATTTAACCCTTAAATCTGTCAAAACTTTCTCTTACTCTGGAGAGACTGAATAACAAGAAAATACTGCACGTTTTGTGCAGATCTTCGATTTCTACTGTCGATCTATTTTAAAGATACATCTTTCCTCGTTTTCAGCAAGTTTTTAATCTTATTTTTTATGAAACTGTAATTATTTTTGTATCTTCATGCAAAATGTTGCCCATGAGGGCTGAGCATAGGACGAGAATAATGGTGTTGAAGAAACCAGAACGAACACGAAATGATTGATTTATTGACTGTATGGTTTTTATGTCGTGGCGGCAGTGCACCTATCCATGCTCTCCTAGAATTTTCTTTACCAGTAGTACGCATAATATTCTTTTCGAGCCACTGGCTACTTTCCCACATAACCATCGTCGAAACAATGCTCAGCGGTGAGAGAGGAATGAATCCTGTCGCAACTATCATCAGTCCTCGGAGAGAAATTGGCCGAGCCGGGGATCGAACCAGCAATCCTCTGTTCTCAAGTCCAGTACGCTACCGACTGAGCTACCGGGGCTCGGCGAACACGAAATGAGGCGAACTGCAAAAGGAAGAATGGGACCAAGGCCGAACAACAGAAAATGACACCAAATCAAGCTTATCATATTGCGTAGTTCATATGTCATTGAAACAACATGTATCCGTTGTCTGTACATGTCATATTCTTCGAAGATACCCAGTCTGCTATGACGAGTCACTATCCTGTACAGGATAAATACCAATACGCTGTGTGTGAATTGCCGCTTAAATAGTAAGCGGGAAATGGATATAAATAATACCTCTGTTGAAAAATCAAGCGAAATTTCGCTAAGATCTTCTTAAAAATACAATAATTTCAAACGGGAAAAATAATTTTCATGAAATACCAGTCTTTACTAAAAATATATTTTTACATTTTCAAAATATAGACATAGGGACACCCGGGATTTGTGTTACTGACTGACAATAAGAATAACATCCCTTCATTGCTGGGCTTATACCGGGGCTATTTCCCAAGCTTGTGGAGGCTGTGTTTATAAATAACTGATGGATAGGTTATATACTAGCTAACGATGGTTGGCTGAATCGTAAAAGGTAAGTTTTAGTAGGAGACGTATGTCTTGTTTTAAAATTCGCTGCATCAATTGCCGCCTTGAAAAGTAGTCCGGTTCTGTATCCAGAATGTCCTTGGATATCAGACAGACCTATGTATTTGAAAATTGCCACCTAGCGGAAGAAATCAACATCGTTTGCATAAATAAATTTTCTTTTAAAACAGTGCACTGAATTTAAATTAGTGACCTGGGTTTCATAGAAATCGGCCGCTGACGTATCGAATTATGTAACTGATGACGTCGGCCATTAAAATCCTTGACACACTATTGGCTAGGTGTACTTTCTGTGTTTAGGGATACAAATAAAGATAGTAAACCTTTTTGTTCAGGTTAATTCTTTTTTTTTTTTTCTTCAAGTTTTTCAAGCAAAAGAAATAAAGTCATTCGTATTGGTCTGATTCAGCTATGAAAACCTTAAAACGGCACATAAGGAGCTTGCAGGAAATCTAAAATTATACAAAACACGACAATTTGGAAAAACCGAAAATAGTCCCATTGCATTCATCGAAAAATAACATTTTGTCACAATCAAAACCGATTTGTATAATGAGTACAATTATATGATATTAAACATCCTAAAAGCTAATTGGTAAAGGTTGTTTTTACCAACAAAACTGGATTTTATTAAGAAGCACTAAGATTTAAAACGAAAGTAACTTCCGTAGGAAAAAAAAAAAAAAAAAACACGTTAAATCAAAGAGCTATGGGTTTCTTTGACTTTAGACCCCAACATTTTCTAAATGTCCCCCAAATTTAAGATGTTTGCCTTCTTGAATTCATTTCTAGGAGGTCAAATGACCCCAAAATGCCAAAGCTCAGCGAAAACCCTGGATTGTCCATGGACAAGTTATTCTATATCCAAAGCATCATACTGATAAATATAGGAAACATTTGCATTAATGAGCAGTTGCCACATGATGACTGAAATAATATTTAAAGTGTAACACACCACAAAATAATCTATCCGTCTAGTTTTTATTTGAATGATTGATTTGAACAGTTTTCCTGCTACAACTATTGTTATATCACTGCAAAAACATCTCTGTTTGTTCTTTTTATTCAGATCAGTATAACAAATAAATTCTTTTTCTAAGCCATTGACTGTATTCTCATGATCTCAAAATGAGGTTAAAAGTGGCGTAAAACACCATTCAAACAATCTATCTATTGGATGTTAGTTTTATGCTGTTTAATATTGTTTTTAATATCATTTCAGTTACATTTCGACAACCATTGCACCTATCTATGCTTCCCTTGAGTTTTTTAAAGCAGTACTTTGCACGACATTCTCACCAAGCCACCGGTTGTTTTCCCACATAGCCATTGTGGAAGAAGAATGAATCTTGCTGCAATGACTATCATCAGTCCTCTGAAAGAAATTGGCATAACTAGGAATTCCAACCTGTGATCCCACATCTGCTGTATTACCGACTGAGCTAATGGACTTGTTTGGAAGTATGGAAACACATAGATCCACCCAGTGTTAGTCATGATATGCACCAAAGTGTAGAATTTGGAGAAAATCGGTTCAACAAAACATATCTTTTGGCATTATACATGTAGTCCACGGTTTCTAACAGATTGCTATGCACATATTTGTTCATAATTATATGCAATTGTGCATTTGCCCCAGTCCATCAGTGCTTTCAGTGCTTTGATTTGAACAAAGCTGGTAATCTGATCTCGGTGTTCTCAGTACGTCTTTTGTTTAACTCTGTCGACGGTTGTAAGTGCAAATTTCTTAAACAAAGACAGAATTTAGACTGCATGAGCAAACAGCGTAGATTAAGATCAGACTGCATGTCGACAGTTAAAAAAATAGCCTGAAGCTCGGAAGTATTTTTCCCTTGTTGACAAAAAAAAAAAAAAAAAATCTGGACCGGACTGCACGTTGTGTTCAGTCTGATCTTGATCTGTGCCGTCTACTAAAGCAACGTTTTGCATATATAGCGCTATAGAAGTTATATGCAGGAAGCAAGGATGGTTGTCACATAGAAATTGCACCAGAAAATACAAGTGCGCATCCAATATTTTATAATGCACTTTACTAAAAGGTCAGGGTTTCGCTTGTCTCTCTCCCTGTTTTTACATGGTTATCGCCATGTTGTTTGTATTATTTAACCATTTACCACACAATCCCGACTTTTAACGAACCTGAGGAAGGAGCCTTTTGAAAACATTGTGGGAAAAGGAGAAAATGCTGTTACCAGCATTTTCTCCCTTTCCCACAATGTTTTCTACTCTTCCAAAGACAAATTTCAAATTTTCAGTCACATTAAATTTTATTCTGTTGTCTGCAAATGCTTTCAATTTGGACAAGTCTACAATTTTGCCGTTTGGTAAAGAGTTAATAAATACAAAATGAATTAAATGGTTATAGAGACTAACATATTAGGTTGACAGGAAAATGTGGTAGAAAGAGACATTGTCCCAATTCTCCACTTGTTTCAATGTTTTACGATACAGCCGAATAATTCGGTATCCCAGGTTATAGAGCGGAAACCCCCGTATTTTCCTCACGTATGTTTGCCGCATGATCATTGCTTACATAGAGAAACTAGGTTACGTGATTTTGTAACTCGGTTACCGAAACTGGGACAACATGCCTCGTTCCGTTTACATGGAGGTGATTCTCTATCATCTCCTATAGCATGTGTCCTTATCAAACCTTGGGTTGCTATGCGCGACTCAGTGCGCCGTTGCAGACAGTGTAGATTTAGATCAGACTGCACAGAACGTATAGTCTGATATTTAAGTACACTGTACGAGACGGTGAGATTTTCTCTGCGAAAATAAGAAATTGTGACCAAATTATTAATCGGTTAAGTGTTCATGAATTGTCTGAGTTACAAGCTACTTGAAAAACATTTAGATATGCAAAACTTTTCTTCATTATAAACAGTGAACGAAACTAAAATAAATCTTCAGAATTATAAAAAAAAAACAAAAAAAAAAACAGTGTGGTAGATATTCAAGTTGCACAACTTTTACCGTTTATAGACAACATCCTGAATCATCTACAGTAAACTGTCAACTTGAAAACATCGTTACAGATGGTAAATTTGGACTACTACCTCTCATCATCCTCGTTGACCCAGTTCCGATGTATTCCGTAAATTACATTCACTACACACGTTCATCGTGATGAATGGTAATACTTCACACCTGGGTTAACGAGGATGACCTCTCATAGACACATCCTCAATTAACTTCTACACTTACACAATCGTTACGGATGGTGCGTTTGGACTACCCTTTCCTTTTACACATTCTGAATTTTCTTACGTACTTAATTAAAACATCGCTGCAGAGGGTGAATTTGGACTCCCTTCGCTTCAAGTCGACATATCTTGCTTTACTTTCAGTAGGCCTAAAAATATTGAGGCAGGTGGTACCTTTTGTTGATATATCCTAGATCACCTCATGTCGACATCCTTAATTATCTGTAACATTCAGCCCAACCATCGTGGCAGATGGTAAACTTAAATTCTCTTTTACCTCTTGTAGACTCGTAAGAAAATTACCTTTACATTTTCAAGTCACATCTTGAGTTAAAACCAATTAAAATATGGCAAATGGTAAATTGGTACCATCTTTACAGCATCAGTGATTAATGTAAGTAAAACGTCATCATTATTTCAGTTATATTGCGGCGGCCAGTGCACCTATCCATGCTCTACTAGAGTTTCTTTCACCTGTACTTCGTGCAATATTCTTTCCGAGCCACTGGCTGCTTTCCCATATAACGGTCCCCGAAATAATAATCGGAGGTGAGAGAGGAATGAAACCCTTCGCAATGACTATCGTCAATCCTCTTTACCACATGTAGACAAGTTCTAAAATACCTGTATCGTTCAGCTTATACATCGTGACAGGTGAAAAACTTGTACTTTCTTTTACTTCAGTGATGTAAACTCACCTCAAAATACTTGCAGAAGTAACAAAAGAATCACACTGATATCAACTTATGTAAAGTAAATCCAAAGTTATTTGTAGCGGTCATTTAAAAATGTCAATTTTAGATTTTCTTTTTGCTGCGCATTAATTTTTGTGTTAAACACTAGAAAAACGTAGTATCCCTTGACTACACCATCCTGAGTTTTAACACCTCTGAGGGAAAACGCCTTTTGAAAACAGTAGTGTAGGATTTTCCCGATCTGGGCCATTTTTTTATGGGCCCCACAAACCAGCTAACTCCCAACCCCTTAACCATATATGGTTAAAATAATTTTATAACCACAAACATGCTCAAAATAATTTATAACCACAAGCATGGTCAAAATAATTTATAACCTCAAACATGGTCAAAATAATTTATAACCACAAGCATGGTCAAAATAATTTGTAACCTCAAACATGGTCAAAATAATTTATAACCACAAACATGCATAAAAAAATAATTTTACCAGTGTATGGTTAAAAATTAAAACTTCCTGGAAATTTTTTTCATTGAATTTTTTTGGAATTTTTTTTCTTTGAATTTTTTTTTTTTTTTTGAAATTTTTCTTTGAATTTTTTTGGGGGGAATTTTTTTTTTTTATGAATTTTTTAAATTTTTTTGGGGTGTCGCGCTGCGTTGTTTATTCCAAGTTTTCTATTTTATAATGACTCCAGGCCAGCGTGTCTATCAAATTTTCTAATATATGCCTTTTATCATCATTGGAAGCCAACGCTATTTTGTTTACCTCCTCCGTATATATTTCATGGCCGGGACTTCTCAATACATGCATATTTCTATACTGCTCTTTTCCTGTAAACAAACATTCTTCATAGTGATCAAATTTTAATTCATTTTTAATTACTGATTTTTTAACCCCTTTGCATCTTTTATCCACCTCACCATCTAAAGTTTTATAAGCATACTGTTTTGCTCCTAACCCAACAAAGCCAGTCATAATTTTACCCCGCAACTCGTCTTTAAACATACCAATTACTTTTTTGTTGTAGCCATTTGGAATACTAGATGAATGATCAGAAGGGTAGTTACTTGTATCAAACATTGTGGGAATGTCTGGGGTAATATCTTTGTAAAGGTTTTCCGTTTCTATTTCAAGTATAAGACTATCTGTATCTGTATAACATAATCTAACTTTTTCTCCATATTTTGATTTAAAGTAATTATAATAAGTGTTGTACATATGTGTTTTACTAATATCTAAAATACTCATTCCCAAGTAAACAGGTTTGTTATATTTTATATTGGTTTTTTTTTTTCATATGTACAGCTTGTAAACGTTCATCAAATATTGTTGTATGATTATAGTTTGGTTTTGCTACTAGTTTTCTATAACGGTTTTCATCAGAAACTAAGTGGATATCTACTCTGTTTCTGAGATTTTCCATTGTTTTACCAAAAACAGAATTATTCATTAACTTAAAAAAATCTTTTTCAAAATCATTTCTAGCCTCTGTTCTTAGTCTAATGTTTAGTTCGATATATAGTTTTAACCAAGCACTTTCTTCAAATTTAATTCCCCCATGAATTATTTTTAGTTTTAAACATAAATCAAGATATGTTTTTAAAGCTTGATAATGTAAAATATAATTTTTCTTTGAACCTAGGTTAGGAATCAATTTTTCTACCTATTCTACTTTTAAATGTTCTGGCGCTAAAGGAAAGTCATTATGTAAATCATGTAACTCTTGAGGGTAGTCTAAATCTACCTCTAAAATACAGGAAATATTTTTCCAATTTTTTAATTCTTTTTCATTCATCCATTCAAAGTTATGCGTAGGAAGAGGT
Source organism: Tridacna gigas (assembly GCA_945859785.2). NCBI lineage: Eukaryota > Metazoa > Mollusca > Bivalvia > Cardiida > Cardiidae > Tridacna > Tridacna gigas. Next base: position 54,873,564 of record OX244034.2, read on the forward strand.
TGACTCATTGCCCAAGGGTAAAGACTGTTTGCGTCTATATATATTAAATATTTTGAAGGTTTATTTGGATCATACATTTCACTCATGTATTTATTATTAGCTTTTGCATACCTTTTTGTACACATGCTAACTCCACCTCTGATACCCTGCTCTACCATTAAAAGCATGTCAGGGTCTGATAAAAGTTCTAGTTTTACACCTGTTATTTTTAATGCCGCATCCCAAGCTAAACCCGGAGCAGTATAATACCAACTAGGATCTAAGCCACAGTTTTTACAACAAATATCTCTAAAGTTTTCTAAAACATCAGCTAAAAGCAATACGTCTATTTTCTTGTAAAGTTCCAAGTAATCTTCTAACGTTTCCATTCCAAAAGTTTTCCAAACCTTCAATGCGTGAGCATAGTCTTCATCACTAATATGTTCCTTGTTTAAACTGGAGTAAAATGCTTCTTTAGGTGGTAACTGAGTTTCTTTAAGTCTTTCAAAAGAATCTAAGTATTCATAAGGAAAAACTCCTTTTCTTCTAACTAGCGGTAACTGCTCATTTGTAAAAAATCTTGATAAAATTTTTAACTGGCTTTCATTCAAGTTACTTGAAAGCCTATCTAAGCTTGTGCTCATAAACTTAAAACTATCAAGAAATCTAATTTTATGACTTGTATTTTCTCCAACCCAAATGTTTTTACTGAAACTAATATATTTCTCCTCATTATTTGGAATACAATCAATCTTTCCAGCAGATTTACCAAGATATTTAATAAAAAGATGAGCATGATATCCACTAAGATTATGAAAGTACACAGGTGTAAAGTTAGGGTTTTTAACCTTTAGGTTACATTCATTGTGCGCTGCTCCTCTATACTTACCTGTAAAATGACATTGATCTCTTACTTTGTAATTGGAATGAGTAAATTCTTCATTACAAATCCAACAATGTTTTTCTCGTGTGTGTTCTGCCTTTTCATTTTCTTTTATTTTAAGAGGTTTATTTTCTTGGTAGTACCTTTGGTAAATTTCTCTTATATCACCCTGCAACCAGTCTATAAAAACTTCTTCAGCGTTTTCTCCTACATATTTTCTTTCTATAGGAGTATACACATCATCATCAAAACATTTTATAAGGTAGTAAAAGCTACAAGGTATGTGCTTTTGACGTTGTATAGTGCAACTATTTTCTGGGTTTGGTTCACATGTGTGTATAGGTTCGAAAATACTTTCGAAATCAGCGTATACAGCAAAGGGGACACGAAGTTTTTTAAGATGGTTTTCAAAATGTAGCATGGTACCTTTTTCTGGCATTTCTAAAGCAATAGGCTCATGATTGTTACAGTATTGCATATGCTTTTCTAAAAGGTTTTTACTACCAAAATGATTCAAACAAAGTCTACAATATTCCATACCACCATGGTCAACTACTTGTTTTCTCATCAAACCATTAAAGTTTTTTATGAGGGCGTAGTGCATATTTTCTTCATTTTTTATAAAAAGCAGGTCTACATGATTACTTTTTTTATTTTTTGTAACCCTACGAGGGTAAAATGTTTTATTATCTTTATACCCATAAACGTTTACACTAATTTCGGGGTTTTGCTTTTCAAACTTTTTTATATCTTCAATCGAAACAGGGTACTTTATTCCTTCCATGTTTATAGTATTTTCCTTTGCTCGTAAATCCTTGTCAACTCTTTCTGGATGGCCCTTTTTGGGATATTTAGATCTTAAAACACACCATAAAAAGCATTGGTTATCTTTTTTTTCCATGTTGATAACTGCGTTTTTATCAAAAAGCCATGCGGGTAATTCTATGTAGCCATTTGCCCGTAAAGGCTCATAAACACCTGTGTGTAGTTCTAGCTGTACTACACTTGAAAAAGTAAAACCGCTACCTTCTCTTTGGAATTAGCTGACTTTTCTAAAATTTCATCTATCATATAATACATCAAATCCGTTACTCCTTCCCCATTTAAGTTTACTAATTGGCTAGAGTGAAAAGCATATTCCCTCTCCGAGTTAGGGTCTGTGGGTAAATACAATCTACACCTAAGGACAAGTTTTACTTTTCTTTGTAGGTTTTCTCGAAGAGTTTTTAGAAGAATATACCACGTTTCTGTAAAAAACCTAGAGGGTGTATAACCTTCTTTGCCCTCTATAACATGTTGAGTAGCGTACCTTCTAAGTGCGGATTTACCCTTTCTAATCTCAAACTGTGTTTTAGATAAATTGTTAATCTTTTCTTTCAAAGCTCAAAGTTCAGGTAAAATAGCTCTAGGGGTTTCTTTAGCCTCTTCCAAACATTTTAATAACTCTTTGGTAGAAGAGGTTGGAGTAAGTGTGGTTTTTGGGCGTGTGCCTAAATCCCTGGGAGCAGATGTTGGAGTTAATATTGTATCTCTTATATTTTCTCCAATATCACTATCTAATATTGAAGGACTGGGATTACTTAAGAGCCCAATTAATTCAGCTCTTCTAAGTCTAGAGTATCCTCTAATATTTCTAAGTTTAGCTAACCTCTTTAAATCTGGCACTGTGAATCTTCTAAACTCATTTTTCATATCTCTATTATCCATTTTTAATAATGGGAAAAAAACTTAAGCTACATCAAAAATTTTCATTATGACTATATCATAATAAAATTACTATTTATTTTTCCAAACCCTTCCATTCCAGTTCATAATCGTTTGGGGGCAATGATCTATAAATTTACCCGCCTTGTAAACTGATGGAAAAGTTTTTATTTTCCCAGTTTTAACATCCTCTAAACTAACTTTTCTAGGATTTTTCATAATAGTTTTTAATCTATCAAATCTAGGATCTTCTGTTTTTGGTTTAGGTGACTCCTCTGGTAACAAACCATGTTCTTTTACCAACTCAACTAATTGCTTTTTATCCCAGTAAGAGTAAAATTTTATTTTATTTTCTTTAAGAATTTTTTTTAAAATCTGAAATCGTTATCATTTTTTATAAAAAAAGAAAAAAATCTTAATACACTACACTCATTTTATTTCCATCAGACTGAAAGTTAATTAATCCATCACTAATAATAACAGCACATGCCTCTGTGCCTGCGGGCACATTTTCGTTAAAATTTGCCTTAATTTGGATATCAGTAACAGAATATTTTAACCTTTCACTCTGCTTGGAAACATCAAACAAAAACAACGGATAAAGGGTTTTGTACTCTGACGGGGTAAAGTTAGGATTTGATACCAAATCATCCATGTTATAAAACTTAGATCTAAATACGCTCTACTAAATTGCTGTCTAGTGAATGAAAGATTGTAGTCAACCGCGGGATATCTAGTGGAATTTAACATAACATAAATATTTTTAACGTCTACGTTGTCGAATATGGATGGATTTTGCTCTTGGCTACCACTTTTATCAGTCTGAAAGCCAACAACGATAAAACGTGTCACCTTGGGAGATGATTTAACGGAAAGTCTCCAGGTAAACGTTATTGACTGAGGAACTGAAATAGAGTCGCATTGTAGCATTCTATATCCAACTGGAAATTTTTCTTTTTTCTCGATAAATTTATAAAGTTCCATCCTTCCTTATCCGCGGGCATAACGTGGGGCATAAACTATGATAATTTATCCAACGTAATTTTACCAGGATCACCGCCATTTCTAAAGATCGCATCTTCATCATCATTTCTTGTCAAGGTGAGAGTTTGCTTCATTCCATACAAGACTTTATCATAGTCTTCGCAAAAACCAAATATATGATTTAATGGAACTCTAAAGCTAAATGTTCCCTTTGGATCGGAATTATTAACAACGTATAATTTTCTTACATTCCAACCTATGTTTTGGGCTAGTGCTGTGCGCAATGTGTTCTTGTACCACAATTGGTTTAACCCCTGTGATTTAGAAAAATCATCCGGATATTTTAACAATCCAAGCATTGTAGTAGCCTGACCAGGATGTGTTATGGATTCAATCTCCTGACCGGAAAGTTGATATCTGATATTTTTAAAAAGATGCATGTGGGCGTTGTTTGTTAGAGAAACGTTGTCAGCATTTGCGTAAGGTGTTCCATTAGCCTTTGTTAAGCGGCCTTCAATAAGTAAATAGCTTTCACTAGGATGTGTAAAAAGATCTTGGGTTTCAATGCTAATCCTGATATCTCCTCCGGAGTTGTTGAGATTGGTACCTGTAATTGGTTCATACTCAAAGTGTTCATACACATCAATACTATCGTCTTTTAAAACTGGTTCGGTAATTCTTAAAGTGTCCATTTTTTATTATTACAATTATAATTTTAAATCAAATTATAATTGTATCACTTTAATATCATCCCCAGCTTTACTCTAAATCTCTAACCAGAGCTGGGGAAAAGCCTTTTTTTTATTATTAACAAACACACTTTTAAGTTTAATGCTTTTCAGTTTATCTTTTTGGCTAAATATTTTCTTTTAGGGGTAAATCCTGTTTCCATACACAATTTTTATTGGGGGAATAGGAATAATCATATCGCTTAAATACTTATTTACCTTTTCCTCAATCTCATTTATTACGATTACTTTTTCAGGAGACAACTTTACAATAGCTTTTTGGTAGCCATATTCTGTGTCATTAATTTCAAGGATCTCACAATCATCTAGCTTAAAAGATGCATCAAATACGTTAATGGAACATGTACCATATTTTTCATAATTTATACAACTAAATGTTAATTTTGGCATTCTCTTTTTTTTTTTATAATAAATATAATTTTCTTAAGCCATTTTTTCATTTTTTTTTTTTTTTTTCATACTACTTTAATGCCAGCCCCACCGTTTAATTTTTTAACTAAGTCTTGAATAGCAATGGCACTTCCATCTATTAAGGTATTAATGTTTTGTGCCGTAGGTGTACTTTGCGCTGTAGGTGTAGCAGTATGTTTTTGTAAAGTTTTTTGTGATTTTGGTGTCAAAGCTTTTTAAACTAATCTCTTTCCTGCATCTACAGCAGCACTCTTTCCAGCCTCTAAAGCTTTTTTCGCCCCTTCCTTAGCAACACTCTTTCCCACATCAAAGGCAGAAGACGCAATTTGTTTAGCTGCGCTACTAGTAAAAAGTTTTGTAAAAAAGTTAGCAATACTGTCAAAGATTCCGGCACCTCCGTATGAATACTTTCTTTTAAATCCATGGCTTTTAGTAATAATCATTTTTTTTTATAGTATAGACATTAAATTTTTATAACTGTTTGAATCTAAGACACCTTGCCTTTTTACTTCATCACATATGCTAACAAGCTCGTTTCTTACACCTGTGTTGCCTGCTGCTTTACTTGCCATCAACAAGACCAGTCTTTCTATTAATGCATTAGGGTCACATGGAATAACAACCCCACTTCCTTCATATTTTTTCCTATTCACCAAAATAGTTCTAAATATTTTAGACCACTTTTCCCCTTCAGAACCTTTAGGATATTTATTATCCGGATCGTTATTACGATAAAGAGCGTTGGTTTTTAACATTAATCTACTATAATCCGCCAGATCCTCATCTGCATACAGTTTTTGTCCGGTTCTTTAGCAACAATTAACTCCCATAGACCAGGTGTTCCTTCATATTCATCATTACCAACTATAATATCATCATCATCAAGTATGACTAATTTGTTATCAATATAAAATTTACCATTTTTATCATATAATCCATATGTTCTATCAACTTTAGTTTTACCAACAAATTCTGTTAAATACCCCTTTGCGATTGGCCCAATAAAATGCTTGTCTTCATCTTTCCACCATTCCCTTTCCCTAAAAGATGGATCTTGTCCTTCAGAGGAATAAGCTTGTAATGACGGGAAATTTGGTAAGTTAATAGCTTGTGGTAAGTTTTCTATGCCTTCTTTAATAGGTTTAAGTTCTTCTATAACCTCCTTTGCTGTACCTTTTGTGTTTCTGTAATAGGTTTAAAAAACTTTCAAAGACCATTTTGTAATTCTTGCTCGCCTGTTTTCTCCGCTAGTAGACTATCGCGGATATTCTTTTTTGTCTCAAGATATTCTTTTAAATTAAGTCCCTTTTTGTAGGATCAGTGATTTTTAAAAATGACATTTTTTATTACAAACATAATTTTTTATCTCATTTTCATCACAGTTTTCAATATAATTATTAACATAGTTTTCAACATAGTTTTTAGCATAGGTAGTTACATGGGGTTAATTATAGTATAAAGTTTTAACCATCACATTGGTTATTGCTAATCTCACATGAAAAACTGCATCTAAACTTGGGGTACCTAATGCGTCTCACTTTTTTCACTGTTCTTTTCCACCAGCCTCTGAAAGGACTCACGTGCTTCTTGCCTCCCTCTCTCAATCAATGATTCTTCATTTGCAGCTACTATCTGTTTCTTTGTCTTTGTTCTTATCTAACTTCATAGATTTATATTTTTCCAATTCTTCCATAATTAACTTAAACTCATCATCAGATATATGATTATCAATTAAAGCTTTTGATATATGGGTAGATATTGTATCCAACTTAGCATCAGCTATCATTTTTATCTTTAGATGCTTTTCAGATTTACTTCTAGAAGACCTTACGATATATTTTCCTAAAACACTTGGAAAACCAGTAGTTAGTGCCGCTGCTTCCAACGCGATTACAGCTGGAATAGCTACAATTGTTGATAGAAGACCTATTCCTCCAGCACCGCTTGCCATAGTGATAGTAATGAGAACCGTATCAACATTATCAACGATTTTAGCTGCTCGAAAATATTTTTTGGCTAGGGCATCTCTTTTTTGAATTTCACTTTCAAGAAACTTTTGTACCTCAGATATCTTTTGTAAACGGTATGAATGGCCATTGTCATCTAGGGGCATCATTTCAATAGCTGGGGCTGAAGGTGGTAATTTTGGATAAATAGTTTCTTTCATCTCCATTTTTTTATTAAAATGATATTTTTTTAAACAAAAACTATTAAATTGTGTAATAAACGAGACACAAAAACTCGTTTTCCTCAATTGTTACATTTTTGCTAGAATTGTTTGTAATAGTAATTATAATATCCACGGTATCCTCAAGGATAACCTCATTTTGTAAACTACACCGCTTAAATTTCAAAGAGTATGCTAACGCGGTTAAAACAACTCCTTTAGTCATCATAAACCCAAAGCCTAATAGTATTTGTTTTGTTTCATTAGGCTTTAGTGTAATCTTTTCTTGACTGAAAATTTCCCAGGTTACCGTATTTACTTTTCGAGGTGGATGTTTTACACCGTGCAATGGACGCCAATAAATTGTTTTTGGTTGAGTAATCTTAGGTTTTACACCAAATTTGTAAACACTCATTTATTTTATTATAAATAATTTTTAAATATTATTATTTATAACACATTACAATATAGCCCCTAAAATAGGTATATTAGCAGATGGACTATTAGGTCCTAAAAGAAGCCCCTTTCCTTCGTAAAACTTTCCTCCTTGTTTTAAATACAAACCATCACCAACAGACTCTAATCCTTTACCTTTAGCTGGCCCTAAATAAAGCCCTTTTCCATCAGTTTCTATCTGACAAACACATCCTCCTTTTTTAAGGTAAAGACCTGACCCCATTGCTTTTTGTACTCCTGATGAGGCTAATCCAGAAAGAGCACCAACACCTAAAGCCGGTAAAACGGTTTTTGCCATCATTGCCAAAGCTCTAGCAGCCAACCCAGCCAACATTCCAAGAAAACCTCCCTCTATTTTCATATTATGTTTAAGTTGTTTTGCGCCCATTCTGATACCTTTACCATTCTCATAGGCTTTAGCCATTTTTTTTGCTTGTGAATTGGTAATTGCTAAAACATTATTACCTTGTAAATCTTCATGGCCTAAACGAATACTTACTGGGCAACCAGCCTTAACAGCATATTGAAGCTTTTGCTTTTGCCCTTCTGATATATTTACTTTAACAGTAGTGTAACTTGTCATTATATATATATATATATATATATATATATATCGCTTCTCTAACATGAAATCTGATTGTTAAATTCTCACCTCTAAGATTTAGTAGTGCCCCATCTTGGTCTGTAATTGTTACCTATAGGTTATGTATTTCATCCATTGTTGTTGGTAAGTATACCAAATTAATTGGTGACTCAACTATCTTATATCCAGGAGAAACATTTGGGAAAAAAGAGTAAATAGTGTTTTTTGTTGAACCATTAACATAACTTCCTGAAATAATATCTATGTTAACAAGCAGACTGTTTATAATAAGATTGTTCACTACATTCTCCGACTCATGAAATCCTTGTGTATATTTTGCGTGAGTAAATCCTAATACTTTAGAAATAGAGTTTGGCAGATTAAAATCTACTTGATAACCATTTTCCAGAGTAAGAACTGACTTTAGGTTATTTGTGTTCGCAGAAATGTTAATATAATACTCTTCATTAACTATATCGTAGTGGCCCCTTTTTCTCATTTCCTGGTGAATGGTATCATTAATGTCAATAAGGTCATAACTTCCTTCAGGTATTCTTAATTCAACCCATGAAGTACCATTGTCTGGAGAATAAGTAAACATGTTGTTTGTTGCATCAATGTTTGGAAAAGAGTAGTAAGTTTCAAGGTTTACTAATGCTATTTCATATTTTTCATCCTTTTCCAGCTGAATTGGAGAATTAAACCTAGTTCTAAAGCGTGTTTTGTTGTCACTTACTATAATTTGAAATGACGTTTTGTGTTCCGTATTTTTTGCAATCTGTTTTAGAAGAACTTCCATTTTTTTATTTACTAAAGATATTATTTATGTGTGTGAAAAATACAATAAATTCATTTTTTTAATACTGGCATAGGTATATAAAAGTTGTCAAAGCCGTTTCTGTACTTTCCATCCATTTTTACTGGTTAGATCAATGATAGCAAAACTGTGCGGTTTTTCCCACGACTTTTGACAAAAATTTCTAAACTCATCCTTAGGCATATCTTCACCTACATGGTCGTTATAAATATGATTAATGTTTTTAAGGTCTTGCGGGAAAAGACAAATAAAATTTGCATTTTCTCTAATAGTTTGCCTTGGTAGCCTATAATAATTTTGTGAGAGGTAAAAGCAGTCAACATTACTATGTCTTCCACGAATGTAGTAATCCTCACACTTATTTTGCCTTTCTAAAAGTAAATCGTCAAAAATCATTAAATTTTTGTTTTCTGAGCTCAACTCTCTCGGATCAGGTACATCGCCCGCAGTTTCAAAAAAACTACACTTTATATCAGATTTGTTTTTAATCGTTTTAACCCATTCTTCAACCAAAGCTGTTGGAGAAACATTTAAATCCTGTATCTCATCTCGCATGTTAAACAACCTTAAAATGCCCTCTTTTGGTAGTCTTTCTTCAAAAGCTTTTTTAAGTATGCGATATTCTGGTTGAAAAAGACTTTTTCCAAAAACAAACAACTCATTGTAGTCAAGCCAACCCGGTCTTAGCAGAAGGTTAAGTAAAAGAGTGGTCTTGCCACATCCTGATTTACCTACAATTAACCCTCTAATACTTTTTGGTAAAAGAGGGTGATTAAATCTCTTTGATACTACTTCGTTCCATGATAAATTTACAATATCCATTTTATATAAGTTTTTTTAATTTTTTATAAAAAAAATGTATTGCGTTAAATGTAAAAAAGTTACCGATACAACCAACATAGAATATGTTGTTACTAAAAATGGAAGAAATATGAAACGTGGAAAATGTGTGGTATGTGGAACAACTAAAACTCAGTTTATTAAGGCACAGGATGTAAATCCGCAATTGGATTCAGGTGTACAAAAAGGTGGATCATTGCTAAATAAAGCTATAAATAATTTGCCTTTTGAAATGCATCTTCCTGGGCACAATTTCACGGGACCCGGCACTAAATTAAATCAAAGTACTGATAGTACTGAAGGCCAGGAAATCTGGTGATCTGTAATCTCTTAAGAACGAAGGATACGAACTCACACGAGACCTCATTTTCTAATTATCACTACTATACAGACAGTCAGGCCAATTCAATTATGCCAAAAGAATTCATTGGTAAAGGGGTACTGTCACGCATAATATGTAATAATACAACAATCAACAGGAAAAATTAAATCAATGCAAAAACAAGAGGACCATGATGGTCCTAAATAGCTCACCTGAAATGCAACTCAGCTGTCATTGTTATGGCCACTTGCCTCTTGTTTTTTGCTCTGCATATAAGCCATCGTTCACAGATATGGCCTTCATATTCAGTCTTAATATTGTGATTATACCTTTTTTATGAGTAGGTCCAAAAATGAATTAGATATGCAATGACCTTTTGATAGACAGGTAAATGAAAAGTTGGCAACAATTAGACAATAATTGCAGAAAGCAGTTAAAAGACTCAGTGTTTCCCAATAGTGGCACATACCTGGTACGGGTTGACATCTGCGACAGCCCAAAATAGGGTTCCACTTATAATGGTACTCAGGGGACCGAAGAAATCATATCGTGTTATCTGAATATCGTTTTAACTGATGTATATTCTTATAAAAAGAGACCCTGTTGGAACCAAGGGATTAACGTCATTATAAGCAATATATCGTATTAAGCAATATAGTAATAAGCAAAGTTTACTGTAATTGTTGCAGAGATGCTCAAGAAATTAATTTATATTTTAGCAGATCAGTATTGAGTTGACTCTTTTCAAGATATAATGGTGATCAAACTCTTTCCCACAACCACTTGCAAGAAGACTCAACACCATAATGCTACATGCCAAATATGAAAGCCCTAGCCCTTACGGTTTGGGACAAGAAGATTTTTAAAGATTTCCCTCTTTATCTCTATGTGAAATCCGAGACCAACAAAATATGGCTAATTTTCACACCAGGGTCATAATTTTAAGTGTTTTGGTAGAAGGCCATTAGATGATGCTACATGCCAAATATGAAAGCTCTAGCCCTTAGGAATTGGGACAAGAAGATTTTTAAAGATTTCCTTCTTTATCTCTATGTGAAATCCGAGAACCCACAACATAGGACCAATTTCCACACTAGGGCCATAATTTGAAGTATTTTGGTAGAGGGCCACTAGATGATGCTACATGCCATATATGAAAGCTCTAGCCCTTACGGTTTGGGACAAGAAGATTTTTCAAGTTTTTTCTTTCGGTTGCCATGGCAACCAGAGTTCTTCATGGAATTCAATTCTTTGAAGTATTTTGAAAGAGCATGACGTAAGGATCATTTCTGTGAAGTTTGATTGAAGTCTGATTGTTAGTTTAGGAGGAGAAGATTTTTTTTGTAATTGTGAACGGACGGACGGACGGATAGACGGACGACGGACATTGACCGATCAGAATAGCTCACCTCGAGCACTTCGTGCTCAGGTGAGCTAAAAAAAAAAAAAAAAAAAAGCAGTGCTCAGAAGCCAGATTTTATAATTAAACCGAAGCAAAGTAGTGGATACCAACGCTCAGCTATAGGGTGCATAATAATGGCTTTAAAAATTTCTAAGTCGAAAAGGGGCTTAAAGCAAGCAAATTCATTTTTTGAGTTATTTGCCTTATTGGTTAAGGTTGATCTTTATGATACCGCACATATATTCCAAGTTTCAAATAAATACCGTCAATGATAAGAAAGATAAGACACAATTTAAAATTGGACACAACGCAAATACCAACGCTTAATATCGCGAACGCAGGGCTGGGTGATGTCAATACATAGCAGTTTTGTTCTCAAACAGTCGATCTAAATCTATTCTTTTGACTATATCATACAAAGACGTCCACTAGCCCTTCTCGTCCCATTAGAGAGATAGAGAGAGAGAGAGAGATTCCAAAAACGGCTTCTGGCGCTTAAAATGAATTTGTACATTCGGGATGTATTTCAAAATAAATACATGTATTCTTAAACTTTCATTTCTCCTTTTCAAACAATGTTTCGGAAACTACCAGTTATGTGAATGAAACTCTAGGTATGTAAATGTGATGAATAACTGATAAATTAAAGCCTAATTTTTTAAACACACCTTTTATTTTCAAATTATTTTGTTTGAAAGTTAAAAAATGTCCAAAAATCGCACAAGACTTTCACGATTTGTAATCAATCAACAGTCATGACACACACAAAAAAAGAATATTTATTAGCAGATAACATGGTTGATTATCGGAAAATGTAGGTAGAACAAAAATTCTTATTTTTCCATAATGTTTGCTTATTATTCTGACAAAAAGAGGCATGTTTTAAATAGATCCACATAGAAAAAAGAGAGTATAATTTCTTTTAATTTCTGCATATTTCTTAATTCTATCGATTTTTTTTCTAAACATATAGAGAAAATCACGTTCAGTTCTTAATGATTAAAAGAAACTGATAATGAATGCAGTTAATACACCAATAATCTCATTCAACTATCGACATTTCCATGGAAAATCGTATTTCTCAATTTTTCACCAGGCAGTCAAAGGAGACGCGGCGCACGGTTCCCTTTGATCTTTATTTGAAACACGGACAGTAACTAGCAAGTGACAATGGAAACTAAAAATAGAAAACTGGTTCTCGGGTTTTTCCCTCGCGCTAGTACACTAGAAAGTGATATCAGGGGCAGTAATCATGTCTATAATACGAGAGGATTTCAGTATCCAATCACAGTGATGAAAAAGTTATTGACTGTCTGTTGTGTATTCAACAAGGACACAACCCTTAAAACACACACTCGTTAGTTATTAAAGGGCTGTAATACCCTTGCAATTCCATAGCACTATGCAGATGTCGGAAAGCTTTGAGGAAAGGAAAACATTCACGCCGTGTGATAAACAATCTCTGTACTTAGGAAACTACTTGTTTTGGCGGACTCAGCGATATAGGGTGGACACACCGTTCAACATTTTGTCTGAAAGTAGTCCGGAAAAGTCAGCTTACGATCGCTATAGGCAAGGGAATCCCTAGAGAGGGATTTCCTGGCCTAAAAAAAGACTCAACCTAGATTTAACACCAAAGGATTGGAGCAAACCAATAAACCGTGTTGATAAAGCTGCATACCATCACGATGTTTGCTATTTACAAAATCCTACTACTGAAGTTAGAAACGCAGTTAGAGGGCATTCACAATCCAACGGTTAGGGAAAAAATAGATAAGTCCATCGTTAGTAAACTCATTGGAACAAAGATGAAATTTGGAATGGGGGTACACATTAGGTTGCTTGGTATAAAAACGGTAAAATTAAAATTTACTTTGACAGTTATGGTATACAACCACCTATTGAAATTCAAGAGTACCTAAAAAGTCCAATACATTACAATAGTGATCAATTACAACAAGCTGGGCAAGTATTTTGTGGTCATTTATGTTTGTATATTCTTAAAGAGCTGGGTTTAGGTAATAAATTTCAAAATGTTTTAAATAAACTTTTTCAATAATTAAAAAAAAAAAAAAAAAAAAAAAAAAATGCCTGTTGATAAATTTGGAAGAATGGATGATGTTAAAACAAGCGGTGATGGTGTGTCACTCGCTTACATAAGTAATAATTTTTTACGTAAAAATGGAACAACCGCCGTCACCGGTTCCATAAATATGGCCGGTAATACATTAACGAGGGTTAGTAATCCGGTAAATCCTCAAGACGTCGCGACTAAAAATTATGTTGACAGCAACTTAGGGCTGTTGGATGAAAACGGAGGATACCATATGACAGGGTATTTAAACATGGGTTTTGATAAAATAAAAAACTTAGGTGATCCTGCGGAGCCGAATGAAGCTGCTACTAAAGTTATGTGGATAAGGTTAGTAGAGAAAGTGTTATTGTTAAACGTGAAGATGGGAAATTTGTTGCTACAGGAAATATAGATATGAGGAATTATGGATTAATAAATGTGATTGCGCCGGCTGAACCTAATGATGTGGCAACAAAGGCGTATGTGGATGAAAAGGAAATACCATTTAGGTTTAATAGCGCTAATGGTTTTTACACAGCTGTAGGTCCAATGTCATTGGGAAATAAAAGATGACATTTTGTTGCTCCACCTATTGAAGATAGCCATGCGGCTACTAAGGGTTATGTAGATGCCATCGTTGAGGCGGCTACCGCGGGTGAAAAAGCTTTGACAAAAAACCAAGACGGATCTTTTTCAATGGCTGGCGAAATAGATATGAGAAATCACCCGATTACCGGATTACCGAATCCCATAGACCGTGGCGCCGCCGCCAATAAAAATTACGTCGATAACAGTGGGGCTATCATAAAAAATCCGGATGAGAGTTTCTCAGCGGTAGCTAACGTAAACCTCCAAGGTTTTTCTCTAAAAAACGCGGCAACCCCAGTAGAAGAGAGAGATTCAGCGACAAAATCCTACATGGATGGAAAAGTATCTCTCATAGGCTCTAAACCTATTATAAGCGTGTGTGCTGAGGAACAAGGAGGATTAGAAGACGGTAATTACGAGTTTTCTTTCAGTAATGGAAGCGCTGGAATACATCACGAATTAGGAGGCTATTGCATGGCAGCTCCGGGCAGAATTATAAGGGGATCTTTAAGGGTTGTTAAAGTAGGTAATATCCTAAAAGAAGAGGCAAAAGTTAGCATAGTCGTAAACGGAGACGAAAAGATCGACTACTCCATTGTGAAAAAGAAGGGAGAAGGTTGTAGTTGCATAGTTTTTCCTCAGCCTCTAGAAGTAAAACAATGCGACACTATAAATTTTATAACTAGGTCCACCAACACCCACGCGAAAAACGCGTATGTAACAATACTGATAGAGTTGGACTTGTAAAAAAATATTTAACCCGGTAAAGGGTTAAATATTTAAAAAAGGATCAGCTACTCCCACGCCAAGATCACGTGACATAGTATTTCACAACTTTGTCTAATATTTCGCAATGTGTATACTCATATAATATCACTTTAGGCTGGACTTTTGAGGATGATGGTAGTATATTATGATATTAATAATTTTTTGCTTTGTTTTTTTTCTAAAAAATGAAATGTATATGGTAATTGTATAAAATATGATTTTTTTTATGATAATAAAGCGGTCTTACTTCCTTGTTGTATTTTAACTTTTGTAAGAATGTTATTACTAACAAAATGGTAACCTCTGGCGAGGCCTAACAGCCCGTAAGTTAATACCAAACACTAACAAAATGGTAACCTCTGGCGAGGCCTAACAGCCCGTAAGTTAATACCAAACACTAACAACATGGTAACCTCTGGCGAGGCCTAACAGCCCGTAAGTTAATACCATATCAACACATTTCTTACACATTAAAAACACAATGTTGTAAGGCTGCTGTTTAAAAGACAGAATAAGTATTTTATACAATTATTGTACACGTTAAACATTAAAAAAAAAAAAAAAAAAAAAAAGGGTAAAAATAGTTGTTGATATTATAATATACTACCATTTTCGGTTTTTGGTGTGTTAAGTGAAAGCTATAGGGTTGTGTACTAAATAACTTCCTCTTTCGTTTTCGATGAGGAGGTATGAAAAAATGGTTTATATCAGTGGTAGTGTCATGACTCACCTTACTTCATCTATACTTTCTCTTACGGTAAGGTATAGAAAACGGAGTTAAAGGTGATTCTTAAGCTAGTTTAAAGTTTTTCAACATTATTTAGCGAGGTTAAAAATATCAAAATTTATTTTTAGTTTAATTATTTTCTTCCTCCTCTTCATCAGAGCTTGAGTCTACATCTAAAACACTAAGTAAAATTTCCTGGGAGGGCTTGATGTTTGTTTACAGGAAAAAAGCAGTATAGAAATATGCATGTATTGAGAAGTCGCGGCCATGAAATATATACGGAGGAGGTAAACAAAATAGCGTTGGCTTCCAATGATGATAAAAGGCATATATTAGAAAATTTGATAGACACGTTGGCCTGGAGTCATTATAAAATAGAAAACTTGGAATAAACAACGCAGCGCGACACCCCAAAAAAAATTTTAAAAAAGTTATAAATAAAAAATTCCCCCCAAAAAATTTAAAGAAAAATTTCAAAAAAAAATTCAAAGAAAAAAAATTCCAAAAAAATTCAAAGAAGAAAAAAAAAAAAAAAAAAAAAAAAAAAAAATCCAGAAAGTTTTAATTTTTAACCATACACCGGTAAAATTATTTATGCATATTTGTGGTTATAAATTATTTTGACCATGTTTGAGGTTACAAATTATTTTGACCATACGTGTGGTTATAAATTATTTTGACCATATTTGAGGTTATAAATTATTTTGACCATGCTTGTGGTTATAAATTATTTTGAGCATGTTTGTGGTTATAAAATTATTTTAACCATATATGGTTAAGGGGCTGGGAGTTAGCTGGTTGGTGGGGCCCATAAAAAAAGTGGCCCAGATCGGGAAAATCCTACACTACTGAAAACATCGTGGGAAAACGAGAAAATGCTGGTAACCAGCATTAATGTTTTCCTCTTTTCCCACAACGATTTCTACCTATTAAGGACAAAAAGCATAATTTGAAAATAAGTCGTGGTTCGTAATTTTTTTTTTCCAATATGGACCAGTGTAAAATTTTGACGCGTGGTAAAGGGTTAATGAAATTGGCGTTCAAATAACGAATCAGTCGCTTTGCAATCGGAATTTCCGTTGAACCGGATCAAATATGAAGTCTTTGTACTTATCTTATTATGATCCTATGACCTCTCTATCTTTTACCAGACTGGGCTTTTTCGAAATTCTAAAACAAAACAAGAGGGCCATGATGGCCCTGGGTCGCTCACCTTAGTAGAGTGCCTTTAAGGTTTTTCTTTAATTTGACCATGTGACCTAGTTTTTGACCGCAGGTGACCCAATTTCAAACTCATATTTCATGAAGACAAACATTCTGACCAATTTTCAAGTCAATTGAGCAAAAAATGTGGCCTTGAGTGCCCTAAAGATATCTCTTTAATTTGACCTAGTGATCTAGATTATGACCTCAGATGACCCAAATTTGAACTGGTCTTTGACTATATCAAAAGAAACATTTTAACCAATTTTCAAATCAAATGAATAATAAATGTGGCCTCTAGAGTGCCCACTAGCTATTTCTTTAATTTGACCAAGTGACCTAGTTTATGACCCCAGTTGACCCAAATTCAGACTCATGTGAGATTTTACAAAGACAAACATTCTGACCAATTTTCAAGGCAATTAAGCAAAGAATGTGGCCTCTAGAGAGCCCACAAGGTATTTCTTTATTTTGACCTAGTGACCTAGTTTATGGTTCCAGGTGACCCAAATCCAAACTCATCTGGTATTTCATCAGGACAAACATTCTGGCCAAATTTCAGGTCATTTGAGCAATAAATGTGGCCTCCAGAGTGCAAACAAGATATTTATTTAATTTGACCCAGTGAACTAGTTTATGACCCAAGTTGACCCAAATTAATTTATGTGAGACTTTATAAAGACAAACTTTCAAACTAATTTTCAAGGCAATTGAGCAAATAATGTGGCCTCGAGAGTGCCAACAAGGTATTTCTTTAATTTGACCTAGTGACCTAGTTTATGACCCAAGATGACCCAATTTTGAACTCAATGAACTTTTTCCGCTTAGATGGGCAAGCAAACTTAGAAGAGAATCACTACATACCAAATATCAAAGCTCTACGCCTTCCAGTTTTAAAGAAGAATTTTAAAGTTTTCCTTCTTTGTTCCTATGTTCGAACTTGAGACCCCCGGGGCTGGGCCAGTTTTGACCCAGGGGCATCATATGAACAAACTTGGTAGAGGTCCACTAATAAATGCTACATACCAAATATCAAAGCTCTACACCGTCCATTTTAAGAGAAAAAGAAATTTAAAGTTTTCCTTCTAAGTTCCTACCTTCGACCTTGTGACCCCCGGGGCGGGGCCAGTTTTGACCCAGGGACATCATATGAACAAACTTGGTAGAGGTCCACTCTGAGATGCAACATTCCAAATATCAAAGCTCCACACCTTTCGGTTTAAGAAAAGAAGAATTTTAAAGTTTTCCTTCTTTGTTCCTATGTTCGAACTTGTGACCCCAGGGGCTGGGCCAGTTTTGACCCAAGCAGCATCCTTGGAACAAACTTGGTAGAAGTCCACTAGGAGATGTTACATACCAAATATCAAAGCTCTTTGCCTTCCCACTTAAGAGAAAAAAAAAAAGTTAAGTTTTCCTTCTTTGTTCCTATGTTTGAACTTGTGACCCCCGGGGCAGGGCCAATTTTGACCCCAAGGGCATCATATGAACAAACTTGGTAGAGGTCCACTAGGCAATGCTACATACCAAATATCAAAGCTCTACGCCTTCCAGTTTCAGATAAGATGATTTTTAAAGTTTCCCCTCTTTGCTCCTATGTATGAACTTGTGACCCCCGGGGCAGGGCCAGTTTTGACCCCAAGGGCATCATATAAACAGACTTGGTAGAGGTCGACTAGGAGATGCTTCCTGCCAAATATCAAAGCTCTATGCCTTCTAGTTTTACAGAAGAAGATTTTTAAAGTGTCCCCTCTTTGTTTCTATGTTTGAACTTGTGACCCCCGAGGCAGGGCCAGTTTTGACCCCAAGGGCATCATATGAACAAACTTGGTAGAGGTCGACTAGGAGATGCTTCATGCCAAATATCAAAGCTCTATGCCTTCTAGTTTTAGAGAAGAAGATTTTTAAACTTTTCCTTCTTTTTTCCTATGTTGGAAATTGTGACCCCCCCGGGGCGGGGCCAGTTTTGACCCCAGGGGCATCATATGAACAAACTTGGTAGAGGTCCACTAGGAGATGCTACATGCCAAATATCAAAGCTCTACGCCTTCAAGTTTCAGAGAAAAAGATTTTTAAAGTTTTCCTTCTCTGTTACTATGCTCAAAATTGTGACCCCCGGGGTGGGGCCAGTTTTGACCCCAGGGGCATCATATGAATAAACTTGGTAGAGGTCGACTAGGCAATGCTACATACCAAATATCAAAGCTCTACGCCTTCCAGTTTCAGAGAAGATGATTTTTAAAGTTTCCCCTCTTTGTTTCTATGTTTGAACTTGTGACCCCCGGGGCAGGGCCAGTTTTGACCCCAAGGGCATCATATGAACAAACTTGGTAGAGGTCGACTAGGAGATGCTTCCTGCCAAATATCAAAGCTCTATGCCTTCTAGTTTTACAGAAGGAGATTTTTAAAGTTTTCCTTCTTTGTTCCTATGTCGGAAATTGTGACCCCCCCGGGGCGGGGCCAGTTTTGACCCCAGGGGCATCATATGAACAAACTTGGTAGAGGTCCACTAGGAGATGCTACATGCCAAATATCAAAGCTCTACACCTTCAAGTTTCAGAGAAGAAGATTTTTAAAGTTTTCCTTCTTTGTTACTATGCTCAAACTTGTGACCCCCAGGGCGGGGTCAGGTTTGACCCCAGGGGCATCAAATGAACAAACTTGGTAGAGGTCAACTAGGAGATGCTACATACTAAATATCAAAGCTCTGCGCCTTCTAGTTTCAGAGAAGAAGATTTTCAAATATTTTGCTTTTTTTTTCCCCTTTTTGTTGCCATGGCAACCAGAGTTGTGGGTAGAATTCAATTCTTTGAACAATTTTGGTAGAGCTTCACCCAAGGAACATCCCTGCCAAGTCTCATCAAGATTGGCCCAGTGGTTTAGGAGAAGAAGATGTTTAAAGAAATTGTTGACGGACGACGGACGCCGGACATAGGGCGATCACAATAGCTCACCTTTAGCACGTTGTGCTGAGGTGAGCTAAAATGCGGTAACTGATCTGTAAACGTATCCTGTTTAGAAAACACTTTTAATGCTTTTACTCTCTTTCTTAAAATTTTTGAATGTGCACCCTCTTCTTTAAAATGAATGATGGAAATTTACCAACACCCTATTAAAAAATGAGTATCGATCATTAAAACATACTTCAACATCTATGCAGTCTGATCATAATCCTATACCGTTCACGGAAGCAAAGCACTCTCACTGTTAATGCAATAACGCTATATAGCAGTTGAGCAGCCTGAACTCTTCGCTAGGAAACGCAGCTTTAGACTTGTATATATTGAAAAACATTTGCAGACGAAAAGTTTATTGTTTAAAGTTTAATGGTTTGTTTGTTTGTATGTTTTTAAAGGGAAAAAGAACGTTGTAAGGAATAAAACAAGTCATGATTACCATCATTTTCTCCTTTACCCACACTATTTTCAAAGGAATTCTTATTCATGCTCGTTATTTAAAATACATAACGTTAGTCTAGGGGTTAAATTTGACACCAACTGTTTTATAAAAAAGAAAACTGAAGTGCTTTGTGACAAAAATGTGATCATATTGCTGGTAAGGATTCTACATGTATGCTATCTGAAACTCTCTACACTTTCAAATTAGAAACGTCCAATAATTGTATAGACAACTGCTTCTTTTAAAGTGTTTTCCTATCATTTAACTTTATAGAAAACGGCATGTTACACTTGTTAAATTTCAAAGTATGTGTCGATGATATATTGAATGGGGCTGGATTAATGGTATTTGTCTTTGGTGTAGAAAACCTTGCCGGAAAAATGGTGGTGACCAGAATATTCTTCTGTTGCCACAATGTTTTCAATATCCTGCTTCCTAACGGGATTGTTCGTAAGAACAGAAAAGATTTATGCCTATTACCCCCATGAAATATTTCTGCCCAACATCCCTTAAATGTAAGCTTTGTTGTCGGTTTTAAAATCCGTGTACAGTAATGGGTTAATATTTCGTTCAAGGAGGTTTTGTCTGAACCACAATCCTGTATCGAGTTAACGAACGATTGATAGAAAAAATGCACGTATTCAACTTGTACCCTTTCATCAACGCAGACTACACTATATATCATTCATAGATCAAGATCAGATGGCAAAGTACGTGCGGTGGACGTACAATATGGTTTAAATTCAGCAGTGCTCTAAAAATATGAATTAATTGACTTCTATTTCATTGTATATATGTCTTTATTTCTCTTGGGTTGAAAACGATTTGAGTTATGCGGGTTGAAAACCATTTGAGTTTATTTTCATACATTTGGCGAAAGCGTTTTTCGAAACCGAAACAACCTTGTGTTGTTGAGAAAGCTATGGAAAATTTCATATCACTGAATTGTCATTTTCTAATCAAAGGTTGTTCGTTTTACGCATCTTTACATAATATGAATCTTATGCAATATAATCTTTTAATGATCAGAAAATATTCATTCTGTTTTAAATATAAATGCAAGTAAACTAGGAAACATTAAATGATGGCTATAAATGTGAATTTCGTTTTGTATGAATGATTTTTAAACGACCTTCAACAATTTCAGTCTAAGCACGGCGCCAGCTTGTTTCATGTAGTTTTGGGATTGCATGTATATGTAAGTTCTAAAATGTAAATATGTAAAGCTAGAGATAAATACATGTACCTCTAATCCTCGGGCGAATATTATAAAACCACACTAGATACTTTTGCCTTATCTGGGTCCACAGAATTTGCCAGTGACAGACAAAAAACAGTATTAGATCAAGAACCACTTTTAAAAAGAGGGAAAGCATATCGGCTGCGCATGCGTGTTGTCTATAGGCCAAAACAGGGCGAAGAGAAGAATAAACTACTGAGATTTTGTCAGCAATGAGGCAAAAGCATGAACATTATTTGCAAACATAATTATAATCCGAGAAAACGAGCAAGATGTTTTTTTTAAGAATTTGATCTTTTAATTTTCAACATGCTCCTTTTACAAAAATAAGTCAATAGTTTCTTTTCAGACTTTGGCTCTATGTTTTTACGCTGATCTATTATTCTGCCGAGAATCAAACGAGATAAAAGTAGTGATGCATAGTGATGCAAAAAGAAAGGTCTATGTAGAATTATGGCTTCAAATTTGCGGTTTAGAAGTTTTGTTGAGGGTAATTCAATATAAGTCAAAGGAGAAGGAAAGGGAACGATTGTCTGCTGGCACAAATAGCGGATAAGTATGATTCAAGGTCAAGTGTTTTGTTTACCATGTAACACACTGCTTTAAGTCACGTTTCCAGTTTCTAGGTACTGGACAGCTTTACGGGGAAAAGGAATCTCGTAGGATGGTCGGCATTGAACGATATATTTAACCCTTTTATCTATCACAACTTTCTCTGCCTCTGGAGCGATTGTAGATCAAGAAAATACTGCACGTTTTGTGCAGATCTTTGATTTCTCACTGACCACTTTGCTTAATCATTCTGAACAACAGCAACCTTAAAATTGCCCTTATTTTGATCGTTTTTATCTATTCTTACGAACATGAAAATTCGTAACAAATGCATAGCTCACATATAAACCGCTCTTGCTGGGATTCGAACCCGTGCGGCAAAGATCGTCAATATTTGAGGTTTAAGAGACCAATACACTAAACCCTGAGCTAAAGAGATTTCTCCCTAACGCAGTTGTCAGGTATTGATTTTATACGGGAAGAAGCCAATGCCGTAAGAAAGGAGTGATCTCCCGTAACACTATTGACTGAAAATGTTGACTTAGCTCTTAAAGAAAGCTAGGCACTCAGATTTTATTATCTCACCAAACTTGAAAAAATGAATTATTAAAATTAGCCGATAGCTGGCAAAAAAAATAATGTTATTTCCTTGGCGGGGTACGTAGCCTCTTAAGGTATTTTCAGATTTTGTGCCAGAGTTTCGCGAAGACTTGTGGGAATGCCAAATGCTCGTCGATTACTATGATGCATTTTAACATCAGTGTGATGACGTCATATCTGATGTCCTGAAAATAGACGAAGTTACCGATTGCAAAGTTAGTTGAACGCCCGAAAATGCACCTTTTTTTTTTAAATAGAATATGTAATATATAAGACTGCAAGAAAAACTATTTCTGGTACAGTTGTATTTAGTGATAATTTACATGAAATTTTGATGTGTATGAAAACTAGATAGTCCCCTTTAAATCACTTTTCAACATTAATTCCCATGAATCTTTAAGCTTCGTCGTCCATTTTGCCTGGCCGTTCTGGAAGAGAACAACCTTGAAATTGTCCTTAATTTGGTCTGTAATGAAAATGTCCTCTTTTCGACATTTCAACCATTTTCATTAGATCTAATACCGCGTTTCGAAACTTTTAGGTACATGTATTTTATTCCACCTATCAGTGTGTTTCTGTATCTAAGATCGACATCGGAAAAGTAGTCTGATCTTAATTCGTATCTTGAATATCACGACCTTTGTGGAGAGAAAATATCTAGATTAGCCTGAATGTTTGTGCAGCCCGATCCCAGTCTATTTCTCCGAAACCGAATAGGTTTGTTTTGCACTGCACTCAGTTACCTTAAAGAACTGTATTCTACACAGTGGAAAACTCTCTTTCCAAGATTGTGGCTTCTTTCCAACAACAACAACAACAACAAGAAAAGTTATTCGAGACAATATTGAACAAAGAGAGAAGATTTACAAATAACTAGATCTACATGCGTAAAATATGTTAAATACTGCTTAGTATATTGTGCTATGCTTAATACAGGTCACTGAAAATAATACGATAAATCAAAGTGCTGTAAGCACTGTAATCGGTCGACACTGAAGAACTACAGTGGTTTGAAATCACAAATCAAATGGTAGATGTTTGAACTATGTATGGGACAAAAAATCCTACACCGTTAAAAATGAGCCACGTAGGATCCCACTTTTTAAAAATGTCTTTTACAAATTAGTAGTTTAACGATTGGTTGAAATATAGGTTATGTTTGCCAGTCGACAGCAATAGAACGTAAAAAATATGTGACAATTCTGATCAGCAATACCCATTATCAAGTTTTAGATGTCACTCATCGTGAACAGCAGTACCAACCAACCCGTTAAAAGAGTGAAAAACTACATATATTCTTTTCTGTAACTTTGGCAACTTTGGTAACTGTATTGTAACATATAAAAACCATTTAAAATATACCTGCATTATAACTTTGGAATTGTTTACTTTTGGCTGCTTGTGGGCCTTTCATTTTTCCATTTTTAACAAGACATCGTATTCATCTTGACAAATTGTCCTATCTATTTTTTAGCGGGCCAAATCGTCCAGTCCAAACGTCCTCTGGCAAATTTCTCCTACATTATACTTTCAAAGAATGTAGATACCCAATAGCTCCCTAACCGTCAACTCTTTACCAAATGATAAAATTTTAGACTTGTCCAAATCAAAAGCATCTGCACATGACGAATAAAATGTAGACCAAATGATAATTTGAATCGTTGAACGGGTAAAAAAACATGGAAAAAGGAGAAAATGGTAACCTGCATTTTCCCCCTTTTCTCACTATGTTTTCACTTTCTTTCTCATGGGCATTAAAAAGGATAGTTTGGTTAAGAGTTAAAACACTTAGTTAGTCGACAGTCTGGAAAACAATATCAAACATTAGGCTACAATTTCATGGTCGTTTTTTCCCCATATACATCCCAAATAAACAGACAATTGGATCTAAGATATGAACGTCTGTGATATTGAATTGCATTGCGTTCAAAGGACAGACTGATCTTTATCTTTTATTGTCTTCAAAAGCGACTTCACTTGTCCATAGCCAACAAAGGTAATTGTATTTTAGTCATTCTAATCAGCAAGAGGATAACTGCGGTAGCCTTGATCTCTTTATCTGAAATGTGGAAAGGATGAGAATCGACCAATATGGAATAGCTGATGAGACAAACATGTTGCTGACATTTGCAGGCTTAGAGCGCTAAATTGTTAAAATAGACATGTTAAGCTTGGAAAAGCAGCCTAATTATTGCAGGACCATTGCTATCTTGAGTAGAATAACTCGGGAAAACTGGCATGACAGAGCCAAGATCTGACTGCATGTTCTGAGCAGTCTGGCCTGAATCTGCACTCTCTGCAAAGACTTTTTCCCTGGTCCTTTGATTCAGATATGGAGAATATATAATGCCCCATGTTTCTGTCATTTTATTATTCGCAATAATAAAATAATAAAAAAATACTAAAAATACGATGTAAAACTGTTTTGTGCAAACAGTAATATTTTTTCTTTCCTTTTCTTACACTTGTTTTAGCGCAGTATCAATGCTTTAATTTTGCCTCTGTGCACCGTAAACTTTCTTTGATAAAAAAATAATCTTTTTATGGCCAAACCTATTGTTGTTTGATAAGAAGTCTCCAGGTATTGAATATGCCCCTTGATAATAATCTCTGTTTGGATAATCAATCTATTACTTGCTGCCATGTGAGAAAATACCAATTATCTAGACAAGCTGTCAAAATCTTTTTACTTTGAACTTAACTTTCTAAATAGATGTGACTTTCTCTTTTTCACTATTTTGTTGATACTTATGACAAAGTCTCACTTTAATACTTAATACATGTAATTATGTATGTGACTGTACAATTCTTTTAACTATTACATTAATTTCTTCAAAGTTGCATACTGAAATTCTGATTCTTGCTGTATTCTAGAAGATTATGCTTATAAGATGGATATGTCATTGCACAACATTGTTTTTATTATAAAATGTAAAACTTCATTTTGCTGTATTGTATTAAATGCTATATGCTACCTTAGCTGTATGTTAAAAGTTAACCACATTTGATTTCTGTTTGAAACATGATAAATATGTTTTTTATGAAAGATGAATTCTATTGATATACATTCTACAACTAAGGCTGTACTGAGTAACTGGTGAACAAGTATGCATTATTGAAATGCATTTTCATGAAATACATATTTGCTGTCATCGGTTAACCTTTCACATGCAAAATCTTAGCGAGTTTTCCCCAAATTCCAAAAATTTCTATTCTGTATTTTGAATTGTTTTATTAAGATTCAATTAACCAAACGACAGACGATAGATCGCTGCTCCCACTGATGTCACGTGACCCGCGGATCTAAAAACCTAGACAAACATTACCCAGACACGAGGGCTTAGCTAGAAGACATATGCAAGTTACCAGAAGACATTTTAACACGAAATAATTGTTCAAAATAAAATAAGCATGGGAAAAAAATGAGAAAAGGTAGTTACATCTTTTGGATTTAGGTTTTTCGAAGTTTTATAGGTGAAAATTGAAATAGAGGCTGTATATTTCGAAGTCAGTTGACTTATACCTCTTAAGCCATTTACATTTGATAATGTAGGTATAATACGTGTACATGTTACTCGTGCTTCCTAAATATTTCTTAAAGCCATTGGTCTTCAAATGCAATTCATCTTTTACCTGTACAAAAATAAGCTTTTTCAAAGTTCAGACTTCAATTACAGAGATTTTTACATTACTTAATCCGAGATATATGCTTCAATAATTTCACCACAAATTGAAAGACTTTTACATTACCAAATGAAATACACATGTTTTTAACAGGGTAATATGATTACCAGATGTTTGCATTGAAATTAGAAGAAACATTAACAAATGATAGTTTTACCAAATTGATTTTTCAAGTTCGAGGGAAAAACCCGGGGTGAAGAAAAAAGAATAAAAACATGAATATATTTCTAAGCATTCGCCGCTAAATACTATGCTGTAAGAGTAATAGAAAAATAAATTGACTTACACATTGAACATGTATAATCCAAATTTCAAACACTAATAATCGTTGAAAGGGGTTATAGACAGTCACAAACAGTCAGACTGATATGAGAAGTGCGTGTAATTTTACAAGTAGGACAGTACCAGACGCTTTTGGGTTGGTATACCGATATCAAAGGAATACCGCACAAACCCTTTGCTCCACGTTTTGCGCAAAAAGTGGAAACATGTACAACAAATCAAACGAAAACGGCTTGATTGGCTTCTGTTTGATTTTCGATAAATAGATAATAGTTTAAAGGAGATTAAAGGATTGAAAATAAAGGGAGGGGAAAGATGGTAATATATATAGGGTGGCATATCGTCTTTAATTTAACAGGCTTTAAGTTTGCATTCATAGATATGATAAAATACAATGACCAATGGGAACAACGTTTTTAATGGTTTACTGATGGAGGACGGTGGCATTTGTTTTTAATTTAAGCAAATGTCTAATCTGTGCCTACATTGCATTTTATTTTAAAAGGGGGGGGGGGGCGCTGCTGTTTAGGTTTGACTTCTATGAAGACTATATGAAAACCATTTTTACGCGAATTCCGTCGATTCAAATTTTATCTGAGGATAATTTGCGGGTAAAAAAAATCAACAGAAGACATATAACCAGCATTCAAAATAATAAGTCAACTCGATTTGGTAAGAAAATGAATTATCAAGTATATATTTAAATGAAAAATAAGGTAAAGGAAATAAATAATTGAACATGATAAAATCCAATCAGTTGTCTGAAATATTATCTATACATTTCTTTTAGTAAAGAAACGGGTATCTGTTGCCAAGATTGAAATTCTGGAAAATTTATGACAATAAAAAAACATGTTAACAAGAAGTATTCATCTATTTTTCTCCTTTTAAATCTGAATTTGTCTTCTGCAACAATAGTTTTACCTGGTGTAAATCTGCATCTTGAAATTGCAGTCCTAAGGATTAATAATGGATATCAAGTTTAAAGTTATTCATCAGTATTTTTCTCATAAATATACTATACATTTATGTATAGTTATAACTCCTAATGATTCAGAATGTCTAGGTTTTATAACGACAAGACGGCTTCCGCTCTGAATGGAAAAATGCTGATCGCTGATTGGCTTATTGGTTTTTTTGACTGACAGCTGTCGTTTGGTTAATTGTGCTTTGGTAATTAAACATATCGGATCAACAGTGTTTTATATATCTTTTCCAGCCTTTTAGTTACCCTTCATCAGCCAGCCATTTTTCCCTCCTTTACCATAAGATTCTATTTTTGTCACTGGCCACTACGTTTGTACACCAGCACCACTTAAGTCACGGTCACACCAAAATACGCCACAGCAGAAATATACGCCACAGGTACGCCACAGAAGAAATTGATAGGCCACAGCACACATATAGCTATCAGTGCCAGATTTTTATGTTTGATCTTCCTGATTATGATATTAACTTTCATAGTTGTAAGACATGCTAAGAAATTTTATATATTTTTGTAGTAATTCGATCGGATAAACAGGTGGTTAAATTGGTAGCCTTCAGTCATCGTCCCCCCCATTCACTCAGTTCACACCCTGTATCCACGGCATTAAAAATATGACAATAAGTGAGCTTATTTGTGTCACAGTTTCAGGGATTTTTTTTATCCTCGATGAAAATGTTCTATTTGACAAAATTTTGAAAATCTTTCAAATGGGTAAAAAACGCTGTGGAAAAAAGAGAACGTGCTGAATACATGCAAGTAGTTAATCGTGCCTATCCAGGGCAAAACGCACCCGATGACCCCTTATATATTCTATATAAATGATGCAATCCGGTCCGAAGTCAATTTTCAAAATCATTCAGCCGTAACTGTGCGGTGACTTCATTAGTGCCATTTTGTGTGTGGGTGCTTTAAATCAGACTCTTCTTATACAGGTCTGAACATGTCATTCCAAAGAATTCCCACAAAACATGGTGGGAATATGGGGTCTGATGGGTTTCACTATCGTACAGATAGCAGCCTGATATTATACTGGTAGAAAACATGATGGGGAAATGGGAGACTGACAGACGACGTTTATTTTATTTTAGGAAGTGGGCATTCGCCAAACATAGACGACGGACTATCTCATCTAGTTTTGGTAGCAGATGACATTACACTATGTAAAACATGGTGGGGAAAAGTGGACTGACGTATTAAAATATCTACGCTGTAATGGGGATGGTATTCTCTCTCTCTCTCTCTCGTTGGCTCAAGGAGAAAAGGACAAAGTTCAAAGATTTACAATTAATACCTTGAACAGTGTGTATCTTAATCTCAAGTCTAATGCAGCAGACGACGTTTTTAAGCGATCTGTTTGCAGCAGGCTTTTGCCATATCAAAATTGCCTTCCTTAAACCTGTTTTTCAAAAACATATAATGATGAAAAGAAAGGGCCGCAAGTAACGAAATGTTAACCAGTCGATGTAAACACTATCACTGTAAAGCACAGAATGATACGCCTCGGTAATTTTAATACACACTACCAGTGTATAGCTTTTTTTTTTCGTCTGCTTGTTTTGGCCCGAGTTGAAATGTAAAGACCAGAGCGTTTTATCTCGCAGAAAATAAAGTGTATTTTTTGGGAAATATCGTCTGCTATTTTCCAATATTTTTATGTGGCGGGGAGCAATAGTAAAATGCGTCTGCTCATATTGGAGGTCTAAACCACACTGATTAGGTGTACAATTATTTCTCTCGCGGACGAGTCAATGCGTGACAGGTGAACAGGTAGTATTTATCTGTGTAGTGCAATTAAACCAAATGAGGTATTGCACAATATTTTAACCTATGATTACAATAGACTCGTCCAGTGAGTATATATAGGGGCGAATTTTTGATGAGATTATCGCTGCTGCAGTATTTTGCGTGTAGTACTAGTACCACTATTGAAGCTTTTTATCGACGCTGTAAATAGTACTGTGAGTATCTTTTATCATCGGGCTTAATAGGGTGTAAATCCATAGCGTTAAATGTAGAATTGTGGCGGGTAAAAGCTCCCGTCTCGTTAATAATTCATGTCGTATTGCGGGTTTCAAGTGCGAGTCTTCAAAGGGCATGGATGTGTCGTTAGACCAACTTAACCATACAGACTTGGCCAAGAGTTGAAGTGTGGTTTGGAATCGGCTCTTTGACTTGGTGATGCATTAAAGATTAGTTTAAGTAGGAATTTATCCGTCTAGTGAGAGGACCTGACCTAAATTGTCCGCAATCATTACTAGACAGGGTATGCAAGTCAGCTCTGTATACCATACAGGTGCCTACTTTTATAACCAATTTTTCATGCTATCTCGCTATATAATTTAACATACAACAAAAGATGACATTTCTTTTTACACCTTTATTTATAATGAATTTACAAGTATTTTACACACAAATGATGTACAAAATATATCAAACAAAGTCAGATGCTTTCACCCAGCTATTAAACTTGGTTGGATAATATTTCCACTTAATGAAATATTGTTTGTTTTGTCCTTTGCTTGTGGTTTTGAGTACTTTTTCTATTTTCCATATATGGTTGGATTCTATGTCCACTTTCTGTAATTCACTTTGATAAAATGTTCCCTTGATTTCTTCATTCATCAAATCTGTTAATCTGTACACGGGTAGAGTTCCTCTGAAGAAGCGTTTTGATATCTTGAAGAGTTCTCCAGTGTACGTTTCGTCGTAGGCACGAGTAAACTTTGTTGTCAAGTGGGATATTCGCACATAGTCACCCACTTTAAACTTGAAACGTTTCTTGAACGGCTTGCTCCCGTCTGCTGCTTTTCTTGCGTAATTGGTTGACAATCGCACTTCCTCCTGGTTACTATCTTTTACATCGGCAGGACTAGTTCCGATAGTTCTGTGATATGTTTTGTTCTAACTATCTGCTACGTCTTGCAGAATTGGTAAATAAGTATAATCCTCGGTGAATGTGAAATATCGGTAGATTTTCGTCTTGCTGCTTTTAATAGCCCTTTCTGAGACGGAGGCCTTTGTCTCATTCTGTGTAGGGAAATAGGGAAAAAAATTTTCTCTCTCATCAACTGCTGTACAACTCGTGCGTTGAATTCCTGACCCTTATCAGACGTGAGGCGTTCAGGCTTTCTGTTCGATTTCGAAAATATGTCCGTAAATGCCTCGGCCACAAGTTTCCCAGATTTGTTCTTAAGAGGTCGCATCCAAACGTACTTGGAGAAGACATCTATGACAAGGAGTATGTATTTATTCCCGTCATTCCAGGCATCGAACTTCGCCATATCGATCAAGTCACACATCATAGATCGTCAATATCTGCACGTATTACGTGATTACGCCTAAAATGACGTCTCACTGGTTTGTGTAAGCTAAATGCTTCCTGCTTCTGTAGGAACTTGCGAATTCTGTGCATTTCAATGTCGTACTTTCCTTCATTTTTCACAAATGCATACAGTTTTTGCGGTCCTGCAAAACTCGCTGGGTTTGATGGATTATAATAAATCCTTTTTAAGTAGTTTTCCCACGAAGCCATGTCTTTACTGCAGAAAGCTGTGCTGATAAATGATCAAACTGGAAAAGTTTGTCTGTATTTATTCCGTTTCAGTCTCTGCGCCTGAGCTACTTTCATCAGTTTCTTCAGTTTCACTCTCGTCATTTTCGATATCAAATAAACAGTCAAATTCATTCATGTTTTTTCTTAAAACTTTGCTCGTCACATTTGTTAACGATGACCCTTTTGAAACGAGATCTGTTATTTTCTTGGTGATATGGCGGTGTATTCCACTGTTGTTCATGGGTGTAAAATATTTCTCAAGCAGCTGTGTATATAAACGGAAAAATTCCCGCTCATTGTATGATTGCATCCGCTTTTCCGCTATCTCCGTTGCATCTTCTTCACTTTCCCCATCAGCCAAGTAACGCTCTTTGAACTGTTCAAACTTGTTTTCCCTATTTTCCTGGGCTTTTTGCCACAGGTTTATAAAGCGCTCATTTTCATCTGGTTCTAGGTCGATGTCATAGACTTTTTCTTTATCCTCTAGTTTTAGCTTTTTCCTTTGCGGTTCTTCCTTTTCAGAACATTGCCCACTTTGACATGTCTTTGTACATCATGTGGTGTATCAAAAAGAATACCACAATCATCACAGGCATTCCTTTTCTCAGACATTTCCTCTGATTTATTTTCTGCAGTATTATCCTTGATGTGAACTGTTTGGGCTCCAACTGACAAATGGTCCAAACCTCTTGTTTCTGCTTCTTTTCTAATTGTCTGAACTGGTAGCTCTTCCTGATTGGTCAATTCAGAAAACGAAGGATTTTTTTGCCATTTCAAACCTTGTTTCAATCTTTTACATTCGGGAGTGAATGGTTTCAAATCGACAAATAAATGGCCGTAAGGTTCTTTGGTCGCCTTTTCGTAAAGTTTCATGAAACGTTCTATGTTTCCGGGATGCATCTGACGGGCCAGTGTCATAACAGATTGCTTGAAGGGTTGTTAAAAATCACTAAATAATGACAATTTCTTCGCTGTGTAGGGTCCTTATTAGCGTACAGATTTTGATTAATGGAAATCACTGACAGGGAACGGTGATGTGATCCTTCTGTAAACAAATCTGTGATATGTTTGTCTTTAGCTGCCACTGAACATAGATCATCTAAAATAAGTAAATTGTTCTGTGTATTGTCGAAATAGTCATCGTCATCTAAATCGCCCGGTATACCTTGTATGAACTCAACCTGTGGAGCCACGGTTCTATAGATAACGTTGTATAAAGGCTGTCATCTTTTATATAGCCACACTATTCTTTGTATAGGAGGAGACACAGCATTTTGAATGTTTAAAAGAAGGTCCTTCACCAATGATGTTTTGCCACAAGCTGAAAAAGATTAAAAAAAAAAAATATATATATATATATAGTGAGAGGCGTGTGACGTTTTAATAACACAGTTCACCTACTAAACCTTGTGTCGGACCGGCATTTGCCGACTTTTCTGTTTCCGTGTATATATATATATATATATATATATATATATATATATATTAGCGTTTATCGAGTACAAATAACATTATAGAAGACATATCTTGTCATATGAATATACGTACGAAACAACAAATTAATATAAACAATTTTGAATGATAAATGAAAGATTTTTCCCTCCCTGCGAAACCTTCTATAGATAGTCCTGTTTAACGTTATACTTTAAGCAGTAAGGTGATTATTTGATGTACAATAAATAAAAGATTCGAACCTGTTGGTCCCTATATCATCATTGTAAAAGGATGGTGTAGAACACGATTCCATAAATTATCTTGACTGCTCTGTGGCGGCGTATAAACTTGACTGCCCTGCAGCTGCGGCATATAAACCTGACCTTCCTGCGGCGGCGGCGGCAGCGGTGTACAAACCTTACCATCCTGCGGCGGCGGTGGTGGCGGCGGCGGCGGTGGATACGCCTTGCTTAATGTAGTCTCGCCTGATGAATGTGCTGTGATTTAAAGATATTTGTATATGCATGTAGTAAGACTGTCTATTTCTTGCACTATTCTACATCTACTTTTAAATTTTTTATACAGTCATATCACTTATTGACACTTCATTTGTTCTTTTTTCAGTCGACATTCATGGCTTACCAATGTCAAGTATGTGAGGCCACTTTCCCGAGACTGAGCCAGCTACTACAGCATAGACGAACTGAGAATCACTGGCCAAAATTTACATGCCCAAGCTGCAAAAAGAATTTCACCAGAATGAATAATTTAAAACAGCACATGAAAAAACACGCGGATGAAAATAATCACCACTGCTCGGAGTGTCTTCGTGTATTCACAAGGAAAGATGCTCTTGATGAGCATTTTATTCAGCATGAAAACCAAATTGGAGGAGCTAGTAAGAGGGTTCGAGGTGACGAAGCAGATAACAGTGTCATTCATAAAAAACAAAAGTTGACAGCAAAGGACGATGTAGCAGAATACTATCGGATGGAGAAGATCAGTGAAAAAAGAATAGAAAAGTTTCACACGACCGCATCGTATTACAAAATATCAGTAAAGGATATTGAGGTCCGGGAAATTCCCAATATCATCAAAACGTTAAAAGAAATTTTCCAGTCAATAATTGACAGTATTGCACAAAACATACAACCTACCGATAAAGTGAGAATCACAATAGATAATCCGCAGTTGGACTTTCTAATCGTTTTTCCGTTTATGAGGAGGTCTGAACTTACTGTCAACAGACTTTTGTCAGAAATAGAGAGGGTGCTACAGTCGTATGAACAATTTGTGCTTGATGAAATGTTCGGGCTGGAGCTCGTCCATGTACATTTACCTACTGGAAGTGGAACTCATGGTAAACCTTACGTGGACATATCAAGGTTGTTAAAAAGTAAAGGTAGTGTCATTCAAATTAGAAATACCGATGCACTTTGTTGTGCACGGGCCATAGTGACAGCAATAGTACGTATAGAGAAACACCCGCAGTGGGAAGACATACGGAAAGGGCGTCATGCGCAGAAACAACTGGCACTTAACTTACACAGCAAGGCCGGAGTACCATTACACCACTGTGGTATTGAAGAAGTGAAACAATTTCAAGCAGTACTGTCCGGTTATAAAATCACTGTTTTGTCAAAGGAACACTTTAATGCCATTATCTATGAAGGAAAAGAAGACGGCATACCTATTTATTTGTACTATCACAATGAACACTTTGATGTTATCACGACAGTAGCCGGTTTCTTGAATAGAAGTTACTTTTGCGTCCAATGTAAAAAAGGTTACAGCAACAAAGAACAGCACGCCTGCAACAATCGTTGTGTTCACTGTCATCGCATACACGAGGACGGCTCTGAGCACTGGAAATATTGTGATGATTGTAATAGATATTTCATCAATCAAACGTGCTATTTAATGCACAAACAGAATCATGATACGGGAACATCAACTTGCAGTCTGTATTATAAATGTAGAGATTGTGGGCAAGCAATAAACATGAAGAAGCATAAAAAACCTCACGTGTGTCATGAAACGTACTGTAAAACTTGCAAATACTTTGTCGAAGAAGATCACCAGTGTTATATGCTGCCAGTGGAAGAAGATGAACCTAAGACCACAACTAATAAAACGAAGTCAAAGGATACAAAATATATATTTTTTGACTTACACACAAGATCAACAAATCCAATGTGAGAAAGGATACCTATCAGGCGTTAAAGGGAAGTGTCTTAATTGTGAAAAATCAACTTGTGGTTCTTTTGAACATCAGCCGAACTTATGCGTCAAAGAGTCTGCACGCAGTGCTTGGACCGTAACTTGTCTTCCGATTCAGTCTGTGATAATTGTGGAAAAAATGAACTAGTTTTCAAAGGGGGGCAGACCACTCAGCAGCTTTGTAAATGGTTATTTTCGGAGGAAAATGTTGGTGCTACTGTAATTTGCCATAATTTTAAGGGCTATGACAGTTATCCAGTACTACAATACTTACATGAGAATGCAATCCTTCCTGAGGTCATCACCAATCGGACGAAGTTTATGTCCATCAAAGTCCCAGTGTGCAAGATCCGTTTCATAGATTCAATAAACTTCATTCCGATGGCTTTAGCAGACATGCCCAAAGCATTTGGAATCACAGAACTGGCAAAGAGTCATTTTCCTCATCTATTTAATCGACAAGAAAATCAAGGCAAAACTCTGCCACAGTTACCAGACATAAAGTATTACTTCCAAGATGGTATGAAAATAGAAAAACGACTGGAATTCCTATCATGGTATGATATACACAAACACGACGTGTTTGATTTTCAATATGAACTCTTAAAATATTGCCGATCAGACGTGGACATTCTGAGGAAATGCTGTTTAAAGTTTCGCGCTTTGTTTCAGGAAATAACACAAACAAATGAACTTACTGGCATAGATCCTTTTGAAAAATGCTTGACCATCGCGTCGGCGTGGAATCTGGTGTTTAGACGAAACTTTCTGAAACCCGAAAGTATTGGCATTATTCCAGCACACGGATACAGGCCTGAAGAGAAACAGTCTGTTTTAGCATACAAATGGTTGGCTTACTTTTCATACCAGAATAATGTATACATACAGCACGGTCGAAATGTTGGTGAAAAGGTCATAGGCCCTTACAAAGTTGACGGTTACTACGAAACTGAAGAAGGGGAGAAAGTTGTTTTAGAAATGAATGGTTGTTTCTGGCACGGCTGCAATCGCTGCTTTACAAGTTCTACCATCAATCCTGTAAATGATATAACAATAGGTGACCTGTATGCAAGAACAATGGATAAGCAACGCTATATAGAGTCTCTAGGATATAGGTACGTGTCCAAGTGGGAATGCGATTTTAAAAAGGACATAAGAGATTCCCATGGGATGGAAGAATTTATAACATCTATGAATATAGTTTCCCGAATCGAGCCTAGGGATGCATTTTACGGTAGAAGGACCGAAAGATTTAAGTTGTATGAAGAAGCTTCAAACGATCAAGAAATTAACTATTATGACGTAACATCGTTGTATCCCTATATCAACAAAACTGGAAAAATACCTCTAGGACATCCCGAAATTGTCACAGAAAATTTCAAAGCCATTACCGAGTACGACGGTCTGATCAAGTGTAAAGTTGTACCTCCACGTGGATTCTACATACCTGTCCTTCCTGCAAAGTCGAATGGAAAACTGCTCTTCAGCCTATGCAGGTCATGTGCCGACCAATATCAGCAGTCGCCATGTCAGCATACTGATAATGAAAGTGCCTTTCTGGGTACTTGGGCTTGGCACTTTAAGAAGATATCGCAGTATGACCAAGACTCAAAATGTGGCGGTATAGTCACTGAATATGTGAATACCTTTCTAAAACTCAAACAAGAAGCTAGCGGGTGGCCTGAATAGTGCATAACAGAAGATGACAAGCAATTGTACATTCAAAGATTTTATGAAAAAGAAGGCATTCTTTTAGACTATGACAGAATATACAAAAATCCAGGCCTTCGATCCTCGGCTAAGCTGATGCTGAACTCTTTCTGGGGCAAGTTTCGTCAACGTACAAACCTAGCACAAACGTCTTACGGAACAGATACAAAGGAGTTCTTTGACTTTATGACTAGCGATCAACAAGAAATTAAGAACATCCGCTTTGTAAATGAAGAAACTGTTCAGTTAGATTGGACATACAATGAAGATTTTATTGAGGCTTCTTCCCGAACAAACGTTGTTATAGCTGCATATACAACAGCACAAGCTCGCCTTAAACTTTAAAGTTATTTACAGCATCTTGGAAAACGTGCACTATATTGTGACACTGATTCCATCATATTTTCAACCAGACCAGGGGAGTGGAAACCTCCACTTGGAGATTATCTCGGGGATATGACAGACGAGGTTTCACAAACAAATTTACGAATTTTGTTACTGGTGGACCAAAGAACTATGCATATAAAACACAAGATTGTGATAAAAATGGTTATACATCATTCTGCAAAGTAAAAGGAATCACTCTTAACTTCAAAAACTCCCTCAAAATAAATTACGCTATGGTGGAAGACATGATTAAGGGGTCGTCAATTGGTAATACAGTCCAAGTTGCAGATATGAAAATATGCCGGGACATCACTAATACCACACTTGTCACGAGAAAAGAAACAAAAGACTATAGAATGGTGTTTGACAAAAGGGTGATCGATAAGGATTATTTTACATATCCTTATGGATACTAACTATTTGTAAAATGATTGTTCAACATCAGATATTGTAGATAGCTGTTTTATAAAATGAGCTTTATATACTGCATTAATTGTTACATGAACGTGTATTAAAATGCTTGTCTTGTAAATAAACTATAAAATAAAATTATGTCTTGCCGTTTTTTTTTTTTTTTTTTTTCATGTGTAAATTCCATCATAGATATGGTTTTATGTACTAACATTACACTGAAATGAGAAATTACCTGAAGTGGGTTGCACTATTTTCAGACATTTGCAGCTATGTGAGATCTGTACTTTATTTTTACAATATCATCGGGTATAAAGAATAAAATAGTGAACAGTATATAAAAAAGGTCTGGTTTAAAACACCCTCACATCAAATGGAATGATTTTGAAAATTGACTTCGGACCGGATTGCATCATTTATATAGAATATATGAGGGGTCATCGGGTGCGTTGTGCCCTGGATAGGCATGATTGACTACTCATGCAGTTTCTCCGACTATATTTTCAAAGCCCCACAGGATTGTTTGGTCAAGGGTTAACAGACTGTTTCCAGTCTGTAGAAACACACCAAGAAGAAACATGTAAGTGACTGTGTAAAATGGTAGTGCCATGGCTGGAAGGAGAGAAAGAGGGGCTGTGAAAACAATTTAACCCTTATCCCGCTAAAACATCGAAATGAAATTTCAAACCGGTAGTAAAACCCGAATAATTCTATGTCAAACTTATTCTTTTATCGAAAAAGAAATATCTCCTAATCGAATGGTACGGTATAGATCCAAGATCAGACTGCACATTCTGTGCAATCTGATCTTGATCTATACTATCTGCAAAAAGGTCAGTGAGTCACACTTAGCAGCCTAAGGGTTAATACATCATACACTGAAAGATGCGTAATCAGTCAGTATTGTGAATGGACAGTCTGGGTACTAAGGTTGCAAGCGGTGAATCGCCAGTCCATTCTGAAAATGTTTACGTAATGGCCTCTCCGCGAGGGCCATAACCTTTACAGAACTCTATATACCTTTTGTCCTCACAGCTTCACACGCTTCGCCTCAACAACCAACGGCCGGTTACTATTTTAAACTTACAGCTGCATTTACATCAGTTCTCTCTTAGGCAGAGCAATCTAAATTTTCAAATTCTTTTAAAGCAATGCTTCCTTACAAACTCCTTTCTGTTGCGAGTTTATTCCTCTCAAGACCAAAATGACCTATCATTTTTTCAAAATCTGCTACATATACGGAGAGCACTCGTCACAACTCGGCCGATCCCGTAAATATGTATAACGATCAACGGATTACTCGAAATTTGCCGAATGATATGGACAGCAGACGACTACAAGATGTGTTCACATCACCCGATACACTTGATTCGCACTCGTTTCATTCATAAAGTTGCTGCTAATCACTGACCCTATTTCTTATAATCGTGTTGAAAGTAAACTGCTACCAAATTTCCAGTTTTTGCTGACCATAGATTTTGATAATACTGTAATTATGACATACTTCAATACTAAACAAATTGTAACCGCCGTTTGTTACATAATTTAAAAGTTATTATGGGATTACTTGACATTACTTAACGCCTGTTTACCGCTAATAACTATTCCTGTGCTTATCTGGGTCAAAAGTGCGCTTATCTGGGTCAAAAGTAATTTTTGTAATAAGGTTACTACAGCAGGTATAAGCGTTAAAACGCTATAAGTAAAAGCTGTTGCGAATTGCAGTTACATCAGTTTGCCCTGAGCGGACGGATTTCCGAAGTTTGCCATCTCTCTAATCGGTCTACCGACCGATTAAAAACGTTCAAAACATGAAAAACGGGTATAAATGGTAGATCTAGTTTGAGTGAAAGTCTCGATTTCTGTGTTTCAAGGATAGGCCTTTTCTTATGGTTCTAACACGCAGAGACCTTACATACATTGTATCTAAAGTATCATTTCCCGTCTATCCGTCCGTCTATTAGTCTTTTTCTTGTTTACGCGATAAAGTCTGCATTTGTGATGGGATGTACATGAAACTTGCACAGTCTGTTGATGAAATTAATAGCTTTTAAACCCTATTGATTTTGAAAAAAAAAAATCTTACTATAAGTATGGGAAAAGTCGTCATTTCAAGTTGAAAATTTCCATTTCTTGTTTATGCGATATAGTCGGTATTTGTAATCAGATTTTCGTGAAACGTGCAAAGTTGCTTTGTATCTAACAGTTTAAACCCAACTGATTTTGGGAAAAAAAAAAAAAAAAAAAAAACTCTGACAATCAGTATGCGAAAAGTAGCCATTTAAATTTGAACATTTTCCTTTCTTGTTCACGGGATAAAGTCGACATTTGTGGTCATATTTTCATGGAACTTGCACAGTTGCTTTATAATTATTATCAATAGCTAGAACCCTATTGCGATTGAAACGATCTGACAATCAGCGTGGGAAAAGTAGTAATTTAAAGTTGAAGATTTACATGTATTGTTTACGCAATTAAGTCAGCATTTTGATCCATTTTTTTTTTAAACTTGCAAAGGTTATTTGCATCATCGAGGGAATAAACGCTGTCAAAAATCAGGAAAATCTAGCAATCATTGTTTTAAAAGCAGCCATTCGATGATTTGGTATTGTTTACTCAACATAGTCCACATTATAAGTCACATCTCTTTGTAACATGCATGGTATGTTTATTACAATGAGTACTGAAAGCCTGTCAAATTTAGCTGTGTTCTAAACAATTGGTTTTGAGAAAGTGTAGTTTATTTTCTTTTCTTTTCAGTCCACCATGCCTTCTTATGCTGTCTTAGTGGGTTCTAGGCCACTTGCAATAACACCCGGCCTCCGCTATTTTATTGTGTGTTTGTCTTTTTCCTGTTTGCATCATGAATTAAGGATGTATGCTAGAAAAAAGCGAAATCACTGCCAGTAGAGCGATTCAGGCCCTCAAGGGTCTCTACTTTTTTTTATGACATCAGTGACCGTTCGTTTTGTTTAAGCAAAGTTAGGATTTTGACTTCTATAGGTTATTTCTGAAATAAATCTATAAATCTACAATACGATCAATGTTTTGATTCGTCAAACTATCGGGGTGCTGTAGTATTTTTGTTTACTTTGTCCTACGAGCTTAGTACAATTTTGTAATTGGATATATTCTTTTAAGTAGACCAGAGAGAGAGAGAGAGAGAGCTCTCAAAAGAATACTTTATTCTTCAGCCATTTGGTCTATCTTCGATATTCCCATCAAAAATGCGGGAAAGATGGTTGTCACAACTTTTAAAGTATTTGTCTGTGAGTGCATAAATTACTTTCAGGTTTAACTCTTTACCATACGACAAAATTTCAGGCTGGTCCAAATTGAAGGCAGTTGCAAACGACAGTTTAAATGTACTAAAATTATCATTTCTGTCTTTGATGGGATAGAAAGGAAAAAATGCTGGTTACCACCATCCCCCCCCCCCCCCTTGTCCTACAATGTTTTCCAAAGCCATTTTTTCAGGGTCGTTAAAACTCGGAATTGTACGGAAGGTGGTTAAGCAGACGACGAAAGTCTAGATTTTTTCAAACTCAAAGCATTAGCTTGCGACAAAATAATAAGAAAAGGCTCGATGGTAAGAGAATTAAAGAAATTAAGGAATTAAAGAAAGTGTTGGTTATCATATTTTTTCCTATGCCCACTATGCTTTTAAAGCTCATCTTCCGCAAGGTAGTTGAAACACGTGATCGTCTGATGCAAAGATTAGCACATGAGCAAAGTTTCCATGATTTTCCCTTCATAAAAGGTCAAGGCTGTGCCCTTCATTTTTCCCATGCAGAAACTGTATAGATATTAACAAACTACCAATCCTTATAAGAACATCAAAGTGCATAAAGTATTACAACGTATCTTGCTGAAAGGGGAATGCAATGTACATGAAGAATCTCGGATGACAATTTCGCCATTTGTTTCAGTGTTTCTGTATATACTAGTGTCTGCATCATATACTTTCAAGATAAAGGTTTTATTACGCCCCTGCAGTAACACGCCACCTGTTTGCTCAAATACGATTGGATACTCACAATCGCGCACAATTAGGTGCTCTATATTTCACCGTCTCCGCACTGTGCGCACAGATTCTACTTGCTATTACACCGTTGCTCAATGTGGAATTATTTGTTACTGTCACCACTTTGTGCTGTCACCAGCTTCCAAGTTTCAAAATTTTGGCAAAGAAATCAAGCACCGTAAATTTATAGTTAGACAGCAATCGGAACCAAAAGGTAGGTTTTTCTTATTTTATCTGATTTACGTTAAAGCCCCAATAAAGTCCAAAATTAGAATTTTTTTATACTTGAAAAAAGGCACGAATCTGTTAGATTTACTCTTATTTTGTCGCCAAGGGGATAGGGGCGTTCATTGCAGCATCGGTTCATGTCACAGAACCATACAAAAAACCTAATATTTTTTATCAATTCTTCCAAGTGACGTTGCCACGCACTATTCGGAATCATTCTGGTGTCCTATTTGTAGACACCATGTGACCGATGACGTATTACACAGACGATGTGCTTTCTCTCCTTAAAAAACGTTGCGAAACTTCGGTAAGTTTAATTTTCGTTAAATTACCAGCGCTCATCGTATCTAAGTTATTTGTATGCATTTGACTGGTAAATCGGAGTTGTGTTATCTTTATTTCGATCATGATATGCCTATTTCTTCTTGTCAAGAGTCGTCCAAACATCGAATGACATCTCGGCCTATAACACTTTCGGCCTATTACAATTTCGACTAGTAAGAAATTCGGCGCCTATACAAAATCGAATGACTACACAGGGTATAAAGGTTTGTAATATGAGCCATGGATGATGGAGAATAAGTCAAACAAAATGTGGACATTTTATAACGAAGATCAGACTTTACATTATGTGCGATCTGATCTTGATCTTTGTAGGTAATGAAAAAGTTAAGAACTTTGTGGTGATTTTTTGGTCTGTAATTACTAGCGAATTTTGACCTGAGTTTAGCATCAGGTGGTGGACGTTTTATATGGAAGGTCAGACCTCTTACTAGGTGCAATCTGATCTCGATCTATGCTGTCAACAAAGGATATTTCTCAACTTTCAAGAGTTTAGTAAAACACATCGCTTATAGATATTTTTACTGCTAGTTTTTGAAGACAGAGTTGATGTTACTTCATCAATCAAGTTATTGCATGCAGATGAACCATACTAATTTACTTTTCAAAATTATAGATACATATTCCAAAGCTGATAAATACATGTATTTCAAGTTGTTGGAGTTCAAGACAATTGAAGACAAACGTAGAAGTTTACTAGTACTCAAGTAATATTTATCTACCACATTGTGATTAAGAAAAATATTTTTTATGTCATTTTTTGCTGATCTCTTTTCTTTCCAATCTAAAAACAGTGTATCTTTTTAGGGTGTGATACAGAGAGACCAAGATGTTTGTTAACTGACAAATAGATAACCCAGTCTGGTGTTATATCTCTGCTGTACGACATTTTTTTTTTCACAGATTTTAGCACAGTCCATGTCAACAGGTATTTGAATGATATTTAGTTCTAGATCTATTACACGTTAATGTTAGAACTTTGAAGTCTATTATATTTCAAACTTAGAAAGGATCAGCTGCTGAAGGGATGATTGATCAAATACAACTTTTTTTACACCCTTGCCATAAATTTTTGAAAGGAGCAATCGTTTGCTACAAGCAACTGCTCCTTTCTCACATTTCTCCATTTAGATGATTTTTTTTTTTTTTTGTGAATATTCCCCAGTTGTCGGTTGTTTAAGGCCATTTTCAACATTATTTCAGTTTTATCACGGCAGCCAGTGCACCTGTCCATCCTTATCAAGAGTTTCTGTTTCCAGTACTTTGCATAATATCCCACTGGCTGTTTTTCCACATAATCATTGTAAATACAATGATTAGCATTGAGAGAGGAATGTATCCTGTTACAATGACTATCATCAATCCTGGGACAGAAATTGGCTGAGCCAGGGATTTGAAGTAGCAATCCCCCAATCTCAAGTCCTGTATGCGACTAGCTGCACCACTAGGGCTTTGCAGTAGTATTTCGTAAAAGTAATGTACTCTTGAGAGAGAAAAAGGCATGCCTTGGGGCTAAAACAAATTAAAGTCCAACTTTTAGTAAGCAAGCACAAAAGGTACACTCAAAAAAGTTGCTTTGAATTAAGCCAACGCCAAAGAGACTCTCAAATTGTGTTGTTTTTTTACCTTGAAAAAGAAGGCTTTTGAAACATAATGAAAAAAGGTGAAAACCAACATTTTCTACTTCGAAAGGTGATTTTATCTTTTTAGACAAGTTCCGTCATTTGAGCCACATTCAATTTGTTGTTTGCAAATGCTTTCAATCTGGACAAGTTGGAAATTTTATCAGCTTGAAAAGAATTAGTATAAAGGTGGCCAACAGGGCAGGGTTTACTGTATAAAGAAATGAACATATCTTGTAAAATAGTTCTAGAGATACAATCTGAGAGTAGTAGATTAAAAATACATGTGTTTTTCAATCTAAATTTACTTGATTGATTGAATGGTGTTTACTGCCGCATTCAACATTATATCAGTCATTTCATTGCATCAGCTTGCTTGTTCATGTATACCCTGGGTTTTAATGGTACAAGGCTATGGCTCTGTAGTGTCATGCCCAAGGACACTCTTATGAAAAACCCATTGCTTCCAGTGAGGCTCAAAGCTTGAACCTCCGGGTTATGAGTGCTACACTGTACCACTGAGCCAGGGAGACCTTATATAAATTTGTATTTCAGACTCAAAATGCGAATGCAGTCTCAATGGCTGTGTAAGATACAAGGACATAGTTGTTAAATGGCCTCTTTAGGAGTTCATTTAACTCTACCAAACAACAAAATTTTGGACTAGTCCAAATTCAAAGTATTTGCATCCAAAAATTTAACTGTGGCTCAAATGATGGAATTTGTTTTTAATAGGGTAGAAAACATAGTGTGGAATCAAGAAAATGCTGGTTACCTGCATTTTCTCCTTTTCTCACAATGTTTCCAAAACGCCTGGAGATACATTAAGCCCCCTCTTGC
The DNA here is from genome assembly GCA_945859785.2 of Tridacna gigas. Taxonomy (NCBI): domain Eukaryota; kingdom Metazoa; phylum Mollusca; class Bivalvia; order Cardiida; family Cardiidae; genus Tridacna; species Tridacna gigas. The sequence goes on from OX244034.2 coordinate 54,917,734, forward strand.
CCGAGCATGGACCAGACATACTTTGCATTATTTAACTCTTTACCAAACAACAAAATTTTAGACTGAACCAAATTGAAAGCATTAATTTTGCAGACGACAAATTAAGCATTGCTAAACTGATGATTTCTCTTTTTGATAGGGTAGTAAACATTGTGGGAAAAGGAGAAAATGCTGGTTACCAGCATTTTCTTCTTTTCCCACAATTTTTTCAAAAGCCTTTTCTTTCTGGGTCGTTAAAAGTCGGGATTGTGTGGTAAAGAGTTAAAAAGAAATTTATGTTCTTGTCATTTCAGTGTCTCATTCTGGACAAAGTGACGTGACATTTGAACAGTGTGGACAGGGAAAAAATCGCTCTCAGTTTATAGACAAATATGGACAATATTAGTGCATCTACTAACGTAAAAATATACTAGTAACATCGGAATGGACTATTGCAGTGATTGGTGATCGTAATTTTAGAAATTTTGGATCAAAATTGTGGATTTTGGAGGTTTCTTTTGGAACAATTTGAGTGAGCAGCCAGTGGCTTGAAAAGATTATTGTGTGAGGTACTTTAAAAAGTGTTTTTGTCGGTTTAACCCTTTACTAAACAATCTTCAGTTTTCACGACCCTAGAGATGAAGACTTTTGAAACCATTGTTGAAATTCTTTGGTTACCAGCATTTTTTTTTCATTTTCCCATAATGTTTTCCACCCTTTCAAAGACAAATTTCAATACTTGAGTCCCATTTATCATCTGCAAATACTTTCAAGTCTAAGATTTTGTTGTTTGTCAAGAGTTAAAAACTATGTGCAGAAATGGGTTAACCTTTTACCAGATGACAGATTTTGGACAAGTCCAAATTGGAAGTGTTTGTAGACAACTACTGTAATTCAGTGTGGGTAAAGGATTAGATTTGTCTTTGAAATGGTAGAAATCATTGAGAGAATAGAAGAAAATGCTGGTTACCAACATTTTCTCCTTCACCCACGAAGTTTCTAAAGCTATCTCCCTGGGGGTCATTAAAAGACGAGACTGTCTGCTAAAGGACCATTGTATGCTTGATTTAAAAGCTTGAAAATAAGTAGATAGTGAAAACAATTGCAGTTTGCTCAAATATACTTTTTATTGGTCTCGAACTTTGTAAGATATGGTTTTATTTTAAAATTCATAAACATGAATTAAAACTGTAACCCTTTACCAAATGACAAAATTTTATGCTAGTCCATATTGAAAGCATTTGCAGTTGACAAAATAAATGTGACTCAAAAATTAAGATTCTTTTTGGGAAGGGAAGAAAACACTGTGGGAAAAGGAGAAAATGCTGGTTACCAGCATTTTCTCCTTTTCCTACAATGTTTTCAAAGGGCTTCTCTCTCAGGGCTGTTAAAAGCCGTGAGTGTGTGGTAAAGGCTTAAACTAGAAATAGAGTTTAGTATCTTTCAATAATTTTCCTTTTAGTGATAAAAAACAATGGTCACAGAAATATCACACTCAACTCTTTACCACACAATCCCGGGTTTTAATGACCCTAAAAAGAAGAGGGCTTTTGTAAACATTGTGGGAAAAGGAGAAAATGCTGGTAACCAGCATTTTCTCCTGTTCCCACAATGTTTTCTATTCTTTCCAAAACAAATTTCAATTTTTCCGTCATATTTATTTTGTCGTCTGCAAATGCTTTCAATTTGGGCCAGTCTAAAATTTTGTTGTTTGGTAAAGAGTTAATCATATTGGTAATCTTAATTCAATATTCTTCATGACTGGTGTAAAAACTTAATACTGGCTATCTGTATCTTGGGCAAAAATACTGTTCACGTAAAAATTTCCATCATAGAGCACCTAAGGTAGGAAGAGAAACAGAAACAAGTAAATGTATTTGACTGATATATGTCACAATGCAATAAATCTATTTTTTAACAATATTTCAACTGTATAGCAGTTGCTGTACACTTACTCATGTTCACTGGGTCAATAACTGATATCCCTTTACCACACAATCCCGACTTTTAACGACCCTGAGAAAGAAGCCTTTTGAAAACATTGTGGGAAAAGGAGAAAATGCTGGTAACCAGCATTTTCTTCTTTTCCCACAATGTTTTCTACCCTTCCCAAAACAAATTTCCATTTTTCAGTCACATTTATTTTGTCGTCTGCAACTGCTTTCAATTTGGACCAGTCTAAAATTTTGTCGTTTGGTAAAGAGATATTACTGGCAATAAAGCTGGGGGAGGTCACTTTTTGTAGGAAACTACCTATCAAGCTCCAGCTACATTTGAATTTTGAACACGTTTTACAAATCATATCAACCAAAAGGCCATGGTGGGCTTGCAAGCATTTTCACGTCCTTGTTTATTAACTCTTAACCACACAATTCCAGGTTAAAACGAACCTATGGAAGATGCCTTCTGAAAACATTCCGGGAAAAGGAGAAAATGCTCGTTACTAGCATTTTCTCCTTTTCCCACTGTGTTTTCTACCCTACCAGAAACAAATTCAAATTTTGAGTCACATTTATTTTGTCGTCTATAAATGCTTTCAATTTGGACCAATCTGAAATATTGCTATGTGGTAAAGAGTTGAGTGTCATTGCAACAGGATTTGATCCTCTCAAACTCCTGAACATGATTTGGGTTTGCTCATGGGGGAAAACAGCCATTGAATTTTAGAGAATTTGCTGAGAATTACTAGTATATGAAATAGAGGTAAAAGGCGCATTATTAAATTTAAACCTTTTTCAAACAATCCAAGTTTTAACAACTCTTAGCAAGACAGCCTCTGCAAATATTGTGGGATAAAGAGAAAATTTTGGTACAATATAGCCTGTAGAAAAAGCAGAAAATGTTGGTAGCCTGCATTTTTTTCTTTTTTCTCCACACCGTTTTCTACCCTTCCAGAGAGACATTTATTGTGTTGAGTTACATGTACTTTTTCATCTGCAAATAGTTTCAAGTTAGACAAGACTAATACATTCTTCTCTTGTAAAGATTGGGTGGTTATTTGTTGGAGCATTTTGCACCACTTTGAACATTATTTCAGATTTTTATTCATGTCAGTGTGACAACTTATTACTGTCTTTTCTGTATTTCACCAGCACAAAGCTGGGGCTCTGCAATGTCTTGCCTAAGGACATTCCTTAACTCTTAAAGCCCTGGATTGATTGATTCTATGGTGTTTAATGCCATTTTCAACATTATTTCAGTTACATCGTGGCGGCCAGTGCACCTATCCATGCTTTCCTAGCGTTTCTTTTAGCAGTGCTTCGCACAGTATTCTTTCCAAGCCACTGGCTGCTTTTTCCACATAGCCATTGTCAAAACAATGGTCAGGGGTGAGAGAGGAATGAATCCTGTCGCAATGACTATCATCAATCAGCGGAAAGAAATGGGCCGCGCCGGGGATCGAACCAGCAACCTCCTATTCTCAAGTCCCTTACGCTACAGACTGAACTACAGGGTGCGGCTTAAAGCCCTGGAACCAACTTAAGTTGTTTTTGCAGACAAAAGTTGTGTTTGCAGACAGTGTAGATAAAGATCAGACTGCACATACATGTAACATGCAGTCTGATCTTAGATCTATACTGTCTACTACTATGAAACAAGTTCTGTCAAAATAAAGCAAAGCCGCTACCGTTTTCTTACTTTCTAAGCAGGTGCGCAACCCTTTACCAGTTGGTAAAATTTTAGAAATTGTTCAAATTGGAAACAATTGCAGATGAAAAACTGGACGTGGTAGCTCAAATGAAAAGCTTTGCTTCAAGAAGAATAGTATACATTATGAGAAAAGGAAAAAATACTGGTTATCAGCAATTCTGCTATTTCCAAAATGTTTCAAAAGCATTTTAATTGTTAAAATGATTAAATAGTGCTTTACATAACAACTTGGATGTTTTGGTTAACCCTTTATCACACAATCCCAACTTTTAACGACCCTGGGAAAGAAGCCTTTTGAAAACATTGTGGAAAAAGAAGAAAATGCTGGTAACCAGCATTTTCTCCTTTTCCCACTGTTTTCTACCTTTCCCAAAACAAATTTCAGTTTTTGAGTCCCATTTATTTTGTCATCTTCAAATGCTTTCAATTTGGAAATGTCCAAAATATTGTTGTTTGGTAAAGAGTAAGGGTTGAGAGCAAGCAATAGCTTCTGACATTGCTCTGTATGTATGATTATATTTTTTATTTTTTGTCCACAAATTCTTCTTGTAAGACTATTGTGATGTACATGTATTTAAAATAATAAAATAATATTACACCATATTGCCTTGCTTCTTGCATGAAACATATCTGTCTTTGTAAGAGCTGTGTAATACAGGAGAACTGTGATGCCCTAAGTGACAAAACAAAATTCAGTTGCATAAGCAAAGCAGTAGCTTAATCAACTGTCTACCGGTATTTTGTCTAACAGCATATTTTCAAGAATTCTGCTCCATTTTCATCCTGGCCTATAATAAGGGTTTCATTCAAGATCTAGATGAGACAGCAAAAACCTCTTGCAGTATACCAGTAATATTGAATCTACACTGCCTCTTTATATATATAGCCCAGGTGGTGGGTAGAGGTGAATCCCTGAAACTGCAGTACATTTTTTTGAATTTTCATGACTTTACCAATCATGTAAATTTTGGAATTTGGCTACTGAAAATAAAAGTTGTTTTATCTGATTGAGACACATGTACCTGAAAAGAGGTCGCCAAATTCTGGATCTACTGGAATGGATTCACAATCATGACAGAGTCAGAAACCAAGGCTCATCTGCATCTGCATAGTCAGTATAATTCAGTATGTGTATCATCATGTAGGAGGATCCATTCACATTGGCCTGAGATGTGTAAAGTAATTCTCTCCATACTCTGGAATATCATTTACATATCATTTAACATACTGTGCTAGAAATATAGTGGTGTTTTACTCCGCTTTCAACAGTATTTCAGTCATATCATGGCGACATCACACAAATTCATGTATTTACTGGGATTCATCAGTACTAGGCTAGGGCTCTGAAGTGTCTTGCCCGAATACACTCCCACGAAAATACCAGCCAATTGAACCACAGACCTAATAATGTGCAAATTCCCACTTTAACTTTTTACCCAATGACAAAAATTTAGACTTGTCCAAATTGAAAGCATTTGCAGACGGCAATTTAATGTGGGCCAAATGATAGAATAGGTCTTTGATAGGGGAGAAAATATTGTGGGAAAAGAAGAAAATGCTGGTTACCAGCATTTTCTCCTTTTCCTACAATGTTTTCAAAAGGCTTATTTCTCAGGGTTGTTAAAACTCGGGATTGTGTAATAAAGGGTTAACATACAATCCAGTGCTGTAATGACCCAGAGGCATAAAACTTTTGAGAACATTGTAGGAAAAGGAGAAAATGCTGCTGGTGACTAGTATTTACCTTTAATTCAACAATTATTTCTCCTGTTTCAAATACAAATCATGTAGATCCAATACAAGCCATGTCGTCTGCAAATGGCTTCAATCTAGACAAGTCCAAAATTTTGTCATCTGCTAAAAAAAAAAAAAAAATCACCAGGATTCCATTGATATGTGCACTGACCAGATTAGGGAAAGATAATTGGGTTCTACGTTCAAATTTGTGACACCCAAGAAATTCAGCCAAATTTTTTAAAAAATGGTGCAGATTTAATTCAGCACATTGAGTTTCAGTTGCATTTCTAAATGTTATAAACACACACACACACACACATACACACAAATAACAAATACTTAGCCTTGTCCAACACTTAGGCATTTGTGGAAAAACAAATATTTCTCAAATAATGAAATTTGTCTGTGATAAAAGAAAAATACTGTGGAAATAGGAGAAAATGTCGGCTTCCAACTTTCTCTCCTATTTCCACCATGTTTTCAAAAGCATTTTTTCAATGTCGTAAAAACTAGGGATTGCTAGGTAAATGGCCAATCTCTGAATAAATATGCGTCGCGTATATCCGAGGTTCAGACTACATTCATGCACATTTAATCATTATCTGCATTCTCTGCATAGAAAATGGGTCAATCGGGTGCTGCGCAAAAATGAAAGATCATTTTCATCTCACAGGTGAACGGCGAGCGACAGTATAATTCATATATTACACACTGAGTAATAGTAAATTAGTGTGTAATATATGATTTACACTGTCGCTCGCCGTTCACCTGTGTTTCATCTTACTAGCCGATATTCATTAACCCTTAAAGCCCTGGAACCGACTCTAAGTTGTTTTTACAGACAGTGTAGATTAAGATCAGACTGCACAAAATGTGCAGTCTGATTTTGGATCTACACTGTCTGCTAATATGTTACATTTTCTAATGGAGAAACCTTAAAATAGCAAAATTTCGGACTGTTTTTCCAGATTAAAAAGGTCCAAATCTTAATTTCAGCACTTAAAGGGTTAATCAAAAAGTGCTTACGTATCCTGTTCCAACAGTAAATGGGGAAATCGATACAGATATAGCGATAAATCTGTTTTTAACACAATAAATATAAGATGAACGTGCGGCTTACCGATTCAAGAATGCGAACTGAAATCCGCATCTGTTTTCAGACAGTTCGCTCATTCTGTATATTTACACGGAGCTTCTTGTTCAAAACAAAAGAAACAAATCCTAAAATAGACGCCCGTTTGTTCTTTGTGTGTCGCTCTTCGCCAAATTCGGTAAACGAACTTGGTTTTCTGTCGAATATGATTCTCACACCGTCACACCGTCCTCCATTTTGTTTTTCGTTTACCTTAGCTCCTAGGTATCACGTGGTGTACCTACGTCATCGTTATTGATGTAAACAAAAGTTAGAGATACCTGGTGGTATTTTCTGTAGTTTTGAAATTAATTCTTCTGCCAGCGAATGGAACTTTGACCAATCGCACGTTAAGAGAGTGTCATCGTCATATTAATCTACTAGTTTGAAATGGTATGATTAAAATTTAACTTAATTTTTTACCCCGCATTGTTTACATTTGGACTTTATTGGCACTTTAAAGAGATTTCAATGTTTATCTTATCGTCACGTAGCTCACACGAATATTCTGGAATAGAATAGTGTGGGAAAAGGTGGATTTACTTAGCATGAGTTCATGCTTTTGTTGTCCTAGAAGAGAATTAAAATGGAGATTTATGAAAATCTCGAAGAAATGCATCGCAAATCGTTCAAAGTGTTTGAATATTTCAAGGAAAAGATAGAGTCAAGTTCAAAGCCATTTTTAGGAATCGTAACGAGGAGGAAACCCTGAAAAATGAGTTTTCGAATTCAGTCAAAAGTTGCGAAGTCGCCTCATAGGCCAGTCAACCTACCCGAAAATAGCACCAAACTTGGAACTAATTGCAAAAGAAATGATTTTGTCATTTTCATTTCGTGTGATACCTCAGTAAGCACAAGAAAAAAAGTTGCAGTCTGAATTATGTGTAGTCCTATTGATAAGCCCCTACGTACGTTATTTTTCATTCTGACATTCATCGTGTACGTAGGGTCTTATCGGCTCCTTCATAGTTTCTTTTAGCAAACTCCGACATCGAATTTTGTCGCTGTTTGACCAGCAAATTTGGATACTTTCAAGTGAACTTGTTCAATAAAATATACATCAGAAGTAAGATAAATGAATAATTTCTCGATTGAAAAAGGATATTTGTCCAAAACTTGCCTATTTATGAGCTAAATCCATTCCGATTCAACACCACTCTGTTTTGTTATGAATTGCCGTGGAAGAGATATGATTGTTCCGAATGAACCGTCATGTGCGGGTCAATGCAACTTACAGAATGGTATTATGTCTTTTTTTAAAACGAAATTTTGTTCGCTTCGGTCTTGTTTGATTATTGTAACAGATTTCGTTCATAAACTTAAAGTCGATTCTTATTTGTTATGCAACCGTCTGCATGACTGAAAACTCTGTCGGCAATCCAACTTGCGAGTGATTTTATTGAATTCTGAATGAATCTGCCCATTATTTATCAAGACAGCGGCTGAATATTTTCAAAAAAAGTTCTACCTACAGGTAAATGAAGTTCTCTTTTGTTATAATACTGCTTTTAGAGAGATCGGATTTGCTACATAGAACTGAATGGGACCCGTTTAGACGTTACATGCAATAAGAAAAATCAAATGTGAAATGTCCGATGATAAATGTTGAAAGGTAAATAAGCATATATACGTCTAAATATTTGGACTAAATTATGTGGGGAAGTTGTCAAAAAAAATGCCCTCGAATAGGCCCACCATAATTTTTCCAACATCATCTACTTTTTCAACAAAGTGCCATTTTATGCAAGATACTCAATGGAAAATGATGTTATTTCGCCTTATTTGTGAAACTGTTATTGCAGGAAAGATTATGCTCTAAAACTATGTTGTTTTGTGATAAAAAAAAAAAAAAAAAAACAGTTAATTGTTGCAATTCCGTATTAATTTACCCCACCCACTTAGCTCAGAAATGTATTTTTTTCTTTCTGTTAGTTAATGAATTGCAATACATTAAATCCATTCGATACACGAATCTGTTTAAAGCAATACAATGTTATGGCAAAACATCATCATTATGTGCATCTGCAATGCATATGCATATCCAGGGGGAGGGGGACCCTATAGATGTGAAAAGTGCATCTGAGTCTTTGTCAGAACCAAAATACATCTATGTTATATAAATGATTGCAAGAAAGCAAATGAAGTAGAATTTTTACAGTACTCAAACTGCCAATTCTCGCAAGATTTCCCTTTAGCAAGGTGATCTAGTATGGATGTTTAACACTGACTGGCTCACGGAAGAGGTAATCATGTTTCTAAAATTTGCGCGAACCATATATAAATTATTTCCGCAAATGAAAGAAACAAGTTCCGCAAATGGTATGCCGTTTTGCGCAAATGAAAATCTCCGAGCGACCTAAACAATTTAAACCACGTTTTTCGCAATTTTACATTTTTTGTATCACAGTTTGTTTTAAACGGACTATGTTCAATATATTCATAATCTGGGGCAGGGGAAGGCGAGTTTTTATTGGAAAGAATATTCAATTTCTTTGTTCCTAGACCCATTCTTCTGCAATGAAAGTTGTGTTGGCTATTTAGCATTGTATCCGAAAGTGCACACGAAGTGAACGAAATTCTGAACATTGCAGCTGAAGTAGGTGATAATGACTGACTTTGTACAAATGTAAACCTTCTCATAAGCTAATTTCTAAAATCACTAGATGTTGAGGGTGTCTGAAAATCGCCACCAAAAAGGAATATTAAAGGCTTTTAACTAATGTGATTGTGTCCTGCTCTCATTTATTGGCTATACAACAGGGTAACCATCCATCACCCATTTCAAATTTATTTTTACGTCTTTTCCACACAACATATTTGTTTTTAAAATCAAATGAATAAAAAGGTCTGGTTAAAAGAGACATGTTTTGAGTTTCATTGTTGGTGCTGCTCTGATATCGTCAAATTATTTCATGCAAATAGCAGAGTTTTGAGACTTGATCCGCTATAAAGAATGAGGTAACATTATTATTTTTCTTTTTTAAACTTAGGTTGCAGTCTTAGTTAGATTCCTCAACTACATTCCCTTATGAAGTACACAGTAGAAAAACAAACACATCTTCAGTTCATATCATACTCAGAATTTTTCACGCAATACCAGTCAACAGACTAATTGCTGCATAAAATACTAGCTTTGGAATGAGTAAGGCATTTGTCTTTTCAATGGTAAATGCTTTTTCATTGGTAATATTTTCATTGTTTAATTTTGATGAAACAAAAGTCGCCATTTGACTTATGATTTCCCCAGTCATAAGCTAAAAATCGCAGAATTTTCTATTCATTAGTTTTCCTAATAGTAATGGAATGGCCAGTAAAATTCTCCACGTGAGTATCAGGTTCATGTTCCCAAAATAAAGGGAGAAACACACCATATGTATATGAACTAAATCTTTTGATTATCATTAGTTATGTACATGTAGTGCTCATCTTATTTTGTGTTTCTTGTTTACTGGGAATGAAGGAAGAAAAAGATTACAATTTTTAAGAAAACAAACAAACAAACAAAAAAAAAAAAAAAAAAAACATGGTTTAGTTCTACATTTATAATTTAGTCTTACTCTTAGCTCTAACATGAGACCATCTGTGGTTCAGTGGTTACGAGTTAGATTTCTAATCCAGGGGACCTGGAATGGAATCCCACTGGCATCATTGGTCACACGGGAGTGTCTTCTTGCAAGGCAGCTAAGTACTGGTGAAACCCATGAACTACATGAACAAGTGAAGTTCGCTTTGATGACAGTGAAACATAGAGAAACGCCAGTAAATCATTCAACTAACACTGAATAAAAGTTTAAGCATGCTTACGCTTCTGCTGTAAAAATGATATGAATTAGTTTATCGTTCAACTTGTTAAATGTGTACTTGAGTTTCAAATTAATTTATTCACTCAATCTTTCTTAAGCATCAATAATATTCAACCATCTGAAAGAGACGAATCTAGTACAAATAAATTGAAAAGTCTGATGAAACATAATATTAAAGTAACAACGACAACAAAAGTTATAAAATAAAAGAAATTATATCGTGTAATTACTACCGATACGCTGAAATCGAGGCGCTACGGCGCTTCCGTACTTTTTTGCAACCATATCGCTCGTCGTGACGTCATCAAACTTTATTGGTCCTTAGATTTACTCCACACTTAACATACACACAACAGTTGGCACGGCTTTTATCTCATTATCTATTAAAAAGATACTTCGCCGATTTGTAAAGCTGATAAACAATCACAGAATGACAGAAATGGGTATTTTTATGATCTGACACTTGTCAGATGATCATCGACGCCCGTGAAATGATGGACGAACAAACAGATGTAGAACTTAGAAGTCTGTTTTCGAATTCAAACGACCATCTGAAATGAAAGATATCGGTAAGTGAAAGAGGAATTATTTTTAAGTAATCATCGAAGTTTCGTTGATACATCGGTAGTTTAAATTTCTTTCCCGAAATACATTTTCCTGTCATCATCCTCTGTGTTTACATTTGACTCGTAGAATGGCGCGTGATAACTTTGACGTAGGTTGGATAGAGTATTCAATACGGCGGTTAATCAGTCCATCATCGAGTTCGCATTTTTTTCCCGAAATTTGCAAATTTTAGTTACAAGTATCTTTTTTCGGGCGATGAATTTTCGGTGCAACTTTTTTCTGGGGATTAATATGTTCATTTTCTGACGTGGAATGCAAAAATAAAAACTTTTGCAATTAGTTCCAACCCATCTGATTCGTTGACTGGACTATCACCTTTTGTTAACTTTAAAAGTTATGTTGCAAGTAAACCCGAAAATGGTTTGTAAATATTTGAGTAAATTAGTCAAAAGTACACCAAACAAAATAATAAATCGATAAATTCAAATAATACACGTTTGCATGATATTTACATAACATTAGTACGTTAAACTGACGATGATTTGTAAAGCCTTTGATAATTTAGTCAACGGATAGATCAAGATCAGACTACATAAACATAATTCGAACATCGAGGTCTGTATACTTGTTTAACCCAATAGCAAACAAAATAATTTCAGACTCGTTCATAACTTACACAGACATTATAGAATAAGATCAGGCTACGTGCAGTCTGATCCTAAATCTACACTATCCTTGTAACCGGCTCGATAAACTAGATCTAGATCAGTATGCTTGTTTAACTCGATAACAAAAAGCATAATTTCGCTTGTCCAAATTAAAAATAACTTACACAGACATTATAGACTAAGATCAGGCTACACAGAACGTGCAGTCTGATCCTAAACCTACAACGTCCTTTTACCTGGCTCGACAAAAATCTTTAATTACTATCACTGATGCTAGTCATTGTTACATTGGATTTGTTTCTCTCTCATCGTTTAACATTGCGTATGTAAGAAACCAGCCAGTTGCTTAGAAAGACCACTGTGTGTAGATGCACCAAACCTGCCGTCTAATCCTAATCTACACTGCCCGACTACCCGACTTGACAAAACATATTTCCGACAATTAATGACGTTAGACTACTGACGTCGTTTAACTATTTCACTGCCAACTGACTGGAGTCAAACTCTCGCGGCCTAAAAGTAAACTTTCTTTGCGAATGAAGCCGATTATGGTAAAAACATTAACATCAGGTAGCGGACGGTGTAGATCAAAGATCAGACTGCACGTTTTGTGCAGTCTGATCTTGATCTTCACCGCCCGCAAAATCTAAGGCGACATTTGCAGTGACAGATTTAATATTACCCGGTACATACATGAATCTTCATATCATTGTCAGTAAGACAGTTTGTCAGGACTTTAGTGGGTCATGCAGATCAAGATCAGACTGCGCTGAAAGTACATGTTTTAGTTTGATATAGACTAACATAGTCTGTTTCACAATAGTACAGATAACTATCCCCGAAGGCGATTTTAATTTTTGACTGGTCGCCTCCGGTGTACATTAAATGTCCAAATGTGAAAAGAAGCACCACAAACGTCTCATTAACACTACTTTCACAGTGACTTAAACTTGACAATCCTCGTTTTTGTTGCTTTGGTAGACAGTGTAGATCTAGATCAAGATAAAAAAAAAAAGTACTGTCTCATCCTGAATCCACATCATCCGATTACAGGGCTATGTAAACTCTAATGTGGTTTGAATTCAAAATGTGAATGGGATATTTTTTCTTACCAGCACTTCTCCTTTTTTCACAATGTTTTCAAAGGCCCCCTACGTCAGGGTCGTTGTAAATGGAATTGTTCGGCTCAAAGTTAATAGACCTAGATCTTTTACATTATAAATTGATCTTAGCAATACTGAGTCAGACTTTAGGTACTTACCTAGATACTACAGATAGTGTAAATCAAGATTAAACTACACAGAGCAAGCAGTCTGATCCTGAACCTACACAATCCGATATCCGACTCTTCAAAAATTAATTCCAAGGAATGATAATTATTTAGTCAATTTTACATTAGATTTGTTCGACTGACACCTTGGTACATTGTTTAGACTTCATCCAAATGAGAAAGCAGCCAGTGGCTTGGAAAGAACGATACGTGTAGAAGCGATTGAGGAAATGTATTTGTAAAGCAATTCTTTCATCATAACTCTTTAACACAGATCTGTTTATCTAAAATTCGTCCAACTTCAAATAGAGACTAGATCTTGCAGATCAAAGGAAAATGACAAAAGACGGGATAAAACTTTTTGGATGGCGTAAAGTATCGATATGTATGAATGCTCCCGTTTCCAGGATGTTTCCAAAATCGCCAACTTAAAGGAATCAAAGTACTGAAAGTACTGTTGGAAGGCGAGTTTAGAATAGGCTTAATATACAATGTATTTCAAATGTAGTACATATCCCTATCCCTATAACAAGAGGGCCATGATGGCCCTGAAGTTGTTCACCAGAGCTTGTTGACCTAACATGACTTATTTCCAATCGTTTCCCAGATAACATAATCATTCTAACAAACTTTAACAAACTTTAACGAGTACTGGACTGAAAATGTGGCTGTTAGAGGGTACACAAGGTTTTTTCAAAGATTTGTCTCCATGACCTAGTTTTTGACTCAGTGTGAGCCATTTTCAAACTCGTCAAAGAAATCATCTAGACAAACATTCTAATTTTCATGAGCAATGGACTGAAAATGTGGACTCTACAGCGTATACAAGGTTTTTTAAAGACTAAGCCCAGTGACCTACTTTTTGACCCATTTTCAAACTTGTCCTGAAAATCATCAGACCTTTCTGACCAACTTTCACGAGCATTGGAAATAAAATGAGGCCTCCACAGTGTACACAAGGTTTTTCTATGATTAGACCAGGTGACATACTTTTTGACCAGAAATGACCCATTTTCACACTCATCTAAAAAGAAGCGTAAGGAAGGTTTTTCAAAATTTTGATCCAGTGACCTAGTTTTTGACCCAATATGACCCATTTTCAAAAACATCAAAGAAATCATTAAGATAAACGTTCTGACGTTCGAGGTTTTCCAAATATTTGACCTAGTGACCTAGCTTTTGACCCAGTATTAACCATTTTCAAACTCATCCAGGATATCATCAAGACAAACAATCTGAGCAATTTTCAAGAGTATTGGACTAAAAATGTGGTCTGTTGAACAGAAGGGTTTTTTCAAAAGATTTTACCTGGTTTCCCAGTTTTTGGCCAGACAGGATTTTTGTTCTAAATTATCAAAGAAATCATCACGACAAACATTCTGACCACTTTTCATGAGTATTAAATTTGGCCTCTAGAGGAAATATAAGGTTTTCCAAAGATTTGACCTTGTGACTTGGTTTTTGACCTGGCATTACCTATTTTTAAAACTCGTCTGAGATATCAAGAAAAACATTCTGACCAGCTTTCACGAGTATCGGACTGAAAATGTGGCCTCTAGATCATACACAAGGTTTTTCAACGATATGACCTGGTGACCTTGTTCTTGACCCGACATAACCCATTTTTATACTCATGTGAAATATTATCAAGCCATAAATTCTGACGAAGTTTCATGACTATTGACTGGAAATGTGGCCTCTTGAGCGCACACAAGGTTTTGCTAAGATTTGGTGTAGTGACCCAGATTTTGATCCAACGTGACCAGTTTTCAGTCTGGACTGAGATATCATGAAGACAAACATTCTGACAAAGTTTCATCAGTATCAGACTTAAAATGTGGCCTCTATCTAGAGCATACACAAGGTTTTTCTAAGGTTTGATCTAGTGACCTAGTTTTTGACCCAACATAAATCATTTTCAAACTCGTCCGACAAATATTATCAAGACAAACATTCTGACTTACTTTCAAGAGTATTGGACTAAAAATGTGGCCTCTAGAGCGCACACAATATTTTTAAAATATTTTAAAAGTTTTTCAGTCGACGTGACCCATTTTCAAATTTGTCTGAAATATTATCAAGACAAACATTCTGACCAAGTTTCATGAGTATCTGACAGAAAAATGTGGCCTCTAGATCGTGCACAAGCTTTTTCAAAGATTTGACCTAGGAACCTAGTTTTTGATGAGACCCATTTCTAAACTTGTTCAAGATATCAGCAAGACAAACATTCTGACAAAGTTTCATGAGTACCCCGCTGAAAATGTGGCCTCCAGAGCGTACACAAGGATTTGATGTTGTGACCTTGTTTTTGACCCGACATGACATATTTTCAAACTTGTCCAAGATATCATCAGGATAAAATTCTGACCACTTTTCATGAGTATCAGACTGAAAAATGGGGCCTCTAGAGCGAACACAAGGTTTTTCTAAGATTTGAGCTGGTGACCTAGTTTTTGACCTGACATGACCCATTTACGAACTCATTTGAGATGTCATCAAAACAAACATTCTGACCAAGACTCATGAGTATCAGACAGAAAATGTAGCCTCTAGACGGTACACAATGCTTTTCTAAGATTTGACCTGGTGACCTAGTGTTTGACTTGATGTGACTTACTTTCAAACTTATCTGAAATATAAAGACAAACATTCTGACCAACTTTAGTGTGTATGTGACGGAAAATGTGGCCTCTAGAGTGTACATGTTTTTTCTTAGATTTGACCTAGTGACCTAGTTTTTGACCCGACATGCCCCATTTGTGTACTCGCCCGAGATAGCATCAAGACAAATATTCTGACCAAGTTTCATGGGTATCCAACGGAAAATGTGGTATCTAGAGTGTACACAAGGTTTTTCTTAAGATTTTACCTAATGACCTAGTTTTTGACCAGACGTGACCCTTTTTCAAACTCGTCGGACATATCATCATGAGAAACATTCTGACAAACTTTCATGAGTATCTGAAAACATACGGCACCAGAGATATTGCCAGATACCTACACTTTCTCCACATCCCACAATGTTTTCTCTATTTTCAAAGGCAAATTCGATTTATAGAGCTTAATACGTGTTCCAACGGCAAGCTAACGAGCAGAGATTGAAAAGCTTTTTGTAAAACACATCAGTGGCTCGTAAAAAGTGATTGCTCTTTTTCCCTATTTGCTCTCAAAAGGAAAACATACTTTTTCGTAAAACATTGTTGGAAAAGATTAAAAAACTCCAGGAAAGCATGGATAGGTGCACTGGCCGCCCCGATTTAATTGAAATAATGTTGAAAACTGCGTTAACCACCATACAATCAATCAATCATTAGACGGGATTGTTTGGATAAGGCTAAAATGGAGACTTTACACACTAAAAAATCTTTACCATGCTCAATTCATACACTTTTTGGATAAAAACATTATGGAGAGAGAAAGCGTTACTTGCTTGAGTAATGGTTTCTCCTAACACATTTTTTTCTTAATCTTCTAAGCACCATTATTTCCAAAATCCTAGACAGGATTTTTAGCTAAAAATCATTCTCTTTTCCAGGGAAAAAATTTCTGACTGTCAAATTAAAAGCATTTGCAGCAAACAAATAGATAATGGCTCAAAGGCTGTAAATAATGTTAAAGAGTTATGAAAATATTTTGTCAAAAGGAGAAAAGCTTACTACCAGCATTTTCTTCTGTTGCCACAATGTTTTAACCAACTTTCTCATGGTAAGAAAAACCAATTTTCAAGGAAATTTAAGTACACATGTAATAAGACTTGGCCAAATTGAAATTTTGCATCACTCATTGCAATAGTCTTCAAAGGGCTAGAAAATATTGTGAGAAAGGAGAAATGCTAGCAACCACCATTTTCTCCTTTCGCCACAATATTTTCAACTTTCTAATGTTATGTAAACCTCAGTTCAGGAAATTTAAGACTTGTCACAACAAAATTTACGAAGATACTTTCCATCGATCTTAGTATATGGGACTATTCAAGTCAAACCAATTGGTTCAGTTTTTTGAGAGAACTTGCAACCTTTTGCAGGGCTGGCCAATACACTGAATATCACTGTCTCTATCAACTTTGACAACTTGCAAAATTTTGGACTCATCTCACCATTTAGTGTCAGTTTCGCTGCAATAACTTTCATTACCCCAATACTCTATCAAACAATGAAGAGTATTTTGACAACAATTGCTCTACAGAACCAACTTGGCGAGTCCAATTAATTTTCTTCTAATCAAGCTTGAGTTCCATTAACCCTTTACCGCACAAGTCCGCCTTGTAATGACCCTGGGAAAGAAGCCTTTTGAAAACATTGTGGGAAGGTAGAAAATGCTGATAACCAGCATTTTCTCCTCTTCCCACAATGTTTTCTACCCTGAATGAATGAATGAATGTTGTTTTATGGCGCATCGACATCTTTGGTCATTTAGCGCGCATATCTGTGTTAAAAGATAATAAAAGTGGAATTGTTTAAACTGAAAAAAGTTTGAATACATTAATAATGATAAAAGAGTTGAATTAGGAAGTATTATGTGTGATCTTCATATGCATAATGGAAATAATTGAGTGACAGGGCAATCCCTATCTACTCAAAAGTTTTAAATGATAAAGTTAGGAATGTGATAAAAAAGGTTTGAATAAAAAGTTGGACTGATAGTAAGAAGTGTTAAATTAAGAAGAGTGTCATTTTTTTTAATGTGCATAAAATATGATATTGAGTGGCGGGATAAACCCTGCATACTCAAAGTTTTAAGTGAAAAAATTAAGAATGTGAATAAGAGCTTAAAGGAAATGAGAGCTTAAAATTGAGAAAGTGTGGAGCCTCCAATGGGATGAAAACACTCCCATTAAAGAGGTCCTGTCTCCAATGAGATAAGATGTCCCCAAGAGGGCTAATCCTCCTATTAAGGAGATGCAAAAATGTTGGATTGATAGTAAGATGTTTTTAAAATGAAGAAGGAATATGTGTCATTTATAATGTGCATAAAATATGATATTGAGTGGCTTTTCATTCCCTGCCTACTCAAAAGTTTTAGATTAAAAAAGGTAAGATTGTGAATCAGCTGACAAGATATCTTATATAAAGATGTGTAAAGAATGTAAAAAGGTGGATAAGAAACTAAAGAGTAAATATCACAGTTTATTGTAAATGCCTATCTCCTTTATGAAAGCGATAATAGATTCAACGCTGACAGAATCAAAGATTTTTTAAACTATCGACGTTGAAATATTTTGTACGAACTGGCTGAAAGTCAATGCAATCTAGTAGAATGTGTTTTACAGAAAAGAATGCATTGCATGGAATACATTCAGGGGCATCATCTCTGGTCAAGAGCCAGGAATGTGTGATGCGTGAATGGCCAATTTGAAGTCGTGCAATTATCACTTCTTCTCGACGAACAGACCTGTAAACGGGGTACCATTCACCAAGGGAAGGTTTAACTGAATGCAGTTTATTGAAAACATCAGCATCCCACTGGGATTGCCAAGAAGATTGGATATGCTTTAAAATGGAGGATTTAAAATCAGTGTGTGGAACTTTAAAATCTGAAATGGGAAGGTTAAGTGCAGATTTGGCAGACCTATCGGCATTTTCATTGCCTTTGATGCCTATATGACTTGGAAGCCAGCAGAACACCAATCTGTTCATAGAAGAAATTTGTGAGATCCTTTCAAGTAGACCACAGATTAAGCGATTCTCAAGTCGTTGATTTGAGAGGGCCTGTAATGTTGACAAAGAGTTCGAAAAGATAATTAAACGGTTGGAATTAGAACGTTCAGCTAGATTAAGGGCAAGGTCAATTGCTTTAATTTCAGCAGAGAAGATAGAGGAGTTGTTTGGAAGGCGGCTCTTTAAGGTCTTTTCTCCATAAACAGCGGCAGCTGCTACAGAATTTCCCTCTTTAGATCCATCTGTATAGATTGGTTTGAAGGAAAAATAATGCTCCTTTATCTCATTGTATCTAGCATGAAACACAGTTCTATCCGTGACAGACTTTTTGTCAGATGCAAGGTCAAATCTGAATTCTGCACTGTTTAGAGTCCATGGAGGGATTTCAGAGATTTTATAGTCGGCAATAGATTCAGTGTCTACGCCAAGGTTATCTACTATGGGCTCCATGCGGATACCAAATGGGGGAATAACATTTGGTTTCCTTTCACAAAGACGTTTGAAGTTTGTTGAGACACTGTTGAAGTTGTCTCTCAATAATATTCATATTTCGAGATCTGAAGCATATAACAAAGTCATCAACATAAAGAGAACAGTCTACACCAGGACAGATAGCTTTAACTATACTGTTTATTTTTACACTAAAAAGTGTAACAGAGAGAATACATCCTTGGGGCACACCCATCTCCTGTTCACGGGCTCCCGAGACAGTATTACCAACTCGGACGCGGAAAAGACGTTCATCCAAGAAGGCAGAGATAAAAAGAGGAAGACGGCCTCGAAGACCAAAGTCATGTAAGTCTTTAAGAATTCCGTATTTCCAAGTCGTATCATAAGCGCTTTCAAGGTCGAAAAAGACAGATACTACATGTTGTCTATTAATAAAGGCTTCTCTGACAAAGGTTTCAAAGCGGACAAGATGATCGATGGTGCCACGTTGACGACGAAATCCACTCTGTACATGAACGATGAGGTTGTTTTTTTCTAAAAACCAGACAAGTCTGTCGTTGACCATACGTTCTAGAGTCTTGCAGAGACAACTAGTAAGAGCTATTGGACGATAGTTGGCTGGGTCATTAGCATCCTTGCCAGGTTTTGGGACAGGAATGACTAGTGCCTCTCGCCAGGACGAAGGAAAATCACCGGACTGCCAGATATCATTAAAAATATCAAGTAAAACAGAGAGAGAAGTAAAAGGTAAGTGTTTTAAAAACTGGTAATGAACTTTATCTTGGCCAGGAGAAGAATCGTGAGCTTTATTCAGAGCAGATTTTAATTCTTTAAAGGTGAAGAGTTTATTATAGTGCTCTGAATTAGAAGAATTGAAATTAAGTTTTTTCTTTTCTTCTCTGGTTTTATTCCTCTGAAACTTTTCAGAATAGTTTGCGGAGGAAGACTTTTTGCAAAAGGTGTCGGCAAGAGCATCAGCTATATCCTGGGGTGATTCCAACGAAGTATTGTTAACTTCAAGGTGACTAAGAGGGGGTTGGCCTTTGCCATTGATCTTTCTGATCATGTCCCAAGTTTTTTTAGTAGTAGTTCTACTATTTAATTTAGAGACATATTGTCTCCAAGCCTTGCGCTTACTTACTCTAATGGTACGACGAGCCTTTGCCCTGGAAATACGGAATAAGTTATGATTTTCTTTGGTAGGTCTGAGGTTAAACTTTCTAAAGGCTTGTTTTCTGTCTCTGATAGCCTGTTTACAATCTTCATTGTACAAAGGCTTGTCAGGACGTTTTGGATTTGTCGAGGTCTGAGGGACAGACTGTTTAGCTGCATCAATTAACAGCGAAGTAAAAAGTGTTGCTGGATCATCGCAATCTCTAAACTTGTCATGTGTAATGGTCTGTTCACAGAGGGTTTCAAATCTGTTCCAATTGGCTTTAGAGAGCTTCCATTTCTGCGGTCTTACACTGCTGGATGGTTGTGTAGATGAAAAGATAATAGGGAAGTGATCACTTCCACACAAATCCTCAGTCACTTTCCAGGTGAAATCGGGAAGTAAGACTGGGCTGCATTAGGTTAAATCAATAGAAGAGTAAGATCCAGTTGCTGGATGCAAGTAGGTTTTGGATTTGTTATCATTCATGAAAGACAAAGAGTTATTCGAAATGAAGTTCTCCAACTGTAAACCTCTCTGGTTAGTGTCATTGCAACCCCACATAACATTGTGACCATTAAAGTCCCCAGCAAGAATATAGGGGGATGGCAATTGGGAAATGAGATCATTCAGATTGTTCTCATTGATAGGTGTGCTTGGGGGGAGATATAAAGAACACAGTGTAACAGCACTGTGTAAAGATAACCTGATGGCAACAGCTTGCAAGTTTGTATTAAGAGACACAACTTTATGAGGAATGTTGTTATTGACAATAATAGAAACACCACCTCTAGCTTTCTCGCCTTCGGTAAAGACTTTGTTGTAAATGGAATGATATTTGACAGAAATATCATCCTCCCGCTTAAGGAAGGTTTCTTGCAGACAAACAGCAACTGTTTCGTGATCATTGATTAAAAGGGAAAGTTCGTCGAAGTTTGACTTTAGACCTCGACAATTCCACTGGATTATGGTATCTATAGTGCATGAAGAGAGTATAAAAGCTAAAGTAAAAAAAAAGAGGCCGTAAACCAATACATTTTAAAATAGATTAAGATTTAATTACAGTTGTCTCGGGTTTGGACGAGTGCCAAGTGTCAGTGTCCTTGTTCCAAAGATCTTTAGAACCGGACCAGATAGAGGCTTCTGAATCTGAAGCCTCACCTTCCAGATTTTCAGTATCTGCATCCATGTCCTCTAGTTCCGAAAATCTGTTGGAGGTAGGGACCGGATCATCTACTGTGACTGCTATTTCACAAGATCCATGGTTATCTCTGGACTGTGGTTTAGATTTCGAGGAAGATCTTTTTGGTGATCGGGGTACATGATAAGACTTGTTATCTTTAGGTGAAATGTTAGATTTATTTGTAGACTGTGAAGATGGAGGTTGGGGTTCCTTAGGAGGCTGTTTTGAAGGGGCAAATGGCTTTGAAGCTTTTTTTGAAGAAATATTTTGCGAAGAGGAAGAGGGCTTTTGGGTTTTTTGTGAAGGAATACTTTGAGAGTCTGTGGGTTTTGGGGGTGCAGAAGAGGGTTTGTTTGTTTCAGACGCAGGCTGAGTCTGAGTGGAAGGTGTTGTAACCTCGACATTGGAATGAGAGCTTTTAGTTCATTAGTCATTTCAGGAAACTTTTGGAGAAGTTTTTTAGCCAACAGTTCGCAGGTTGGACAATGTCCATTTGCAGGGAAAGGAGATGCAACATTTGCATATGTTGTGCTTTTGCTCAACAATGCCTGATCAGACCTGCGTTTTTCAATTGTTTTCCTGGCTTCCAAAAAGGTAACATTTTCCGTAAACTTGATTGACAGGATTTCTTTCTCATCTTTCCAAACTGAACATTCTTTGGAATAGGTAGGATGAGAAGACTTGCAATTAACACAGAGAAGAGGGTTATTGCAAGTCTTTTGGTCATGGTTTTCCCCTTCAAAAGCACATTTGGGACAAACAGGTGTGCTTCTGCAGTTACTTTCATGATGGCCGTACCGCTGGCATCTATAACAGCGCAACGGATTAGGCACATAAACATCGACCTTGACCGATTGAAATCCAATTTTAACTGAAGTAGGCAGAGTTGGCGTAGAGAATGTTAATATGTATGTATGTGTATCTCTACGAATGCCATTTCTGAGAACTGAAACTCTTTTCACATCAGACACAGCCTGGCTTTTGAGGTTTGACTTGATTTCCTCCAAAGAGTCACAGAAGCTTAATTCTTTGCATCTAATGACCCCCTTGGAGGTATTAAGGGTCTTGTGAGGAAATATTTTGACATCAAGATTGAAAAGTTTCTTGTGTCCAAGCAGGTTTCTAACCTGTTGTTGCGAGAAGCACTCAACAAGCAAGGTTTCATTTTTAAGCTTTTTAACAGATTTGGGTGTGCCAAGGATTGCCGAAATGGATTTTTCAATAATAAAAGAAGATAGTTTTGTAACCGGTTTGGTAGAGTCTACAGATTCAATAACTAAAAAATATGCAAATGATGAAGGTGTTGAATATTCAGACTCTGAATCAGAGTCAGAGAGTACACGCTTGGCCTTTTTTTGAGAAGCCATAATTGTTGTTGTTTATTCATCACCGATGTTCCCCACCCGCCTCGGAGTCCAACAAGGGGACATGATCTTGGGAAATCCAACTCAGATCATGACAAGGATACATCGGTGATATACTCGAAGTGAAAGGGCTAGACCGGACAAATGTAGGCCCGCAGAATGTCATACCAAGCATAGACTAACTTTGGGCGGTTACAAGTGTCAATCAAACACCAACCTTCACCCGATTAGCCCATGAGCCACCGCCTTCTAGGGTATTGACATACAGCAACTGATGACAGAGAAATGATGTATCTGTGTATGATTAAAGAAAACAAAGTCAGAGAAACACCCTAGGGCTTGGCGTGACCAGCCGATTGATCAGAACGGGCCTTCCTGACCCCTCGTTTAATTCAATTCCAGGCCAAAGTGGTGTGTTGCGAAAACAGAGCTATCAAAGGGCCGAGCTCTGAATCCACTCAACCACCAGGATCCTGTCATCGAACGACACGAGTTGCAGCCCACGGCAAACAGGCAGGCACAGGGGGGTCTTACCCCTGCTGTAGTGCGACAGCTGAGGTATTTCTATCCCCCCGCCCAGCTGGGGGTAGTTTTCTACCCTATCAAAGAAAATTTGCACCATTTGAGCCACATTAAAATTGTCGTCTGCAAATACTTTAAATTTGGACAAGGCTAAAATTTTGTCAACTAGTAAAGAGTTATCCAGTTTCTTCCAAATAGAGAAGGACTGGGCATCTCCACTCACAACAATTAATGGTAGACTTTTCTTTTGATGACCATATTTGAGAGTTACTTGTCTAGGACTCTATATATTGTGTAAGTTTTCAGCAACACAGTTGGTCAAGTTTCACATGACTCAAAGTACTTCAGGGTTCTCACTAAGATTTTGCAAGCTGGATTCCAGAAATCCAAAGTTGGATTCCATGCTGAAAAATTGGAGTCCAGCCCGATCGAAGAAGTTGGATTCCCCTAGAGTCAGGATGAATTTTCATACACAAGCAATAAGCATCTAAAACCTGTAAATTTAGATTTGTGCATCATGGAGATATAATGTCTGTAATGGACAAGTCTACATTTACATTAGAAATTACTAGCTAAGACTTTATTTGTAAAATTTTTGCGCAAAGAATAAAAGAACTTTTCACTTTATCTTTTATTTAGATGAATGTGAATAATTCAACATGATAATGCATATTTTAAATATTCATGATAGTAATGGACCGAGCCCTGTTAGCTCAGTGGGCAGCATACAGGACTTGAGAACAGGGGGTCAATGGTTTGATCCCCGGCTCAGCCAATTTCTTTCCGGGGACTGATGATAGCCATTGCAACATTCCTCTCTCACCGCTGCCCATTGTTTCAATGATGGCAGTGTGGGAAAGTAGCCAGTGGCTTAAAAAGAATATAGTTCTGGTAAAAGAAACTCTAGGAAAGCATGAATAGGTGCATTGGCCGCCCCAACATAACTGAAATAATGTTGAAAACTGTGTTAAACACCACACTGTCACTATCAATCAATCAATAATAATGATGGAAACAATTCTTGACCCATCTTCACGAACATTTGTAAATTCAATTCTAATACCATTTTAATTTGTAATTAGAATTTAGAATTATCTGTCCATGTGGACCATGATGTCAGTTAAATCTTTTCAATGACAATGTCTTAGACCTGTCCAAATTTAAAGCTTGCATAAATTTGCAGATGACAAGATAAAGATGGTTTGATCAATCTATTTGGTCTTTAAAATGTTGAAAACTATGTGGAAAAGAAGAAAACGCTTCTTTATTCACAACGTTGTCTGAAGCTTTCTTTCTCAAGATTGTTAAATTCTGGACAATGGATTGTTTGGTAAAGGATTAACCCTTTACCACACAATCACGACTTTTAACGACCCTGTAAAAGAATCCTTTTGAAAACATTGTAGGAAAAGGAGAAAATGCTGGTTACCAGCATTTTCTCCTTTTCCCACAATGTTTTCTACCATCACAATAACAAATTTCAATTTTTCAGTCCCATTTATTTTGTCGTCTACAAATGCTTTCAATCTGGACCAGTCTAAAATTTTGTCGTTTGGTAAAGAGTTAATTAGCTTTATGTTCGTTTTTTTCCTTTTTTAACTTTCACACTTGTCTGATCACTAGGCTGATCTGGAGCTTTCCTTTTAATCCCCAGAAATTTCAAAGAAATTCTTCATTTTGAAATTTGTTCTCCAATCATATCAAGCACATGTAAAAAGAGAAAAGTTTCATGGAACATTGTTCTCAATTAAATAACTGTTTTTATTTGAAAGATCGATTGAAAAATTCAGCTGAAAGTTGATTGGTCATGGACAATACTCAATTATTTATTACCAGTGCGTCCTGTTGATTGCATCATTAGATGCTCACCACCTTTCATTAATCGAGTACATAGATCAACATTATCTCTGTAAAATAGTCTGTAATCTGTTGATTGATGCATAATTTGCAATTAATTGTCAACATGCGGGTAATTAGGGTGACGGCTACTCGTCATCCACAGTTTAACAGGTACTGGACGGGTAATAAAGAATGTCGCATGGAATTTTTCCAAAACAATAGTCATCGAGGCCCCTGCATCTAATCCCATATCACAATCTGTACTCTCAATCTGCACTGAAACATTGCCTTCTGAGCTTGATGGTGATCTTAGGTTCAAAAGTGGCTATTCTCCCTCATTTTCATTTTCAGACTGACTGAAAATTCGATGTTCATTCAGCAAATAAATTTTGGACTTTCCCTTATTTTTCTTGTCTCGTTTGGCCTTAGGCTGTGAACGTATTTCAGTCTTTTATTGTCTTTTTCGGACACATCTTGCTTATATGACCTGACCTTTACAGCTACACTTTGCATTCTTGTAGAAACATGTCTGTCATGATTAGTTTTACCATACCTAAACCACTGCGTAAATACTTTTGTAATCATGGGCCCTTGGTTTCTGACGCCTTATTGTCCACCAGTTCCAAACTAACAGACACACCAACTGCTTTTTTCACGGTTAATTCTACTTCTGGCAATAACATTCTCTGAGTAAGTGTTCTGTAACCCACAGACCAACCAATCTCTCGGCTCATCTAGAAATGTCCCAAACTCACAAGACTCACTTAGCCACATCAATTATAGTCTGTCAAATACATGGTTACAGTTTCATTTTCCCTTTGCATCTTACAATGAAACTTAATCCGTTCTCCAATGATTAGCGTTTTCAGTTGCAGGTAATTTTGAATAAAGGTTTTCAACTCTGTCGAAAGTCTTATCACTTGGATTCTGAGGTGTAACAAAATTACGGAGCAGGCTGTAAGTCTTAGATCAGACTGTAAGTCGTAGAAACAAAATTAGCTCTTTTCTGATCATTATCAACGATGCTATTTGCATGGAAAAGCGCTGTTCCCCGTTCTCCACCCAGCTGTCAATTACAGTCGGAAGTGAAACTGCTTACCAAATATTTCAGGTTATATTTACTGCATACGGAGAGCGCGAAACAGTCATGTCGCCACTGTAATGTTTTTTTAGGTCCGGACAACAGCCATGAGCAGCATAAATGTAGCTTTTTAACTTTTTGATCATGGAAATTCTTTACTCTCGGAACACATGATTAACTACGATTAATCGGCTCCGGGCTTGTTCGTCCCAAAACCAGTTCGTCCCTGGGCTTGTTCGTCCCTGGGCTTATTCGTCCCTGGGCTTGTTCGTCCGGGCTTGTTCGTCCCACACTTACTTATCGATCGTATTGCCATTTGCCGTTTAAAACGAGTTATTTTTTTACACATATACTGGTCAGATTATTGTCTTTTGCTTATTGTTGACGAAATATCATTTGCTACGGTTTTTTAAACATGGGATTTGTCCGGTAAAAGGTAATATGATGAGCAACGGACACAGAATTTGTTTGTTTTTGTTTTTGAAACCATGTTTCAACGCCGATTTCAACATTGTTTCAGCTCTATCGCTCAGAAGCCTTCATAAGTCGGTGTAAACCGGGAGGTTGTTCGTATAGTAAAGGGTAAATGCGCAATATTTGGGAACAAAACCTATATATCTATATTACATACATCTTACCAATTACGTCGAACTAGCCTCTCTCTCTCTCTCTCTCTATCAATAGACTAACAATAACGTTAATTCAGCGTGATATAGCTTCGGCTCTCTCTCTCTCTCTCCACGAGTTGACATTAACTCTGATGAAATAGCGTGATGCGTCTCTGTCTCCGTCTTCCTCTGTCTCTTTGGGAAAAAAAAAATAAAACTTCTCCATATAATTTTGGCGTCTTTGTGAGCAAGTCTACGGGGGAGATTGACCCTTGATAGCTTCAAGTACCTGTAAAATTTAAAAAAAAAAATGTTCTTGAATCTATTTGAATCTATATAGTTTAGAATTGAATTATCACTCGTCCGTACGTCGTTTCTTTCCGATGATTGATGATAGTTATTGCGATATGATTCGTTCTTCGCTCACCGCTGACCACTGTTTCGACTATGGTCATGTGGCAAAGTACATATATAGCCAGTGGCTTGGAAAGAATACTGTGCGTAGTACTGGTAGCCTAAAGAAACTCAATGAAAGCACGGATAGGTGCACTGACCGCCGAGATATTACGGTAATAATGTTTAAACTGCGTTAAACACCATACAATCAATACAATAATTTAAAACAATTACAGAAATACAAATACAAAATAATTGTGAATATCTGAACATAGTCCTCTGTTCGTCTGTTCTCCAAAATACACCAAAAAGTTTATTGACTTTTGCTAATTGTGGATGAAACATCATTTGCCCCGGCTAGGGCTTGTTTAAACATGTGATCGTTTGGTAAAAGCTACTATAATAAGGAACATGGGGTTTGTGTTTGTTGTTTAACCATATGGACGTATTCATCGCCGTTTTCAACATTATTTCCGTTATGTTGCGGCGGCAAGTACACCTATCCATGCCTTCTGAGAGTTTTTTTTACAAGTACTTTTACCAGTACTTTGTACAATATTTTTCCCAAGTCACCGCCTGCTTTTTAAGATAACCATCGTCGAAACTATGATCAGGGGTGAGAGAGGAAATTTCAGCCGAATCTGACCTAATTATATCGCGCAGTCTCGCGAAACTTGTTCATTTTCATACTAAATATGTAGATCATGCATACAGGTAGATCTAGATTAGACTCACAGAACGTGAAATCAGATCTTGGGCCGTTCATTTTCTCACCAAATATGTAGAAGAGTGCTAAAAGCGGGCGGCATGGATCAAGTCACGTATACATTCAGTGGATTTACTTACTTGTTGTACATTTCGCTGGCCACCTCAAAATTTCTGTCAGCCATATAAAAGGACCGGTTTAAAGAGTTACCACCATCTGTCTGCTCAAACAGAAAATAATAATAACTAAGAAATTCGTTTGAGGATAACAGAATAATAAATGGAATAGTCCTATGAAATGAATGTGAAATCGGAATATACATGCACATGTGAGGTGTTGCCTTGATATGACTGACGCAATGTTTTTCGGAAGAGGGGTAAAGCAAGATTTGAAGAATCTAAACGCTATCCATTCAAAAATACCATCACAAAGAGAACATGTTCATTTTATCTGACTACTCGCATATGTCTGAATAATTCACAACAGGGGAGATGTTGAAAATAAACGAAATACGCATATCGATATTTCTCTATACTATCGTCAGAACCAAAAAAAAAATATATATATATGTAAGAAGTATGGTATACATGTACTTCGAAATAATTTTATGAATTGGTTTAATGATTGAAAGGGTTGAGAGTAGCATACCGACACATTAAATGTCCGGCAGAATTCCGGTGGAGAGCTCACTCCGTACCGGAGCAACTTTTGACCATTGCTTCGGGAAATTCCCTTCCGTACGGAGTGGTCTCATCCGCTAGTTTCCAAATTAGGCAGGAATGTAATCTCGGATTGGCCACTCTATAAATAAAAAGAAAATTGAGATGATAGACCTGACTCGATCGAAAATGGTAAACAGACCGGTGGTCGCTAGTGTATATTCATTATATTACGGCAATCGTCTTCGATCAGTTATCTCATTAAGAAATAAACCGGTTTCACTGAAAAACTTTAGTCTCATATTTATTACTTATATATGTGATCGCACTAACCTTCTGATGTATTATACACTTTCGAGTTTGTATTATTGCTTTTTCTTTTGCAACTTGACATGCACTGTGCGCTTATCGATCTAATGAAAGTTTGGTTAGCTCTGCTCTTTCTAAAAAAAAAAAATCTTTTTTTTTTCACCAGTGATTATTCTCAGAACTAGTGAAATCATATGTATGTGGCATACAGGAACTATAAGTTACAACAAAAAAAAAAGCCACTTACGCATGGGTGTATAAGTCTCGTTCACAGACAGCGGAACGCTTATTTCCAGATCTGGTGGCGCTGGGAAATTTTCATTGTCATCTTCGCTCGTGGGCTATAATAATTATATAAACAACGAATCTTTACCGTCCAGGGCGGGCTGCATAGATCAAGATCGGACTACACAGAAAGCGAAATATGACCATGAATCTTTACCGTCCAAGGCGGGAGGCATGGGTCAAGATCAAACTGCACAGAACGTGAAATATGATCTTGGATCTTTAACGTCCAAGGCGGGCGGCGTAGATCAAGATCAGACTGCACAGAACGTGAAATATGATCATGGATCTTTACCGTCCACATATTTTGTCAATCTTATATGAAAAAAATATTTTTTAGTTTCGGTGGATGGAATTTTCAGCCGTATCTAACCTAATGATATCACACTGTCTCGCAAATCTTGTTCAATTTCATATTAAATATTTAAATCAAGAAGAGATCAGGATCAGAATGCACAGTATGTGAAATCTGATCTTTGATCGGTAGTATACCGTCCGTTTCTGATGTATTACGCACTTTCGGGTTTGTATTAATTAATGCTATTTCTTTTGCAAGCTATGGCATGTATTGTGCGCTTATCGATATAATGAAAATTTGGTCAGCTCTGCTCTTCTCCATAAAAAAAAAAATCTTTTTTTCATCAGTGATTATCCTCAGAACTATAGAAATATAGAAATCATATGTATGTGGCATACAGACGCTATAATTTATATAAAAAAAAAAAGCCGCTTTCGCTGATCTCCAGAACCAGAGGCTCCTCATACATCGGTGTATTTCAAGTCTCTTTCACAGACAGCGGAACGCTTATTTCCAGAACTGGTGGCTCTGGGAAATTTTCATTATCGTCTTCACCCGTGGGCTATTATAATCATAAACAACAAAATAAGTAAAAGAGAATTAATGAAAGTTTTGTAATGTGCGGTCATAAGCCTCAGGTATCGCAAATCTTGTAAGTTTGTGTGTTAATAGAACAAGAAAAGCATAGCCTATTTCTATTTGGGAATCAGTAACCTTATTACTCTTTTTCATTTTTACTAATAGCGCAAAGTTAAAAAATTGAAACACTTTTCACGACTCTACTTAGTTGACTTTGCTGTTGCGATCAAGGTCATACAAAACAAAACTTGCAGTCCGACGTTTGATCTTGTAGATCTATCTTTTACATTTCAATTTTTCAATTTACCGAATTGTTAAAATGACTCGCCCAGTTGATATCAATTAACTATGGTATACTTCATAATAATAAGAGTAGTAATAATTACCAGTGTCACACAAACGATGTTGCTATCGCTGGCACCAGTCGCACTCCACCACCTCTTGCCTGCGACTTACCGTGCTACAACACATTATACACTGAAAATGCTTATTCATACCCATTACTATTTTTCTTGTGCGTTTTTTTTTTCTTCTTCTAAACGTTATGATGGGGATGACTATTTTTGCACATCTATATATTCTGAGTGAAGTGATCGGGAGACTATCTGCAGTTAACACCTTTTCATACCTGTCAAAATTAGTGATGTATTCACTATTAACACCTTTCACGGTTTGGCATGTACACATAAACAGGAGAGTGTCAGTCTAGAAGTCGATCGGAGATGATAAGTAATTCTTTTTGCCTTATTTTTATGTTCTTTCTCAAATTAAAAAAAAAAAAAAAAAATAGAGGAAAAAAGGGCGATGACCGTGCTCAAATCAGTTGGGACGAACAAGCCCGGACGAACAAGCCCGGACCGACGAGAATTCAGTTGGGACGAACAAGCCCGGGCGAACAAGCCCAGGGACGAAAAAGCCCGTTACCCTGTGGAGGAGGGTTCATTTTCTGTATTCGGCGTCCAATAA
The DNA here is from genome assembly GCA_945859785.2 of Tridacna gigas. Taxonomy (NCBI): domain Eukaryota; kingdom Metazoa; phylum Mollusca; class Bivalvia; order Cardiida; family Cardiidae; genus Tridacna; species Tridacna gigas. The sequence continues at coordinate 54,948,599 of OX244034.2, forward strand.
TGTCCCAGATATGCTCCGGCGGATTCAAATCCGGGCTTCTAGCTGGCCAAGGCAATGTCTCAATTGCGTTACGTTGGAGATAGGCCGTCACTGCCCTAGAACGGTGGGGTCTAGCGTTGTCGTCCATGTACACAGGCCTAGTGGCAAGTGGATGATTCTCAAAATGAGGCACAACTACCGGCTCAAGGACGTCATGAATGTAACGTTGACCCGTAAGGTTGCCCTGAATGGTCACCAAGTCCAAGTTGTCGTCATGGGATATGCAACCCCAGACCATTACAGAGCCTCCAACGTAAGGAACCGTCGGCTGGATGTTTCTTGGTGTGTAAGCTGTGTTCCTGTGCCGCCAGACTCTCATTCGGCCATCCGTAACATGCAGCAAAAACCTGCTCTCATCCGACCAGTGGATTCGCCGCCATGTCCTCAAATTCCAACCTCGTCTCGCTAAACACCACCGCAAACGGGTTCTTTGATGCTCATCTGTCAACAGAGGGCGCTTTATCAATCTCCTGGAGGCTAGTCCAGCTGCCCTTAAGCGATTTCGCAGAGTTTTCAGAGACAGGCGTTGATGAGGTAGCCATTGAGGCTTAAGACGGGCACTCGTAGAAATTGGTTGCCGTCGTACTAACCGGACAAGAGCTCGATCCTCTCGTTGTGTCGTAACGCGAGGTCTTCCTGACCTTGGCAGATCCTTGACATCATTGGTCTGACGATGCTTTCGCACCATCCTGCTGATAACAGTGTAGTGGTAGCCAAGTTGGCGCCCGATCGCTTTGAATGACATCCCTGTCGAATGCATCCCGACAATTTGCCATCTTTGCGCTTCCGATAGTCGTCTTCTAGCCGTATTTAAGTTACAATGGCCGAATTATGCAAAATTTGCGTTATAAATACCGGAATATGTTGTATAAATATACTGCTTTTTGCGAAAAGCATGGGGTGCATGATACTCTTGCCTATATCTACATGTACAATCATTGCCAATGTGTATCCATGTTTAAATTCTACTTACGGAACATCATTCTTGTCAACGGCAATAAAAAGTTTTCAGACGTGTTGATTCGTAATGTACCTCAGACAAAAATGTTAGGGGGTGCTTAACTTTTTTCCAGGTGTATATTTGAAAGGTGGTTGGACAAAACTGTTCAAAGGTATTTGCAGCAAGCTGCTGAGTGATTACCTATGAAGGCTCTCGCCTTCCAAAAACAAAGAATAAAGTTAATAATTAGATATACGCTACAGAAGGCCCATTCAATTATACTGTCGCTCAATATTATCAATGCCGTCTTTATGACTGACGTCCAACTCTAACGTAATTTTTGTCTTCATTTTCCCGCGTAGCGTTTCTTTACAATGCGCTTGTTCTGCTAGAGATTATCGCTTTGGTATTTTAGGTCGGACAAATAAAGAGAACTTTGATATTCTGGTCATGATTTGGGAATTTTTATTGTTTATAATTGAGATTTACTTAATTGTTCGAGTGTGTTTTGTAAATGAAATCTGAAATCTTTCGAATCGTCGCTAAGAGTGTGGATCAAGATCAGATACAGAACGTGCAGTCCGATCTTACATTTATGCAGTTCGCTATTTTCTAAGCTTTTCTTTCTTAGAAATTATAGGATGTAGATCAACCGACTGTATTAAACTAATGGTTGTTATAGAAGGGTGTTTATGTCGCTTTCAACATCAATTAAGTTATAGATCTACCACAGCGAAGCTTACTGGTAACTGACTCTCAGACGTTGTGATGGCTTCATTGAACCACAGGAGTCTGACATTCTATAATGAAAGAATATGATTAAATAAGAAAAAATCACTCTCCTACATATATATAATAATAAACACAAGGAATGCAACGTCTCGATTACCGGCCGCTACACAAAAATGCCTTTCCCACCCAAAATCACCGACGAAACAAACAGTGATCGCAATTTCGTTAACCCTAGTGACAGACAACACAAAAAAGTACCTGCGACAATCGGCGATCCCTAGAAAGACTCCTTTTCACCGGAGAAATCCGTCATCTTTTACAGTTTTTTTCACACTTCAACTCCATCGAGGAGGCCATTCGCTCACGTGACTCTATATACATGAATTTCAGTCCCGCAGCAGTCAGTAAGGTTGAGTTCACGATAACACTATAATCTACGCGTTATATTACCTTGGTTTTCATGAACTCGAGTATACTCGTCTGTATATATAGGGGAGCATTTTTTTCTTTCAAGTTATTGATTAAAAATTGTAGAATTCCTGCGGAACTGGTAATAATTTACGATTTCTCATGGTGCACTTTGCAGCACTAAATGGACACCTTACAATCAGGCGGAGCTTAACTCTCTACCAAACAACAGAATTTTAGACTGAACCAAATTGAAAACAATGGCAGACGACCAAATTGCTCAATAGATGGAAGTAGTAATTGATAGAGTAGAAAACACCCTGAAAAAACGAGAAAATGCTGGTACGTAACCATCAGTTTTTTTCTCTTTTCCCACAATGTGTTCAAATAACTTCTTGGTCATGGTCGTGAAAAACAGGGATTATTTGTAAAGGGTATTTTGTTGTCTTTTAATTTACGGTTTCTCGTAGTGCGCTTTGCACCAGTAAAGGGACACCTTACAGTTAGGCTGAGCTTAACTCTCTACCCATTGCGTAGATGAGTGCGCTGATCTGTACCTTCTCTTCATCTTTGTTCAGCTTCGTTGCCATCCTGAAGCGAGAAAATCGTTCAGGCCATTCCGCTGGGTTGCAAAGTTGAAGTTTTCTAGAGGCGTAAACCTGGATATCGCTGAATTTTCTTTCGTCGGGGGATTTTTTTTAAATATAATCCCACTTCTAACACCATGTTTCAAGGATATAATGAGTCCAACAACAAAATATTCCTCCCTAGCTGGTCCTTTATTTAACTCAGACTGTCCTGATAATAACAAAATGCAGACTCTCTCTATATCACGTTCGTATCAAGTTACATGGAGTTATGGCGAGTTTCACATATTCTCATTATCAAACAGACCAAATTGAAAACATTAGCGGACGACAAATTCCTCAAACGATGGAATTAGTGAACGAGTTGAAAACACCCTGGGAAAAGGAGAAAATACTCGTAACCATCATTATTTTCTCTTCCCACAATGTGTTCAAAAGGCTTATTGGTCATGGACATGAAAAACATGGATTTTTAGATAAAGGGTTAATATTTTCTTTTCCGTGCTTCACGAAAAATGAACCGTCGAATACGGCCAAAGTCAATAGATTTACTTCGCCTGATTGGGTTTTCCCGGTTTTTTCCCTAATAACAAGTCAAATATCTTTTCTATAAAAAAAAAATGCGGACAAACATTTTTGTTCGTTACTTCTAGAAAAATGTTTAGTATCATGTGATGTGTATAAATATATTTAAAAAACGAAAATAACAATTTTACTGACTGCTGCGGGACTGAAATTCATGTATATAGAGTCACGTGAGCGAATGGCCTCCTCGATGGAGTTGAAGTGTGAAAAAAACTGTAAAAGATGACGGATTTCTCCGGTGAAAAGGAGTCTTTCTAGGGATCGCCGATTGTCGCAGGTACATGTTTGTGTTGTCTGTCACTAGGGTAAACGAAATTGCGATCACTGTTTGTTTCGTCGGTGATTTTGGGTGGGAAAGGCATTTTTGTGTAGCGGCCGGTAATCGAGACGTTGCATTCCTTGTGTTTATTATTATATATATATAGGAGAGTGATTTTTTCTTATTTAATCATATTCTTTCATTATAGAATGTCAGACTCCTGTGATTGAACAAAACTGATATATCTTGATCATAAATTCATAAAATTAGTCTGGATCTTTAACAACGATTTAGATCTAGATCTATCTGTCAGAAATATTTTATCTTGACCTAGATCTACTAACTTCATTGTTTACTTTTTTTCAGAAGTCATTGAAGAAAAACAACTAACGATCACCGCTGAGTTTGTGGACAGCAAGATATATAGATCTAAGTAAGGTAAATGACCGTTGATCTACCGGGACATGTTTGTAAGGATCTAGATCAGCATTTCAGTATTTTCTATTTTTACTTGAATTAAAGTTATAAGTTGCTCACTGTATTTAAGACCTGTCTGATGATTGGCTCAGCCCAAATTTCTGGGCTAATCATAAGGCTAGTCTTTAAAAAATAAAGGGGGGGGGGGTGGGAGAATGGAATTTTGAAACGCCGGCAAATCGCGTTAGAGTTTGAATGGTGTCTAACGCCGGTTTCAACACTATTTAGATTATATCACGGCAGCCAGTTCACCTATCCATGCTTTCGTTGAGTTCCTTCTACCAGTACTTCGCTCAGTATTCTTCTCAAGGTGCTGGCTGCTTTCCCACATATCGATCAGTGAAACAGAGATCACGGGTGAAAAACATTTCTTTGTAAAATAACTTCTTTAATGTATGGTCGACTGACCTATGTTCGTGGGGTACCTGTTTTCGAACCCCAAATGATATCCAAGTTTTTTCGTGAACTATGAAGTGAATGGCGTCACTGTTTTGTGTGAACCGCTCATTTGAATGTACACAACAGCGCCACTGCAGCTGATTTATAAAATGCATCGAATACAAGACAGTATGCATGTTTCTGAAGGAATGATCGGTTTTAGTGACAAATTTCTTATTACCTTTTACAGCCTGATACGTATCCAATTCAATTTCTCCGTCTGATATTTAATTTTAATCCTGAAAAAGTCCTGACACGTGACATAGTCAGTCTTGATGTCAAACAGTCATGTGATCATACTGGAATAATGTGACAAGAGTCTGGTCTATAAATAGATCGGAGAATTTCGTGATCTATTTCGTTCGGTCACTTATGAATGAACAATTTTTCCGGAACATTCGCTGCTACTGAGAGAAAATGTTTCCAACCCTTTTATTAAGACACTCAATGTTTTCAGATGTTTATGATAAAGTGGTGTTTAAAACAATTCTTAATCTGTCCTCATAGGTGTATATAAATAAAATGCCTTAATTTTGGTTATTCTGATATTCTGGTGCTGCCGTCACGAGAGGGCCAATGGCCGCCATGACACTAATCCATCCTTTTCATCGCGCTTCAAAAACTTAGGATTTTTGACTCAGAGCTGATCATTTTCATTGTTTAAAACAGTCCCTTGTCATGATAGTTAACACTTTTGATGAGTTTTGGTGTATATGATGATTTTCAGTTCTTTATTTATGAGCTGTTCTACAGATACTGAAAGCCACGAAATGAGGGCATGTTTTCCCATGCGCCAATTCAGCTTCCGGCACAAAATTTGTTGGGTGAAATATGTTGTTGCCGTTGAATATGCATGATTCAAACAGAATTTGTGGTTTCATATGCATTTAAATTTAATTTTTTGTTTATAATATGTTTTTTGTAATCAGTTCTTTATTTAGATATGCGTAGGCTAAACTTGTCAATTTAGTCCCACGAAAACTGGTAAGACCACCATAGATCTAAATCTTCGCATTCTTTATCAAAAAGCTTGAAATTGACAGCATCTGCAGACGACAAATCGGTTGTTAGTGAAGCAAGGGTAACTTACTTTGAAAGGAGAGAAAACATTGTGGTAAAAGGAGAAAATGCTGGTTACCAGCATTTTCTCCTTTTACCTCCATGTTTTCCAAAGGTTTCTTCTTCAGGTTCTGTAAAACGTGGTATTGTTTTGTAAAGAGTTATGTTTTATTGACTGAATGATCTACATCTATTGCAGACAAAACATTAACATCATGGTAGAAGAAAATATAATATATAGCCGTGCTGGAAGGAGTTACGAACAGAGAGAAACAGAGGAAGAAGAATTACATAGACAGATAGAGGAACTCAGCGTGAATGAGAGAAAGGGGAGAATGGCGAGATGTGAGAGTTGTGTGGGTGATGCGTGTCCGAGGTATGAGGGTTCGATGTCTGAGAGTTTAAAGCGTGCGAGACAGCTGTATGGAAGGGTGGCTGTTTTTCTTTGTTTTGTGTGCAAGATTTATGTGTGTGCGGAATGTATGTCTGAACATAGAGGCCATAATGGAATGAATGTGATGAGAAAGGAGAGTGGGAGACAGGAGAGAGAGGAAATGGGGGGACAGAGTGAGAGTGAGAAAAGCAGAGAAAAGGGATTTGGAAAGGAAACAAAGAGAGTGCGACTGGAAGCAGAGAGTGAGAGAAAGGAGAAAGAGGAAAATGAGAATGACAGAATGAGAGAACAGGGTGAGAGAGAGAGAATGAGAAGGGATTACATTGATATGGTTTTGAATGAGAGTGAAAGAAGGAGAACGGCGATATTCAACAACAGCCACGCCATCGTTTATGATCGAGTTGAAGTAAAACACGAATTGGATCGGCGGGATTGTCATATAACTGGATTGTGTGGACTGGAGAACAAAAGGTGGGTAGTCTGTGATTATGATAATTCTTGTATTAAAATATATAAAGTAGGAAGTCATGTGTTACAACGTTATATACGGTTTGTAGAGTCTGACTTTGGACCTTGGGATGTTACAGAAATACATTTAAAACAGAATTCTGCTGAACCGAACTTAGCGTCCGGCAGCAGTTCTGATATTTCTGCAGCAGACCGGGCTGATCCGGATAAACAATGTTTGATAGCAGTAACGTTACCGTGGAAACATCAAATAATGTTTATAGATATAAGTAAAAAACCCGCAAAACTACTAAAAGTACTTAAAACAGAGAGAGAATGTTGTTCTATACAGTTTTATGATGACAAGATTTTTACCGTCTTTAGAGAAGGTCCTGACTCTCCCTGGTCTGTTTATATAAAATCTACAGACGGAGTCACGCTAAACATGTTTGACACTGGTATCTATAGTTTACCCCCTGGTCCTTATCTCGCCGTTGTTTCTGGACGAGTCTATGTAACTGATAGCAACAATCACAAAGTACAGTGTAGAAATTTTGAGGGTCAAGTTATCTCAGAATTTACAATCGAAGGGTCGCGGCCTCAAGGAATCAGTGTAGACACAGATAACAACGTGTATGTATGTGCACGGCATCACAACAAAGTTTATAAACTGGACTCTGATCTGACTCGATACAAGTCGGTGTTAGATCAGACTGCAGGTTATATAGGGAATCCCCTCGCTCCGTGTTGTTGCAGAGACAAATTATTTATCAGCCATGGCGGGTCGCCATCTTTAGATAACTTTGTTACTGTGGTCCGACTGCTTTAACGGCACCTCGACCTGGACATTGTAGATCATCATGTACTTCAGTCATCCAACATATATATCTGCACCACAATATATTCCATCGTTACCACGGTTACCGTCTTACCTCTTTTAGAACCCATATGTGACTGAGTGTTTTTAGCGGAGAGTGTAGACAAAGATCAGCCTGCACATACGTGCAGTCTGATCCTTGTCTACACTCTCCGCTTTTGTATCAATGAGTTTTATTAAATAATCCCCATTTTCTGCCGATAAACTTAACGGAAGATATTTTTGTGATAGTTTGTAACGGACATTCGGCTGGATATGGGATAAATCACTTTATTCTCAACATTTCACTGTACTTTGTTTAGTAAGCAAGCTGTCGTTGGAAATCTTGTCATCATTTAATTATTATTTCTTTTTGTTTTCGTTCAATTTATTTATCTACGCCATTTCCAATCGTACTTGCCCCACCCAGTCCCTACCAAAAATTTGCTATTCATGAACTTAACCCCCCATCCCCGTTTGGAAAATTTCACCATTCTGGATATTCTATAAACATTATTTGAGTTCCAAAGGTAGATCTATCAAACATTGTTTATCCGGAAAACAATGAGGCAGCAGTAATTATTTGTATGCACCATTATCGCCGTTCTAAATGTTTTCTTCCCACAAAAACTGCTGTCGAATCGCAGACTACCCGTCCTCTTATCTAGTCTCCATAATTCACATGTGATTAGATGATTTTTTTTTTTTTTATATTACTTGCTTGCATTTGTTCATTCTCGGGTCCAATTCGTGTTTTACCAGAGAGAGAGAGAGAATTTGAGTTTTATGAATGTTTGCGTTATTTTCATTTGTAATTCATGTATGTTTGATTTAAGAAAGAGAAATTCCGTCAACTCTTTGTTTACATTTTGCTGTTGCTCAATTGTCTATATTGGTGCCACCCATTGTCATGCTTAGTTCAGTGATGAATCAATTTTGATGTTTCGTTTTGTCATAAAATATCTGAATAGCCTCGTTAAATACTGAATACGTTTCTACATGAGTAATTTATCTAACGTTTTCCTTTTTTCCCTTTTGATTTAATGTACGTTTCAATTTCGAATATATCCTATCAAGAATAAATTTTGAATATTTGTATTTCTGAAAACTGTTTTGTTATTGTTTCTACGCAACAGTGAGTATTATGAAAAGTGTCTCGTAATATATTAAGCCGGGCTCAGGTACCTGACTGTAATAGAACATCTGTGATGATTTACGAGTAAGGATTTCAACCTCGGCTGTCTATCTAAGGATTGTTGGGTGTTTTACGCCATTTTCAACAATCTCAGTTGTGTTATTGCGACCAGTACACCTATCCAGGCTTTGCCGGAGTTCTTAGATCAATGCTTTACTCATGTTTTCGCCTGCCACTGGCTACTTTCTCATACAAACATCATGAGAGACAGCTGAATCCTGTCCCATTGGTTGTCGTCAATCCTCCAAGATGAGTTTGGACGAGCTGAGACCTAAACTGGCGACCCTTGATCACAAACCCTTTACTTTACTGACTGAGGCACCGCGCTTAGTACACCAGTTCCGTAATACAGGAGTTGCCAGTTCCAAACCTTGGACTAGACATTTCGAGCCTCTTGCGCATGGATTGCGAGTTCAAACCCCTAGACTCGACACATTGATCAGCCTTGTAAGACGAAGCATGAATTAATGGATGGCTAGATGAACGAATGATTGAATGGATGAATGAAGTAACATAGTTGTAATCCGAGTTGTAATTGTCAGTCTAAATTTGACCACGATTCTGTAACCCTTAACCTACTCGACCAAAGATACCTTTGCAGAAGGTGTAGATCTAGATCATACATGAAGTCTAATCAGTTCCTATGCACATATTTGCATTGGGTTTTAACGGAGCTAGGTCATATCACAGCGACCAACACACCTACCATGCGTTTCTTTGCCTCCTCACATCAGTACCGACACAACTTTCTTTCCAAGCCACTGACTACTTTCTCGCATGCATCTCGGGTGAGAGGCGAAATATTGTGGGAAAGTTTGCCTCGACCAGGTATCGAAACCGCAACCACCAATTCACGAGTCAGATACGCTAAGCAGTAAGCTACCCGGCGGGGCTCCTATACACATACAGACACTGGGTAAAATCATATACAGGCATGACTAGTGCTCTACAACCTGAACAAACAAACTTGAGAAAACATGAAAAAAAAAAAAGGAGGAAAGTCAGAAACCAGTATTTTCTTCTTTTCCCACGATAGATTCAGGCCTGTTAAATAATAATACCACCCCTCAAGCCACATTTAGCTTGTCGTCTGCAAATGGTTTCAATCGAAATGTCTAATATTTTATCGTGCGGTATATAGATGTCCGGTCCCTGGGAGCCCGTTAGGCTGCTTATCTCCCAAATCCTAAATTGTGCTGCAACTCGATTGGTAATTAGTAGTATATATTATACCAATTACAAAACAATTTTTAAAATGTTTTACAAACTGTCTCATTTCATTTCATTTTAAAATGTTTTCAAACAAAGGTTGCTCTCTTAACAAAATGTTTTCAAACCGGTCCTCATGCCCAACGACCTTACGAACTGATTGCCTTACGAACTCAACGACCTTACGAACTGAGTGACTGATGAACTCAACAACCTTACGAACTGATTGCTAGCTTAAGATTTTAATAAAAAAAAAAAAAAAAAAAAAAAAAAAAAAAAATTTAATTTTAAAAAATTTCATCAGCCGGACGAACTCAACGACCTTACGAACTGATTGCCTTACGAACTCAATGAACTGATTGCCCTACGAACTCAACAACCTTACGAACTGAGTGACTGACGAACTCAACGAACTGATGAACTCAGCAGCCAGACGAACTCAACGACCTTACGAACTGATTGCCTGACGAACTGATTGCCTGACGAACTCAACAACCTTACGAACTGATTGCTAGCTTAAGATTTTAATAAAAAAAAAAAAAATTTAATTTTTTGATAAAAATAAAAAATTGAATTTTACTTAAAAAGTTCCAGCAACATAATAGGCTAAAGAACCGACGATATATGAAATATGGAAACAAGAAAAAATAAGTTAAATAAAAAAATTAATAAAAAAATGAGTGAACAAACAGATATTTACGCAGAAAGAATTGAAGAGTTTGAAAAGATCTATACTAGAAACATTTTAGATAAAATTGTAGAAGAAAACCTTGATTCATTTCAAGAGGCATTAGAACCATTAATAGATAATATTTATCATCATTTTTATGAACAATGGACAGACAAAGTTAGTGAATATGTTTTAAGCCAACCTTTCCAAAGTACTAATCCAAAAGAAATCAAGAACGATTTTTTAAAACTTTCAAGAGAAGAAGCAAATAAAAAACTAAGAGAATTGTTTTTTGACTTTCTTGAAGACATACAAAAAAGTTACTCTTTTCAAAAAAGAACAATAACTCTTCATATTTAAAAAAAAAATTTTTTTATTTCTTTTGATAGAAATAAAAAATTGAATTTTACTTAAAAAGTTCCAGCAACATAATAGGTAAGATAATAAAGCTTACAACAAAATGATGTTTGAAACAATGAATGATTTAAGTGATATTGGTAACTTTTGGTTATCACCATATGATGATGTAGATGAAGAAAATAATCAACTTTTAGCATGTGAAAACAATGAATCTCCTGTTTTTATTAGTAGCAGCGATAAAAAAGATGAAGACAATAATCAACTTTCAGCATGTGAAATGAAAGATAAGTTTAACGACTTAAACAATAAAAGCTTTAGACTATTTTCAGAATGTGAAAAGAAAGATAAGCATATTGATTTTATAAACAAAGAAATAGAAGATCTATATATTAGTAGCAGTGATGATGAAGATGAAAACGATAAGTCTAACAATCCTTATGAATATTTTGAAAAACAAACACTAGACAGTATAAGTTTTCTTTTAAAAAAGAATGGAGAAGAATTTGAGGAAAAAGTACAAAATCTTTTAACAAAAAAGAAAGAGAAAGATGAAAAGAAAGAGAAAATTGAAGTATTAAAACTAGTGTTGGAAAATATAAAGAAAGAGAAAATCGATATATTAGAACAAATGTTGGAAGAAGGTATTATAAAAGAATATTAAACAAAATAAATATCTAACCCTTTTACTGGGTTAAATATTTAACTATTTTTACAAATCCAATTCTATCAATATTGATACATATGCATTTTTAGCATCTGGATTATTTGACCTTGTTATAAAGTTTATAACATCACATTGATCTACTTCTAAAGGTTGAGGAAAAACTGCACAACTACATTTTTCTTTTTCACTTTTTATTAAGGAGTAATCAACCTGTTCAACCCCATTTACCACTAAATTAACTTTTGCCACTTCATGCAAAAACCTATTACCTTTAACAACCATTAAACTCCCTCTTAAAATTCTGCCAGAAGCAGACATACAATACCCTCCTATTGCATGAGCTCTTCCTGTGTTTCCATTACCAAAGGAGAACTCATAATTACCATCACTTAACTCACCTTGTTCCTCTGCATGCACGCTTATAATAGGCTTAGGTCCTATGAGAGAAGGAAGTGATACTTTTGAATCTACATAAGACTTTGTCGTTAAGTCTCTTTCATCTACAGGATTTCCAGCGTTTTTTATAGTAAAACCTTGAAAATCAACATCAGATATTGCTGTAAAACTTCCATCAGGATTTTTTACAATTGCTCCTCCATTGTCAGCATAATTTTTATTAACTGCTGAATCACGGTCTATAGGATTTAATATTCCAGTAAGCTGATGAGTATTCATATCTATTTTACCAGTTGCTAAGAAAGTTCCATATTGGTTTTTTGTTAAAGCATTATTTCCCGCAGTTATTGCTTCAACAGCGGTGTCCACATAATGTTTATTCGCCACCTGACGAGTTTCTATTGGCGAACCAACATTGTTTATTCTAAATCCTTCCATGGAAATGTCTCCTCTTGCAGTACCATCTTTTCCCAAAACAAAAGCTTTATCCATATAATTTTTACTAACTGCTTCACTCGGTTCCTCCGGGTCTGCTATATTTTTTATTTTATTAAAACCCATATTTAAATATCCCTTCAAATGATATCCTCCATTTTCATCTAACAACCCAGAGTTTGTATCAACATAAGCCTTAGTCGCTACATCCTGCGGATTAACTGGATTACTAACCCTAGTTAGTGTGTTTCCATTCATATTTATAGAACCAGCAGCGGGGGTAGTTCCATCTTTACGTAAAAAATTATTTGAGATGTAAGCAAGTGATACTCCATCACTACTTGTTTTTGCTTCATCCAATCTCCCAAATTTATCAACAGGCATTTTTAATATTGCTAAAAAAGTTTATTTAAAATATCTTGAAATTTATTACCTAAGGATAATTCTTTAAGAATGTACAAACATAAATGACCGCAGAATACTTCACCTGCTTGTTGTAATTGATCTGTATTATAGCGTATTGGACTTTTTAAATAACCTATAATTTCGAGAGGTGGTTGAATACCATAACTATCAAAATAAATTTTTTTCTTTCCATCTTTAAACCATGCAACCCAATGAGTACCAGGTCCTCCTGCATCATCAAGATTTAATATACCACATTCTTTATTTCTTACTTTTTTAGGCAAGGTATCTCTTAAAAATATTCCTCTAAAATTTTTTATTTTTAATTTTTTTGCTGCATCATCAAGTTCAAAATTGCTTAAAGGTTTATTTGGTAAAGTTATATTATCAATTAAAATATTTTCCATTTTTATATACTTAAATATTCACAATAGCATTATTATTTACCCATGAATTAAACTCATCAGAATAACCTTTCCACTTTACGAGAGATTTCTTTTTACCTTTTTTAATAATCTTTTCTATCCTATACACCTCTTGACTCGTTTTTTGTAGTTCAGGTTCATAAAAACTACCTTTTATTTCTTCACCATTTAAATCTTCAATCTTATACGTTATAGGCGTTGTATGTTTTACTTCCGTAACTGTAAAAATCTCTTCAGTCCATCTCGTAGTATAACCTTTTTCAAAAGTCTTTTTCTTTTTACTTATCCTTACTTTGTCTCCAACAGAAAACTTTGGTTTGATATCCTCTCTTACTTGATCATAATCAGGATACAATGTTTTCCAAACTTTTATTTCATTTTTCTTCTTACTTGCTTCAATTGGTGTCATCTTAATAGAAGAATGTCTTGTGTTGTTGTATTCCTTAACAAGATTTTGTAATACATCAATATATACATTTGTAGAGTGAGCAGAAAAATACTTCCACATTTTTTCTTTCATTGTTCTAATCCATCTCTCAACAACGCTTGATTTTTCTTCATTTTCAGTAGAATACAATTCAACCAAATCTTTAACATCTTTGTTATAAAACTCTTTACCTTTATCTACCCACATTTTCTCAGGTTTTCTTTCCTTAAAAATACTCTTCAGTGCAAGAGAAACAGATTTTCCTGTTTTATCCTTTAATGGTATTAACCATCCGTATTTTGAAAAGATATCAATGACAGCAAGAAGAAATTTTACTCCACGATTAAGTTTAGAAAATGCTTGCATATCTACTAAATCTGCAGCCCATATCCTATCAATACCATTTACTCTAACTCTCCTTTTCTTAAATTTTCTTTTTACAGGTTTATGTAATTCTTCTGCTAGCAAATTTTTTTTTTACTCACACCCATACCAAATCTTTTCTTAGTTCCTATCAACGAAGAAACTAATCCTCTTTCCATTCTTTCCTTAATAGTTGGATTATAGATACCTTTTAACTCTTTAAGCATATTAGCATCACACACATCATTACGTGTTTTAGTATCATTATGCTTTAGATAACAAATATCATGATGATATGCTGCTTTGTCAACACGATTAACGGGCTTTGACCAATCTTTAGGTGTTAAGTCAGGATTTAATCTTTTCTTTAACTTAGTGCCTGGACCCGTGAAGTTATGTCCGGGCAAGTGCATTTCGACGGGCAAGTTATTGATTGCTTTGTTTAACAATGAACCACCTTCTTTTTGTTTAACAAATTGTGTTTTCACGGTACCGCAAATAGCACATTTTCCTCGCACCATTTTTTTACCATTTTTACTTACTACACAATTTAAATCTGTTGTATCAGTTTTCTTTTTACATTTAACGCAATACATTTTTTATATTAAAATATAGTTTTTAATATAAAATGGATATTGTTAATTTATCTTGGAATGAAACTTTAGCAAAAAGATTTAACCATCCCCTTTTACCTAAGAGCATCAGAGGTTTAGTTGTAGGCAAATCAGGATGTGGTAAAACTACGCTTTTACTTAACCTTTTGTTAAGACCTGATTGGCTAGATTATAGTAACTTATACGTTTTTGGTAAAAGTTTGTTTCAACCAGAATATCGAATACTTAAAAAAGCCTTTGAAGAAAAAATACCAAAAGAATACATATTAAGACTGTTTTCAATTAAAGATGAAGTTCAAAACCGTGATATTTCACCTACTGCTTTAGTTGAAGAATGGGCAAAAACAATTAAGGAAAAATCTGATATCAATTGTGAATTTTTTGAATATGCTAGTGATGTCCCCGACCCAAGAGATTTAAATGCATCAAATAAAAACTTAATGATATTTGATGACTTACTTTTAGAAAGACAAAACAAGTGTGAAAACTATTATGTACGGGGTAGACATAGTAATGCTGATTGTTTTTATCTGGCACAAAACTATTTTAGACTACCTCGCCAAACTATTAGAGAAAATGCAAACTTAATATGCTTGTTTAGGCAAGACTTAAAAAATCTTAATCATATTTATAGTGATCATGTAGGAGATGATATGACTAAAACAGAGTTTATCAATTTTTGTAAAAAGTGCTGGGAACAACCTCATGGATTCGTAGTGTTAGATTTAACAAAGAACCCTAATAATGGGAAATATAGATGTGGATTTGATAACGTTTATATACCAAGAGATTATAAAGATTATTATTAAAAAAAATATATTTTCATTTTAAAATATATTTTACAAATTAATAAAATGGAACTAGAATTACTTGAAAAGATAGTAAAAAACACTGATCATAAAACATCATTTCAAATTATCGTAAGCGATAATAAAACAGAGTTTAAAACAAGATTTACTCCTCCACTTCTATTAGAAAAAGATAAAGAATATGAAATAGCATTGGTTAACCTTGAAACTTATTATTCATTTCCTAATATTGATGCAAGCAATAACATTTTTGTTTATACACCAGACAATGGCACATCATGGGTAAAAATAAGAATACCTGAAGGAAGTTATGATCTAGTTGATATTAACGATGTAATTCAACAAGAAATGAGAAAAAAAGGACATTATGATGCTGTTAATGAAGAATATTATATTAACATCTCAGCAAATACTAATACATTAAAGTCTGTTCTTGTTGTAGAAAATGGATATCAGATTGATTTTAATCAGCAAAATTCTATTGCCAAAGTATTAGGATTCTCTCGTGCTAAATATGAACATGGATTTCACGAATCAGAAAATGTTGTAAATATTCTTAGTATTAATAGTTTACTTGTTAATATAGATTTAATTTCAGGCAGTTATGTTAACGGCTCACAAAGAAATACAATTTATAGTTTTTTTCCAAATGTACCGCCAGGATATAAAATTATAGAAAATCCAGTCAATCTAGTTTACCTTCCACTAACATTAAATGAAATACATAATCTTAATGTATCAATTACTGATCAAAATGGAACATTACTCAATCTAAGAGGGGAAAATTTAACAATTAGATTTCATATAAGAGAGGCGAGATAAATATAAAAATGACAAACTATATTAATGCAAAAATAAATATATCAGACGGGCAAAAGGAAAAAATTTTACATTCTTTTAAAAACAAAGCTCCAGCCAGTATTCGTTTAAAACATGAGGATATTCATGGTAATGATGTAGTTGCATTAACCAAATCTCAAGTAAATAAACTTACAAAAGCATATAAAGCTGGTAAAGGAGCAACGTTTAGAATGTCAACAAAACAACTTAAGCATAATATGAAAGTAGAAGGTGGATTTCTTGGGATGTTGGCTGGATTAGCATCAGCAGCATTACCAGCATTAGCAAGGACTGTTTTGCCAGCATTAGGAGTTGGAGCACTATCTGGTTTAGCATCTTCTGGCGTTCAAAAAGCAATGGGCAACGGACTTTATCTTAAGAAAGGTGGGTGTGTTTGTCAAGTAGAAACTGATGGTAAAGGTTTATTTCTTGGTCCAGCAAAAGGTAAAGGATTGGGTTCCGTTGGTAATGGATTGTATTTAAAACAAGGTGGTAAAATTTATGATGGAAAAGGTCTTCTTTTAGGACCGAATAGTCCATTCGCTAATATTCCTATATTAGGGGCAATATTGTAAATTTAAAAATATGAATGTGCATAAATTTGGAAATGGAAAACATAAAATAGTTCAACCAAAAACTATTTTTTGGAAACCTGTAGAAGTTAAGTATCTGGCTAAAAAAGTTAATCCTGTTACATGGGATATTTTTACTCAACAACCGTTAGTATTAGAAGTAGGACAAACGATAACGATGACCTTAGGTATGGGTTTCAATATGAGTAAAGGTTTTGTTTTAACCTCTCTATCTTATAATCTTAAACTTAATCGATTATCTATTATGAATGAAGTTACGTTAGAAGAAGTGGATGACATTGTTGCAACAATTACAAACAACTCTGATAAAATAAAAAAAATTAATGAAGGCGAATTTTTGTGTCGACTTTACTATTCTATTTAAAAATAAGTTGCCGTTAATAAAATGGAACTAAAAGAAAAGATTTATCCAGAGCTACCAGAAGCACGAAATATACCAAATGCACCATCATTAGAGCCAGTAATAACAGCAAGAGATAACGGTCAATCATTCAGGTTACAAAAGATATCAGAAATTCAGACTTTTCTAGAAAGCGAAGTTAGGGAAAGAGAGCAACTAAGTAAAAAATACATGAAGATTAGTAAGACTGTAGATAATGTAGAAGCTGGACTAACCGTTATAGCACTAGGCGCAGGAGCAGGTGGAATCGCTTTACTTTCAACCGTAGTAGCGATACCTGGGACTATAGTTCTAGAAGGCTGTGCTCTAGTTGTTGGGTTAGCTGCTTTAGTGGGTAAGTTTGTAGTTAGAAGAAGCAGAACAAAATCTGAAAAACATCTTCAGATTAAAATGCTTGCAGATTCGAAGTTAAATACATTACTTACGCATATATCAAAAGCGATAACAGACAACAAAATAGATCATTCAGAATTTACATTAATTATGGAAGAATTGGAAAAATACAAACAAATGAAGGAAGAAATTAGGAGTAAAACAAAGAAAAAAAGCAAGCTAGAGGAATCGGAGAGTTTAATAGAGAAGGGACGAATAGAAGCACGAGAAGAATTCAGGAGACTAGTAGAAAGAAACAGTGGCCATCATTAAGAATAAAACTAAAACCACCTAAGTTTAAATGTTCTTGCGTATGTGAGATAGATAATACAAATTAAAAAAAATTTTTACTTTTTAAAAAATGTCGTTTTTGAAGATAAAAGACCCTTTAAAAAGGGAACAAACAGTAAAAGAATTTATTGATTTAAAGAAAAGAATAAAAGATAGTAATCTTGCAGAGAGAACAGGAAGATTAAGGTATCAACAACAGCTTTCTAAGTTTTTTAAACCTGTTACAGAAAGACAAAAACAAACAGCACAGGAGATTGTAGGAGAACTAGGTCCTATTAAAAAAGGAATAAAAAAATTGGAAAATATTATTAATTTAAAAGGGTTTCCTTCCGTATTAGCATATGATTTTGAAAAATTAGATACTGATGAAATAGGTGATATATTAACAGAAAGTGATGAAAAAGGTATAAAAAGACCAAATTTTCTTGGAGAAATTGCGAAAAATCAGTTAAAAAGATATGATGATAAAGATAAAGTTGATACAACGTTTGGGTTTTATGAAAAAGATGGAACATTATATATTGGTGATAAAAAAGTTAATATTATGGGTGATGCCTTTGTGTTAGTTGGTGAACAAGATTATGATACTGATACATCTGGTTTGTGGGAATTAATTATTTCTAAAGACCCAGACAGAACAAAATATGATGACACCGATTTAAGTTTTTATAGGGACATAATGATACAATCCAATGCTCTTTATCGCGATAACGACCCATCAGAAACTAGACATAAATCTGCTAGAGGGATGCCAAAGTGGAAAAAAATACTTAGTAAAATTTGGAATATGATTGAAGGAAGTGGAATTACGGTAATCCCATCTGACCCTAACGCTCTATTAGAAAGATTAGACCTCTTAATAGCAAGTAAAGGAGCTGGTAATACAGGTGTAAGAAATGAGTTGGTAAGTATTTGCGATGAATTAAAAAGACAGCATATTTTAAATTCAAAGAGTTATAAAAAATTAATGTCTATACTATAAAAATGATTATATCACAAAAGAGAGGATTTAAAAAAAATTATGCTTATGGAGGAGCAGGGATATTTGATACTTTATCTAATTTTCTTACAAAACTATTTACAAGCAGTGCGGCTAAACAAATTGCATCTTCAGCAGTTGATGTTGGAAAGAGTGTAGCTAAGGAAGGAGCAAAGAAAGCATTAGAGGTTGGAAAGAGTGCCGCTGTTGATGCAGGTAAAAAGTTAGTTCAAAAGGCTTTGACACCAAAATCTAAAAAGATTTTAAAAAAATATACTCAAAAGCCTACTACAACAACTCAACCTGCCGCGCAAAATATTAATGCCTTAATAGATGGTAGTGCCATTGCTATACAAGATTTAGTTAAGAAATTAAATAGTAAGGGTGGTGGAGTTAAAATATTATAAATTAAAGTTAAGTTAAGTAAAATATTACATTAAATAAAAAAGAATGACAAATCTAAAATTTAATTTAACACATTATGAAAAATATAATACTAAAAGGATTAGTATCCTTTATGCAAATTTTAAACTTGATGAAGATTGTGAAGTATTAGATAGCAGTAATACAAAATATGGCTATGATAAAGCTGTTTTAAAATTGTCACCTGAAAAAGTTGATATCATTAAGGAAATTGAAGGAGATGTAAATCAATATTTAGAAAAAAATAATATGCCTAAGGTAACCATTCTTTACGGAAATAGAATTTATCCAAAAATGAAAAAAAACTTTTCTGTAGAAAAAATAAAGAATATTAAACTTAAGGGTGTGTATATAGATGATGAAAACAAATCTTTCTCTCAACTATGGGCAAATTAATTAAACAATTATAATTTGACTTAAAAATTATAATTGTATATAATAAAATGGATATTTTAAATATTAAAGCACCGATTTTAAAAGATGATAGTATTGATGAATATGAGTATTATGAATATCTGCCTATTACAGGAACTAATTTAAACAATCCTGGAGGAAATATTAGGATTGATATCGAAACTCAAGATATTTTTTATCATCCTTCAGAGTCATATTTATACATTATTGGAAAATTAGAAAAAAATGTAATTCCTGTCGGTGGTGCAAACAGAAATTATGGAGCGGCTGATAGAATTACCTTAATAAATAATGGGATGATGTATTTATTTAAAAATATTAGATATCAACTTAGTGGCCAAGAGATAGAAAACATTAATTATCCTGGTCAAACTACCACAATGTTAGGACTGTTAAAATACCCTGATGACTTTTCTAAATCACAGGGACTAAATCAACTCTGGTACAAAGATAATGATGATACTAACGATCCAACCACAAATTTAGGTTTTAGAGCTAGACGAGCCATGATTTTTACTTCCGATCCAATTGGAACATTTAGTTTTAGGATACCATTGAAACATATATTCGGTTTTTGTGAAGATTACAACAAAATTTTATATGGTATGAAACAAACCCTTACTTTAACAAGAAATAATAATAATGACGCAATTTTTAGACAAGCTGGTATTGATATTGGTAGAGTGGAATTATCTAAAGTATCTTGGTTTATTCCTCATGTTGAACCGGAAGATGGAAATAGGATGGAACTTTATAAATTTATTGAGAAGAAAGAAAAATTCCCGGTTGGGTATAGAATGATACAAAGTGATAATATTACGGTTCCACAAGCAACAAGTTTTACTTGGAGGTTATCATCTAAATCATCTCCTGAGGTGCCGCGTTTCTTAATTGTAGGCTTTCAAACAGATAAAAGTAATGACCAAAATCAAAACCCTGCTATATTTGACGGCATAAATGTGAAAAATATTTATGTAATGTTAGGTTCTAAAAAATATCCTATCTATGATCATGATATAGATTTTACTCAAAATCAATTTAGTAGAATATATGGAGAGGCATCCACGTTTAGAAAAAAGTTTTTTAACATGGATGAATTGGTATCAAACCCTAATATTACCCCATTAGAATTTAAAAATATTTTTCCTTTGTTTGTGTTTGATATGACAAAACAAAGTGAAAGACTTAAGTATTCTGTTACCGATATACATGTTAAAGCAACATTTGGTGTTGCTCCTCCCATAAATACTCAAGCATATGCGGTTTTACTTAGTGACAAACTAATCAACTTCCAGAGTGATGGAAATAAGATGAGTGTAGTATATTAAGTAAATCTTTACTTAAATAAAATATGAAAAAGGTTGCTGATTTTAAGAAAATATTAACAGATAACAATATTAAGTGGTATTCCTATTGGAACAAGAAAAAGTACATTGATGTGTTAAAAGAGCACGGTTTATATCCTGAAGAGGAAGAAAAAAAATTTTTTAAAAAAATTCCAAATTATGAAAGATTAAAGGATATATCTAAAAATCCGAGGAAAGTTACCTTAAAGGATGTTGAAACAGAAGAGGTAAAAGAGTTTCCATCAATTTATAAGGCAGGTAAGTTTATTGATAAATGTCCACAAACGATCGAAAACTGGAATGGTAGAGTATGGAATAATAAATATAGAATTGATATTCTTTAATTTTATTATTTATGAAAAAAAATAATAAAATTTGACTTAAGAAAAGAAATTAATATTTAAAAATTATAGCGATGAATTCTTTTTCAAGAAGATTTATCAATAGATTGGTAGATGCTAGTCAAACGATTGCATCTAATTTATATAGTGGTGCTCAAAGGGTTGCCTCAACAGTAATTCCACAGAGTGTTAGAAGAAGAGTATCTAATTTTACTAATTGGATTACAGGTAATGTTGCGGAAGAGCAAATTCCACAAGTTATAAACGATGTTTTAGAAAATATAGAAGAAGACTTGCCAAGAAGAGAAATGCCAAACCTTGTATTAAGACAAGAAGCATCTGCATTAAGAGAATTTGCAACACAGTATGTTATAGATGGAGAAGAGGGGTGGGGAGCAAATGATTTTTTAGAATTATGTAGGGGAATCATTACTAATTTTTTAAGAAATAATAGAAATACAAAGGTAAAGTTAGAACTAGTATGTTTATTTTCAAGGGAAAAACCAGGTGGTGGTATTGAATATAAACATGTTAAACTTTCTTCAGAACATGAAATTATGACAAGGGAAACTACTGCAGATGGCATTTATGATCGCTTGATAGAACGAGTTATGGCGAATTTCGAAACTTTTTTAATACAAGGAACTGGTTGGAATTTTGAGAGGGTTATAAGCTTAACATTGCATGTTGTAGAAAATATGCAAGTATGGGAAGGACAAGCCGGTTCATGGATGCCTTTGCCGGTAGGATTAAAAAGAGCAAATAACAGAAATGGACTTGTTAATATTAAAAACGAAAAAGATCATTATTGTTTTCTATACTGTTGTATGAGAGCAGTTTATCCGAAAAAAGAAAATCCGCAAAGAGTTGATAAAAAATTAAAAGAACAAATCAAAGAATTAAATATGAAAGGAATAGAATGTCCCGTTAAGTTATGTGATATTAATAAATTTGAAAATCAAAATCCAGATTTTTCTATTGTTGTTATAGGTTATGATGAGAAAGATGGATTATATCCTCTTAGAAGGCAAAGAAAAGAAACTTTTGATAGAAAACATTTAGTAATTCTTTTGTTAATAAAAGATGAAGATGAAAATAGTCATTATGTTTGGGTAGAAAATCCAAGTGCGCTATTAGCATCAAAAATATCTAAAGATGGACATAAACTTTCTTTTTGTTGGAGTTGTTTAGGGCATTTTACGAGTGAAAGAGTTTTAGAAGATCATAAGGTGTTTTGCTATGAAGAAGATGCTGTAAGAATTAAAATGCCATCAAAAAACCGGTGTACCGTAATGTTTAGAAACTGGGTTAAAACACAATGGCTTCCTTTTGTTGCTTATGGTGATATTGAAACGATGCTTGTACCAATACAACATGCAAAACCAAATCCAAGTAAAAGTTCAACAACAAAAACTCATATACATATTCCAACGGGTTATGCTTTCTTTTTAAAAAGTTTTGATGAAAATGTTTTTAAGTCTAGATTGTTACTATATCGTGGAGAAAAAGTGGAGGAAAAGCTTGTGGAAGAAATAGAAAATCTAACTAAAGAGATATTTAAATTACCAAAAAAGAAAATGATACTTACTAAAGAGGATGCAGAAAAATTTAATAAGGCAGATACTTGTTATCTTTGTAATATAAAGTTTGGGGAGGAAGAAAAAAGGGATGAAGAAGAGGAAAGCGATGAAGAAGATGGAGTGGAAGAAGATGAAGAAGAAGATGAAGAAAAAGAAGAAAAAAAGGAAAAAGATAAATGGAAAAAAGTAAGAGACCACTGTCATTTTAGTGGTATATATAGAGGAGCCGCACATAATAAATGTAATCTTAAGTTTCGTAAGCCAAACTTTCTTCCTGTTATCTATCATAATTTGTCTGGATATGATAGTCATTTGTTTGTTAAAAATCTTGGTGTTAGTGAGGGGGAAATTAATGTAATTCCAAATAATGAGGAAAAATATATAAGCTTTACAAAAAAGACTTTAGTAGGTAAGTATAAAAATAAAGATATTTATAAGGATATTAGGTTTATAGATAGTTTTAAATTTATGGGTAGCAGTTTAGCAAAACTAGCAGAAAATTTAAAAGATTATCAATTCAAAAACTTAAAAAGCGAATTTCCAAAAGAAGAAGAGTTTAAGCTTCTTCGTAGAAAGGGTGTTTATCCATATGAATATATTGATTCATTAGAAAGACTTAATGAAACACAATTACCGCCTATAGAAGCATTTTATTCGAAACTTGCAGGGGAAGGAATTACGGAAGAAGATTATGAACATGCAAAAAAAGTATGGAAAACATTTAAAATTAAAACTCTTGGTGAATATCATGATTTATATTTAAAAACGGATGTTCTTCTTTTAGCTGATGTGTTTGAAAGTTTTAGAGAAGTTTGTTTTAAAGTTTATAAATTAGACCCCGCTTGGTATTTTACTGCACCTGGTTTAGCTTGGGATGCTGCATTAAAGTTAACTGGTGTTAAGTTAAAACTGATTAGAGATGAAAATAAAATCCGATTTATTGAAAGGGGGATCCGAGGTGGAATTTCAATGATTGTTAAAAGGCATATAAAAGCTAATAATAAATATTTAAGTGAAAAGTACAATTCAAATATGCCTTCAGTATTTTGTAAATATTTAGATGCTAATAACTTGTATGGTTGGGCAATGAGTCAGAAGCTTCCAACAGGTGGATTTAAATGGATGACGGAAAAGGAATTAAACAACTGGGAACACCATTCCTGTTTTTTAGAAGTTGATTTAGATGTACCTAAAGAACTACACGATTATTTTAATGAGCTTCCTCTTGCTGCAGAGAGAATAAAAGTAAATAAGGTTAAAAAGCTAGTACCAAATTTACATGATAAAAAGAAATATGTTATACATTATAAAAGTTTAAAACAATGTTTAAGTCTTGGTTTAAAATTGAAGAAGATACATAGAGGGATTAAGTTTAAAGAAAGTGAATGGTTAAAACAATACATAGATTTAAACACACAACTAAGAACAGAAGCAAAAAATGATTTTGAAAAAGATTTTTATAAGTTGATGAATAATTCAGTGTTTGGTAAAACTATGGAAAATATAAGAAAAAGGGTAAATGTTAAGCTTGTTAGAAATAGAAAAACAGCAAGAAAATTTGTAAACAAGCCAAACTTTAAGCATTTAGTAATATTTGATGAAAATTTGATAAGCATTCATATGGGAAAAACACAAATAACATTTAACAAGCCAATATATTTGGGGTTTTCCATTCTTGAGTTAAGTAAAACATTAATGTATGATTTTCACTATAACTATATTAAAGCAAAATATGGAGATAGAGCAACTTTAGGACTTACTGATACTGATAGTTTATTGTATGAAATTAAAACAGAAGATTTTTATAAAGATATTTCAGATGATGTTAAAGAAAAGTTTGATACAAGTGACTATCCAAAAGAGGGACATTCTTCTGGCATTCCAGTTGGTGTAAATAAAAAGGTGATTGGTATGTTTAAGGATGAAACAAATGGAAAGGAAATAGAAGAATATATTGGATTAAGATCGAAAATGTATAGTATTAAAATGGATGATGGGGTGGAAAATAGAAAATGTAAGGGGATTAAGAAAAATATAATTAAGAAAACTATAACGCATCAGGATTATTTAGATTGTTTAGAAAAAAATAATATACAGCATAGAACAATAACAAATTTAAGAAGTTATAAGCATCAAATTTATACGGAAGAAATTAATAAAATAGCATTAAGTGCAAATGATGATAAAAGGTTTATTCTACCTGATGGAATTCATACACTTGCTTGGGGGCATCATAGAATAGAGGAATACAAAAAATAAATTTTTATTTGTGTTAAGAACAAATAAAAATTATAAATTTTTAATTTCACCGCATGTTATACATTCTAAAACATAATTTTCATCAATATTTCTTCCCATAATATAACTTATGAAATCACAAACTGATACGTTTTCATTTAGTTTTTTTTCAAATCTGCCTAAACAATTATTTTCATGATGAAGATTGCTATAACTTTCATTAAAAAGACCGTATTTTTTATTTTCGAAAATTGTATATTCTCTCCAATTTGTTAATTTATCCATTTTCTTACATAGATTACTTCTTCTTTCATTATAATCTGATATTAAGTTATTAATGTTGTTTACTTCTTCATTTATCTTTTCAATTGTCTCTAAATCTTCTTTTGTTAAAGTATCTCTATATTTTTCTTTTGTGTTAAGTAAAAGAACATGATTCTTTAATTTTTGTAAAAGTTTAATATAAGTTTCTTTTCCATATTGTACTTTTTTCCCTGTATTATAATTTACTCCGTTTTTTAATTTTTTATATTTTTCTTTTAAAGTAATATCTTTTTCTAAATCATAATTTAAATTAAAATCATTAACAGTACATTCTATGCGTGCTAATGAATATGGTATAAAATTTATTGGATAAAATGAAACTTGATATTTTATTGGGGGTGGATACCTTTTTATTTTATCTTGTAAGCTTGCCATCTTACCTACTATCTCTGCGCGATCTTTTACTTTAAATTCAATTTTTAGGAATTAAGTAATCTTTTAATGAGAATACTTCTTTGCTTTTTATTGTTATTTCCTCTTTAACATTATTTATTAGTTGTAAAAACATCTCAACTACTTCAGTTTGATATTTTTCATGTATGCCTGAACACAGAACTCCTCCTGAATGAAAAACTGAAATTGTTATTTTTTTCTTTGTTTTGTTTTTAATAGATGGTTTGTTATGTATGTCAATATTTAAACTACTAAAAATAGAAATGAAATGTTCATATGTAATTTCATTTTCTTCTGATAAAAACTTTCTGTTTTCTTCATCTCTTTTTATGGTAAATTTATAAACAGGCATATCTTTTATTGTTTCAATTGGGAATAAAAATTGTTTTCCTACAAATCCTCCTATACAAGGACATATTACTCCATTAATTTCAGATAAAATTATTTTGCTTAGTTTTTCTCTATCTATATTAAACCCAAGCTTAATATATATATTTCTCATAACAGACACAAGGTAAATTTTAAAATCATCCACATAATAATCACTAATTATATGCCAAATAAAAATCAATGCTGTTTTACAATCTTCTAAAGATTTACAACCAGTTATTTGCATAACTCCGTTTTTAAACAATTTAAGGTTTAAGCTTTTGTTGTCATAAACGAAAGAAAAAGAAATACAGTTTAAAAAGTTTTTTTGTTTTTGTGTCTTGTTGCTTTTTTGGTTCTTTTTATGACCTTTTTCGTTGCATCTATATTTCAAATGAACTAAAGGATCTAAAATTTCCACTTCATTAAATAATTGCATTAAATTTAAGTCCTTTAAATTTGTGTATGCGATAAAAGTGTGTGTTGAAACTTTTGTTTGGTAATTATCCATAATCATAAAACAAATAAAAAATTAATAATTTTTTTTATTAATTTTTTTTATTTAACGTAATAATAAAAAATTTTATTTAATATTCTAATTTTAATTCTTCTATTTCATTCATAATACCTTCTTTAATTTTCTCATTTTCTTCTTCTAGCGCAGCTTTCAACTGTTGTTCTAATTCCTGTTGTTCTAATACCGTAATATCCTCTTTCTTTCTCTCTTTCTCATTCTTTTTTTCCAAAAGATTATCTACTTTTTTCCAAATTTCTTCTTCTTTCTTTTCTAAAAATGATCTTATACCAGCTTGGGTTTGTCCTTCAAAATATTTATAAGCATCATAAATCTTATTTTCCAATTCATATGCAGAAAGTTGATTATTGTCTTCATCATCGCTGTTGATACTAAAATCACAATCACTTTCTTCTTCAACCTGTGTATTACTTGATGCGGGTTTATCTTGTAAGTCTGTCATCTTACCTATTATGTTGCTGAAACTTTTTAAGTAAAATTCAATTTTTTATTTTTATCAAAAGAAATAAAAAAATTTTTTTTAATTAAAATCATTAGTAGATTCATCTGGTTCTGATTATCCTGATTCTGGTTCTGATTCTAATTCTACTCCTAATTCTTCTAATTCTGGTTCTAATTCTTCTTTAATAAGACTTTTTATGTATTGATATTTCATTATCAATTCTCTTTCTATTTCTTCAAGATCATCAATAGCATAACTATCGACAAATTCACCATATGTAAATTTTTCTCTTTCAATACGTTTAATAAATTTTATATAGTCTTTAAACAAGACAAAATACTCTATAACTTCTTCTTCATATTTAAAAATAAAGTCCTCATCTTTAGAGTATTTTAAGACAAAAGGTTTTACTTTTTGAGTCAAATCATAAATCTTTTTTTGATAATTATAATAGTCTCTAAATAATGAGTTTATTAGTATTTCTCTTTCTTCTTCATCATCGCTGAAGATACTAAAATCAAAATCACTTTCTTCAACCTGTGTATTACTTGATGCGGGTTTATCTTGTAAGTCTGTCATCTTACCTATTATGTTGCTAAAACTTTTTAAGTAAAATTCAATTTTTTATTTTTATCAAAAAATTAAATTTTTTTTTTTTATTTTTTATTACTTCTCCTATACATTAAACAAATTAAAATATTAATAAATAATGTATATATATTTTTTATATATATCTACATTATATTTTTTCTCTTAAAGATATTAATTCTTCTAGATATTCATATTCATATCTAAATTCACTACTTTTATCAAACCATTCATGAATTACATCATTTATGTCACGGTTTAAGAAGTAATTATAATTATTTATTTTTAATAAAAGCTCTTTTTGTTCTTCATATTTTTTTATCACTTTTTCCACTTGTTTGTATTCTTTATCCTCTATGGAAAATACTTTGCAAGCACTGTTTGTTAATTCTTTTAAACACATATTTTTATATTCAATATCAAAAAATGCATAAGATAGAACAATTTCTATAAACTCTTTGTTTTCTTTATTTTTTCTTGTTTCCATATTTCATATATCGTCGGTTCTTTAACCTATTATGTTGCTGAAACTTTTTAAGTAAAATTCAATTTTTTATTTTTATCAAAAAATTAAATTTTTTTTTTTTTTATTAAAATCTTAAGCTAGCAATCAGTTCGTAAGGTTGTTGAGTTCGTCAGGCAATCAGTTCGTCAGGCAATCAGTTCGTCTGGCTGCTGAGTTCATCAGTTCGTTGAGTTCGTCAGTCACTCAGTTCGTAAGGTTGTTGAGTTCGTAGGGCAATCAGTTCATTGAGTTCGTAAGGCAATCAGTTCGTAAGGTCGTTGAGTTCGTCCGGCTGATGAAATTTTTTAAAATTAAATTTTTTTTTTTTTTTTTTTTTTTTTTTTTTTTTTTTTTTATTAAAATCTTAAGCTGGCAACTAGTTCATCAGACATTAGACAGCATTCCTGAGAGAGACACTGAAAGTTTGGTGAGAGAGGAAGTGGGATTAGAACGGCGTGTCAAGAGAAGTGATTTCATGAAGATGTTACATGAAAATTTTTTTTTTTTTTTTTTTTTTTTTTTATTAAAATCTTAAGCTAGCAATCAGTTCGTAAGGTTGTTGAGTTCATCAGTCACTCAGTTCGTAAGGTCGTTGAGTTCGTAAGGCAATCAGTTCGTAAGGTCGTTGGGCGTGAGGACCGGTTTGAAAACATTTTGTTAAGAGAGCAACCTTTGTTTGAAAACATTTTAAAATGAAATGAAATGAGACAGTTTGTAAAACATTTTAAAAATTGTTTTGTAATTGGTATAATATATACTACTGTAATTCCCAGTCAAGAGTAAACAACTGAGTAACTTTTGAGATTAAAAAAAAAAAAAAAAAAAAATCAGGCGAAATCGCTCCTTATAACGGAGAATGTACATCAAGATCAGACTGTACAGATCGTGCAGTCAGATCTTAGTTCTACATTGTCTACAAAAGTGTATTTAGGCGTGCCAAGCAGCCCCAGCGTTGATTAAAATTCCGATTCGAAAAACTTCAAATGTGAGTGTCCTCGCCCAGGCACCTGCAAGTCCCTGTATAGTACTGGCGAAACCCAGAAAAACACATGAACAAGCGAGTCGACTCCGTGATACGGCTGAAATAGTGTTAAAAGCGGCATAAACACCATCCAAGCAAGCAGTTTAGGTACTAATAAATCACTTAGTTAACTAATTAAGTAAGCAGTTAATCAACTGAGGTCCTACATGATGCAGTGATTGAAAAGTTGGTAGGACTTGACTCATTACCAAACGACAAAAGTATGGAGGCGTCCGAATTGAAAGCATTTGCAGACAATTTAGATAAGGCTGAAATTTTGCTTTTTGATTCTGAAAGGGTAGAAAGCATTGTGGGAAAAGCAGAAAATGCTGGTTACCAGCATTTTCTCCTTTTCCCACCATGTTTTCAAAGGCTTTCTTTCTCTGTGTAGTTCAAAGTCGGAATTGTGTGGTGAAGAGTTAACTGTAAACGAGTTTGTAAATCTATATGTATAGCTACTTATTTTTGAGTCATTAGGTCCCAAGTTCACTCCCCACTCCAAGCTCTGTATTTTTCATCGGAGTTTCTTTGGGCAAGCCACATCAGAGCCCCTTTCTAGTTCTTGTGAAACCCAGAGAACACATGAATAAGTGAGCTGTTACCGTGATATAACTGAAATAATGTTTAAAGCGGCATAAACCACCATCCAGTTAATCAATGTAGGTCCTCCGTGATACCGTGGTTAGACTCGGAATTGTAATCAAACTGTTCTTGGTTCACTTCCTTCTAACAAGGCAGGCTATCTGAAAGTGCCCTTGGGCAAGGCACTGCATGTTCTCAGCCTATCACCTGCAAAACTGTAGAAACAAATGTTCAGCCATCTCTCGTCCTAATGTCACTGAAATATGTAATATTAATATCAACAACATAGATTTCAGAGAAAAAAAATCTTAAAATACATTTTTACTTTTTAAATTCTAAAATATTTTCTGTATGAGCTTACCACTGAACATTATTATATTGTTACATGGCTACTGGGCTACTCCCTGACTGAAATTAATGCTCTGCATTCGTAATTGAACAATCCCGAAACTGATAGTGTCCCTGGGCAATACACTGCAGACCACAGTAGATAACATAACCCCCGGGCTAGCCCAATTCGATGCTAGCGGATTCGGGGGCTAGGGGGCCCCCTTGGCTTTCGGGCTCTCGGGTTCTCAGGCTTATTAAGTTCAAGGTCATTATTAAGTTCAAAGGTCATATTCTTCAAGGTCACCGGGTTTATTAAGTTCAAGGTCATTATTAAGTTCAAAGGTCATATTCTTAAAGGTCACCGGGTTTATTAAGTTCAAAGGTCATATTCTTAAAGGCCTTGACCTTTAAGAATATTACAGAATTCCATAATTCCGGTTTTCCCATAATTCCGGTTTTCCCATAATTCGGATTTTTTTTTATCTCTCCCATTCCTAAAAATCTTCTCGATCTTCGCGTTTCTCCGGTCTTCCGAGGGGCCTGCTAGTCAGCTAGATCCCTGCGGGATAAAATCTTCTCGATCTTCGCGTTTCTCCGGTCTTCCGGGGGGTCAGCTAGATCCCTGCGGGATAAAATCTTCTCGATCTCTCCGATCTCTTATCCTCTTTAACTTTAAAATCTCTGCGTTCCTAACAGTCTTAATCTCTGCGTCCCTATAACCCCCTGTACTTAAAATCCCTTCCCTCCGGTCAGGGGCTTCGCTTTCTCGATCCCTCTCCGAATAAAAATCTATCGAAATAAAATCTTTTCGATCCTCTCGAAATAAAATCTTCTCAATCCCCGCGTTTCTTCCAGTCTTAATCTCTCCGATTCTTCTGCCTTCGATGGGCCCCCTAGACCCCTAGATTTCGCGAGATAAAATCTTATCGATCTCGATCTCTGCGAGATAAAATCTTATTATTATCGCGAGAATAAAAAAAAAATTTGACTTAAAGAAAAAGTTCTTATATATATATATATATAAAAAGCATAATGGCAGAAAATATAAATGATATACGAGGATTAAAGAATATATTCGAGCAACTGGAAGATTTAAGAATTAAAATAGCCAAAGAAAATGAAACGATTTGCGAGATAGACCGCCGTATTTACGCTATAGAAAATAAAGAAATTGAAAATAAATATATCGCGAGAAACCGACTGCTAGATCTAAAAAGAAGGAATGATCTTTATTTAGAAAGCCTAAGAGATTTATTAAAAATGGAAATAGATTTAAATGAAAAAGGTTGTCAAATATTTCGAGATGCTAACAGAACGAAAACGGAGATAGAATATTATTTTAGTTCTAAAGAAGAAGATGAATTAAACGCAGAATGGTATTTGGATGAAATGAGCGTTTCTTTAGCTGAATATTATGCTGAACACGAAATTACGTATACTCCTAGTGGTTCTGACTCCGAAGACGATTAAAAAAAAAATAAATAAATAAATTTATAACTTTTATAAAAAGAAAAGTTATAATTTTTTTTAAGACTCTTCATCCGTTTCATTCTCAGTCTCTACGATCTCCACGGTCTTTACGGTCTTCACGACCTCCCCGGTCTCCCCAGTCTCGTCCGCCCACGATAAAGATTCAGACGCTTTAGAATAAATATTATCGATCTTTTCTGTATAATAATCCGCGATAAAATATTTAAACCGTATTATTACGAGATCATATAGTTCGCGAACTCGTTTTTCGTAATACTCGCATTCTTTCTCGTGACTGCCGTCTTTAAACAAAGCCGCATATTTAATAAGGTTATTAAAGTCTATGCTTATACATGTACTTCTAAAAAAATATTCTAAAGGATCTGTAAGAAAGCCATCGCTTTCCATTATCTCGTTTAGTAACTCTGCCATTTTTTTTATATATTAAACTAACTCTTTAATTTATTTTTTTATAAATCGAGTTCTATAAGTATCGTTAAATAGGCATTTTTTACGTTAGTATTGCTAGTCTTCGTTAAAAAGTTTATGACGTCGCACTGCTTTATTTCTAAAGGCCGTTGAAAAACTACGCAACTACAGCCTTCTCCCGTTTCTTTTATTAAGGAATAGTCAGTTTTTTCCTCGCCGTTTATGACTATGTTAATTTTTACCTCTTCTTCTAAAAACTTATTTCCTTTTAAAACCATTAAAGAACCTCTTATAATTCTACCCGGAGATGACATGCAATAACCCCCTAATCCGTGGGATCTTCCGCTGCTGCCATTACCGAAAGAAAACTCGTAATTTCCTTCTAATAAACTTCCCTGTTCCTCGGCGTGTACGCTTATTATAGGTTTAACTATTTTTCTCTCGGATAAAGTTAACATCTGCGTGGAAAGAAAAGACCTCGTTACGGGATCATCCCAAGCGGCGGGTTCGGGCAAGTTTTTAATTCTTTTTCCTTTCATATCTATTTGGCCATTCGCGGTAAAAGAACCGTCAAGATTTCTCGTTAAAACTTCTCCCCCCGTAGCCGCTAAAACTGTACTATCGACGTAAAATTTATTCGCGCCTTGATGCTCTTCTAAAGGAGTTCCAATATTGGCAATTCTTCGTCCTCCCATAGAAACGTCTGCAGTCGCTATATAACCCCCCGGGCCGTAAACGAAAGCTCGATTAGCGAAATCTACGTAATCCTTAGTCGCGGCGTCTTGCGGTTCTGCGGGGTTTAAAAGATTCGACAAATGGTAACCTCGCATATCTATATTCGCGATGGCCGAAAAACTGCCGTCTTCCCGTTTTACTATAGCTCAACCGCTATCATCTACGTATTTTTTATTAGCGGCTTCGCTCGGTTCCGTAGGATCGCCTAAGTTTTTTTTATCTTATTAAATCCCATGTTTAAATATTCCGTCATGATATAGCCCCCATTCTCGTCTAATATTCCCGCGTTGGAATCGACATAATCTTTAGTCGCGACGTCTTGAGGATTTACGGGATTACTAACCCGCGTTAAGGTTTTGCCGTTCATATTTATAGAACCGGTAACTTCCGTCGTTCCGTCTTTACGTAAAAAATTATTATTCACGTAAGTAAGCGACGCTCCATCACCGCACGGTTTAATATCATCCATTCTTCCGAATTTATCGACGGGCATTTTTTTTATATTTAAAAAAGTTTATTTAAAACTCGTTGGAATTTATTTCCCGAGCTTAGCTCTTTAAGAACGTACAGGCATAAATGACCGCAGAATACTTGTCCCGCTCGTTGTAATTTGTCCGTATTGTAAAATATCGGGTTCGTTAGATACCTTTCTAGTTCGAGAGGCGGTCGCAAACCCTAACTATCGAAATAAATTTTTAGTTTACCGTCTTTATACCAAGCGACCCAATGCGTCCCGGGACCGCTCGTGTCATCGAGAATTAATATACCACATTCCTTTTTCGTACTTTTTTTCCGGTAAAGTATCTCGTAAAAATACCCCCCTAAAAGAAGGTATTTTTAATTTTCTCGCGGCATCTTCTAGTTTAAAGTTACTTAACGCTGAAATATTTTTAATGACTTTATTATCGACCCAAGTATTAAACTTGGCGGGATAACCTCTCCATTTTACTAGAGATCTATCTTTTTCTTTCTTTATAACCTTTTCTATCCTGTAAAAGTCTTGCCTAGTTTTTTGTGGTTCGGGTTCGTAAAAGGCGTCTTCTATTTCTTCTCCTTTAAGATCTTCAATTGTATACGTTACGGGCGATGTACCTTTTACCTCGGAAATCTTAAAAATCTCTTCGGTCCATCTTGTGGTATATCCCTTTTCAAAAGTCTTTTTCTTTTTCGTTATCCTTACTTTATCACCGACGGAAAACTTAGGTCTTATATTCTTTACTTCGAGATGATCGGGATAAAGATTTTTCCGAACCTCGGCTTCATTAACCTTCTTACTAGCATTTACTGGCGTCGTTTTAATAGAAGAATGTTTCTTATTATTATATTCTTTAACGAGATCCTGTAAAACGTTAATGTAAACGCGAGTAGATTTTGCGGTAAAATATTTCCACATCTTTTCTTTCATCGTTCTAATCCATCTCTCGACGACGCTAGATTTTTCTTCATTTTGGGTAGAATATATTTCTATCAAGTCTTTAACATCTTTGTTATAAAACTCTTTACCTCTATCTACCCATAAATTCTCCGGCTTTCTCTCCTGAAAAATATTCTTTAATGCTTCGGCGACAGATTTCCCAGTTTTGTTTTTTAATGGAATCAGCCAACCGTATTTGGAAAAGATATCAATGACAGCGAGAAGATATTTTATACCCCGATTAAATTTAGAAAATGCCTGCATGTCTACTAAATCGGCGGCCCATATCCTATCAATACCCTTTACTAAGACTCTCCTTTTCTTAAATTTTCTTTTTACGGGTTTATGCAATTCTTCGGCTAAAGCCTCCATATCATTTTTTTTTTAGGCGTCATTCCCATTCCGAATCTTTTCTTCGATCCAATCAGATTACTAACGGAAATTTTTTTTTTTTATTAACTCCCATCCCAAATTTAGCCTTGGTACCTATTAACGAGGAAACTAATCCCCGCTCCATTTTTTCTCTAATCGTCGGATTATAGATCCCCTTTAATTCCGTTAGCATATTCGCATCGCAAATAGAATTTCTGCTAGCCGTATCATTATGTTTAAGATAGCAAATATCGTGATGGTACGCGGCTTTGTCGACGCGGTTTATCGGTTTACTCCATTCCTTAGGCGTTAAATCGGGATTGAGTCTTTTATTTAGCTTAGTACCGGGTCCAGTAAAATTATGCCCGGGGAGATGCATTTCGACGGGTAAATTATTGATCATCCTATTAAGTAGCGATCCGCCTAGATTTTTCTCTTTTTCTTTAGGCGTCTTTGACGCCAGGGCCCCTGAAGGGGGCCTAGACGTTTTCGATTTGATGGTTTTCCGTTTAGAGGTTTTCGGTTTGGCGCCCGCTGACTTAACGAACTGCGTCTTAGTTGTTCCGCAGACCAGGCATTTTCCGCAAGCCATATTTCTTCCATTTTTAGTAACGACATAAGTCACGTTACCCGTCTCAGTAGCTTTTCTGCATTTAATGCAATACATCTTTTTATATACGTTAAATTTTTTTTTAATATATATATAAAATGGATATTGAAGATTTATCGTGGAACGAAGTAGTATCGAGTAGATTCAATAATCCCCTTTTGCCTAAAAGCATTAGGGGCTAATCGTGGGCAAATCGGGATGCGGCAAGACTACCCTTTTACTAAACCTTTTGCTAAAACCTGAATGGCTCGACTACGATAATTTATGCGTCTTCGGAAAAAGTCTTTTCCAGCCCGAATATCGTGTGCTTAAAAAAGCTTTCGAAGAAAGACTGCCGAAAAAATGTATATTAGAATTGTTTAACAATCGCGATGAAATACAGGATTCTAATTTTAGCGCCGAAGATATAATCGAAAAATGGGCCAGAAAAATAGAAGACGAAAAATCGGATATAACTTGTAGTTTTTTCGAAACTGCCGAGGACGTACCGGATCCGA
This sequence comes from Tridacna gigas, assembly GCA_945859785.2. NCBI lineage: Eukaryota > Metazoa > Mollusca > Bivalvia > Cardiida > Cardiidae > Tridacna > Tridacna gigas. The sequence goes on from OX244034.2 coordinate 54,984,225, forward strand.
GAGACTTGGAAACGGAAGATAAAAATTTAATGATCTTCGACGATTTACTTTTAGAAAAGCAAAATAAATGCGAATGCTACTATATTCGCGGAAGGCATAGTAATGTCGACTGCTTTTACCTTTCCCAAAACTATTTTAAGTTACCGAGACAAACTATTAGAGAAAACGCGAATTTTATTTGTCTTTTTCGCCAAGACCTTAAAAACATTAATCATATTTATGGCGACCATGTAAGCGGGGATATGCCTAAAGAAGAATTTAGAAAATTTTGCTATAAGGCGTGGGAAAAACCTTATGGCTTTGTTACTATCGATTTATCTAGCTAGAAAGACGAAGGAAAGAATAGACACGGTTTTGACGAGTTTTATATACCTAAACCGTTAGACAAAAATGAAAAAAATAATTAATTAAAAATCTCCTCGATCTCTCCGATCCTTCGGTCTTCGCGGAATACCCGAAGGAAAATCTTCGGTCTTCTCAAGGTCTGGCCCTCCTTCGTCTAGGCTTCGCGTCGCAATTTTCCGACCTCTCGGTTTTAGAGAACCCAGGGGTTCTCGGGATCCTACGGATCTACGGGACGGCGAGATTACGATCTTCGCGGGGTTAAAAAATTTTTTCGCTATAAAAAAATGGAAGATATTTTAGAACGGGTAGCTAAAAATACGCGGCAAAAAGAATCCTCGCAAATTATAGTAAGCAGTGACAAAACGCTTATTAGAACTAGGTTTAATTCCCCATTACAGCTGAAACGGGATATAAAATACGAAATAGCTTTGGTAAACCTTGAAACGTACTATTCTTTTCCGAATATTGACGCGACGAACGGTATATTTATTTATTCTCTGGACAATGGCGTTTCTTGGTTTAAAATAGAAATACCGGAAGGAAGTTACGATCTTAAAGATATTAACGATACCATTCATCAAGAAATAAGAAAAAACGGTCACGTTGATTTAGTCAATGGCGAATACCCTATTCATATTTCCACGAACACGAATACGTTAAAATCTATTCTTACTCTCGAAGACAGTTATCAAGTAGATTCTAACCATCCAAACTCCATTTCCAAAGTATTAGGTTTTACTCACGCGAAATACGAAGCGGGATTTCACGTGTCCGAGAATGTAGTAAACATTCTCAGTATAAATTCCGTCTTCGTTAATATCGATATTATCTCGGGAAGCTACGTTCACGGATTAATGCAAAATACGATTTATTCTTTTTTTCCTGATGTCGCCCCCGGATATAAGATAATCGAGACGCCGGTTAATTTAGTATATTTACCGATAACGTTAGATGAAATGCATAATCTAGAGGTAAAAATTACGGATCAAAATGGGACTTTACTAAATCTTAGAGGCGAAAATATAACGATTAGGTTTCATATTAGAGAGGCATGAAAAAATAAAAACGTATATAAAATGACGAGTTACACGAATATTAAAGTTAATATATCTGAAGGACAAAAGAAAAAACTCGCGTCCGCTATTAAAAAAGGAGACTGCAAAATAAGTATTCGTTTAGGTCGCGAAGATCTACGCGGTAATGACGTTTTAGCGGTTACCATAACTCAGGCGAGAAAAATAGCTAAAGCCTTCGAAAATGGTACTGGCGTAACGATTAGAATGTCTGCCAGGCAGCTTAAACATAATAAGGAAAAAAAGGGGGTTTTCTCGGAATGCTAGCCGGTTTAGCCGCGAGTGCTTTGCCGATGCTAGCCAAAACTGTTTTGCCGGCATTAGGCGTAGGGGCCCTTTCGGGATTAGCGTCATCCGGCGTACAAAAGGCGATGGGTTCGGGTCTTTATCTTAAAAAAGGGGGCTGTATTTGCCGAGTAGAAACTGACGGAAAAGGTCTTTATTTAAGCCCCTATAAAGGCAAAGGATTAAGATCCGTCGGTAATGGCTTATATTTAAAACAGGGCGGAAACCTTTATGACGGAAGCGGTCTTATTTTAGGCCCGAATAGTCCTTTCGCTAATATTCCAATTTTAGGGGCTATATTATAAATTAAAATTATAATTAAAAAAGAATGAATGTTCATAAATTTAGCGTAAAACCGAGAATTTATCGATCTCCGAAAACGATCCATTGGAGGCTCGTCCCTAATTTAAAGCATCCCCCGATAAAAGTAAATCCGGTAACTTGGGAAAGTTTTAGTCAAGAAGAAATTACGTTATCTCCGGGACAAGTATTTCCGATGCAATTAGGTTTAGGTTTTACGTCATCTAAAGGTATAATTTTTATCTCATTAGCGTATTCTCTAAGATTTAAAAAATGCGGTTCGCAAAATAAGATTAGCATCGGCGATGTCGAGAATATTTTAGTTACTATTACTAATAATTCGAAGATTACGGTAAAAATAAAAGAAAACGAACTTTTATTTCACGTTTATTATCATCTTTAAAAAAAATTTCGCTTATAAAAAATGTCTGAGATGCAAGAGATTAAATACCCTATATTACCCACGGCTCCTCCAGTTGACGAGGGACAGGGTTATCGCCTGCAGAAAATTAACGAGATACAAAACTTTTTAGAAGGCGAAGTCACGAAACGAGAAGCTTTAAGTAAAAAATATTTTAGAGCCGCGAGAATAGTAGACAGGGTAGATACCGTTTTAATTGCGGTTACCTTAGCTGGCGGGGGTGGAGGAGTAGTTTTATTATCGACGGTAGTCGCGATACCCGCGGTAACGATATTAGAAATCATCGCGGGCGTTTCCGGTATTTTAAGTTTAGTCGGGAAATACTCCGTTAGAAATTCGATGACTAAAGGGGAAAAACACAAGAAGATAAAAATCATTGCCGCTACTAAATTAAATACTATATCTTCACATATCTCGAAAGCTTTATCGGATAATAAAGTTTCGGATGAAGAATTCCAACTGATCATGGAGGAATTAGAGAAATATAAGAAGATGAAGGAAGAAATTAGGTCTAAATCCAAGAAAAAGATTACGAGCGAAACGGAAGAATCGCTAATAGAAAGGGGGAGAAGAGAACAGCGCGAGTCCTTTCGGAGGCTGGTTGAAAAACATCATGGTCAGCCGTTGTAATATTAAGAGACCTAAAATTAAATTTTCGTGTAGCTTTAGTTACGAAATGGGTTAAAAACTATGTTAAAAACTATGTTAAAAACTGCGTTTAAAAAAAATAATCCTAATAAAAAAATGTCTTTCTTAAAAATCAAAGACCCCACTAAAAGGGATCTAATTTTAAAAGAGTATCTCGAGACAAAGAAGAATATCGAAGAAACCAGATAGCGGAAAAAACGGGCGAAACAGAATTACAATCCGATCTTTCGAAGCTTTTTAAACCTATTACGGAAGCGCAAAAAGCCGCAACGGAGGAAATTACGAAGGGTCTTATACCTATTAAAGATAGTATCGAAACATTGCCGAATTACCCGGGAATAAAAATTTTTACCTCCAAAGGGGAGATAACTATGGGGGAAGGCGACGATAAACAAATAATTGGCCCCGCTGCAGCTAATTATTTATTAAAATATCTCGATAAATCTGCCGTTGATAAAACGTACGGATTATATTCTAAAAATGGTAAATTATATATCGGTAATAAAATGGTCAAGATTGATAATAATAATATCGATTTACATGATGAAGATGGCTCTATTACTAGATATAAATCAACGCCGGGTTTCTGGGAGTTAATTACTTCTAGAAACCCAAATTCAGATCTACTTACGCCGGTCGATTATAAGAATTAATCCGAGTTAGTCAAAGCGAGCAATACTCTTTTTCGAAATAACGACCCGGATAGTAGAAACCCGAAATCTGCTAGAGGAAGAAAATGGACATTACTTAGTCCTATTTGGAATGAAATTAAACCGACAGGTGCAACTGGGGAAGGAATTATTATCCCTTGCGATTCTAACACATTACTGCGAAGATTAGATTTACTTATGGCTAGTAAAGCGGCGGGCAATACGGGTGTAAGAAACGAGATCGTTAGCATCTGCGACGAATTAAAAAGGCAAGGGCATCTAAATAAAAAAAGCTATAAAAAGTTAATGTCTATATTATAAAAAGATGATAACGCCTAAACAAAGGGGATTTAAAAAAACGTACGCGTACGGCGGTTCAGGAATTTTTGACAGTTTAGCTAGCTTTTTAACAAGTAACGTCGCTAAACAAAATGGTTCCTCTGCCCTCGACGTAGGAAAAAATATCGCTAAGGAAGGGGCGAAAAAAGCCTTGGAGGCCGGAAAGACTTCCGCGGTAGATGCGGGGACCAGATTAGTTAAAAAGGCTTTAACCCCTAAATCTGAGAAAATTTTGCAAAAGTATGCCGCGACGCGAGATACTAACGCGTTAATAGATGGTAGCGGTAACGATGCAATTGCTATAGAAAAATTAATTAAGAAATTAAGTAAAGGATCGGGTATTAAAACGACGTAAAAATATTATAATAATTTAAATTATTATAATATATAATAAAAATGAGTATTTTAAACATTACGGAACCAATTTTAGAAGGTACTGGTATTGATATTGACGAGTACGAGGTTCATGAATATGAAGCCATTACTGGTACCAACCTAAACAATTCTGGGGCTCATATCAGGATTAATATCGAAACTCAAGATCTTTTTACGCATCCCTCCGAGTCTAATTTAATTTTTATTGGCGAATTAGTAAGAAATGATAATGGAGCGGTTTATAACGCTAATGACAATATTTCATTAACGAATAACTGTTTGATGTATCTATTTAAAAATATTAAGTATCATCTTAGCGGCCAGGAGATTGAATCCGTAACAGATCCTGGTCAGGCTACTACGATGATCGGATTGTTAAAATATCCGGACGATTTTTCTAAATCGCAGGGATTAAACCAATTGTGGTATAAGGACACCACAGAAAATGCGAATAATAACAATGATGGTTTCGAAAAAAGAAGAGATTATATATTTAATTCGGTACCGATAGGTACGTTCAGTTTTAAAGTTCCGTTAAAGCATATATTCGGCTTTTGCGAAGATTATAATAAAGTTCTTTACGGAATGAAACAGACTCTTACCTTGACAAGAACTGGAAATGATAATGCGATCTTTAAAGCTGCCCCTGATGGATTGGGTAATCCGGTCGATGCTCGAATTAATTTGCTTAAAATATCGTGGTATATGCCCCACGTTATGCCCGCGGATAAGGAAAAGATGGAACTTTATAAACATATCGAGAAAAAAGAAAAATTCCCAGTCGGGTATAGAATGATACAATGCGATTCCATCGCGGTTCCTGAGGCATCAACATTTAATTGGAGACTTTCCGTTAAATTATCTCCTGAGGTACCGCGTTTTATCATTATTGGTTTTCAGACGAACAGAAATACCACCGTATTTGATCACGTACAAACTAAAAATATATATTTTATGCTAAATTCCGCTAGATATCCCGCGTCCAACTATGATTTGTCTTTTACCGTTAATCTATTTAGTAGAGCTTATGGCGAAGCATGGATGAATTAATATCAAATCCTAATATTTCCCCCACGGATTATAAAACCCTTTATCCTTTGTTCGTCTTCGATGTCTCTAAGCAAAGCGAAAGGTTAAAATATTCTACTACCGATATCCGAGTTAAAGCATTTTTTAACAGAAATGTACCCGCGGATACGGAAGCGTACGCCGTTATTATTAGCGATAGGTTATTATCCTTCCAGTCTGACGGAAATAAAATGAGCGTAGTATTTTAATTTAAACGTTTTTTTCCCTATATAAAAACATGTTAACGATAAAGGATTTAAAAAGAATTCTTAGCGATAATCATATACAATATTTTTCTTTTTGGGATAAGAAAGATTTGATCGAGAAAGTAAAAGAAAACGGATTAACGCCTGAAGAGATACCCAAATCGGAAACGGTAATAAAACTAGAACCTAAATGGGAAAATATAAATGACTCTAAGTACGATAGATTAAAAACTATCGCGAAAAATCCTAGAAAAGTTACTTTACAGGATATTGAAACCGGAGAAATACATACTTTCCCTTCGATCTTTAAAGCCGGAAAATTTATTAAGCATTGTCCCCAAACGATTTCAAATTGGGACGGGAGAGTTTGGAAAAATAAATATAAGATTAACGTTAATAGATCCGTAGGAGATTTAAAGTCTCGCGATGATAGTAAGATTATAGTCTCGCGAAATCTAGACGTCTAACTGCTCCCCGAGAGGACCGAAGGATTGGAGAGATCGGAGAATCGCGATGATAGTAAGATTTTAAATACAGGGGGTTATAAGGGCTAAATCACGACTTTTTAACAAAAAAAGAAATTTATAACTTTTAAGAAAGTTATAAATTTACTTAAGGATTTTGAATTTTTAGCTTAAGTAATTTTTTATCTTATATAAAATGGATTTGGATAATCGAGCTGACGACCCGGAAAGACGAGTAGACGATAGATGGGCCCAATATAACGATTTGGAAAGACAAGAAGACGCTTTATCGAGGGAACTCGAAGAAAAAAAAGGGAACTCGAAGAAAAAGCAAGGCAACTGCACGATATAATAAGGCAACGGAGAAATTTAATAACAGAGCGAATGGCGATACTAACTTCATTGAGAAATACGAATATCGGGGCGCCTGTTAATTCGGATTCCGTAGATTCCGATAATGATAATTTCGAAGATTCTGGCGAAGATTCTGATGACGAAGATTCTGACGAAGATATTCCCGAAGATTCTGACGGAGAAAATTCGGTAACCTGGAATAACGCGAAACCCGAAGAAAAAACTTTCTTCATTTACAATACGTGTTGCGTATGCCTAGACGAGAAACCTACTATATTTAATATCCCTTGCGTCACGTTTGCTTATGCAAGGATTGTAATACTAAAAACGTAGGAAGAAACGAATGCGCTATTTGCAGAACGGTAATAAAGAATTTTTACGTAATAAAACGATAGTAGATCCTAAATTTTATATAATAGCTTAAGAAAAAAAAAACTATTATATAAAAAATGGAAAAAGATTATAGAGCCTTTACAATAAAAGGCTTACATAATATAGCTAAGGATAGGGGTCTTAAAGGATACTCTAGGCTCGGAAAAGAACAATTAATCGAGGTTTTAAAAGGGCAAAGAGCGATATCGGATATTAACTATATAAGAGGATCGGATAACGATCTTAGTAGACAAACGATAAGAGGTCTTCACGATATAGCTAAGGATAGGGGCCTTAAAGGATACTCTAGGCTCGGAAAAGAACAATTAATCGAGGTTTTAAAAGGGCAAAGGCAATTAGGTAACGAACCGAGAGAGCGAGCAATAAGGGAACAAAGACAACCGGTTAGAAGGCAAACGATAAGAGATCTTCAAAATATAGCTAAGAATAAAGGGCTTAAGGGTTACTCTAGGCTTAGTAAAGAACAATTAAATCAGGTTTTAAGCGGACAAAAAGCGATATCGGATATTAACTATATAAGAGGACCGGTTCCGGATGACCCCTCTATTAACGATCTTAGAAGGCAAACGATAAGAGGTCTTCAAAATATAGCTAAGAAAGAAGGTTACAGGGGATAGTCTAGGCTCGGAAAAGAATAATTAATCGATCGTTTGATACTTAAAGATAAGGGGGATAAAAGAATAACGATGAAAGATCTTCGTAAGGAAGCTAAGAATAAGGGTCTTAGGGGATACTCCCGACTTAGAAGATCCGAGCTGCTTAGGTTCTTATGTCAATTTCGAATAAAAAAATTAGAAGTTAAGCTAGTGAAAACCGCCCTTAATGATCAAATTAGAATATATAAAGGGGAAGCGCCTCCATGGGATGGTAATTGCCCTTTCAATAATTCGGTAGGGATAACTATCGCGATAATGAACGAGTTCCTACTGATTATGAGAGAAAAGATGATAAAAATTTTATCGAACAATCGCGGAAGAAAAGTAAAAATGAATGTCGAGGCTTATATGTATGAAGGGACTGCACCCGATCTTGAAAACGCGGTACCAGCTCGTTTCCATTCTGATACGAATGAAATCAATTCGAAGGAAACGGATCTATACGAGTTATACGATAGAATGACGGCTAGGATTATAGAAAATTTCGAAAAAATCGCAAATAAGGGTAGCGGCTGGGTCATACGGAATATAAGCGAAATAGTATTAAATACTTCCGTCTATGATCCTTTAAAAGCCGAAGGTTACTTACCTTTACCCGAATGGATTGAGAACAAGAAAGTAGTTATTAACATGCAGAATGAAGACGATAAATGCTTTCTGTGGTGCATTTTGAGATGGTTAAATCCTGTAAACAAGCACGCGTATAGAGTCGATAAGATTTTAAAAGAAAAGGAAAATAGTTTAAATATGGATGGAATAGAATATCCCGTTTCATTTAAGGGTATAGATAAGTTCGAAAAACAAAATCCGGAAATTAGCGTTAATGTCTTCGAGTATACGTCAAAAAAGAAGATTAACCGTATTAGGGCGCCTAAAAAATTAGGTAGTAATCACGTAAACCTGCTTTACATCGAGGAAGGAGATAAAAGTCATTACGCCTTAATAAAAAATTTTAGGGGATTAATGAGAAAACAAATAGACAATATAGGTGGTATCGAATATTGCATGCTTTGTTTAAATCATTTTGGTAATAAAAAGCTTTTGGAAAAGCATGCGAAATGTTGCGGTGGTCATCAGCCCGTTACTTTAGAAATGCCGAAAAAGGGTAGCGTCATGAATTTTATAAATCATAGTAGAAAACTCACGGTTCCTTTCGTCGTATACGCCGATTTTGAAAGCGTCTTATCGCCTATAAGCGTTTGTCAGCCGAATCCCGAAAAAAGTTATACGATAAAAACTCAGAAACATATACCTTGCAGTTTCTGCTATATTATAAAATGTTTCGACGATAATGTCTGTGCCCCTATATTAAGAGAATATACCGGAAAAAACGCGGCGGAAAAGTTTACGGAATTATTAACGAGCGATATAAAAGAAATTTACTATAAATACTACCAAAAACCTAAGCCTATGAAAATAACGAAACGGGAAGAAGCGAGATACGAACAAGAAGAGATATGCTGGATTTGTAACGAAAGGTTTACTGACGAAAAAAATAAGAAGGTAAGAGATCATTGCCATTTTACGGGTAAATATAGAGGCGCCGCCCATAATGAATGCAATCTAAAGGCAAAAACGCCGAACTTTACGCCCGTATATCTGCATAACTTGAGCGGGTAAAACTAAAGGGAAGATTGATTGCATTCTGAATAATGAAGAAAGATATATTAGTTTTAGCAAGCAGATCGCGGTCGATAAATATACTGCTCTAGTAAATAAGGTTCCGGTCCAAAAATATAAATACCATGCCGTTAGATTTCTCGATAGTATGAAATTTATGCAAACTAGTTTAGATACTCTTTCGAGTTATTTAAATGAAAGTCAGAACCTTAGCTAAATTCTTTACGAAAGAACAGATGCCTTTAGTTAGAAGGAAAGGAGTTTTCCCCTATGAGTACTTAGACTGTTTCGAAAAACTCGAAGAAACGAGTTTACAGCCTAAAGAAGAATTTTATTCCAGATTGAGCAAAAAACATATTAGCGAATAAGACTACGATCACGCGATGAAGGTTTGGAAAACTTTCGGTTCGGAAACTTTTAGGGATTATCTCGAACTTTATAATAAAATAGACGTATTACTTTTAGCCGATGTTTTTGAGAACTTTAGGGATATTTGCCGCGAATACTACGAACTAGATCCCAGCTGGTATTATACTTCTCCGGGTTTGGCTATGGACGCTATGCTAAAGAAAACGGAAATAAATCTCGAACTTTTATCAGATCCGGACATGCTTTTAATGATAGAAAACGGTATTAGGGGCGGTATTAGCATGACTAGCAAAAGGTATTCTAAAGCTAATAATAAATATATGGGTGACTTATACGATCCGAGTAAGCCCTCGAAATATTTAATATATATCGACGCAAATAGTCTTTACCCTTGGGCAATGAGTAAATCCCTTCCTACTCACGGATTCGAATGGGCGATTGAAGAAGAATTAAAAGAATGGAGAAAATATTGTAATATAGAAGGACAAGGTATGTTCTTAGAAGTAGATTTAGATTATCCGCGAGAGTTACATGACGAGCATAACGATTATCCCCTAGCGCCGGAACATTTAGATATTAAAAAGGTAAAAAAGCTCATACCTAATTTATATAACAAGGAAAATTATATCGTGCATTACGAGACTTTAAAAACGTATCTCGATTTAGGTTTAAAACTTAAAAAGATACGCCGAGGAATTAAATTTATAGAAAGTCCTTGGATGAAACCATATATCGACTTAAACGTCGAGCTAAGAAAAAAGGCTAAGAATAAATTCGAAGATGAGTTTTTTAAGCTAATGATGAATTCCGTTTTTGGTAAGACTACGGAAAACGTACGAAATAGAGTAGATATACAATTGGTTTCTAACGAAGTCAGTTACAAGTATAGAAAGCTCGTCGCTAAACCAAATTATGATCATACTACTATATTCGACGAGAACTTAGCGGCTGTACATATGAAAAAGACTAATATAAAATATAACAAACCCGTTTACCTAGGAACGAGTATTTTAGATATTAGCAGGACCCATATGTATGATCCTTATTATAATTACTTTAAAGCGAGGTACGGCGAAAACGTTAGATTATGCTATACAGATACAAATAGTTTTATTCTGGAGATAGGAACCGATGATTTGTATAAAGATATCGAACCGGAAAAGATCGTGGGATTCGATACGAGCAATTATCCCGATGATCATTTCCTAAAAAATAATAGTAATAAAAGGGTAGTCGGAAAATTTAAAGACGAACTGGGCGGAAGGATTATGACGGAATTCGTAGGTTTGAGGGCAAAAAATTACGCTTTTAAAAAACTATAGAAGGTACGGAAGTTAAAAGATGCAAAGGAATTAAAAAGGCCGTAGTCAATTGCGACTTGCATTTCGAGCATTATAAAGAATGCCTGTTTAGCGGGAAGGATCAGTACAGAACTATGCCTACGCTGAGAAGTTATAAACACGAAATATATACCGAGGAGATAAACAAGAAAGCTTTATCTTATAATGACGATAAAAGATACATAATAATAGGCGATAGAATAAACACGAGGTCTTTAGGGCATTATAGGAACGAGATGGATACGAGCAAAGATTTGAAAAATTTGCCTTAAAGAAAAATATTACTTTAAGAAAATGAATAGCTCGCCTAATAAATTAGAAGAAGAATTTAAAAGATTATTTCGATCTACTGAAGAGAATATAATGGTGTACGAAGATTTACTGGTAAGAAACGAGATTAATGATAAGAAAATGGTGGAAAACGAGAAACGTATTAAGATGCTTATGGAAGAAAATAAATACCTGCGAAAGAAGAATAGAGAATACGGAAGTATAGTACCGATGAATAATAAACTATCTAGATATATCACGACTAATGCTAGTACAATACGATCAAATGACTCTAAGATATGGGCTTTACGCGATAAAAATAAGCGCTTAGAAAAGGAAAAAGATCCGGCGAGCGAGGAATTACCAGAGATTAGAAAGACTATAGATATATGTTTAGGATTATCGGAGAATCGCGAAGATCGAGAAGATTTTAGCCCCGCGAAATCTAGCTGTCTAGCGGGCCCCTCGGAAGACCGAGAAGATTTTATCTCGCGAAGATCGAGATCGAGAAGATTTTATCCGGCGGAGGGGACTATAAGTGTTAAGTCTAGTAGGATTTTAAGTACAGGGGGTTATACGCATAGACCCCTTTCAGGGACCCGGACGCCAAAAAAAAAAAAGATTGAAGAATCGCAGAGATCGAGAGATCGAGAAAGCGAAGCCCCTGACCGGAGGGAAGGGATTTTAAGTACAGGGGGTTATAGGGACGCAGAGATTAAGACTGTTAGGAACGCAGAGATTTTACAGTTATAGAGGATAAGAGATCGGAGAGATCGAGAAGATTTTATCCCACAGGGATCTAGCTGACCCCCCGGAGGACCGGAGAAACGCGAAGATCGAGAAGATTTTATCCCGCAGGGATCTAGCTGACTAGCAGGCCCCTCGGAAGACCGGAGAAACGCGAAGATCGAGAAGATTTTTAGGAATGGGAGAGATAAAAAAAAAATCCGAATTATGGGAAAACCGGACACTTTCGGAGGCAAACGGTACCTGTTGCATAAGTCAATTATGGAATTCTGTAATATTCTTAAAGGTCAAGGCCTTTAAGAATATGACCTTTGAACTTAATAAACCCGGTGACCTTTAAGAATATGACCTTTGAACTTAATAATGACCTTGAACTTAATAAACCCGGTGACCTTTAAGAATATGACCTTTGGACTTAATAATGACCTTGAACTTAATAAGCCTGAGAACCCGAGAGCCCGAAAGCCAAGGGGGCCCCCTAGCCCCCGAATCACCTAGCCCCGAATTGGGCTAGCCCGGGGGTTATGTTACCTACTGACCACCAGCCTAGTAATTGAGAAAACCAGGGCACAAAATCATGAATAAGCAGACTGTTACTGTGATATGACTGAAACAGTGTAGAAAGCAGCATAAAACACAACTCATACACACAAACAATGCCCGTCATAAATAAAATCCTATTCATGGAGAATGGAGATCAAGATCAGACTGCAAAGAATTTGAAATCTGGTCTCTATCAAACATTTTGTGACAAAGTAAACCTTGTTATTACAGTACAATTGTAGGTCTTAGAAACTGTAATAATAGTAAATATCAGTACAGCATTTTATTTGCTTTCAGTAACTAAAACAACAGTTAAAGGAAAACAAGAAGCATTTTCTCTTCTTCTTCATAAACTCGAAATTTTTCGATGGTAGAGATAACAATCCAATAAAACTCAGAGTTTTCTATCTTATAGACCTGACCAAACAAGCAGACAGTATAAATCAAAGATCAGACAACTCATTCTTTACAGCTTGATCTTGATCTATGCCATCCACAACAGTCCCTGTTTTCATCTATGGCACAGAGAGGGTTAATAGGTTGTCACAATGTATCTGTTAGATGACATAGATATCTGCAAACAAAAATGTATAGTTGATTAACTGATAGATTGACTGATAGATAGATTAAATGGTGTTTTAAGCCACTTTAAACACTATTTCAGTCATATTATGGCGATAGCTCATATATTCATGGCTGCCCTGGGTTTCGCCAGTACTAAACAATGCATTATATGCTTAACTTCCTACCACGCAATCCCGCGCTTTGACTTTGAAAACGAAAGCTTTTAAAAGAATTGTGGCAAAAGAATAAAATGATGCTAACTGGCATTTTTAACTCGCCTACAATGTTTTCCAACTCTTTCGAAGAAATATGCCATATTACAGCAAAATTTTTTTCTCCATTAAAAGCATTTAAAAATCAACTCTAAAAATCTGTTTTCTGTTGAAGGGTAAACTTGTTCTGTGTAGATTAAGATCAGACTGCACACTTAGATCTACACTCACTGCCATTCTGTGAAATATTATCAAAACGAATGCCTATTATTCAAAAATGCCAATCATTAGAGGTTCCGAGTTTCTGTACATACATGTATTTAGATAATATGTATATGTTTCAATATTTGGCTGTTGACGCAAATTATTATTATTTTTTTTAATAAGACAATAATTTGCAAAAATTTTACAAGTATGTTAAGAGGAACAGAGCAGAACATCCTTGCACAATGGACACACTGATCTACTACTGATACTCCTACTTATACACTTACCTGTAAATGAACTTGAGCTAGAATAAACATCTGATTTGATCATATGGGATCAGATGTCCTTTGGCATGCCACCCTGACCACATTGTTCAGACAGAACTATACTGTACATAAAGGCTAGACTATCTTGAGGAAATTGACCAATCAAATGAATTTGTGCAGAAATAACGAACTGTGTATCTGGAGCTACACGGCAACTTTTTGGCTAATTAAATATAGAGTAAAATCACTATCTAATCTTTGACTGGTTGCTGCTGATTCCCTGACGAAGCAGGAGCTCTGCAGTTTTTTCCCATCAAATATATGTCCAATGTCCTCCACAAAAAGGAGTAGATAATGGCATCAGGAGCATTAAACTTTTTTGCTATCTCTCCAAACGCACTAACCCTCCGAAAATCGTTGCCAGTCTAGGCCCTAACCATGCCTCTTTGCCCTGTCACATACGATAAAAAATAGTCCTGAAAGAATTGCAAAAAATGCATTCATTCTAAGAAATAATCAAATCAATTTCAAAAACACATTTTACACCTATCTTTCCACACTTCATGATAAAACAGTGTGGCAGAAGTGCCCAGTATAAAATTTTCAAGTGGGACTACTTTTGACAACTATGACCTGGAAGCATTCCCTTCTGGTGTTACACCTATTTGTACCGGGATTTTATGCAAATTGACATTTCTTTGGCTTTTATCAATGAATTGGACTAAAACAAGACTAACACAGCTTAAGGATATTGAAATCGGACAAGTTTACGGAAATTGAGACAGATTTTCAGACATCTATGATTTTGCAGCTAAGACAAGACAAAAGACCAATTTTAAGCCCCAGTCACTATGAGCTGCTATTCAGCCATATCTTCCACAAACTCTTACCGACTTTAATGAAATAAAAGATATTTTAGCCCTCAAGCCTTCTTTACAAACACAAAAAAAGAAAACTTAATATTTAAAAAAAAAAAAAAAAAAAAAAAATCTGGTTATGAAAAGGAGCCAAAATGAGGCAAGAGATCTCCATTCTGAGGTAAAAAATCTTTGAATTTTCATTCAAATTTGGCTACAAAGTCTGCAGAAAACGGGGAAATGGTCAGGAACTTCTCCTTTATCAAGTCATAGGTCAGTTTTAGAACAGAAATTAAAAAATGGTGTACACTAAACGATATTTTTTTGAAAAAACCATTGAAATTTCAAATCCTCCTAGGAATTTCTCAAAACTGACGTCACCAGTGCAAAAACTAGGGAGCTAAGTATCTTTGACCAAGCCTTATCCTTGAACAACAACAACAACTACTGCTACCTCTACTACTAATACTGCAACTACTACTACTATTACTACTGCTTAGTATGACTACCATAACTTATATTGCCTACCACTGCTACTACTACTTCTGGTACTGATAAAATAAAATGAAATAAATTAATAATTAAAATTTATTTACATGGAACGTATAAATAATATCAATACACAATAAAGATATTCTAATGTAACATAGATGATAGAATAAATAATTAGAAAATAAATACCTAAATAAACAAAACAAAGAAATATTTCAAACACCTATAATACACACTATACTACAATAACAATAATGATACTGGTACAACTATACTGCTTTTCGTACTAATGCTGCTGCTGATACTACTACTACTACTACTATCACCAAAACTGAAATTTACTTACAATAAACAATTCTTACACATATTTTTGTATGAGCCGATTTCCAACTCGTCCAAGATGTCATCAAGACAAACATTCTAACCAACTTTCATGAGTGTCAGGCTGAAAATGTGGCCTGCAGCATGCAAACAATGTTTTTTTAGATTTGGTCCAGTGACCTACTTTTTGACCTGACATGACCCAATTTTGAACTAGTCCAAGATATTATAAAGACAAAAATTCTGACCATGTTTCATTAGTATCAGGCTAAAAATGTGGCTCTAGAGTGCACACAAATTTTCTCTAAGATTAAGCCCGGTGACTACATTTTGACCCAACATGACCCAATTTCGAACTTGTCTGAGATATCATCAAAACAAACATTTCAACCAACATTCATGAGTTTCATGCTGAAAATGTGGCCTCTAGAGTGCACACAAAGTGTTTCTTAGATTTGGTCCAGTGACCTACTTTTTGACCCAACATGACCCAATTTTGAACTTGTCCAAGATATCATTAAAGCAACCATTCTGATCAAGTTTCATGAGTATCAGACTGAAAATGTGGCCTCTACGGTGCACACAAGGTTTTTCTAAGATTTAGTCCAGTGACCTACTTTTTGATCAGATGTGACCCACTTGTCCAAGATATCATCAAGACAAACTTTCTGACCAAGTTTCATGAGAATCAGCCTGAAAATGTGGATGCTAGAGTGCACACAAGGTTTATCTAGCATTTCACAATGTGACCTACATGTACTTTTTGCCCTGACATGACCCACTTTCAAACTTGTCCGAGATATCAACAAGATTAACATTCTGACCAATCTTTATCAGTTTAAGCCTGAAAATGTGGCCTCTATGGAGCAACCAAGGTTTTTTCTAAGATTTGGACCAGTGACCTACTTTTCCACCCGAATGAACTTGTCTGAGATATCATCAAGACAGACAATCTGACCTAGTTTCATGAGTTTCTGACTACAAATGTGGCCTCTAGAGTGCACACAAGGTTTTTCTAAGATTTAGCCCAGTGACCTACTTTTTTGACTGGACAAGACCCAATTTCAAATTTGTCCCAGATATTATCAAGACAAACATTCTACCTAACTTTCATGGGTTTCAGACTGAAAATGTGGCATCTAGAGTGCACACAAGTTTTTTTTCTAAGATTTGGCCAAGTGACCTACTTTTTGACCCAACATAAACCAATTTTGAACTTGTCCAAGAAATCATCAAGACAAACATTCTGACCAAGTTTCAAGAGCATCAGGCTGAAAATGTGGCCTTTAGAGTGCACACAAGGTTTTTCTAAGATTTAGCCCATTGACCTACTTTTTGACCCAACAGAGCCCAATTTGGACGTTATCCAAGATATCATCACGACAAACATTCTGACCAAGTTTCAAGAGTATCAGACTGAAAATGTGGCCTCTACAGTGCACACAAGGTTTTTTTTAAAGATTTTACCCAGGGACCTACTTTTTGACCCGACATGACCCAATTTCGAATTTGTCCGAGATATCGTCAAGACAAAACATTCTGACGAAGTTTCAAGCATATCTGACTGAGAATGTGGCCTCTAGAGTGGACATAAGGTAAATGTTGACGGCACATGCTGCACGACGTATGCCAGACACAGCACAATCACAATAGCTCTCCTTGAGCACTTCATGCTCAGGTGAGCTAACAAGGGGTTGGAGGTCAAATGCCGTGGTCATGCTGGATGTACACTGCTTCGAAACCCATTCAGAAAGATGCTTTCAACACTGCCCATGACCTGTCACTCAAGAACTTCTATGTAACGACAATGACAACTGATATAGATAGGAGATGTAACAATGATGCTACCAAACTTACTGGAAACCCGTTCTGCCACTGTCAAATGCTGCACAGGAAACTGCAGTAATTGTACGAATGAATCCCTTGTCTGTAGTGGGAAAAGAATTGGTTACTAGTGGCACAAGTCAGGCGTGCTAGGTCCTGCAAAGGTAACATATCTGAGGATGAATGACAGTGACAAAGCACTGACGGAATTAATATTGCAGATACCAATAAGTGAGGCAGCGGTTTTCAGTGTAAGCTCTGGAACATCAACACAGAAATGTGAAGCTTTCAATAGAACAACATCTTCCACTATGAGCGAAAGTATTAGCTATTCACGTACATTTACTGGACGTATATCTGCCCAAATTCTACAATCGAATAATTCAGTGGACTTAGCAGTGAAGAAAAAACTTTGGAAAACCTACGGTACTGCACTATGCATATGGGCCAATAGGCGGTTAACAATGATTGCAAGAAGAGCAGACAATCAGAAGAAATACAGAATAAACTGGGCGATAAAAAAAAAAACCAGAGACAAGGCGTGCGCTTGAAATTCGAGTACGAGTACCGAAGAATGCAAGAGATTGCAGCCTCATGACTCAGATTATGTTAAAGGTGTGTCAGATGACAATTTTTATTCCTATGCCTACACATCCAGCCAACATTTGTAGGATAAAAAGGAGTGGGTTGAAAAACTAGAACTGAGACAGTGTGAGGAAAAGATCATACAGGTGAATACTCTGTCTGATGTATAGCAGCATCACTGACGATGGCCTGATGCTGGCCCGAACAGAGAATTCAATGAGAAGGGCAAACAAAATTATTGAAATTCCATCAAAATGTGTAGTCATACCCAACCCTTCTCAAAAACCTAACCGAAACCCCCTGTGGAGCAGAGTTTCAATTTCTGCCACAAATTCAGTCTTCCACATTCTCCCAGTGTCCTGACTTAATGCGATTTCCTGTCAGAGATTCAACTTTTTAAACAATGTTTAGTCATCCCTCCCCCTCCAAAATCTGCAATAATGTTTAGTTTTCCCTGTCCTGTTCTCCCAGTGTCCAGATCTAAACCCATTCCCTACCACACTGTTTAGTCATCCCCCTACAAACACCCCCCCACTGTCAGACAGTGATCTTCCTCTACGATGTTGAGTCGTAACCTCAGTCAGTTCCACTGACCTTAACTCTTTCCCAAATGACAAAATCAAATGTTCATAAAATGATGCTATCTGTCTGTGATAGGGTAGAAAACAGTGTGGGAAAAGGACAAATTGCTGGTAACCAGCATTTTCTTCTTTTCTTAAATTGTTTTCATAAGCCTTCTTTTTCAGGGTCCTTAAAAGTCGGGGTTGTGTGATGAGGCTTACAACACACAATCCCACCTTTTAATGACCCTGAAAGAGAAGGCTTTTGAAAACAATGTGAGAAAAAAAATGCTGGTTACCAGCATTTTCTCCATTTCCCACAACGTTTTCTACCCTATCAAAGACAAAAATCCCGTGATTTAAGTCAAATGTAATTTGTCATCTGCAAATGCTTTCAATTTGGATTAGTCTAAAATTTTGTTGTTTGGTAGAGTTAACCAATACCATGAGAGAGAGAGAGAGCAAGCATACAAGTTGCACAGACAGACAGACAGACACTAAGTGCTGCCTTGGTCCCTACCCTTGATCAAACTTTGCAGACGACAGGTTAATTACGTCACTTGCAAGAACATGTGTAAGGCCGATGCAATGTGGCAGTTTCAGTTAGAGAAAGAACTAAACAATTGAAATCCAGTAAAATAACAAGATGGCCATGATGGCCCTAAAGTTACTCAGGTGAGCCTTTTGACTAAATATGACCCATTTTTTTCTATCTCTTCCGAGATAACATGCCAAGCATTTTAAGAAACTTTCATGGGTATTGAACTGAAAATATGGCCTCTAGAGGGTGTTCTATATACATGTATGTTTAATAACTACATCTTCGATTGTTTGATAAAGACTATAGTATATACATGTATTTGAGCATGCGCATTATGTATGTAGCGTTCGTCTGCTGGACAACTTTCTTCAGTTCTTGTATTAAAGTTTCTGTAGTAAGCTCGCTTGTGTTATTTCAGTTATTCTCAATAGAGAACCTTTGCAGATACATTACAAGACTCAAACACAAACACAACAGAGGGTACACAAAGTTTTTCTCTGATTTGCCTCAGTTACCTAGATTTTACCCAAATGTGACCCATTTTCAGACTTTTCAAAGAAATAATCAAGATTGAAAATGTAGACTCTACAGCGTACACAAGATTTTTCAAAGATTAGGCCCAATGACCTACTTTTTGACCAAATATGACCCATTTTCGAACTCTTCCAAAATGTCATCTGGACAAATTTATGACCAACTTTCATGGTTATTGGACAATAAAAGAGGCCTCTAGAGTGTACACAAGATTTTTCTAAGACTAGACCTGGTGACTAAGTTTTTGACCCGACCTGCACACTTTCACACTTATCTGAGATATCATCAAAATAAACATTCTGACCAAATTTCAGGAGTTTTGTACTGAAAATGTGGCCTATACAGCATACAGAAGGTTTTTCAACGATTTGATCCTGTGACCTAGTTTTTGACCCGATCTGACCAATTTTCAAACACACCAAAGAAATTATCAAGGTAAATATTCTGACTACTTTTCATGAGTATCGAATTGAAAATGTGGCCTCCACAGTGAACATAAGGTTTTTCAAAAATTTGACCTGGTGACCTAGTTTTTGACCTAGAAAGACCCATTTTCAAAGACATCAAAGAAACAATCAAGGTAAACATTCTGACCACTTTTCATGAGTATTGAATTGAAAATGTGGCTTCTTGAGCGTACAGAAGGTATTTCAAAGATTTGATCCGATGATTCAGTTTTTGATCCGATATGATCCATTTTCAAACTCATAAAAGAAATCATCAAGACAAAGATTCTGATCATTTTTCATAAGAATCGGACTGAAATGTGGTGTACACATGGTATTTCTAAGATTTGAGTTTGTGACCGAGTTTTTGACCTGACATGACCAATTTTCAAAATCGTCCATTCTGACCAAATTTCATGAGTACTAACTGAAAATATGGCCTCTAGAGCACACACAAAGTTTTTCTAAGATTTGAACTAGTGACCTAGTTTTTGACCCGATATAATTCATTTTCGGACTCGTCCGAAATATTATCTAGACAAACATTCTGACCAACATTTATGAGTATCGGACTGAAAATGTGGCCTCTAGAGCGTACACTAGGTAAAGTTGACAATGCATGACAGACGATGCATGACTGACACAGCACGATCACAAAAGCTCATCTTGAGCAATTTGTGCTCAGGTGAGCTAAAAAAAACCTGTTCTTGGTTACTTTTGTTGATAATTACTAATTAGTGTCATCGGACCTTCTTCTGTTCCGAGTTTTATTAAAATCGGCCATTTCACAAGGTCACATTCTCCATTTCCTGTTTTCAGATCTCGGCCCAACTAGGTGTCACACCAGTAACTTTTTGCTAATTGAAAATAGAGTAAAATTCACTTTCTTCGACTGGTTGCTGCTGATTCCCTGAAAAAAATGCAAACAAGAGGACCATGATGTCCCTGAAGTGGCCCAAAACAAGCATTCTAACAAACTTCCATGAGTACTGGACTGAAAATGTGGCCTCCACAGGGTACACAAAGTTTTTCCAAAGATTTCTCTTCGTGACCTAGTTTTAGACCCAAATAAGCCTTTTCAAACTAAAAGAAATCATCGAGACAAACATTCTGACTAATTTTCATAAGCATTGGACTAAAAATGTGGATTCTACAGCATATACAAGGTTTTTTAAAGATTAAGTTCAGCAACCTACTTTTTGACCTGATATGACCCATTTTCAAACTCCTCCTGAATAACATGACAAACATTCTAACCAACTTTCATAATTATTGGACAAAAATGAGGCCTCTGGAGTGTAAGAAAGGTTATCTTAAGATTAGACCCGGTGACCTAGTTTTGGACCAGACATGACCCATTCCCACACTTGTCTGAGATATCGTCAAAACAAATATTCTGACTTTCTTGGGCACTGAACTGAAAATGTAACCTCTACAGCATACAGTAGGTTTTTCAAAGATTTGACCAGGTGACCTACTTTTTGAGTCGGTATGACCCATTTGCAAACACACCAAAGAAATCACCAAGACAAACATTCTGACCACTTTTCATGAGCCGAAAGTTTGGCCTCCAGAGGGAACACAAGGTTTTCGAAAGATTTGACCTGGTGACCTACTTTTTGACCAAGAAAGACCCATTTTCAAAGTTGTTCGAGAAATCATCATTAGAAACGTTCTGGTCAACTTTCACGAGTATTGGACTAACAATGTGGCCTGGCCGGTAAAGCATACATAGGTTTTTCAAAGATTTGATCTAGCTACCTAGTTTTTGACCCGATATATCCCGTTTTCTATGTAATAAGACAAATTATCACAGCAGACATCCTGACCATTTTTCATGAGTATTATATTGAAATTTCGGCCTCTAGAGCAAACGTATGGTTTTCGAAGATTTGACCTGGTGACCTAGTTTTAAACCTATTTTATTTAGACCTATCTTAAAACCTTGTCCAAGATATCGTCAAGACAAACATTCTGAACCAACTTTCAAGACTATTACACTGAAAATGTGTCCTCTAGATCATACACAAGGTTTTTCAAAGATTTGACCTAGTGACCTAGTTTTTGACCCGATACAGCCCATTTTCAAACACATGTGAAATATTATAAAGTCAAACATTGTGACCAAGTTTCATGAGTTTTAGATTGAAAATGTGGCATCTAGAGTGTGCACAATGGTTTTTGTGAGATTTGACCCAGTTTTCTAGTTTTTGACCTAAAATGACCAATTTTAGAATTTGTCCAAGATATCATCAAGACAAACATTTTGACCAACTTGCACGAGTATTTGACAGAAAATGTGGCTACTACAGCGTACACAACGTTTTTTTTTTTTTTTATTTGATTTGAACTAGTGACCTAGTTTCTTACCTGACCTGACCCATTTTCATACTCGTCCGTGATAATGTGTAGAAAAACATTCTGACCATTTTTGTTTATTGTCGGACTAAAAATGTGACCTCTAGAGTGTACACAAGGTTTTTCTAAGATTTGACCAAGTGATTAAGTTTCTGACCAACATTACCCACTTTCAGACCTGTCCGAGATATCACCAAGACAAACATTTTGATTAAGCTTCATGAGTATTGGATTGAAAATGTCTCCTCTAGAGCATACACAAGGTTTTTCTAAGATTTGACCTAGTGACCTAGGTTTTAACCCAACATGACCCATTTTCGACCTCGTCCCAGATATCATCAAGACAAACAAACATGCTTCATGACTATTGGACTGAAAATGTGGCCTCTAGAGTGTACAAAAGTTAAAAGTTGACAACGCACGACAGACAACGCATGACGGACACATCACAATCACACAAGCTCACCTTGGGCATTCCATTCTGGTGTTACACCATCTGGTAGCTTTGTCTCATCAGCTGATGATTGAAGGTAAAGAAAGTGTTATCAAAACAGGAAAGTTTACCCCTGAATTCTTATGTTATTTTTATACAAAAAAAAGCTTTTTTCCTACAATCTAATCCTAGCTATGCCTTCTATAATAAACTTGTTTGTGAATAAATGTTACATCCTTTTCAAAAATGTCACTTTTTGAGATGATTGCTTGAATGAAAGCTGTTTTGAGTGGATTTCAACATTATTTCAGCCATATTACTGTGGCAGCTAATAAAGGTTCGGGTTATAAAGTGCCTTTCCATTTCCTTCTCCTTCTTAAGACTTCAGTGCAACTAATGAGAATCAAACTCGAAACTTCTGGATTGTTAATTGAACATTCTAGCTGCACATCCATGCAGAGCTTCCTTACTTTAGATTAGAGTCAAAAACATTTAAGTCTTTACCAAACGAGAAAATTTTGGGCTGGTCCAAATTGAAAGCAATTTAAATTTTAAAAGAAACTAAGTGTGGCAAAAGTGTGGATTTTTTTGTCTTTGAAAGAGTAGAAAAAAAGGTAGAAAAAACAGAAAATACTGTTTCATTTAACCCTCAAGATGCTAAGCGTGACTCACTGACCGTTTGCGAACAGTGTAGATCAAGATCAGACTGCATGTTCTGTGAACGTGCAGTCTGATCTTCGATCCACACTCTCCGATAAGGAGGTATTTTTCTCCCAAACATACGTTTGAAAATAAAATAGATCGGGTATTTATTATCGGATTTGCAGTTTTATTTAACTTATTTAGCAAGATAAGGGTTAAGCCACTTTTGTCATCTGCAAAGGCTTCGAATACTGACATGACTAAATTCTGTTGTGTGTTACATAGTTGTACATCTTTACAAATTATGTGTCCTCGGCCAAGCCTTGTGACTGTAATATTTGCACTGTCGTCAACCCATCTTCGGGTAATAATGGTTTGTGTTTCTGTAAATCAAATAATTGATATCTCAACAAAATACCCATTTTTGTAGTAAATTTCTTTGTACCCTAAACCAAACAATCTGATGCTCTTACAACCTACAAACGACTTCTAAAAACATTGTGGAAAAAAAAAAAATCAGAAGAACATAGGCCTACCACATACTTACAAAAGACCTTCACATGGAAAATTTTGTCGTGTAAAGTGAAATATAAAGACCATTACTTCTTAATTTCTACCTCAAATTTTAAGTGGCCAAAAAACAGAACAAATAAACCAACATGAAATGTATACAAGAGGGCCATGATGGCCCTGGATCGCTCACCTGAGTCAATAGGCATAATTTCACTCCAGGATCATAATGACCCACTTTAAAACTCATCGGAGATATTATTATTAAGACAGACATTCTGACCGATTGTCAGGTCAATTGAGCTGAAAATGTGGCCTCCGGAGTGTCCAAAATGTATTTCTTCAATTTGAGCTAGAGACCTAGTTTATGACCCTATGTGACCATATTTCACACTCATCCGAGATATTATCAAGACGAACACGCTGACCAATTTTCAGTACAATTGAGCAAGAATTGTGGCCACTAGAGCGCCCACAAGATATTTTTTAAATCTGACCTAGTGACCTAGTTTAAAACCCTATGTGACCCAATTTTGAACTCATCCAAGATTTTATCAAGACAAACAGGCTGATCAATTTTCAGGTCAATTGAGCAAGAATTGTAGCCTCTTGAGCGGCCACAAAAAAATTCTTTTAGTTGACCTAGTGACCTAGTTTATGACCCAAAGTGACCAAAATCCAAATTCATTTGAAATTTCATCAAGAAAAACATTCTGACCAATTTTAAGTCAATTCAGCAATAAATGTGGCCTCTAAAGTGCCCACAAGGTATTTCTTTAATTTGACCTTGTGACCTAGTTTATGACCCAAGGTATCCCAAATTCAAACTCATCCGAGATTTTATTTAGACAAAGATTCTGACCAATTTTCGAGACAATTGAGCAATAAATGTGGCCTCTAGACTGCCCACAAAGTATTTATTTAATTTGACCTAGTGACTTAGATTATGTCCCAATGTAACCCAATTTTGAAGTTTTCCAAGATTTCATCAAGACAAACATTCTGACCGTTTTTGGGGTCAATTGAGCAATAAATGTGGCCTCTAGAGTGCCCACAAGGTATTTCTTTGACCTAGTGACCTAGTTCATGACCCCAACTCGTCCGAGATTTAATTAAGACAAACATTCTGACCAATTTTCAAGTCAATTGAGCAAACAATGTGGCCTCTAGAATGTCCACATGGTATTTCTTTGATTCGACCTGGTGACCTAGTTTATGACCCCAGGTGACCCAATTTCAAACTCATCTGAGATATAATCAAGACAAACATTCTGACCAATTTTCAAGTCAATTGAGCAAAAAATGTGGCCTCGAGAGTGCCCACAAGGTATTTCTTTGATTCGATCTAGTGACCTAGTTTATGACTCCAGATGACCCAATTTCAAAGTCATCTGAGATTTAATTAAGACAAACATTCTGATCAATTTTCAAGTCAGTTGAGCGAAAAATGTGGCTTCTAGAGTGCCACACAAGGTTTTTCTTTAATTTGACCTAGTGACCCAGTTTTTGACCCCACATGACCCAATTTCAAACTCATCCGAGTTTTTATCAAGACAAACATTCTGACCAAGTTTCATGAGTATCGGACTGAAAATGTATCCTCTAGAGCGCACACAAGGTTTTCCTAAGATATGACCTGGTGACCTAGTTTTTGAACTGAGGTGACCCAGTTTCAAACTCTTCCAAGTTTCATTAGTATGGGACTGAAAATGTGGCCTATAGAGCGCACACAAGGTTTTTCTAAGATTTGACGTAGTGACCTAGTTTTTGACCCCACATGACCCAATTTCAAACTCGTACGAGATTTTATCAAGACAAACATTCTGACCAAGTTTCACAAGTATCTGACTGAAAATGTGGCCTCCACAGCCCACACAAGGTTTTTCTAAGATTTGACCTCGTGACCTAGTTTTTGACCCAATATGACCCAATTTCAAACTCGTCCGAGAATTATATCAAGACAAACATACTGACCAAGTTTCACAAGTATCTGACTGAAAATGTGGCCTCTACAGCCCACACAAGGTTTTTCTAAGATTTGACCTAGTGACCTAGTTTTTGACCCCACATGACCGAATTACGAACCTGTCCGAGAATTTATTAAGACAGACATACTGACCAAGTTTCACAAGTATCTGACTGAAAATGTGGCCTATAGAGAGCACACAAGGTTTATCTAAGATTTGACGCAGTGACCTAGTTTTTGACCCCACATGACCCAATTTCAAACTCGTATGAGATTTTATCAAGACAAACATTCTGACCAAGTTTCACAAGTATCTGACTGAAAATGTGGCCTACAGAGCGCACACAAGGTTTTTCTAAGATTTGACCTAGTGACCTAGTTTTTGACCCCACATGACCCAATTTCAAAGGTGTCCAAGATTTTATCAAGACAAACATTCTGACCAAGTTTCATAAGGATCGGACTGAAAATGTGGCCTCTAGAGCGTACACAAGGTTTTTCTAAGATTTGCCCTAGTGACCTAGTTTTTGATCCCACATGACCCAATTTCAAACACCTTCGAGATTTTATCAAGACAAAAATTCTGACCAAGTTTCATGAGGATCAGACTGAAAATGTGGCCTCTAGGGCGTACACAAGGTTTTTCTAAGATTTGACCTAGTGACCTAGTTTTTGACCCAACATGACCCAATTTCAAACTCGTCTGAGATTTTATCAAGACAAACATTCTGACTAAGTTTTATGAGGATCGGATTGAAAATGTGGCCTCTAGAGCGTACACAAGGTAAAAAGTTGACGACGGACGACGCACGATGGACGCCGGACAAAGCACAATCACAATAGCTCAACATAGGCACTTTGTGCTCAGGTGAGCTAAAAACAGGCCCATGCAAAATGTGCTAAGGTAATTATCATTCATGAAGTAGATCATAAAAGACAAATGTACTGAAAAAAGCATTTTTGTAAACTGTATATACAGAACATTTGTTTACCTGATGTGCATTTAACACCGATTCATAATTTCTACAGAAAAAAGTAATTTAAACTTACCTTTCTAAAACATAGGTTCTGACATTAGCTGGCATTTGAGATAAAACTTTATCCATTCAGTCAAGAAAATGCTTGTTAACCCTTAACTACACAATCATGTGTTTTCATGACCCCCCAAAAAAATAAAAGCTTCCAAAATATTGAGGGAACAACAGAAAATAATGCTAGCCAGCACTCTATTCTTTTCCCTCAATGTTTTTTACTTGTGCAAGGACATAGGGGTCCTGCGTGGCTGGCAGGTAAAGTGTAGGACCTGTAACCTGGAGGCCCCAGGTTCGAGCCTAACTGGAGCACGGAGTCATTCGTGGGAGCGTCCTTGGGCAAGACACTTCAGAGCCCTAGCTTAGTACTGGTGATACCCAGGACATACATGAGTCATGAGTATGTGAGCTGACGCTGTGATATGACTGAAATAATGTTGAAAGCGGAGTAAAGTACCTTTCAATTCAATCACTGTCCAATGACATAGCCCATCAGTTCAGCCACATTCTATTTGTAGTCTACGAATGCTTTCAGTTAAGTCTAAAATGTTATCGTTTGGTAAAGAGTTAACCCTTTTCCACACAATGTGAGTATCAACAGAAGGAGGCTTTTGGAAATATTATGTGAACCAGCATTTTCTCTTTTTCTCACAATGTTTTGTACCTTAAAAAAATTTCAATCATTACAGACACATCCAATTTACCATCTGCAAAAGCTTCTCATCTGGACAAGTCTAAAAATTTATAGTTTAGTAAAGGACTTAGCAAAAAAGCATGCAAGCCTTTCAGTCCGACACGAGACCCTTCTTAATCTGACATGAGCTAAGAGTCACAGCATCAAACAGAGAGTACCATCACCGTAAATCAGATGTATGAATACCTAAACTATTCATATGACTGAGTCGTATTCTGCGTGTCAAAAGACCACACTAACTTATGACTCTGCCAGTTTTCAGACAAGAAATATCTATATTAAGCAATGGTTGTTGTTTATAGTGCATATCAAAGAATCTCCCTTTTGCCAGAGCACTGGTCATACATTCAAGTTTCATGAATTCTCTCTTGAACTGTGGGTATTCTGTTTTCCTGCTCCTGTGTTTTATTTATCTAATATACCTAAATTCCAGGTCTTGTCAGCTCATTTAATGTGTCTTCATCTGAAATTGATACGTTGTCTTTTATTGTCTTAACTCTCTACCTAACAACAAGACTTTAGACCTGTCCAAATTTAAAGCATTTGCAGAAGACCCATCCAATGGGGCTGAAATGATTGGATTTGCACTTAAAAGGAAAGAAAACATTGTGACGAAGGAGAAAATGCTGGTTTCCAGCATTTTGTCCGTTTCCTACAATGTTTAAATGCATCTTTCCACAGAGACAAAAAGCTGAGGATTGTGTGGTAAAGGGTTAACATTTTACCAAAGAACCAAATGACACTGAGAGAGACTGCCTTTAAAAACAGTATGAAAAAGACAGAAACTGGTCACAAAAAGCGACTTAATATCCCAGACAAGTGCTAAGATTGAGAAAATAACTGTTTCAACCTAACATGTTCAACTCTTTCGCTGACAAATAAGTGGGTTGGACCTTTTTAGAGGTGTTAAAGTATATTTTCTGTTGTGATTTAAGTGATCCTGATCAAAGATTCGCATCGATTAGCGGACAGTGTAGACCCAAGATCAGACTGCAAAAGCTATCCAAAGCAACATTGGCAGTCAAAGAGTTAACAGTTAAATATCGGTTGGTTGAACAGATCAGTTGGTAGAGTTGACCGACTCTGGTCATGGGTTTGAATCCAACCAAAGACTTTGTGTTTCAACTTTTTTTTCCATCTAAGGGTAAATAGTAACATTCTTATGATTTTTCTTTTCAAATTATCAAATTTTTAACACCCCATACTTCAATAAAAAGTGGGTCCAAATCTGGTTTAATGCATATTTAACTCTTTACCATATGACAATCTTAGCCTGGTCCAAAATGAAAGTATTCGCAAACAACATGATTGAATATTACTCAAAAAGAGTGGAAAAAATTGTGGGAAAGGAAGAAAATGGTGGTTACCAGGATTTTATCCTTTCCCACAATGTTTCAAATGGCCTCTTTCTCAGGGCTGTTAAAAGTTAAGATTATGTGGTTAAGGGCACATCACAAAGCAATACAAAACCACACATGGAATGCTACAAGCCAAGATGACAATCAGCAACCTCCAGCCTTTCCATCCCCATTGTGTGTTGACTTAATGGCTTCTATAACAGCATATTTCAGTTTGTCAAAAAGTTCATTATAGATGCCAATCTTTTTGCACTTAACGTCCTTTCAGATGAATCGAAAAAATCCCTCACGTAACATGTCCCTTCAAACCTATACAATAAATAATATATTTCTTTAGTTGCCTAAATATTGTAGACAGCAGTTTAGTGAAGAGTATTCTTTGTTTCCATGGCATTTAATGCCATTTTCAATATTATTTCATTTGTACTGTGGTGGCCAGTGCACCCATCCATGCTTTCCTAGAGTTTTTTTTCCTTTTCACCGGTACTTCACACAATGTTCTTCCTAAACCACTGGCTGCTTTCCCACATAGCCATCATCAAAACAAAAATTAGCAGTAAGAGAGTAATAATTTCTGTCATAATGACTAACATCAATCCTCCGAAAGAAATTAACTGAGCTAGGGATTTGAACCAGCCACTCCTGGTTAGAAGTCCTGTGCGCTACCAACTATGCAACCTAGCTCGACCACAACAAATATAACCCTAGCACAGATCCATTCTTGACAAACAAACTTGAAACAGTATTATTGGATGATGCTATGTGCTATACATCAACACTCTAGGCTTTCAGAGGTCCATACAATTGAAATACATACCAATTTAACTCTTTACTTACCATAGGCAACACGAAAACCTTTTGCAGACAGCATAGGTCAAGATCAGATGGCATAGAACAAGCAGTCTGATCTCTTCTCTTCAGTATCCACTTCTCCATCCTAGATTATGACAAACTTTCTGTTTATCTTGCAGCGAAACTTTTTTGTAGACGACTAGACGTTGATACGTTGCAATCTATCAGCTTATAGGCACTGAGCCTAAACGTTCGAGACACAGAAGATCTTCAAAGTTTTTTTTCTATAATAATATAACATATGAACATTGGACCCCTTGACATGACCCTTTTTATTTGCCAAAGAACTCACAAGCCTTGTATCTTACAAAATGAACCAACGGATTTGGCACTACATGTGTGCTGTCAATAAAGTTTCATCGATGTCACGCAAGGTAAATGTTGACGACCGCATTGTGCACAACGGATGACAGATACAGCACAATTACAGAAGCACAGCTAGGTGAGCTAAAAACAAATAATGATTGTCTGTGGCTTATGATAAACAATATGAATATGAAGTTTCATAAAACTTCTGTCCAGTAGTTAAAGAGATATTGGTCCACAATGGAAATAAACATCAAGCCCTTTTTCCATGACACAACATTAAACAAAAAAACGAAAAAATACAGTATCTGCGGACCTTCATAATGAACACATGTATGAAGTCTTATCAATTTTTGACAAGGATTTTAGAAGATATCTGTTCAGATGGATGGATGGACTAACAGATGGTTATTGGTCCCCAATGAAATTATGCATTAAGTACCCTTTTTCCATAACATGGAATTCCATCAAATAAAAGCAATAATGATTGTCTGTTGCTTATGATAAACAATATAAGTATAAAGTTTTGTCCAGTAGTAAAAAAGATGTTGGTCCATGATGGTAATATGCACCAAGCCCCCTTTTTCCATTACATGGCATAAAAAATATATTGGCAAACTATCATAAGGAACACATGTATACAGTTTCACCAAATTTCATCAAGGACTTTAAAAGATATCTGTCCAGACAGACAAACAGATTGACGAAACCATAAACTATACCCCTATCGCCTGAAATTCGGCTGGAGATAGAAACTTTTACCAACTGCCCCCCCGCCGGGATATCAAATTTTCTCACGCAGCCCCAGGCAAATACAAGCAAGAAGAAATGTTGCTACAACATGATATTCTGTATATATTCTCACCATTGTTTAGCTGTTACAAGGATTAAATTAGTGACTTCATCCAATACTTCTCCTTTAGCCTTTTCAAATAGTTCAACCTGTACAGAAAGAAAATCTAGACAATGGCAAGCACTTCTAACAGCTAAAGTGTTCAAATAGAGAAGCATTGCATTAATGTAGTTGTTTAACAGTTATAGAAAGTCTGCCCAAATAGCTTTAGTGGTAGGCCATGCCACTTGTAAGCAACAAATCTCTGGACACTTGAGGATGTGGGTTCGAGCCAAATGGCTGGCCGACTAAAAATTACAAAATTAATAGTCTTTCATATCAGACATTTAACCGAGGTCCCATGCGATGGTGCTATGCATGGATCACATTACTGAGCCAAGTGTAATTTAGGATGGTTTCTTCCTTTATCTTCCACTCTCTCGCTCTATCCCCCGTAACATATCAAACGGGGGGGGTTGCCCATATGGGCAACCTTATTGACAAACAAGTGGCAATGACAAAAGGAAAATGAATCAAACAGTTTTGAAAAAAAAAAAAAAAATTGAAAACATGGAGTACTTCTTGACATACATTAAGAGAAGATTGCTTCTGCTATGGAAAAAAAAATATATATAAAAAAAAGTTACCAGCTGTTATTAGTATGTCTTCCTTTAACATAATAAAATGTTGCAGCTTCTTATGAAAGATGAAATTTTCCACCAACTATTTGTTTTGAAAAATACGTTTTGCTTTGCCAAAGGAATGATTTATTCCATTTTCAACAATATTTGTCCTATCACAGTTGCAGTTAACTTACTCAAGTATGTCCTGGTTTCACCTGTACTATGGTGGTACTCTGGAGTGCATTGCCAAAGGACATCCAACACAGCCTGTCCAGCTAGCAGAAATAGAACCCAGAAGTTGTTGGCTGTTATTACCCTTTTAGCACAGGATACAGATCTGTAACGACCTGATGATAAAGACTTTTGAAAATACTACGGGAAAAGAAGAAAATGCTTTCTGGCCTTTCAAGAACACATTTTATTGTTTGAGTCATATTAAATTTGTCATCTACAATGCTTCAAATGTGGACAAGTCTAAAATTTTGCTGTTTGGTAAAGAGTTAACTCTGTACCAAACGACAAAAATTTAGACTGGTCCAAATTGAAAGCATTTGCAGACGACAAAATAAATGTAATTGAAAAATTGAAAATTGTTTTGGGTAGGATAGAAAACCTTGTGGGAAAAGGAGAAAATGCTGGTAACCAGCATTTTCTCCTTTTCCCACAAGGTTTTCAAAGGACTTCTTTCACAGGGTCATTAAAAGTCGGGACTGTGTGGTAAAGAGTTAATTCAATGCCTTATTCATTGAGCCATGCAGATCCACTTTTGCACAGGAGATCCACAAATTCAGCATGAATAAAAAACTTGTGTCTTTGAAAGGTTAGAAAACATTGTGGGCAGAGGAGAAAATCTTGGTTACCACCATTTTCTCATTTTTCCACAATGTTTTCTAAAGCTTTCTCTCCAAAGTCTTTACAACTAGGGATAGTGTGGTAAAGGGATAAACAGCATTTTGTATTTAAAAAAAGCTTCACTTCATACGTAGAAGTATTTATGGTTTATATCACTAGCAATATCCAGGACCTGTATGGACTGCTTGATGTAAACTCCATTTCTCATTTATGTAACAATATCAGAAAATTTCCATCGATGAAATACAGAAAAAGACTAAATTTGAGAGGCACTACACATGCAAATAAACATAGTTGGAGGTTTCATTTTGTACGTGATTTCTGTGACGTTTGTAATGATAGCACTGAGTTTGTTTGTTAAACTCTTCACCTGACAAAGTTTTAGATTGGTCCAAATTCAGAGCATTGGCAGACACCTAAATCAATTTGGCTAAAATAAAGGGGTTTGTCTTCCATCAGGTAGAAAAATAGTGTGGAAAAGTAGAAAATGCTGGCAACCTCAACTATATCCATACTTTTCATGATTGTTTTCTCCATCAGGGTTGTTGAAACTCAAGGATTTTGTGTTAAACTTTTACCAAACACGTCCATTTTTTACAACCCTTATGCAAAAGACTTTGGGAAATATTGTGGGAAGTGGAAAACAAGAAATCCATTGGCTCACCTGGATATAGTCACTTACAGATGATAGAGCTGATGAGATCCTGGTTTTAATGATGTAAAACAGATGAATGTGAGTAACCTACTTTTAGACCTGACATGGCCAAATTTCAAACTTGTCCAAGATATCATGAAGGCAAACATTCTGTCCAAGTTTCATCTGTATCAGTCTGAATATGTGGCCTCTAGAGTGTACACAAGGTTTTGGCCCAGTGACCTACTTTTTGACCCAGCATAACCTAATTTCAATCCTGCCCAAGATATCATCAAGGCAAACATTCTGACCAAGTTTCATAAGTAACAAGCTGAAAATGTGGCCACTTGAGTTTGCACAAACTTTTTCTAAGATTTGACCCTGTGACCTACTTTTTGACTCAACATGACCCAATTTCTAACTTGTCTGAGATATCATCAAGACAAACATTCTGACCAATCTTCATGGGTTTCAGGCTTAAATTTGTGGCCTCTACCATGCACACAAGGTTTATCTAAGATTTGGCCACATGACCTACTTTTAGACTCGACATGACCCAAATTCAAACTTGTCTGAGATATCATCAAAACAAATAGTCTGACCTAGTTTCATGAGTATCAGGCTAAAATGTGGCCTCTACCATGCACACAAGGTTTTTCCAATATTTAGCCCAAGGACCAACATTTTGACCCGACGTGACCCAATTTCAAACATGTCCAAAATACAACCAAGTCAAACGTTCTGACAAAGTTTCATGAGTATTTGACTGAAAATGAGGCCTCTACAGTGCACACAAGGTAATTGCTGATGCCTAGATGACGGACGACAGACAACAGACACAGCATGATCACAAAAGCTCACCTTGAGCACTTTGTGCTCAGGTGAGCTAAAATTTTTGCTGCTAACCAGTACTTTCTCCTTTTCCTACCATGGCTTTTACTTTTTCAAAAATGAATCAAATCATTTGAGCCAAAATTAATTTGTCTTTTGCAGATGCTTTCCATATGGATAAATTTGGAAAACAGTTAACCAAAGTTTAACTCTTTACCAAACGACAAAATTTTAGACTGGTCCAAATTGAAAGCATTTGCAGACAACAAAGTAAATGTGATTGAAAAATTATAATTTGTTTTGCAAATGGTAGAAAACATTGTGGAAAAAGGAGAAAATGCTGGTTTCCAGCATTTTCTCCTTTTGCCACAATGTTTTCAAAAGGCTTCTTTCACAGGGTCGTTAAAACTCAGGATTGTGTGGTAAAGAGTGAACTCTTTCATACCTTCTCTGTCTTTTTGTCTCTGGTTAGGAAAACTGTTCTTCCAGTCTGTTTCCAAGTCAAATCTGATGGCTGCAATAATAAACAAGAAGGCAGTCTGAAGGACAGCTATATCCCCTGCTGCAGCTGCACCTAGACAGCACTTCATTGCACTGAGCACTTTTAATCACCCTTTCATCATCGTATCATGACTGAAATACTGTTGACGGACATTCAACACCCAACCATATATATCCATATTATTGGTTGCATTGATGAATTCAAAGAAAAACGGTATGGCAATATAATTTCTTGATAATATATCAATAAACACGAAACCCACAAACACAAAATCTGCAAACACAAAAGCTCAAAGCATGAAAGCCAAGATTCAAACATTAGACCCATGACTGGGACCTTGGCCATCAAATAATTGTGACCTCTAATGGATATGTGTTCTGCACATTTTCTTTAACTAAAATCAATATCTCATGAATCATGTGTACTTCAATTATGCTCAATCTGATCTATATATATCTTAAGTATGAAGTCTATAGCTTCTAAACCTGAAAAGTTATGCTCCAGACAAAAACCCAGTATGTAAAACAATGAAGGGCAATAACTCCAAAAATAAGGAAGACATAGTTATGGGTCTTCTGTATTGCACTTGTCCTTAATGTGATTTATCTGCATATGAAGTTTGCAATCTCTAACTTTTATACATTTGAAGTTATCTGCTGGACAAAAGTCCAATTAGTAATATAACAAAGGGCAACAACTCCAAAATTAATGACCACAAAGTTATGGATCTTATGCACTACATTTCTCCTCAATGTGATTTATCTGCATATGAAGTTTGAAGCCAATAACATTCATCAATTGGAAGTTATGTCCTGGACAAAAAAATCAATATGTAAAATAACTAAGGGCAATAACTCCAATAATAAGGAAGATAGAGTTATGAATATTTTGCACTGCATTTCTACTCAATTTGATTTGTCTGCTTATGAAGTTTGAAGTTGACAGCTTTCATTCCTAGAAGTTAATGCTCCGGATAAAAATCCAATTTGTAAAATGACAAAGGCCAATAACTCCAAAGACAGAGTTATGGATCTTCTGCACTGCATTTGTCCTCAATGTGATTTATCTACATATGAAATTATAAGTTGATACTTTTCATACTTTGGAAGTTATGCTCTGGACAAAAATCAAATTTGTGAAATGACAAAGGTCAATAACTCCAAAATCAATGAAGACAGATTTATGGGTCTTGTGCGCTGCACACCGTCTCACTGAGATGAACATTTGACCAAAGTTTAATGAAAATATTTCAAAGGGTTCAGGAAATATGGAGCGAACAAGAAAGTGTTACGGACGGATGGATGGATCACAGTGTAGGACCGGAAGTGTACAGTGTTTGAGATTGTGTGTCACTTGGGAGTCTGTACACTGGCGAAATGTCACTTGGTCGTTGTAAACTGCTATGACACGGTAAGTCAAGCTGGTGATTTTTCATTTATTTTGATAGATATTATAAAACCTTCATATCCAGTTTTTTGTTTGTTAATTATAGACCGTATCAGGAACACCCATGTGCTCTGTAAATCTTTCTTGGAGGAATGGGGATGCCTTGATCATGTAACCATACTAAAATACAGATGATTTTGCCTCAAAACAACGAGGTATTTTGTTTGATTAACCATCCTTAAAAGCTTTTTTGCTGAACGGAAAATGTATAGATATTTTCTTTATTCACTTTTTTTTGAAAACATGTAAAGGTTTGGTGACAAAATAGACTACAATCCTCATAATCGTTCGTTTAAAATGGCATGTCGACAAAAGGAATTTGTACAGTCACTTGATAAGCTGTTGTACAGTCGCTCGAGATCTGCAATATTTTATTTTGTACAGTGACTTGAAGAGCATGTCTTTTATTACGAAGAATGAAAAGGGAAATTCGACAGAAAGTTGTTTATTTGAAGTGATATGAGACTCTGACTTGTTTGACCTACTTTAAAGTAGATTGATTTGACAGATGCTCCCTGAAATGTTGGTTGTACTTGCTATAATATTCGATTACTTTATTAGACACTGAAAATCCCAGTAAGATTATGTACCAAGGAAATAGGAGCAAGTTTCAAGTTCTGTAACTGACTAATACCGTCTTGTACCCTGCTGCATAAAAATGTGGCATCTAGTGTGCAATCAAGACTTTTTTCATATTCACCCTGTGACCTACTTTTTGACCGGACAAGACCCAATTTCAAACCTGTCCCTGACATCATCAAAACATACAATCTCACTTAATTTAAAAAATATCGGGCTAAAACTGAGCCCTCTAGACTACATACAAGGTTTTTCCAAGATTTAGCCTAGAGACCTACTTTTAGATCCGGAAAGACCCTATTTTCACATTTGTATCAAATATCATCAAGAAAAACATTCTGACTATCTTTAATGAATATCAGAGGGGAAAAAATGGCATCTAGAGGGCAAACAAAGGTTTTCTCATATTTGTCCCTGTGACCTATATTTTGATCCAACAAGACCCAATTTCATAATTGTATTAGATATCATAGATAAACATTCTAAATAGGTTCAATGAATATCAGGCTGAAAATGTGGCCTATAGAGTGCAAACAATGTTTTTGTTAGGTTTGACTCGGTGACCTACTTTCAATTTCAAAGATATCTTACATATTATCAAGACAAATATTCTGACCAAGTTTCATGAGTATGAGGCTGACATTGTGCCCTGTAGACTACAAACAAGGTTTTTCTAAGATTTAGCCCTGTGAGCTACTTTTGACCCCGCAATATCCAAGTTCGTGATTGTCTTTGCTATCATCAAGACAGATATTCTGACATATCTTTAACAGCCCCAGGCCGAAAATGTGGCCTCAGAAAGAGTGCACAAAAGGATTTTATAGGCTTTAGCCCTATGACCTACTTTTTGACTTGGCGTGACCCAATACTAAACATGTCCAAGATATCATCATGACAAACAATCTGTCCAAGTTTTATGAGTAACTGACAGAGTGACACGACCCCTTTTCCAACTTTTCCAAGATATTAACAAGACAAACATCCTGATCAAGTTTCAAGCGTATCGGGCTGAGAAAAGTAGTCTAAAGGGTGCACACAAGCCTCTTTAAATATTTAGCCCACAATTTCGAACTTGTCCGCGATATCATCGGAACAAACAATCCGACCAAGTTTTATGACTACCTGACACTGTGGTCTATAGAGTGCAAACAAGGTAAATGTTGACGCCTGGACGACAGACGACGGACGACAGACATAGCACGATCACAAAAGCTCATCTTGAGCACTTCGTGCTCAGGTGAGCTAAAAAAATGAAAAATCCATTGCCACAAACGACACAAAAGCCACAAGCACAACGAATAAAATGCTTTATGTAATCCTTCAGAACATACTGGTTTGAATACATCGATCGGGTCACGCGGTATCACCTTACGTAAATTTCGGCCAGTATAAACAATTGATCCCGAGAATCTAATTTCACTTTGACAGAGTTCACGATGTTAAGCTGCTCAAACAAACAAATCTTTCAACTTTTTCTGTGATTTAAACGTAGAACCATGACGTTGTTTGTCAACGAAATGTGAAGTTTTATACGCATATACTGTGATATCTGGGCTGAAAAAAATTCGAGGAGCTTTTTCTTTTCAGCATAGCATATCAGGGTATTTGATATATGTTTCGCTCAAACAGTAAGCCAACTGAAACTAAAACGAACTCATTAAGGTAACGATGCTTTAAACAACTGGGCCTAGATTTTTATCGAAGAATGAGCGACACCGGGTCGCTAGCAAAGAATACACGAAGCCCCTTGGGCTGCATTTACTTTGGTGGTGTCCGTGGTCGTGAGGTACAGCGTTGGCCTTATAACCTAAAGGTCCTGAGATCGATACCCGGGAGTGGATGTCAACTTTGGGATATTTCATCGACCCACACATTCGGCGCGAGTACTGGTGTAGTTCCCAGGAAGCAGAATCGAGAGAGATTAGTTTAAGTTTTAAGAACTTGTTTCTCAATCAATGTAAAATAAATATGTTTAAACTAAACTAAAACTAAACTTTGCACGCGACCCAGTGTCGTTCAAACTTAGATGAACATCAGAAAATAAAGGATTTTACACGAGTGCTCAATTCATACATATGAAACTCATGAAGCGAGCCTTTAGCGAGTTTCATAAATTAAAAAAAAAAAAAAAAAATGACCTTGGTATAAGATTCTGTTAGTAATATGACGCTAATTAATCGGAATTTAAGGTAAGAAATGGTGTCACGCGACAGTATCCCAATATTAAATAACGTGTGGTCATGTTCATTTATTTTACGAGATCATCAGACCTCTCCAGTAGTGGTAAGTTTAAAATGCAGACTGCTGCAGAATTTGCTGATTAAATCCATTTTTCTTGGGAAATTGTTCTAATGCACAGTCTGTTTCGTCATGGTTTTGTAAATAAAGCGAAATCAAAAAAACCGAAACACGAAATAGACGAGGTTTATTTTTATATGACTAATTTTAGTAAAGATTTGTTAAATTATATTTGCCATGGTTGCAAATGGCCTCTATAGTAATTGTAATTTTTCATTAAGCAAATATATCTAGGCAGAAGAAAAAATAAGAAGAATTTTGTTTAATAAAAAAGAGAGAAAGAAGACCGCTGGACAAGATCATGCAACTTGCCCACGCAGGAAGAAGGTCAAATGACCGTCATGTAAAGCATAAGATGCTTCTACGCGGCGGCTTTTTTGCCTGTTTGTTTACATATACCAAAATATATTGATATTAAAAGCCAATAAAGTATTTGAAAAGATTGATGCTGACTTCTCCTGGCTTCTTTTGTAAAGAAGCCAACTTGTTTGTGACATTGACTGTAGACTGTATTGACTGTGTGTGGTAAAAAATTATAGTATGTTATCCATAAATTGGATATGCCTACACGTCTAGAATATACCCTGTGAATATGGAATGACAATTCTTCAAAAAAGGAAGTTGTCAGTTTTTTACCAAAGGCAGTTAATGGTAAATTATCAATTACGTCGTCCTCATGACGTGATTTGTCTAGTACAAGAATGCTTCACGTCAACGCTTCAACTCTTTACCACACGACAAAACGTTGGACTTGTCCAAAGTCAAAATATTTTAGACTTACCTAACGTCAGTACAAGTTAGGCCTACACATGGCGCATACTTACAGCAAGGTAAAAATATGCTTTTTTCAGCGGCATCAAAAATAATAGGATGATATGAAGTCAACATAAATTACGAGCCATATCTACTTTTGAAGATATCAGCTTCAGGGGCGTAAAAAGTTGTTTCAATAGAAGTCAAAATGTGGTATAGGGACAAAAACAGAATAATTATTTTCAGCCACATTTTATTGCTACTAAGGCCATAACTAGGGATAATATATATGTGGCATTGCAGATATCCTAATTTGTCAAAACTACATGTACTGAAATATACAAGGCCTATCTGCGTATCCGCCTAGCCCTATCTTGTCCCCACCAGTCGCTGCTTACTATGCAACACTTTGTCAAATTCTACCATGAGAGACGACACAGCCTTATTAAAACTTATCTATTTAATGCAGCACCAAATGAGAAAGAAAAAATAAACCCCCAAAATAATTAAATCAAATAAAAGTGCCATTATCATTTTGGAATCGGTGGGGTAATAATGACATAGAGCCAAAAATCAGATTTAATATGGATTTTTTTAGATTGTTTAAGCTCTTGCAAGGGAAGTATTTATTTTTCTAATACATCATGGTGCTATAAATTAGCTCCTAATATCACCACAAAATCAAGAAACCAAACCTATGATGCCAGTCAACAGTTGGCATAGTTGAATGTTTGTGACACGAAATGCGTCATCATAATCTCTATCCACTTTAAAAATTGGTACACATTAGTAGTATCTTCAATTTGTATTCTACGCTGGCTAATCTTTTTCTGTGTTTAAAGCGTATGAAGCCACAATTGAAATATAATCCATTTTCAGCCAGAGGACACAACACAAGAGTAATAATACTTTATATGTCGATTTCATTTCTCTGTTTCCATCATGTAGGTCAAAATACGGGATCAAAGCAAACAAGATTTTGTTGTAAAGTGTCAATATTCCTTATGTAAGAACAAAATAATTTTGAGAACGGATTCAAGTGACCGTACAAAGTCGTATCAAGTGACAGTACAAACCTAAAATATTGGTTTTCAGGTGACTGTACAAAATTGTGTTAGTAAACATACAGGAATTTCGTCATTTTCATCGCTTTTAAGGTCACAACTTGGAACTTGTTGATGAAGAGAAGAAGCATAAATGTAGCCAGGTCATGTTTTTCTGATACTTCGGTACTTTGATTTCCTTTTTGGCAGTAGTTTTTCCTTTTGGCCCATTTCTCCTCTTTGTGGTAACGAGCATTCTATGCACGGGATCCCTGCTTAAATTGAGAGCGGCAATAGATTTCATTCAGAGAAGACGTGTCTTGTTTTGCTGAAATTGTCATTGTCTTCCCATTTGAGCGGGAAAATTCTATCCTTTGAGGTTTGTCTATGACTCTATCTTACTGTCTCTTACTTACCTCGGTTGCAAATAAGTTGACATTCAATTATACGCGTTTACGTTCGTTTTATTTTGGAAATTCATTAGTTTTCGAGTGTCATGACTTTGCGCGTTGTGAAATGGCAGCATTCGTCACTTTGTTAACTCATAATCTTTCTGTTAGGTCGCAGGGTCTTCTTTGCATTAGTTATTAATTGCTAATAACCCTTGCATGTTCTACCTGCAGCATTAACAGCACAGCGTATGGTTGTTGGTGGTGTGTGTGTTGCAGAGATTAGTTGTATTCAATTCCTCAAATTGGTGAGTTGCTTTTGTTGTATCATACTGTGTAATGTAGGTTTTATTGTATATTTATTGTTTGGTTGGTCACTAGGTAATTAGAACTGGTGATGAGCAACGTGTAGCTTTCTACAGTTTTTGCTTGGGCTAAGTTAAAAACTCTAGAAGAGCTACCAGCACATGTGAGAAATGTTCAAGCCATAAATTGTCTGTCTTATAGCATTTATTTCAATGTAATAACTATTTCTGCATTTCAGAGATAGGGGAGTTGTTGTATATTGTATTTAGTGTGTTTTATTGTTCTTTTACAGATGAAAACCTTTTTTACCAGATTAAAAAGGCAACCTATTGTACCAGTGTTACTTCACTAGTAAAGAACCATCAGTAAAGCTGTGCAGAACTATTTGTATTTACCCGTAACTGTGTTTGTTTGTCAGTGCGTGGACTGAGCTAGTAAGGGAGCCCACAAACACTCTTTACATTTGGCGCCCAACGCAAATTACTTACCCGTTAGTTAGAAATACTACGACGAGGACGTCTTTTCAAGGAGGAGAGACATGATCAGCTTCATTGGACATTACACTACTGTATTTTGTGAACTTTCAACCTTCCACGATGAACCAGTGACTTTCTTCTAGTGCCAGTTTTTGACAGTCTTCATTTTCATTGGACTTGAGCGACAGCCGTTCTAGAGACATGTAGTTTTACCAAGTTCTACCAGGTTTTACCTATCTCTGAAAGTTTCACCAGTTCTAGTGACCCTTTTTTCATGAAGTATGAGTGAGTAGACCCTTTGAGTGTATTTTGTAAGGAAGATATTCACTTTTGCATGCTTTAATCTAAGGTGTAGGCTCAGATTAGCACTTATTTTAACTCCCAGATCCCTGGTCAAGTAGTTTTCACCAATATTCACTTTTAATAGTAAACTACACTCTAGAAATAGAAGTTTTACAGTTTATGCTGCCATTTTGACCTTTGTATTGTGAAAACATTGCCGTTTTGTCTACCGATAGACTTGCCACCTTTTGTCACACTGTATGTAGTTGAATACAGCTCATTGCAACCTTTCCATTTTCTTTCCTGGATTTCTCTCCTGAGTTCTTTTCATTTCACTGAAGGAATTACCCATTTTTCATGTTTTGAGAGTAAAATCAGCCCTTTGTTCTGACCTCAGTCTGCACTCAGTCTGATCAGGATCTACACCCAGTCTGATCCTTGTTCATTTGTCTGTTTTAAGTCATCTGATATTCTGCATATTTATTTGAAGCTATTATTTGCTTTAGTCATCTGCAATTTGAAATTAGTACTGGTTTATTTATTAATTTAGCTCTAGAAGAATTTACTTGTGATTCCTGTAATTTTCCATTGCAAGTTTGTGTCCTCCATTTTCCTGTTGATTGTACCATGTGACCTTGCCCTTTACTGAGGACATGTGAACTGATTACCTGTGACAAACTTTGGAACTTGACTGCCTGTAGCTTACTTATTTTAGTAGGTAGGTTAGATTAGATTAGTGTATTAGAAATTATTTCTTTGATTGAATTTATTTATTTAATTATTTAGTAGTAGTTGTAGTTGGAAATTTCTTTTTTACTTTTTTTTTGGAAGACCTGTCATTAGTCCTTGCCTTGTAAATACTGGCATTCTTTTTGAAGACACTGACCTCATTTTGCCTGTGAATTTGACTTGTTATCAGTCCGTGCTTTGCAAATATTATCCATTTTGAAAACATTGAACATTGACTTGGTTGTTTACAGGATAATTAATGTAATTAATTATCTTGGAGTGTACCTTTGATTATTTTCATTCGTCATTGATTTATTTTCATTCGACTTTGATACCTAGTGCACACAGTTCATTTTGTATCATTGTATCATATCAAACACTTAATTGTAAGTTTCTTTTTCGACTCCGTGTACTTTGAGCCAGACTTCAATTTGCTTTTTGAGTTGTCTCCCTTACGCTGATTATAAGATAACAGTTGACTGTTACAATTGTTATCAAAGATATTTGTGAGTTTCACATCTATCTTGCGTACTTTAGCATCGCGACTTTTATTCTTTTTTACGCTTTTTTGAAACAGGAAGACAAGCTGTCTGCAGATTAACCCTTTTCGAGATTGAACCTTAATTAGTCACCAACCACCCTAATTCTTGTTTTTCAGGATTGTATATATCTACTGCTGTATATAGTCATTGCCTGTTGAAAAAAAAAAAAAAAAAAAAAAAGGGGGGGGGGGTTTGATCCCTGTATGTGAAAGAAGTGACTTTATTGCATTCCACTTTCTGCATATGAAAACATTGTGACAGGTGGAGTTGGTATTTTTCCTAGCCCATCTTGAAATTTACTTACTTGAAAGCATTGCGAGTGAAGAAGTTAAAACTTCACGTTTACCTACCCTTCATTAAGATACAATTTTCATTTCAGGTTTATTCCCTGTGATACTGATTTACAGTAAATCAGATTTATATTTTGAATAAAATTTTGCTTTTGACTTTGTTGTTTTTGCTGCATAGAAATTTGTGATATCACTTCATATTTCAACTTTTATTATTGTGTATTGCTATTGGGAGTATTTAGTTTAGGAAAGCTATGTAACTACCAGATGTAGTGAGAATCATAAGCTTCCTAGTCTACACCTAGACATATTTTGCATCAGAGGATTTATATGCCAATCTGAAAGTGTTTTATATGTACCATTATCGTGTCTATTGAGTTTTACCATGGCATCTAAGGAAGAGGGAGACATGGAAGAATTTTAGAGGAAAGAAGCTGTAGGAGGTATTTCTGAGGCAGAAATGGAGTTGCTGCACAGCATTCGCCGACTTGGGTTCGAACCTAGAGCAGGGTCTATGGAGGATATAGCCAGACTCACCCAAGTTTTCACTGAGTCTCAGACACTTCCTAGGAGAATGCCAGAACCAGCCCCTCGTACAGAGCCACACCAGTATCCAAAACTATCGATTTTTTATGGTGAAGATGGTCGTGGAGAAGTGAACTGGGATACTTTCCATTATGAAGTCATGGCAGTTATAGCCTCTAATAACTTCAATGATGGTCAGATTATGTTTGGTAAACGCCGTGCAGTTAAAGGAAGTGCCAGCGATAAACTTCGAAGACTTGGACCAGACGTAACTGTTAGAGAATTTTTAAGGAAATTCAAGAACGATTATGGGACAATTGAAACTACTGAAAGTATTATGAAAAGATTTTATACTTGTGAGCAGAAACCCAATGAATCTGTTGAGCTGTTTGCCTCCAGATTAGAGGAAGTATTCGACAAAGCTGTGGAGCTTAAAGGTCTTAGGCGCAAAGATACTGGAATTTTAAAGCAAGTGCTTCACTCAGGTCTGAGACGTGATCTTAAATTGATGTCAGCTTACCAGTGTGACAAAGAGTCCACTTACGATGAATTTAAAAGAGAACTCCGGCGTCTAG
This sequence comes from Tridacna gigas, assembly GCA_945859785.2. NCBI lineage: Eukaryota > Metazoa > Mollusca > Bivalvia > Cardiida > Cardiidae > Tridacna > Tridacna gigas. Next base: position 55,028,757 of record OX244034.2, read on the forward strand.
AAGCAGAATTAAAAGAAACGATGCCAGACAAGCCATGTTAACCAGCAGTTCCCAGTGAGAAGAAGGAGGAAGAAAGTGAAATCAAGCAACTCCTTAAACAGATAAATGAAAGGATAGATAAACTGGAAAAGGGACAGAGCCAGACATTTCAGCCGTCTAACACGTGGAAAAAAAGAAGCCGTAGACGGAACTGGAATTCAAATTACAACAAACAGGATCTGAATAAGAAGTCTGATCCAAAGGCAGAAGACACCTTTTCCCCTACTTGCTACCTGTGTAATCAGAAGGGACATGTTGAGATCAAGTGCCCTATCATTTTAGCGCAGTTGGTTTGCTCCAAGTGCAAAGGGAAAGGACATTCACCACGGGACTGCCCAAACTAGTTTGTGCTCCTGTCGCGGGGTCTGATATGAGCACCTCTACTTCTACTTATGATCCCAAACTTATTGGACATGTCAGTGAAGCTGACATCTTTCTAGACTCGAAGCCAGCCAAGGCATTATTAGACACAGGCAGTTGTGTTAGCCTTGTGTCAGAGTCTTTTTACCTAGAACACCTTAAGTGTCAGATGAAACCAGTTTGAGACATATTAAACATCGAATGCGCCGATGGACAAAACTTACCTTACAAAGGGTATATTGAGACAGAGTTAGTCTTTCATAAAGGATTACCGGACTCTAAACCTTTACCTTCTCTGTTGCTAGTTACGCCAGACACCCAGTATTCTTGTCGTACCCCTATTATCTTAGGTACCAATGTTCTTCAAGAACTTATGGATGACTGTAAATCCAGTTATGGTGACCAGTTTTTGCAGAAAGCAGACTTGTTTACACCATGGTACCTGAGTTTTAGGTCGTTAGTGATACGACAGAAAGAACTTCGGAAGAACAAGAACAGATTGGCTATAGTAAGAAGTGCCCTTCCACAGAAGGTAAGTATAAACCCTAACCAAAGTGTACAGGTTTTAGGTATGATTGACAAGGAATTTGATTACCCATCCACTACTGCTATTATTCAAGAGTGTGATGATAGTCAGCTACCGGATTCCATTGATATTACACCATCAGTTATAAGTTATGACTATGATAAGAAGAAGCAGGTTGTTGTTACTCTGTCGAACCTCAGCACTAATACAGTGACTATTGCTCCAAGAGCTGTTATATGTGAACTTCAGCCAGTTTCAGTTGTAGAAGAAGTCTTCGACAAGATTGAGGAAGACACAAACTTCAAAGATATTTTAATCAACTTAAAAGTTGATGAGGAAGATATTTTGAATACCTCGGACAAGGGACGTTTATATGATCTTTTAGCAAGTCACCGTGACATTTTTTCAACAAGTGACATCGACATTGGCCTGTGCAACAAGATCAAACATCGAATTGACCTCACAACAGATGTGCCATTCAAGCAGAGACATCGCCGCATTCCCCCTAACATGATTGAAGAGGTGAAGCAACACATTGAAAGTTTGTTGGCAGCCGACATTATTCGACCTTCTAAGTCACCTTATTCTTCAAATGTTGTCTTAGTACGGAAGAAGAATGGTAAACTTATTTCTGTTTGGATTACCGCCAACTTAATGACATTACTGTCAAGGACTCGTTTGCCCTTCCAAGGTTGGAAGAAATTTTTGATTGCCTTCATGGTGCCAAGTACTTTTCAACCATGGACATGAAGTCGGGATATCACCAAACTGAAGTAGAAGAATCCCATAAAGAGAGAACCGCTTTTACTGTTGGAGCATTAGGATTTTTCGAATATAATAAGATGCCTTTTGGTCTGACCAACAGTCCGTCTACTTACCAACGGATCATGCAGGAAATTCTTGGTGACCTCAACATGAAGATCTGTCTTATCTATTTAGACGATCTGAAGATCTTTAGTAACAGTTTTGAACAACATCTGGAACGTCTGCAAACTGTTCTACAGAAGTTAAAAGAAGCTAATCTAAAACTTGCTCCAGAGAAATGTTGTTTCTTCAAGTCAAACGTGAACTTTTTAGGCCATGTGGTTAGTGGAAATGGACTTGAAACTGATCCAGCCAAGATTGAAAAGATACAGAATTGGCCAGTTCCAACCAATCATGATGAATTACGTTCCTTTCTTGCATTCGTCGGTTACTACCGTAAATTAATCAAGGACTTTAGCAAGATTTCCAAGCCTCTGTCTGAGTTACTTCCCCCTACATCACCAAAGAAGGGAAAGAAGAATAACAACATACCTTGGATCTGGACTGAGAAGCAACAGAAAATATTTGACTACCTTAAAGATCTTCTCTCTTCACCACCAATTTTGGCGTATCCAGATTTCACTCTACCCTTTGAGTTGCATACTGATGAGCAAAGTTCAGTGATTATCTCATGTTGAGTCATTTCACTGTTCTCACAGACAATAACCCTTTGACTTATGTTTTGTCTACTGCCAAGCTAGATCGACAGGACAGCGATGGGCATCTGCTTTAGGTCAATACAACTTTGACATGCAGTATAGATCTGGCTATAAGAATGCAGATGCTGATGGCTTGAGCAGATATCCTTATGACAAAGTCCAGTCTGATGACATAGTGACTATAGAAGATAAAACCGTGAAAGCCATTTGCAACATGACTGTACCAGCTCTTCTGGACACCTTACCTATGGGAAAAATCAACCTTGTTGATGTTATTGAAGAGCCAGGTCAACCTTTGGCACAAAAGGAGATGTTGGAAATTAGACGTGCTCAGCGCCAAGACAGAACCATTGATAAATGGAGAATAGCTGTCATTGACAAGCGACTACCCTCCAGTTTTACTAGTAAAGAGGATCTCTGTTTCCGAAAACAGTATAAAAACCTCATTATCAGAAGAGGAATTCTTTTTAGAGTACTTAAAGAAGAAGACTCTGTAATAGAGCAACTTGTGGTCCCTCCTTGTTACAGAGAAGAAATACTGAGAGGTCTCCACAATGATGTTGGCCACCCAGGACAAGAGCGCACCATGCGTCTCATTCGGGATCGTTTTTACTGGCCAGGAGTGGGTGCAGATGTGACCAATTGGATTAACTCCTGCGAGCGATGTATACGCCGCAAATCCACAACTGCGAAAGAACCCTTAATCAATGTTCAGAGTTCATATCCTCTTGACCTGGTATTGACTTTCTTTCCCTGGAACCAGCTAAGGGTAACATTGGCAATGTGTTAATCATCACCGACCACTACACAAAGTTTGCCAAAGCAGTACCAACTAGAAACCAGACTGCCAAAACCACAGCTGAGGCTTTGTTTAACGAGTTTATTACAAACTTCGGTATACCTACCAGGTTGCACTCCGATCAAGGAGCCAATTTTGAAAGCCAGATAATAACTGAACTTTGTAACCTAATGGGGATGAGGAAGAGTCACACGACACCTTATCATCCACAAGGAAACGCGGGTCCTGAGCGATTTAACCGCACCTTGCTCAGTATGCTCGGCACTTTGGAAGAGGACGAGAAGAGTGATTGGAAGAAATACGTTAGCTCATTAGTGTACTATTACAACTGTACCCCGCATGAGACCACCAAGACATCACCTTCGAACTACTCTTCGGCCGAAAGCCCAAATTACCTATCGATGCTGTTTTCCAGAACGCAAGACAGGACACTGATGTTTCAGAGTCAACACAGCAATATTTGGAAGATCTCCAAATGGGGATCTCTAAACCTCACGATGTAGTGAAGCAAGTGACCGAAAAATCACAAGTTAAGCAAAAGGCTTACTTCGACAGGAAAACCAAAAAGGTGACATTATCACCTGGTGACAAGATACTGGTGAAGAAGTTGGCTTTTGAAGGCAAGCACAAGATCAAAGATAAGTTTGAACCAGACCTTTTCATCATAACAGAACAGCCTAGACCAGACATTTCTGTTTACAGACTCAGATCAGAAGAAAATGGTTTAGAGAGGACTCTGCATCGCAACCATTTACTCTTGCTAGACTATCAAGAGACAGGTGAAGGGAAGTTGGAGTGTGGTGCAAATGCAGAAGATCCAGATCAACATAGGGATGCATCCAAGGATACAGAAGAAGCAGAAACAATTTGTGACGTCACAGAAGATACACCTGATACAGACTCCGAGAATGGGATTAGTGTTTATGCTCTTGACGCATACAAAAATGGGGACGCCCATAGTATAGACTTAGATCAAGTTGAGAGAGAGAATCAGAGTGAGCGTGAGGATGAATTAGAAGAGTCTGAGAGAATGGATGTGGTTGAATGTTTGGAAGAAAGTGAAGGTGAGAGTTTGATCATTGAAAATGTTGATGAAAATGCAGAGCATGTTCAGGGTAATGATCAATCTTCTTTTCCTTTGCAGGCAGAAGAACAGGCTGTGGAAGAAGTTGAAGAAGATAATGTTGATGATGATCATGATGATAATAATGATGATACAGACAAGAAAGAAGAGAACTGTACCGAAACAGAGACGGAAACTGCCTACCGACCAGTGCCAGCACCACGACCAGTGAGACAGAGGAAGCCACCCGACAGATATTCTGACTATGTCAATTACCAGATGACTAGCAGACCTATTGACAGTAGGACTCAGGCCCTAGATGCGCTGGTGAAGTCAGGTGTGCTCAACGAAGTGGACAGCTACACAGCACAGAAGTTGGTGGGAGCAGTCATGAAGTGATTTTTAGCTTTGATGTCTTTATTTTTTTATCGCTGCCATGTATTGTATTGATTTTGCTTTGTATTTTGAATGTCATTAAATATGATTTATTGTGACCAAACTTCCTCAGATTGCTTTTTAATTCTTAACCTTAGAGGTCATAGACCCTTTTGAACACGGGGGAGGAATAGTTAGATGTTGTATAAGCAACATTAAGAGAAAATGGTCGTAGCTGTCAGTGTAGTTGTAAGTAGTACTTTTTGTATGATAGCTAGTGTATGTAGTACATATGTAGTCATTTTTTGTAGTACTAAGTTACACTGACACGACAGACTGACCTTTGACATATTGGCTTTTTGTTTCCATGCCGTTGTAAGGAATATGACGGGACGTCATTTTTGATGGACGGGGAGTATGTAGCCAGGTCATGTTTTTCTGATACTTCGGTACTTTGATTTCCTTTTTGGCAGTAGTTTTTCCTTTTGGCCCATTTCTCCTCTTTGTGGTAACTAGCATTCTGTGCACGGGATCCCTGCTTAAATTGAGAGCGGCAATAGATTTCATTCAGAGAAGACGTATCTTGTTTTGCTGAAATTGTCTTTGTCTTCCCATTTGAGCGGGAATATTCTATCCTCTGAGGTTTGTCTATGACTCTATCTTACTGTCTCTTACTTACCTCGGTTGCAAATAAGTTGACATTCAATTATACGCGTTTACGTTCGTTTTATTTTGGAAATTCATTAGTTTTCGAGTGTCATGACTTTGCGCGTTGTGAAATGGCAGCATTCGTCACTTTGTTAACTCATAATCTTTCTGTTAGGTCGCAGGGTCTTCTTTGCATTAGTTGTTAATTGCTAATAACCCTTGCATGTTCTACTTGCAGCATTAACAGCACAGCGTATGGTTGTTGGTGGTGTGTGTGTTGCAGAGATTAGTTGTATTCAATTCCTCAAATTGGTGAGTTGCTTTTGTTGTATCATACTGTGTAATGTAGGTTTTATTGTATATTTATTGTTTGGTTGGTCACTAGGTAACTAGAACTGGTGATGAGCAACGTGTAGCTTTCTACAGTTTTTGCTTGGGCTAAGTTAAAAACTCTAGAAGAGCTACCAGCACATGTGAGAAATGTTCAAGCCATAAATTGTCTGTCTTATAGCATTTATTTCAATGTAATAACTATTTCTGCATTTCAGAGATAGGGGAGTTGTTGTATATTGTATTTAGTGTGTTTTATTGTTCTTTTACAGATGAAAACCTTTTTTATCAGATTAAAAAGGCAACCTATTGTACCAGTGTTACTTCACTAGTAAAGAACCATCAGTAAAGCTGTGCAGAACTATTTGTATTTACCCGTAACTGTGTTTGTTTGTCAGTGCATGGACTGAGCTAGTAAGGGAGCCCACAAACACTCGTTACATAAACACGGACAGACCTTTATATCGTAGAAAGAACTCTCTCATGTGCGCTAAAGCGAAAATTCTGGTATTTTTTGTAGTCGAAAATCATTTCAATTTTCTCACGTCAAGCTGATCAAGACATTCTTATTGCTATAAGGAGGTTGCGCATCTCACGATCAGGTGCCTGGTATGTTTAATATATATCAAAAGTACAAGTGGATGGAAAGATTTCAATTAATTACAAAAATAAACGAAAAAACATTAACTTCACTTACCGTGTAAACTCAATTTTCAAGAATCAAGTGACATTTCGCCACTGTACAGACTCCCAAGTGACATACAATCTCAAACACTGTACACTTCCGGTCCTACACCGTGTGGATAGACGAAGGACATTCCTATACGCCCCACTTTGCGGCCGAGAATTAATAATAAACAGAACTTGTGAGTCCTAAATTACTTACATGATATCATCACATGCACATTTGGTGTAACTTGTTAACTGACACAAAAACAAAAAAAAAAGCTGTACAACAGAGTTAACTCTTTCCCACGTAAATCCTAAGTTTAAACAAACCTGAAAAAGATTACTTTTGAAAACTGTGTCGGAAAAGGAGACGATGTCAGTAACCAGCATTTTCTCAATTCCCCACAATGTTTTCTAGCCTTTCAAAAACAACTCCGATCTTTTTAACCTATCTGAATGTGTCATCTGCAAATGCTTTCAATATGGACTAGTGTAAAATGTTGTCGTCTTGTTAAAACAATATTCTGATACTATATTTTTACTTAAATTAGATATCATATAATTTTGGCCAAACATTTAACCCTTAGGCTGCTTATCGCGACTCGCAGAACGAGCAGTCTGATCTTTGATCTACACTGTCCGATAAGGAGATATCTTCCTCCCAAAATCCCTTTGAAACAGGAAAGTTTTGGGCTTATACTATCAGCTTGAAAGTTTCATTTCTTTTATTCAGCAGGATGAGGATGAAGACCACATGAAAAACAGGGATATTTTCTACTACCCTTTTCTGTTAAGCCTTTCCCAAATGACAAATTTTGGACTGGTCCAAATTGAAAGAGTTTGCAGACGACAATTTTAAATTTGCTCGTTACGAGCAATTTCTCCTTTTCCCACAGTGTTTTCAAAAGACTGTACTGCAGACACATCAAAAACCAGGGCTTGTTTGGGAAAGGGTTAATTAATCTTGGTTTATGAATGCACAGCCTGATGGTTCTTTTTTAACCCTTAGAGTGCTGAATTTATAAAATATATCTTTTCAATGAAAAAAACATCTGAAACATTGTCATTTCAAGACTGTTTTAGCCAGAAGGTGTAATGAAGTAGCTGACAGTGTAGATCAAAGATCAGACTGCACGTTCTGTGCAGTCTGATCTTGATCTATGCTGTCAGCAAAAACAACTTAAGTTGGTTCCAGCGCTTTACGGGTTAGAGATAACATTGCATGAATCATCATTGCAGGGTTTACTTTACCTCAACTCTTTACCAAACGACAAAGCTTCAGAGCTGTCCGAATTCAAAGCATTTGCAGACAACGATATAAATGTGGCTAAAATGATGACATTTGTTTTTGATAGGGTAGAAAACATTGTGAGGAAAGAAGAAAATAATGGTTACCAGCATGCTCTCCTTTTCCTACTATGTTTTCAAAAGCCTTCTTTATAAGGGTTGTTAAAACTCGGGATTGTGTGGTAAAGAGTGGATAATCTCATGCTTTAGCTACATGGACCTAGAAGGCTTTTGAAAACATTGTGGGAAAAGAAGAAAATGTTGGTAACTCTACATCTTGGATGCAGACCACACTCAGAACCACAGGATTTATGACTGACTTTTTAAGGTGTTTAACACCATGCCAGTTTTAACAATATTTCACTTATATTACAGCAGCCGGTGATTTCTTTCACCAGTACTCCGAACAATATTTTCAACAAGTCATTGGCTGCTTTCCCACTTAACCATCCTTGAAACAATGACCAGTGGAATGAGAAATTGAAACAGTCACAATGACTATGATCAATCCTTAGAATGAAATTAGTTGAGCTTGAGACTCGAACTTGAATACTGTTGAAGTGGCATAAACGCAAAACACATTGAAATAAAGAAGTCTATAGAGACCAAATACCTTAAAATGCATCAGCTTGTTGTTCATAGTTCTCCTTTACCATATTCAAGAACAGTTCAGTGACAGCCAAGCTAAACTTTTGAGTGGTTATGTGATTATTTAAGTATATCACCTCTGTAAGTAAATACTACACTGTTAAAGGGACATTCAATCAGATTTTATTTCGAAAGCGTTTTTGTTTAAAAAAATCTATACAAGGACTGTTAATTTCATTTGCGTGCAAGAACGGCTTAAAAAAAAAACATGGATAATATGTAGAAAAATGAGAATTAATGATTCTTTGCATTTCAACTGTAAATTTCCTATTCCCTTAGCTATGCTAGAGTCGTTATTGCAAAATGAGCAAAATTATATTTTCAACCCTTAAAGCACCAAATATACCCAATGGACAATTTCACTCAAGAACGAGACCCAGGCAATTTTGTGGTTGTGTTTTGTCAACAGTGTTTCAGCAAAGCGGACAGTGTAGATCAAAGATCAGACTGCATGTTTTTTGTAGTCTCATCTTGATGTAAACAAGCCATAAAGGTAGCTTAAGTAGTGAAAGGGCACTTTTAAGTTACAGCAATTATTACAGTCGCAGTCTTTGATTTTAAAGGTTGCATGTTCGAGTCCAATTTTTTTGTTTTACATTTTTTTTTCGTTTTTGTTTTTGACTAAGGGTAAACAGTCCTTACAACCTATTAACTTTCTTAAAAAGAATAAATAAAAAAACTCGGTCAAAATCTTGTTTAATGCCCCTTTCACTCTGAGATAGAAAACTGCAAGGCTCAAAAATTGAGAGTTTCCTGGCTCCACCGGGATGAAACGGCGCTTTATCCGGGGCTGTGCTGGGGCCTACCGCGGCCCACAACACACCCGTAATGTTACGGTTCATCACGGTTGAGGGAGGGCACAGCCCCGCACGTGCTTCCGGAATGTCCCGGCATCAGTCTGGAAACCCACGGATTAAGGCAGTCGTCGGCATCCTTCCTGGCGACCCCCGGTTGTATCAAACATTTTAAAACATCCGGGGCTGTTAGCCTGTTCGTCACGGTTCATCCCGGAACATCCAGGATGCTCACGGTAGCGCAAGGCTTTTCTCCCGGTTCTTCACGGTTCTCAAACTGGGGCTAACCAGGAACGCCAAACCGGGACAGTGAGAATAGGGCTTTATATCAAGAAATTGTGAAAAATTCATGAAAATCAGACCATAAATGCAGACTTTGTCCCGTAAACATGCAATGTAAAATTTGAACTTAAAATGGCCAATTTACCTTTTAATAGTAATCCAGCAATTGTCGAATTTCTTTCAAAATCAATGGGGTTTATATCAATGACAAAAACTGTGCAAGTTTCACGAAAATCCAAACACAAAATAAATACAGACTTATCGTGTAAACAAGGAAAAGATTAACAGACAGACAGACAGACGAAGGAAACCATGCCATAACAAAAAATGGTAACCAGCATTTTCTCCTTTACTGACAATGTTTTCTTACCTTCTGCAAATGGAGTAAATGGACCTTTCACAATTATAGTTGCCCTTACATCCAGTGTTGATCAAAGATCAGATTACAAAAACATGCAGTCTGATCTTTTATCTACACTGTTAGCTACGCTATGACACTCAAGATCAGATCACACAATCATGCAATCTGATCTTTATAGTTTTATCCATACTGTCTGCTTTGCTGAGACACTCAAGATCAGATCACACAAACATGCAGTCTGGTCTTTTATCTACACTGTTCACTGTGCTATAATGCTCAAGATCAGATCTCAAAAACATGCAGTCTGATCTTTGATCTAGATCTATATTTTCACTGTGCTGAGACACCCAAGATCAGATCACACAAGCATGCAGTCTGATCTTTTTTCAACTCTGTTCAATATGCTCTCACACTCAACATCAGATCTCACAAAACAGGCAGTCTGATCTCTAATCATTATCTACACTGCTCACTGTGCTCTCACTCTCAACATCAGATTTCACAAACATGCAGTCTTTGATCTACACTGTTCATCGTGCTGAGCCACCGAAGATCAGATCTCACAAAACATGCAGTCTGATCTTTAATCTGCACTGCTCACTCACAGGTACTAGGCGCGTTGCTCTTACACCCCTGGGAACATATACAAATCATCCTTACCCCGTTTCAGACTTTGCTGAAATTTTATTATATACATTATAGGGGTGTAAGAGCAACGCGCCTAGTACCTGTGTGCTCACTGTGCTGAGACACTCAAGATCAGAGCCTGTATTCACCAACAATATTTAAGAATGCTCTCATTCTTACTCTCCATAATTCTCCAAATTTAAAAGTAACACAACATCTGGTTGACTAAACAAAATGATTTAATGTTTTGTTGAATCTAACCAAACATTGCATTATTTGAAATGTGGTCACGAAAACTGAAGACATATAGTATACTCATTCGGCATATTTCGGGTGATCCGGTGATCAAATCCCTCGGCTGTATCACGTAGCTTGATATGCACCTACACGGTACATTTTGCACATCTCCGGAAGCACACCGCTTTACCGTTATTGAAATTGTAAGGCTCCTCTTAAAAAAGAAAACATGAGTAAATTTTCTATCGTTATCTTTCTAGGAATATTTCAGTCGGCAAACAGTTTGTACATTCAATTTTTAGCGTGGTTTATCAATTCCGTTAGGCGCCTTCATCGACAGAGAAGTGAATAAATTCACCGTAGTTGTTCATGTCCTTGCTAAGCGTTCTACAGGGGTGCCGCCATGTTTAAGATCATGTGATTGGTAGTTCAAAATGGAAGCCTCCTTTATACGGACGAGGTTAGATGTAGGTACGGAATCGGCCGAGTTGTGACGAGTGATAGTATACTGTAATTTCATTCGGCATACCTCGCGTGATCCGGTGATCAAATCCCTCGGCTGTATCACGTAGCTTGATATGCACCTACACAGTGCATTTCGCACATCTCCGGAAGCACACAGCTTTACCGTTAGTTAAATTGTAAGGCTCCTCATAAAAAAGAAAACACGAGTAAATTTTCTTTCGTTATCTTTCTAAGAATATTTCGGTCGGCAAACAGTTTGTGCATTCAATTTTTAGCGTGGTTTATCAATTCCGTTAGGAGCTTTCATCGACAGATCGATAGAAGTGAATAACTTCACCGTGGTTGTTCATGTCGTTGCTAAGCGATCTACAGGGGCGCCGCCATATTTAAGATCATGTGATTGGTAGTTCAAAATGGAAGCCTCCTTTATAAATACGGACGAGGTTAGATGTAGGTACGGAATCGGCCGAGTTGTGACGAGTGCTGTAATTTAACACTGCATTGACTGCAATATAGTCTAGTTTAGCTATATAATTATCGCACCAACTGATTACATAAAAATAAAATAATTCTAATGCTTTCAAGACTTCAAGACATCTAGTACAAAAATATAACAAAAATGTTCAACAATGATAAACATACTTATACGTGCAGATCGTTGTTTGGTCAGCGGAACATGCGATCCGGTAAACTGTTGTGCGTTCAATAAGGCAAGTGCTCGCCGCAAGCGCTTGCGAGCAAGTTTTGTCCCTGTTGACCGTCAGCAAGCGCTTGCCGCTCGCCAACTATTTCAAAATGGCGACCGAGATCGGTATTAAATTAGCAACATTATGTACTATGTTCTCGGATGCTAAGTTTACCATATTTTGAGCATAGGTTGTTATTATTTCACTCGAAAAAAAAAAAATGCTTATTCCACAAAAAATAGTCGGGAACAAATATACAGTCGCTGTTTAGATTAAAATAGTTGAAAATGTAAATTATCTAAAAGAAGAACTTTAAACCCGTTTAAATTCACTAGTTCGTGGAAATAGATCAAACAGTTTTCGATCAAAGACACTTCACTTTCTTCAATTGTCACTGTGCTTTGTAAATCAAAAACGTATCGTTTCTGTGCTAAAACTGAAAAAAATCACTGCTCATTGTAAGTCAGACGGCACTTGAATTTTCGAACTCACAATATAAGTCTTTCTATAAACAAAGATTTTTGTTATCGCTCTCTCCTTAATAAAAAAAAAAGCATATGTCCTGTGATGTGATTTACCAAACGTCAATACTTCAGACTGGTCTAAGCTGAAAGCATTTTGCAGACGACAAATCAAATGTGGGTCATATATTGAAATTTGTTTTGTGTAGAGTAGAAAACATTGTGGGAAAAGCAGAAAATGCTGGTTACCAGCATATTCCCCTTTTCCCACAATGTTTCCAAAAGCTGTCTTTCTCAGGGTCGTTAAAAGTTGGGATTATGTGGTAAAGGGTTAAACGCGATACGATTTTATTATACTCTTCCATGTTATTTGTTGTTTATCAAGACACGACAAAGCTTGATTAGGACGATTCTCTTCCTTTCTAGTTTGCCGACGGGTGTAACACCAATTTTGATTACTAGGCATTAAAAGAGTAGTCAGACGCGGATCCAGGATTTTCGGTCAGTGGGGGCGTAAATGAGATCAAAGTTTAAATGCTGGTAGTCTGAGTGTGCGTTCTCCTTCACGCACCAGTGGTTTACTACAATAAAGCTTAATGCAACAGTATTGATTTTGGTGGCATTATGAAGAAAAATTATCTTTTACCCAAAATTATCGTTAAAAGTAATAAAAAAAAAACTTTGGACGAAGTGCTTGTTCCTAAACGGTAAACCCCCTACCGTCGAAAATTCAGCCGACGAAAAATTTTTTTTAATATCTTTCCTTTGATGTCATCATCAGGTAGCGAGACGCATGATAATTAACTGGGTAAAATTATTTTTCGTGCCGAAAAGATTTTAACCCCGTCCATTAATCCTGTCTAAAAAAAATGACCAAATCGATGGTGCAATATTGTCAAAGCTCAAAAGAAAATGTCTTAAATCATTTCGACTTGATGGAGCATACAAGACCGTGCTGTTTCCGCTTTGATGAACCAGGCGTTTTAAATTCATTGGTTGCTGTTGACCTTTTAAGTATCGGAAAGATACCAAACTAGCAAAATTCAAACTGATCAACGAAAAATTGAAGTGATTAGCGAACTGCAGTTGGTTTTTGATCAAATTAGTATGGTCAATATTTAGTAGATATGAGAATGTAATGTCAGGGGTTGATTGGCTGAAGAGCTCAGGGGAGGTAATTTTCGACCGGAGGAGCCTCAAGGGGCAATGTCCCATTATGGAAGACTCGGAGGTGAAGCCCCCGGGGCAGTCTGGCTTTAAAGCATGTGAAAAATCTATTCAAAAGCTTTCCTGGCTGCATTTCATATGTACTGATGTTTAGTAATCAATTCCATAACATCACTTACATCTCATTGAATATCATAGATCGAATTGATATCATATATAAATATTTTTACGGTACCCTCCTATATACCACACATTGGACATTGGCTGTTTACTGCCATAAGAAGTCAAATTAAATGTGCTGAAACAATTTCATTTTGCAATCAGGTCACAAATCTACTCATTTATCTATTTTTGCTCGCAAATTTGTCATGAACCATCTATTTACATGTATTTGTGTGATTAGAAGCTATTTAAGCTTTAAAGTCGAAGGCCATATATCAAACTTCTAGCGCTCACCAGGCTGTAAATGATTGTTTGGTCGAGTTCAAAATATTGACAAATCGAAAATAAACAAGAGGGCCATGATGGCCCTGTATCGCTCCACTGGCTTATACATATAAACCATAAATACTAAACATTTCAATTCTGAGCCAAATGGTTTCAAAATGAAGACTTACAAAGTTTTCTCTGTAAAAACCCATGTGAAAGTTGAGACCCGCAGGGCAAAGCCATTTTTAATCCCAGAGCTATAATTACATGAACCCTGGTAGAGGTCCACAAGATAAAGCCACATTCCAGAATAATACAAATCTATGGTGTATGGTTATAAATAAGGTGATTTTCAAGTTTCGTTCGTATGAAGCCTCTGTAAAAATAAGATCCTTGATACAAGGCTAATTTAAAAAAAAAAAAATGTGATCAAGATTTGGTAGCCGTTGGGTTTGTGGTTAGGAGCAAAAAGATTTTTTGAATTTTCATGCTATAAGCAGATGTTTATGACCCATGAGATAAGACTAATTTTGACATAACTTGAATAACCTTGGAAGAGGTTATTTAGATTACACTCATATAATATTACAACTCAAGGTAAGGAACAAGAAGACCTTTTAAGTTCTCACTATATTAGCCTATGTAAAGCTTGTGACTTATTGGGTGAAGCAGTTTCAGAGACGATAAGCTTGATGGCCTTGGGCCTGTGGAGCTAAAAAGCAGTATCTTTTTCATGAGCTACAATGACGTTAGTAAATACAAGCTTTTGGAAAAGATTTTTAAAGGTTTTTCAATACTTTTCAGTTTTGTAGCCATAGCAACCATAGCTTTTAACAGAACTTAATTCTTTGAAGACATTCTGAAGAACATCATGTCAAGATGATATCTGTAAAGTTTGGTCAAAATTGGAAGAGTGGTTTCAATGAAAAAGATGGAACAATCTTGGTAGAAGTCTACAATATGAATCAGCATGCCAAATTTTTATAGCCCAGGCCTTACAGTATGGATAAAAAAAGACATCTTAAGTTTTCACTAAGTAAGCCTATCTAAAATTTGCGAACCCTGGAGTGGAACAAATTTTGATTCCAAGGCTCAAACCATGCCAAATTTGTTAGTCCTATGCTTTATGGTTAGAAACAAGAAGATTGTCGAGAAGTCTTCACTATATAAGCCCTTATAAAACTTTGACCCCAGGGCTACAGTCGGACTAAATGGGGAATATGTGTACAAGAAGAATGACATGCCAAATTTGGGAGTTCTTAGCTTTATGGCTAGTAACAAGACGGTTTCTGAAGTTTTCACTCCATAAACCCATGTAAAACTTGTGACCCCTGGTGCAGGGCCAAACTTTATCCTAGGGCTGTAACTTGGGCCCTCTTGGTAGTTGTCCACTAGATAATGCTATAATTATGCAAAATGTGGTAGCCCTAAGCCTTATGGCTATATACACCAAGATTTAAAAGTTTTCCCTATATAAGCCCATGTAAATCTTGTGAACCCCCCCTGCATGAGGCCAAATTGACCCCAGGACTGTAATTTGGGCACTTTTGGTAGACCCCCACTACATCAAGCTAAGTGCAAAATTTGGTAGCTCTAGGCCTTATGGCTAGGTACAGGAAGTTTTCTTAAGTTGTCACTATGTAAGCCCATGTAAAACTTGTGACCCCTGCGGCGGGGCCAATTTTGACCCCAGGGCTAAAATTTTGGCCCACTTGGTAGAGGCCCACTAGATAAAGCTACATGCAAAATTTGGTAGCTCTAGGCCTTATGGCTAGGTACAGGAAGATTTTTAAAGTTTTCTCTATATAAGCCTATGTAAAACTTGTGACCCCTGGGGCAGAGCCAATTTTGACTCCAGCGCTATAATTTGAAGAAACATGATAGAGGTCTACTACATAAAGCTACATGACAAATTTGGTAGCCCTATGCCTTATGGTCTCAGACAAGAAGATTTTTAAAGATTTCCAATATTTATCAGTTTTGTTGCCATGGCAACCAGAGTTTTTGAAGGAATCAAATTCTTTCAAGAAATTCTGAAGAGGACCATGGCAGGATCATTTCTGTGAAGTTTCATGAAAACTGGATGGGTAGTTTCAGAGAAGATGTTTGAAATAAAAGTTAACGCACGCACGGACGGACGGACGCACGACGGATACCGGGCCATGACATAAGCCCGCTGGCCTTCGGCTAGTGGAGCTAAAGATTATGTGATCAGTATATAGTTAACATTTTTAGTCTATATTCCATATTCTCCCACAACTTGGACAAAAAGTAGTGACATCAGCAATATAAAAAGATCATGAATTAGATTCTTTGTCGACCATGATGCCTTCTCAAATTAATGATCTACACAGTTTGAAATAATAAAAACGTGTTTAAACACATAAATTTGAGCATATTTAAGTTGTCCCTTTTAAGGCACCCAGGAAAAGTAATAGATTTTCGTATGCGAGATAGTATGACCGATAACAAAGATTGACCATTGTCATTTTTTTTTTTTTTTTTCTGTAAGTGTAAAAAAGGAGGGAGTGACAATCAAATTCTCATTATCGATTCTATATGTCGCATTTTTCTTAATCTTTGGTTTTGGTAATGTATCAGCCACGATAACAATGTATACCTACGCGTCACATTGAGCATATCACGAGTCTTTTTCCCGATTTTCGAGCGTGAAATTCTGGGGCCCCTGGGCAAACCAATGGTGCACAATAAGAATTATATTCTACTCAATCACTTCGGATGAACGAAAGAATATCTACAAAAAACTTTCAGTTGATATCGAACTACGACCTGAAAAAGTAAAGACTATGGTGTGGTGACGAACCCAACAAACAAATTGAAACAATCGACATTTTTTTAAGAAATGCGATGAGGAAACTGCTCTGGGTCTTTTTCAAAGTTTAACACTTCTAATCGAAATCTGTGTTTGCGTGACTAATGGAAACCCTGTATTTGACGCAGTTCGATCGTCATTTGGGGTGTTTTACGACCAAATTTTATACGACAACACGGGAAAGTGGTTTTCATTATGCATAACGACGGTTTATGAGACAAATATACATAAAGGGGATACAGCTTAAAAAGCGCCGGAGACTAAAACTTCAGTATCCAGATTAGAAAACAGCGGACAGGAAGGCTGCGCACCAGGCCAAATAAATTCAAAGACCTCATTGGTCAAATATCGTATTCCACGGATCCATGTATAACATGAGAAATCAAAGTATCATGCAGCGAAACCAGTCACATATCTTAAACATTCGGCAAACCTCGGGTGATCCGGTGATCAAGTCCCTCGGCTGTACATCACGCAGCTTGATATGCACCTAAACGGTACATTTCTTCGCCCGAAATGCACCATTTTACCGTTATCAAAATTGTAAGGCTCCTCTTAAAAAAAAGAAAACATGAGTCACAGTTTTCTATCAATATCTTTCTAGAAATATTTCCATCGGAAAACAGTTTGCACGTTCAATTTTTAGCGTGGTTTATCAATTCCGTTGGGAACTTTCACCGGCAGATCGATAGGTGCGAACAACTTCAGGGTGGTTGTTCATGTCGTTGCTAAACGATTTACATAGGCGCCGCCATGTTTAGGACCATGTGACTGGTAGTCCAAAATGGAAACCTACTTCATACGGTTAGATGTAGGTACGGAATCGGCCGAGTTGTGACGAGGTGTTAAGTTATGTCACATGTAAAATTGAATCATCTGAATATATAATAGCTGTCATAAAAAAGATTTTAAAAATTAATTTTGGTTGTCCGAGATTAAGACATGATTTAAACCCCCTCCCCTTTCAGATTTCTCCTAGGATTTAGACCAGTCACGAAGATGACCTTTAGAACTGTTTGATCCGCGAAAATCTGCAAATAAATCACAACCCATGTAAAGTGTTACATGACTTACACGTACCTCGGTCGATGTAAGGGGGTGGGGCTGGCGCACGTACCTTACGCCCACTCTAAATCCGCCCATATGATATTTGATCAAATTAGTATTGTCACACATATAGTAAATATGTGGATGTTAAGTTTTAGGGCTTGTCTACCTCGGTCGATTTTTTTTCGGGGGGGGGGGGGGCGTACGCGTCTTCCGCCACCCCCTAAATCCGCCCATGCCTGTAAGATTTCTATTTTGTTTAAATTTTATTCAAATCCAATTATACAAATTCTATAAATACGTTCGTAAAATGTGTCAGGAGTCATTCGATCATAAAATGTAATTTTATGCTGTCATAATGAGTCTGCATCTCTCCCTCTGTCTATTTTTTTTTTTTTTTTTCTTCTCTCTCTCACTGGACTAAGTAAATGTTTTTTATGTATTATAGTGGTTGCCGTCCGTAGATCTCTCTCTGTCTGTCAGTCTCTTTCTCTCTCTCTTGAATCACTCGGCAAGGGAAATTAATTTTAGCGTTTAATGATTTTGATTTTTCGTCTGTAGATCTCGATCTCTCTTTCTCTGTACAGCTCCCTCCTTTCTCTTTGTCTCAATCATTTCGTATGGGTATTTATATATGTTTTATAATTGTTTTCCGTCTGAAGATCTCTCTTTCTCTCTCTTTATCATCTCGAAATTTCTCTCTTTTTGTATCACTTGGTACATGGGTGATTTCCTGTATCACTAGGTATGGGTAATTAATATTCTTTTTTTCAGAAATTTCATTCTTTCCAAATACATACAATGTACATGTAGCTGGATTTATGTTTCATGGTGTTTGAGTCCGATTCCTGTGTAGTATTACTCGTGAATTGTTTATCCTTATTATATACAATAATCTATTAATTGATGACTAAATTCAGTACAAACACCCGCGGAACAATAGAGGGGATTACCTAAATGGTTTGATTGACAATTAAAGTGGTTATTAACCCTTTACCAAACAGTCGCGAGATTTAACGACCCTGAAAAGGAAGGCTTTTGAAATTATTGTGAGATAAGAAAATGCTTGTACCAGCATTTACTCCTTTTCCCCATAATGTTTTCTACCTCTTTTAGTACAAATCCTATCATTTAAGCCACAATGAATATGTCGTCAGCAAATGGTCTCAATTTAGACATGTCCAAAACTTTGTCTTTTGGTAAGGCGTTAAGCGACTTTAGTACCATAGCCATTCAACGCGTGCAGGTGATACAAAATAATTGATGATAAAGCACATTATCAATTATTAACTCAAAATGTTTTTGATTAGGCTGAATTTTCGGAAAGACATCCTTTTTTTGTATATATATTGTGTGTGTGTGTGTGTTTTAAACAGTGACGTCTTTACGAAAAATATATTTCAGGCACGGGTATGACTTTTTCCCTCAATGAAATTCAGTTAGGTTTTTTGTAAGCAGTACTCAAGAATTGGATTCAATACTCAAGACATTCTCATGAGTATTTGGCAAACTTCAGTTTTATCATTATCGGCTGTTGATATTTTTGCGTATTGAGAGTAATTCCGCAATTTCATCTTCCTTATCTGCTACGAGCAGATACAAAGTATAACTACCAAAGTTTCAGTAACAATTACATAAAAACGCATAATATTACAAAGTGGCAATTATCTACCGGTCTGTGTATATTTTAATACAATGAAATAAACATCAGGACATACGCAATGTGAATACAAAAACAAAAAGAATTCCACCTTTTTTTTTTCTCTCTAACCATGAGAAATAACATCATTACACACTCAATGTAAATACGAGTACATGTACTAGTTCAATTAGAGCAAAAAGGTCAAAATTTTACCTAACAATGAAATATGCCCTTTTCTCATACCCTCGTGAACCTAACTGGTATTTTCATGCCATCAAAGACACAAACAAGGCATAGATTTAATTTAGGCAACTAAAAGACAGAGAAGTGTCAGAAACAATTTTTGGACAAGGGCAAGTACAATTAACCTGTTTTTGTGGCATTTGTCGAAGACAAATGGCACTATGAGTTCAAATCCGTATTTTGAAAATCATGCATCGTATTTTGTGCAAAACCGAAGGAAGTAAACCCAATTAAACTCAACTTTTCTCACACAATTGAGAGTTTCAGTTGCACTCGGGTACATAATTTAAAATGGCGTTTTAAAATAAACTAAAACAGGTTATCAATCGTTGAAATACTTTTTTAAATTGAAAATAGCCTTATCTATCCTTTTGCGCAATAATTTTCCTACACGACTTTAAGACGTATTATCTTCCGCAAGACCTACTGTGGCACTTTCGGTCTTCAAAGATTATTGACATGCGCAGACAACGTGTTTATTACCGGGGCACCTGTGTGCTCATGCGACCTGAAGAAAATAGATCCCACATGCTTCTGATGTTCTGAGTACGTTTACGAAATTCTGAAGATTTTATTTGCATATTACAATAAGGCTATAATTCTTAGGATTACAGAAGGTTATTTCGTCCAGAAATTTGTACATGTACTCGCTTTAGCCTTCTATATTGGCGCAATGATATACCCTGTGTATGTCACGTGACTGCTATACTACGCTTCATTTCTTCTCTGGACGCCATTTTTGCAAGACGAAGCCCAGGATTAACAATCGTAAGTAAACCTTTTTTTTTTTCACACACTTACGGTAAATTTAGCAAATTGTTAGTCTCTCGCTATTGTTCTGAAATCTTCCTTTATATAGATGCATCAAATGTAATCAATCGTGCAAATTTTTACAGGATTTGGCATGGAAAATTTCGAACTCGGATTGTCACTGAATTCGTGATTCTTGCCCTACCGGCGAATTCGGAATACCACGGATTCTATTTCTGCTTAGTAACGCCTTAGCAACGCGTTACTCGGTGGACGCTACCCGAGATGGACAATTTGCTACTGTAAAAAAAGAAGCTGCATTCGACAGCAAATCGTTATTTGCGCGTCAAAATTTTATTTGAACATGATGTACGATTATCATGGCCGTCTTCCGGATGTAGTTCAAGCGCGGTGTAATTGAATTTGATGATTGTCAATGAATAACTCTATTGTCTACCCTCTGAATAATCAAAGGTTTCACTGATATTTCTCTAAACTACTTCAGATTTATATCAAAGCCAAAACCATAGAAATTATTACAAGAGCAACGTCGGTCATCCGAGCATTTTCGAGAATCATTTTAGGGGGTCATAATCAAATAGATCGACACTGAATTTGGTAGATCTACGGAGAATAAGAACGAACATACCTCTGTGACTTGTGTAAAATTCCAAATCCTATCCACAAATAATCAACATAAGGGTGAATTAAGATCAAGAACTAATAAGAAGTAACAATTTGAAGTGACACGTGTGCGTTAAATTGTGTGAATCAGTCAACCACATTACAGCTGTAAGGTCTGCCACCCAGCTGTGAGATACTGAGATCAAAGGAGCACCGAGTTAACCCTTCATCCAATTTTCATGAAAAATAATATGACACATGTTTCCTTTATACATGTTTCTGAAAAATATAGATAGAATATAAATATCTTGGAATGGAAGGTTTAAAATTTGAGCTCATGCTTATTTTCTTATGTTCACGATCTAGACTCTATTACAGCTATTCGTCTGTAGGAACATGACTAAAGTTGCAACAAAGAAGGTTCTTTTTTTTTTTTAGATCGGAATTTTCTTAAAGGCCAAATTAGGACTCGTCCATATCCAAAGAATGTGGGTGAAATGGTGGAAATTGTTATAACATGCATATAGTGCTGTAAGTTTAGTTGAGAAGCTAAACAGTCCAGAGTTTTAATGACCCTGAGAAAGAAGGTGTTAAAAAATATTGGAAAAAGAGGAAATGTTTGTAACTAGAGTTTTTACCTTTTCCCACAATACTTTCTACTTTTTCAAAGACGATTTCCTCCATTTCACCCACATTTAATCTGTCGGCTTAACATTCTTTGGATTTGGACGAGTCCTAAATTGGCCATTTGGTAAAAGGTTTTAATCGAATAAGCTCTCACTTTTACTGTTTAACTTATGAAGGTCCAATGTCGTGAAAAAAGGGCGAACCTGGTAGCTAAGTCGGTAAGGCACCTGTAGGTCTTGATACCATGGGATCGTTGGTTCAATTTATTTAGGCCTATATAAAGCTATCGATATGATAATTTTTTTTTTTTTAATTAAAAATGTCAGTGTCTGCAAAAAGACGGACAGTCCATTTACAAAAAGAAAACTTTAACACCATTTTATTAAGAAAATCCCGACCCAAAAAATATCTTTTTTGTCACCTTCCTGTTTAAACTACCTTAAGATGACGATCGTTAAAAAAAAAAAAAAAAAAAAAATGAAGGTCAGGTCAAATTAAAAACCTTCCTTTCATCCTCCAAAAAATGTAATTTCATCTTCATTTTGTGTCGGGAAATATCTGCTATAGTTGTTTTCGTTGAAAAGCTGATAAAGGGTTAGCCGAGTGTTCATTTGATCTCGGTATTTCACTGCCAAAGTGGGCGACATGTAGAAGCACTGTGATGTACTTGCTAGGGGCAGATTAATACACACGTGTCATGGTAAAGTTTCTATCCTGTTCAATCGAATTATGATCATTTGCAAAAATAGGATCTGGAATTATTAAAATCTGTTACTGAGGGTAAGTCCATTTTAATTTCTGACCCGAAAGTTAAAGATGCGTTTTTTTTTTTTTTTTTGTCCGAATACTTTTTTCTTTCAAATGCAAAGGTATGGATAACTGGGTTTCAATATTTTCCTCAATTCTTGCCCTGTACAACCAAGGCAGTATGCCGTGATGTTTAATGCTTCTATCTGGATGCTTCATTTTGACTCCATAATAATGTAGTCTGCACACAAAAACTTTTATCATACCGCCCAACAGGAGACTAGGCTTGTCTTAAACTTGTATATGACTCCTCTTTCTGTAGGCTATACCGTGATATTGATAATATGACATTTCTTTTTTGTCTCATCGAAAGTGATAGTATTCATAACTGGAAAAGGTTTTAGAAATCTTTATCACAATTGCCTGAGAAATCCAACAGAACTCTACTGAAAAAATATGACGCTGACAGTGTCCGATTACATGCAGTGTCCGATTATATGTGTACACAGTAAGTTTATCACCGAGTAAAAATTTCTGAGTGCGAGATATTGCGATTTAGCGAAAGTACCCGGATGACAAGAATCACGAATGACCTGGTTGCTCGATGATGAAAAAGCCCCCAATCTGTAGACTTTTCAGGAGCATACTACACGTTTTTTTTGCGTTTTTTTTTTATGTGAAAGTGCTTGTGTCACTACCCAACCAAAATGCAGCGAAGTTGAATCGAAGAAGTTTTGAGACGCAAACAATTTTCGAAAATTTACTCTATTGAAGCGATCACGCATGCGCGAGTTTTGTGGGCATTGTTTAGCATCATCTTCCGCTAGGTGGCATTTTTGAGTCGCCTGGTTGCGTAGCAACCAGGCTTTCATTGTTATCATCCTGATCTATGGGGTGACGTAAGCATACCTCCGGCCTTGTACTGCTTCCTGGCCCTGTTCCAGTTTACGAGATAAAACATAGTTTTCTAATTATTCGGTAAACAACCCAGTTTCTGTCGTAAATAACGTACAGTTGTGCCTTTGTGATAATGAATATGCCTATAAAGACTGAGCTATTTAACGGTTCAAACCTTTGAAACAATCATTTCGTCCACACGGGTACACGGTAGCCTATCGCTTACACAGACGTCATCTCTTAATATAGCGCATTATGTACGTATCTAAAAATAGCCGTCGTGACCGAAACAAGTTTGCGGGCACGCTGAAAAATTCTCTCCGACGACAAACGTCTTTACTACGACACGCCTCTATTTGTGGATAATTCTCAGTGAAAATGGTTCGATAATTACCCATTAGAAGTACACTCTAAATCTTACAATCTGTCCTTAATTGTTACAAGTCTTATAACAATTCTACACTCAACCTATGGTCGGAAAGAGACAGGCGATAACGAGTTGACATGGAAGCTTTCAATGGAGATTTTTCCCAGCAGTAGGCTATTTTTTTTTTAAAACAAATTTATAACGACTTGGAATGTTTGCGTTGCCTTCTTAGACATTCTTACACGTTGCTTCTTCAGAGCTTTTTATTCTAGACTTTAAATACTTTGCACACCAATATTCTAGGTGCACAGAGATCGTACATAGTGTATGTAATGCGCACGTTTCTAGGCTGTACCAAGTCATCGCTTAGCAGGTGCTTTCTGTAATGTAGCTGTGCGACAAATATAGATCTTATAATCACGTGACGTATAACGTCATTTGCACCACGTAATTCTTTATTAATTTACATATTTATGAATCAGTCGCTGAAGCGGCCCTTATTTTCAGCGTACACAGACCTAGCGCTTCACCGATTTATGCAGAGAGAGTGTTTAAAGTACACTGTGTTTGATTAATTGTTTTTCCTTTTTAAAGAGGTGAATTTGTAAAAGTCTGCTTTTTTTTTCAATGTGCGATTAACCTAGATCTAGTTTTTATGAAACAACAATTTATTAGTGCGGGTGTCAGAACGCAAGGTGCTTTCATAACTGCCAAAATCTGAATTGACACGGGAATTCGACTTGAAACTACAGTGTTCTAACAACCGGCAATCTGAGAACTTGACTTTTTACTCGACTATATTTCAAATATAATAGAACTGATCAATATTAACCCACTCGAACAACAAGTTCTTTATTGGAGTGTTTGTAATCTTGTAAGGGGTTGTTGTAAATGGTAATTTAGAGCGAATCGCAAACATTTAGTTTAAGCCAAAGAAATATACATTTAGATCTCTAAAATTTTCAATTGGTGTGGAAGCAGTACTTAATTCCTGCGACGTTATAAAACAGAGACAAAGTTAAAAGGCTGATGATCATGCCATTGGGTTATATTGTTTTTCTTGAGCTGTAGCAGCCACATTCTTAGAGTCCACTGTGGACAAAACTTGAACCCGGATAGCAACAAATACAAATTATTTCCAAAGGACAAATAGATTACTGAGTCAAATATTTGTGTGTGCTCCAGAGGCAACATTTCAGTACAATGATCATGAAATTGCCAGGCTGTTTGTCTCAATAATAATTTTTGACAAAACTGAAAGTAGGTCACCAGGGTTTAAAAGAAAAAGGTTGTCGCTAGGTCAAATCAGACGGAACCGTAACAGATCTAGTGCTTTAGAATCCATTTATGTTCAGTACAATACTCACGGAACTTTATCAGACAGCTTAGATTAGATATGGGTGAGTTGCAAAAGGGCATTTTTGGTCTAGAAGCGTGTCACTGGATCCAGTACCAGAGGACAAAGTTCAACTGAGTTCCACACTAATGTTGCCTAAATGGTCCTCTTGTAAAATTGTTCAAGTGGTTCAGCTCTGCTTCTATAAACTTCACAGAAGCTTCAAAACAGAGTAGTAACATTTCAAAATAACCGCCTCTGAAACTATAAGCAATTATACCCAAATTTCATATCTTGCATCCTGTATTTTGAAAGGACAATTATTGAAATTAAACGATATATGTATAACTATGTGATACAATTTTAGAAAATTTGTGTCATATAAAAACAACGTGCTCTAAATCTGGGGAGAAAATGTATGCCCTATTCTACTGAAATTATTTAGAATGCTTGTTTTAGCAATATGTGTAAGAATTAAGATATACTTGTAAGTTAAGTCACCCAGATTCTACGCTAGAAAAACATTTTTATCAACCTAGAAGCCTAATTTTTGTCCACATTCTTTACAGGCATTATTAACCTAGGGAGGAACTGTAAATATTGATTTAACTTCGACAGTTATTACGCCTTGCTGAATTTCGGATATGGGGGAGAGATGTGGTTTTCATGTTGTCTGTCCGTTCGTCCGTCCGATCTTCCGTCCATCCAGACAGATATGTTCTAAAATCGTTGATGAAAGTCACATCTAAATCCCGGATGTTTACTTGATAATTTGATGCGGTTGTTCTGAATTTCTTCATGTATTGTTGATTAATTTTCTTGATGGTGTAATATTGTCTAGGATCATCGGTTGCTTTAAGACGTTTTGCCAATGGTTCTTCTCCATTATCTACTTTTCTCTTTTTTCCATGACCATGCTTTATTGCTTTATGTCTCCATAAATTGTCTTTCCTGGTGAACGCTAATCCGCATTCTTCACAATGTAGTTTGTTTTCTTCTAGGTGCTTCTTCATATGCCTGTCCAAATTATCACGTCGACTGAACACTTTAGGACAAGTATCACATGCGAACATCTTTTGATGCTTTTCTGTTTATCTGTGCTTTAACAGATCACTTAATTTGAGAAAGGTATCTCCACAGGTTTCGCACGAATAAGCCATGACTTGTTTATGTCAGTACCGGATCTAGCTTTACACGCTTAAACGTCTTGGCTTTATAAACTTTCAGTCTTGGTTGTCTTCTCTGGTTGCCTTATGATGTTTGATGGGACTCCTTATGTATTTGTCAGTCCTTATATGTTTCCTTTTCTCTGCCAAAGTTCACGTCCGTTCACAACGATGTCTGGAGCAATAATGGCGAGAAACGTAGGCTGTGGTGTTCTTATAGTCTGAGGTTCGATGTACTCACTTCTGATTGGCTAATAAATGAGAGGATGTGATTGGACAGTAAGGATCTGACAGTTATTTAATTGGTTAATCCAATGTTATGCTGAATGGCACACACTTTTTCATCCTGGCCTTATAAACTTTGAGTCTTCTCTGCCCTTATAAACTTTATGTTCACTGTAAGTCAGAACTGAACAGACCCTTATGATGTCACAGTCTTTATTGACTTCACAGGCCTTATAAGCGTTGTGTTTACCGTGGCTCTGTATTCTTCTGATCCTTTTGAATTTATAATCTTTATTGTCATCATAGGCCTAATAAGTCTTTAACTCTGTACTCAACAGATTCCTTACGATTTCACAACTTTTATCACCAGACCTTTATATTTCTACACCGTATGACCTTTCTTCTGCCAAAATTTGCGTCCGTTCACGACGATGTCCAGATCATTAATGACAAGATATGCAGAAAGTAGTCTTCTTATAGTCTTTAGTTTGTTGTGCTCGCATTTGATTGGCTAATAAATGAAACAATCTGATTGGCCAATAAGGATCAAGTGATTAGTCTCTCAAACATTATGTTCATTTGCTAGTAATGTCTACCTTATGATTTCCAAATTAATAAACCAGGGTTTGACTAGGTAAACCTGTGGGCCGCAGGCCTACTTCTCTCTCACCTAAATACGCGCACATCGAGGACCCAGTGCTACAGATCGAGAGAAGGCAAAACCTGGTAATTAATAAGGTTTAATATCTTTGATAATAAAACGAAATTAACAAATCTGTTTCGCCTCACAGATTTGAAGGCTCAAGCCCGCGGTCATAAAGCCAAAACCTTTCGGTTTCAAAGCCGACACCATCCCATAAAGAGATCCCATGTGCGAAGGATGCAACACAGATTCCTACTCATGACGGGGACAGGAAGGGTTCAAACGTCACGGGTTGCATTTCGTGACATACCCCCCTCACCCTAGAGTGGTACTCCGTGCACACAGTGGGGCGAACCTCTCAATTATAGATGGGGAAAATTCGATCTTTTCTTAATTTCAAGTTTATGTGTAGCAAAGAATTTAACATCTATCGGTACTGTTATTCCCATTATGAATAAAGCATGGCCTCCTTTGTTTCAGTACACTGGCTATTTATAACAAAACCTTGTAGTATAATCAAGATATCAATTAGTTTTAGTCACAACTATCGTCAATACACAAATCTATGATTAATACATGCGAGGTAAAACATGACTGTTCTAATGATCTGCACTGAGACTGTAAGGAAATGGAACTGGATGAGTAAATAACATTGTTTATAATTCTTTTATGAAGGAATAAGAAAGGGGGTTTACTCCTGTTACAACAAAAAGCCCTCAGAACTCTGGAATATGTATTGGGATGATAGATGCCTGGAAATAAGAAGATTTTCCCGATAAACACAAGGACACTTTATTCAATAATACTGGTCAAGATTCATTCTACAAAAAATATACAAAACAAAATGCAACTTGTCATGACCAATCAGAGTGAAGTCCGTATGCAATGATGTGGCTCAACTTCACACTCTCAAATAGAGAGTAAAGCTAGACATGGGGGAATCAGCTCTATGAGAGGGACAAACGGTAACCACATCATTGAACACAGGAATCAACATTGACTATTGTCACAACAAGTTACTTATACACATACAGTTTGCATTTAAGGAAAGGGACATGAAAACACGATAATTTGACACAAAGTTTATCATCGAAGAATATCTTAATTGTAAGATAACAAATAAAAATCCATCTTTAAATTGCAAAACTATAAAGAAGGAATGGAGGTTTATTGCAGACAATCATTTGAAGTCAAAATGTTGAGACATAACTGTTTTATATTTCAAGAAAAGTATGTTGCTAAGTCACGATAAAAAACCAAGTTGAATGATAAATTTTCAGGTTTTTCAGCCATGGGTCATTTTCACTAGCAAACACAGGTTTGTGCAAGAAAGACCTAGGATTTGAGAAATATCAATTACTGATGTTCAATAATGAAGAATAAATTACACAGAAATTCAATTACAAAAATTAGAGAAACAGAAAGGCAAAAGTAAAAATATGTCAAAAACAAACTTACCTGGAAATAAGAAGATTTGCCCGATAAACACAAAGACACTTTATTCAATAATACTGGTCAAGATTCATTGTTGACCAGCCAAGGTCCTGGTTTATATAGGCCACTATTTCCAGGCGCTGAATTTAGAGTAAGGTTCTCAAATAGCTTATTTCCTGACAAGGTTTTTGTTGGAATTTTGAAAACAAAGACATCACAAAGTTTGGCTTGATTGTTTAACGCCTAATGCAGACAGGTTAATCCCAAGCCAAACTGTGGGGTTGTTAGAAGGGCTCCGAGACTAATTACTTGGAATGTATGGCCATTGTTGTGCAAACAAAGAAATACCTTTTGATTGGGAAGGTGTGAAAACATATTCCTTCACATTAAATTACAAAGCTGCATGAAAAGAAAGAAATATAAAGTTATATACAAAACATTCATATGATACAATGTTATGCATTATTGCATACATTTTAAAATACAAAAATATGGATCATAATAATTCTACTAAAATATGACTATGTACCTACCCATAGGGCGTGTTATGAATAAGATTACCGCTTAAACGATAAAAACAAAACACAATATAATACACTACAACTACACTAATTTAAACTTTATAAACTTTATTTTTTCGCTCTTCCCGGTATTTTCAGTGAACCTTTCCCCTCCGTTGCTGGTAATGAAATGAACGATTTTGCGATATTCCGTTGATTAAAAATATACACATAGGATAGATTCTATTTATAGAAAAACCACTGGATATGACCAATCAAATCGCAGATAATTGACAAGTGTAGGCATACACCTTTTGAACTTACAGTTCATATTGATTTTTTCTACCCTACTGTTTGTTAACCGTGGATTAACAAATGTATTTATAGACAAATTAGACTGAAAGGAAAAACAATAATCACTGAAGCTAGACACTATGTGTATTACACTCTATTCAAAACTTTTCAAATAAGAATGAGACATAGGTCTTTGCATGTAGAGATCAGGAGTGTATTATTTTTACTGCTATTTATCACTTTGCCTGAATGTCTTGTTTCCCAGTTAGGTACTTCTGGCCAATAAGTATTTTAAAGACAAAGTGCATCCAAGCTGAAGGTCTATATTGTAACCCTTATTCTTAAAACTTAACATGTAAAACTTAAGGCTTTCTAATAACTTCAAAGTATTCAAGCGATGCTATTGATATTGGGTTACATGTACCATTTACGATTAAACATCTTCTGGTGACAAGATCAAACTCTTTTGACAGTGTCATTGCTAAACATCGAGGTCAAACTATATAAAATTGGCTACGACGGCGGACACACTAGTGTTTTAGAAACATATAGTGATTAATTATTGTTGCCTTTTAAAAATGATCAAACTTTAATTTAAAATATGTTTACACTTTTTCAACAAGTGTGCCGTCATCACAATATACGCCGCCACATAACTGCTACTTCAGGCAGCTAGCTGTAGCGACTAAAGTGTTGGAATTTCAAGCACCTACCTGGGTAGCTCAATGGATATATTTTGTTACTTGTGATCGAAAAGGTTAACCCACAAAGTGATGGATGGACAGACAGACGTTCGACGGACTCATTGGTCACTGGCTTTGATCTACCAATAAAAATATGAAGTTTCATAAAATTATGTCCATTAGTTCAAGATACATTGATGGAAAATTAAATTTGACATGAAGCCCCCTTTTTCCATGACACAGAAATGAATTCCGAAACTCTAACAATATGTGCTAGGTCACATGACCTGTGAAAATCTCATGGAAATCCATTGAGATATGTCCAGTAATTAAAGAGATATTGGTGAAAAATAAAATATAACATGAAGCCCCCTTTTTCCATGATGCAGCTACAATTCTCAAAACCTTGACATGCGATAGGACGCCTGATGAGAAACATTCTGTGAAAATTTCATCCAAATCCGTCAAGAAATGTGGGAGGAGTTGTGTTCACAAGAAAAGGAATGAAATATACTTTGAAGCCCCCTTTTTCCACGACGCAGCTACAAATCGCAAAACCCGTATCATATGCGATAGGTCACAGGATGAGAAACATTCTGTGAAACTTTTATTCAATTCCGTCGAGAAACGTGGGAGGAGTTGCGTTCACCATGAAAAGGAATGGAATATAACACGAAGCCCCCTTTTTCCATGACGCAGCTACGAATCGGAAAACCCTGTCAATATGCGATAGGTCACGGGATGAGAAACATTCTGTGAAACTTTTATTCAATTCCGTCGAGAAACGTGGGAGGAGTTGCGTTCACATAAACAGGAATGAAATATAACACGAAGCCCCTTTTTTCAATGACGCAGTTACAAATCGGAAAACCCTGACAATATGCGATAGGTCACATGATGAGAAACATTCTGTGAAAATTTCACCCAAATCCGTCTAGAAATGTGGGAGGATTTGCATTCACAAGAAATAGACGTACGAAAGGACGGACGAGGGGACGGACGGACAGACGGTGAAGATGATGCCAATATACGTCGCCTCCGGCGGCGTATAAAAATGGATTACACTTTTTGTAAAATGGTTGACACTTTTTGAAAAATGGTAAACACTTTTAAGAAAATGAATGACACTTTTATGAAAATGAAAGACACTTTTGAAGAAACAGAGAACACTGTTTGAAACGGACCCTATGGAAATTTTACGTTTAAAAGTGCAAAAACAGAAAAGGTAGTGACACGTTTTAGAAAACGAGTGATACTTTTTTAAAAAAATGATTGACACTTTTTGAAAAATGAGTGACACTATTTAAAAAATGGTGTACAATTCTACGAAAATATGGTGATGTTTCGGAAGCATAAACCATAATTACTTTATCGAAACAATTTATTATCAAACAAGTATTGGAAATACTTATACTTATCATTATTAGAATCATATTGAATAATCCATCGAAAATGAAAGAGTAGAGGTGTTAACAAAAAGCGTTTTAAGGGGTATCAAAATAAGGGAACTGGTTATAGAATTTCCTTAATTAACTAAGGGATATTCATGAACTGAAAAGTCGATATTCTTACTTTAACCTTATCTGGTTGCCATGGTGATCACTGAATTTATGTGAAATTTATAGACTGAACAGCTTATCGCTGTAAACCAAATTAACAAAATTATGCATAAAAATGCTGAGATACGTTCTTTTGCATGCACTATTAAACTACGCACCCATATCAATAAAAGCTTATACCTGATGTTTTTCCAGTTTCCGAAACACTTATACGGGCGAAAAGGCCGCGAAGCGGCCTTGGAGCGCGTCTATAGGTAACACGTACGAGCGCCAGTCTACAAATCAGCCCAAGGCTATAAATAAAAAAATAAAAAAATAACGTCCGAGATGTTGTGGAAACCACGTAATGTTAAACGATGATAACATTAACCGGAAGAAGCAAACCGAAGTCGTTTTTTTTACGGGGGAGGGGTTTACATTTGTCACGTGACACGCCCTCTAAAGAAAAAGGCTTCCTCGTTATATCTGCCGGCCTTACCGGCCGATATAGCTCAGTAGGTAGAGCGTAGGACTCGTGAACACAATGTCCTACAGATTGTGGGTTCGTATCCCCGGCTGGCCAACTAAAAATTACTAATAGTCTTTCGGATGAGACATTAAACCGAGGTCCCGTGTGACGGTGCTATACGCCGAGCACGTTAAAGAACCAGGCGAAGCTCTCAGTAGTTTCGACCTGTATCCTTGCACTATCCCCCGTAACAACTAACCGTCTTCTGGGGGCGTCGCTCAGATGGGCAACCGGTAGCGACGATAAATAAACGGAAATAACCAACCAATCTGCCGGCCTCTCGGTGTCGCCCTTGACCTAAGCCTAATACTGATGCATTTGTAAGGCATTGAAACGTATGCATGAAGAGATTATTGTATTTAGATGTCTTAATTCTACCGACAGTACATCTGATCCTATTAAGAGGTGAGTTTGGAGAAGTAATGCGTTCGATTGTAAACACAATGACGTCACGGCATTCTAAATCGAAAATTATTTATCTCGCTCTTATTGTTGATAATTGTTGGTTTCCTTTCGGATCTATGGTAATCTTACGACAGAGTATGTTCCCTGAACCCGGAAATTTACGTAAAGAATGCACAAAACCTTTCTTTCATTTCAAATTGGAAGGCAACGGTCACATGACGCATCATATGATTTTGTTCATGTCTAGCTAATATTCTTACTGTCTTCATTGAATTTGGGGCTGAACCATTTTATTTACAATATTTCTGACATCTCACTCTTTCCTCATAGTTGGCTTGGTTAGTTTTGGTCGATTTTAAAGCCAAATTTGGTAGCATTGTGGACATTTTCCATTGCAGTTTAGCCTTTGATGCCATAGCCAGACAATCTCTTGATTTTGTTGCAGAAAAGGGTCCAACCACTGAACTTTTTTTCTTTTTTTTTTTTTTTTTTTTTACACATTTAAATCTCCTTTTTTCTTAATTTTCAAATCTTGAAAACGAGTTTTCAGTGTGTGTTTTTACAGAAAAGCCAAGGCAAATTTCATCCTTTGATGCCTAATTTGTTGTTTACAATATTATTCATGCAAAATTAGAGATTTTTAATGTCCCCACATCGAAAGATCGGGGGCATATTGTTTTACCTTTGTCCCTCTGTCCGTCCGTCCATCTGTCAGTCTATCCTTCCATCCAGCTGTTCGAAAACTTAACATTTTCCTGTTACTGCTAAAGTCTTTAAGTCACAAGGCTCATATTTGGTATGTAGGTACATCTCATCGATACACATCTTTTGGTACCAAGGTCAAGGTCATTCAACAAGGTCAAGGTCAAATATAAAGGTCGCGTTTTAAAATAAAATAGCCATTACGGGGACATTAGTGCTTCACAAACACATCTTGTTTCAATCTTGATCACATGCAGATCTAGATATATCTATTTTTGTGTTTGTCAAACCGTGTAAGAAAGTAATGTTATTACAAAGTCCTAGAAAACGGTTATTATACAACATGTAAATAATATCTTCATTTAATGCTACCATCAAATGATAATAGCAATAATGAGAAATATATATTCTTTACGCTATTTATAAGGAGACAAAATAATCAGCAGTTGTCATAGTCCTGCCGTCATCTGCGATGGTGTGCAAAAAAAATGTTTACATCATTATGTAGTTAATTCATAGGCCATACTCAGTGCAAATCTATAGTGTGATAGCTCACATATATATGAGTTGTATTTAGGTATCATCTTTATTCATTATAAAATATTTTGTCAAATATTTTCATTTTTTGCCATACATCAATATATACTGGCAGGGGGAGACTCTGTTAAACCACAAACAGTCTTGTTGTAATTACAAATCAATTTGAAGAGACAGGTAGCTTAAAATGTTGTCATTTTGTCCTGCTGGGAAAATGTCCATATATTTTTAATTTCTGAATGTTCAATTACCTTCACTACTAATATGTAGTTGGAATGGGCTGTAATCGGATAGTATACACGATGCCGTGTGATCCTGGACTCATATTTTTTAATCCTTTTGATTTCCTGTTTCAAGTATAAGTTAAATTGTTGAAATTTAGAAGATAAAGTCCTAGTCTTTTTATCTTTGAGCGACTTGTAAGCTTTTCTATTTAGACGGCTGATGTGGGCTGGGATCGGAGTGCACACTATGTGGTCTGATTTTGAGCACATGTCATCCATTTATCTAATATTATTCTCAACTTTTTAAGATACCTTGTCAACTTTTATATAATAAACTAATTACATGATACAAATGTGGAAGCTGATCAGGACCAGTCGGCATATACATGTACACGTACTTTACTTATTACTTGCAGCTAGTGTGAACTGGGAATTAATAGTACGTGTATACGATGCCGACTGATCTTGGACACTCCTCCTGCGATCGTCTATATACCTGTTTTGAAAGTAAAGGTTACAAGGTGGAAATTTCGTTAGATAGTCCTAGGTTTGTTATCTAAGAATGAATTGATGGCTTTACTTGTTTTAACGGCTGATGTTTCTTGGGATTAGACAGCATATACCATGCGGTTTGATCTTTGGCACCATCATCCGATTATCTTAAACCATATTCAACTGTTCATGTATACTTTGTCAACTTTAATATGGTAATCATATAATATAAGCATGAATTGATGGTTTTACTTGTTTAAGCGGCTGATGCTCCTTGGGATTAGATAGCATATACCATGCGGTCTGATCTTTGGCACCATCATCCGATTATGTTAAGCCATATTCAACTGTTCATGTATTTTTTGTCAACTTTAATATGATAATCATATAATATAAGGATGGAATTTGTTCGGGACCAGAAGGCATATACTGTGGTAACTGATCTTGAACGAACCACCATCGTTTCATTTTGCCTACAAGTTTATACCTTTGGTTTTTAACTGTGTTACCTGTGAATAATATGTCCATTTGTTTGTCTCAAACTGCTTTATCCAGAATTGTTCCATCCGATCCTTTTGAGTTGATCCAAGTTATACAGTCAATATGGGCTGGGGTCGTATGACATTTATCATGCAGTCTGATCTTGAACGCATACTTTCAGTGTATCTTTAATCGCGCTTGCGATGTACTATGCTTTTCAATCTTTTTTTTACGGATGCCGAGTGCCCATAACATAATGTTATGAGTGGTGTGGGTTGGGGTTGGACAGCATAAACTGTGCTGTCTAATCCTCGGCACACATTCTCATTTATGTACAGTGATTTGATCAAATGATCTTTAGGTTGTATTTAGTATGGTTGTCTTGCTGGAAAAAATGTCCATATCTCTTCAATATCTGGTCATGGTTTTACAGTTTCTAATTATTATGGGTGTGAGTTGTGACCAGATGGCACATACCATGCAGTCTGATCTTTAAATTACATCTTTAGATGTTCTTAACTTCTGTTCCCAAAATATAAGTTACAATGTTGAAATTTGACAGAAAAAGTCCTAGTATTTTTATCTGGGAGTGACTTGTTAGTTTTTCTTATCTAAACGGTTGATGTGGGCTTGGATTAGATTGCATACAACATGCAGTCTGATCTTGAGCACACATCATCTGAATATCTCAAGTCATATTTAACAGTTAAGATACTTTGTCAGCTTTGTTGTGGTAATTATATACATGTAATAATTATTAAGGTGGAAGTTGATCGAAATCAGACGACATATATTGTGCCGTCTGATCTTGAATGAACGACCACTTTTTTAAAATGTATTTTGTCTACAGGTATACATATACCTGTAGGTTCAAACTGTAGTGCCTATCAAGAACAAGTCCATTTTGTTTGTCCAACACGGATTTATCCTCTAGCACTACTTTATTCCAATTGTCTTGTGTTAACTGAGTTACAAAGGCTTGTGTGGGCTGGATTGGATTAAGTACAGTTATTTTGATTAAGTAATATTTGGGTTGCAATTAATATGACTGTCTTGCTAGAAAAATGTCCATATTTTATTCAATATATGAGTGTCTTTTTAGCCATTACTCATTAACATGCGGCTGGTGAGGGCTGGGATCAGATAGCACATACCATGCCGTCTGATCTTAGTCTCACATCTAGTACAAACGTCTACTTGTGTACAAAAAAAAAAAAAAAAAATCACTGTCACAATTATTACATTTTTCCCAACTTTTCTGTTTTTAGTTGGCCTATTGGAACTTAACTATGTACATAGGGTTTTTCTATTTTCCCACATTTTTTCCTATCTTTATGTATTTTTCCTTTTGTCTTGATGGTGTGGTGTGAACTTGCTTTATAACACAACTGTTTTGCACAGTAAAGAACATAGATCTGGACAGGCGTTGAGCTGCTGCATGATGTTTCTGTGTTTGATATCTGCAATAACATGAGTTGTAAAGTTTTAAGGTATATCTGCAGCCACCCAACATATTGTCCATATCTGCATTTCCACCTGACCGTAACACTTTTCTTCCTTCTTTCGGTTATTATCACAGTGTACCATTCGTTTTCAGTTCTTGTTAGTATTAGACAATCGTTATCCTTGAGCAAACATATCTTGCACCACAATAGAAAACGATTTTTGCTAGGAAAACGTTGCGATGAGAATGTACAATTTTGTAAATGGGCATTTCTGAAATCTATATGCAGCTTGTTGCCTCTATTAGTAGTGACGCATCTTTTGATATTGCGAGCAGGCGATGTACATCCAAATCCTGGTCCACAATCTAGCGAGTCATCATGTAGTTTGTCTAGTTCAGACTTGTACAACTTTCTTAATCATCCCAATCATCTCTCAACTGTCCATTACAATGTCCAAAGTATAACTAACAAAATTGATACTCTAATCGCGGAATTTTCTGTTTTTGACATCATTTCATTTTCGGAGACATGGTTACATGATAGCGTTTCCTCAGATGATCTGCCTTTTCCTTCTTTCCACCCACCTGAACGGAAAGACAGAGTTAATAACAGATATGGTGGGGTCATATTGTATGTAAAGAATAACCTATCGTATACTCGTAGACACGATCTTGAAATTGGTATTCTTGAGTATATCTAGATTCATATCACGTTAGTTAACAATAGGAACATCTTGTTTGGAGTTTTCTATAGACCACCAAACTCTGACGTGGCTTATACCACACTTATTGAAGATTCTATTGATTTTGCTATAAATACGAACATCACAGATGTTATAAGTACTGGGGATTTCAATTTTAATACTATGAATGAAAATCAATTTCGTAAAGTTCAGGCCCTTTGTAATCAATTTAATTTGTTTCAATGTATTGATGAACCGACTCATTTTACCGAAAACTCCATGTCCACTATTGACCTTCTTTTTGTTACCAATAAAAATTCAATTTTAACAACTGGCGTAGGACAGCCTTGTCTTGATCTTACTATGCGGTACCACTGTCCTGTGTTTGGTGTCTTCAATTTCATTAAACCCAAACTAAAGCATATTCAACGAACGATTTGGAAATATGATCAAGGTGATTACACCCAGTTAAGAGCCTGTCTTGCTAATTTCAATTGGCGCACAATAATTGATGATAATATTGACAATTATGCTGGAAATTTTGCTAATGTTATCATGTCTAAAACTCGTATGTTTATTCCAAGCAAGACTGTCAGTATTAACCTTCAAGACCCTCCATGGATGACCAGTTCTATTAAAAGGAAGATTCGCTGGCGTAAGAGACTATACAAAAAAGCCAAGCTATCTAAAAAAGCTTGTCACTGGTCAAAGTTTCGATCTGCTAGAAACGAAGTAACAACTCTTATTCGTCAAACTAAAGAAAACTATTATGATCAATTGTCTTTTAAATTAAAATCAGGTTCTTTAACATCACGGGATTGGTGGAAAACCTTTAAGTTACTCATGTCTTCAAATGCTCCGTCGTCAATCCCTCCACTTTTCGATAATTCTTGTGATTCAATGGTATTTGATGAGAATGAGAAAGCCAACGTCTTGAACTGTTATTTTGCAAATCAGTCGAGTGTAGACGATTCTTTAAGTGTTCTTCCAAATGAGCATTACCCATTGACACAATTTTCCCTAGATACATTGACTATTTTTCCTT
Source organism: Tridacna gigas (assembly GCA_945859785.2). NCBI lineage: Eukaryota > Metazoa > Mollusca > Bivalvia > Cardiida > Cardiidae > Tridacna > Tridacna gigas. Next base: position 55,066,610 of record OX244034.2, read on the forward strand.
CTGAAGTAAAGGATGCATTAAAATCACTTAAACATGGAAAAGCTTCGGGGCCTGATGGTATTAATAATAGGATTCTTATTGAAGTGTCTAATCAGATTGCCCCACACTTATGTGATTTGTTTAATCACTCTTTAAATGTGCATACACTTCCATCTTCGTGGAAAATATCCAATGTAAGCCCAATATTTAAATCAGGTGACCCCTCTCTTCCATCTAACTATAGACCTGTTTCTTTACTGAATAGCATTGAAAAAGTATTTGAACGCATTATATTCAAACATGTCTCTAACCACTTAAAAGATATCGGGTTTTTTACACCCTTCCAGTCAGGTTTTATGCCTGGTGACTCCACAGTCGATGGGCTTGAATTTAGACTTGTATTTTTTGACATAAGTAAGGCTCTTGACAAGGTTTGGCACAAAGGCCTAATTTTCAAATTACAAAGGGCGGGGATCAATGGTAAGCTATTGTCTTGGTTTTCTAATTATCTCTCGAACCGATATCAAAGAGTTGTTATACCAGGGGGAATTTCGTCCTTATGTCATGTTCAGGCTGGGGTACCTCAAGGATCTATATTAGGGCCTCTTCTATTTTTAGTTTATATCAATGATATCGTTGATGATATTCAGTCAAACATAAATCTTTTTGCGGATGATACGAGTTTATCTATGGTTGTAGATGATCCAACTAATGTAGGTAATATCCTACAATCTGATATAGACAAGATTTCCCGTTGGGCACAAAAATGGCTGGTCAAGTTTAACCCTTCAAAATCAGAATCACTGGTAATATCCCGTAAACGTAATAAAACTAATTATCCAAATCTCTTTATGTCCAATATCGAAATTCCGTCAGTTTCTAGTCATAAGCATTTAAGCATTTTTCTTTCTAAGGACGGTTCCTGGGATATTCATATCAACAAATCTCTTGAGAAGGCATGGAGGAGGGTTGGAATTATGAGACGTTTGAAAGTACGACTTGATCGGCAGTCTCTTCAAACCATTTACTTTTCATTCATTAGGCCTTTATTGGAGTATGGTGATGTAATTTGGGACAATCTTTCTCAGGGGCTAAAGGATGAACTAGACAAACTCCAAGATGAAGCTGCACGTATAGTTACAGGCTGTACAAAACTTGTGGCAATTGCTGATCTATATGAGGAAACAGGATGGGAAACTTTGAGCGAACGTAGGCGAAAACACAAACTTATTCTTTTTTACAAAATGATTAATGGGCTTTCGCCAAATTATCTTAATGAACTCGTACCTCCAACGGTCGGTAATTCATCAGCTTATAATCTACGCAGTCCAAACAACTTGCGAATCATTTCTTGCAGAACTAGTTTCTACAAAAATTCATTTCTACCGGCAGTAATTAGTGATTGGAATTCCTTAACTGATGACATTAAGAGCGCCGAAACAGTAACAGCTTTTAAGTATCGTTTGAACCTTGGCAAACCCGTACCGAAACAACTTTATTCTTATGGCGAAAGAAAAATTCAGATTATTCATGCTCGATTGCGCAATAGATGCAGCTCTCTTAATCACCACCTATATTTGAAAAAGATAGTACAGTCTCCTCTTTGCACTTGTGGTTCCGTCGAATCAACTGAACACTTCTTTCTTCAATGTCCAAATTATGATAACATAAGAAATCAATTAAACCTTACCATTAATGATATAACAAGAGTCTCTCTTAGAACTATCCTATATGGGGACGACAGTCTTAGTCTGCCTTCAAATGAAATAATATTTGCTGCAGTTCATACTTATATTCGTGCAAGTGGGAGATTTAGATATTAGCAAAACTGATCTTATTTTTTTCTATTAAGCGATGATTAGTTATCCGTCCTTTAAACTGGCTTAAGTCTTCTGAGTAATAAATATTCCTGTGGAATTGTAAGGTCAGGTTGTAAGTTATTTTTGTTGTAAGTTATTTTTATGGTCATTACATATCGATTATTAGTTAACAAGTTTACCAGTATGCGTAACTCCACATCCATCTTTTCCTCTTTTTTACCTCTATTGCCCTTCTCTGTTTTATTTTCTTCATTTTTGTTTTTTGTGACTTCTTTATACATGCTGCTTAACCGGAGCTGGAGAGGAACTATATAAGCTTAGCTTTCGTTCCAATCCATTTTATAGAATTATTTTTGTTATTATACTGTCTGATCTGTTTTTTTTTTTTTTTTTTTTTTTTTTGTGTGTAATTCTATGTAATTCTATGAATAAAATATGTTTAAACTAAATGTTGCCTTTGATATTCACTTTTATTTACACATGTATCTCTTGATTTTCATTTCCAGTTCATACTGTGTTGATGCAAAGTATATCAACTCAGCACCATTCTGACATTTTTGTCCATTAAGGAATTCTAATTAATAGTTGCCTAGCCCCAATATCTCACTTGGTGATGCCATGGGCTATAAATCCAGAGTCGCCATTTCAAGCTAATTTGAAGCCTTGCTCTGCTAACATTATTTCGGACATTGACAAAAGTTAATAATTGCACTCATAAAAATTCAAGACACTTCATTGGTTCAAAATGCGTCAATTGGTCAAATCAATTGCATTTTACACAAGTATAAACGCAATTGGAATTATTTTTGGAAAATTCCAGAGCTATATTTTGTTCTAATTAAGAGGAAATGCAATTATAAGGGTTGAAATATATCATTGCCAGCGTTCATTGAAGTATAAACTGAAATAGCCTAGAACATGGCAAACAACGCCCTATAGGCGTTATTTGCCATGTTTTAGGCTATTTCAGTTCATACTTCAATGAACGCAGTCAAAGATACATTCAACCCTATGGACGCAAGAGTCATAATCTTTCATCAATAGGTAAATGATAGTTTTTCATCTACATTGGATGAGCAGCTGGTAAATTACAGACACACATTGTTAGGTGGATCAACTATCCCAATACAACTGAAAAAATATTGAAAGGGATGTTAATCACTTCCATCCTAGCATCTACGTAAGAGTCATGCCATATACATGTTTATCAGCTTAGTATTGTTCTGTGAAAAGGGGTGTAATGTATCAAAGAAAGCTGTCAATTATGAAAAGAAAGAATCATATACGCTTACGGTTCACCTGTCTATTACAGGTGGCTAGGACTGTATGTTGTGTTTGTACTGAAAGGTTTGACAGAGAGAGATCTATGTGTCCAATATAACTGAAAAAATGTTGAAGCAGTGTTATATCTTATATAACCTTTAGCAATTAAATGAAACTAAAAATTAAACAAATTTGTATCAAACCCCCTTTTCACAGAGATCTGTCTCTGACTTATTTTCAGATTTAGGATGCACCATGTTTGTTTTCCATTTCATTTTCAGATGGAACAATACATTTTTGCAACTGATTCAAGGGGGGCAAACTTTGATAAATTTTTGAAAGATGTACCTTCATTTCATAGGTCAAATACCCACTTGATAATTATTCCTGGTGCCAAAATATTAACCCTTAAAACTTTAGTTGATAAAAAAATTTTCTCTCTAAAACAATCTTTTCATGATGATCAAACTTTCTATGTTACAATAGCAGCTGGAATTTGTGACCTCACTAAAAAAATGTATCACTCTGGAGGAAGTGAACTTGTATACACTCACAATGAAGATAACATCAGTAATGTCAATCTCTGCTTAAATATCATTATTCATTAAATTCAGCAAAATATAAGATAAAGCATGTGCACATTGCTCCTGTAAACATTTCCAAGTACAATGACTTTAACATGACAAGAGGTAGGCTCAACTATATGTGCCATTCATCAAATGTTCAAGACCAACAGCTGCTTCTTGAACAAGACATTTCTTCCTTAAATACGTACATCTTCTCTTAATGATGAGTATGATAAACATTCTGTACGATGGGATAGGGATTTGTTGTTATGTAAAACCAAAAAAAGAGGTAGAAATGGATCAAGTAAAGCAAAGACAAAAAGAATTTTTTATGACTGTTTGTATGATGGAGTGCATCCATCACCAGAGTTATATAGAAAATGGTACAATTACCTTTGTAACTCAATCTTTAAAGACTTAGAAAATGACAGAATAAATACAGAAAGTAATCATAATTTTGATAATTCATGGGACTTTAAAAGACACAATTTCAGCTATGAATAATTTACTCATTGCCAGACGACAAAATTTTACACTGGTTCAAATTGAAAGGAGTTGCAGACGACAAAATAATTTACATTACTTTTTTTCTTTAACCTTTTAGTAAAAGACTAAATTCTAGACAGGTTGAAATTGAAAGCTGTGACAACTTAAATATGGCCCAGTCTGTGAAATTTGAGCCAGAGAGATAAAAAAAAATATTGTGGGAAAAGAAAAAATTCTGATTACTAGCATTTGCTACTTTTTCCACATTGTTTTCCAAAGCTGTCTTTCTCAGGGGTGTTAAAATTGGTAAAATGTTGGTTACCAGCATATGTTTTACACAGTATCTCATTTGTCGTCAAAAAGCATAAACATGATGAATGAATGCAATGTAAACCATTAAATTTTCTGTATAAATTATCACTATAATAAGTTTAATCAATATTTGTGGGTGACATGTAAGTCACTAATAATACCATGCTTTTGTGATAACTTACTGTAAAGTTTGAATTATAATTACTATACACTGTATATAGTTTGTTTGATTTTCTGGTTGTTTTGTATCAATTATCAAAAAAAATTGTATAGTTGATTATAATATAAAGACAAATCTGTAAGTAATCAGTTAACTGTGGGTGACATGTAAGTCACTAACAGAATACTGATCTAAACTCCATTCTGTCTTAACATGTAGATTTCTTAGGGGTTTGATTAATGCTACGAAATGGTATATTCATAATATAAAAGACTATAACGTAAAAGGCTATACATTTGCAAACAAGATTCTTGAGTAATTAATACATGTAATCAGTTAACTGTGGGTGACATGTAAGTCACTAACAGAATTCTGATCTAAACTTCATTCTGTCTTCACATGTAATTTGTTGGGATTTGATTAACTCTTTACCAAACTACAAAATTTTAGACTGGTCCAAATTGAAAGCATTGGCAGACGACAAATTAAATGTAGCTCAAATGATAGAATTTGTGTCCGAAAGAGTAGAAAACATTGTGGGAAAAAGAGAAAATGCTGGTTACCAGCATTTTCTCCTTTCCCCACAATGTCTTCAAAAGCATTTTTTCTACAAGGTCGTTAAAAGTTGGGATTGTGTGGTAAAGGGTTAATGCTACTAAATGGTATAATCATAAAAGGCTATACATTTGCTAACAAGATTCTTCAGCAATAATCAGTTGACTGTGGGTGACATGTAAGTCACTAACAGAATATCTGAATTCAAGTTCATAAGTTTTTGTCTTCCAATGTAAAATTGTCACAAATAATTCTTAACACTATTTAATGGAATCCTTACCTCTATTTAATGGCATTATTAAGATATAATTTAATAAAAAGATGATATGGAGAAGGTTCAGCCCCCCCCCCCCCTCCCCAGTGAGAGAATGATTTGCCTGTGAATAAGGTAATATCAAAGATGAAGTTGGATTTATGTTTTCTTATTTATCAGTAAAGGAGAAAGATCATTAATTGTCAGTCTCATGCAGTCATTAAATCTTAACATTTTTACTTATGAAATTCATTTACCTTTTAGCCCTAATGGTAACAACAATTTACATTGATAAAATTTTTAAAAAAATCTACATTTTTCTGAAAGTCCTCTTTTAGTGGGAGGAAAAGTACTTAATGTCATCATATATCTTAATCAAATCATATTTATTGGTTAAATCTCTTGCATCCTTTTACAGAAGTAAACAATCTGATGTATGCTATGCACCAATAGATCTGCTTTGTAAGCTATAGTTGAAACTAGTTTGCTATATTTGTTTGAAGTTACATGTATATGAGTTCATTTGTTCTGTTCGTTATTATGTGCATGGTGTAAAACATTGAGTTACTTTGCTGTTTGTACTAGATCATTAGTATGTAACCTGTCTATAAGAGGTACAAATGATGAATTTTGTCTTCATTTGCCTTTTCGCCCGTATTTAGGCTTTGCCTATTTTCATATTAAAAATTTGAACTATAGAAAAAAAAAAAAAAAATGTTAGATCCAATATGTCCATAATCAAGTTATAACAAGCAAATCTAACAAAGACAACTTTCTTATTGTAACTTGCAGCGATGTACAGCACAGTATGAGAAGACGGACCCCATGTGTGTAGACGCCGTTCCCTTATTTTGATACCCCTTAAAACGCTTTTTGTTAACACCTCTGCTCTTTCATTTTCGATGGATTATTCAATATGATTCTAATAATGATAAGTATAAGTATTTCCAATACTTGTTTGATAATAAATTGTTTCGATAAAGTAATTATAGTTTATGCTTCCGAAACATCACCATATTTTCGTAGAATTGTACACCATTTTTTAAATAGTGTCACTCATTTTTCAAAAAGTGTCAATCATTTTTCAAAAACTGTCACTCGTTTTTCAAAAAGTGTCACTCGTTTTCTAAAAAGTGTCACTACCTTTTCTGTTTTTGTACTTTTAAACGTAAAATTTCCATAGGGTCCGTTTCAAACAGTGTTCTCTGTTTCTTCAAAAGTGTCTTTCATTTTCATAAAAGTGTCATTCATTTTCTTAAAAGTGTTTACCATTTTTCAAAAAGTGTCAAGCATTTCGCAAAAAGTGTAATCCATTTTTATATGCCGCCGGAGGCGACGTATATTGGCATCATCTTCACCGTCCGTCCGTCCGTCCGTCCCCTCGTCCGTCCTTACGTACGTCTATTTCTTGTGATTGCAAATCCTCCCACATTTCTAGACGGATTTGGGTGAAATTTTCACAGAATGTTTCTCATCATGTTACCTATCTCATCTTGTCAGGGTTTTCCGATTTGTAGCTGCGTCATGGAAAAAGGGGGCTTCGTGTTATATTTCATTCCTTTCATGTGAACGCAACTCCTCCCACGTTTCTCGACGGAATTGAATAAAAGTTTCACAGAATGTTTCTCATCCTGTGACCTATCGCATATTATACGGGTTTTGCGATTTGTAGCTGCGTCGTGGAAAAAGGGGGCTTCAAAGTATATTTCATTCCTTTTCTTGTGAACACAACTCCTCCCGCATTTCTTGACGGATTTGGATAAAATTTTCACAGAATGTTTCTCATCAGGCGTCCTATCGCATATTGTCAAGATTTTGCGAATTGTAGCTGCATCATGGAAAAAGGGGGCTTCATGTTATATTTTATTTTTCACCAATATCTCTTTAATTACTGGACATATCTCAATGGATTTCCATGAGATTTTCACAGATCATGTGACCTAGCACATATTGTCAGAGTTTCGGAATTTATTTCTGTGTCATGGAAAAGGGGGGCTTCATGTCAAATTTAATTTTCCATCAATGTATCTTGAACTAATGGACATAATTTTATGAAACTTCATATTTTTATTGGTAGATCAAAGCCAGTGACCAATTAGTCCGTCGAACGTCTGTCTGTCTATCCATCACAAGTAACAAAATATATCCATTGAGCTACCCAGGTAGGTGCTTGAAATTCCAACACTTTAGTCGCTACAGCTAGCTGCCTGAAGTAACAGTTATGTGGGGGCGTATATTGTGATGACGGCACACTTGTTGAAAAAGTGTAAACATATTTTAACTTAAAGTTTGATCATTTTTAAAAGGCAACAATAATTAATCACTATATGTTTCTAAAACACTAGTGTGTCCGCCGTCGTAGCCAATTTTATGTAGTTTGACCTCGACGTTTAGCAATGACACTGTCAAAAGAGTTTGATCTTGTCACCAGAAGATGTTTAATCGTAAATGGTACATGTAACCCAATATCAATAGCATCGCTTGAATACTTTGAAGTTATTAGAAAACCTTAAGTTTTACAGGTTCAGTTTTGAGAATAAGGGTTACAATATAGACCTTCAGCTTGGATGCACTTTGTCTTTAAAATACTTATTGGCCAGAGGTACCTAACTGGGAAACAAGACATTCAGGCAAAGTGATAAATAGCAGTAAAAATAATACACTCCTGATCTCTACATGTAAAAACCTATGCCTCATTCTTATTTGAAAAGTTTTGAATAGAGTGTAGTACACATAGTGTCTAGCTTCAGTGATTATTGTTTTTCCTTTCAGTCTAATCTGTCTATAAATACATTTGTTAAATCACGGTTAACAAACAGTAGGGTAGAAAAAATCAATATGAACTGTAAGTTCAAAAGGTGTATGCCTACACTTGTCAATTATCTGTGACTTGATTGGTCATATCCAGTGGTTTTTCTATAAATAGAATCTATCCTATGTGTATATTTTTAATCAACGGAGTATCGCAAAATCGTTCATTTCATTACCAGCAACGGAGGGGAAAGGTTGAAAATACCGGGAAGAGCGAAAAAATAAAGTTTATAAAGTTTAAAAGAGTGTAGTTGTAGTGTATTATATTGTGTTTTGCTTTTATCGTTTAAGCGGTAATCTTATTCATAACACGCACTATGGGTAGGTACATAGTCATATTTTAGTAGAATTATAAACAATGTTATTTACTTATCCAGTTCCATTTCCTTACAGTCCCAGTGTGCAGATCATTAGAACAGTCATGTTTTACCTCGCATGTATTAATCAAAGATTTGTGTATTGACAATAGTTGTGACTAAAACTAATAGATATCTTGATCATACTACAAGGTTTTGTTATAAATAGCCAGTGTACTGAAACAAAGGAGGCTATGCTTTATTTATAATGGGAATAACAGTACCGATAGATGTTAAATTCTTTGCTAACCATAAACTTGAAATTAAGAAAAGATCGAATTTTCCCCAGCTATAATTGAGAGGTTCGCCCCACTGTGTGCACGGAGTACCACTCTAGGGTGAGGGGGGTATGTCACGAAATGCAACCCGTGACGTTTAAACCCCGTCATGAATAGGAATCTGTGTTGCATCCTTCGCACATGGGATCTCTTTATGGGATGGTGTCGGCCTTGAAACCGAAAGGTTTTGGCTTTATGACCGCGGGCTTGAGCCTTCAAATCTGTGAGGCGAAACAGATTTGTAAATCTCGTTTTATTATCGAAGATATTAAACCTTATTAATTACCAGTTTTTGCCTTCTCTCGATCTGTAGCACTGGGTCCTCGATGTACGCGTATTTAGGTGAGAGAGAAGTAGGCCTGCGGCCCACAGGTTTACCTAGGCAAACCCTGGTTTATCTTTTTGGAAATGATAAGGTAGACATTACTAGCAAATGAACATAATGTTTGAGAGACTAATCACTTGATCCTTATTGGCCAATAAGATTGTTTCATTTATTAGCCAATCAAATGCGAGCACACCAAACTAAAGACTATAAGAAGACTACTTTCTGCATATCTTGTCATTAATGATCTGGACATCGTCGTGAATGGACGCAAATTTTGGCAGAAGAAAGGTCATACGGTGTAGAAATATAAAGGGCTGGTGATAAAAGTTGTGAAATCGTAAGGAATCTGTTAAGTACAGAGTTAAAGACTCATCAGGCCTATGAAGACAATAAAGATTATAAATTCAAAAGGATCAGAAGAATACAGAGCTACGGTAAACACAACGCTTATAAGGCCTGTGAAGTCAATAAAGACTGTGACATCATAAGGGTCTGTTCAGTTCTGACTTACAGTGAACATAAAGTTAATAAGGGCAGAGAAGACTCAAAGTTTATAAGGCCAGGATGAAAAAGTGTGTGCCATTCAGCATAACATTGGATTAACCAATTAAATAACTGTGTCAGATCCTTATTGACCAATCAAATCCTCTCATTTATTAGCCAATCAGAAGTGAGTACATCGAACCTCAGACTATAAGAACACCACAGCCTACGTTTCTCGCCATTATTGCTCCAGACATCGTTGTGAACGGACGTGAACTTTGGCAGAGAAAAGGAAACATATAAGGACTGGCAAGGACAAATACATAAGGAGTCCCATCAAACATCATAAGGCAACCAGAGAAGACAACCAAGACTGAAAGTTTATAAAGCCAAGACGTTTAAGCGTGTAAAGCTAGATCCGGTACTGACATAAACAAGTCATGGCTTATTCGTGCGAAACCTGTGGAGATACCTTTCTCAAATTAAGTGATCTGTTAAAGCACAGACGAACAGAAAAGCATCAAAAGATGTTCGCATGTGATACTTGTCCTAAAGTGTTCAGTCGACGTGATAATTTGGACAGGCATATGAAGAAGCACCTAGAAGGAAACAAACTACATTGTGAAGAATGCGGATTAGCGTTCACCAGGAAAGACAATTTATGGAGACATAAAGCAATAAAGCATGGTCATGAAAAAAAAAGAAAAGTAGATAATGGAGAAGAACCATTGGCAAAACGTCTTAAAGCAACCGATGATCCTAGACAATATTACACCATCAAGAAAATTAATCAACAATACATGAAGAAATTCAGAACAACCGCATCAAATTATCAAGTAAACATCCGCGATTTAGATGTGACTGACAATATAGTAAAAACTCTCAACCATCTCTTCAGAGCAATCTTTGAAGATATGACAAAAGGCAGTAAACCAGAAGCCCTGATACGTGTGGTCATTCAGAGCCCTTCCTTGGACTATCCTATCATCATACCCCTGGATCCCATACCAACACTCACATCTGGAAAGTTCATGGATGCTGTCGAGAAAGTATTACAATCTAATGAAGACTTTGTGATTGATGAATCCTTGACATTTGAAGTGCTCCATATTGATATGCGCACAGGAGCAAGCAGAAAACGGTGTAAATATGTGGACTTGGAGAAAAAAACGATTGAAAAAAGGTGCATTATCCGGATTCAAAATAACGATGAATTATGTTGTGCTAGAGCCATTGTCACATCCATGGCTAAAATAGACCAACATGAAAAATGGGATGCAATCCGGAAGGGGTGTAAAATCCAAAGACAGTTGGCAGAGGAACTACACCAGAAAGCAGAAGTACCCAAAGGACCCTGTGGGCTCGACGAAATCAAGAAGTTTCAACAAATATTACAAGATTACCAGCTTTATGTCGTGTCGGCAGACCATTTCAATGGTATTATTTATAGTCGGCCGGAAGAAGAGAAGAAGATTTACTTGTATTACCATGACAACCATTATGACGTCATAACAAGTATGCCAGCTTTCCTGAACAAAACCTATTATTGTACGAAATGTCAGAAAGGATATGATCACAAGGAAGCTCATAAATGTAACAACGCTTGTCATTCTTACAGAAGATACATCCTGATACAGACGAAACATGGATTCATTGTGATAAGTGTAAACGATTCTTTCACGGGCAACTGTGTTATGAATTACATATGAAATCCACTACCAAGGGAAACTCAACGTGTACAAGTTACAGTCGTTGTAGAGATTGTGGGAAAACTGTGAATAAAAACATGAGTTCAAGACCCCATGTGTGTGGATCAAAGTATTGTGAACAGTGTAAAGACTTCTTTGAAGAAGGACACCAATGTCATATGCTATCGGAAGATTATGAAGAAGTATCTGATGAAGAAGAAAATGCTAAGACATATATATTTTTCTTATCTGGAGTGTAGACAGGACAATATTGTAGAGTGTGAGAAAGGGTATGAGAGAGGTGAGAATGGAACATGTAATCATTGTCAAAAGTCCAAGTGTGGTGCGTATGAGCATGTTCCGAACTTGTGTGTGGCTCATAAAGTGTGCACAGTTTGTATGAACAATGAGGTGATGGAAGAATGGGAGTTGTGTGAACAGAATGAGTGGGTGTTCTCTGGATCAGACACAATCAATATTTTTTGTCAATGCTTGTTTTCAGAAGACAACAATGGTGCCACCGTCATTTGTCACAACTTTCAAGGTTACGATTCGTATCCCATTTTACACTACCTATACAAAAATGCCATCCTTCCTAAAATTATTCCTACTGGGGCTAGAATCATGTCGTTGATGGTACCATGTTGCAAAATCAATATGATTGACAGTATCAACTTTCTTCCAATGGCTCTTTCAAAATTACCAGGTATGTTTGACTTTAAAGAATTGGCTAAGGGATATTTTCCACATTTATTCAACACTAAAGAAAATCAGACTGTTCTCTTAGACCACTTACCAGAGATTAAACACTATAACCCTGATAGCATGAAGCCAGACGCTAGGAAAGCATTCATGACATGGTATGACGAGCACAAACATGACACATTTGATTTCAAAAGGAAATACTGACTTACTGTCGATCAGATGTAGATGAAAAGAGTATCACTATCGCTTCAGCCTGTCAACGAGTCTTCAGAACAAATTTTCTTAAAGAAAATACGATAGGTATCATTCCAACACATGGGTACAAACCAGAGCAAACATAATCTATGAAGGCTTTCCAATGGATCAAGTATCTATCACATACTATGGCAATTAGGATTCAACATGCAAGAAATGGGGGTGAAAAAGAGATAGGTCCGTATAAAGTGGATGGTTATTATGAGACAGACACTGAACGAGTGGTACTCGAATTTCATGGAAATTTTTGGCATGGGAACCCTAATAAATATTCAAAGAACACAGTCAATCCAGTTAATAAGCTCACTATGGGAGAATTATATGAAAACACACTTGAAAAACAAAGATATTTAGAAAAACAAAGCTATACTTACAAATGCATTTGGGAATCAGACTTTGACCAACAACTGACTGATAATATAGACATGAAAGCATTCATCGACAGATTAGACATAGTAACACCCCATCAACCCAGAGACGCCTTTTTCGGAGGACTGAGGCTTTTACCCTTTTTAAAGAAGTAACAGATAAGGAACACATTAAGTATTATGACGTTACTTCACTTTACCCCTTCATCAACAAAACTGGTAAAATTCTCATGGGTCACCCTAAACTGATTACAGAACAATTTCAAAATTTGAAAGAATACGAAGGACTAATTAAATGCAAAGTACTTCCACCGAGAAACCTGTATATCCCAGTACTCCCCTGCAAAATGAATGGCAAACTAGTATTTGCTTTGTGTAGGACATGTGCAGAAACTCAACAACAAACACCCTGCACTCATACAGATGAGGAAAGGGCTTTTGTTGGAACTTGGGTGACTGACGAAGTCAAAAAAGCACTTGAAAAAAGATACGCGATAAAAACTATGTATGAAATTTGGCATTTTGATGAAGTGTCACAATATGACCCTGTTACCAAAGAAGGAGGACTCTTTACAGAGTATATAAATTCATTTCTAAAACTGAAACAAGAGGGGAGTGGATGGCCCAAATGGTGTCAAACTGAGGAACAACAATATCAGTACATAGAAAAGTATTACAAAAAGGAAGGCATTAAATTAGACTATAACAATATTGAAAAAAATCCAGGAATGCGAGCTTTGGCAAAACTCATGCTCAATTCGTTTTGGGGGAAATTTGGACAGAGATTGAATCAAAATCAAGTAGAATTGGTAGATGACCCAGAAATATATTTTGACAAACTGACCAGTGATAGAGAAGAGGTGACGGCCATAAACTTTGTGTCGGAGGACATGGTAGAAATGCGTTGGAAATATAAGATGATTATGTTGAACCTTCTGGGAAAACAAATGTAATAATTGCAGCCTATGCTACCGCTCAAGCACGACTAAAACTGTACTCATACTTGGAACATTTAGGACCAAGAACACCCTATGCAGACACAGATTCAATAATATTTTCGGTCAAACAAGGGGAGTGGGAACCCGAGTTAGGGGACTATTTAGGAGACTTGACGGACGAGGTACCTGGACAGAAAATTAAGACTTTTGTGACAGGGGGTCCTAAAAACTATGCATACCAACTGGACAGACCGGACGAAAATGGAAAACAGACCCATTGCAAAGTGAGAGGGATAACCATTAATTTTCAAAATCAAACCAAAGTCAATTTTGATACCCTCAAGGACATGGTCACATTCACCCACCCTACCGTAAAAGTGGCAGACACACATAAAATATGTCGAGATCGGAACCAAGCAAAACTTTTGACAGTAACAAGACAAGAGTATCGGGTTGTGTTTGATAAGAGAGTACGAAAAGGACATATATCTTACCCATAGTGCTATTGATTTGTATATAAATTGTTGAAAAATAAAGTGTTATAAATATATCGGCGTCTATTGTTTTTCTTTATAATACCAGAAGAGAGAGGGGGGCAACTAAAAATCCCTTAGAGAGACAGAGAGAGAGAGAGAGATAGAGAGAGAGAGACAGAGAGATATGACTCATCAAGAGTTGTACCGGAGGAATTTCGATTTTTACCGCCTCCCATCTTCAAAATGGCGATTTATATAGTAAAACTCCCTCCAAAAATTTTCCTATAGAGACGCCATACACTACTGCTTGAACCCTATTGATTTTGAAAAAAATTTGACAATCAGTATGAAAAAAGTAGCCATTAATAGTTCAAAATCTTAATTTCTTATTTACACGGTAAATTCAGCATTTGTTATTGGATTTTCATGGAACTTGCACAGTTGCTTTGCATCATCAAAAGCTTGAACCCTAATGATTTTGACAAAAATTCGACAATCAGTATGGGAAAAGGTCCCATTTAAATTCGAAAATTTGCATTTCTTTCTTACGCTACAAAGACTCGCCATTTGTGGTCGAATTTTAATTAAACTTGCACATTTGGTTTATTTTATCAATAGCTTGAAACCTATTGATTTTGGGGGGGGGGGGGGGAAATGACAATCAGTATGGGAAAAGGAGCTATTTAAAGTTGAAAATTTACATTTCTTGTATACGCAATAAGGTCCGAATTTTAGATGCAATTCTTTTGAAACTTGCAAAGATTATTTTTTGTCATCAAGGGATTAAACTTCATTAAAAATGAAGAAAATCTAGCAATCAGTTTAGGAAAAGCGGCCATTTGAAGTATTGTTTACTCAACACAGTCCACATTATTGGTCACATTTCTTTAAAATTTGCTGGGATTGTTTAATACAATGAGTACTGAAACCCTATCAAATTTGGCTGGATTCCAAACAGTTGGCTTTGAGAAATTGTACTTCAATTTCTTTTTTTCACTATTTGTTCAGTTCAACATGCCTACTTGTGCTTTCTTAGTGGGTTCAAGCCCAGTTGCAACAAAACCTCCTTTTTTCTGGGGGGGGGGGGGATGGTTGTCTTTCACCTTTTTGCATCATGAATTCATAATGTATGCTGGAAAAAAAAGCAAAATCACTGCCAGTAGAGCGATTTCAGGCCCTCAAGGGCCTCTAGTTTATATGACAGATTTCCAAAAAGATTTATTATACTATATTGATTGTAAATGACCTCTCCAGTAATTGTAATTTTTCACTAAACAAATAAATCTAAGCAAAAAGAAAAAAATTCCTTAAAAAAAAGAGAGAAAGAACACCTGGGAAAAGATCACGTGACTTGATACTATCTGGAGAACTCGTACCCTGGAGAACTCGTACCCTAATCTCGAGAGCACGAGTTCTCTGGAGAACTCGTACCCCATAAATAGATATAAATAGGTTGATCAGTATGTTTTCAAATTTTATTTTTCAAAACTGACAAGACTCTAGCATTTTAGCATTTTTCTCAATTTTATACAAAAATTTTATGGTTTTATAATGGTATAGATTTGATGAAATAACACACAGAAAGAGTTGCTTCTAGGATGCGGGATTCCGAGAATCCCGCGAAAATTAACTTATGAGCGCAAAAAAAGTTGTGCCTCTTCGCCCTACAATACGTACCGCACAACTCAAAAGAGTCCGTGGTCCTTTGGTTTTGGGCGGATTGCCGGATAGTTTAGATCAGGATCGTATGTTTTGTGCAGTCGCATCTTAATCAACGCCTTCCACAAATATTGGTAGACAGAAGTGAGAGGAAGAATTATCCTAAGACTGCCAAATAAGAGTAAAACTAGCCTGTATAGTAAGTAAAGGAAACCAAATACTAGTATTACATTCGGATGTTGTGACTATACTTTCTCTCAAAATATTGGAACGTGTAAACTGTAGATCATACTGCACATGTTGATCTACACTGTGTGCGTCTATACAATACCTAAATGTTGTCTTTCGAAAGGCGAAGGGTACAACAAGGAAACTATTGTTGATAGATGTAGAAAGAAGATAATTGAGAAACAATGGTAATTGTTGAGGTCATGTTCCTAGAAGCACTAATGTTTATCTACTTTCCTTACTCTCACAAAAGAACCATTGGATCCAGTGAGGCTCATTGCAAAAATTCGGGGCCTCCAGGTCACAAGTCCTACACTTTGTCACTGAGTCAGGCAGGACCCTCCCTGCCTCCCTTACAAGTAATGTGACAAATTGCTTCAATATAAAGGGAAACAAAATAAATATTTGGTGAAAAATATGTTGATTGCTTCATTTGATGTTACATTGTTTCAAGTCTGAATTTTCAGTCTTTTATAGATATCTATATTTTGCAATGAACAAATATGTTTCCTGTTGAAACAGAACAGATGATAACTTAAAGGATGAAGTAACATGTTTTTTTTTTTTTTTTTTCAGGTAAATTTTTCTGTGTTAGGTTTTACGTCTTTCTAAATAAAGTTTCCCGTTGATATTAAATATATACATGTATGTGGTTTAATACTGAATGGTTATAGTATCTTACCCTCAAAAATTGAAGAAAAAAAACTTCATTTTGGAAAGAACCAAAACCAAACAGACTATAATCAAATACATGCATCTTACTAATGAATGAACGATTGTTATTTATGGTGCATCAACAGCTTTGGTCATTTAGCACGCATATCTGTATGGAAATCCCTGCCTACTCAAAAGTTTAGATGTAAAGACAGACTGTGAATAGTAGCTCTGAGGAAATGAGGACTGAAAATTGAGAAAGTGTGGAGCCTCCAATGGGACCAAACACTCCTATTTAGGTTGTCCTGTCTCCAATGCATTTTTGCTAAAGACATCAGTCGATGCCAGAGGAGGCAGTGTAGATCAAGATCAAACTATATAATATGGACAAAAGTAGGTGCTATGGCAGACGTTTAAGATCATGTTCAGACTCCAAACTGAGGCAGACATTGTAGATCGAGATCAGAAACAAACAAAAAACTATGGCATGTAAACGCCGAAAAATAATTCAAGACTAGTTTGTTTATTCCAGATTGTCCACACATAGGAAAACGGGGTAAATCCTAGATCAGCAGTATGTTTTTTATGCAATCTAACCTTGATCTATACAGGCTGTGAAAAAAAAATATTGTAATAGACACGCATCACGACAATTTCTTCATGTATCACTTACAAATTTGATTTTTTCTCGATGAGCAATGACTGCAACTATCCACCTATTAATACAATGTAGGTCAGAAAAACACTTATGTCAAGTATGATCCGTCAGACATTTACACTGAACCATTGTTGATTGTGAACGTCGTATGTCCTGTTACTTCATAAAGCAATTACCATCAGAAACCCAGTTTGACAGTTGGAGACATCGAAGGAAACAATAGAAAATATTGATTAAAATAGATTTGCATTACGTCTATCCAGTGAAGCATCTTCCACAATTTGAGCTGCCATTTTATCCGGTGTTGATCAGAATCAGACTGTCAAAACATGTACAGGTAATCTGACCCCCACTGTCCACTGCGTTTACCCTTTAACACAATGAAACAGCTATGAATGTATATGTTTTGATTAATTTTTTGACTGAAATATTTGTGTTGTTAACTGTGTAAGTCGAGAAAATGGCAACACATTAAGAATGTTTTCTCCACTTTCACAGTCATTTTAAAGTAATCTAACCCCGTTCTCACGTTTCTGCATAGATACTTGTTGTGAGAAAGTCATATAACATTGGGTTCAGTCTAATCTTGGTTCTACAATAACCCTTTACCAGACGACAAAATTTTATCCTTGTCCAACTTGAAAGCATTTGCAGACGACAATTTCAAAGTGGCTCAAATGGTGCAAAGTTTCCCTTCGACATTTAACAGAGTAACCGAATGGTTACTATATTTTACCCACATAAATTTAAGAAAGAAACTATCTGCATTGTAAAAAATACTCTCATATTTTGGACATCTGTTTGAGGTAAAAAAACAGACCTAAGTTAAATATTGTTTATAAAAGTCAAAAATGCGTAATACAGCAGACAATGTAGATCAAGATCAGATTACATACTAAGGACAACAGTAAGTGTAAAAATAGATATTGCAGATCAAAATCAGACAGTGTACTTTGGAAAACAGCAGGTGCTATGGCAGACTTTGCAGTAATTACCTATTTGAGCAGCCGGTAGGATGGACAGACAAACACATGGCAATAACCACGGGTCTTTTAACAAACAGCATTATTAAAATAATGTTTTAGTATTTTCAAATATTTTGCTGCAATCGGCGTCTAAACTGGATATTGCTAACGGTGTAAATCACGATATAGACTGTACACCCGCTATTTTATACAGTAGTATGACTAGACGTCTTCATGTATTTGGTAGAGAAAAATAAAGAAAATTACACTAAAGCAAATGAGCAGTATAGGGGGCGGTTTGGATGTAAACAAAGATGACATAATCGGCGGCCACCTTGACCTACTTTCGGCCATCGTGTTACTATTTTTAGTAACTCATTTGCATATAAGGAGTTGTTGGTGTGTCATGGGTATTCGCGGCGGGTATGGGGAGTCCGCCATCTTGGATGAGGGACGGCCATGTTGGATCAGGATCAGTCATGTTGGATCAGGATCAGTATACAGAGATGACGTGTATACCTCGAGCTGGTAAGTACTCGCGGGCATTGAGGGTCAGGCCCTTTCCTTACCAGACGATAAATAAATATTGATTGATTTATTGATTGTACAGTTTTTAACGCCGTTTTCAACATTATTGCAGTTATATCACGGCGGCCAGTGCACCTATCCATGCTTTCCTGGAGTTCCTTTTACGAGTACTCCGCACAATATTCTGTCCAAGCCACCGGCTGCTTTCCCACATGACCATCGTCGAAACAATGGTCAGCGGCGAGAGAGGAATGAATCCTGTCGAGATGACTATCATCAATCCTCGGAAAGAGATTGGCCAAGCCGGGGATCGAACCAGCGACCTCCTGTTCTTAAGCCCTGTACGCTACCGACTGAGCTAAGGGGACTTGGCTACGATAAATAAATAAATAAATGATAATTTACCTGCAGCTCCACGAAGTGCCCTGGTCAAAGTCTGACTTTCAAATGAGACCTTAAGTGCAGAACAGAGTCTACGGTAGAAGATGCGCATGCGTGAAGCTATATTTAGATATGTGATCATCAACTATATTTAGAGTCATTACATCAGCTTAGTCTATAATAGGGGTCAGAAGATCTGAACAATGGTCTATTTAACTCCCCAAGTTAATCCCTTTTAAGTCGCCAGCGTGTCTGGGTTCTATTGATATAAGACCGGATATCAGAACAATACCCCTTTCAACTGTCAGATTTAATCCTTTTTCAAGTTGTCAGCGTGTCTGACTTAAGCCGGATATCAGAACAATACCCCTTTCAACTGTCAAACTTAATCCCTTTTCAAGTCGTCAGCGTGTCTGGCTTCTGTTGACATAAGACCGGAAGGTCAGACAATAGCCTATTCAAATGTCAGATAGGTGGGGGAACAAAAGGACCTCGAGCTTAAACCCCTAAAACGGATTGAAATTCAGCCAATCCAAAGCCAGGATTCTTAGCCAATCAGATTACAGGACGCATCGACCAATCAGGGAGTAGATTCAATCCAAGATAGGGTCCAGACGCAAGTATGGGATCATTCTTCAAGATGAAGTTTACCTTATCATACCACGTATTGGAGAAGCATTTGTATCATCCAGAATATTTTCAGCTTGCGTCTGTATTTATTAATAAACAGATTATGATGTCAAGTGTCAAATGTTGCATCCAGAACTCTACTGGAAATAAGATCGAAAAAGGAAGACATTATTTTGAAAAACAATTTAATAAGATGATAGGATGGACGGGATATGGTGCTGATTGCTTGCAAACAAATGGGCGCCATCGTGGATGACCTAGTTACTATTTTTAATAACTCATTTGCATATAAGGATGTTTAGACCAGTGGCCACCTTGGATGACCTATTTTTTTGGCGGAATTTGACGTGCTTTTTGGGCAGCCATTTTGGATGACCTAATTTTTATCTTTAGACCAGCAGCCATTTTGGATGACTTATTTTCAATTTTTTAGACGACCATTTATTTAAATGTGCTTTTTGGCACCAAATTGATTTTTTTTTTGGTTATAAAGTTGGAGAGAAAGAGCTTTAAAAATGAGTCGTATAAGCGAGTATCCTAACAGTATACAGAGCTGACTTGTATACTCTATCTAGTAATGATCGCGGGCATTGAGGGTCAGGCCCTTTTACGAGACGGAGATTTTCCCACTTAGACTCATCTTTAACGCCACACCAAGTCAAAGAGCCGATTCCTAACCGTACTACGACCCTCGGTCAAGTCTATAAGGTTAGGTCGGTCTAACGACACATACATGCTCTTTGAAGTTTCTCACAAAGAATTACAAAAATTCGGTAGAAAAAAAAAAAAAACGGTACCTTCGATGTTGTCTCTTCAACGTCCTGAACTCAAATGACAAAGGAGTATTTCCGATATGACTCGCGCGCATGCGTCAATCCACATAAGTGTCTGAACACGTTTTATAAGCTATTGTTAATGTCGACACACTGTCTGGTTTTTGTTTATTTAGAGACGGAAGTACGGACAATGGCCTATTGAGATTCACTTTCAGTATCTGTTTTAAATGTTAAGGTAAGGCTTTAGACAAAATGCAGGTGAATATAACATGAAATATAATTTTTCATCTCAACTGGTCAATTAGTATGCAAATACGAATTTTATACATAATAAATCAGTACACTTTTAAATTTCAATTTTTTTTTTTTTTTTTTTACCTAGTATCCTTCTTGTTCTGCATACATTTAAATGACAAAATCACAACCTCTAACTTTTATGGAATTAAATAAAAAATAAAAATATTTACCAAATCGATAGCTTCCAAATCCAACCTTCAAAAAGGCAATTAAATCACCAATGCACACTTCGATGTAGAAATATAGTGCGCTCATTCCGGTAAATATGGTCTTGAAATCCATTTTGAGAAAAAAATTAAAATATGTCAGTAGCTAAAAGCAAGAAGGAACAAGTTTTATCAAGTGCCTACATGAAAAGGAGTCTTTCAGGGCTGTTGCTCCTTATACGTCAATATTGGTGGACTTGCATTAGGCTTAATTTCATTTTGAAAAGAACGTGGGCCCATCTTTTTACAAGATCTTTTAAATATCGGAAAAATTTCCCCTAAATTGCTGCAATTTATAGCTCGATGGTAGGCAGCATTTAGAGGGAGCTACCGAAGTTTTAGTTCTCGTTTCCTCGACGATTCCATCTCAGAAGTTGTCTGGGTCCAGTCTGGGTTGATCATCTGGGGACACACTGTATTCGGGCTACTTTTCTTAAAAATTAAAGGCCTTTAAAAACCAAATAAAACTGTTAAACCACGGAACCATTTTTCGCTTCTAGGACAACTGTTTACACAGACACTTTTTCCATAAACCATCTCAAACGTGAGAACAGATCCTCAGCTATCATTTGAACCCTAGGTGCACGATTCGATTTTTAACCACTATGGAACTAGTTCATGAGAGCAGATTTAAACCTCTAGTGGTCAACATACTCCGATCCGAATAAAACCTATAGCAAACGATTTGTCTGGTCGCGCTTATTCAGAAAATATATATACATATAGGGGTCTAGCTCCAGCAATTTACGAGTGACATCGGTTTAAAATTTTTCGTGACACCTCATTAATATTCATGAAAGGGCGTGGTTATCTCCAAAATTTTAAACCTCCGTATCTCCCTTAGTGTTTGACCGATTAGGACAATCTGGGTGTCTGAATAGCATCACTCTTTCTCGTCTATGCATTGGTGAGAATTTCAGACACCTCGATCCAAAGTGGCGGCCGGAAGTGACGTCATTGTCCCTATTAAATACTATATCTCCTTTCGTTCAAGTCTGATCGGTACCCCATGAGTATCATGAAAAAGGTATTTACGCGCTGATTAAGAATATATATAGGTTTATTAAGATAGGACGAACCGTTGTCGCGATATTTTGGTTTAAAGTTTATCGTATATGATTCGAGTGATCTCCCCCTTATTATCTGCCCCTTAAAGGAATCCAAAATCTTTAAATTGCTCTAGCTCTTTATGTCCTGTCCGATTTCGATAATTTTTGTACCGTTGGAAAGGTCTCGCCGAGAGCTACACGATAACCACCCATGCGTAAAATCGCTTCTAACTTCCTTATGCTTGACCGATTTGAGTGAATTTAGGCTCGTTAGAAAGGTCTAAAACGCTTTTCCACTACCCGTTGAACCACAATGACTTATGCGTGAAAAAGTTAGACATAGTGAAAGATATTACTCTTAAGTTTTTCCCACATCTAAATATAGGTATGACATAATTCTTCTAAAAAAAAAGCGGTCCAATCAGAATAGAGATCAGTGATGTGATGTCTAAATATAGGTATGACATATTTCTTCTAAATATAGCGGACCAATCAGATGAGAGACCAAGGAAATGAGCATAGATCAGAACGAGGCCTCCGTGTGTATAAATAAGGCAAACAGCCCTTACTCTTCATTCTGACTTCAGAATTTATACCAACAACATGTCTATTTTCAGAGGAAACTTGGGTAATGGACGTGTAGTAGAGGTGGCAGAATGGAAGGGGGAGCGGCGAGTGGACTTGAGAGAATGGCAAGACGAAAAACCCACCAAGAAAGGTATCAGTTTAACCCTGATGCGTTGGAAAAACTGGGTTGACACTATAGAATACGTGGATCAGGCATTGACAGATAAAACGTACTACAACGGTCACTTGGGAGGCAATGTATATTGTACAATAACTGAAGGTAGCGATTGTGTGGACATGAGACAATATTGGAAACCGGAAGAAAAAGTAGTACCCGCAAAAAAGGGGTTGTGTTTACGACCCTTAGAATATCAACGCCTCAAAGACCTGATACCTGAGATCGGACAGACCCTACCCGAACTAGACGCAGTGGTCCCGTGTTACTTTCATATGAACCAGATAGGGATGCTACAGTGCTCGGAATGTAACCCCAATGACTGTACAAACTGGCAACCAGTCAGAGACTGATACTAAATATAGCGGACCAATCGGAAACTGTTACTAAATATAGCGGACCAATCGGAAATCAAACTCTTATCTAAAAGGCAAGGAAAGCGCACCAAAACAGACTCATATATATACACACACACACACACACACACACACACACAGTACTTATGTGTATATCGTACATATACATGTAGATAGCCTGATGTGATGGTAAAACGAACATGAGGCATGACCATTTTTCGGTTCTATTTCTTTTTAAAACATAATTGATTTCTATAGTTTGTTTATCCCTTAACAAACAGTCCCGACTTTTAACGACGCTGGGCAAAATAGCTTTTGAAACATTGTGGGAAAAGAAGAAAATGCTGGTAGCCAGCATTTTCTCCTTTTCTCACACTGTTTTCTATTCTGCCACAGATAAATCTGACCATATCAGCGATGTTTAATTTGTCGTATGCAAATGCTTTCAATTTTGGCCGGTATTAAATTTTGTCGTTTGATAAAGAAATAAAGTGATTCTGTTGGCCTCTCTAGTACACATAGATTCCTTCATTCTTTACCAGACTACAAAATGATAGACTTGTCTGTATAGAGAGCATTTGTGCACGATAGATCAGATATGTCTTGAAATAGCTCGTAACTGAATCTTTGATAGAATGGGGAAAATACACCTTTGGAACAGGAAGGACATGCCGGATACCAACATTTACTCCGACTATCTTTTCAGTAAACTTGTCCTCTGGGTCTTATAACAAAGAATCGTTTAGTAAAGGTTTAATTCCACTTTGAGTGTTATTCACAAAACTCCTACTTTATACAAATCTCTGACCGCCTGTCAAGTTCTGACTTACCGAAACAAGGGCAAACTATCCGAATTCTTATGGGTGAACCAACAAAATTTACCGAGTCACACTAGCGGCCAAAAGTGAACCATTCTGGAATCAAGATGCAGAGAAATTTAATAATTTTCATTTTAAAATATGGATATTGTTACGAGTCTGATAATGTGTTACAGTACCATCTGTCAAGCTTCCAGGAAGCTGGCAGGAAAAAAAGTTTTGTAAAACTAGAACAAAAGTTGGCAACTTTTGCTCTAGTTTTACAATACTTTTTTCTGTCTACAACTGGGACTTTGACAGATTGTACTGTAACACATTATCAGATTCATAATAATATCCATACTTTAAATGGTATGAATTAAATTTGTCTGCAATTTTGACACCCGATTTTTTTTACACTTGGCAGTTAGTGGACCTTGCATGGCTCTGCAGCTGTGGAGTAACCTAAGGGACAGAATCAGCTCCCAAGAGGCAGGGCTAAAATACTACCTCCACAAAGTACACAAAGTGTCGTCCTGGCGGCATGCATAGGAGGTAAGACTAGTGTGAGTTCCGAGATTTATATCTTTTAAATACAGCTTTGTCTGTTTTACCCAATAGAAGATCAAGATAAGTCTTGGTCCTAACTGTTTTTAAGGCCGTCTTTTTTGTATAATGGTTGCCAATATTTTCAAATTAACCCCCTTTTTCACACGACACAAAGACGAGATCGTTT
Organism: Tridacna gigas; assembly: GCA_945859785.2. Lineage (NCBI taxonomy): Eukaryota > Metazoa > Mollusca > Bivalvia > Cardiida > Cardiidae > Tridacna > Tridacna gigas. The sequence goes on from OX244034.2 coordinate 55,091,352, forward strand.
CGATCACATGGGCATTTAGTAAAACTCATAGCTTTGCATACAATGTTATGATACTTATTGCACTTTATGAGCTATAGTAAATGTTTCAAACAACACTTGGGTGACATGAAAAAACTTATGATACATATTATTTTTTTAATATGGTAGTCCTCACAGGGTTGATCCTCTTTATTGACAGACGATAAGTCTTTTTTTTTTTTTTTTTTTTTTTTTAAAGACCAATCTTGTATCTAACATCTTTAAATCATATGACGTATACTAGGATTAGACTTCGTTTTGGGGGCAAAACAGGTCTGGGGATGCAGATGTTTGGAATTTTTTACTGACTTAAAATATACATGCTAATTATTAAGTCTTTACCATTCTGGAGGCTGATCAGCTTATTAAAATGACAGACTACCGCATGGAAATTAGGCAAACAATGCAAATATATCTGTCAATAATTTCACAGAGTAAGAACTTCAATCGTTTTATTTAAGGTCGTGTTAACCGAGTTGACGCAATAGTTTCAGTTGATCTCGCTAATCGTGTGGCGTTTATATTACCCTGCTATTGAGAGGTAAATAAAATCAGGTGTAGCGTAAGTTGGTGCTTGTGCAATCTTATTATTGAGGGGAGATAGTGATCAGATGTAGCGTAAGTTGTCGCTTATACTACCCTGCTATCGAGTGGAAAATGTAATCAGGTGTAGAGCACTTGCACTAACTGCCTATTGAAGGGAAAATGGAATCAGTTGTGCCATAAGTGAGGGCTTGCAGTACCTTGCTATTGGGAGGAAAATGTAATTAGGTGTAGCATAGGTTGGCGCGTGTACTAACTCGATATAGGGGCATATAATCATGCGTAGCTCAGTTGGCGCTCGAACTACCTTGCTATCAATGGGGGGTTGGAATCCGTTTTAGCATCAGTTACTGGTTATGCTATTGGGTGGATGTAATCAGGTGCAACCAGGGTTTTCCCTGGATTTTCTTATTTGGAGGGTCATTGGGCTCCCTTCAAATGAATAACAGAAGGCAAACATTTAAACTTTTGGGGGTCATTTAGAAAATTTTGGGGGTCCAAATTCAAAGAAACAGTTGTCAAGGAAAAAGCCTAGGTCTAGGGTTCGTTAGAGCTTGTACTACCTTGCTACCAGTATTGAGGGAAAAATGTAAGCATGAATAGGATAAGTTTGGGGTTATCCTACCTTGCTATTGAGGAGGGGATGTAAACAGGTGTAGCGTAAGTTGGCGCTTATACTACGGGTATCTTTATACTGAGCTTGTTTCTGTAGCAACAAGGTAAGGTGTTTACCCCATCGACCTGGATGTTGTACGGTTCAATCCACGTCCCGGGCAGTGTGTTACCTTTAGTATTCTTCGAAATAGCATCATCGATGAGACAAAGATTCATCTAGATGGTAGAAAGTATATGCAATGGACATAATACATGAACAAAAGTTTCGATGGTAATGTTTTATTTTCTTTAGGGATTTATTTTAACAAGATACCATGTTTGAGTCAAATGGTTAGTTCCGATATTACGTAGAAAGTTTGTACATGAGCCATGCTTTGGCAATAGGGGGCTTTATGCATCTCTGTGATGCATCATACCAAGCAAGTCATCACATAATTATGGATCCAGAAAAAATCTTGAGTCCTGGAGTAGAATGGTCCCTGGACAGGCAGAAAAATTACCGAAAGCAAAAAGTTTCGACCCAGGTCATCCATCCTGCGCGGACTGCACAGGCAGATCAGGATATATACTTTTTGCAGACGCATTAAGCCTCCTCTTCACAGAGCATGGCTCATATAGATTCATATAGATTCATAACGATAATCTGACTTAAATGCCGTTGAAAATGGCGCTTTATCGAACAAAAGAAAAGTTTTTTTTCAAATAGACTCCTCAGACGACCCATTTCGTCTAGCAACAGATGACATAGATTTGCTAACATGACTGACAATGGAGTATGATGAATTTCTCCTTTTGCCAAAATATTTTTTGTACACAAATTCTCGGTCAAGGGTCGTCTACTACAAATTTGTGACAGGATTTTACGAGTCAATAAAGTAAACAGTTTCCCCAGAACCAAATACAGTGAAATACATCAAATCATCGAAAAAAAAAAATTAATAATAATAATAATGATTATTGCAGCACATTTGCCATGACAGAAAAGTCCACCGGGCATGAATTGGTCTAACATAGTGCTCGTGAATTGATTTGAGAAGCAATTTCATGTCTTTCATTGGTCCACTACGTACGCCTGAAAAACACCTTTTCTAGGCCCATCATTGGTGCTTCAAAGATCAGCGAAGTCCCAAACGCAACGAAGTAAGAAATCACGACGTTTCCGATGTAAAAATATATCTGTAATGTAAAAGTATAGAGATCACACTCTGACAAAAATGTACAAAAACACATAAGCCTCGCTCTGGCAAAATGAAGCTGAATGCATCTCCGTGATGCATTATACCAAGCAAGTCATCACATAATTATGGATCCATCAGATCCATTTTGTCCAACAACCGGCTGAATCATGAGTTAGAATGGTCCTTGTACACGCACAAAATTTACACAAAAGCAGATTTTTTTTCGACACTGGTCAGGCTGCGTGGACTGCGCAGGCTGACCTGGTCGATACTGTTTGCAGATGCATTAACTCCTTTTTGCCAGTGCATGGCTCACATGTATCTTTCTGAGAGTTCCTAACTTTCTAAGACAGTACTGATACACCGTTTAAAGGTGAATGCAAATAAGGAGCCAGTTTAGAACATCAGTTTCTTTTAACCCTCATCCGGCTCGATAAATGAACTGAAATTTTCAAACCGATAATAAAAAACCCGAATAATGCTATTTCAAACTTAGTTTTAGTAAGAAAATATCTCCTTATCGGACAGTGTAGATTCAAGATCAGACTGCACCTTCTGTGCAGTCTGATCTTGATCTACACTGTCCGCAAAAGTTTAGTGAGTCGCACTTAGCAGCCTAGGGGTTAATACTTTACAACACTATCCCGAGTTTTAACGACCCTTAAGGAAGGAGGGTTTTGAAAACATTTTGGGAAAAGGAGAAAATGCCGGTAACCAACATTTTCCCTTTTTCCGAAATGTTTTCTACCCTTTCAAAGACAATCACACCATTTGATCCACACTTAAATTGTCGTCTGCAGCAGCTTTGAAGTTGGACGAGTGTCAAGTTGTGTCGTGTGGTAAAGAGTTAACCCTTTATTAAAGAATCCCGTGTTGCAATGAACCCGAAGACGTATACTTTTGAAAATATTCTGGGAAAAGAGCAAACCTTTTAAAACTTAAGCTGCTGAATAAATGAAACGCAAATTTCTACTCAATACTAAAAAGCCCAAACATTGCGGTTTCAAAGTTGATTTCACCGGAAAGAAAATACCGTATCGGACAGTGTAGATCAAAGATCAGACTGCACGTTCTGTGCAGTCTGATCTTGATCTACACTGTCCGCAAAAGGTCAGTGGGTCGCGATTAGCAGCTTAAGGGTTAACCCATGTTCTGCTAAATTAGTGAAATGAAACTTTCCAGCCGATAGGAAAAACCGAATAACGCTTTTTCAAACTTATGTTTAGGAGAAAAAATATCTCCTTATTGGAAAGTGTGGATCCAAGACCATGTTCTGTGCAGTTTGACCTTGATTTACACTGTCCTCAAAAGGTCAATGAGTCGCACTTAGAAGCATAAGGGTTAATACTAGTAATAATGTTATCATGATATTAGGGTCGTCTTCTGCTAGCGGGAGAAAACTGTCTACAAGTGAAAGGATTGTGGTAAAGAAAATTAATCTTTTCAAGAATTTCTTCTTTTCCACTAGTTTCATTTGTTTTCCTTTGGAACAAGCATACATTTTTCCACAAATTATGGGTTATAATTCACCATTTAAACAAAGCGCTTAAATACCAAGACATCGCTTAGCTAGACAATAGCTTTGAACATCGGACATTTCAACGAAAATACTACTAACTTCAGAGTTTGTTTATATCCAGATGTTTCTGTCGCACTATACCGGTTGAAGTAATTTGCATATTATTATATATTCAACAAGGGTGGTAAGTACAGTGTACGTAAAACTTTAGAGTACGCACCAGATCAAAGTCGGTTTGGTAGACATTCTCTCGAGCACTGATGTCGTAAAACTGTAAACATATTATATGGACCAAGTAGGTACAGTACGACAGCCGACCCAGTACAACAAATGGACTCCAAGACAGAAAGTCTTTGATCCAACCTACAATAATGATTTAATAATTAAAACGTTAAGAGTAGCTTTGTGTATTTTTGCGGACGGCTAAGATCCAATTCAGATATTTTGTCTCAGCCTATCAGATAGAGTTTAGAAACAAAACCTCATTTGAAATGTAGAGGAATATGAAAAGTGGCCTTTTCTCTACAAAACATCTTCGACGACGTTAATTGAGCTGTGCAAGCACAAAACAAAAATTTAAGCAGTTTGTATGTAGTGTAATTTTTTTTACTGAAACTGAGTTAAGATGTTAACCACACGATGGAAATTTCAGGATCAGCTATCTTTATGACTGACCCTTCTTTCTTCATCCATTTAGAATGCTTCCAAGCTCGGTAGATACGCACAAAGCTTGTAATTCGGGAGCTGTGAGGTTTAATCCTATGTCGGTTAGAAGTCTTTTCGAGAACCTCACCACTGAAAAGTTTAGACATTGTGAGAAAGAGTTTGGATTGTCGAGTGTAGTAGTTACTACGAATTTTTAAGAAACGCAGGAATGGAGTGTACTGATCTCCACGATGTGTATAAAATATTTTTAAACCAGCTATATACCTAACACAATAGAACAAAATTTAACCCGTTTCTTTTTTCTTCAGGTTTCGGATAGTCGTTGTCTCACATTCAATAAACTTTTAACGGATTAGTCTTGAGCACAATAAATTAGTAAGCCACGGACATTCCGGGTCAGGCCGCTGCCAAACTAGTTTCTGAATCTAAAAAAGCTAAGGCAATCATGCTCGCTAAGACAGGTGCACTCTTCATTCGTTTACCACATTCATTGCGAAACTGTATTCATCTTTTTACTTACATTCGTCGCAGTACTATATTCATCGCTGTACAACAATTATCGCGGTACTACGATCATCGCGACACTTAAAAATTTCTATACTAAGATAATTGCGATACTGTACAAACTGCGGTACTACATTCATTGCAATACTACATAAATCGCGATACAATTTCCACTGCGGTATTACATTTATTGACGTAATACATTCGTCATGGTTCACCTTTTTCACCGTACTACATTCCTTCTCTGCAGTTTCAATGTTTCACAGTTAAAGAAGGAAGGAGCGTATGTAGACAGATACAGTTTTTTGATAAACCTCATACAATATTTTCCTTTTATTTTTTGAAAAAAAAAAAATCTGCATTAAGATCAATCCTTGTTATCCAACCTACCTCCATGTCCCGTGGCACAAGAGAAGATTATCCAGGATACAGCAATAGCCCAGGCAGTTCTATGCAAGGTAACATAAGCCACAGACTCGTCAACTGTCAGGAAATGTTCTCCGTCGTCTGGGTATACACCGTATATAACAAGAACTATGATTGCCATACAGCAAAACCAGCCCATTAGGTTCCAAACCTAGAGTATACCATTAAAGTAAAGTACAGGTAACTTTAACACTGTAACTGCTGGGGCTAAAACGCTTTTGCAAACACCGTCGCTGGAGAACGTGCAGTGTGAACTTGGATCTACACCGCCTACTTTTCCCGGAAAATTCAATCGAAAACATAAAAAGCAAAACAAAACAAAACCAAACAAAATCTTTCAACCCTAGCTGTATTTATCTTTAAACAACCCATGCCAATCTGCAGCTTATATCATGTAAACACTACAATGTTCTGCAACAGTTTCGGAGAAAGGAGTGCACATAGTGCGTGTATTCAAACTGGACAGAGGTCAAAACGCTTTCATTCATTGATTTACAGTATGGTGCTTTACCTCGCTTTTAACACTCTTTCATTCATATCACTGCAACCCCCTACTTCATGTGTTTCTTAGGTGTCATCAGTATAAGGTTTGGAGCGAAAACATGAACGATGGGTTGCCGCTGTGATTTGACATAGCTTACAGTGAAAACCTGATTTAAACGAACCTTCTTCATTTTGAAATTATCCTTATATTTGTACAGTAAATATCCTGCCAGGAGTCCAATGATGTATGGTCCCATTCGCGTGTGGCCAGGGACATATAGCTTGGTGAACATGTCAGCGTCTTTACTGTGAATGGAACGAGTAAAAATGAGAATAAACTTTTGTAATCGCCATTAACTCTTGAAACAAATTTGCAGCTCACGACCTTAACTGTCATAGTGAAAATAATGGATAAACCATCATGGTTAAGGTTAACTCTACCCAACAACAAAACTTTACACTAATTCATCTGAATCATCGAAATGTGAATTCTATCTGAATTTTATTGAATATTTTTCCAGAGTTAAAAGCAGCTGAATACCCCCCTTTTTTTTTTTAAATTCCATTTCGTTTTAGAAATGCACTAACCAAATTAAGATGTTCTGTGCACAAACTCCATATTGAAACGGGCAGACATATGAAATTACCTTATGGACAAAGAATTCTTAAACCCTGCAATTTAGGTAAAGTAGAAGATGAATTCCATTTTGTCGTTGAATGTTCAATGCTGAAATGTTAAATGTATTATGGGCCGGTGGCCTAAAATACTGAATAAATGATTTTGTCATTGTCATTGTCATTTTCAATGCACATGATAAGATATGTCTTTGCACGAGCAGAAAACGTTGTGGGTAAAGAAGAAAATGCTGGTTACCAATATTTTCTCCTGTCCCACAATGTTTTCAAAAACCATCTCCCCTAAGGCTGTTGAAACTAAGAATTGTGTGATAAAGGGTTAACATAAGAAAACTTGTAAAAACATTGAGGCAACAGAGGTAGAGGCAGTCTTTTATTGTTATGACGAGGCCTTGGTCACTTGTCTGTTTGAGCAGGTCAATTTCAGTGCTCCAACTAAAATGATGTCGTCGTTTTTAACCAGTTAGTTCCTTAAATTGTGAATCATGTTGCGGTCCTTTGTCGTTAGATCACCCTTTCGAACCTATTTAAGTACTGAAAGTATTGACAGTCGTTTTTAAGTCAGTACTGTCTCACAGAAGCCAGTGAGTGTCCCTCGCTCTATGGTTATAACTTTGAGTAAACATTTTTTTTTTCGTTGACTTCTGAAAAGCTTTACAGATTTACCTTTTATCGCGCAAGAACATTCACTACAACGCGTTCTCTTTTTTCTGATGAACGTCATTGTGATATCAGTCTAAAACCTTGAAAATACGTTCTTGTTGATAAATCTTTATATTTGAAATATTACGTACGGTTTAGGTCCCACAAATCCTCCAAATATAGCAGTGTATTCATGTTGTTTGGCAATTACAGCACGCGCAACTGTTGTACCGGCTAGAAACAGAAAGGCTACAAAATAACCGGCTGCTGCATTTCTGAAATATGAAATATACCGCTAAATAAGAATGTGTTGACGAGATAAATTTTTACTATTATTATGCGAATGGCGAGAAAAGGTATTTATGCGGTCACAGCGGGTCGATATCAGATTGCCCAGAAAGTACAGTTTGATAATGAATACACACTGTCCAATAAAATCTGATTATGATAGAATTGGAAGCAGTCCATGCGGATTGTTTCTACTGCCTGAAAAAATATGTTTTTTTTTGTACTTTGCAGTCTTTGTGCAAGAATAAATAACTTTTAACTTTCTGAAATGAGCTAATCAACTGGAGCGAAAGAAAAAACACTGTTTAGTATCCACTTCTCAAGTGTATATAGGTTAAGTAAAGCCCAGACAATAAAATGGTTATCAGGGTGTGTAGAACATGATAGAAAGCACAGGAAAGTATATCGGAGTATCTGGATTTTAGTTAGAGCTCAAGTTGAAGTATTTATACTGCAACGTCTGATGCCACAGTCTTTTGTGTACATTTAGTGTTCTAACCAGACGATAGTGCCATAGTCTTCGTGTTGGTTACATAAGCAAATCCGGATCGGATAACACGTCTGACATTTGAAAATATTGCTACTGCAATTTAAACACATAAAAGGTCACAAGGTTAGCCAACCCAATCATTCTACAAAGTAGGTGTTTTTCTAGATCACGTTTTTAGTTATCATTGGAAGAGAGAAGATAACGAACATAAAATTCACAGTATTTTGTATTATTCGCCAAGCAATGCTATTATCATTATTTCTGGAATCAAAGATCATCATATTTTGACCAGGACGGTCTATCTTAACCAATCATATACTGGCCTCGGAATTTAGAATGAAGCAAAAATTGAGAATCGCTGGGTGAAAGGACCCCCGTTTGTTTGCTTAAAGATACTTACAGATATAGAGGCACGAAGATGAGAGGCGACAATATATAAAACTGCATGTCATTAGCCAAGTACCAGGACCATCCGAAACACTGTAAAGTTAGAATGGAGTTAGACAAGTGTAATGGCACAAAGATACTTTTATAACATACAATATAGGTATCCTATCATTCATTCGGACTGAAAGTAGATCCTTATCAGCGAACATAAAAAAAAAAAAAACATTTACAAAGAAAAGTTCAGTGGAACAAGATTCAATTCATATAAATGTCCGATTTGTATCTTGATACGATTTCCTTCTTAGATGGCCTTGCTTTGTGAAAGTGTTCAACCGGAAGTTCAGGACGCATAACCTACACAAAATATATTACCGCGATGAAAACTAGGTCTCTAACTTCATTATGTCTTTCTTAGTGGTTAACTCTACCACTCAGCAAAGTTTTAGACTCATCCGTTTTGAAGAATTTACAGACAACAATTCAGATCCTTTTCAAATGACAGTATTTGTCCTTGAATAGTTATAAAAAAAATTTTAACAGCATTTTCTCCTTTTCTTACAATGTGTACATAAGCCTTCTTTCCAAGGGCATGTAAACTCGAGGTTGGGTTGAATGGGGTTCCTTCAATTAAATAAAGAGTCATAAATAAGTTTAGCCATGGTGACTCCTTTTAATAGCCTACTTTCCAATCATGTTGAAAATACTTACTTCAAGAAACAAATTTGCTAATCTCAAACATTGTCTTGCTAAAGCATTACACGCAGACAATAGATTAAGCCATTTAACATCTGCCGGTTGAACTCATTTGAGTCATAATCTGGGCAACGGGGGAATTAATGTATCTGCAAAAAGTATCGACTGCGCAGGCTGACATGGTTCTACACTTTTTGCCATTGTCATTTTTCTGCATGTCAAAGGACAGTCTACCCTGTGATTCAGATGGTTGGTACACAAATTAATTTTATGGATCCATAATTATATGATGACTTGCTTGGTATCAAGCATCACAGAGATGCATTAAGCCCCCTTTTGCTAAAGCATGGCTCATTTGTATTTTATATGTTAGAGTCAATCCTGCTTTTAGCGTCACAAAATATTATTTTCAAAGGATGTATATAAAGCCTGTCTAAAAACGCTCTCGGCATCTGCACTATATTATTAAAATTATAAACCTTTGTTCCTCATTTAGTGTTTATAACTCTAACAAAATCAGTTTGATAGACAGTCAATGGAAGGACAAGGTAAATACTTAATAATATCTAAGGACGAACCATTTTGTCTGCTTTAACGTAATTGTTGATATACAGAAGATTTGTCCACCAACCATCCGCACACACTTTCCCCTCTATATCTTCCTGCGGCCATTTCGGCCCTTCGCCGAAATACCTTACTAGTGTGGCATAAACCATCAGGGACAACATATAGGCGGGGGTCAATCTATTGGAGAAAAACGTTTAGTCAAGAGGAATATTTATATTTTTAGTCAAATGTAACAATTCATGTCTTTCACTGTTCTCAGTTAGCTTCTGGTCTGTATACAGCACAGTAAAATAACTCCATTATTTCAGTAATGTCGTAACGATAACTCGCTTACATCTTTCCTGATTCCATCGCTCCTGGGCTTCGGCTTTGCAGTGCACAAGTATCCTTGTATTTAATCTTACTATATTTTAATTATAAAAAATTGATATGTATTTGATGAAACTGTGATAAAATTTCGATGCACATTTTTATTAGCTCTTTATATGTTGTGAATACCCATGTAATCATTAATAATTTTCTCCCATACGAAAAACAGTTCTGATTGCTCGCTGCATCACTGTTTTCAGCTAGAGGCCCTCGACGACTGAGCTACGCGATCTTTGGGTTAATTTTTTTAATGTCGAATGGGCTTGGCATTGCTAACGTACTAAACAAATTTGAAAAAAATAAAAATAAAAAAATTAACAATTTTTCTCAACAACATTCGGCATAGTACCGGCAACTCCGCGCCACTATATCGTGAAAACCCATGACAATCAAAACTTTGCTTTAAAAAACTGTAATTTTTGAAGATTCATTCTGTATACATCAAATGCAATATTACTCAACGGAATATTAAAGCTGAAATTTTCATTAATTTCTTATCTATTCAATCATAAAACAATGCCACATATGAATATATATGTGGCGGGGGTTTTCCGGTAATATGCCCAACATTCTATCTTTTTCGTAATAAGATAGACAGTTCTGTCAAATTCTAAGAGACAAATAGTAGGCTCTAAACAAATTTTCTAAACACATGAACGTCCCTTTTTGTCTTTGACACCCACCATCAATCAAAACGTAAAAAATGCAGACAAACACTAGTTCGATCTTAACACTCCATAATGAGGTTTACCTTGATTAAATATCATAATAAACAGTCTTAGCATTTTGCTTCGAATTATACCTTATATTTGCTTCATTTGAATCAGGTGCAACAACTCTCATTTTCACAATCACAACGACTCTACTTTGTAACAAGCTTTTTATCTCATTTACCATGTATAGATGATATGAGAAGCACGAATAAAACGTCACGTGATCTAAGTTAGATAGCAAACCTCATGCCGTAGTATATGGTTAAAAATACATTCGCTAAAGCTCGAGTATATTTCCCATATACCACGACAGTCGTTTTCTATCATATATTATGGAATATATTTGAATTACACAGTTGCACGAGAATGATCTTTCTTTTTTTATTATCCTATACAAACAAAATTACACGGCTCTATCATAACTTACCTCCAATAGCGATGAAAATAGAACATAAACCAGTTTAGCTTTTTAGGTCCACCTCGTTTCGACAGTTCCTTCAAAGTGAGGTAGGCTACCAAAAGTCCGCTACATGAAACAAAATTTTCGTGCTATAGCAACAGCAACAAAAACAACAGTAACTACAACAATAGCAACAACAGAATTTCCTCTAAGGCAATTAAAAATTTCAATGCCAAAGGTGAAAACATAGGCTTTTGTAGACGGCATAGAGAAAGATCAGAACATCTCGTCTGATCTTGGATATATGCCGTCCACTTGTCTGCAAGCCTATAAGGTAAAAATCTGTCTATGTTTCAATAGACTGAGGTTTTTGTAATTAAAGACAAATTATAGTTTTAAAAAATATAGACACAACATCGGACTGAGGATTGGAATTTGTGAACATCTAGGTCACATATTGGAAATTTATAAAGGAATCGATAAAGATTAATTTATTTCTTGACTCATTTACGAAATACTATAAAATTTGTCCAGCAAATGTATGATAACGTTGTTTCCATGAGGACTGTAGTTTGAATATTTGAAATAAAGGTCTCTCTGTGCACAAATTTGCCTGTACCCTTCTAGTCAAAGACAGGATAAGACGATTTATCCTAATCTAGAACTCCATTTCTCCCCTAGAGCACAATATAATTCTGGAAGCCTGGATCGCGATAGTTGACGTTGTCAAGCAAATATAGACCCAAAGCATCTCACAAGCGATTATTCAGAAACATATCTGCAGATATCTGCACGGTACAGAGACTATTCATCAACATTTTTAATTTCTTTAACCAAAGAGAAGGAGCAAAACCTCGACAGTATAATGCTTGTGCATTACATTAGTGGATAAACATGGTTTAAATAAATGTTTGACAGAAAAAAAAAAGAATAGCTTTAATCAAAGTGCTGTGAGTATTGTTAGACCTAAATTGACTCTTCATCCAACCATCTAAAAACCAATTTGCCGCAGACGACTCTGAAAATAACCTTTTATACGTGAATGATTATCATATATTAATGTTTAAACATAAAGTGGACGTTATGGAAAAGGAGAATCTTCTCGTTTTGAAAAATTTCTCCTTTGGCACAATATTACTTTTGCATGAAAAAAGTAATCTGTAGGTGGTATTAATAACCATGACGAAATAAGAGTGTACGGTAATAAAAGAGTATGTTGATAATAGAGATTCAAATTTCGGCGCAGGAGTATACTTTGTAAACGACAATTGTCATGCACTTCCGGATGAAAACAATAACGAAAGCCGTGCTTAAATCTTTATCGGACAACAGAGTTTTGGATTTGTTCATGTTTAAAGTGTTTGCGAACAACAGATTAGAAGTGACTTGATGATGGGAAACATTATGTTTGAAAAAATAGCCAAAATTGTGGGGAAAAAATATGCTGTTTGTCCCTGCATTTGACTCTTTTCCCAACGGTACTTTCAAAAGCATTCATAACCATTATGTTTTTAACGCGGGCTCGTCAGGTCTGGCCATTATTTGAAAAGTCTTACCTAAGAGTGAAAAACGTATCCACAGAAACAGTCGCACTAAAGATGCCATAAAAGGTCCACTGCCAGATTTTACTTTGGAAGTAGTACGGTACCGCATTTTTAACTGAAACATTTCATAAAATTACACAATGGCTAGGTGGAAATTCTGTTACTAGGACACTATTTTGTGAAAATCTAAATTGACATATTTATTTGTTTATTTACTTTTGTATCAAGTACTAATGTTGTATATTTCTTTATCTTTACATTTATAGACTATATGTATTCGGTTATCTAAAGAAAGTGTTTTGGTGTAATTTGCACTTATAAATGTAAAAGTGTAATGGTGATTTCAACTAAAAGTAAGTGATCTTGATGCATGCCAAGTTGTTGAGAATGAGTGTTTAAAGATACATCTATACTCGTTTTCAGCCAGTAGTTTACCCGTTTTATCTTTACGTTATCAAACTATAATTATTCTTGTATCTCCATGCTAATTGTTACCCGTGACGGTTGCAAGGTTGCATAGATTACGATCGATAGAAAATGCATTTCATTTTCTTGACACCTTCAAAGAAATCACTGTTGTGACGTTTCCGGTTTTAAATCGAGTATTTCCAATACATGTAAGAAACCCTTCCTCCATATATATCGATAATTTATCTATGTTTACACAGCTGACTAAATTCTGAACCTTCTACAGTCTATCAAATTTAAACATTGTTTTTTTCTCTGTAAGAATGTTTCTTTAAACGCCTAATCTTTGACCAACATAATGGTCTGAATAAAAGTCAGCACTTACCATCAAACCTCAACGAATGACCAAGAACGACCCAAGTCATACTAAGGAACCGTATTCCATTTACACAAGTCAAAGCTCCTTTTGATTGGTTCGTGCTTAATACCTTTAGCCATTGGAGTAGACGGAAAATGACAGGAATATTTTCACCAAGACACCTGTAATATAAACAAAAAAGAGTTAAAGCGATGTGCATAGTAAATTTCTTGTTCTATTTACATACATGTATACCAAAGTAAGCACACACACACACACACACACACACACACACACACATATATATATATATATATATATATAAATAAAAAATGACTATGTATCTACATGTATAAGTGTTGACTTTGATACGAATACACCCTAAATCAAAGCTCGTTGACAAAAAATCTTTATCACGATTCACCAGTAATTTCTGACTTCACTGTTACGAATGTAATTTTTTCTTCCAATACAAACTGTCACAATGTTATATTTGTTTCTTAAAAAGAATTTATCACGTGTGTTATTGTACTCTGATAAAAGTGTTGTAATTATGCATTTCTATCATGGTCTAAAGCTTCTTATGACTTGCGATACAAAAGTGAACCAAACGTTTGTTGCAATGAAAATCTCACATGGTTGTAAGCTTAGTTCTAACAAATATATCTAGAGAGTAAATTCGTGCATATACAAATCAACATGCTTGTTACGTATACGTTGCTCAGACAGATATGAACAAAGGCAAAAAGGTATCGGTGTCAATATATGTGTAGCTTGTGAACATATATGCCAAAATGAGATTAATTTTGAAATTATGTCCATCCGAGTATGGTCACATAGTTTTCTTTTAGTATCTGATTTAGTCTTTCTGATCGACAGAAAATGCATTGTTTACTTATCAAAAATAAAGTCCAAAGTTTAGAGTCGTTTTATCTTACAAAACTGATACATATAACACTGCTTACTGTGTTCGGCGGAAGGTCTGACCAATGGTGACGGCAATTTCCCGTTTTCTATAACAGCATCTCCATTTGGAGCTTTGTTCATTTCAACATCTCCGATTGAAGCGCCTTTCGTCTCAACGTCTCCGTTTAGTTTCTCATCACTCACAAAACTGATGTTGACTTTGACATCGCCATGTAAACCTTCAGTTGTATTCTTCGAGGGTTCTTCTTTGAGATGTTCTTTTTGAACATCTGTCTTAGAGAGTCTCAAGTAGATATCGTATAGCGTTCCAAAAACAACCAGTAACCCAAGCATTGATAAAACGCAGCTGAAACAACAAAATACGGAATTATCATCATCATCATCATCATCATATTTATGTTTTAGCAGTTAGTTTTCATAGATCAGTCTATGCATATTTAAATGGTGGTTGCTTGTCCCCGAGCCATTAGTAGTGTATATTTTACCAATTAGCCGACAAACTGTTTTATTTCCGTTTCATTCCGTCTCATCATCTCTTAACTAAATGTCCTCTAAAAAAGTTTCCTCTCTTAACTAAATGTCCTCTAAAAAAGTTTCCTCTCTTAACTAAATGTCCTCAAACCAAATCACCCTCTTCACCAAAATTTCATGTAACACGCTGCAAAAATCACATGCTCATGAAATCATAAACCAACGAACTCGTTTACGTCTGTCGCAACCCATTAGGTTAAGCATTCATAATTAAATCGAACTAACCTCTATCTTAAATCATTTTACCTTAAATTCAATTTTTATATCATATCAATCCCTTATGTAGTAAATGAAAAATTTTCGAAAAAAAAAAAAAAAAAAATTTAATTTTAAAAAATTTCATCAGCCGGACGAACTCAACGAACTGATTGCCTGACGAACTCAATGAACTGAGTGACTGATGAACTCATCAACCAGACAAACTCATACATCAGTTAATCATCACTTAACCCCCCATCAGCCAACGCGTCACGCAATGGCAAACCAGCTTAAGATTTTTTTTTAAAAAAAAAAAAAAAAAAAAAATTTTAATTTTAAAAAATTTCATTAACCTTACGAACTGATTGCCTGACGAACTGATTGCCTTACGAACTCGACGAACTCAGCGACTGATGAACTCAACGAACTCAACAACCGGACGAACTGATTGCCTGACGAACTGATTGCCTGACGAACTCAACAACCTTACGAACTAGTTGCCAGCTTAAGATTTTAATAAAAAAAAAAATTGATTTTTACTTAAAAAGTTCCAGCAACATAATAGGTTAAAGAACCGACGATATAAAATGTATAACAAAAGAAAAACATTAAAACATACAAAAAGCTGGCAATTGTGTATTGTTAAAGATGATACATTGTTTAAAGAAATAGATACAACGCTTTTACCCGTGGTTAGCAAAGAAATAAAAGATAATATTGTTACTAAATTAAAAGAAAATGTAAGCAATAAATATTTAGAGTTAGTATTAAATTTTAAAAATATAGAAAAAATTAAAACTGAAGATAGAAATGAAAAAATGAAACAAATAATACTTTCAGAAATTGATAACATTCATGAACTAGTAAAAGAAAAAGTAATGAGATATATAACTTTTCTGCAAAGTAATAAAAGACATGGAATGATAAATTTAAGAAAAGAAATAAAGAATACCATAAATGAATTACGTGTTATTGATGCTATAATAAACAATGAAGTGATTATAAATTAAAAAATTTTATTTTTATTTGTTTATTAACAAATAAAAATATATACATTATTTAATAATATTTTATTTCGTCAAATGAATAGGAGACGAAACATGTTTCAAAAGAAGTAGTAAAATCTATTATATTAAAATAATTTTCTTCATCTTCATGATAATTATGTATAGTTTCTTTAAACTCTATATTTATCTTTTTATTGGGTTTGTCTATATGTATTAAAACTCCCATAGAATTTAATTCAAAGTTTAATTTATGTTTCTCTTTTTCTTTTTCATCATAAATTATGTAAGGAAAAGGAGAAGAACAAGAATTTAAAAAAGTTAAGACTAGTATTCGCAAAACTTGTTTAACAATATATCTTTCATTGAATCGTCTCTCAATTTGTTCCTTTTCAGATTTACTTAATTTAATCCAGCGTGAAGGTAGGAATTGAATAAATTCTTCTTTTCGCTTATTTAAAACATCTCCACATATAGTATAGCTATAAACTAGAAATACATTTGCTTCCTTATCATAACAATTAAAAAATTTTTTTTCTCTTTTAAGTTTTCTTGCTTTAAATATATCGATTTTACTGTTTGCTGTTCCCATTTTTATTAGTTTAAGAAAGAAAAAAAAATATCAAATTTTTTTATCCTAGAGAAATAAAAAATTGATTTTTACTTAAAAAGTTTCAGCAACATAATAGGTAAGATAATAAAGCTTACAACAAAATAATGTGTGAAACAATGAATGAAATAAGTAAAAATAAATACTATATAATTTCACCATATGATGATCCTGAGTACCACGCAGAAATGTGTTTCCGTTATAAAAACTATAACCCAGAAACCGGCACTTTCCTTGTTAACCTTTACCCAGGTTTAGAAGAAATACAATCACCTGACTGGGAACATTTTACTGATAAAAAATGTTATGAAAGAACTGATTATACAATGAAAGAAAAATGGATACTAAAAAGAGCAAAAGAAATAGTAAAAGAATACAAAGGTTATCCAGATCATACAAAAGATCGTTCTGAAGTAAACAAATCAAAATATGAAGATTATGATTTTAATATCGCAGAGTTATGGATAGATTGTAATAAAAGAAGAGTTAACATACGTTTGTTTTGTCCTAAATCTGGAAGATCACATGTTGAGTATCTTGATTTAGATGATATAGAAGAAAATTATATTGTAGATGAATTTAAAATAGATTATTAAACAAAAATTTTTATTATTACGTTAAATAAAAAAATTAATAAAAAAAATTATTAATTTTTTATTTGTTTTATGATTATGGATAATTACCAAACAAAAGTTTCAACACACACTTTTATCGCATACACAAATTTAAAGGACTTAAATTTAATGCTATTATTTAATGAAGTGGAAATTTTAGATCCTTTAGTTCATTTGAGATATAGATGCAACGAAAAAGGTCATAAAAAGAACCAAAAAAGCAACAAGACACAAAAACAAAAAAACTTTTTAAACTGTATTTCTTTTTCTTTCGTTTATGACAACAAAAGCTTAAACCTTAAATTGTTTAAAAACGGTGTTATACAAATAACTGGTTGTAAATCTTTAGAAGATTGTAAAACAGCATTGATTTTTATTTGGCATATAATTAGTGATCGTCATGTGGATGATTTTAAAATTTACCTTGTGTCTGTTATGAGAAATATATATATTAAGCTTGGGTTTAATATAGATAGAGAAAAACTAAGCAAAATAATTTTATCTGAAATTAATGGAGTAATATGTCCTTGTATAGGAGGATTTGTAGGAAAACAATTTTTATTCCCAATTGAAACAATAAAAGATATGCCTGTTTATAAATTTACCATAAAAAGAGATGAAGAAAACAGAAAGTTTTTATCAGAAGAAAATGAAATTACATATGAACATTTCATTTCTATTTTTAGTAGTTTAAATATTGACATACATAACAAACTATCTATTGAAAACAAAACAAAGAAAAAAATAACAATTTCAGTTTTTCATTCAGGAGGAGTTCTGTGTTCAGGCATACATGAAAAATACCAAACTGAAGTAGTTGAGATGTTTTTACAACTAATAAATAATGTTAAAGAGGAAATAACAATAAAAAGCAAAGAAGTATTCTCATTAAAAGATTACTTAATTCCTAAAAATTGAATTTAAAGTAAAAGATAGTGCAGAAATAGTAGGTAAGATGGCAAGCTTACAAGATAAAATAAAAAGGTATCTACCCCCAATAAAATATTCTGTTTCATTTTATCCAATAAATTTTATACCATATTCATTAGCACGCATAGAATGTACTGTTAATGATTTTAATTTAAATTATGATTTAGAAAAAGCTATTACTTTAAAAGAAAAATATGAAAAATTAAAAAATGGAATAAACTATAATACAGGGAAAAAAGTACAATATGGAAAAGAAACTTATATTAAACTTTTACAAAAATTAAAGAATCATGTTCTTTTACTTAACACAAAAGAAAAATATAAAGATACTTTAACAAAAGAAGATTTAGAGACAATTGAAAAGATAAATGAAGAAGTAAACAACATTAATAACTTAATATCAGATTATAATGAAAGAAGAAGTAATCTATGTAAGAACATGCAAGAATTAACAAATTGGAGAGAATATACAATTTTTGAAAATAAAAAATATGGTCTTTTTAATGAAAGTTATTACAATCTTCATCATGAAAATAATTGCTTAGGCAGATTTGAAAAAAAACTAAATGAAAACGTATCAGTTTGTGATTTCATAAGTTATATTATGGGAAGAAATATTGATAAAAAATATGTTTTAGAATGTATAACATGCGGTGAAATTAAAAATTTATAATTTTTATTTGTTCTTAACACAAATAAAAATTTATTTTTTGTATTCCTCTATTCTATGATGCCCCCAAGCAAGTGTATGAATTCCATCAGGTAGAATAAACCTTTTATCATCATTTGCACTTAATGCTATTTTATTAATTTCTTCCGTATAAATTTGATGCTTATAACTTCTTAAATTTGTTATTGTTCTATGCTGTATATTATTTTTTTCTAAACAATCTAAATAATCCTGATGCGTTATAGTTTTCTTAATTATATTTTTCTTAATCCCCTTACATTTTCTATTTTCCACCCCATCATCCATTTTAATACTATACATTTTCGATCTTAATCCAATATATTCTTCTATTTCCTTTCCATTTGTTTCATCCTTAAACATACCAATCACCTTTTTATTTACACCAACTGGAATGTCAGAAGGATGTCCCTCTTTTGGATAGTCACTTGTATCAAACTTTTCTTTAACATCATCTGAAATATCTTTATAAAAATCTTCTGTTTTAATTTCATACAATAAACTATCAGTATCAGTAAGTCCTAAAGTTGCTCTATCTTCATATTTTGCTTTAATATAGTTATAGTGAAAATCATACATTAATGTTTTACTTAACTCAAGAATGGAAAACCCCAAATATATTGGCTTGTTAAATGTTATTTGTGTTTTTCCCATATGAATGCTTATCAAATTTTCATCAAATATTACTAAATGCTTAAAGTTTGGCTTGTTTACAAATTTTCTTGCTGTTTTTCTATTTCTAACAAGCTTAACATTTACCCTTTTTCTTATATTTTCCATAGTTTTACCAAACACTGAATTATTCATCAACTTATAAAAATCTTTTTCAAAATCATTTTTTGCTTCTGTTCTTAGTTGTGTGTTTAAATCTATGTATTGTTTTAACCATTCACCTTCTTTAAACTTAATCCCTCTATGTATCTTCCTCAATTTTAAACCAAGACTTAAACATTGTTTTAAACTTTTATAATGTATAACATATTTCTTTTTATCATGTAAATTTGGTACTAGCTTTTTAACCTTATTTACTTTTATTCTCTCTGCAGCAAGAGGAAGCTCATTAAAATAATCATGTAGTTCTTTAGGTACATCTAAATCAACTTCTAAAAAACAGGAATGGTGATCCCAGTTGTTTAATTCCTTTTCCGTCATCCATTTAAATCCACCCGTTGGAAGCTTCTGACTCATTGCCCAACCATACAAGTTATTAGCATCTAAATATTTACAAAATACTGGAGACATATTCGAATTGTACTTTTCATCTAAATATTTATTATTAGCTTTTATACGCCTTTTAACAATCATTGAAATTCCACCTCGGATCCCCCTTTCAACAAATTGGATTTTATTTTCATCTCTAAACAGTTTTAACTTAACACCAGTTAACTTTAATGCTGCATCCCAAGCTAAACCAGGTGCAGTAAAATACCAAGCAGGGTCTAATTTATAAACTTTAAAACAAACTTCTCTAAAACTTTCAAACACATCAGCTAAAAGAAGAACATCCGTTTTTAAATATAAATCATGATATTCACCAAGAGTTTTAATTTTAAATGTTTTCCATACCTTTTTTGCATGTTCATAATCTTCTTCCGTAATTCCTTCCCCTGTAAGTTTTGAATAAAATGCTTCTATAGGTGGTAATTGTGTTTCATTAAGTCTTTCTAATGAATCAATATATTCATATGGATAAACACCCTTTCTACGAAGAAGCTTAAACTCTTCTTCTGTTGGAAATTCGCTTTTTAAGTTTTTGAATTGATAATCTTTTAAATTTTCTGCTAGTTTTGCTAAACTGCTACTCATAAATTTAAAACTATCTATAAACCTAATATCCTTATAAATATCTTTATTTTTATACTTACCTACTAAAGTCTTTTTTGTAAAGCTTATATATTTTTCCTCATTATTTGGAATTACATTAATTTCCCCCTCACTAACACCAAGATTTTTAACAAACAAATGACTATCATATCCAGACAAATTATGATAGATAACAGGAAGAAAGTTTGGCTTACGAAACTTAAGATTACATTTATTATGTGCGGCTCCTCTATATATACCACTAAAATGACAGTGGTCTCTTACTTTTTTCCATTTATCTTTTTCCTTTTTTTCTTCTTTTTCTTCATCTTCTTCTTCATCTTCTTCCACTCCATCTTCTTCATCGCTTTCCTCTTCTTCATCCCTTTTTTCTTCCTCCCCAAACTTTATATTACAAAGATAACAAGTATCTGCCTTATTAAATTTTTCTGCATCCTCTTTAGTAAGTATCATTTTCTTTTTTGGTAATTTAAAAATCTCTTTAGTTAGATTTTCTATTTCTTCCACAAGCTTTTCCTCCACTTTTTCTCCACGATATAGTAACAATCTAGACTTAAAAACATTTTCATCAAAACTTTTTAAAAAGAAAGCATAACCCGTTGGAATATGTATATGAGTTTTTGTTGTTGAACTTTTACTTGGATTTGGTTTTGCATGTTGTATTGGTACAAGCATCGTTTCAATATCACCATAAGCAACAAAAGGAAGCCATTGTGTTTTAACCCAGTTTCTAAACATTACGGTACACCGGTTTTTTGATGGCATTTTAATTCTTACAGCATCTTCTTCATAGCAAAACACCTTATGATCTTTTAAAACTCTTTCACTCGTAAAATGACCTAAACAACTCCAACAAAAAGAAAGTTTATGTCCATCTTTAGATATTTTTGATGCTAATAGCGCACTCGGATCTTTTACCCAAACATAATGACTATTTTCATCTTCATCTTTTATTAACAAAAGAATTACTAAATGTTTTCTATCAAAAGTTTCTTTTCTTTGTCTTCTAAGAGGATATAATCCATCTTTCTCATCATAACCTATAACAACAATAGAAAAATCTAGATTTTGATTTTCAAATTTATTAATATCGCATAACTTAACAGGACATTCTATTCCTTTCATATTTAATTCTTTGATTTGTTCTTTTAATTTTTTATCAACTCTTTCTGGGTGTTCTTTTTTTGGATAAACTACCCTCATACAACAATATAGAAAACAATAATGATCTTCTTCATTTTTAATATTAACAAGTCCATTTCTGTTATTTGCTCTTTTTAATCCTACTGGCAAAGGCATCCATGAACCAGCTTGTCCTTCCCATACTTGCATATTTTCAACAACATGCAATGTTAAGCTTTTAACACTCTCAAAATTCCAACCACTTCCTTCCATTAAAAAATCTTCGAAACATTCCATAATTCGTTCTATCATATCATTATAAATGCTATTTACATTAGTTTCCCTTGTTATAATTTCATGTCTTGAAGAAAATTTAAAATAAATATATTCTATAGTATTATCATGTTTTAGCCTTGAAAATAAACATACTAGTTCTAACTTTACCTTTGTATTTCTATTATTTCTTAAAAAATTAGTAATGATCCCCCTACATAATTCTAAAAAATCATTTGCCCCCCATCCTGGTATTCCATCTATAACATACTGTGTTGCAAATTCTCTTAATGCAGATGCTTCTCGTCTTAATACAAGGTTTGGTATTTCTCTTCTTCTTCTTTGTCTTTCTCTTCTTCTTTGTCTTTCTTCTACATTTTCTCTTCTTGGCAAGTTTTCTTCTACATTTTCTAAAACATCGTTTATAACTTGTGGAATTTGCTCTTCCGCAACATTACCTGTAATCCAATTAGTAAAATTAGATACTCTTCTTCTAACACTCTGTGGAATTACTGTTGAGGCAACCCTTTGAGCACCACTATATAAATTAGATGCAATCGTTTGACTAGCATCTACCAATCTATTGATAAATCTTCTTGAAAAAGAATTCATCGCTATAATTTTTAAATATTAATTTCTTTTCTTAAGTCAAATTTTATTATTTTTTTCATAAATAATAAAATTAAAGAATATCAATTTTATATTTATTATTCCATACTCTACCATTCCAGTTTTCAATCGTTTGTGGACATTTATCAATAAACTTACCTGCCTTATAAATTGATGGAAACTCTTTTACCTCTTCTGTTTCAACATCCTTTAAGGTAACTTTCCTCGGATTTTTAGCTATATTCTTTAATCTTTCATAATTTGGAATTTTTTTAAAAAATTTTTTTTCTTCCTCTTCAGGATATAAACCATGCTCTTTTAACACATCAATGTACTTTTTCTTGTTCCAATAGGAATACCACTTAATATTGTTATCTGTTAATATTTTCTTAAAATCAGCAACCTTTTTCATATTTTATTTAAGTAAAGATTTACTTAATATACTACACTCATCTTATTCCCATCACTCTGGAAGTTGATTAGTCTGTCACTAAGTAAAACAGCATATGCGATAGTATTTGCTGGAACAGCTGGATTAAATGTTGCTTTAACATGAATATCAGTTACAGAATACTTAAGCCTTTCACTTTGTTTTGATAAATCAAACACAAACAAAGGAAAAATAAATTTAAATTCATAAGGATTAATACTAGGGTTAGATACTAATTCATCCATGTTAAAAAACTTTTTTCTAAATGAAGCGGCTTCACCATATATTCTACCAATTTGATTATTAGTAAAATTTATGTCATAATCATATGCGGGAAATTTTCTTGATCCTAACATAACATAAATATTTCTTATATTTATGCTGTCAAATATAGCAGGGTTTTGTTCTTGTATGCCACTTTTTCCAGTTTGAAAGCCTACAATTAAGAAACGCGGTACCTCAGGAGATGATTTAGATGAAAGTCTCCAAGTAAATCCTGTTGCTTGTGGAACCGCAATACTATCGCTTTGTATCATTCTATACCCAACTGGGAATTTTTCTTTCTTCTCGATAAATTTAAAAAGTTCCAACTTGTTTCCATCTTCTGGCGTTACATGAGGCATAAACCAAGAAACTTTTGTTAATACAACCTTACCAGGTTCATGTCTAGCAGGATTACCACCCGCAGCTGCTTCAGTAGCATGTTTAAAAATTGCGTCATTATCATCGTTTCTTGTTAAGGTTAGTGTTTGTTTCATTCCATATAAAATTTTGTTGTAATCTTCACAAAAGCCAAATATATGTTTCATTGGTATTTTAAAACTAAATGTTCCAACTGGATTTGAACTAAAAATATACTGTCTTCTGATTGCAAAACTACTATTATTTGCAATTTCTGCAACGTTACTGCTATCTTTTAACCATAGTTGATTTTGTCCCTGTGATTTAGAAAAGTCATCCGGGTACTTTAACAATCCAAGCATTGTTGAAGTCTGGCCAGGATAATTAATTGTTTCGATCTCTTGCCCGCTAAGTTGGTATCTTATATTTTTGAACAGATACATCAATCCATTATTTGTTAAGGTAACTTCATCTAAATTTGCCCCAGCTACTGTATAAGGATTATCATCTGTTTTTAGCAATCTTCCTTCAATTAGTAGATACGATTCAGAAGGATGATAAAAAATATCTTGAGTTTCAATATCGATCCTAATATTTCCTCCAGAATTGTTAAGATTAGTCCCTGTAATAGGTAGATATTCATAATATTCATATTCATCAATACTGTCGTCTTTTAAAATTGGTGCTTTAATATTTAAAATATCCATTTTATTATATACAATTATAATTTTTAAGTCAAATTATAATTGTTTAATTAATTTGCCCATAGTTGAGGGAATGACTTGTTTTCATCATCTATATACACACCCTTAAGTTTAATATTCTTTATTTTTTCTACAGAAAAGTTTTTTTTCATTTTTGGATAAATTCTATTTCCGTAAAGAATGGTTACCTTTGGCATATTATTTTTTTCTAAATATTGATTTACATCTCCTTCAAATTCATTAATGATATCAACTTTTTCTGGTGACAATTTTAAAACAGCTTTATCATAACCATATTTTGTATCACTGCTATCTAATACTTCACAATCTTCATCAAGTTTAAAATTAGCATAAAGAATACTAACCCTTTTAGTATTATATTTTTCATAATGCGTTAAATTAAATTTTAGATTTGTCATTCTTTTTTATTTAATGTAATATTTTACTTAACTTAACTTTAATTTATAATATTTTAACTCCACCACCCTTTCTATTTAACTTCTTAACTAAATCTTGTATAGCAATAGCACCGCCGTCCATTAACTTACTAATATCTTGCATTACAGGTTGTGCAGTTGTAGTAGGCTTTGGTGTATATTTTTCTATAATCTTTTTAGATTTTGGTGTTAAAGCCTTTTGAACTAACTTTTTACCAGCATCAACCGCAGCACTCTTTCCAACCTCCAATGCTTTCTTCGCTCCTTCTTTAGCCACACTTTTACCTACATCAACTGCTGAAGATGCAATTTGTTTAGCTGCACTGCTTGTAAAGAGTTTTGTAAGAAAATTAACAAAACTATCAAAGATTCCTGCTCCTCCGTATGCATAATTTCTTTTAAATCCTCTCTTTTGTGATGAAATCATTTTTATAGTATAGACATTAATTTTTTATAAGTTTTTGCATTTAAAACATGTTGTCTTTTTAATTCATCGCAAATACTTACCAACTCATTTCTCACACCTGTATTACCTGCACCTTTACTTGCCATTAAGAGATCAAATCTTTCTAATAGAGCGTTAGGGTCAGATGGGATAATGGTAACTCCACTACCTCTCTTTGCCCAAATATGTCTAAGTATTTTATTCCACTTAGGCCCTCTGGCAGATTTAGGATGTCTATTCTTCGGATCATTATTGCGATAGAGAGCGTTGGTTTGTTTTATTAATTCAGTATATTCATCGAGGTCTTCATCAGTATAAATGTTTTCATTAGGCTCTTTAGCAACAATTAATTCCCATAGACCAGGCGTTCCCTTAAAAAATCTACCTGCAACCTCAATATCATCATCATTAAGCCAGGTTAATTTGTCACCAATATAAAATTTACCATCTTTGTCGTATAAACCATATGTTCTATCAACATCACTTTTTTTACCAACAAATTTTAATAAATATTCTTTAGCAATTGGACCAATAAGATGAGCAGGTTCATCTTTCCACCATTCCTTTGTCCCCATAGTTTCCATTTGTCCTTCTGAGGTATATGCTTGTATAGTTGGATAATTTGGTA
This sequence comes from Tridacna gigas, assembly GCA_945859785.2. Lineage (NCBI taxonomy): Eukaryota > Metazoa > Mollusca > Bivalvia > Cardiida > Cardiidae > Tridacna > Tridacna gigas. The sequence goes on from OX244034.2 coordinate 55,117,394, forward strand.
AGTTAATAGCCTGTGGTAACTGTTCAATCCCCTCTTTAATAGGTTTAAGTCCTTCTGTAATCTCCTTTGTTGAAGCTTTTTGTGTTTCTGTAATAGGTCTAAAAAACTTGGAAAGGTCTGTTTGTAATTCAATATCACCGGTTCTCTCTGCAAGCTGATTATCACGAATTCTTTTCATTGTAGCAAGATAATCTTTTACTGTTTGTTCCCTTTTTAAAGGGTCTTTTATCTTCAAAAATGACATTTTTTTAAAAGTAAAAAATTTTTTTAATTTGTATTATCTATCTCACATACGCAAGAACATTTAAACTTAGGTGGTTTTAGTTTTATTCTTAATGATGACCACTGTTTCTTTCTACTAGTCTCCTGAATTCTTCTCGTGCTTCTATTCGTCCCTTCTCTATTAAACTCTCCGATTCCTCTAGCTTGCTTTTTTTCTTTGTTTTACTCCTAATTTCTTCCTTCATTTGTTTGTATTTTTCCAATTCTTCCATAATTAATGTAAATTCTGAATGATCTATTTTGTTGTCTGTTATCGCTTTTGATATATGCGTAAGTAATGTATTTAACTTCGAATCTGCTAGCATTTTAATCTGAAGATGTTTTTCAGATTTTGTTCTGCTTCTTCTAACTACAAACTTACCCACTAAAGCAGCTAAACCAACAACTAAAGCACAACCTTCTAGAACTATAGTCCCAGGTATCGCTACTACGGTTGATAGTAAAGCGATTCCACCTGCTCCTGCGCCTAGTGCTATAACGGTTAGTCCGGCTTCTACATTGTCTACAGTCTTACTAATCTTCATGTATTTTTTACTTAGTTGCTCTCTTTCCCTAACTTCGCTTTCTAGAAAAGTCTGAATTTCTGATATCTTTTGTAACCTGAATGATTGTCCGTTATCTCTTGCAGTTATTACTGGCTCTAATGATGGTGCATTTGGTATGTTTCGTGCTTCTGGTAGCTCTGGATAAATCTTTTCTTTTAGTTCCATTTTATTAACGGCAACTTATTTTTAAATAGAATAGTAAAGTCGACACAAAAATTCACCTTCATTAATTTTTTTTATTTTATCATAGTTGTTTGTAATTGTTACAACAATGTCATCCACTTCTTCTAACGTAACTTCATTCGTAATAGATAATCGATTAAGTTTAAGATTATAAGATAGAGAGGTTAAAACAAAACCTTTACTCATATTGAAACCCATACCTAAGGCCATCGTTATCGTTTGTCCTACTTCTATTACTAACGGTTGTTGAGTAAAAATATCCCATGTAACAGGATTAACTTTTTTAGCCGGATACTTAACTTCTACAGGTTTCCAAAAAATAGTTTTTGGTTGAACTATTTTATGTTTTCCATTTCCAAATTTATGCACATTCATTTTTAAATTTACAATATTGCTCCTAATATAGGAATATTAGCAAATGGGCTATTCGGTCCTAAAAGAAGACCTTTTCCATCATAAATTTTACCACCTTGTTTTAAATACAGTCCATCACCAACGGAACCCAATCCTTTACCTTTTGCTGGACCAAGAAATAAACCTTTACCATCAGTTTCTACTTGACAAACACATCCACCTTTCTTAAGATAAAGTCCGTTGCCCATTGCTTTTTGAACGCCTGAAGATGCTAAACCAGATAGTGCTCCAACTCCTAAAGCCGGCAAAACAGTCCTTGCTAATGCTGGTAATGCTGCTGATGCTAGTCCCGCTAACATTCCAAGAAATCCACCTTCTACTTTCATATTATGCTTAAGTTGTTTTGTTGACATTCTAAACGTTGCTCCTTTACCAGCTTTATATGCTTTTGTAAGTTTATTTACTTGAGATTTGGTTAATGCTACTACATCTTTACCATGAATATCCTCATGTTTTAAACGAATACTAGCTGGAGCTTTGTTTTTAAAAGAATGTAAAATTTTTTCCTTTTGTCCGTCTGATATATTTATTTTTGCATTAATATAGTTTGTCATTTTTATATTTATCTCGCCTCTCTTATATGAAATCTAATTGTTAAATTTTCCCCTCTTAGATTGAGTAATGTTCCATTTTGATCAGTAATTGATACATTAAGATTATGTATTTCATTTAATGTTAGTGGAAGGTAAACTAGATTGACTGGATTTTCTATAATTTTATATCCTGGTGGTACATTTGGAAAAAAGCTATAAATTGTATTTCTTTGTGAGCCGTTAACATAACTGCCTGAAATTAAATCTATATTAACAAGTAAACTATTAATACTAAGAATATTTACAACATTTTCTGATTCGTGAAATCCTTGTTCATATTTAGCACGAGAGAATCCTAATACTTTGGCAATAGAATTTTGCTGATTAAAATCAATCTGATATCCATTTTCTACAACAAGAATAGACTTTAAAGTATTAGTATTTGCTGAGATGTTAATATAATATTCTTCATTAACAGCATCATAATGTCCTTTTTTTCTCATTTCTTGTTGAATTACATCGTTAATATCAACTAGATCATAACTTCCTTCAGGTATTCTTATTTTTACCCATGATGTGCCATTGTCTGGTGTATAAACAAAAATGTTATTGCTTGCATCAATATTAGGAAATGAATAATAAGTTTCAAGGTTAACCAATGCTATTTCATATTCTTTATCTTTTTCTAATAGAAGTGGAGGAGTAAATCTTGTTTTAAACTCTGTTTTATTATCGCTTACGATAATTTGAAATGATGTTTTATGATCAGTGTTTTTTACTATCTTTTCAAGTAATTCTACTTCCATTTTATTAATTTGTAAAATATATTTTAAAATGAAAATATATTTTTTTAATAATAATCTTTATAATCTCTTGGTATATAAACGTTATCAAATCCACATCTATATTTCCCATTATTAGGGTTCTTAGTTAAATCTAACACTACGAATCCATGAGGTTGTTCCCAGCACTTTTTACAAAAATTGATAAACTCTGTTTTAGTCATATCATCTCCTACATGATCACTATAAATATGATTAAGATTTTTTAAGTCTTGTCTAAACAAGCATATTAAGTTTGCATTTTCTCTAATAGTTTGACGAGGTAGTCTAAAATAGTTTTGTGCCAGATAAAAACAATCGGCATTACTATGTCTACCCCGCACATAATAGTTTTCACACTTGTTTTGTCTTTCTAAAAGTAAGTCATCAAATATCATTAAGTTTTTATTTGAAGCATTTAAATCTCTTGGGTCGGGAACATCGCTAGCATATTCAAAAAATTCACAATTAATATCAGATTTTTCCTTAATTGTTTTTGCCCATTCTTCAACTAATGCTGTAGGTGAAATATCACGGTTTTGAACTTCATCTTTAATTGAAAACAGTCTTAATATGTATTCTTTTGGTATTTTTTCTTCAAATGCTTTTTTAAGTATTCGATATTCTGGTTGAAACAAACTTTTACCAAAAACGTATAAGTTACTATAATCAAGCCAATCAGGTCTTAACAAAAGGTTAAGTAAAAGCGTAGTTTTACCACATCCTGATTTGCCTACTACTAAACCTCTAATGCTCCTAGGTAAAAGGGGATGGTTAAATCTTTTTGCTAAAGTTTCATTCCAAGATAAATTAACAATATCCATTTTATATTAAAAACTATATTTTAATATAAAAAATGTATTGCGTTAAATGTAAAAAGAAAACTGATACAACAGATTTAAATTGTGTAGTAAGTAAAAATGGTAAAAAAATGGTGCGAGGAAAATGTGCTATTTGCGGTACCGTGAAAACACAATTTGTTAAACAAAAAGAAGGTGGTTCATTGTTAAACAAAGCAATCAATAACTTGCCCGTCGAAATGCACTTGCCCGGACATAACTTCACGGGTCCAGGCACTAAGTTAAAGAAAAGATTAAATCCTGACTTAACACCTAAAGATTGGTCAAAGCCCGTTAATCGTGTTGACAAAGCAGCATATCATCATGATATTTGTTATCTTAAGCATAATGATACTAAAACACGTAATGATGTGTGTGATACTAATATGCTTAAAGAGTTAAAAGGTATCTATAATCCAACTATTAAGGAAAGAATGGAAAGAGGACTAGTTTCTTCGTTGATAGGAACTAAAAAAAGATTTGGTATGGGTGTGAGTAAAAAAAAAATTTGCTAGCAGAAGAATTACATAAACCTGTAAAAAGAAAATTTAAGAAAAGGAGAGTTAGAGTAAATGGTATTGATAGGATATGGGCTGCAGATTTAGTAGATATGCAAGCATTCTCTAAACTTAATCGTGGAGTAAAATTTCTTCTTGCTGTCATTGATATCTTTTCAAAATACGGATGGTTAATACCATTAAAGGATAAAACAGGAAAATCTGTTTCTGTTGCACTGAAGAGTATTTTTAAGGAAAGAAAGCCTGAGAAAATGTGGGTAGATAAAGGTAAAGAGTTTTATAACAAAGATGTTAAGGATTTGGTTGAATTGTATTCTACTGAAAATGAAGAAAAATCAAGCGTTGTTGAGAGATGGATTAGAACAATGAAAGAAAAAATGTGGAAGTATTTCTCTGCTCACTCTACAAATGTATATATTGATGTATTACAAAATCTTGTTAAGGAATACAACAACACGAAGCATTCTTCTATTAAGATGACACCAATTGAAGCAAGTAAGAAGAAGAATGAAATTAAAGTTTGGAAAACATTATATCCTGATTATGATCAAGTAAGAGAGGATATCAAACCAAAGTTTTCTGTTGGAGACAAAGTAAGGATAAGTAAAAAGAAAAAGACTTTTGAAAAAGGTTATACTACGAGATGGACTGAAGAGATTTTTACAGTTACGGAAGTAAAACATACAACACCTATAACGTATAAGATTGAAGATTTAAATGGTGAAGAAATAAAAGGTAGTTTTTATGAACCTGAACTACAAAAAACGAGTCAAGAGGTGTATAGGATAGAAAAGATTATTAAAAAAGGTAAAAAGAAATCTCTCGTAAAGTGGAAAGGTTATTCTGATGAGTTTAATTCATGGGTAGATAATAATGCTATTGTGAATATTTAAGTATATAAAAATGGAAAATATTTTAATTGATAATATAACTTTACCAAATAAACCTTTAAGCAATTTTGAACTTGATGATGCAACAAAAAAATTAAAAATAAAAAATTTTAGAGGAATATTTTTAAGAGATACCTTGCCTAAAAAAGTAAGAAATAAAGAATGTGGTATATTAAATCTTGATGATGCAGGAGGACCTGGTACTCATTGGGTTGCTTGGTTTAAAGATGGAAAGAAAAAAAATTATTTTGATAGTTATGGTATTCAACCACCTCTCGAAATTATAGGTTATTTAAAAAGTCCAATACACTATAATACAGATCAATTACAACAAGCAGGTGAAGTATTTTGCGGTCATTTATGTTTGTACATTCTTAAAGAATTATCCTTAGGTAATAAATTTCAAGATATTTTAAATAAACTTTTTTAGCAATATTAAAAATGCCTGTTGATAAATTTGGGAGATTGGATGAAGCAAAAACAAGTAGTGATGGTGTATCACTTGCTTACATCTCAAATAATTTTTTACGTAAAGATGGAACTACTCCCGCTGCTGGTTCTATAAATATGAATGGAAACACACTAACTAGGGTTAGTAATCCAGTTAATCCACAGGATGTAGCGACTAAGGCTTATGTTGATACAAACTCTGGGTTGTTAGATGAAAATGGAGGATATCATTTGAAGGGATATTTAAATATGGGTTTTAATAAAATAAAAAATATAGCAGACCCAGAGGAACCGAGTGAAGCAGTTAGTAAAAATTATGTGGATGAAGCTTTTGTTTTGGGAAAAGATGGTACTGCAAGAGGAGACATTACCATGGATGGATTTAGAATAAACAATGTTGGTTCGCCAATAGAAACTCGTCAGGTGGCGAATAAACATTATGTGGACACCGCTGTTGAAGCAATAACTGCGGGAAATAATGCTTTAACAAAAAACCAATATGGAACTTTCTTAGCAACTGGTAAAATAGATATGAACACTCATCAGCTTACTGGAATATCAAATCCTATAGACCGTGATTCAGCAGTTAATAAAAATTATGCTGACAATGGAGGAGCTATTGTAAAAAATCCTGATGGAAGTTTTACAGCAATATCAGATATAGATTTTAAAGGTTTTACTATAAAAAATGCAGGAAATCCTGTAGATGAAAGAGACTTAACAACAAAGTCTTATGTGGATAAAAAAGTATCACTTCCTTCTCTCATAGGACCTAAGCCTATTATAAGTGTGCATGCAGAGGAACAAGGTTCTTTAACAGATGGTAATTATGAGTTCTCCTTTGGTAATGGAAACACAGGAAGAGCTCATGCAATAGGAGGGTATTGTATGTCTGCTTCTGGCAGAATTTTAAGAGGGAGTTTAATGGTTGTTAAAGGTAATAGGTTTTTGCATGAAGTGGCAAAAGTTAATTTAGTGGTAAATGGGGTTGAACAGGTTGATTACTCCTTAATAAAAAGTGAAAAAGAAAAATGTAGTTGTGCAGTTTTTCCCCAACCTTTAGAAGTAGATCAATGTGATGTTATAAACTTTATAACAAGGTCAAATAATCCAGATGCTAAAAATGCATATGTATCAATATTGATAGAATTGGATTTGTAAAATAGTTAAATATTTAACCCAGTAAAAGGGTTAGATATTTATTTTGTTTAATAATCTTCTATTTCTTTTATAATACCTTCTTCCAACATTTGTTCTAATATATCGATTTTCTCTTTCTTTAAATCATTCAACACTTTTTCTAATACTTCGATTTTCTCTTTCTTTTCATCTTTCTCTTTCTTTTTTGTTAAAAGATTTTGTACTTTTTTCCCAAATTCTTCTCCATTCTTTTTTAAAAGAAAACTTATATTGTCTAGTGTTTGTTTTTCAAAATATTCATAAGGATTGTTAGACTTATTTTTTTTTACTGAAAGTATATTATCGTTTTCATCTTCATCATCGCTGCTACTAATATATAGATCTTCTATTTCATTGTTTATAAAATCAATATGCTCATCTTTCCTTTTACATTCAGAAAGTAGACTAAAGCCTTTATATCCAACATTGTTTAAGTCGTTAAACTTATCTTTCATTTCACATGCTGAAAGTTGATTATTGTCTTCATCTTTTTTATCGCTGCTACTAATAAAAACAGGAGATTCATTGTTTTCACATGCAGAAAGTTGATTATTCTCTTCATCTACATCATCATATGGTGATAACCATAAGTTACCAATATCACTTAAATCAATCTTTGTTTCAAACATTATTTTACCTATTATGTTGTTGAAACTTTTTAAGTAAAATTCAATTTTTTATTTCTATCAAAAGAAATAAAAAAATTTTTTTTTAAAAATGAAGAGTTAATGTTCTTTTTTGAAAAGAGTAATCTCTTTGTATGTCTTCAAGAAAGTCAAAAAACAATTCTCTTAGTTTTTTATTTGCTTCTTCTCTTGAAAGTTTTAAAAAATCGTTCTTGTTTTCTTTTGGATTAGTACTTTGGAAAGGTTGGCTTAAAACATATTCACTAACTTTGTCTGTCCATTGTTCATAAAAATGATGATAAATACCATCTATTACTGGTTGTAATACCTCTTGAAATGAATCAAGGTTTTCTTCTACAATTTTATCTAAAATGTTTCTAGTATAGATCTTTTCAAACTCTTCAATTCTTTCTGCGTAAATATCTGTTTGTTCACTCATTTTTTTATTAATTTTTTTATTTAACTTATTTTTTCTTGTTTCCATATTTCATATATCGTCGGTTCTTTAACCTATTATGTTGCTAAAACTTTTTAAGTAAAATTCAATTTTTTTTTTATTAAAATCTTAAGCTGGCAACTAGTTCGTAAGGTTGTTGAGTTCGTCAGGCAATCAGTTCGTCAGGCAATCAGTTCGTCCGGTTGTTGAGTTCGTTGAGTTCATCAGTCGCTGAGTTCGTCGAGTTCGTAAGGCAATCAGTTCGTCAGGCAATCAGTTCGTAAGGTTAATGAAATTTTTTAAAATTAAATTTTTTTTTTTTTTTTTTTTTTAAAAAAAAATCTTAAGCTGGTTTGCCATTGCGTGACGCGTTGGCTGATGGGGGGTTAAGTGATGATTAACTGATGTATGAGTTTGTCTGGTTGATGAGTTCATCAGTCACTCAGTTCATTGAGTTCGTCAGGCAATCAGTTCGTTGAGTTCGTCCGGCTGATGAAATTTTTTAAAATTAAATTTTTTTTTTTTTTTTTTTCGAAAATTTTTCATTTACTACATAAGGGATTGATATGATATAAAAATTGAATTTAAGGTAAAATGATTTAAGATAGAGGTTAGTTCGATTTAATTATGAATGCTTAACCTAATGGGTTGCGACAGACGTAAACGAGTTCGTTGGTTTATGATTTCATGAGCATGTGATTTTTGCAGCGTGTTACATGAAATTTTGGTGAAGAGGGTGATTTGGTTTGAGGACATTTAGTTAAGAGAGGAAACTTTTTTAGAGGACATTTAGTTAAGAGAGGAAACTTTTTTAGAGGACATTTAGTTAAGAGAGGAAACTTTTTTAGAGGACATTTAGTTAAGAGATGATAGGACGGAATGAAACGGAAATAAAACAGTTTGTCGGCTAATTGGTAAAATATACACTACTGCCATTACAAAAAAAACTAGACCTGTGGCATAAAATCTTTTCTGAAACGTTGAAAAAGGTAGTTAGTGGTTGTTCTCTACTGGCAGTGTCAAGAATGCAGCGAATTCTTATTCATTTCAACGCAGGAGGCAAGTCAAGCTTTTGATTATTGGTCGTAATGCTGCAGTTAACGAGTGTAGCATCCTGAAACACCCATTCGAAAACACACATGTTTTCAAATATGATGAGCATTGATAGCGGACAAAATCAAGTTCTGCATTTGTTTAAAGCAGATAAATAACAAATTAAACATCTATAAATATACTAAAATTGGGTTTTCGTGCTTCGTCATGCCAGCCGAACGTTTTAGGGATTTGGCCGAAAGACCCGAACGTTTATACACAAAAGTAGTCCGTGTACACAATTCTGTTCTACACAAGATACAGGACTGGACGGAAAAGAATTCTGGACAGTTGTATTTGCGGGTTAGATAACGCCCTTGTTTTACTCAGATCATTTATAAGTTTACAATAAAACGAAGGAATCGAAGGTCTTGCAACTACACGTCTTATATTAATCAAAGTTTGATTGAAGAAAATAACAGCTTAGTATTTTGTAAGAGATATTTATTTACCTTTTATGCATCTCTTGTTTTGTGCCCACCGACAAGCCTATGAAGTTTTAACTTGTATACCTACAGTTACCAAGATTTAAGAAATGCCGCATATATAAGAAATTATCTCATCGCAATGGTATTTGAGTGATTTCCACTTTCTCGTCTGAAAAATCATTCGACTTTAAACACTTCTGCTACAAATTAAACTGAGAGACTCTTTTGACAAAGTTTAGAATCACATCGCTGTGTACGAGATTATACATGTAACTGTTGCATTTCACACTTTCTGTGCAGTCTCATCTTGATATAGGGTCACCACAACAGCTGCTTTGTGCAACCACTGAAGTGATAGGGTTTGTGCATAAATTTTTGTCCTCAGAATAAGATCTTGAATTCAAATCCCATGAAGGATTAACCCTTCAGGCCAATTAAGTTATCTTTAAGGTCTGCAGTTTGTTCTGCAGACAGGGTAGGGAAAAAGCATGAAGCACAGAACTTGTAGTGTGTTCAGCTGCGTCCGATATTTGTGATAATGGTCTCACAAAACTGCCTTAAAATTGCCTTGATTGAACTTCTTCTATAGACTGTAAAATTACATATATATTGCATTTATCTAGCAGTCTAACTGTCACGAAAAATATTATATATATATTACATAGCTACAATGGCCTTGGTCGACATCGGAATACCATCATGACACTCAGCTTCAGGCTCATAACTCGATGTGGTATTGAACACGTAATGTCCAACTACAGTAATACAAAAAGGCACATGATTTTAGTTTACAAAAAAATAAATGTCTATAACTAAGGTATTTCGTAATCCCTTATTTGTGGTAAGAAACTAGTGTTTTATTGGTATTTGGAAGATCGTTTGAATCGCCTTTTCCATAAAGCCTTTTTTCATATAACTTACATTATGTCACTGTTGCCAGGACACACTCATGTTGTTTCGTCAAAAGTGATATTTACAGCACTGTTTCCAGCAACCAGCTATTCCTCCACATAGACAGAGTCAAAACAAGTTTTCAGCTAGAAAACTGGATTTTCTTCGAGTAGAGAAAAACCAATATTCTACATTAGTGAAATTACGTCCCAATAAATAAGTAATATTATATGGACAATGCTTTGGGAAAAGGGGTTACATGCATCTGCAAGAAGTATCAATCTATGTCACCCTGCGCAGTGCACGCAGGCTGACATGGGTGGAAACTTTTGGCCATTTGTAAATTTTCTTCATGTCCAAGGACCATTCTACCTCATGATTCAACAGGGTGTTAGGCAAAATGGATTTTATGGATTCATAATTATATGATGCTACCTCATGATTCAGTAGGTTGTTATAACGACAAAGTGGATTTTATGGATTCATAATTATTCGATGCTTTGCTTGGTATCATGCATCGCCGGGATGCATAAACCCTCTTTTTGCCGGAGCACAGCTCATTTTGTAAAAACTGACATTGCAAATCTGTATAGAATACATAGATGCTTTTTAATAGCCTTGGAGAAAGTTGTTTCTATCTTACCACACGTCATGAAGATTTTAAGATCATCAGTATTACAAGAGTCGGGTAGACAAATACCAAGTTTCAAGTTTCCACTGTTTCCTCGAGCCTGCAACTGAAGATGAATGTCACTTGTCATATATACTCGTCAATATGTCTAAACACATTTATATTTTATTGGTTACAGGGTCTTTCTATCAAACATAACGAAGTTTTAAAAGAAACTGAAAATGATTGTTCTCTCCTTTGCTCATTATTGCCTGGAGTTCTACAAGGTACGACTTTTCAACTCTAAGCATATATAATGTATAAAACAGTGTTTGATTCACTAACAGTTGTTGATATTGTCCTAATTCTGCAATCTAAGAGTAGCTGATTGGTTTAGATGTTCTGTTTCAACGAATCAAATAGCTAGTCAAGCAATTTGAATAAGAATTAAATTTACTATGATTCTGCCCCAAGAGTTCGAAGCGGCTCAGTTTTTTACCCTCCCCTATGTAAATACGTATGCAGTTTATGATTTGTACAATATATTTAGAACCACCCTTTGCACATGCAGAGTAACTGGCAATTGCACATAATTAAATAGCTTTATTGATATCGTTGGTACATGATGCAAATAACAATGTGTGACCGTAATCCGTTTCCTCAACAAAATTAAAGCAAACACTGGACATGAGTAAATGAACCTTTTTCGCCTTTTTTTTCTCAACCAGTTTCGACGCCTAAAAATACAGTTCAATGACACTAAGAAAGATTTTTATTGTAAAGACTTGACTAAACAACCAGATGGTATATATCTAAGATCAGTTCTGTGCAGTCTAATCTTGATCTGTGCTGCTCACAAAAGCCTCTGTTTTTTGCCTATGGCACTGAAAGGGTTAAGTTCTCTTGAAAAAATGAAAGGACACTAAGGAAAGCGTAGCACATTTATGTTTTCCTATGAGAGTCAAACACAAAAATATCTGTAACTTCATACTGATTATATTGTTGAGCGATTCTTATTGTGAGTTGTGCAGATCAGATGTCAACTGAAACGTTGGAAAAAGGTGATTATGACTAAAAATCTCGATATCTCTCTTAGATATTTTAGTATGAAAAGAAATACACCTGCATTGTGAAGAAAAAAAAAAAAAAAAAAGGTTTTGCATTAAACTAGTGACATGTGTAGTAACATACAAGGATCAAAGTTTTTTCCAAAATAATGGATTCAATATCCTATTACCTATAGCAGACGAATTATTACTTGCAGCAATGGTTTCGTACTGAGGCAAAAAGGCATTCACAGTGAGCAAACCTCATTTCACCATAAGGTGCACCTGTACTCGAATTGACTGCTCTGTTTGACAAAGATATACTTCAATTAAACAACTTTCCAATCGTCGGTCAATTACATACAGCACGTACCAGAGGATTTGGGGCTATGATTGAAGAGGGTACCGGTATCCCAATTTTACAGTATTTTCCGTCAAAATGGTGTACAGGATCAGACTTTATGGTGTCATTTGAGTACGTAATAGCCTGGATACCAACACATTCGTCGTAGGAACCCAGCCAATTAGCGTCCAAGTTGTACAGAATTCCACTGTGGGGTTTACCTATGGCGTCAAGCACTGTGTATAACGAAAGAAACACGTCGTTTCATTTATCAGATTAAACATATCCGTTGTATCAGGGAAACAGATTGACTTTCACTTAGAATATAATTCATATCATTATATTGTCTATTTCACTATCGATGTGCTCCAAACATTTTGACTGCATTTATCTATGTGTGCATTTCTTTTAATAGAGTTTTGTACAGCTTAAAAAATCATATCAGATTTATTTTGCTTGAGGGCACTCCTACGATATTGGCACCACCAGCATAGAAGTTCGGCCAAAAACATCTCAAAGATTAATAAAAGTCATTTATTATACATGTGTATATACCTGAATTTTTTCCGGCTCAAATACATGCGTCGCACGCGGATAACATAACATACGACAGAGAAAAATCCGTATCTACACACTGTGAAATGCGGTTCCAAATATGGTATTGATGACGTAACTCAAGTGAGGAAAACATTCAGTTGATTTGCGACTTGATTGGTCAAAATTTACGCTATGATATTTATCCGCCATTCATAAAAAATGAGGTAATTAGCTACTACACCATTGCACGTTTTATTTTGTTTACCAATTTACGAATAAAATGTCAAGAACTACAAAATATTGTTGTTGAAAGTTGTAGGTGTATAACAGAAGGAATATTATGTTGTAGTAATTTTCCTGATGCTTGTATTTACTTCTCACTACGTTCGAAAATGAAAATTTTGACATCTCGCTCGACCTTCGGTCTCGCGCGATATAAAATTTTCTCACGCAGCTCGAACTAAATGCAAGCACCAGGAAAGTTACTACAAGATAAAATTCCGCATTTACTCCTCTCTCACAGTTGTGTGTTGTTTCACGAGTGTTGAAACGGAGAGCAGCCAGTGGCTTGGTGAGAAACTTAAGCAAAGTATATATGGAGAAATAAAACTAGAAATGCACGCGTGAGGTTATTAGCAGCTGTTATACGACAGAAAAATGTTGAAAACGGCGAAAACTAAACCATAAAACCTTACTCTTCACGGCCCACATGTCTGTCGACGTAACTGCAATACCAATGTCTTCTACACATTTTCTGCTTATGTCCAAATTGTTTGAAACTGCAGAGCTTACTAATTCTACCAAGCGTCCATCTCTCTGTAAGTCACCAATGATGTTCTGCAGGTCAACATTATCCACCAATTCAAAAACATTGGCAATTGAGGCATTTGTGCCAATTTCATTTCCGGTCAAGCTTTGAGGTACAACGCTATTCACTTTACACGCTAAGGTTAGAAATGCGGTCACTATCCAAGCATTTTGTAGTTTCATTGTTCATGCCCGATTTTTCGTCGCTGAAAAAATAATTCGTCTAAATAAACAATTGCTTTAACCTTTCAGTAAAAAGTCCCATGATTTACACGAGTATTGTCGAGATAGGAGAAATTGCTAGTAACCGGCATTTTTTCCCACGCTTTTTTTTTCATCTTCATAATGAATTCTATCCCTTTAGCCACATTTAATATCGTCTGTAAATACTTCCGACGTGGACGAACTTAAAATACTGTCGTTTAGTAAGGATTTAAAGCATCTAGATTATCTGTTATATTTTTAAACGTTTTCATTGCCAATAGATAAGTTTTTGCGACTTTTACTGAAAAATAAAGAATCATTTGAGATGAAAATAAGTTGTCGTAATGCAAAATCGAAAGCGATGAACTACTCATAATAGTCCGTGAATGTAGTAGGTTCAACCTAAACAATTACTGTCCAAAGAACTGCTCAAGTTTTGTATGTACGGATAATTATGACAGTAACAGGAACAAATCGTGTATATATTTTTGTCTACGAAATTAATTTTGTACACCAAACCTGTAGCACGTATCCGTCCAAAAACTTCAAACCACCAATAAGCCGTTGCTTGTTGCTTTTGTTGGTCTAAAATGTCATAACGTTGCGCAACTTAAGCTTGACTCTCGGCCAGAAACTATGCCAATATATCTAGGACGAAATAGCATAGTTGCTTGGCAGCGAAGAGTAGTGCAACCCTGCAAATGATATCATAGGCTTTAACCCTTATCCTGCTATGTAAGTGAAGTCAAACTTTCAAGCCCTTAGTAAAAACCAAGATTTTGCTATTTCATAGGTCTTCTTTGGGGAAAGATGTCTTATCTTGATCTACACAGTCCGCAAAAGGTCCTTGAGTCGCACTTAGCAGCCTAAGAGCTAAAATATATGTATATAAATATGAAAAGTTATTCAAACGCAGTGCTATTCTGTACAGGTCCGTCTTTAGAGATGAAAAACTGTAATCTTTATCAATTGACCTTTACTGTTCAAAATAGGTGAAAACGAAACTAATATTTTCAGTCCATAGAATAGACCAAGTTAATGCTACTTGAAGGCTTTTTTAGTCAGAATGTCCCACGAAAGAGCGATAACTGTAAGTACAAGACAAGACGTCCAACTCTATCCCCTACCAAACATCATCAGCTATCAGTGATCAGTAATTTTCACATAGATCTACTCTAACTGGATCGAAAAAATCGCTGCTTATATCGTGTTCCGCAATAGTTTATCTATCAACCGGTAGCCTACGCAAAACATTAATCAAAGGACTGATAGTCCTGAGAGTCGCCTGTTGCTTAGTTGTTTAAAAGTTTAAGGGGCATTAAACCAATTTTGAACCCCTTTTTTTTGCGGGGGGGGGGGGGGGGGAGAGGTTGGTATTTTTTGTAAATAAAAATCAAAAGGATGTGACTCTTAGTGGCGAAAAAATTGCAAAAATAAAATGCCTCCAGTGACCTTCAACCATAGTTACCTACTCTACCAACTGTTTAAGATCATGTGACAAGGAGTATTTCAATATGGAAATTCCCTTGATACAGACGAGGTTAGATATAGGTTACTAGGTACGGAATCGGTGTTGTGACGAGTGTGTGGAAAGATAGAATAAACATAAAACTTTCACTGACAAGCCAGTTCCTTGACGACAATTTTTTTAGAGGCACTTCCAAAGCACTTTTGTTCTAAGTCAAACTACATGTACCTATTACGTACTATCATTAACAGTTATTGTTGGTAATCATTGAAAATTAAGGATATTTATTGATAACACATGTTTTGTGATTGGATAATTTGTACCTGTTATTCTATATATCTTATGAACATTGCTAGTTTTTTCCCTGACCATAACCCTCATGTTTTTACATAAATGTTACACTGAAGAAAATGAATTATGATTTGTTAATCGCTGGTATTTGGCAACAAAATCATCTGGTTGGCGTCCGCACCGTCCGTAGAAGAAATTGCATATACATGCCTTGATAACTGTTGTCTGAAATTGTCGGGAAACATTGCACCGACCATTTAGGCAACATAAGTACGGAACTCCAATGAACTCTGTCTTCTGGTATAGGATCTAGTGACATACTTTTACACCAAAAATGCCCTTTTGCAACACCCATATTTAATCTAAGCAGGCTGACAAAGTTCCGTGAATATTGGACTGAGCATAAATGGATTCTACAGCACTAGATCTATTACCGTTTCGTCTGATTTGACCTAGTGACATTTCTCTTTTAAATCCCGGTAAACTACATTCAGTTTTGTCAAAAATATTATTGAGACAAACAGCCGGGCAATTACATGATCATTGGACTGAAATGTGGCCTCTGGAGCGCACACAAATATTTGACTCAGTAATCTACCTGTCCTTTGGAAATAATTTGTTTTTGTTGTCGTCCGGGTTCAGATTTGTCCACAGTTGACCTTAGGAATGTGGCTGCTACAGCTCAAGAAAAACAATATAACCCAATAGCATGATCATCAGCCTTTTAACATTGTCTGCGTTTTATAACGTCCCAGGAATTAGTACTGCTTTAACACTAATTGAAAATTGTAGAGATCTACATGTATATGTCTTTGGTGTAAACTGTATGTTTGCGATTCGCTCTATTACCCTTTACAAAAACCCTTTACAAGATTACAAATACTCCAATAAAGAACTTGTTGTTCGAGTGGGTTAACATTGATCTGTTCTAATATATTGAATATAGTGGAGTAAAAAGCCCAGATTGCTGGTTGTTAGAACTGCGTAGTCAAATTCCCGTGTGAATTCAGATTTTGGCAGATAGGAAAGCACCTTGCGTTCTGACACCGGCACTAATAAATTATTGTTTTAAAAATACTAGATCTAGGTAAATCGCACATTGAAAAAGAACAACTGCAGACTTGGACAAATTCATCTCTTTAAAAACGAAAAGCATTTAATTTTAACACAGTAAACTTTAAAATACTCTCTCTGCATGGATCGGTGAAGCGCTATGCCGGCGTACGATTAAAATGAAGGCCGGTTCAGACTGATTCATAAATATTCAAATTTATAAATAATTCCGTGGTGCAAATGACGTTATACGTCACGTGATTGTAAGATCTCTATTTGTCGCACAGCTACATTCCAGAAAGCACCTTCTAAGCGAGGATTTGGTACAGTCTAGACCCGTGCACATTACATTCTCTGCTTGTGCACCTAGAATATTGGTGTGCAAAGTATTTGAAGTCTAGGATAAAAAGCTATAGGAGAAGCAACGAGTAAGAATGTCTAAGAAGGTAACGCAACCATTCCAAGTCGTTATAAATTTGTTTAAAAAAATCGCCAATGAAAGCTTCCATATTAACTCGGTATCGCCTTTCTCCTTCAGATCATAGGTTGAGTGTTGAATTGAAATAAGACTTACAATTAAGGACAGATTGTAAGATTTAGAGTGTACTTCTAATGAGTAATTATCAAACCATTTTCACTGAGAACTGTCCACAAATAGAAGCGTGCCGTAGTAAAGACGCTTTTCGTCGAAGAGTATTTTTCAGCGTGTCCGCAAACTTGTTTAGTTCACGACTGCTATTTTTAGATACATACGTAATGCGCTATTTTTAGAGATGATGTCTGTGCAAGCGATAGGCTATCGTGTACCATTGTGGACGAAATGATTGTTTCAAAGGTTTGAAATGTTAAATAGCTCCATCTTTATAGACATATTCATTATCACAAAGACACAATTGTAAGTTATTTACAACAGAAAAAAACTGGGTTGTTTACCGAATAATTAGAATACCATGTTTTATCTCGTAAACCAGAAGTTTGGACAGGAAGCAGTCCAAGACCGGAGGAGTGCTTACGTCACCCCATAGATCAGGATGATAACAGTGAGAGCCTGGTTGCCTAGGCGACTCAAAATGAAAACAATATGAACTTCTTTTGATTTGGGTCGCTTTTTTATGAAGAGGAGTTGCTCAAAGCTTCTGTTCGTTGATTAGAACAGTCACGTGAATAGCTGCGAATCGAGCTTTTATTCCTGTGACCAGACATGTACATAATGGGACGCAATTCAAAACCTGCATCGCTCAGTGTTGGAATTGCTCGAGCCCTCAGACAGTGGGGCGCGTATTGCATAGAACAATTAGCTTGTTTTGAAATATCGGTAAGAAAACATGAAAACTGGATTAGCAAACAAAATTCAACTTGGCCTTTATTTACTTTCGTAACGGTTATCGGTAATAATAATAATAGCGTACAGAAATAACCGAATATACACCGAGGGCATGTCCAACCTTGTCTCACAATATACCTACTTCTGTAACGGTTTTGAAACATACCAAATGACTTCACTTCCTGGGGATTGCATGGCTGTCTTACAGTGGTTTAAAAAGGGTTGTTGCCTGCGGATCGCTTTTACTGCGGAAAATCTGACAGCATGGACTGGGCAAGTGACTTAATAATTTTTTGCATGCATTTATTTGTCGCCAGGACCTTCTTTCTATTCCAAACCACCCAGACGCGTTTTATCCCTGCTTTCATGAGAAAGTGACAATTCCTTATTGATGTCGTCAAATTGAAACTGAAATGGGTTTGGTTAATAGTTGTGCACGAAACCCAAAGCAATTGGAAACAAAGTGAATGGCCAGATCATACCATACCTTGTAACGGAGGATTATACGCTTTGGATTAGTGAAATAATTGTAGGTGGAAAGTTTTATAAGATAAGGTCTGGAGATTATTGCTTTGTGCATTGTTCGTACCGACAGACCTTGCTCCAGATTTGACTTAAGCATCAAGCATATTATTGCTACTTTTGAACAGTTTATCGCGAACGATATCAAAATCTATCAAATGTCCTGTAAATGCCTATTAATGGCTCCTCTTATGTTCTTCAAAGTGTTCTTGTGGCACTCTCAGCCCACAGCACCCATCTTTTGGTGTCGTTTGTCGGCATGCTTGGGTGCCGTCTCTGCACTAAAACGTCTCAGGAATTGGTTGTGTTCATTTGCTTTGACTAAATAAAAAATCCACCACTTCTCCATTACATGCGAGACTTCAATCTGCAAAATAAAAGAAAGGGAAAGACATTTTTGGGCCGTTATGTGAAACATATAACCCACGTATAGTATTCATTTCATAACCGGTTTTGGAATTAAAACAAATCAAAGGACTTAAAGTCCTGGAAAGCGGATTTGTGGAGCAGCATTAAGTTGTATTATGTTGTAATAAAAAGAAAAATAACATCACATGCAAAACAAGTGCAATCATTTAAGAATGGAGTTAGCAAGGGCAGGGGAAGTTAATATTGTTCTGCCGAGAGGGCTGCGAAGTAACTGTTAGTCTATTACTGTTTAAAGAGTGGTAATTTGATCCAACAATCAGACTCAGTTTTTTGCTGGTATTAGATTTTGGAATAAATAGGTATAAACATGTGTGGGAATAGTATATACGGTAGGGAGAGAAGCGAGATCGAGGTGTATCAGCTAAAACTGAAAGCAGAATCGGTGCAAGCCTGAATGACAGTATATTCTGTTCAGGTAAAACCGATATCACAGTACAGTGTGACCACGCATGCGTCGTTATGCATGATGTATTTGGTTCCGGTCAGAACGATCATAGTAAGCGGATTTGCTTTACAAATCCGCTATTTTTTTTTTTTTTTTTTTTTTTTTTTTTTTTCTCTAAGAAAAATACTGCTTTTGAATTTCAACAGTTAGATCCCGATGATAAAATGCTGTAGTCCAGCCTGATAACTTAATTAGTCAGAGCGTCTTGGTTACCTATTACTGAGGAGACTCTGGGTTCGAATCCCAGTCAGGCTTTCTGACTTGTTAACAGTTGGCGATTTACCTGTTGAAATGGTTAAAATTGTGCTACACTGAATTACCTTGCAAAATATTCAGTCCCCAGTGGGTATTCTGTTTGGTCCACACTATCTGTCTCTTCTCTTAAATTAAAGATGCTTAAATTCATTTGGAAGGGAGGACCTTTTAGAAAATCATAAAAAATATTGTGGTAAGCATAACCCTGTTGCTTTAAATATGCCTAAAGATGGAAGTATATTACAATTTATAAATCACGATAGGAAAATTAAGGTACCCATTGCTATTTTTGCTGATTTTGAAAGCATACTAGAACCAATAAAAGAACAACAAACAACTGAAGAAAATAAAAAAGAAAGCTATACTGTAAAAACTCAAAAGCATATCCCATGTAGCTTTTACTATATCATAAATTTTTTTGATGATGATGTGTTTCAACCTATAGAAAGAAAATATACCGGAGAAAATGCTGAACAAGTTTTTGTAGATATGATAACTGAGGATATCAGAGAAATTCATCAAAAATATTATCAAAAACCGACACCGCTTAAGATAACTAAAGATGAAGAAAAAAATATGAAAGTGAAAAGCTTTGTTGGATTTGTAATAAAAAATTTACCCGTAAAAATTATAAAGTAAGAGACCATTGTCATTTTACTGGTAAATATAGGGGTGCCGCTCATACTGAATGTAATCTTAAAGCAAAAATTCCCGACTTTACACCTGTTTATTTTCATAATTTAAGTGGTTATGATAGCCATCTTTTTATAAAAAATCTTGGTAAAACTGAAGGAAACATTGATTGTATTCCTAACAATGAGGAAAAATATATTAGCTTTAGTAAATATATTAAGGTGGGGAAAAACATAACTCATAAAATTAGGTTTCTTGATAGTTTTAAGTTTATGGGTTCCAGTTTGGATGACCTTTCAAAAAATTTAAATGAAGATCAGTTAAATATTTTATCAAAATTTTACCCTAAAAAATATTTACCTTTACTAAGCAGAAAAGGAGTTTTTCCTTACGAATATTTAGATTCTTTTGAAAGGTTAAAAGAAACACAACTACCACCTAAAGAAAACTTTTATTCAAGTTTAAACAAAAAACATATTAGTGATGAAGATTATGAACATGCAATAAATATTTGGAGAACTTTTAACATGAAAACATTTAAGGATTATTTAGAGCTTTATAACAAAATAGATGTTTTGCTTTTAGCAGATGTATTTGAAAACTTTAGAGATATTTGTCATAAGCATTATGAATTAGACCCTTGCTGGTATTATACTATTCCAGGGTTGGCATTAGATGCTATGCTTAAAACATCTAAAGTAGAGCTTGAACTTTTAACAGACCCTGATATGCTTTTAATGGTTGAAGAGGGGATAAGGGGTGGCGTATCTATGTGTAGTAAAAGACATGCAAAAGTAAACAATAAATATATGGGTAAAAATTATGATAAAAATAAACCTTCAACATACTTAATATATATAGATGCAAACAGTCTTTATCCGTGGGCTATGAGCCAACCATTGCCTACTTTTGGTTTTAGATGGATGGATAAAGAGGAATTAGAAGAATGGAAACACCTTCCATGTTTTTTAGAGGTTGCTTTAGAGTATCCTAAAGAGTTACATGATTTACATAACGATTTTCCTCTTGCACCTGAACAACTAAAAATAAAAAAGGTAGAAAAATTAATTCCTAACTTAAACGATAAAAAAAAATTATGTTATACATCATGAGGTTTTAAAAACATACTTAGAATTAGGTTTAAAAATTAAAAAAATACATCGTGGAATTAAGTTTGAAGAAACTACTGATATTAAGAAATATATTGATTTAAATATTAAGTTAAGAAAAAATGCAAAAAATGATTTTGAAAAAGATTTTTTTAAGTTAATGATGAATGCAGTTTTTGGTAAGACCATGGAAAACTTAAGAAATAGAGTTGATGTGCAATTGGTTAATGATGCAGTTAGCTATCGTTATAAAAAACTTGTTGCTAAACCAAACTATCACCATACTACAATATTCGATGAAAATTTAGTTGCTGTTCATATGAAAAAAACAAGTATTACATATAATAAACCTGTTTAGGTATGAGTATATTAGATATTAGCAAAACGCTTATGCAAAAAACTTATTATAATCACTTTAAAGCAAAGTATGGTGAAAAAGTAAAGATGTGTTATACTGATACGGATAGTTTTATTCTTGAAATAGAAACTGATGATTTGTATGAAGATATTTCTTGTGATGCTGATACAATGTACGATATGAGTGGTTACCCTGAAGAACATGAGTTGTATAGTCTAAAGAATAAAAAGGTGTTAGGTATGTTTAAAGATGAATTAAATGGTGGTATTATGACTGAGTTTGTTGGTTTAGGTGCTAAAACATACTCTTATAAACATTACCTATAAAAAGAGAGGAAAAAACTGAAGAAAATCCAAATCCAACACCAATTTTAGATAAAAATGGAAAATTAATATATGAGGGGGTCGCAGAAGGTAAAAGATGTAAGGGTGTAAAAAAGTCTGTTGTTAAAAATGAATTAAATTTAGAAAATTATAAAGATTGTTTGGATACAAAAGAAAACCATTATAGAACCATGGGTGTGTTAAGAAGTCGCGGACATGAAATATGTACCGAAGAGATAAACAAAAAAGCTTTAAGTTTTGCTGATGATAAGAGGTATATATTGGAGGATGGGATAAATACTTAGCTTGGGGGCATCATAGGATTAAAACAATAACTGAAGCAGATAGAATAAAATATGAACAACAGGGGGCAAGACCAAAAACGTATTAAAATATTTAACCTTGTAAACAGGTTAAATATTTAAGATTATCTATAAACAATATTGTTTTGTGTTCTACAAACAGGACAGCAATTAGTAAATTTAGACGAAGTATAACACTCTTCACAAATACATTTATGGCCACAATCAACATAATAAACACTTGTATCATTATCTAAACATATTACACATTTATCTGATGTAAATATTTTATCTTCATTATTTTTTTTCGTTCATCCTCTTCAAAATATCCATCTGTAAAAAGAATTAATATGGCTTGAGTGGTTGTTTTTGTTGCCATTGCTAACATTAATATTTTTTTAATATAATCATCATTGATTTTATTATCTGAACTTTGATTGGTTGAAAAAGGAAATGAATAACCTATAAAATTACAATTAAAATCTACACCATATCTAAATGCCACATGATAATTAAATGGTGTTGTATTTCTATATAGTTCTCTACTTAAACAAAAGTATATTCCTGATTTTAGTCTTTTATACATTCTACCTATAAAATTTGCTTCATTAAAAATTAACACCGATACTTTATCATTTAGCTTTTGATACATTATATTAAATAAAAATGGTCTATCTTCAAGACATCTTACCAGAGTCTTTTTTTCTTTTTTAGAAAGTTTATTCAACACACTCATCTTTACATAATATTGTTTAAACTTAACAAACAAAATTTCAAATTTTATTTTAAAAACTTTCTTTTTTTTTTTTTTTTTTTTAAATTGATTTAAGTAATTTTTTTTCTTAAATAAATTGAAGCCCTTACTAACATCATTTGGGCTTACCCTCATTCTCAACATCTGGGGTGAAGTAAATCTGTGTTTGTATAAATATATCTTCTTTTATTATCCATAAATATTTACTTTTTGTTAAGAGTAAATATTTATTAAATTCTTAAGACACACAAACACACATAAGCCTGATGCATGAGTAACTGGTTAGCTGGTGCGTTGGTTGATGGGGGAGGTGGTGGTTAAGTGGTTGATTGGTTAGCTGGTTAGCCGGTTAGCTGGTTAGCTGATAATCAAAAAAAAAAATTTTTTTTTTAAATTGATTTAAGTAAAAAAAGTTTATAAAAAAGGTTATGTCATTTTGTTCAATGACTTTTATGTTAATTTTATGAGCATGTTAATGTTACATAAAATTGTTAATTGTACAGTCATTACATGAGTTAATTGATGCGTTGGGTGATAAGGGTTAGCCATAAACTTAAGCGTGGGGATATGTTAAAATAAGATTTATGCGTGTCGGTTCTGCGGCATAAAGTAAATCAAATGAAAAATCGGTCGGTTATAAGTAAAATTCCTATGAAACCGCTTTTTCATATCTCCTATGAAACAACACGAGATCAAACTTAATAATGAACTTTTTCTGACATAATACTAAAGCAGTATTTTAAAAAGTAGTTTTGTCGTATGGTTTTGTCTGTAGGGCTTTTTTAGCACCGGGATTTCGTCTTAAAGTCCACTCATACACTGAACTTAATTTGAAGCCCAATAATAACATTTATACAAAACGTTAATTGTTTTCAAATATATTAAAAAATTCTCGCACACACAGAAACACGCTGAAAGAGTGTGCTGTATATTTCCTGTCATTTTGTATCAAATGGACGTCTCAGAATTCGGTATGGTAAATATGTATGTCTAATGATTATTGATAAGATAATAGGAGACATTTTATGCACCAAACTCTATTTTATCCCTCTACAACCAACACAGTTTTATTCCGCAAAGTAAAACAAAAATGATATATATAAATTATCTCTGGTGTGTACTTTTTTTTCCTTTATTTCCTCCATTATTGAAGAGTTTACAATACAACATACAGGAACAAAATACTGTACGAGCAAAACAATCATAATGCGAAATTCGGCGAAA
The DNA here is from genome assembly GCA_945859785.2 of Tridacna gigas. NCBI lineage: Eukaryota > Metazoa > Mollusca > Bivalvia > Cardiida > Cardiidae > Tridacna > Tridacna gigas. The sequence goes on from OX244034.2 coordinate 55,141,558, forward strand.
ATCGTGATTTAGAACATGTGTTTGCAAGCGTGTGTGCGTGCGTGTGTGCGTGTGTGTGTGAGAGAAAGACAGAGGGACAGAGAGGGAGAGAGAGAAAGAGAGAGAAACAAAACGGTTACAAACGTACAATACAACTAATACAATACAGGATGACAAGAATATAACAAATAAATTTGTATGCGTTATATTAATGTAGCAGATACAAGATGTTCCCAGCAACCATACTAAAATACCTTCCCGAAACGAAACAGAAAGAATTAAACAGATGCTTGGAAACGTGAAATGCTAAAACTTAATAATATTTAAATTCTTTCTTTAGATGAAGACAGAAAGACTTTAATCATTATCAAGGGAAAAAAAAAACTACAAACAAATACTACCTTGAAGGGAAAAAAATTTAAATTTCAATGGGTGAGTAACTGAATACTACATGTGCATCAGTACTAAAAAAAAAAAAATAGAATTAGAATGGTTGCTTGTAGCGACCCCAGATACGATCAAAGAAACTCAATACAGACAGATAAAAAATATCCATACAGTAGCTAGTGGTTAGACTATCACTGAAATATATATAAATTATCTCTGGTGTGTACTGTATATTCCCGATTATTTTGTTTTCTATGAAGGTCTTAAAATTCGATATGATAAATATGTATGTCCTATTATTTTGTATAAAATTTACACGTGCTAAAACGCCCGAGGTATGCTCTGTACATACTATAGAATTTCATATTGTATAGGAAGGAAATTTAAATTGCATAACTATATTTAAGCAGTATTTAAAAAGTAGGTTTGTCCTATGGTTGAGTCTGTGTGGCTTTTGTAGCATGGGATTTTTTCCTACAGTCGATTCATACATCCAACTTAATTTAACACCCAATAGTAAAATATTAAAAAATACAGAAACACGCTCAAAGGGTCATAATGAAAGATGATTTATGACTATTGATGAGATAATATGGGACGTTTTATTCATCCAGCGTTATTTCATTCCTCACAGTGAAAAAGAAACATGAATTGAAAACATCTCAGGTGTGCACCGTATATTCCCGACAATTTTGCACTGAATGAATGCATCATGAATTCGGAATAATTGAAGTATGTATATCCTATAATCAATGATGAGAAAATATAGGGTGATATAAACACACCACACATCATTTTATTCCATATTGTATAAAAATTACATTTATAAAAAAAAAATCCCAAATGAGTACTGCACAAGTGAGTGAGTGAGTGAGTGAGTGGCGGTACGGGCGGGCGGGCGAGCTAGTGATCGATTGAGCGAGTGTTATTATAGTTACACGTGCATATACAAAACATTAAGCAACAACATTTCTTCAGCAAAGGTACACACCCTGCGCCATGGCCTATATGTTATCTTATAAGTAAAGTATAGTGGAAAAAAAGCGCTGTACACACGAAAACCTTTGTATATGGTCCATAATTTCGTATTATGATGTAGCAGAATTCGGCACAATTAGTATGTGTGTCCTATTATTGAGAATGAGATGATATGGGGCGTTTAATACAAACCACACTGCATGTATTTTATTCCTCACAGTAGAAAACGATAAAAAAAAAAAAAAAAAAAAAAAAGCATATACACCGTACGTGCCCGGGAGAACAGAATTATATGACATTGCCAGAATTCGGTAAAATCAATATATATGTTTTATGACAAAATATCAGAGAAGATGGAGCGGTTTATGCACCTGCATTACTATATTCACTATAGTATAGAATTCACAAGTATAGAAAAAAAAAAGCTCCTGTTGTGCACTTTTTATTCCCCTAAACTTCGTATTATATGAATGCACCAGGAATTCTGTAAAATTAATATGCAGGTCATAATATAATTTATATTCAATGATGAGAAAATATGGGGTGATATATAAACCCCTCATCATTTTCCTATTTTACAGATATTTACATGTATAGAAAGTGCCATAGATTTGCATTGTACATTCCATAGAATTTCGTATTGTATCAACACTTCATGAATTCGGTATAATTGTTACATGTATGCCCTATAATTACGAATGGGAAAATATGGGGTGATATATACACCCCACATTTTGTAAAATTTTGTAATACATGAACGCCCCATGAATTCGGTATTCTTAATTAATGATGGGAAAAATATGGGATGATACATGTATAAACACTCCATATTATTTTATTCGCAATTGTATAACCGTGTAATGGTTAGAGCTCCAAAAAGAGAATTCTTCGAGAAAATAAAAGGGAATGCGCTTTGTGCTGTAACTTTTTTTTTTTTTTTTTTTTTTTTTTTTTTCTGAGCTCTAACCAACTTACTGATCGACTAAGTTTTATAGAAACCAATTTTATATAGACTTTCTTCGATATGAAAGTTTGAACTAGTTTTTATGCAAAGACATTCCTTCATTACCACATCACCCTATAAACACGCCCATATGATAAATGACCGGAAACATAACTTTTGTGGAATCTTCATTATTCAGTGTATAGACATGCCCACTGCACGAGACCACAAATCTCTTACGTGCATGCACTCATATACTATATCTTCATTTTATGAGTACTCTCAAAGCCAAAATTTTGTGGAAAAAAAATGTGCACCTGGTATTGCTTTCTTCACAATAGCGGACACAAAACCGATTTTGACTTTTTGTTGGAAAATGATTTACAAGAATTGTTTTATAGACGATATCTCACGTACCCACTTGTTGCAGCTGCACACCCAAGAACTCATTAAAACAGATATGTAACAGTCCAAGTTTGTTCTTTTTAATTGATTGATTGACCGATTGATGTTTTACACTGCTGTCAACATTATTTCAATCATATAATAGCAACAGTTCATAATAATTCAGAAGACCGTCTAACAATTCATGTTTCAAACGGCGTCTAAAAGATTATCATTGTGAAAATGGACATAATTGCAATCGATATACAAAACAATGGTCCAATTTGATTGTAGAGTAAACATGGTCCAAATTGCGACCTCTGCTAGTCTTGAGCAACCTATTTATCCCTTACCAAACGATCTCAACTTCTAACAACCTTTAGGAAGAAACTTTTGGACGTACTGTGAAAGAAAAGGGAGAAAATGCTTATAACCAACGTTTTTGCTTTTCCCGCACCGTTCCCTACATTTTCAATTACATTTTTTATTAATTAAGCTACACTGAATTTCTTGTCTGCAACACTTCAGATCTAGGACAAATCTAAAATGTTCTTGTGTGGTGAAGAATTAAGCAAGAAAAAAAATGAGTTCCCGGTGAAAGGAAATATGTTGAAATATACCTGTACTAAGAAAACTGTCGTAACCCTCAATTAAACACGAGTGTTAACCACCACGAATAGGAAAACTTATGAAATCATTGTGGGAAAAGAAGCAGATACGTGAAATCAGCCTTTTCTCCTTTTCTCACAATTTTTCACATCGTTTCCATAATAAAAACCATCATTTTAGACACATTTAATTTCTCGTCTGCTAATGCTTTCAATATTGAAGAATCTAGAAATTGGTGGTCTTGAAAAGAGCTGCAAGCATACTAGTATTTCTAGTGTCCTTAATACATGTGCACGTCCTTGCTTAGTTTAATGTGGGGTGTATCGTAAGAAAATAAATTTCAGAACGACAAGTTGTACTTTTCTACAAAATAAACATGCTTAAGCTTTCACGTGTAACATGGATAATTTTTTCCCAGTTTTTTGAAATACTGTTTCCTTGCAAATAAAGGTTTCGGACATTATACAGGACGGAGTATGTGCAGTCTAACCTCGAATCTACACATTCCACTCATTCATTAATTATCATTTTATTCCCATTGTGTTATCATTTACATTTATACAAAAACATGCAGTGACCGTCGTTACAGTTACCGCAAGCGAGGATCAAATTAGGGACACCTCGTCATAAATGCCTGACGCTATCCACTTGACCATTGAGCTTTGCCAGAAATTGGACTGAAAATCTATCCGGAAAACAACCAGATGATATAGTATGTGACGATCCTTTTAAAGCGCTCACTTTACATAAAAGTCAGGTACATGTATGGGAAACAACAGTGTGTCACAAGATGTTATTGCTACTGTAATAGCGTCATGGCTGGATGGTGGTCGCTGTCCCAGTAGTTCGGCAAAAAAATGGCTTGGTTCGTTTGTAGTCGAGTTGAATTGATGTTGGATGGCATATAAAGCTTGTAATGTCATAAATCAAGGTTTAGCCAACGCGAATTCCTTCTGTAATCCTTTATCGATAAGTGTGTCCGTTTTCACACTTAGTTGATGTCTATTTAATTTACCACAGTCGATCATCTAATTAAAGCGATTATTTTTACGACGGCTTGGTAATTTAGTTGTTGGGGAGTTTATCAAGGAAAAGGTATTCCACGCCCCCGGGGTCTTTTTTATCAGACAACTGACCTAATGCACACAGGTGTATCGGGTAATATTCTTATGTAAACACCTGTGACTCGTGTCTCCTTTCCTCCAGTTTTCCTCCACCCTATACTTCTCTCGTTTACGGGAACAGTTATTTACCTTTTTTACTACTCGTGATATTGTTTTCAAATCCTCTAGTTGTATTTTATGTACCTTCTTAGTTTAATAAAGAAATGTTCTGTTCTGTTCTGTTCTTCTGTTTCGTGCGTTTCAACTTTGGACTTTTTTTTTATATCAGAACAGAACATTTCTTCGATTAGAAATATGCATCAACTATGCCAAAAGAAATCTTAGGCACTGCTTATTTACTCTATGGAAGTGTAAAAAATTCAGATAAAAAAAAGACGTTGTTCGAAAGAATAATTCAAGCTTCTTCCATAATATTTTCTCGGGAAAAGGGAAATGCATAGTACCTAGCATTAAATTCGGTCTGTGGCTGTAAAACGTGAAAACGCATAATGGGACTTCATCGGTTTTTTTTTTTTTTTTTTTCATTCACATCATGGCGGCAGTAAACATTTTAATTTTGTCCTGGTACTTATCTACCGACTCTACATAAGGTTTTCTTCCCAAGCCACTGACTGCTCCGAAAAAAAAAGGTTTTATGTCGGCTTTGAGAGACGAGTGTATCGAGTCAAAATGGCCATCTTCAAGTATAGATATGAAATTGGCCGAGCCGGACTCGTGATTCGCAGATTCAGGGTATGACCAAGATCTTTACTCAACTCAAATGACTTTCAAATGCTTTGGTAGAAACCGTCAATATGGAAAGTGAGAGTGCATAAACTCATAGGTAATTACAATCCCTTGTACGGAATACGTTTCGCATGTCTGCAACAAGACGAATTCTGAAAACAACGTGGTAAAAGGAAAAATGCTCGTTGGGAGCAATTTCTATTTTCACTACAATGCTCATAAAAGTCGTTTGCTGCTGACTTGCAAAATGTGATATGTATTAAAAAGATTATTGAAACACTTTAGAGGTGCTTTGGTAAACAATCTTCCTAGTAAAGCAGGCAATATAAATCTAATATCGATTAGACTGCATATTATGTGTTGTCTGATCTTGATATACACTGTCGACATGGATCAAGAATTCAGTCAAATTATCCTCAGTTTTGCTTCTTCCTAGTAACCATTGTCCCTGCATAAATTTAGACAGAGGCTGGCTGTTCTCTCATAATGAAACATTTCATGAAAAATTGAAAAAAAAAAAAAGATTTTACTCAATCAGAAAAATCAACATTAATTGTAAACCAGGGACATGGGTTTAATCACACGCAAAAACATGTTTACATGAGAAATCAGTTGGGGAAAAACACTGTGTAAAGTGCAGGTGAAGACAAAGCAGATGAGTAGACGTTCTCACTATCTTTGAATGACTGATTGAATTGATTCATTGATTCGTTTCAGTTATATCGTGGCCGCAGATCACATATTCATATGCCTGGTCCCTACTGGTTATACCAGCTATTTCTGTTCTGGAACGTGCTATCCAGGCGTCATGCTATTAGCTTAACACAGTGCGTCATGGCTACCTTTTCTTTTTGCGGTCTTTGGAATGACCCAGTTTTGGATCGAATCAGCAACCTCCCACATGCGAGGCGGACACTCTGACTACTTAACCACCGGGTGGTCGTCGTTATACGCTGAAATACTCTTGCAAAAAGCGTTATAATGAATGTTGAGAAACGACATTTGAATGATAACTGCAAAGATCATACCGGAATCATTGCTCATGATCTTTGCAGCTGTAATTCCAATGTAATTTCTCAACATATAGTATACCCGATTAGAAGTTTCTACCGGCTATTTTGTATAGTGTCTAACGCTGTTTGCAAGAGTAGTTCAGTAACACAAGGCTAGACACAGAACATCAAAACATATAAAATGACATACGGTTTGTACGGTATGATGCTCGAATGTTGAGAAACGGCGTTTGATATACAGCTGAAAATGATCACGAGTAATAACGGCGTAAAGTAAGGAAAAAAAATAGGATGGGATAGAGAATGCCGCTCGGCATGCACATGTGTAAGAAACAGTCGTGGAAAAAGGACATTATTCGTATGAACGACGACTTCATTGTTCAAGATATTTCCACACTTTTTAAAAATGTAAATTTGTGACTGAGGTGTCAGTTTTCACACTGATCTAAGTAGATTATAAAAAGGGAATTCATTTGCCAACACCTTATTTTCCCATCAACCCCCATGTGTCTCAAAAATATTTTAGCCACAACAAACCACAAACCAACAAACCCACGCACCACGTATGCAATCCCACCACCCTTAACCAACAACCGTACGCTTATGCATATGGCTAGCCCTTAAACAATATAACAATTTTATGTAACATTAACATGCTCATAAAATTATGTGATATAACGCTTAACATGGTTAACACATTAAGTTCATAAAACAAATTAACAAAACCTTTTTTTTAAATATTTTTTACTTAAATCAATTTTAATTTTTTAAAAAAAAAATTTGATTTAGCAAGCTAGCCAGCTAACCAGCTTAAGTAATATATATTGCGTTACATAGTTTAACCAATTAAAAAATTTTTAAAAAATAAAAAAAAATAAAAATTTAAATGCATAACATTATAATGCATAAATAAATAGTTACCGATTTGTTGGTAAATATTTAAAATGGTAAGTAAAACAATTAAGACAAAAACATTAATAACCCATGATGTTATTGTGAGGGTTGAAGGGATTTTTAAATAAAAAAATTTACTTAAATTAAAAAAAATTATTTTTTTTATTTCTTAATGCTATAATAAAAATTGAATTCTATATAAAAAAAAAAAAAAAACCCTACACTTATAATATATAGTGAAAAAAATGAATGCTCGCATTGATAATTTAGCAAAAAAACTAATGAAAACTGAAAAAGCAATGTTAAAAAGTTTAGCGGATGCAAAAGAAAAATTAGAAGCTGAAAGAGACGCTTATGAGTTTTTCCCGTTTAAGAATGAAGAGGAAATGCAGGCTGAGCATGAAAGAAGACAAGAGGTGAGCGTTGATGAGTTGGAAAATCAGATTGCTGATGTAAGATATGATATAGAAAAAATTTTAGAAAAAACTAGAGAAAAATTTATAAATCAAATTGAAGAGGAAAGGTGTGTTGATGAAAAAGAATTAAATGATCTGATAGAAAAATATATTTCCGAGCTGAGAAGAGAATTTAAACTTTAAGATTTAAAAAAAAAAAATAAAAAATTTAAAAAATTTAAAAAATTTTATCTTTTTTATTTCTTAATGTAGTAAATAAAATTTGAATTTTCCATAAAAAAATCTAAAAATATTGTTCCATGATATAAGTATAAATATTGTGGATAAATATGGATATGAATAAAGAAGATAACCTACTAGAAAAGTTAAATGCTCTTCGTAGCATGCATCGTGAAGCGGTTAATATTATTAAAACCCCTATTATTCGACTGGATCAAATAAGAACACATCAAGAAGAGTTAAAAAGAAAGGTAATGAGTGCTTTTTCTGATATTGTAACTGATTTTGTAAATAACAATAGAAGCAGTATTGTGGTTGAAGACCCCGAGTGGGTAGTGAATGAAGTACAAGAAGAATTAGAATTTTCTATTGGAACTAAATTATCTCACACTGAAGAAGAAATATTACAACTGTTAGAAGAATATAGAAATAGGCTTATCCGTCTCTTAAGAGATGTATAAATACATATCTTATATCCCTGGATATAACATATGTCCATGTACACCATCGAATGGACTCGCGGCGTTAGATTTTTGTATTTGTTCCAGTCTTATATCTCATCTTGAAATATGTTTGATAATATTTCAAACATTTTTTTAAAAAATTTAAAAATTTTTATTTTTTTAAATCTACCAAATGAAAATAAAAATTGAATTTTTCTATGTTAAGTTACATATGTTATGTAAGATGAGTGTGTTGAATAAACTTACTAAAGAGTTTAAGAAAAAGTTAGAAAAGACTTTATGGAGAAAAATAGAATGTGAGCCTGATTATGATGGTAGAATGGTATTTTTTACATGAATTGCAAGAAGACAATATATAGATACATTTTATATAGCAAAGTCTGCTATTTATTACCAATTTAGTAAAAGGATAAGAGAATATGGTGTGGGAAATCTAACTATGTGGATTGGACTTGGTAAAATTAATTTAAATAGAACAGGGATGTATTGGCTTGATGTTAGACCAGAAAATGAAAGATATTTAGTTACATATTACCAAAAAATAGAATATTTATATTTAAATGATGGAGCATTTCAACCCGGTGCATTAGGAATAAATGAGCTTACCCATGAGCCTAGCGTTGATGATTGTCTTTGCCCCTGCATAGAATTTAGTGGAAGATATGAGGATTTAACTGGCTATCCAGAAGATGAAGATTATGAACATGAAGAACAAGATGAACAAGATGAACAAGATGCAGCACGTTTAAGACAAGTTCTTGAAAATCTTAAAAAACAAAAGACTAGTAAAAAAAACTTTTTATGAAGAAAAATGTGTTATTTGTCTTGAAGAAAAGCCAGATATACTTTTTTGCAATTGTGGTCATATACCTATATGTGCAAATTGTGATGATTTAAACGAAAATTCAAACAAATGTCCAATTTGCAAAACCGATAGTGATATAAAACGTAAATTATAACTTTTTTTATAAAGTTATAAATTTTAACAGGAATATCGGGGGACGTATTTATCCGAGGATAAATTCTGTGAACCCCAAACACAGAGAGTAGTCTTAAACTTTGATATTCCTGTCTTAACTAATGTTGAAAATGACACTACCATGATATAAACCATTTTTTCATGCCTCGTCACCGAAAACGAAAGAGGAAGTTATTTAGTGCTCAACCCTTTAACTTTTGCTTAACACACCAAAATGGTAGTACATTATAATATTAACAAACATTTTTGCCCTGTTTTTTAAAAAATGTTTAACGAGTACAATAATAATTGTATAAAATACTTAATATTGTTTTTTAAACAGCATCCTTACAACATTGTGATATGGTATTAACTTACGGGTTGTTAGACCGCGCCAGAGGTTACCGTGTTATTAGTAATAAAATTTTTACAACAAGGAAGTAAGACTGCTTTAATTTCATAAATAAAAATTATATTTTATACAATTACCATATACAGTTCATTTTTTAGAAAAAACAAAGCAAAAAATTATTAATATCATAACATACTACCATCTCCCTCAAAAGTCCAGTCTAAAGTGCATTACAAAATATTGGAAAAAATTGTGAAATACTATACCACGTGATCTTGGTGTGTGTATCGATAAACCTTTTTTAAATATATAACCCTTTACTAGGTTAAATATTTTTTTACAAGTCCACTTCTATCAGTAACGTCAAATATGCATTTTTTGCGTTAGGGTTGTTTGTCCTTGTTATAAAGTTTATAACATCACATTGGTCTATTACTAAAGGTTGTGGGAAAACTATACAACTACAACCTTCTCCTTTCTTTTTTACTATGGAGTAGTCAGCCTGTTCAATTCCATTTACGACTATATTGACTTTTGCCTCTTCTTTTAGAATACCACTACCTTTAGCAACCATTAAAGTCCCTCTTATAATTCTACCAGGAGCAGACATACAATAACCTCCTATCCCATGGCTTACTCCAGAGCTTCCATTACCAAAAGAAAACTCATAATTACCATCTGCTAATGCTCCTTGTTCCTCGGCACACACGCTTATAACAGGTTTAGGGAGCGATACTTTTTCATCCACATAGGATTTTGTTGCTAAATCTCTTTCTTCTACAGGTGCCCCAGCGTTTTTTTTATAGAAAAACCTTGCATATTTATATCCGCAACAGCGGAAAAACTTCCATCAGGATATTTTACGATAGCTCCACCATTATCAATATAATTTTTATTTGCAGCAGCGTCACGGTCTATTGGATTTGGTAAGCCGGTGATTGAGTTACCGTTCATAACTATGTTGCCAGCTGCTAAAAAAGACCCGGCATGGTTTTTTGTTAAAGCTTTTTCACCAGCGGTAGCCTTATTCACAACTGTATCTACATAAAACTTATTTGCAACATCCTGTGGTTCTGTAGGTTTTTTAACATCCGTTAAAGTATGTCATTGCATATTTATATTCGCAATAGCGGAAAAACTTCCATCTGAATTTTTTACGATAGCACCACCATTATCTACGTAAAACTTATTAGCAGCTTCACTCCGCTCAATAGGTTCGGGTATGTTTCTTATTTTATTAAAACTCATGTTTAAATATCCCGTCATAACGTATCCCCCGTTTTCATCTAACAACCCTGAGCTACCATCAACGTAACTCTTAGTAGCAACATCTTGAGGATTTACTGGATTACTAACCCGTGTTAATGTATTACCAGCCATATTTATAGAACCGGTAACAGTGGTTGTTCCATCTTTTCGTAAAAAATTATTAGTTATGTAAGCAAGTGAAACACCATCACCAGTTGTTTTAACCTCATTCATTCTTCCAAATTTATCAATAGGCATTTTTTAATATTGCTAAAAAAGTTTATTTAAAACATTTTGAAATTTATTACCTAAACCTAGTTCTTTAAGAATGTACAAACATAAATGACCACAAAATACTTCACCTGCATGTTGTAATTGGTCAGTATTGTAGTGTATTGGTGTTTTTAAATAATCTATAATTTCCTTAGATGGTTGAATACCGTAACTATCAAAATAAATTTTTTTTACCATCTTTAAACCATGCAACCCAATGAGTACCTGGACCGCTGGTATCAGCAAGGTTTAATATACCACATTCCTTTTTTTTTATTATTTTTTGGTAGGGTATCTCTTAAAAATGTTCCTCTAAAATTTTTTAATTTTAATTTTTTTGCTGCATCCTCAAGTTCAAAATTACTTAAAGGTTTATTTGGTAAAGTTATATTATCAATTAAAATATCTTGCATTTTTTATATATTTAAATATTTATAATAGCACTATTATCAACCCATGAATTAAACTCATCAGAATAACCTTTCCACTTTACAAGAGATTTCTTTTTTCCCTTTTTAATAACCTTTTCTATCCTATACAACTCTTGACTTGTTTTTTGTAGTTCAGGTTCATAAAAGGTACCATTTATTTCTTCTCCATTTAAATCTTCAATTTTATATGTTACAGGTGATGTATGTTTTACTTCTGAAACTGTAAAAACCTCTTCAGTCCATCTTGTGGTATAACCTTTTTCAAAAGTCTTTTTCTTTTTACTTATCCTTACTTTGTCTCCAACAGAAAACTTTGGTTCGATACCCTCCCTTACTTGATTATAATCAGGATACAATGTTCTCCAAACTTTATTTTCATTCTTCTTCTTACTTGCTTCAGTTGGTGTCATCTTAATAGAAGAATGCCGCGTGCTGTTATATTCTTTAACAAGATTTGGTAACACGTTAATATAAACATTTGTTGAGTGAGCAGAGAAATACTTCCACATTTTTTCTTTCATCGTTCTAATCCATCTCTCAACAACGCTTGATTTTTCTTCGTTTTCAGTGGAATATAATTCAATCAAATCTTTAACTTCTTTGTTATAAAACTCTTTACCTTTATCCACCCACATTTTTTCAGGTTTTCTTTCCTTAAAAATAATCTTCAATGCAACAGAAACAGATTTTCCTGTTTTATCTTTTAATGGTATCAACCATCCATATTTTGAAAAGATGTCAATGACAGCAAGAAGATTTTACACCACGATTAAATTTAGAAAATGCTTGCATATCTACTAAATCTGCAGCCCATATCCTATCTATACCATTTACTCTAACTCTCCTTTTCTTAAATTTTCTTTTTACGGGTTTATGTAATTCTTCTGCTAGCGTTATATTTTGGTCATTTTTTTTTTTTTTTAATTCCCATACCAAATCTTTTTTTAGTACCAATTAATGAAGAAACTAAACCACGTTCCATTTTTTCCCTAATTGTTGGATTATAGATACCTTTTAACTCTTTAAGCATATTTTTATCACAAACAGAATTTCTTGTAGCAGTATCATCATGTTTAAGATAACATATATCATGATGATATGCTGCTTTATCAACACGATTTACAGGCTTTGACCATTCTTTAGGTGTTAAATCAGAATTTAATCTTTTCTTTAATTTAGTACCAGGACCAGTAAAATTATGACCTGGTAAGTGCATTTCAACAGGTAAGTTATTAATAACCTTGTTTAACAACGACCCACCCTCTATTTTAGTAAATTGAGTTTTAGTTGTTCCACATTCAACACACTTACCCCGTTTCATATTTCTACCATTTTTACTTACCGTACATTCAAAATCAGTTGTTTCAGTTTGTTTTTTACACTTAACACAATACATTTTTTTATATTAAATTAATTTCTTTAATATAAATACAATACAATACAATACAATATTTTATTTAAGTATTTAGGCCACTGGCCCATATACCGTAACATATCATATAAATTATTTACAGAGTGACATTGGAAGACATTGTAAGAAAAGATAAAATAGCGAAAAAAATGACATTTTGACAAACACAATACGTCAACATAACTTCGACGGACATAGCACTAATAAAAGCGCAAATGAAAATTGAATGATTAGGTTTAATTGTCTAACCATTACGTTTAGAACACGATATTTAATTTTCGTCCCATATGAAAACTTTTGGAAAAGAAGGAGGAACAAAAAAGAATATTGTGACAAAAGACAACATTACTCCTACAATATAAAAAACTTTAAAATCACTACTCCAGCAATCCTGTTTTTCAACAACTCAGATTGGGTGCATTTTTAAAACATTGTGGAAAAAGTATAGAAGCTAGTAATCAGCATGTTTTTCATTTCACATTGTGTCAACTACTTATCTAATTAAATTCGGTAATTACAGAGATAATTTCAGATAAGATTAAGTATAATGACATAACCCTTTAACATAAATGCACAGTTGCAAAAAAGAGTAATACTCAGTATTGAAGCAAAATTCATATAAACTATATTTTATAACTACAATAATGACTACTATAATTGAATAAAATCATATATGAGGAAATAACATCATTCTTATGATTTATGTCCTATGAGAGTTCGTTTAAAATTTCTTTTCGCAAAGCAAAGGATTCCGACAGGTACTTTGCAACCTTATATACTGTATCTTTCTTATTTAGTTTTAGAATAGCGTAAAACATGCTAAGGTTTCTATTTCTTAACCAGTATGGCCTAAAGTATTTTATTCTGAGTTCTTCATATACAGAACAATGAAAGAAAAAATGGAACTCATCCTCTACAATATATATATCTTTAGATTTGCATATAGAACAAAATCTATACTCTCTATCAATTGACAAATGCCTACCCTTTTCAATCATCAAATCATGTGCCGAACACCTGAAATTCGCCAAAGTTTTCTGAAGTATATAAGAAAGGCCAGTATTGAGATAAAATTCTGGATCTAGCAGTGTTTTGAAATTTTTATAGTGTAAAGCTTTAGAAGAAACGTCAATTTCACTATACCACTTTTGAGTAAAACAATCTATTATTCTTTTTTTAAAGATACGCAGAAACTCCTTATCATCACCTACATCATGAAAAATCCAGACATGACCAAATCCATACGAAAACAATAAGTTCCTTATATGTGTTGTCCAATTTGTTCTACCTGCTTCGTCTAGTTGCAATAACATATAATAGCACTGTTTTGGGTACCTAATATTGTACCTAATATTGTTCATACGAATAATACTTAACCAGTATTTAACACAATTAGGGATGTAGGTCGTACATAAAGGTAATCGACCACACTCTCCAAGCGCTAAAACATCACATGTATTTTGGGATAAAAAACATAATCTCTTACAAAACTGGACATGAATCTTTTCAATTTTCTCAATACATTGATATCCCCAAAGCTGAGATCCATAGCACAATACTGGTTTTACAGTTGCATCGAATATTTTAAACATGTCGCTGGTTGAAATGGTCCTAAAATGTTTACGTAAACGAAAAATATGATTAATTACTTTTTGAGATTGTAGAGATAACATCAGATGTGTTTTTGACCATGTCATACGGCTTGTGAGATAAACACCCAAATATTTATAGAAAGGTACTATTTCTATCATATTTTTATCGTAAAACCATTTTTCTGTTTTTTTAACCACCCCTCCATTTCTAAACACCATAATTTTAGTTTTTTCTAAATTAATTTCTAGCCCGACCCCTTTAGTAAATTGTTCTATCCTATTAATTTGTCGTTGAAGTTGAACAACCGTGTCTGCAAAACTTGATACGTCGTCAGCAAACATTAGAACATTTAATTCATTTATATCTTGAGTTACGAAAATTCCACGTTCATTTTTTATATTCAAGTAGTCTACAAGATCATTTATGAACAAAGAAAATATTTTTGGGCTTGCCACACAGCCTTGTCGGGTACCAATTGAACAGTCGAAATAAGGTGTCAGATTGCCATCGATTTTAACACAAGACTTCAACTTATTATACATAGATTTGATTGTATCTAAAAATTTTCCTTTGATACCTTTTCGTTCAAGAGCATCCCACAGTTTGTCATGTCTTATACTGTCAAAAGCCTTTTTAAAATCGATAAATATACAGAAAAATCTACCCCGTTTTTTCGACAAATATTTTTGGATTAATGACGTCAAGATAAAGATGTTATCTACAGTCGAATAACCTTTACGGAATCCAGCTTGAGATTCGTCTATAACATGATAATGTTCACACCAGTTTGATAATCTAGAACTAAGAATATGCATAAATATTTTGCAAATAGAATCTATGAGGGAAATGCCGCGATAATTGTCAGGATTGGACACTGACCCTTTCTTATGTAGAGGTGTAATAATACTTCGACTCCAATCATCAGGAAAACTACTAGTGTCAAAAATATCATTAAAAAGTTTATGGAGAAAGGGTAAAATATCATTCAGAGTATTTTTATACATTTCCATACATATACCATCTGGACCTGGAGATTTATTGGACTTGAAAGTTTTAACACTTTGGATAATTTCCTGCTGTGTAATCTGGTTGTTAAGTTCATCGCAACCTGGGTTAATACGGATTGTGTGAAGGAAAGAAGAATCTAACTCAACGTTTGTTAGGTCATTATTCAACAACTGTTTAAAATGCTCATAGAGCTCACAGGCCGAAAGCGTCGTATCTTTGCGTGTGATATTAACCGATTTTAATATAGACCAAAATCTTTTGGCATCCTTACGATTGTTAATCAATTCATTCCTCAGTTTATACTGATATATCAAGTGTTTCTTGCGACAAATTGATTTGTATTCTGATCTATGGATCTTATATTCAACAAGGTTGTTTCGACAATTCGATAACCTGAAGCGGCGTAAACTGCGCCTTAACCTTAGTTTAGCATTATTGCAGTCATCATCCCACCATGTAATTTTCCTCTTATATCCTCTTTTTATATAACATTGCATGGTTTTACCTGACTGTTTGTATACGTTAATAAAATCATCTAGAACTGATTTGTTTGATACTAAAATATTGTTTCCTGAATGTGTATTTTTAAAAATTTCATACAAATTTTCAAATTTTTCATGAAAAGTAGTAATACCTTGCGTATTCCACCGATAACGATTAAAGGGAGATAATTGGACAATCGTATCATTACGGCTGTTAATGTTTGGCTTACTTTGAAAACACATTTCACAGTAAATCGGAAAATGCACAGATTCATCGTTTTCTAGAACGGAAAAGTCACATACATAAGGAAATAATTCGGAGGAACAAATCATATAATCAACAGTACTCACACCGTTATTTGCTACACAAGTATAGTTACCTAGAGAGTCTCCACTAAAACGGCCATTCAACAAATGTACATCATATGTACAACAGAGCTCAATAAGAGACAAGCCAAAGCGATTATATTCATTATCCCTTGACTTTCTAGGTATACTAAAATAGTCAGATGGATAAGGGATATTATCGTCAAAAATATGTGTTAAATCATCCTGATGTGTGAAATCTTGAAAATCCTTAATTCGTGCATTAAGATCTCCAGCAAGAAAAATATAAGCATTTGGATATGAACTAGAAATGATCGACAACTTATTGTTTAGTAACTCTATACCATTATCATCAGAACTAGCATAAATGGGAGAATATTCTGGCGAAACGTATGTAAAAACAAAAACAAAATCATTGGAAATATCGCACAAATCTGTACAGCTAAAATACAAAATTACACAATCATCAAAATTTTCGAAAACACGTCGAAATCTACCAGTTTGTATTAAATCGTTTTTAACAAAAACAGATACCCCTCCCGATCCTCTTGGTGCAGATTTTTTCTTTGTTCTTAAAAATTCAAAGGATGTATATCCTGTCAAAATGTTTTCAAACTTGTCACCCTTTACCCCCCACGTTTCACAAAAG
Source organism: Tridacna gigas (assembly GCA_945859785.2). Taxonomy (NCBI): domain Eukaryota; kingdom Metazoa; phylum Mollusca; class Bivalvia; order Cardiida; family Cardiidae; genus Tridacna; species Tridacna gigas. The sequence goes on from OX244034.2 coordinate 55,158,426, forward strand.
CCTAGAATGTTAAATCTAGAGCAATACTTTTGAAAACTTATGTCATTACTGTATTTTGATAGACCTTCAATGTTCCAACAACATATATTCAAAGTGAAAGTCTCATTCAAATTCAAAGTCTCATTTTTCTGTAAATTATCTAAATTTGGGCCACGGCCATTATGTTAGTCTCTAATAGGGTATGGAACAGGTTGTTTAAGGTCTTGGTCATAGGTAAATGTTTGTCCGTCTATAGAAAGTTTGTCATATTTCAGGAATGCCTTTTTCCCAGAATCAAATGCCTGTTTCATAAAAGGAAATAACAAAGCACGCTGCTTCCTAACACGTTCTGAAAAATCCTCTCCAACACGGATGTTACTACGATTCTGGTGATCAGAGTCAGCCGCACTAGCGTTTACTTGACGGTCTGCTTTAGTCAGCTCCCTGTATCTCCTCATAAAATGGATATTGTTAATTTATCATGGAATGAAGCGTTAGCAAAAAGATTTAACCACCCCCTTTTACCAAGAAGTATTAGAGGTTTAATAGTAGGTAAATCAGGATGTGGTAAAACTACACTTTTACTTAACCTTTTGTTAAGACCTGATTGGTTAGATTATAACAACTTATACGTTTTTGGTAAAAGTTTGTTTCAACCAGAATATCGCATACTTAAAAAAGCTTTTGAAGAAAAAATACCAAAAAAATATATATTAAGGTTGTTTTCACTTAAAAATGAAGTTAAAAAAACTATGATGTTTCACCTACAGCATTAGTTGAAGAATGGAGCAAAACAATTAAAGAAAAATCTGATATTAACTGTGAATTTTTTGAAAATGCTAGTGATGTACCTGACCCAAGAGATTTAAACGGGCAAAACAAAAATTTAATGATTTTTGACGATTTACTTTTAGAAAGACAAAACAAATGTGAAAGTTACTATGTACGTGGAAGGCATAGTAATGCAGACTGTTTTTATCTATCAAAAAATTATTTTAGATTACACCGTCAAACTATTAGAGAGAATGCAAATTTTATTTGCTTGTTTAGGCAAGACTTAAAAAATCTTAATCATATTTTTAGCGACCATGCAGGGGATGATATGACAAAAACCGAGTTTGTTAATTTTTGTAAAAATTGTTGGAAAAGACCCCATGGTTTTGTTATCATCGATTTAACTAATGACAAATATAATGGTAAATATAGAAATGGATTTGACAACTTTTATATACCACAAAATTATAGAGATTACTATTAATGCATAAATAAAATATATCTTAAGCAAAAAGATATATTTTAAATATTTAAACAACCTTTTTACTAATATAAAAAAAAATGGAAGAAGAATTACTAAAACAAATAGTAAAAAACACTGACCATAAAACATCATTTCAAATTATCGTAAGTGATAACAAATCAAATTTTAAAACAAGATTTACTCCACCACTTCAACTTGAACGTGATAAAAAATATGAAATAGCTTTAGTTAATCTTGAAACTTACTATTCATTTCCTAATATTACTGATAGTAACAACATTTTTATTTATTCACAAGATAGTGGTAACACATGGGAAAAGATAAAGATACCAACAGGTAGCTATGATTTAGTTGATATCAATGATTATATACAACAAGAAATGAAGAAAAAAGGACATTATGATTTATTTAATGATGATTATTATATTAGTTTATCTGCAAATACTAATACATTAAAATCTGTTTTAATTCTTGAAAATGGATATCAGGTGGATTTTAATCAGAGAAACAGTATTGGAAAGGTATTAGGATTTAACAAAGCAAAATATGTTAGAGGATTTCATGAAAGTTTAGTTAATATCTTTAGTATCAACAGCATACTTGTTAATATTGATTTAATCTCAGGTAGTTATGTTAATGGTTCCCAAAGAAACACAATTTACAGCTTTTTTCCAAATGTATCTCCAGGTTATAAAATAATAGAAAATCCAGTTAATCTGGTATATTTACCTTTAACGTTGGATGAAATACATGATTTAAACGTTGCGCTAACTGACCAAGATGGAAACATATTAAATTTAAGAGGAGAAACATTAACGATTAGATTTCATATAAGAGAATCACGTTAAATATAAAATGTCAAATTACATTACAGTTAAAGTAAATATAACAGAAGGGCAAAAGCAAAAGCTAAATTATGCTGTTAAAGCTAGTTGTCCGGCAAGTATTCGTTTAAATTTTGATGACTTACAAGGTAATGATATAATTGCAGTGACCAAATCACAAGCAAATAAAATAGCTAAGGCTTATGAAGCTGGTAAGGGAACCACGATTAGAATGAGTATTAAGCAACTTAAGCACAACATGAAAGTAGAAGGTGGCTTTCTTGGTATGTTAGCAGGATTAGCTTCATCAGTTCTACCTACATTAGCACGAACCGTTTTACCAGCTTTAGGAGTTGGTGCGTTATCTGGTTTAGCTTCATCAGGAGTACAAAAAGCAATGGGTAACGGGCTATACCTTAAGAAAGTGGTTGTGTTTGTCAAGTAGAAACAGATGGTAGTGGGCTATATCTTAAACCATATAGGGGAAAAGGTCTAAAATCTAAAGGTAACGGATTGTATTTAAAACAAGGTGGAAAAATTTATGATGGAAAAGGTCTTCTTTTAGGACCCAACAGCCCATTTGCTAATATTCCTATATTAGGAGCAATATTATAATTAAAAAAGTATGAATGTGCATAAATTTGGAGTTAAACCTAAAATGGTTCAACCAAAAACTATTTTTTGGAAACCTGTAGAAGTTAAGCACCCAGCTAAAAAAGTTAATCCTGTTACTTGGGATGTTTTTACTCAACAACCTCTAATATTAAAAGCTGGTGAAATTAAAACCATTGTTTTAGGTTTTGGTTTTATGATGAGTAGAGGAGCTGTTTTAATTTCTCTATCATTCAACTTAAAAATTAGGCAATTAAGTATAACAAATGAGGTAGTGTTGGAGGAAACCCCGGATGTGGTTACCACAATTACAAACAACTCTGGTAACCTATTAAAAATTAATGAAAATGAATTTTTATGTCGTCTTTACTATTCTATTTAAAAAAAAATAGTTGTAATTAATAAAATGGAACTAAAAGAAAAGATTTATCCAGTCCTACCAGAAGCACGAAATATACCAAATGCGCCTTCATTAGAACCAATACTAACAGCAGAAGACAATGGGCAAAGCTTCAGGCTACAAAAAATATCAGAAATTCAAACATTTCTTGAAAATGAAGTAAAAGTTAGAGAACAGTTAAGTAAAAATATTTAAAGATTAGCAAGAGTGTGGATAACGTTGAAACAGAACTAACCACCTTAGCACTAGGTGCCGGAGCAGGTGGAATAGCACTTTTAAGTACCGTTGTAGCAATTCCAGCAACGATAGCTTTAGAAGGTTGTGCCTTAGCTCTTGGACTTTTAGCATTGATAGGAAAGTTTGTTGTTAGAAGAACCAGGACAAATCAGAAAAACACCTTCAAATTAAAATGTTAGCAGATTCAAAGTTAAATACACTATTTACACATATATCTAAAGCTATCAGTGACAACAAAGTAGAACATTCAGAATTTACTTTAATTATGGATGAATTGGAAAAATATAAGGTGATGAAGGAAGAGATACGAGTTAAGTCAAAGAAAAAAAGCAAGCTAGAGGAACAAGAAAGTTTAATTGAAAGAGGAAGACAAGAAGCGAGGGAGTCCTTTCGGAGGTTGGTTGAAAAGGACCGTGGCACCACTACGTTTTAAATGCCCTAAGTTTAAATGTTCTTGTGCATGTGAGATAGGTAATACTGATTAAAAAAATAATAAGATAAAAAAATTTTTTACTTAAAAAAAATATGCCATTTTTAAAGATAATTGACCCTGTGAAAAGGGACCAAATTGTAAAAGAATATCTCGCAACAAAGAAAAGAATTCGTGATAGCCAACTTGCAGAGAGAACAGGAGAAATTGAATTACAAACAGACCTTTCAAAGTTTTTTAAACCTATTACAGAAACACAAAAGGAAGCAGCAACGAAAATTACAGAAGAACTTAAACCTATTAAAGAGGGTATCAAAGACTTGCCTAATGCCATTACATTTCCAGCCTTTCCTTCTATAAAAGCTTATGAGAAATCGGAAACTGATTCTGAAGAAATGTTTAGGATGATGGAAGAATTGGAAGAAATATTTGGAAAAGATGAAGATCCATTATTACTTATTGGGCCACGTGCAGCAAAGCAACTAAGAAGATTTACCAATAAGGATGAAGCTGATACAACGTATGGGATATATGACAAAAAAGGTAAATTTTATATCGGTAGCAAGGAAGCTGAAATTTTAGGAAATGATATTTTAGTTGCAAATAAAACCTATGAAGGTACGCCTGGTCTGTGGGAGTTAATTGTAGCTAAAAGACCGGATGAAAGTATATATGATGAAGAGGATTTTAAAAATTACAAGGAGATAATGATAAAAAGCGGCACTCTACATCGAAATAATGACCCGAAAAGTAATTTTCCAAAAAGCAGTAAAGCATACAAATGGAATAACATGCTTAGACACATTTGGAATGATTCAGTCCTCGGAAAAGGAATTACCATTATCCCATCTGACCCTAACGCACTATTAAAAAGACTTGACCTTTTGATGTCAAGTAAAGAAGCTGGTAATACAGGTGTAAGAAATGAGTTGGTAAGTATTTGTGATGAATTAAAAAGACAAGGTGTATTAAATTCGAGTCATTATAAAAATTTAATGTCTATACTATAAAATGATTACATCACAAAAGAGAGGATTTAAAAGAAATTATTCTTACGGTGGTGCAGGTATATTTGATAGCTTTGCTAATTTTCTTACAAGACTCTTTACAAGCAGCGCAGCTAAACAAATTGCATCTTCAGCAGTTGATGTTGGTAAGAGTGTAGCTAAGGAAGGAGCAAAGAAAACGTTAGAGGTTGGAAAGAGTGCCGCGGTTGATGCAGGTAAAAAGTTAGTTGAAAAGGCTTTGACACCAAAATCTAAAAAGATTTTAGAAAAATATACTCAAAAGCCTACTACAACAACTCAACCTGCAACACAAAATATTAACACCTTCATAGATGGTAGCGCCATTGCTATTCAAGATTTAGTTAAGAAATTAAATAGTAAGGGTTCCGGAGTTAAAGTATTATGAAAAAAATAAATTTAAGTTAAGCAAATTATTACATTAAATAAAAAAGAATGTCAAATCTTAAATTTAAACTAACAGAATATGAAAAATACAATACGAAAAGGGTTGGTATCCTTTTTGCAAATTTTAAACTTAATGAAGATTGTGAAGTTTTAGAGAGTACCAATACAAGTTATGATTATAAAAAGGTTGTTTTAAAATTGTCACCTGAAAAAGCTGATATCATTAAGGAATTTGAAGAAGATGTAAATCAATATTTAGAAGAAAATGATATACCTAAGGTAACCATTCTTTACGGAAATAGAATTTATCCTAAAATGAGAAAAAAGTTTTCTGCAGAAAAACTTAAAAATATTAAACTTAAGGGTGTTTTTGTAAATGATGACAACAAATCATTCCCTCAACTATGGCTAGAATATTAAAAAACTCAACTCAATTATAATTTTGACTTAAAAATTATAATTGCATATAATAAAAATGGATATTTTAAACATTAAAGCACCAATTTTAAAAGATGATAGTATTGATGAATATGAATATCATGAGTATGAACCTATTACAGGAACCAATCTAAACAACTCTGGAGGAAATATTAGGATTGATATCGAAACTCAAGATATTTTTTATCATCCTTCTGAGTCTTATTTACAAATTATAGGTGAATTAGTAAAAAATGATGATACCGCTTATGGGGCGGCTAATGAGGTTACCTTAACAAATAATGGTCTGATGTATCTGTTTAAAAATATCAGATATCAACTTAGTGGGCAAGAGATAGAATCCATTAATTACCCTGGTCAGGCTACAACAATGCTTGGGCTTTTAAAATACCCGGATGACTTTTCTAAATCACAAGGGTTAAACCAGCTGTGGTATAAGGATACCGGAGTCAATGCAGACAGTGCTACTAATGCTGGTTTTTCAGTAAGAAGACAGTATATTTTTAGTTCACTTCCAGTTGGAACATTTAGTTTTAGGATACCCCTAAAACATATATTCGGTTTTTGTGAAGATTACAACAAAGTTTTATATGGTATGAAACAAACTCTTACCTTAACAAGAAATGATGACAACGACGCAATTTTTAAAGCGGCAAGGGTTGCCGGACCGCCAGTATTAAATGACCCTGGTAAAGTTAATTTACTGAAGGTATCTTGGTTTATGCCTCATGTGGAGCCGGAAATTGGTAATAGGTTGGAACTTACAAAATTTATTGAGAAGAAAGAAAAATTTCCAGTTGGGTATAGAATGATACAAAGCGACTCTATTGCGGTTCCAGAGGCAGCAACAGGTTTTACTTGGAGGCTATCAGCTAAATCACCTCCTGAGGTGCCACGTTTTTTAATTGTTGGTTTTCAATCTGGTAAAAGTGGTGACCAAGAACAAAACCCAGCTATATTTGACAACTTAAATGTTAAAAATATTTATGTAATGTTAGGTTCAAAAAAATATCCGATATATGATTATGATATAAATTTTGCTGCTAATCAAATTAGTAGAATATATAGTGAAGCTGCTTTGTTTAGAAAAGAGTTTTTTAACATGGATGAATTGGTATCAAACCCTAATATTACTCCTTCAGATTATAAAAATCTTTTTCCTTTGTTTGTGTTTGACGTATCAAAGTAAAGTGAAAGGTTAAAGTATTCTGTAACTGATATTCATATTAAGGTAACATTTACTAGAAATCCTCCTGCAAATACTGAGGCATATGCGGTTTTACTTAGTGATAGTTTAATTAACTTTCAGAGTTATGGTAATAAAATGAGTGTAGTATATTAAGTAAATTTTTACTTAAATAAAAAATGAAAAAGATTGCTGATTTTAAAAAGATATTAACAGATAATAATATTAAGTTTTATTCCTATTGGAACAAGAAAAAATATATTGATGTTTTAAAAGAGCATGGATTGTATCCTGAAGAAACAATACCACTTAAAAAAGAACCTAATTATGACATATTAAAGGATATAGGTAAAAATCCTAAACAGGTTACCTTAAAAAATGTTGAGACTGAAGAAGAAACAATATTTCCATCAATTTACAAGGCAAGTAAATTTATTGATAGATGTCCTCAAACGATTGAAAACTGGAATGGTAGGGTTTGGAATGGTAAATATAGAATTGACATTCTCTAATTTTATTATTTTTTAAAAAATAATAAAATTTAAAAAATTGAGTTAAGTTAATTTTATTTGTTTTAAAAAAAATATGGCGATGAATTCTTTTTCACGAAGATTTATCAACAGATTAACAGATGGTAGTCAAAGGCTTGCATCTAATATTTATAGTGGTGCACGAAGGGTTGCCACAGCGGTAATTCCTGAGAGTGTCAGAAGAAGAGTATCTAATTTTACTAATTGGTTGCGTGGTAATGTTCCACCAGAGCAAATTCCTCAAGTTTTAGATGAAGTTGAAAGAAATATAGAGGAAACAATACCAAGAAGAAGACCAGAAGATAATGTAGCAACATTAAGTAATTCTTCATTAAGGGGTTGGGTAAATCAATATAAAATAGATGGGTATTCCGTTGATTCTCCTGCGGATTTTTTAGTGGAAAGTAAGCAAGCTATAACAAATATCTTAAGAAATAGACGTAAAGTTAAAGTAAAGATGATACTTAAATGCTTAATGTATAGATTTTATGATATTGACAAACCAGTAGAAGCATATTTTCAATCAGATGAAAATTTAATTAACTTAAATGGAACTGATGTAGATGAGTTGTATCAAAAAATGGTTTCTGAAATTTTAGAAAAATATCAAAACTTTTTAAGAAAAGGCAGCGGTTATTCTTTTCATAGTGTAGTTGATTTAGATTTACATACAGCTATTTATGACCCCTTAAGAGCCTCATCATTTATTCCTCTTCCTTTATAAAAAAGCATGTATCAATATAAAAAATGAAGATAGCCAATGTTTTAAATGGTCTATTTTAAGAGCATTAAACCCAACAGATAACCATCCGGAAAGAATAAATCCTGTTTTAAAATTAAAGGAAAATAGCATAAATATGGGTGGTATTGATTATCCTGTTTCATTACATGATATTTGCAAATTTGAAAAACAAAATCCTGAAATTAGCGTTAATGTTTATAGTTATTGTTATAGTTATGAAGATGAAACCAATAAATTTTATCCATTAAGAATTACTAATGAAGAAAAAAGTAATCATGTTGATTTACTCAACAAATGAAGAGAATTGCCACTATGTGTTAATAAAAACTTTTAGCCGCTTAATGTCAAGTCAAATATCAAAACATCATGGTAAAAAGTATTTTTGTAAAAGATGTTTAAATGCATTTGGAAAAGAAGACCTTTTAATAAAACAGAAAAAAAATTGTGATAAGCATGCTCCAGTTGCTTTAGATATGCCAAAACCTGGAGAGGTATTAGAATTTATAAATCATCAAAGAAAAATTAAGGTTCCTTTTGTTGCATGTGCCGATTTTGAATGTATATTATCACCTATAGAAACATGTCAGCCAAGTCAAGAAAATAGTTATACTATAAAAACACAAAAGCATATTCCCTGTAGCTTTAAATATGTCATTAAATGTTTTGATGATGAGGTTTGTCAACCCATATTAGAAAATTATACCGGAGAAAATGCTGAACAAGTTTTTGTGAAAAAAATAAATGAGGATATTAAAAAAATCCATCAAAAATATTATCAAAAACCAGCAGCAATTAAGATAACTGAAGATGAAGAAAAAAAATGTAAAGATGAAAAGCATTGTTGGATATGTGAAGGTAAATTTACACGTAAAAATTATAAAGTAAGAGACCGTTGTCATTTTACAGGTAAGTATCGTGGTGCAGCACATACTAAGTGTAATCTTAAGGCAAAAATTCCCGACTTTACACCTGTTTTCTTTCATAATTTAAGTGGTTATGATAGTCATCTTTTTATAAAAAATCTTGGTAAAACTGAGGGAAAAATTGATTGCATACCAAACAATGAAGAAAAATATATTAGCTTTAGTAAATTTATTAAGGTTGGAAATAACAAAACACATAAGTTAAGGTTTTTAGATAGTCTTAAGTTTATGGATAGCAGTTTAGATGCGCTTTCAAAAACTTTAAGTGATGAACAGTTAAATATTTTAAGAAAATATTTTACAAAAGAACAACTAGCGCTGGTTAGAAGAAAAGGAGTTTTTCCTTATGAATGGTTAGATTCTTTTGAAAAATTAGAAGAAACTCGACTACCACCTAAAGAAAAATTTTATTCAAGTTTAAATGATAAACATATTAGTGATGAAGATTATGAACATGCTTTAAATGTTTGGAAAACTTTTAAAATGAAAACGTTTAAGGATTATTTAGAGCTTTACAATGAAATAGATGTTTTACTTTTAGCTGATGTAATAGAAAACTTTAGAAATATTTGTCTTAAACACTATGATTTAGATCCGTTTTGGTATTATACTTTACCTGGATTAGGACTGGATGCTATGCTTAAAACAACAAAATCAAAGTTTGAGCTTTTAACAGACCCTGATATGCTTTAATGATTGAAAAAGGAATTCGTGGTGGAGTATCTATGTGTAGTAAAAGATATGTAAAAGCTAATAACAAATATATGGGTAAAAAGTACAATCCAAAAAAACCTTCAAAATATTTAATGTATATAGATGCAAACAGTCTTTATCCATGGGCTATGAGCAAACCGTTACCCACTAGTGGTTTTAGATGGATGGGTAAAGATGATTTAAAAGAATGGGAAAAAATACCATGCTTTTTAGAGGTTGATTTAGAGTATCCAAAAGAGTTACATGATTCACATAGTGATCTTCCTCTTACACCTGAACAGTTAAAAATAGAAAAAGTGGAAAAATTAATTCCTAACTTAAACGATAAAGAAAATTATGTTATACATCATGAAACTTTAAAAAAATATTTAGAATTAGGTTTAAAAATTAAAAAAATTCATCGTGGCATCATGTTTGAAGAAACATATGCTATTAAAGAATATATTGATAAAAATGTAGAATTAAGAAAAAATCCTAAAAATAATGATTTTGAAAAAGATTTTTTTAAGTTAATGATGAATGCAGTTTTTGGTAAAACCATGGAAAACTTAAGAAATAGAGTTGATATTCAATTAGTTAATGATATGGTTAGCTATCGTTATAAAAAGCTTGTTGCTAAACCAAACTACCACCATACAACAATATTTGATGAAAATTTAGTTGCGGTTCATATGAAAAAAACAAATATAACATATAACAAACCTGTTTATTTAGGTATGAGCATATTAGATATTAGTAAAACACATATGTTTGAAACTTTTTATAATTTCTTTAAAGCAAAGTATGGTGAAAAAGTAAGGATGTGCTACACTGATACTGATAGTTTTATCCTTGAAATAGAAACTGAAAATATTTATGAAGATATGAAAAAAGACGCTGATTCAATGTATGATTTTAGTGATTATCCAAAAGAGCATCCGTTGTTTGATGATAAAAATAAAAAAGTATTAGGAATGTTTAAAGATGAATTAAGTGGTGATATTATGATTGAAATGGCTGGTTTAGGAGCAAAAACATATGCTTATGAGACATTTCCTATACTAAAAGAAGAAAAAACTGATAAAAATCCAAAACCAAAACCAATTTTAGATAAAAATGGAAAATTGCAATGGGATGGTGTTAGTGAAGGTAGAAGATGTAAGGGAGTTAAAAAGTCTGTTGTTGAAAACAAAATAAAATTAGAAAATTATAAAAATTGTTTAGATACAAAAAAAGATTGTTATAGAACTATGCCTGTGGTAAGAAGTAGGGAACATGAAATAAACACTGAAGTAATAAACAAAAAAGCATTAAGTTATGCTGATGATAAAAGATATATATTAGATGATGGTAGTAATGATACATTAGCTTGGGGGCATCATAGGATTGAAAAATTAACTGAAGAAGAAAAAATAAAATATGAAAAACAAGGAGCAAGACCAAAAACATATTAAATATTTAATATAGTAAAAATATTAAATATTTATATTTCATCTATTATATTATTTTTTGTTTTACATAAATAACATTTTCCAATAAATGAATTTATATTAATATCTTTTAAAAAACATTCTTTACAAATACAAATATGACCACAATCAACAAAATAAATATTTGGTGTTTTTTCTAAACATATCATACATTCTTCTGATTTAAAAATTTTATCATCATTAATATTTTGCGGTTCATTTTCATGAAAATTACCTTCAGAAAAATAACATGTTAATACAAAAATAGAATTGTAAATTTTTGATAATTTTTCTATAAAAACAATACTAGAAAAACTAAAAATTTCGTTTGATTTTATTTCAATATTTAATGAAAAATCATTTTTTGGTTTTTTCATATTTTTTACACATGAAAACATAACTTTAAATTCTTCTTCATTTCTTGTTTTTTCTCTACTAGTTGTATAATATAAAGCAGCTAATATTCTTTTAAAATTTCTAAACTCCCCACATGGATTAATAAACAAAAACGCAGTAGGCTTTTCTTCTTTTATTACTAAATCACTATCAAAGTAAATAGGTCTATCATTTAAACATCTATTTAAATTTTTTCTCTCTTGTTTTGTCAATTTCTCCAAAACTTTCTTCATTTTTCACATATTATTATTTATGCAACTTAACAAACAAAAATTCAATTTTTTATTTTTTATAAATTTTTTTTATTTTTAAAAATTTTTAAAGTAAATTTTTCCTATTTAAAAATCCCTTCAACCCTCACAATAACATCATGGGTTAGATGTTTCTTCTTAATTGTTTTACTTTCCATTTTAAATATTTACCAACAAACCGGTAAATATTTATGTATGTGTTATAATGTTATGCATTTAAATTTTTTTTTTTTTTTTTTTTTTTTTTTTTTTTTTTTTTTTTTTTTTTAATTGGTTAAACTATGTAACGCAATATATATTACTTAAGCTGGTTAGCTGGCTAGCTTGCTAAATCAAAAATTTTTTTTAAAAATTAAAATTGATTTAAGTAAAAAATATTTTAAAAAAAGGTTTTGTTAATTTGTTTTATGAACTTAATGTGTTAACCATGTTAAGCGTTATATCACATAATTTTATGAGTATGTTAATGTTACATAAAATTGTTATATTGTTTAAGGGCTAGCCATATGCATAAGCGTACGGTTGTTGGTTAAGGGTGGTGGGATTGCATACGTGGTGCGTGGGTTTGTTGGTTTGTGGTTTGTTGTGGCTAAAATATTTTTGAGACACATGGGGGTTGATGGGAAAATAAGGTGTTGGCAAATGAATTCCCTTTTTATAATCTACTGATCTACAATGGTATCATAACTTAAAACATTACTTTATACGACACAGATGTGGAAATACAAGATATTATCTTGTATTTCCACATCTGTGTCGTATAAAGTAATGTTTTAAGTCAGTTGTGTTTCTAATCATTCCAACATTGCAGTCAGGTTTGCAACAGTATTTCCTATCTGTGAACAAAATTCATAAATATATATATGCATTTTCATTACATGGTAACGTTTGACTGCTGTATTTACCTGTTATTATCTAAAAGCGCAAACAATCCCCGGACGAAAAGTGAAGGACGAGGCAAACGGCGGGAAAAGGGGCTTTCTTTACTGTATTTTCATACATGCGTTTATATCATTACTGAGGTAAAGATACTTTAATTCCATTCTCAAGTCATATCAAACACTGTGTATTCAGATAAAATTTTCCTTCTAGTGACGCTAGCGAGGAATCAGGGTGCCTGATTTATATACCTGCAGTTAGAGAGTTACGAAAATTATTGACGAAAATACTTACACAAGCTTTGAAAAGCTCATGTAAGAATTTCGTACCTTTTCCGTATGCTAAAAGCTACGAAAATTCTTACCCGAATATTAGTAAAACGGGCCCATGGTAGATATGCGGGGTGTTAAATCACTGCTTTTATGAGGAATGAAATACATGTAATGTGGTTGGTATAAAACACCCCATATTATCTCATCATTAATTATAGAATATAAATACCAATTGTATCAAATTCTGACACATTAATATACATGTAATACTAAATCATGGGTCATGTACAGAGGTCTTCGTGCGTACACCGCTTTTTTCTCTATACTTTATCCATAAGTTGACGTAGAGGTCCCACATAAAAAAAAAATGGGGCCTTTAATGAATAATTGTCGTTACTTAATGTTATGTACATGTCTCTGTAATAAAAGACTCACTCACTCACTCACTCACTCACTCACTCACTGCCATGTTAGAATGATTAGAAACTCACTCACTCACTCACTCACTCACTTGTATAATACCCATCTAGGATGTTTTTCTATAAATCTAAATTTTTATATAATTGAAAACAAAATGATGTGGGGTTTATACATGTATACCACCCCATATTTTCTTATCATTAATTATTCTTAGGATAAAAATACTTTGATTATTCTGAATTCATGATGTATTGACATAGTATGCAGTAAGATCATGTAGTTTAAACTTCATTCTAAAGTTTGATCTTATGTTTTTTTCATCTATGATGAAATATCACCAATTTTGTAAAATGTTTAGGTATAAGATATGGTCTCAAAGATATGTTAATGTTAGATACGGAATAATTTAACAGCCATGATTTATATCAATTTTCTCGTGACAGGACTTCTTTAAAGATAGTTTCTGTTAAAGAAGTGCGGTATCCGGCTGATTACGTATAGGTTCAATAGACCCTAGACTAAAATATTGTCGCCTTATGAAATATTTTTTTTTCGTTTACCGGTGAAAAAACACACAACAGATCTTAAAGATTACCAAAGTTTTAGAAATTTTCCGTCGACTACGTCGACTCAGTTTCACAAAGTGTCCCCTCGAACGGCGAAATGTTGGGTTCTATAAAAACTCCATCGACAGGAGAATCTTCAACGAAATTGATTTTGGACTTGATTTTCTACAAAATGGCATGAGAGTATGGATTTTTGTTATTTGTTACTAGGGTAAAAATCGAATTTTTTCATCACTACCAAATCTTGCAAAGTTCATGTTGTTGCTGCTTTGAGATATCAAAGGAAAATTAATAGGTCTGATCTATCCATCGTTTTGTGACAAATGATGCTAAGAAAACTCTAAACTCCGGTTGATCGTTTTTCAGGTTGGCCCTACACTCTTCTAACATCACAATATACAGGTTTCATATATACCATGTTCCCTGCCCATTTACAAAGCAAAGATTTGATAGATATTCATTCCAGTCTGATCTTGATCTACACTGTCTTCAAAAATGTACTTAGTCGTTATTATCAGCAGAATGGTTAACCACAATTTTTTCTTGAAAAGAAAAATTGGAACCAGTGTTTATCTCAGTTTGGTTGTTTCACATTTGGCCCGATTATTTATTGCTCTCAGTTAACCGCAGTTTGACCGGAACATGATAATTGATCAGTGGCAAGGCGTGTAATCTTGCAATGATCACGGTGGTGTTGTTGGCAGAAAACGTTTCCTTGGCCCTTAACCTGCTAAAAAAGAAAGGAAATGAAACTCTCTAGCCCATAGTAAGAACAAAAATCATGCTATCACATAGGTCTTTCTTTGGAAAAAATATCTTATCAGACAGTGCAGATTCTGTGCAGTCTGATCTTGATCCACACTGTCCGCGAAAAGGTCTTTGAGTTGCACTTTGCAGCCTAAGGGTTTTACGCAGATGTAAATCAACTTCGCGCATTTCTGTCTACACTTCATTATGATATATTTCATTATCAAAATGAAAGAGGACCTTAATTCTTTACCTATAGACTGTGGAATGGTTCAAAAATTAGTCATCTATGTGTACATAGATAACCCTTATCATGCCAAATAACTAAATTGAAATTTGCAGTTCGATAGTAAAAACTCAGATATTGCTATTTCAGAGTTATGTTTTAGGGAATAATATCTCCTTACCGGACAGTGTAGATCCAAGATCAGACTGCAATGTCTGTGCAGTCTGATCTTGATCTACGCGGTCCGCAAAAGGTCAGTGAGTCGCGCTTAGCAGCCTAAGGGTTAAATTACTGATTTATCTTGTGTATAAGTTAAATACATACTCGTATATCGGAAACCTTGATTTAAAAACCGGAAAGGTCACAACAGTGATTTCTTTGATGGCCCTAAAAATGAAATGAATTTTCTATTGATCGTAATCTGTGCAACCTTGCAACATTTGGCATGAAGATACAAGAATGATTATAGTTTGATACAACAAAGATGAAATGGGTTAAAAACAGGCTGAAAACGACTTTAGATGTATCTTTAAGATTATCTGGACTTCCAACGAAAGTCTTGCAGGGTACCCTTAATATCATGTCGGACTGAAGATTTTCTCTTACTTACCTTACAGTGCAGTAGGAATTATGTATAGTGTTTTGTGAACAATGATCTTATTTTCCGGCATATTAGAAGACGACTACACTTCCGTATTTAGCTCCCTGTTAACCTTTAGGATGCTACTGAGTGCAACTAATGACAAAATAGTGTAGTCTGATATTAGATTTACACTGCCTGATAAGGTGATTTTTTTTTTTTTGGGGGGGGGGGGGGGGTAGAGACCTTTGCAAACCCATGTAATGATAATAAATCAATGTATCGTCTCTGTAGACTTAACACTCACAAATTCAGTATTTGTTCCGATGAATGTAACATAAAACCGGACAAAAACCTTGACTGAGTTGCACCAGTAAAATATAAAAAGACACCAAGGAAATGAGATTATCTTAAAAAAAAACCTCGGAGTTCCTGTGGTTACAGTTTATAATACGAAAGGTTGTCCCTTGACCATTCAAATGTGAAAAGAACTTTAATTTCATCCACAATGAGGGACAGTATCAGAAATATTGAATGGAAGATACATGTAGATCTGTGCGGAAATGCGCAACTGGGGGCCCGTGTGTATCAGAGCCACATTGGACTAAAACTGGTGTTAAAACTTGGGCCCGAAAGAATACACTTAAATGCGGACCTGATCCACTGAAGCATGATTTTACATTAGAAATACTGGAAAGGCTTCAATATTCAACAAAAACGTATAGGGTTTAATACAAATGGGTACTAAATTACGTTGATGCGACAGATGCAATTCTAACTATTGGACACATGTTAAATTTCATATTCGATTTGAGTTAAGTAATCCGGTTTCATTTCCGGGGACAGGGTAGGCGGTAGTACCAACATCAAAAAGATTTTTAAGGAATTTTTGATGTAAAGAAAGTTCTGTATTTCTCTAGTTACTCTGCCGAGTCTTTCTACGAAAACAAAACATGTCAATTTATTTATTTATACATGTCTCTATAATTATATAGTGTATAGCAGTGAACATGTACCTTTCCGTTATATAGAGAACTTTCGTTGAGGTAATCACTTTAACTTCCAAATGAGGCACCAACTTTTACGGGTGCATCTTTGGAACTTGTGCTTTGTCGTTTCAGTAATTTCCTCTTTCTATCATCGTATAATGACCTATATAAAATTGAACTTACAATTTCAACCAATTAACCCTTTCGGCGCCATAGGCGAAATCGGAGGCTTTTGCGGACGGCATAGATCAAGATGAGACCTCACAGAACTTGCAGTGTGATCTATGCCATCTGCTTGTGTAGTCAAGCCTGTAAGAGAACATAAGACTGTATCTTCAGCCGTCAAAATGGGTCGAGTTTATTTATTTGGCGCTGACAGAGTTAAATCGCACACATGACACTAATGTGATTCAATCGGTAAATTTCTATGGAAGAATTAAAGCTATAGAAAACGTCCGTCCCTTACCCGATAAAAGGCTATCACAAATCGAATGAACCTGCCGGTGACAATTTTAAACTTATACAAACGGAAGTTTGAAATAAAACACTGGTGTAGAAAACATTGCGTGAAAGTGTGAAATTGTTCACTAAGGATAATTTCACCTATACCCACAATGTTTTCCAAAGACGTCTCCTTCCTATGTGCTAAAACGATATGAGCCATGCTCTATGAAAAGGGGGCTTAATGCGTTTGCGAAAAGTATCAACCCAGGTCAGCCTGCACAGTCCGCGCAGGTTGACCTGGGCCGAAACTTTTGACATTCTGTGAATTTTCTGCATGTCAAAGGACCACTGTTCTACATGATTCAGTAGGTTGTTGCAAAAAACAGACTCTAGGGATGTAGAATGCTGTGATAACTTGTTTGGTATCATGCATCACAGAGATGCATTAAGCCCCCTTTGGCCAGAGCACGGCCCAATTATATTATAGGAAAAGGTGAACTCATTACATCCTATAGCAATTGTGTATCAGATGGCACTGAAATCATACTTGTGAAAATATGTAAAATCTCTAAATAAATGGTTTACTAAGTAAATAACCTGAAATCAATGTAGCGAAATGAGAAATTCGTCCTTTCGCCACAATATTTTTAAAAGTAGTCTGCTGAAGACTCATTTATGCAACTGCAGACAGAAATGAGTTAATGTGGCTTATTTTATACTTCCCGCCTTTTTATTCCTTCTACACCTTTTAAGTCCTTTTATTATGTAGTATTGTTTAGACAAGTATATCAAATTATGCGAAAGGCAAAAAGTAAGTGGGATAATCAACTGCATTCAAGTGATATTCAAATTACATCCCTTGAATTGGATGTTATCAGGTCATAAAATCCCGTTTTTCTGTGAATCCGTGTGTATTTCTTCATATGAATACTTACTGATTCACAGATGATAAAATCACTAGTAATGATGTGATCCCGTCACTAGTAACAATAATAACTGTAAAGTTAAAAGGAAAAAAAATATATATATACATAATGCACCGAGAAATCCCAGTAGTTCACTGTTACAATAATTAGATGATAATCAAACGAGCCGTGCTTCGGCAAAAAGGGGCTTAATGCATATCAGTGATGCATTATACCAAGCAAGTCATCTCATAATTATGGATCCATAAAACCCATTTTGTATAACAACGGGCTGAATCATTTGGTGAAATTGTCCTTTGATATGCAGAAAATTAACCATTGCAAAAAGAGTCGATTCATGTCAGCCTGCACGGACTGTGCAGGCTGGCATAGATCGATATCTTCTGCAGATACATTTAGCCTTCTTTTCACAGAGCATGGCTGAAATGCATTTGAGTGAAATTAAAAATATGTCACGAGAACGGGTTATAATCAGGTCTACAAAAATTCTAAAAGACGAAAAAAATACACTGAAAGAAAACAAATGTTTCTCAGATCGGTAAAGGCTATGGATAATAAAATAATATGGGGTGTATATATCACCCCATATTTTTCTGTCATTAATTAAAGGACATACATATTAATTATATCGAATTCTGGAGGCGTTCATATATTAAGAAATTCTGAGGGACATATAGTGCAAATCTGAGATGTTTTTCTACAGCTGTAAATTTCTAACGTTATACCACGAAGCACAGGGAAACATTACTATTAAATGCGATTGATGTAAACAACATGGAACATCCAAAATTCATTGTTATTATTGTTAATTAAAACTTTTTGTGATATTAAATTCAATACATACATTCATTTATAACTCTCAAATTGCTTATAGTCCTAGCAATTCGAGGGCATAAAAAATTAAAAAGGTGAAATTTTGCGTATATAGCATTTTCTCAATTTTACATTTCCGATGTAGTCTTAGATTAGAATTATCACTGGCATTGTAACAAAAAATCATTCTGACCAATCCAAAGTAACAGTTCGAGAATTTAACACTTTTTTCTCCTACAGATGCGGATTTAATAGTTATATTCTGGTCCTCCTTTTTTTTTTTTTTTTACAAGAAAGGACTATAAAACGCGGTGTTTTTGCTACAGGTAAAATTTATGGGGTGAAATATATACACCAGGCATTATTTACTCAGCATCTAGCGGAAACTGTAAGAGCGGGTACAAGGGAGATAACTCTTTTTACTTATATATATAATTTGGATATAAAACCTTGATTTTGGTGAACAAGCTAAATCGAAGATAAACGGCATCTAAAACAATTTAAACATGTTTTTAAAAGTGGGGCGGTATAGACACCCCACAATTTTTTGACACCCCACAACAAAGGTTTCATATCTAAAAATGCCCCATATCTTTACATTCTCTCTCTCTCTCTCTCTCTCTCTCTCTCTATATATATATATATATATATGTGTGTGTGTGTGTGTGTGTGTGTGTGTGTGTGTGTTGTGCATATTTTATATATATGCTGTGCATATTGTATATATATGCTGTGCATATTGCTGTACATATTGTATATATATGCTGTGCATACTGCTGTACATATTGTATATATATGCTGCGCATATTGCTGTACATATTGTATATGTTATTCATTCTAATAGAAAGTCGGTCCGGCCCCTACATTATCTCAAAAAACTTATATTTTACCATGACACGATATATCATAAACATAGCTTCAAAATAATTTTTGACTTTTATTTTCTAATTGATGCCTCTTCTGAATGATTTGTAAACTTTGTAGTCCACTGATATAAGATAGAGAAAAAAATGTTCTTAGAAGATATGTTAGGAAAAGGTTCATTTGAGTAGTATAGGGGGCGGTTTGGATGTAAACAAAGATGACGTAATCGGCAGCCATCTTGACCTACTTTCGGCCATCGTGTTACTATTTTTAGTAACTCATTTGCATATAAGGAGTTGTTGGTGTGTCATGCGTATTCGCGGCGGGCATGGGGAGTCCGCCATCTTGGATGAGGGTCGGCCATGTTGGATTAGGATCAGTCATGTTGGATCAGGATCAGTCTACAGAGCTGACGTGTATACCTCGTGCTGGTAAGTACTCGCGGGCATTGAGGGTCAGGCCCTTTCCTTACCAGACGATAAATATTGATTGATTGATTGATTGATTGATTGATTGATTGTATGGTGTTTAACGCCGTTTTCAACATTATTGCAGTTATATCACGGCGGCCAGTGCACCTATCCATGCTTTCCTGGAGTTTCTTTTACCAGTACTCCGCACAATATTCTGTCCAAGCCACCGGCTGCTTTCCCACATAACCATCGTCGAAACAATGGTCAGCGGTGAGAGAGGAATGAATCCTGTCGAGATGGCTATCATCAATCCTCGGAAAGAGATTGGCCAAGCCGGGGATTGAACCAGCGACCTCCTGTTCTTAAGCCCTGTATGCTACTGACTGAGCTAAGGGGACTTGGCTACGATAAATAAATAAATAAATAAAAATTTACCTGCAGCTCCACGAAGTGCCCTGGTCAAAGTCTGACTTTCAAATGAGACCTTAAGTGCAGAACAGAGTCTAAGGTAGAAGATGCGCATGCGTGAAGCTATATTTACATGTAGATATGTGAGCATCAACTATATTTAGAGTCATTACATCAGCTTAGTCTATAATAGGGGTCAGAAGATCTGAACAACGGTCTATTTACATGTATCTCCCCAAGTTAATCCCTTTTAAGTCGCCAGCGTGTCTGGGTTCTATTGATATAAGACCGGATATCAGAACAATACCCCTTTCAACTGTCAAACTTAATCCCTTTTCAAGTTGTCAGCGTGTCTGACATAAGCTGGATATCAGAACAATACCCCTTTCAACTGTCAAACTTAATCCTTTTTCAAGTCGTCAGCGTGTCTGGCTCCTGTTGACATAGGACCGGGAGGTCAGACAATAGCCTATTCAAATGTCAGATGGCTGGGGGAACAAAATGACCTCGAGCTTGAACCCCTAAAACGGATTGAAATTCAGCCAATCCAAAGCCAGGATTCTTAGCCAATCAGATTACAGGACGCATCGACCAATCAGGGAGTAGATTCAATCCAAGATAGGGTCCAGACGTATGGGATCATTCTTCAAGATGAAGTTTACCTTATCATACCACGTATTGGAGAAGCATTTGTATCATCCAGAATATTTTCAGCTTGCGTCTGTAGTTATTAATAAACAGATTATGATGTCAAGTGTCAAATGTTGCATCCAGAACCCTAATGGAAATAAGATCGAAAAAGGAAGACATTATTTTGAAAAACAATTTAATAAGATGATAGGATGGACGGGATACGGTGCTTGCAAGCAAACGGGCGTCATCGTGGATGACCTAGTTACTATTTTTAGTAACTCATTTGCATATAAGGATGTTTAGACCAGTGGCCACCTTGGATGACCTATTTTTTTGGCGGAATTTGACGTGCTTTTTGGGCAGCCATTTTGGATGACCTAATTTTGGATGACCTAATTTTGAGCTCCACTGGCCGAAGGCCAGCGGGCTTATGTCATGGCCCGGTGTCCGTCGTGCGTCCGTGCGTCCGTCCGTGCGTCCGTCCGTCTGTGCGTTAACTTTTATTTCAAACATCATCTTTCTCTGAAACTACCCATCCAATTTTCATGAAACTTCACAGAAATGATCCTGCCATGGTCCTCTTCAGAATTTCTTGAAAGAATTTGATTCCTTCAAAAACTCTAGTTGCCATGGCAACAAAACTGAAAAATATTGGAAATCTTTAAAAATCTTCTTGTCTGAAACCATAAGGCATAGGGCTACCAAATTTGGCATGTAGCTTTATGTAGTAGACCTTTATCAAGTTTCTTTAAATTATAGCACTGGGGTCAAAATTGGCTCTGCCCCAGGGGTCACAAGTTTTACATATAGGCCTACATAGAGAAAATTTTAGAAATCTTCCTATACTTAGCCATAAGGCCTAGAGCTACCAAATTTTGCATGTAGCTATATCTAGTGGGCCTCTACCAAGTGGGCCAAAATTTTAGCCCTGGGCTCAAAATTGGCCCCGCTGCAGGGGTCACAAGTTTTACATGGGCTTACATAGTGACAACTTAAGAAATCTTCCTGTTTTAATTTTTTTTTTTTTTTTTTTTTTTAATTAGCCTTGCATCAGGGGTCTTACGTTTTACAGAGGCTTCATATGGACAAAACTTGAAAATCACCTTATTTATAACCATACAGCATAGACTTGTATTATTTTGGCATGTGGCTTTATCTTGTGGACCTCTACCAGGGTTCAAGTAATTATAGCTCTGGGATCAAAAATGGCTTTGCCCTGCGGGTCTCAACTTCCACATGGGCTTTTACAGAGAAAACTTTGTAAGTCTTCATTTTGAAACCATTTGGCTCAGAATTTAAATGTTTAGTATTTATGGTTTATATTTATAAGCCAGTGGAGCGATACAGGGCCATCATGGCCCTCTTGTTATTTTCAGACCAGCAGCATCCTAACAATATACAGAGCTGACTTGTATACTCTATCTAGTAATGATCGCGGGCATTGAGGATCAGGCCCTTTTACGAGACGAAGATTTTCCCACCTAGACTCATCTTTAACGCCACACCAAGTCAAAGAGCTGATTCCTAACCGTACTACGACCCTCGGTCAAGTCTATAAGGTTAAGTCGGTCTAACGACACATACATGCTCTTTGAAGTTTCTCACAAAGAATTACAAAAATTCGGTACAAAAAAAAAACGGTACCTCCAATGTTGTCTCTTCAACGTCCTGAACTCAAATGACAAAGGAGTATTTCCGATATGACTCGCGCGCATGCGTCAATCCACATACGTGTCTGAACACGTTTTATAAGCTATTGTTAATGTCGACACACTGTCTGGTTTTTGTTTGTTTAGGGACGGAAGTATGGTCAATGGCCTATTCAACTGTCAAAGTTAATCCCCTAACAAAGGACTAAGTGGCAGAACAATGGTCTTTTGTTACAGTCGTCACACTGGCTGGTTTTGTTTATTTAGAGACGGAAGTACGGACAATGGCCTATTGAGATTCACTTTCAGTATCTGTTTTACATGTTAAGGTAAGGCTTTAGACAAAATGCAGGTGAATATAACATGAAATATAATTTTTCATCTCAACTGGTCAATTAGTACGCAGATACGAATTTTATACATAATAAATCAGTACACTTTTAAATTTCAGATTTTTTTTACCTAGTATCCTTCTTGTTCTGCATACATTTAAATAACAAAATCACAACCTCTAAATTTTATGGAAATAAATAAAAAATAGAAATATTTACCAAATCGATAGCTTCCAAATCCAACCTTCAAAAAGGCAATTAAATCACCAATGCACACTTCGATGTAGAAATATAGTGCGCTAATTCCGGTAAATATGGTCTTGAAATCCATATTGAGAAAAAATTTAAAATATATCTGTTATTGTCAGTAGCTAAAAGGAAGACTAAACAAATTTTATCAAGTGCCTACATGAAAAGGAGTCTTTCAGGGCTGTTGCTCCTTATACGTCAATATTGGAGGACTTGGATTAGGCTTAATTTCATTTTGAAAAGAACGTGGGCCCATGTTTTTATAAGATCTTTTAAATATCGGAAAAATTCCCCTGAATTGCTGCAACTTATAGCTCGATGGTAGGGAGCATTTTGAGGGAGCTACCGAAGTTTTAGTTCTCGTTTCCTCGACGATTCCATCTCAGAAGTTGTCTGGGTCCAGTCTGGGTTGATCATCTGGGGACACACTGTATTCGGGCTACTTTTCTTAAAAATTAAAGGCCTTTAAAAACCAAATAAAACTGTTAAACCACGCAACCATTTTTCGCTTCTAGGACAACTGTTTACACTGACACTTTTTCCATAAACCATCTCAAACGTGAGAACAGATCTTCAGCTATCATTTGAACCCTAGGTTCACGATTCGATTTTTAACCAGTATGGAACTAGATCATGAGAGCAGATTTAAACCTCTAGTGGTCAACATACTCCGACCCGAATAAAGCCTATAGCAAACGATTTGTCTGGTCGCACTGATTCAGAGAATACATATACATATAGGAGTCTAGCTCCAACAATTTCCGAGTGACATCGGTTTAAAATTTTTCGTGACGCCTCATTAATATTCATGAAAGGGCGTGATTATCTCCAAAATTTTAAACCTCCGTATCTCCCTTAGTGTTTGACCGATTAGGACAATCTGGGTGTCTAAATAGCATCACTCTTTCTCGTCTATGCATTGGTGAGAGTTTCAGACACCTCGATCCAAGATGGCGGCCGGAAGTGACGTCATTGTCCCTATAAAATACTATATCTCCTTTCGTTCAAGTCTGATTGGTACCCCATGAGTATCATGGAAAAGGTATTTACGCGCTGATTAAGGATATATATAGGTTTATTAAGATAGGACGAACTGTTGTCGAGATATTTTGGTTTAAAGTTTATCGTATATGATTCGAGTGATCTCCCCCTTATTATCTGCCCCTTAAAGGAATCCAAAATCTTTAAATTGCTCTAGCTCCCTTATGTCTTGTCCGATTTCGATCATTTTTGTACCGTTGGAAAGGTCTCGCCGAGAACTACACGATAAACACTCATGCGTAAAATCGCTTCTAACTCCCTTATGCCTTGACCGATTTGAGTGAATTTAGGCTCGTTAGAAAGGTCTAAAACGCTTTTCCACTACCCGTTGAACCACAATGATTTATGCGTGAAAAAATTAGACACAGTGAAAGATATTACTCTTAAGTTTTTCCTACATCTAAATATAGGTATGACATATTTCTTCTAAATATAGCGGACCAATCAGATGAGAGACCAAGGAAATGAACATAGATCAGAACGAGGCCTCCGTGTGTATAAATCAGACAAACAGCCCTTACTCTTCATTCTGACTTCAGAATTTATACCAACAACATGTCTATTTTCAGAGGAAACTTGGGTAATGGACGTGTAGTAGAGGTGACAGAATGGAAGGGGGGCGGCGAGTGGACTTGAGAGAATGGCAAGACGAAAAACCCACCAAGAAAGGTATCAGTTTAACCCTGATGCGTTGGAAAAACTGGGTTGACACTATAGAATACGTGGATCAGGCATTGACAGATAAAACGGACTACAACGGTCACTTGGGAGGCAATGTATATTGCACAATAACTGAAGGTAGCGATTGTGTGGACATGAGACAATATTGGAAACTGGGAGAAAAAGTAGTACCCACAAAAAAGGGGTTGTGTTTACGACCCTTAGAATATCAATGCCTCAAAGACTTAATACTTGAGATTGGACAGACCCTACCCGAACTAGACGCAGTGGTCCCGTGTTACTTTCATATGAACCAGATAGGGATGCTTCAGTGCTCGGAATGTAACCCCAATGACTGTACAAACTGGCAACCAGTCAGAGACTGATACTAAATATAGCGGACCAATCGGAAACTGTTACTAAATATAGCGGACCAATCGGAAATCAGACTCTTATCTAAAAGGCAAGGAAAGCGCACCAAAACAGACTCAGATTTATTTGTGTGTGTGTGTGTGTGTGTGTGTGTGTGTGACCATAATTTGGAGCATTTCCTTCTTGATCTTAGACAAAAGTTTTGCCTTCGAACTACCAGGTACTAAAATGGTAAACAGTCAGAAGCAAGACGGGTCATTATCTGTGATTTAATGAGCATATAAACATACAAAAGTAAATTTATATTACTCACTTGTCAAAAAATGGCCCATTTATATAAGTACTCGGATATACATGTACTTACTCCAAAACGATATACACGTAGCCGAAAAAAATAAGGGAACCCTGTTACTCTTTTCTTCTGAAATGATATGATAGGGTGACTTTACCTCTCAATATTTCACTAGATTTCAAGAGCAAAGATATGCCGTTTCATCTCCAGTATGCCTGCCAGATATCGTGCAGGTGTTGCTGCACATGGAGGTCACACCCAATACTGACTTGGATTCCATATCTGTTTTATGCTTTCGGTAAATAAAGAATCTCCTCAAGATGAAATACATGTACATGGGTTCTCTTATTTTTCATTCTACGTATACATTGAAAACACAACATTTTAAAACAAAGTAGGTTAATTTATCATTTAAAATCGAATGAAACATCGCTACATATGTTTGTCGCATCGCAAGTCTGTGTCGGTTTCTGAACCACATTGGACCACTGTATGTCTCTGTATCTTTGATTTTGTTTATTTCAATGTGTGACCTCAATTTTTGGAAGTATTCTCTTTTTTTTTTTTTACATAGAAAATAAAGCAAATAGAAGAGAGTTCATATTACACGTTTTATAGGCGTTTAACCCAAAAGGCGCCTTAGGCGAAAACGTACTTTTGCAGACGGAATAGTTCAAGATCAGACTGCACAGAACGGGTAGTCTGATCTTGGATCTATGTCGTCCGCTTGTTAAGTCAAGCCTATGAGTTATTTTTCAAGCCTCTCTGAATTTCAGTAGATTGTAATTTCAGTCGTCGGAAGTGTTTTTTATATTTGGTTCTGAAAACGTAAAACATATCTACATGTACAAATTGTATCATTTAGTACAAAAAAGGGCATGCTTAAATCTATCTTTGACATTTTTCGTCCCCGATCTGTCTCTATCTCCTCTTGAACATCACCTTCTCAAGTCCCATCATTGGTGCTTCAAATAGCAGTGAAGTTCCAAAAGCAACGAAGTAGGATAAAACCACGTTTCCCATGTAGAAATAAATCTGTTATGAAGAGAGTACAGCATAGTTAGAAAGGATATCTTTTGCATTACATGTGCATCGCTTTAATGATGATTACACTGCAGAACTAGTCTATATTTTGGACCAAGCTATCGTCTCGTCCAAAATATTGACTGGTACTGCAGTGTACGAATCTAATGGAATTCATTCTCGCGCCCAATTATGTTAAACGACCTCTTTATTTCACATTCAAATATTGTCTTTAAACAACAAAAATGTGAGGGGGGGGGTTTCATGTAAATAAACATTTGAAACAAAACAAAAGAGCTGTTTTAAACGAAATTGGTATCTGACACCTGCACAGTCTAGACTCTAGCCAGACTATGATTATTTAGAATTGCATTTAGAATCAGACTTTGAATGCTGTTTAGAATAGTTTGTAAATTCGGACCGAGTTACAATACTTGGCTACTTACAAGATTCGCCGAATTTAGTAGCTCTGTCGTTAATGCACATGGCTTGAAGCAGAGGGTCGCCGGTTCGAATTCCAAGCAAGCCATTTTCTTTCCGAGGGCTGATGACAGCCATTGCGACAAGATTCACTCCTCTCTCACCGCTAATCATTATAACGACGATGGTTATGTGGGAAAGCAGCCAGTGGCCTGGAAAGAATATTGTGCAAGTACTGGTGTATTAACTCCAGGAAAGTATGGATAGATGCACTGGCAACCTAAGTTCAACTGAAATAATGTTGAAAAGACCATTAAAACAAACGAACTTACCAGTTCCAGATCTGTTAAATATACACTAGATCTTGCTGTGTCTGTGTAATAATTTAGAACAATTAAGTGTACAAGGTAGGCGCAGTACGACATTCGTCCCAGCGGACCGAACGGACTCCAAGACAGGAAATCGTTGATCCATCCTGTAGCAAAATAATACATCTGAACCACGCTCTAACAAAAGGGGTTTAATGCATCTCCGTGATACCAAGCAAGTCATCACATGGCTATAGATCCATAAAATCCATTAAATGTATAACAACCGACTGAATCATGAGCTACACTGGTCCTATGGCATGCCGAAAATCGACCAATAGCAAAAAGTTTCGGCCCAGGTCAGCCTGCGCGGATTGCGCAGGCTGGTCTGGGTCGATACTTTTTGCAGATACACTAAGCCTCCTTTCAAAGAGCGTGGTTCATCTAAATAAATTACCTGTGCATTGAAATCTGATTTTATTCGAACTGGCGATTAATTCCACTATATCGCTAATTCGAGGTTGGCTTAAAACAGACTTGTCGTGATACAGTGTAACAACAATTCTGATGGAGTGGCCAGGCGAGCAATAAGAGCCACAGTTGATGCACTGGAAGGTCTTTGTAGCGAGAAGTTTATTCACTTTGATGTTTGACGGCTAACCACAGAATGTAGTCTGGATAATGTCATGGTCTTCTAACCACTTCCCAACTAATTTTGTGTTTCAATGATCCGAAGGTACAAGCTTTCTGAAAAATGTAGGAAAAGTAGAAAATGCTGGTAAACAGCATTTTCTCCTTTCCCCCCACAGTGTTTCCTTTCCTTGCTAAGGCAAATGCCATTCATTTAAGCCACATTTAATTTATCGTTTGCAAATGTATTTAGTTTGGACAAGTCTATAATTTTGTCGTTTGGTAAAGAGTTAACTGATCTGGTATCCATGGGACCTAAACTCGTTCAGCGCAAAATATACAACTAGACCTCTTTCGACGGCTGACAATACAGTCCACTGAAACTCAGATAGACTATTATCCTATAGGCTTGACTAAACAAGCCAACAGTATGGCCACTGAAACTCAGATAGACTTTCATCCTATAGGCTTGGCTAAACAAAATTGTCTTCCACAAAAGGCAGTCTGATCTTGACAACATTATCTTCCACAAAAGCCAGCCTGATCTTGACAACATTATCTCAGCAAAAGGCAGCCTGATCTTGACCACATTGTCTCAGCTAAAGCCAGCCTTATCTTAACCACATTGTCTCAGCAAAAGGCAGCCTGATCTTGACCACATTGTCTCAGCTAAAGGCAGCCTGATCTTGACCACATTGTCTCAGCTAAAGCCAGCCTTATCTTGACCACATTGTCTCAAGAAAAGACAGCCTGATCTTGTCTCTCACAAAAGGCAGCGTGATCTTGGCATATTGTTTTCCATAATAGGCAGTCTGATCCTGACAACATTTTCTTCCGCAAAAGCCAGCATGCTCTTGACAACATTATCTCAGCAAAAGGCAGCCCGATCTTGACAACATTGTCTCAGCAAAAGCCAGCCTAATCTTGACAACATTGCCTTCCACAAATGGCAGCCTGATCTTGACAACACTATCTCCACAAAATGAAGCCTGATCTTGACAAAATTGTCTTCCACAAAATACAGCCTGATCTTGGCAGTACTGTCTTCCACATAAGGCAATCTGATCTTGGTAACATTGTCTTCCACAAAAGGAAGCCTGATCTTGAGTACATTATCTCAGCAAAAGGCAATCTGATCTTGAATACATTGTCTCTCACAAAAGGTATCCTGATCTTGACAAAGTTGCATTCCACAAAAGCCAGCCTGATCTTGACAACATCGTCTTCCAAAAAAGGCAGCCTGATCTTGACAACATTGTCTTACACAAAAGCAGCCTGATCTTGACTACAATATCTCAGCAAAAGCCAGCCTTATCTTGACCACGTTGTCTTATACAAAAACTAAAACGTAGTCTGATCTTGACTACATTATATCAGCAAAAGGCAGTCCGATCTTGACAACATTGTCTTCCACAAAAGGCAATAGGCAGTCTGATCTTGACTACATTATCTCAGCAAAAGGCAGCCTGATATTGACGACATAATCTCAGCAAAAGGCAGCCTGATCTTTACTATACTGTCTTCCGCGAAAGGCAGCCTGGTATGGATTTCATTGTCTTTCACTAGAGGCAGCCTGATTTACATCGCAAAAGGCAGTCTATTCTTCAGTACAATAACATTTCTTTTTCATTTGAAGATTTAAGGTGGTATTTTCCTGTAATCTTTCATCTTAAATTAATTAAAGATAGCATTTGCACTCCATTTTTGTTATAAGATTGTGTTTTAACTTTCAGCTCACCCCCGTTTCCTGTGGCACAAGCAAAAATGATCCAGGATACAGCAAGAGCCCAGGCAGTTCTATGCAGTGTAACATAAGCCACACTTTCGTTGACCGTCAGATAATGCTTACCGTCATCTGGGTATACACCGTATATCACAAGAACTATGATAGCCATTGAGCAAAGCCAGCCCAATAGGTTCCAAACCTACAATAGTATAACACCTCTTAACCCTTAACTTTTTACCAGACGGCAAATTTCAGGTCCATCCACAATGAAAGTATTTGCAGACGACAAATTTGATTTTATTCAAACGATGTGATTTGAACTTTGTAAGGATTAAAAACATCTTTGGAAATGGAGAAAATACTGTTAAGTATGTTTTTAAAAACTTTCTCTTATGGTCATTGAATGTCGGGATTGTGCTGTAAAGGGTTAACCGAATAAATTACTTGAATAGGCATTCTTTTCGAATCAAAAACATCTAAATATCTGGGTTTTAACTTATTTTCGTCGGGAAAGAAATCACCGCAGCCAATTTTGATTCAAGATCAGACTGCATGTCCTTCGCAGTCTCATCTTTACTTACACTGTCTGCCAAAGTGCATTGAGGAGCGCTTAGCAACATCATGGTTAAGACTTTATTTATTGAAGCGTCCTTTACAACACTTATTTCATATACAGTTATTTTCATGAAACAACTTCGCGACCACCAATTTCCTTTTTTCCCACAATATGTTCAACCCTTCCATCAATAAATCAGACTTTGAGTCTGAGCCATACTGAACTTATTGGCTGAAAATGCTTTCAATATGGACTAGGATGAAACTTTGCCGGCTCGAGACATTCGAAAATAGTAAGCAATTAAAAACAACTACCGGATTAGCGGCTAAAAATGTTTTGCGAATGGCGAGTGAATTTTATAAACACTCGTCGCAACTTGGCAGATTCCTTACTTAAATCTAATTTCAAGGAGGTTTCCATTTTGAAATATGGTCAGTTACATGATCTTTTAAACATGGTGGTGCACATGAAAATCGATCATCAAAACGG
Source organism: Tridacna gigas (assembly GCA_945859785.2). Lineage (NCBI taxonomy): Eukaryota > Metazoa > Mollusca > Bivalvia > Cardiida > Cardiidae > Tridacna > Tridacna gigas. The sequence goes on from OX244034.2 coordinate 55,189,133, forward strand.
ACAACAAAAACCACATTGATGTTATTGACATCTATCAATCTGTCGGTGAAAACTGCCAACAGAATTGATAAAACAACGTTAAAAATGAATTTAAAAACTGTTTGTCAACGCTAATGTATTTAGGAAGATTTTGCTATAAAATTGTGACTTGTGTTTTGTTTTTTACGTGGAGGCTCACGATTTTAAGAACGGTAAAGCGATCTATTTTCGCGAACAAAAGTGCCCATCGTTATACATCCGAGGAATTTGATCAACGGATCACCCTAGGTTTGCCGAATGTATTATAAAGTAACAATTTTAACCAATCAAATCAAAAACTAAGTTGAAGTAGTTCGCACACAGGTTACGTCATCATACCATATTTTGGATTGTATTTGGCAATATGTAAATGCGGACTTTTTTGCGTCACGTCCCAATTTATCAGCGTGCAAACGATGCATGTAGCACAGCCAGATATTTAAGGGTATGTATTATAAAGATTAATTCTCGATGACTAAGAACCATATTAAGTTATAATTTACCTTCTTCAGTTTGACTGTATCTTTATAGCGATATAGCAAGTAACCGGCTAACAGCCCGACAATGTATGTGCTCATTCTGGTGTGGGCCGGGAAATACATGTTCTTCATAAAGTCGCCATCTTTCCTATGAAATGCAAGAACAGCACTTACTCTTATAAACGCATCGTAAAACACCATGTTTCGAAAAACGTTCCTCTATACGGTCATAAAACAACAGGTTTGGGTGATGAAGTCTATACCAAATGACAAAAATAGTTTTCTCCTTATCAAAGGTAACTTAAATGATGGAATCAGTCTTCGATAGCGTTAGAAAACATTGCCGGAAAAGGAGAAAATGCTGGATTTTAGCATTTTGCTTCTTTTCCCAAAATGTTTTCAAAACATTCTTCCTCAAGGCTGATAAAAACTTGGAGTTGTTTGGAAAAGGGTTAAGGGTGAATAATTAAATGCCCGTCAACTGATCACTTCGCAGGCCAAAAGAAAGATGCCGATACTTTAAGCAAGGCTATATAATAATGTTCAGAGATAAGAGAGAAGTAAACCTTATCGAAATGATACTTATCACAGCTCAAAAAGAATTCTAGCCGAGAGGAAATTCAAACTGATAACCTTCGGAGGACAAGCACTGGGCATTTCTACTATTTACCGGGGTTAGAGCCAATACTTACGGTCGTGGTCCAACAAAGCCTCCAAACAAAGCCGTGTACTCGTGTTCTTTTGCAATGACAGCCCGCGCTACTGTTGTACCAGCAAAGAACAAAAATGCCACTACGCCTCCCGCCACGGCATTACTGTAATAATAATAATAATAATAATAATATTTCGGGCAATATTTTGAATTCAAAACTTGAATGGAATTTAGAATTGTCGGGCACTATACTGCCTGCATGCCTTGCCTTCTAGATAAAACTACTGACGTTTTGCGAACATGGATAAGAAATTTGCTAACAATCAAATACGTGTCTCTGATGTTAAGTGCCTCGACATTATTTATACACCACCATCTCCCAATAAATATTGGTCTATAGTTCCATAAAATTGCTGTAAACAGAAATATTCAACTGACATCGTTACTTACTAGTAAAGCGGAACAAGAATGAGTGGTGACAGAACATAAAACTGCATGTCGTTAGCCAGATACCACGACCATCCGAAGCACTGTAAATTTAGAAGGAAAACAACGTGCAAGGCTTGGAATTTGGCCTCATAAAATGAGATATGCTCTGTGAAAGAGGGGGGCTCTACGCATCAGAAAAAAAGTATCGACCCAGGTCAGCCTTCGCAGTCCGCGCAAGCTGACCTGAGCCGAAAATTTTTCCTATTGGTCAATTTTCTGCAAGTCCAGGGACCCGTTTACCTCATGATTCAGTCGGTTATTAGACAAATTGGACTTTATGGATCCTTGGTCATGTAATCACTTGCTTGATATCATGCATCATGGAGATGCCTTGAACCCCCATTTTCCAGAGCATGGTTCAAATAGTTACGAGTAAAAAGTTTGATTGTTGCAGAATATGTAAATTCGAATAAAACGGTAAACTCTTTCTGCACCACAAAACGCATGTCGACTCGTAAATTCATATTGAAGGATTTGCCTCTAACAGGGTAAAAAATCTTTGTGGGACAAGAATAAAATGCTGGTTGCCAGCATTTTCTTTTCCCACAATGTTTTCATGATGATTTTTTTTTCACAGAGTCGTCAAAACAACAAGATCGGTTCGTAACGGGCACATGTAGAGAAATGGCTGAAAAACATCTATGGAAAGCACACGGCTTGTCATACGCAGAAGTCGTGCACCGTGTTCGGCCAAGCTCTTTTCAATGATTGCCGAATGTCATTGCGACAGGATTTTTCGGCTTTCACCGCTTGACTTTGTTCGACGATGTTTACATGGGAAAGCAGAAAGTGGCTTGAAAAGGATGTTGTGCGAAGTTCTAGTAAAAGAAATTCCAAGGGCGGATGGAAAGTGCATTGGCTGTGCATGACGTCGTTAAAGTGAGGGTTTTTTTTTTGCTGAGTTAATTTCTTTTTGTAAAGGTCTAACAGATACTCAAAAAAATCTCTGCAAGCTTAAAGACGTAAAGACACCGACTGATCTTTATCTACACCAATCGCAGACCAATCAAGTCATTGTATGATTATGGATCCATAAAGTCCATTTTATCTAACAACCGACTGAATAATGCAATAAACTGGTCCTTGGACATACCGAAAACTGACCAATAGCAAAAAGTTTCGGCCCAGGTCAGCCTGCGCGGACTGCGCAGGATGACCTGGGTCGATACTTTTTGCAGATGCATTAAGTCCCCTTTTGACAGAGCATTCTCTATCGACGGCTGAAACTGCTATCCACTGAAACCAAGGAAGATTTTATCTTCTGGGCTTAACTAACCAAGCGGACGGTATTGATTCATTATCATACTGCACGTTCTGTGCAGACTGATCTTGATCTATGCCGTCCTCAAAAAAGACCTGTTCGCCTATGGTGCTGAAAATGTTAAAATCACGTGATGACTTAATACGAACCATGTGTTCTACGTCGACGTAATTGTTGACGTAAAGAAGATTTGTCCACCATGTTATAGCACAACTCTTGCTTTCTACACGATCTTGCGACCATTTCGGTCCATCACCGACATATTTGAAAATCGTGGCAAAAACCATCAACGTCAACATGTAAGCAGGGGTCAATCTGTTAAGGAAATAACCCTTTACCAAACAATCCCGTTTTTTAACGACACTAGAGAATAAGGTTTTTGAAAACATTGTGGGAAAGGGAGAAAATGCTGGTTACCAGCATTTTCTCGTTTTCCCACAATATTTTCTACCCTTCCCAAAACATGTCGCAATTTTAGGTCATACATGATTTAAGCGTCTACAAATGCTCTCAATTGTGGCAAGTCCAACATGTTCTTAGGTAAAGAATCATATGTATATAAAAAAGCTCGACTTATACGCGAGTATGAGGTTGAATCCACATGATCTTGATCAAAGAAATATCTGCCAAGTATCTGTTATTCATTTATGTTTCCTAAATCATTCATTCAGTACTAAAATGTAGTGTCTCAGATCGAGCTACCAAAGTTTTTAGGGGCATGTCACACGGATCTTCACTTCACCTAAATATACATGAAAAGGGGGTTTGATACACCTATTGTTCAATACTCATGGCATCAGGCGCCGAGCTCAACATGAGGTGTTTATTCATGTAAAAAAGCACTCGGGCTGGTATACAAAATCCCAATTTTTTCTTGTTATTCAACTGAATTCTTCTGAGATAATTTCAGTGCGTCCTACTGACTCCTCCGTTGTGGACCCTACTTTATTTTCCCGCGTTCACAGTGGTTTTTAACAACTATAATTAACAAATAACTATAGGATAGAATTATCCCTTCTTAAAGGGACTTTTAAAACAGATTTAGCATTTTTAAGTATCCTGCATTTTCTCCTCCCAGAATGCCTTCCAATCCATTTTAAGACAAAACCCACAATTTTACCCAAACATAAATTTTCGTCTTCAAATGCTTTAAAATTGGATGAGTGTAGAATTTTGTCGTTTGGTAAAGCATTGATTCAGCAGAAAACAGGTGGCTTGATTCTAATATTAGACAGATCTTCACCTCCAGTAACGATGAAAGTAAAACATAAACCAGTTCATCTTCTTTGCACCGCCTCGTTTTGACATCTCTCTCAGGGTAAGGTAAGACACCAACAGCCCACTAGTTGCAGAAGAAGAAAAAATCAAATCAAGCATGTTGCATCAATAAAGGTTTTGGTCAACGTATTATCTATGTTTATTGATGAATTGCCCGTCAGGACCGACTTTCTTTATTCGTCTCATTTTTTTTCCTACATGAACTCATCTCTTATACCGTAACCTTATAATCCATTTTTGACTATATTTGTATTGTATTGTATTGTATTGTATTGTATTGTATTGTATTGTATTGTATTGCATGGCATTTATTGCATTGCACTGCACTATACTGTATTGTATTGTATTGTATTGAATAATTCTTTACAACACAATCCTGAGTTTAAAAAAAAAAAAATTGCGGACGAAGGCTTTGGAAAACCTTGTGGGAAAAGGAGAAAATGCTGGTAACCAGCATTTCCCTTTTTTCCACAATGTTTTCTATCCTTGTAAAGACAAACTTTATCATCTGAGTAAAGTTTAACCCTTTACAACACAATAACGTGGTTTAATGACCCTGAGAATGAAAGCTTTTGAAAACATAATGAGAAAAGGAATACCGGTATATGCTTGTAACCAGGAATTTCTCCTTTTCCCACAATGTTTTCTAACTTTTCAAAGACAAATCAATTCATTTGGTCGACAATCAGTTTGTCGTCTGAAAATGCTTTCAGTTTGGACCAGTCTCAAATTTTGTCATCTAGTAAAGAATTGGTTTGTCGTTTACTTGAACCCTTTTCGAAACAATAACTTGTTGACATTCTCAAATTTACAGTAACTGCAGACGACATATTCGAAATCGGTACAAACTCGCTGTCATTTGCTACTAATAGAGTTGAGCACATTGTGGGAAAAGGAGAAAATGCTGGTAACTAGCATTTTCTCCTTTTCCTTTCATGTTTTCAGAAGCCCAGGGTCATGAAAACTCGGGATTGTGAGACAAAGGGTTTCTATCTTCAGCGATATGAACAAGCTAAATATTAGGGTATGAAAGTTACAATTAACAAAAAAAGTGAGCAATCAATAATATACTAGTAACGTTACTGTACGTGCTCTTGATGAAATGCCTCGTTCTTTTTTTTTTACAAATTTAACTCCTTCTTTCCATCTTTGCCGATTGCTTCCCGAGCATTGGTGATCGTCATTCCTCTTTCACCGCTGGTCATTCTTTCGACGATGTTTATACGGGAAAGCAGCCAGCGGCTTGGGACTGTGCAAAGTACTGGTAAAAGAAACCCAAGGAAAACAGTAAATTGGTTGCTGCTATACAAATAAAAATGTTGAAAACGGCGTTTAACACCCAATAACAAACAAAATTAATACGGAAAAGTCTGTGTTTTAGTCGTCGATTGTAGAGTTTATTACCTGATTGTAAAAAATGTATCTACAGAAACAGTTGCACTGAAGATGCCATAAAACGTCCACTGCGGCACTTTCTTCATAAACCAGTAGGCGATAGGATTTTTTGCTGAAAAAAGGGGGAAGAGAGCAAAATTAAAGATTTTAATTCATTACTCTAACAATCTGAGCCATGCTCTGTGAAAAGGGGATTCAATTTATCTACTAAAAGTATAGACCCACGTAAGCCTGCGCAGTACGCGCAAGCTGACCTGGGTCGAAACATTTTGCTATTGGTCAGTTTGCTGCATGTCAAAGGACAAGTCTACCCCATCCTTCGTTACACTTATGGATCCATGATTATATAATGACTTGGTTAGCATACTGCACCTTTTGCTAGAGCGCCGCTCAATTACTATATTTATGGTCCTGTAACTGACCACGCCTGAAAACATTATTAGCAATTCTAGGGCATATATTTTCCATTATATAACGAAAATTGATTACTTGGTGCCTCTGCGAGTGGCCTCCACGCTTTGCCCGCGGGCAGGGTAAAGGATTGCGCTAAACTACCTATGGCATGGTAAACGGGCTTACATCTTACTGTATTTTTTTTCCAAAGTTGCATTAAGTATTTTTTTCTGAATTGTAAGAGCCAATGAGCAGTAAACAATTAAGAGAATCTCATAGCCGCCATCTACATGTTTTTTTTCTTTTTTGTGTGTGTGTGGATACGTTATAGTGACGGTAAGGTGCCAAGTATTGGGTCGTATTCACTAGCAAAATCTTTTTAAGATCATTTGCTTTTCTATCTTTTTTTTATTTTCTAAATTCCATGACTTGTAAAGTGATTGGCAAAGACGTTCTGTAATGTCCGATCTAGTTTTGGTATCTAGAATTAAAAAAATATTTACAGATTTTGGTCAATACAGGCCTTGAACTTCCGGTTGAAAAACCGGAAAAGCAACATGCATTTAAGAGCCTGTACCAAACTGGTGATTTTTAACCCTCTCCAGAGAACAAAATCTTTTACTCGTCCAAATTCAAAGCATTTCCAGACAATAAATTAAATGTGACTTAAGAAGCGCCGTTCATATCATAGAAAACGTTATGGAAAAGGAGAAAATGCTGGTTACCAGCAGTTTCCTCTTTTCGAACGATGTTTTCAACAGCCTTCTTCCCCAGAATTATAAAAAGAAAAACAGATTGTTTGATAAAAGACTAAGTTTGTAGCCGATATAATCGATTGACAAAAAAACACAATACCTTTAAAAGTTAAAGAATGTCCTAAAATGACCCATGTCATACTCAAGAAGCGCATCCCATGGATACAAGTTAGGGCCCCTTTTGATTGAGTGGTGCTTAACAGCTTTAGACCATTGGAGTATATAGAAAATGCGAGAAATATTTTCTCTAATGTACCTGAAAAATAATGAAAAGAGAAATTTTACGATAAGAAATCTTAAAATTTTTGACTGATTGATTGTTTGATGTTTAACGCCGTTTTCAATCTTATTTCGGTTATATCGAGGCGGCCAGTGCATATATCGTGTTTTTCTGGAGTTTCTTTACCAGTACGTTTGCACTTTATTCTTCCCAAGCCAGTGGATGCTTTGCCTCTCGAACATCGCCGAAACAATGACCATGGGTGAGAAAGGTATGAATCTTGTTGCCATGACTATCACCATTCCTCGGAAGGAAATTGGCCGAGCTTGGGATTCGAACCAGCGACCTCCGGGTTTCAGGTCCCATACGCTACTGCATGCTACACTGGGGCACAGCTAATTGCCATATCGAGGGGTGAAAGCGAAACTGTTCCATCTGCGTTTTGGAATTTGAAATACAAAATGCAACTATCTGAACTAACGGAGACACATTTCAATTCGATGAAGTGTCTTATGGAAATATTCAGGTTTTTAAATGTTTTGTCTACGTTACGGGCACTGTTTCTGTCCTACTGATATCGCGCGCTCTCGCGAGACTTGTGCATTTTCTCATCAAATATGCGCACGAGTGCTCAAAGAGAGATGACTATATCGGATTAGCGATAATAAGTATTGATCTTCTGCTCTCGAAGAAAAAAATACTTTTGCTCTCGGAGAAAAAATACTTCACACTTACTATGTTCAGCTGCAGATCTTGTTGGTGGTTTCATGACATGCAGGTTTGCATTCTCCACAACCAGTTCTCCATTTGACGGGATTTTCGTATCAATATTTCCATTCAGTCTCTCATCACTAACAATACTTAGATTGACCTTCAGATCGCCATTTTTGTCTTCGTTCGTATGCTTTGTGAGTTTTTCGCTGCTCGGTTCTTGAACATCTCTCGTGGTCAGTCTCAAGTAAATGTCATACAGTGTTCCAATGACAACTACAAGTCCCAGTATAGATAAAATACATCTGAAACGAATCATGTTGATAAACTAATTACTTAAGTGCTTTATTAATTGAGGCAAGTAGGTAGGTAGGTAGGTACCTACGTACGTACGTACGTAGGTGATACAAGTTATTTCTAAAACTTTGTAGTCTGTTATAAGTAACAGATACATTTCTTTTCAACAACTGATATCATTGTTACATATACTGTATTCTTTTCCCACATGTATGATAAACGAGTCTTGAAAAATGTTGTTAAGCAAACTTTTGACCTCTGCCTATTGCCTTCCAAAATGTTCGATCTTTCCGACGACCCTTTTACCAGTAACAGCGTTAGTCTGAATTTAGGTTGTTCAAATAAATGTTGACGATACTCACATGGCAACAATTGCTTTTGTATCAAGGTCAAAACCATCGTGGCACGTGGCATCTGGCTTATACGTGGATGAGGCATTGAAAACGTAAGTGGCAACTGAAAATATATTTACCGACGATATTGGTATGGGGACATCTGATAGCTTATGCTATAGACTGCATTTTTAGTTATAACTGAAATAACGTGGACAACGCGTTAGGCACCGTACAAACAGAATGACTAGACGATCTGTGCCGGGATAAAGTGCCGGTACTGTTTTTATGAGCCATTCTTAAATTCTGAGACAACCCATCCGATTGGCTGTGACATTCTGTCTCAGCCAGTCTGATTGATAGTCTTTCAATAATGCCTTGGAATAATAAATTAGACTTGTTGGTCAATACGGTCTCTGATTCAAACAGTCAGGAGGAAAAAGCAAATTTATGTAAGCTGACGCCGTCAAACAACTGGAATCATATTGATACAGCATGAAACAATAACAGGAACTCTTGTGTGTATGGAGCATATACAGTTGATATGATCATTATGCCCATTAACCCAGTCGGTTGCGTATAGAGCTTGAGATCGGGGGGTCGCTGGTTCGAATTCAAAGCTCGGCAAATTTCTTTTCGAGGATTGATGATAGTCATTGAGACAGGATTCAATTCTCTCCCAGAGCTATTTGCAAAGCCATTCTTTCCAAGCCATTGACTTTTTCTCCTACATAAATACCGTCGAAACAAGATTCATCAGTTTGAAATAGAAATCAATCCTATCATCAATTCTTGGAAAAATAATAGCTGGGAATCGAATTAGCGACCGCTGGGTCTAAAGCCCTGCTCGTTACAGACTTAGCTACTGAGCCCAGCTTCATCCATTTACCACACGATCCCGACTTTTAACGACCTTCAAAAATAACCAGCATTTTCTCCTTTTCCCACAAAGTTTTCTATCCTTTAGTAGACAAGTTCCACCATTTGAGCCACTTTTGAATTGTCGTCAGAAAATGCTTTTAAATTCGACTTTGTCGTCTGCTAGAGAGGTAATGTTTTCTCAGAATGCATAGTGAGAAAGGCAGCAACTGCTATAAGCAAGCAAACTGCTCATTTTCACACCTCTTTTTAAAAAGCTGTCTGTTGCAGAAGCGTAGAAAGTTGGGTTAATATGGTGAAAGGCTGGCTTTAACACTTTACTACACAACCCCTTGGTTTTGACCCAGAGGGAAACAACCTTTGAAAAATAGTGGGAAAAGAAGGAAGTGCTGTGTAAACAGCATTGTTTCTTGTTCATTAAGTATTTTCTGCCTATTGAAAGAGAAATTCTCTAGTTCGAGATACATCTACCTTGTCTGCAAATACTTTAAAGTTGGACAAGTCTAACACTTTCTCACTCTGGTAAAGACTTTATCTGATTATGAATACAAACTGTTTGTATATCTTGCATATTAGTTTCTTGTTGTGTTACCTATTCTCAGAAAATTTTTCATATCCTCTGTATGACAGGCATCTGATACACACACACCAAGCTTTATAGAGGCTCCAACGGCTTGAAGCTGAAAATTGGGTTGTGATATTGGCATATTTAGAACTACGGTTTCAAAAGGAGACAATTATTCTGACTTTTATAATATCACCAAACTTTAAAGATGAGTTTATCACGGAATTAAGTAAGCCATTAGCTTGCAAACCATCAGGCAAAAAGAATGAAAAAATAAAGAAAAATCGGTTTTCAATGGTATTTCCTTAATGGGCTACGCTGCTTCTTTAATAGTTTTAGATTTCGCGCCAGAGTTTCGCGAAGACTTGAAGAAATGTCACATGACCAATAGCACGAGCAGATTACTAGGATTCGTATTCAAATCTATATGATGGTGTCATCTCTGGTGTATAGAAAAAACAAATAGACAGAGTTACTGATTGCAAAACGGCCATCTCGTTATTTAACGCCAAATATTGCACCTGTTTATTGAATATAATCGTATGGCTTATACGACTGCAAATAAAAATTAGCCACGCTCTGTGAAAAGGGGGCTTAATGCATCTACAAACACTATCAATCCAGGTCAGCCTTGACAGTCCGCGCAGGCGGACCTGGGCCGAAATTTTTTGCTTTTGGTCAATTTTCTGCATGTCAAAGGACCAGTCTACATCATGATTCAGTGGGTTGTTAGACAAAGTGGATTTTATGGATCCCTAGTTAAACGATAACTTGCTCGGTATCATGGATCAAGGAGATGCATTAAGCCCTTTTTGCCAGAGCATGGCTCAAATATATCTAATTGTATTTATCGGTATTTTTTCAAGACAATTGCCATACAGCATAAAAACTAAATCGATCTAGCGCCTTTAATTAGTAACAGCCTACATTAAGATATGGCATAACAAAGACCCTGTCACTTGCAAGAATTTCGATCCGATAACATGGTGCCGTAGATCTATTTTTTGCCACAAAGTTTTTCCACGAGTAAATGTCACGTTCATTACGTAATCAATATTATTCATGACGTCATTATTGCAGCTGCACATCCAGAGGAAAGAACGCTTTACACAGTTCTTCATTTTCCTCATCGAAAATAAAGTGATCGATAGTGCAATATTTCGAGCGAAATATTCAATTTAGTAAGATATGGATTATAACTGAGAAACAGGATAAATAAATTAGATTGTTGGTATCCTTGATTGGGCAAGTAAACTTTTCGGGCGTGGCTACGGAATTTTATTCGATTCGCCTTCGGCTCATCGGATAAAATTCCTATGCCTTAAAAGTACCATATAAACCGGCCCTATCCGAGACACCAACCATCTATTTTCTATAATTAAGACTGAGACACAGAATTTGCAGGTGTTACAAGGAGGCTGTTTAGATTTTATGGTTATACGAAACTTCACAAAATTTCAATCAATGATTTTAGTTAGTCAATAGCTCGGAAATCACCAAAAGATGAGAAATAGTTCTCAGAAAACAAAATTCTAAGAATATTAGTTGTTCAACGCTATCTGTACGTAGATGATCAAATAAATTTTCGCAACGAGTACCAACAGTATTGGCTATGTGACTAAAAGTCATTAAATTCATTGCAACACACATACTAACTTATAAAGTTGCTACTAGATCTAATTAGTACAAAAAACATAATGAGGAACATTTGACGGAAGATAGATAATACTCGAAAGCCAGAATCTTTACGTACAATAGGATCAGAGCCGGCGATTGATGATGGCAAAGGTATCCCGACAGTACAGTATTTCCCGTCAAAATGGTGCACAGGGTCCGTATATAGGGTATCATTGGAGTACGTAATGGCCTTTACCCCGACACACTCGTCAAAGGAACCATACCAGTTGAAGTCTAAATCAGACAGGATTCCACTGTGGGGTTTGCCAATGGAGTCGATCACTATAAGAAAAGAGAAACAAAGTTACGGTGATGTAAAAAGGTATCAGGCAGGAAAACTGCCCCCCCCCCCCCGAAGTATGCCCCCTAGGAAATCTGCCCCCTGGGAAAACTGCCCGCCCCCCTGGAAAACTGCCACCTAGGAAATCTGCCCATGGGAAAACTGCCCCCCTGGAAAACTGCTCCCTAGGAAAACTGCCCCCCCCCCCCGGAAAACTGCCCCGATAATACAGTAATAGGTACATTAACTTTTTACCTAACGACAAAATTTTAGACATGTTTAAATTGAAAGCATTTGCAGACAACAAAATAATTGTGACTCAAAATATTTAATTGGATTTTCGAAGGCTAGAAAACATTGTGGAAAAAGGAGAAAGTACTGGTTACCAGCATTTTCTTCTTTTCCCACAATCCTTTCCTATGTCTTCTTCCTAAGGGTCGTTAAAACTCGGGATTGTGTGCTAAAAGATTAAACAAAAGGGAATATACATACACAAAAAATTATAGGCACTTTTCTTTTTAAAAAATATCATTGTATCTCTGCAGGAGGGGTGTCACTATATTTGTGCCATGCTCTGGCAAAAGGGGTTTAATGCGTATCTATGATGTATGATATCAAGCAAGTCATCACATTATTATGGACCCATAAAATCCATTTTGTCTGACAACCGACTGAATCATGAGGTAGACTGGTCCTTTGACATACAGAAAATTGATCAATAGCAAACAGTTTTGGTACAGGTCAGCCTGCGCGGACTGCGCAAGCTGACCTGGGTCAATACTTTTCGCAGATCCAGTAAGCATAATGATATGATGACTTGCGTGGTATCATGCATCACAGAGGTGCATTAAGCCCCCTTTTGCCAGAGGATGGCTCAATTGGTTGTGTTATTTTCAAAGTAAGAAAATTCTTAAGAATAAGACTAAGAGTGTTCTTTAGAATGGTTGATGAAGACGGACCCTGATATGGACCCAAGCCTCATTCTGCATCCCAGCAAATAAAAATGAGCCGTGCTCTGTGAAAAGGGGGGCTTAATGCATTTGCAAAAAAGTATCGACCCAGGTCAGCCTGCGCAGTCCGCGCAGGCTGACCTGGGCCGAAACCTTTTGCTTTTGGTAAATTTTCTGCATGCCAAAGGACCATTGCACCTCATGATTCAGTAGTTTGATATACAAAATGGATTTTGATACTGTGATGACCTGCTTGGTATCATGCATCACAGAGATGCATTAAGCCCCCTTTTGCCAGGGCATGACTAAAATCATTGCGACAGGATTCATTCGTCTGTCGCCGCTGAACATTTTTCAACGTCGTTGAAGCCTTGATGGCGATGGTATCGAGGAATACATTGCGATGTACTGATAAAACAAACCCAAGAACTCACCGGTAGGGAACTGGTCGCTTTGATATGACTTTAAATGTGTTGAAAATGGCATCAAAACCTCATGCAAAAAAACTAAAAAGTAAATATAGTTGACCTTGATACCGAAATGAGCCATGCTATATGAAAAGGGGGTTTAATGCATCTGCAAACGGTTGGCCCTATCAACCCTTGTCAGCCTGCGCTGTCCGCACAGGCTGACATGGATTGAAACTTTTTGGTATTTGTAAATTTTCTGCTTGCCCAAGGACCATTCCACCTCATGATTTAGTCGGTTGTTAGACAAAATGGATTATTATGGTAACGTAAGTATGTGATGACATACTTGGTATAATGCATCACGGAGACGCATTAAAGCCCCTTTTCACAGAGCTCCGCTCAATCATACTTACAGTTTATTGCCCACCTGTCCCCGTCAAAAAGCGCTTGGAGCGTTGTCAGCATATCTTTAACGCATTTTTTATTCACAGGATATTCATCAAAGCTTCCGACAGCCAAACTGCTCGCTAAATCCAATAATGTTCCATCTTTTTGAAGATCACGGATTGTCTTCTGTACGTCGAAATTGTCGAAGAATTCAAGCAGGTTTAGTCCCGAAGAATCGATGTTGTTAAGAAGCGTATCATTGCTATCGGCATCCTGCGCAAACACGCCATCGATGGTGACTGCGGTTACTAAAAGAATGCATACCAACAAAGCTGGGACCTGTTTCTGCCTCATTCTGCGTTCTCTGAGTCCTGAAAAAGGTATTGCTTGTTACACACATTTGATATTAATAATGTTGTTGTTGTTGTTGTAAAACTAGTCACTGCTACTTTTATTGTTGTTGTTGTTGTTGTTGTTGCCATGCACGAAAATTGTTCGAAAGACATGGTTGAATTGAAATTGCCTCCTTATATAGACCTTGCAGCCCGATCGTATACATTCTTACAATTTTCCTGCCCATTGCAATTCCTGGTTATTTAAACGAATAATAATAACTATTGATCAGAAGAATTTTCGTGGACAAACAAAGATCTGAAAACATTTTTTTTTTTTCTTTTTTTTGTAACAGCAAAGGTGACTGATGGCACTGTTAAGCAAATGGCACTGTTGTTAGATACTTCTCATGACGACCACACTTATAGGAGGATAAGGTAATTCCGTAAACTTTTAATCAAACAAACCTGAGTTTTACCGACCCGGATGGAAAAGGCTTTTGAAAACATTGTGAGAAAAGGAGAAAATGCTGGTAACCAGCATTTTCTCCTTTTCCCACAATGTTTTCTTTCCTGTGAAAGACATATCCAATCATTTGTGCCAAATTTAATGGCCTTCTGCAAATGCTTCCAAAATGGACAAGTGTAAAATTTTCTTGTCTGTTAATGAGTCAGTATCTGTGTTTGTGCTTCATTCACGTTTTGAAGGTTGTAGTGATCCATCGATAATCTATTATTATGTATGATTATAGAAATATTAGCTAAAAAATCTTAAACGGTATTATTACACCTAGCCAATATTAAATTAAGCTGAAAGTTTAATGGCAACAGAAAATAAAAGAACCTTTCGAATATATCTTAGCCGAGCCCCCGTAGCTCAGTCGGTAGCGTACAGGACTTGAGAACAAGAGGTCGATGGTTCGATCCCAGCTCGGCCAATTTCTTTCCGAGGATTGATGATAGTCATTGCGACAGGATTCATTCCTCTCTCACTGCTACGGAGCCCGGTAGATGTCATGCTCTACACATTTTTCATTTCGAGAAAACGAAATACTAAATCGTTAAAACGAAATACTATTTCGAGTAAACGAAATACTAAATCGTTAAAACGAAATGCTATTTCGAGAAAACGAAATACTAAATCGTTAAAACGAAATGCTATTTCGAGAAAACGAAATACTAACTCGTTAAAATGAAGTCACGATTACGAAAAATTAAAGGCCATAAAATCCATAACGAAAAGAAAATTGTTGCCGATTTAATAAATTCTTATTGTACAGACTGTGTAGTCACTCATCTCACATGCCATGGCGGACGATGACAACAAAGTGTTCCGAACATACCCATTTCGTTTTCTCGAAATAGCATTTCGTTTTATCGAAATAGCATTTCGTTTTAACGATTTAGTTTAGATGGTTACCAGCATTTTCTCCTTTTCCCATAATGTTTTCAAGAGGCTTCTTTTTTAGGGTCGTTAAAAGTCGGGATTATGTCGTAAAGAGTTAAATCATAAATATTGCGGGTTTACTGCGTAACGATAAACTCTTTACCAAACAACAACATTTTAGATTTAACCAACTCGAAAGCATATGCTGACGAAAAATATTACGCGACAAAAAATGATGGATTGACTTTCAAGGGGAAGAAGAACTTTGTAGGCAAAGACGAACATGCCGGCTACGAGCATTTCATCTATTTTTTACACATTGTTTTCAAACGCCTTCCACTTCAGGGTCGTAAAAACATCTGGATTGGTTGGTACAGGACTACACGAAACCTTACCTATGGTTTATTATCCGTCTTGGGCCACAAACCTCCACAGACTGATCTTTCTTTGTTCATACCAGCAGTATATATAGTTAGCGCAGGATAACCTTGAACGCGAGAAAACACTGTGACCCACAGGGTCGTCATTGTGATACATCATGATACATTGGATGTATCTTAACTAGAAATGGCCAGCTTATGACCATGTTACTACATGCAGCAATGTTTGTTTTTGCATGCCGTCTATGAAACCATTGCAGCTTGTGAATAGCGACTCCTCTTTTTGCCACATGGTTTTACATGGTTTCACGCATTACATATTGTAATTTAACGGCGATATTATGTCACCTGGTATGGGTAATACCATTTGGAATTTGGGTACAGCAGGTGCAACTACAAACTGAAATATTCATAAATGAATTAGTCATGCTCTGAAAAAGGCGGGTTTAATGCATTTCCGTGATGTATTATACCAAGTAAGTCATCATATACTTATGGATCCATAAAATCTATTTTGTCTAACAACCAACTGAATCATGAGGTGGACTGGTCCCTTGACATGCAGAAAATTGACCAATAGCAAAACGTTTCGACCCGTTTCAGCCTATGCGAACTGCACAGGCTGACATAGGTCGATCCTTCTTGCAGATGCATTAAATCCCCTTTTCACAGAGCATGGCTCGAATATTTAGTATTATATCGTCTAATAACATTCTATGTTTTTGCTTTCGTGTTTCGCGACACAGTGGTGTTGCTGAAGTGCACTAAAAAAAGAAAATTTATTATCGATAACTCATTTTTCACATACATGTATTAGCTATCCTAGACTCGGTCTTACAGTGTTCGGTTTACATAAAGTTATCATGGGCTAACTATAGTTCATATTTCGTTCTTTTTCTTGAACTTGAGAATTAACAATCTGACTTCATATGGCTTTAGGATGGCGGCGTCGTGAGGCTGGGTATAGCAACGGAAACATACATACTGATTTATCTATGCCACTCTAGGGTGTAGCTTTTACGTATACTTGACCCACTCCCGAGCATTTACGAGAAAAGATAACAATTGCTGGTTTAAAAAAAACTATACAGTCCCGGCCATGCCAATTTTACTTTCCAAGAATTAATGAAGTAATAGTAACAGAACTCTCCCATCGCTGACAGGGGTCCTATGCAGCTTAGAAGTGGTGGTGAAGGGCCCCTTATCCGAAGGCCCTTGGTTCGAGCTTAACTCGAGGCGCTGGGGTTTTATTTGGAGTATCCCTTGACTAGGATATTTCTGAATAAGTCAGTTGTCGTCTTG
This sequence comes from Tridacna gigas, assembly GCA_945859785.2. NCBI lineage: Eukaryota > Metazoa > Mollusca > Bivalvia > Cardiida > Cardiidae > Tridacna > Tridacna gigas. The sequence goes on from OX244034.2 coordinate 55,205,962, forward strand.
ATATGACTGAAATAATGTTGAAAGCGGCGTAAATAAACATTCAATCGGCCAATTTTTCGGCACTGTAGTGTTCTTCAGTTGGAAAGCAGTGAGTGACTTTAGATAGTTATGTTCTTTATTTTTAAAATTACACTGCTATGACATTTTTTATGGACATTTTTAAAACATCGCGGCAAAAGAAGAAATTGTTTGCATCGAACAATTTCCTCTTTTGTCAAAATGTTTTACGTATATCCTTGTACTAAACTCTCGTCTCGTGATTTATCCATGTTATCATATTACTTGAAAGACGTTTTTAGAGTCATCTTCTGTAAATCTGTGGAAAGGGGAAAGCAAAATAGAACTGAGAAAATGTTGAAAGCGGAGTAATTCGTCATTAAATAGATATGAGCCATGCTCTGTGAATGGGGGAGGGGGGGCGGGGGGAGTAAATGCATCTACGAATCGGACGCAGATCAACTTGTCCGCAGTCCGCGCAGGCAGACCTGGACCGAAGCCTTTAGCTATTAGTCAGTCTTCTGTATATCCAAGGACCAGTCTACCTCATAATAAAGTTGATTGTTGAAAAAGTAGCTATTGTGGATCCGTAATTATGTCATGGCTTGATTTGTATCATGCGTCGAGGAAATATATTAAGCCCCTTTTCCGAGAGCATGGCTCATATATTAACCATTTCAGCGCCAACGGCTGAAATAGCGGCTTCGGCAGACGGCGTAGATCAAGATCAGACTGCACAGAACGTCCTCTTGTTCTACCGAGTCTTTATTTAAAAAAAAAAACTTTTTGAGTATTTTCAGCCTCGAAATGATCGAGATTATGTAGAGCTAGTTGGTGCTGGAAAAGTTGACGCGGTATCAGACGACAAATGTTGAAGGCTTGTCCAAATTAAAAGCATTCGCAGATGACACATTCAATGTGATTCAAATGATTATATTTGTCTTTGAAAGAGTCTCAAGCATTGTGTGAAAAGGAAAAAAGGTCGCAAATGTTGCTTGCTGCCATTTTCTCCTTTTTTTCACAACTTGTTCAAAAAGCTTCTTACTCAGGGTCGTTAAAACACGGGATTGTTTGGTAAAGGATCTAACTTCAAATTTTTTTCAGCCCACGAAGGCATACATCTTGCGTCTGTCACACCTCTATCTTTAGTTGAAAAAAATACATACGTTGATTTTGTCATCTTTAGAATAAGCTAAGCACATCTAAAAGATGATAGACATTGCGACAGGGTTCATTTTTTTGGCGATATTTTCTTGAGAAAAAAGCCAGTGGCTTCAAAAGAATATTGTGCAAAAAACTTATACAGTAAATTTTGGGAAAGTAGGGACAGACGCTGTGACCGCCACGATATTATTAACCCTTTACCACACAATCCTGACTTTTAACGACCCTGAGAAAGAAACCTTTTGTAAACATTGTGGGAAAATGAGAAAATGCTGGTAACCAGCATTTTCTCCTTTTTCCACAATGTTTTCTACCCGATCCAAAACAAATAATAATTTTTGGGTCACATTTATTTTGTCGTCTGCAAATGCTTTCAATTTGGAGAGGTTCTGTCGTTTGGTAAATGGTTTAAAGAAGAGAGATCTTAATGAAAATAGACTGCATAAGATGTCCTGAAATATGAATATTGAGACTTTTTGGTGGTGCAATACGTAAGAAATGATTACAGTAACCACGCCGGAAAATGTCTCTGTTTCAGTACGTATAAGGAGTGTCAATTCAACTTCTTATAAAACGTCAATATTTTAGTCTCGTCCTAATTGAAAGCGTTTTAATACGATAAAATAAACGTGGCTCAAATGATGATGAAATCTGTCTTAGAAAAGGTAGAAAACATTGTCCAAAAAGCAGAAAATGCTGGTTACCAGCATTTTCTCTTTCTTCGACAATATTTTCAAAAGATCTCTATCTCAGGGTGGAGTATTAACGGGTTTGTTTGTTACAGGGTTAAATTAGGCTATGACTATATCTATACATTACTAATTTGAAATAGACTGGTTACCACGACAAGGTATTTATGTTATGAAACAACCACTGTTTATAACTCTGTGTGGGAGGGGTATCTTAAAATCTAGGACGAAATTAAAGTTACTATCTTACCCTTTCAGAACTCGGGGCAAAGAGCCAACTAAAGAACGTTGCAAAGATGAAGCCTATGCCGTAATCGTGGGACGAATGCCAACAGCACAAGCGGGACGTGAACGGAAGGGGCATTGAAACCTGTCGTATTTAATTTTGGGCACTCGAGAAAATTAGAAAAAAATTGGTGCATTTTGCTGCCATCTCATAATACTTGATAGGGGTAAGGTTCCATCACTGTATCCGGAGATATTCATTGTTTGGGTCTAGTTCGAAAAAAATCGAGTACGAAAATAATGTACAACTTTTCTAATTTTAACTCTTTCTTCTCTCTTCCTTCTCTGCTCTTACTTCATACTTTTTTCGGTGTTTCTGAATAATCTGGCTTTTGACCTACCTACCTTCTTGGTATTTATATGCTCAAAAGAACAGATGGTGAAAGTTATTTTCTCTCTCTCTCTCTATTTTTCAATTATTTTTCTACGTAATATAATATAATATCACATTTAAACATATTTAAAATCAGCATTTGTTTTAGGATTTCTTGTCTTTTCTGAAAATCACTTTTTCCAAGCCCATCATTGGTGATTCGAATGCCAGCGATGTCAGAAAGGCTACTGCGAACGAGAGGGCCACATTGGCAGTAAACAAATATGCCTGAAAATAATGATAATAATGGTTAAAGTGACAAAAACGACAACAACCTAAAATGGTAAATAGGAAATATCTATCCATGTTCACAGACAGACAGACAATAAATAAATAAATAAATAAATCTGAACCATATTAATTCTATTCATACAACATTTATATTTTCTAAACGGCCTTTGAATTTTTTAATCTTTAAGTATAGGTAATGACCAAGGAGGCATGGATAGACGGCCTTTGCCGCTATACGACTATCATACAGTTGATAACGGCTTTGAATACCATAAAAACTTACTATTTCGTTGTCAGTGAGGTAAATGAGACGCTCTCTGGCCATGTAATAGACATTAATGACGATTGGATGTACGAGGTAAGCGCAGTAGGTCAGTCTTCCAAGGGGAACAAACGCTTTCCAAGACAGAATCTCGTTGATCCAACCTGTCAATAAACGAAGAAAATGCCACTGAGACATACGTGACATAAGTTGGCGCATGATATACAGTTTTATCAAATGAGACTATAAAGATGCACAGTCTGCGAAGGCCATCCTCGTTGACCCAGTTCCGATGTATTCCGTAAACTACATTCATCGCCCCTGGTTTATCTCGCGTATGTTTCTCGTTCTCATGAATTATTCATGAGGCATTTTGATTGGAAATCTCTGTTTTTTTTCATTGAGAAAATTTAATCTATTTTTATCAACCATATGCCATCATTTCTATTTTTACCTCGTTTACAACCAATCAAATAGCTTGTTTCAAATCAAGCTTGGCGATCCTTTAAATACGGTTGAGGCCGTGAACATCACTGACAAAAGTTTACAAAAACCGTTCGGCGTCACCCCGAAAGAGTTCCAGCTTAAAACCCTACCAGCTTTGGTTAGAGAACAGGATGTGTTTAGACTGTCAACAAGAAAGGGCTATGGAAAAAGTCTCTGTTATCATGGTTTACCATCTGTTTGGGGTGAGCTGCACAGAAGCACACCTCGTGCGGTATTAGTTGTGACGCCACTTGATGTGGGTAACGGAAGAAACGTGATTATCCTCCACTACAAGAGAGTATCATTATGCTATCGACAATTCGATTGGCTATTGGGTGTTATTCGCAATCTTATGAATATTCGTAGAAAAGACGGTTCGCAATTGAATGTCCAAGGGGTGATGAATGGTAATGATTCTCACCTGGGTTGACGAGGGTGGCGAAGGCTGACCTGAGTCGAAACTTTTTGCTATTGTTAAATTTCTGCATGTCAAAGGACCATTCTACCGTGTGATTCAGTGGGTTGTAAGACAAAACAAGTTTTACGGATCCATAATTATGTGATGACCTGCTTGGTATAATGCATCATGGAGATGCATTAAACCCTCTTTTGCCAGAGTATAGCTCATACGATACGACTACAAAGTCGGAACAAAGTACAACATATGTTGCTACCAGAAAGTCGGAACGAAGTAGAACGTGTGTTACAACTAGAAAGTGGGAACAAAGTACAACGTATGTTACGACCAGAAAGTCAGAACAAAGTACAACGTATGTTACGACCAGAAAGTCAGAACAAAGTACAACGTATGTTACGACCAGAAAGTCGGAACAAAGTACAACGTTTGTTAGGACTGGAAAGTCGGAAAAAAGTACAACATATGTCACGATAAGCAAGTCGCAGACATGCACAAATTCCACGTATGAGCTAGATAGTGAAACTTACCTCCGTATCCTGTATGGCATGCTATAATTATCCAGGCTAGAGCCACGGCCCAGGCGGATCGGTGAAGGCAGATATAGGCCACAGACTGGTCCACTGTAAGGAAATGTGTGTCATGGTCTGGATATACTCCGTATATCACTAAGGAAATAATGGTGAAACTTAGCAACCATCCTAGGAGGGCAACCACCTAAATAGAAAAGAAATAAAGGCTCAACGGGTATTTATTTTAAAAAAAAGAAAGACAAAGTTAAAAATACGGGAATATGAATATTGAAACTCGAGGTTCAGTATGAAGAGAAATAATGCCTGTTTTTCCTTGTTGTTTTGTGTATTATTGAAAAGTAAACTTTTCAATTACAAGTATTTTTTAAGGATAAATGTTGACCCAAGTTATCGTTGGAAAAAAAGAGCAATTGCTGCTGAAAATGATGTGTCTGAAAATACCTGTAGACGAACCGCAGTAGACTTTAGGTTAAGGCTTAAAATAGATTACTAATTACGATAGGAAAAGAATTATCCTTTATTACATTCATTTGCTAAATGTGTGAATAAGCGTCCCGGGGTATCGATAAGCGGTAGCAACGCTCTTATATCTGAGTCATAAATGAGCCCACAAATAGGCCTACAGAGACCCGCCACATTTTCATCCATGGCAAATAATTATCTTTATCCTGTTTTCGTCACTTACCAGTACACAAACCTAACGAAGGGATGACTACTCATAAAATTAGCTTTATACGGCAGTTGTGTATTCCTACGTGCTATAAGATGGCAGAATCTGATAGACCACGTTTATGGTTCTTTAAAATGAAATAAAAACATTGACAATCCGCTAGAAATTGTGAAAAATGACTCATTTCTGACATTATAATTATGGGTATTCTAGTCGGATAAAATAGGAACTAGGCTTTCCTCGAATCAATAGAATAACTTAGGCTGTGAAAGCCTCTTGAACACCGGGAACGTACGAGGACCTGCTGTAAACAAATCTCTTTTGAAAACGGGATAAATCGAATACATATGGTTGGTGCCGAAATGGATAAAGTTTATCGCTAAAGCTCGCCCTCTAAGTTTTCTAAGTCTCGCCGGATAAATTCTATCCATCTCGGCACCAACCGTAAATTTAAATAATAACTTAATCTTAATACCATTTATCACACAATCCTAAGTGTTACCTTGAGATCCTAGAAAAGCAGGCATTTGAACACATTATGGGAAAGAGAGAAAATGCTGGTAACCAACATTTTTTTTCCTTTTACCACAATATTTTCCACAGATCGAAATGGTTGTCTATAAAAGCTTTCACTCTGCGCGAAATCTTTTTTTTACGCTTCTTGTAAAGTCTTAAAGCGGTTACACTTTTCAGACAAACACTTACTCTGTGCATTTTCTCCTTTATCGTATCTTGGTAACGATACAGTATGTATCCAGCCACTAAACCCACAACATAGGGGCCCATTCGTGTATGAGCAGGAAAGTAAAATGTTTTCATGTAGTCGGCATCTTTCCTGAAAATACGAATCGAAAGTTAAAGAAAGAATGACTGCTATGGCAGTTCTGGGCAGTGGCATGTTCACCCGTCCAAGCTTATGACAGTGCTGGCAGAGCTGGCTTAACCCTTAATCACACAATCCCTACTTTTAACGACTCTGAGAAAGAAGCCTACTGAAAACATTGTGGGAAAAGGAGAAAATGCTGGTAACCAGCATTTTCTCCTTTACCTACAATGTTTTCTACCCTCCCCAAAACAAGTTTTAATTTTTCAGTCACATTTATTTTGTTGTCTGCAAATGCTTTCAAATTGGACAAGTCTAAAATTTTGTCATTTGGTAAAGAGTTAACATAATTCTTTTTTTTTTTTGCAGTCCACAGAAAGGAATACTGGAAGCGCTCATTATAACAGTGTGCTTTACTTACTGAGGTACACGCTGAATATGACCCTTTTTTACTTACATGGAGGTCTCTCACCAATTATTGAAATTGTTGGTATTTAGCGGTAAGAGAGCAGGCATATTCTATCTTTTATGTAAAATTCCTCAATTTTGGTAAATTAGTAATAATAAACTCTCATATCTTATTACTAATGGAAAATAAAGTGGTTCGATAGTTTAACTCATTTACACCTCATACACATTTTATATTAATTAAATTGGCCGATTTTTTTTTTTTTTTTTTTTTTTTGTTTGTTTGTTTGTTTTTTTATTATAATTACATGTATTATTATTATTTGCTCAATAAATCTGATCGGCGCTCTGGAAAGAAAAAATAATGCATTACCGGGATGCAATATACCAAGCAAGTCATTTCATTATTATGGATCCATAAAATCTATTTTGTCTATCAACCGACTGTATCATGAGGTTGAACTGTCTTTTGACATGCAGACAATTTACAAATAGCACGGAGTTTTGGCCCATGTAAGCCTGCACGGATCTCTGGAGAATGACATGGTCAATACTTTTTGCAGATGCATTAAACCCCCTTTAAACAGAGCAGGCCTATCATAGTCTAAAAAAAGATATATAGTGCATTACGAGGGGTGAATACGAAACTATTCCATCTGCGTATAGAAAAATTTTACAGGAGAGGGAAAAACGCTTCTCATTTCTGTGAACAGAATAGTTAGATCATCTTGTTTAGATATGTTGTGTTGAGCTGAGAGCATGAATTCAGCACAACATAATTAAACAAGACGATCTAACAACGCTTTTCACAGAATTGAGTTTTTTTTCCCCTCTCCTGTAATATTTTCCAAAATGCAGATGGAATAGTTTCGCATTCACCCCTCGATTAACGCTCAGGTTTCTAAATGTGACTCAATGTCCTGCGCGGACAGTGTATATCAGGATTACACTGTACTTAATGTGCATTCTGATCTTTGAGCTTTGATCTTTGATCTACACTGACACGAGTGAGACTTTCGTCTACAAAATTTTTGAAATCGCAAAGTTTGGACTTTTGCCAATGGCTGGGAATTTTCATTGAATTCGTAGAGTAGTTTTTTTTTTACCACACAATCCCGAATTTTAACGACCCTCTAAGAGAAGTTTTTTGAAAACATTGTGAGAAAAGGAGAAAATGCTGGTAACCAGCATTTTCTCCTTTTCCCACAATGTTTCCTACTATTTCCTAGAAAAATCCAGTCATTAGAACCACATTTAATTTGTCGTCTGCCAATACTTTCAATTTGTACGAGTCTAAAATTTTGTCATTTGGTAAGAGTTCTCAAAAAACCGTTACCCTCCTGGAATGTAGCAGACGACTTTTTGAAATCATCCTTGTAAAAGACGGATACTTCACGTGAATAGGCGATAGACTTACATGTACATACAGAAAGGAAACGTAATTTTAAAAAAAAATCCTATGAAAAATTTCTCCATCTGTTTATGAGTTTTCTGAAGTGACCTTCAGCGATAAGAAAAAGAACATTTTTGTGGGCATGTTAAGTTAATTGCTGAAGAAAAACTGAAAAACAGTGAAGCACCAAACAAACTTACGGTCTCGGACCTATGATAGACAGAAACAAAGCCGTATATTCATGTTTCTTGGCAATAACGGCAGCAGCTATTGTGGTGGCAAGGAAAAAAGCGGATGCCATGACTCCACCGGCGATGATGTTGCTGAAAGAGTTATGTATTGAGAAGGATTTATAGAGATTTTTTAGATTTTTTTTGTCACGAATTAAAATTTCTGCATAAAAATTGGTACATACTATCAAATTTATATGAGCCACGCTCTGGCAAAAGAGGGTTTGATGCATCTCTGTGATGCATTACACCAATCAAGCCATCACTTACAGTTCTATGAATTCATAATGGCCACTATTTTAACAACCGATTGAACCATGAGGTAAACTTGTCCTTGAACATACAGAAGACTGACCTATAGTGAAAAGTTTCGGCCCAGGTCAGCCTGCGCGGACTGCGCAGGCTTACCTGGGTCGATACTTTTCGCAGATGCATTAAGCCCCCTTTTCAAAGAGCATGACTCATTTCAGTTTTTGCGGGCGTAAAGACAATGACCGGTGGTGCAGTTTTTGGTATCTAAATAACGGGATAGTCGTTTTGCGATCGGAAACCCGTCCATTTTTTATGAGACCAGAAATGACGTCATCGTTTGATTGCGATCCAACGTGATGTATCCGTGTTACTGATCATGTGACATTCTCTCAAGTCTAGTCGAAACTTTGGCACGAAATTTAAGAATACTACGAGAGACTATATATCACTTTAAGAAAATATTATCGGGTTTTTTTTTTCATTGCACTTCTCTTCCTTATCTCTTGGTGCTTTGCAAATTGCTGCAGAGCTTCATTTAGTGATAAACATTTGTAAAGTTTAGTTTAATTATAAAAATCTGAATAGGCCACCTTAAAGGCCCAAATATCAATGCAGTTGTTATCATGCATTTAAATTCAAATCATACCATTTAAAAGTATGGAAAGTATCGTGAAGATGACAATCTGTTATTGTGTGGTTGGTCCAAGTGTTAGTCGCTGCCAGAAAAATCAATTTTAAAATCAGGCAAAAAGTACACGAAAGATAGAGTGACCTGGCAACTTTAAGCCTAGTTTGGAAATTAATTTCTATGCCTGCGACTAACACTTGGACGGACTGTACAATAACACATCTTCACAATAATTTACATATTTTTAAATGGTACGATTTAAATTTCAATGCATTTTAACACCCAATTTGTTTACTTTTGGCAGCAGTTTTTACCTTAAGTAGCATACGCTACAGTTTTCGCTGCGTTATAATTATTCGTTGCTTGATTCTACTTTATCAGCTACCATTTTACTTTATTTCCTAAACAGATTACCAAATCTCGTGTCTCGAATAGTTAAATGATGGGAATTGTCTAAAATCTAGAAAACCAATAAAATAATAGACATTGACAATTTTTGTCCGGTAGCAAATAAATTTGTGCGTTGATATAAAAAAAAAATGAAAACAACTTACTAGAAGAAGGGTACGATGATAAGAGGTGACAAGATATAAAACATCATGTCATTGGCCAGATACCAGGACCATCCCATACACTGTTGGAGAGACAGTCGAAATAAATTATGCAATAAATGAATTAGACATACTCTGGCAAAGGGAGTTTAATTCAACTCCGTGATGCATTACACTAAGTAAGCCATCACACAATTTTGGATCCATAAAATCAATTCAGCCTACCAACCGACTAAATCATGAGGAAGAAAAGTCTTTGGACGTGCAGAAAAACCAACAACAGCAAAAACGTTTCGACCTATGTCAGCCTGCGCAGATGCATAAAACCCCTTTTCACAGAGCATGGCTCAAACATAGTGTCATTCAACATTCGATTGTACGTTTGTTTCGGTCAGTTCTTAGTAACTTTTGAAAAAAGTCATGTTTTTTCTTCCGAAATTTTCTCTTTTTTTAATTAAAGTGTTTATGAATAAAATAACAACATGATATATTGTTCAAAAGTGTCCTGGCCGAGCCCTGGTAACGAACAGGATTTTAGAACAGGAGGTCGCTGGTTCGATCCCCGACTCGGCCAATTTCGTTCCGACGACTGATGATAGTCATTACGATAGGATTTACTCCTCTCTCACCGCTGACCATTATTTCGACGATGGTTATGTGGGAAAGCAACCAGTGGCTTGGAAAGAATATTGTGCGGAGTACTGGTAAAAGAAACTCCAGAGAAGCATGGATAGGTGCTTTGGCCGCCAACAATAGTTATAATAAGCTCCTAAGTTCGGAAGACAAGCGTTACCGACGTAGGGTTTATGGAATATGCAGATATGGAAGTCAAATCTTGTCAACCAATACCTAATTGCATAGTAAATACAACTTAATTATCTTCGCTCAGTGAAAAAAGACTAGAATGTTACAAATTCCAATGCTGATAAAGCCCGGGTCTCCAAAAATGAACATAGTGAACAGTAGAAACTGATTTTAACCCCTCAGACTGCTGACAGCGTAAATCAATCATCAGGCAGCACAGAACGTTCAGTCTGATCTTAGAGCTACACTGTCCTATACAGTCAGATTATTCCGGCATAAAAAAGGCAAAATACTACATCATGTTATGGACCTACCATTTCATCATTGCGTACATAGTTATTCACATAGAGTAGGTTGACCCACCAGTTCTTCCTGCAAAATTTTGTCTGCTCCCAATCATCATCAGGCCACATCGGACCATACCCCATATGCTCCCACAGCCCGGTCAGCACCATAAGTACCAACATGTAGGGCGGGGTCAGTCTGTAAAACAACAACAATGTTTTGGCAATGTTTTCGTCCAGTATTTTAAGCCCGTTGAACCGCATAATATCTTTATGTAAACTCTTTTAGTGTCAATTATATAAACTGGAGCTCTTTCGACAGCTGAAAGTACAATCAGCTGAGACTCGGAAATATTCTTTTCTTATAGGCTCAAGTAAACAAGCGGATGGTATTGGTTTAAGATCAGGTTGTCCGTGCTGTGCAGTCTGATTTTGATCTAGGACATCCGCGAAAGCCCCTAATGGCGCTGAAAGATTTCAAAGATTGATAAATTGGCCTGAGTATAGCTGGAGATGCGCTCAATGTGTATCATAGTGCCCCACGTGTATTCCCCCCCCCCCCCCGACGAGTGTTGTGCGTCCGACGTGAATTATAGCGCTCAATGTGTATCATAGTGCCCCACGTGTATTTCCGCCCGACGAGTGTTGTGTGTCCGACGTGAATTATAGCGCTCAATGTGTATCATAGTGCCCCAGGTGTATTTCCCCCCGACGAGTGTTGTGAGTCCGACGTGAATTATAGCGCTCGATGTGTATCATAACGCCCGACGTGTATCATATCGGCCGGCGTGCAATGCGCGCTTCACGTGTTTTAGAGCGTGCGACGTGTACTAAAGCACCCGACTTGTACTAAAGCACATGACATGTTTTGTGTGTCCGACGTGCATTTTTATGACCTTTAGGTGGTGCTCGACGTTTGTTATAGCGACTGAGTGTATTGTGCGCTCGGCGTGCCTTACAACTCACGTCGTGTTCTAGAGCGACCAACTTGTATGATTGACGTGTATTATAGCTCTCGACGTCCGATGTCCGACGCCCGATTTGTATTGTGCAATCGATGTGAGTTAAAGTGCCCGACGTGTTTTAAAGCCCCCGACGTGTATTTTGTGTTTGACATTTATGGGTGATCGACATTTGTCACAGTGACCGATTATATTGTGATAGCGATAGCGCCCGATTTGTATTGTGTGATCGACGTGAATAGCTTACCCGACGTGAATTAAAGCGCCAGAGGTATTTTAAAGCGCCCGACATGTATTTTGTGTTAGACATTTATCGGGTGCTCGACATTTGTCCTATTGACTGATTGTACTGTGTGCCGGTGTGTATCGTACCTAACGTCGTGTTCTGAAGCGGCCGACTTGTACCGTGTGATCGACGTGTATCGCCCATCCGACGAGCATTATAGCGCTCGATGTGTATCGTGCATCCGACTTTTATTGTGTACTCGACGTGTTTGGGCTGGTCGACGAGTATTATAGAAACTGGCGTGTATTGTGCGCCTAATTTGTTATGTGCGCTCGACGTTTGTAACGGTGTCCGACGTGTATTTTAGCGAATGACGCTTATTGTTCTGGCAGAGATTTAAGAAATAATCATCTTCCTATCGTGGCTTATCGTTCAATAAACCATGCTTTTGAGCTATGAGGCACAATAAATAAACCACGAGGGCGACAGCCCGAGTGACTTATTCATTGCGCCTCATAATTCACAACATTGGTTTATTGAACGATAAACGACGATAGAAAGAAGATTATTTCGATTCTAACATGACCAACTCTTGATCAAAGGAAAACAAGTTCATACTTAGTATACACAATCGGAGGCGGATTAATTCCCCCGAATAAATCATGGCTGTTCCAGTTACTAACCAAAACAAAACCCCACTGCCCAACCGGTACATGTAAAAAAAAAAAATCAAAAGTTTAAAAAACGCACTGTTTTACTTTGTTTATTTTCTCCCTTTCAAACGACAAAGAAGAATTAATGTATCGTCAAACATTAGAGTCGCAGTCGCTTCAAATGCTCTGACTAGTACCCCACCCGCTCCCAATCCCATTTCCATCGCAACATCGGTCAATTGTGGTGTTACTCTTCAACATGAAAAGACACTTGAATTACACATGCTTGCTGGTAACATTTCAAATAGTTCCATCATTGTCAATTTTTATTAAAAACAGTAAATAACGATTGTTCTTTTTTCCGTCTTCCCTAGTCGAGCAGCGGAAAATGACGATTTGTTTACATGTACGTCAAGTGACTTTCATTGATAAAATGTCCGAGGGTGGAAACATGGAACTGCCACAGGCGACTTACGAGGGACACTTTTTAAGTTCGTAGAGTAGGGCGGTCTTTTTAAAACCGCTTGAAATATCAAAATTTTATTTATCTAAGACCTTCGAAATATGCCCCGTCTGCCTCCACACACATTTTACACCGATCTACCCATTTCCGGAACGCCGCCCGGTAGTCCTCTTTAGGTATATGTTGCAGACACTGGTAGACCGCACTGCCTATACCACAACGGGATTCAAAACGGTGCCCTGCCAGCATTTCCTTTAGTCTTGGGAACAACCAAAAGTCACAGGGGGACAGGTCAGGGCTGTATGGGGGATGATCTAAGACATCGAGCCCAGATTCTTTCAGATATTCCTGTACCGTAGCGGATTTATGGGCCGGTGCGTTATCATGGAGTAATTTGATGCCGCGGACACCGGTGCGCGGTCTGCGTTTCTGATAGAAATCAACAAGTTGAGTAAGAACACTTTCTCTGTAAAACTTTCCAGTGACAGAACTACCTTTCGGGACTGGAATTTGAAGGACTTTCGAATCAAAGAATATCGCATACAACATGCGATTTGATGTTTTGCAACGGCGCGCAATGACAGGTCTGTCGCCCTCAGATGAAACCCAAACCTTATTTTTAGCCTTAGAATCGGGTTGAAAATGATAGATCCAGGTTTCATCACCTGTAACTATCTCTTCCAAACGACGTGGGTCACATTTATCATATTTTTCTATAACTTGCGGTGCAAGTCTAACCCGACTTTATTTCTGCTCGTCAGTGAGCAAATGGGGCACCCAGCGCGCGCAGATCTTACGTAGCCCAAGTCGTTCACGTAAGATCTTCAAAACACTTGACGAATGAATGCCACTTAATTCTTCTATCTCTTGCACGGTATAACGTGCGTCTTCCTCAATTAACGTTTTCACAGTACCAACGTTCTTTTCCGTCAAAACGGAAACCGGCCTACCCACCCGAGGGTCATTTTCAATTGACTCCCGACCATCATTAAAACGACGTACCCACTTGCAAACTGTAGCATATTTTAAAGCACCATTCCCATAAACTTTTTGCAAATCAGCATGAATTTCTGTTGGCGGAAACCCGAGCTGTGCTCGAATCTTACAATATACCCTCTGTTCAGAGATTTTTCCATCCATATTGAACGCTATATTTTACTATAGTGTATAAAACCACGTGTTGAAAATACCCAGCGCAGCGCGCACGTGGACCTCGTGCGCCGCATACCGTGACACCGTTCGAGAGAGGAATGATTACGCAAGTTCTGTGTAAAAAATCGTGCAACTTCATAATCACGTTAAAAAGTTATAGACTTACTCTACGAACTTAAAAAGTGTCCCTCGTACTTTACAAAGAATGATTTCACTTTGTATAGAATGGCGTCGATTTTACCATGCTGTCGTTACACTGTCCTCATAGTGCCGAATTTACCTTTCATTTTAGAATCATAAATTTAGCTATAGCGAGTTTCTGTGAAGAGAGTACCACCCCTTATTTAAAACATTGTCGCCTGATGTTCCATGTCTCTTTGGACAGATAATAAGACAATGAGTGAGCAACAAAATGACTTATCGCTAGTAATTAAACAATCTACGGAGGATTAATAATTGATTAGATTTTCTGCAATATGTAGGATAACACCTTTTTTTTAAACTTGCCTGTATTTTTACGAGCTACTTCAATTCATAATTAGAAGATGACCCTTCTGATTGTTTGAGATATTCTATATATAATTAGTCAAAATAGTTTAGGATCGGTAGTAAGATCTAAAACAGACGATAAATATTATTTTGTCTAACCTCCAAAAGCGATGAAAGTAGAACATAAACCAGTTCATTTTCATGGCACTCTTAGCCTTCTGTAGCTGCTGTAACGTCAGGTAACCGACCAGTAAGCCACTGAAAAAGATGCAACGGTCTTATTCTATTTCCATGTCTCTGGCTGGGTAACATTACCGACTGGCAGAATATTTCAATATTTGAGCCTAAACTGAAACTACAACAACATTATTTCCAGATTGTTTATTCAATACGAGATGTACTCTGGGAAAAAATGTTTATCTTCGTAATGCATTATACCAATCAAGTCGTCATATAATATGGATCCATTTTCTCTAAAAACCGACTGAATCATGAGGTAGAATGGTCCTTTGACATACAGAAACTTTACAAAGAGAAAAAAGTTTCGACCCACAGTATAAGGGTTTTGACCAAGGTCAGCCTGTGCGGACTGCGAAGGCTGACCTATGTCGATACTTTTTTTTTTAGGTGTATTAAACCCCCTTTTCAAACAGCACGACTGTATAAAAGATTATGTGGCCAAGTTGCTTTGTAAGAAGAAAACAGACCTGATTGCATGCATAAAATATAAAACATTCTGATGATATTCTGTTTATATTCTGTTTACATTTCGATAAAGACATAACACTAATTTTGAAATTATTCTGAAATGATATCTTCATTATAAACCAAATTATACTTACAATCTGGTTTGGAAAAATAACTTATCATTTAAGAAAATTTAAGACCATTTTTTTTTTATATACCAATAGAGCTATTGTCCTACTTTTACTATGGTAAAGTATCTTATTTAGCGTCGATACGTCGTGCATTTTGGTTTAAATCCTAAATAATAGCAGTCAAAACCTAGCTACAAATAAAAATGACTTTCGTGAGTTCCAGACTCGTACCCCGGAGGTGCTGAAACTGATTAATCGGAATAAATCACTCTTGCTTCGCTTAGTAATGTCAAGATATGTTCCCATATTAGATATTTAGGATCGTTGAAGTTTTGTTTTACTCCCTTGAAACGTACAATTTTATTTACAGAGACATCCAAATGATGACTTCTGTAGATACATGTACATACTCGAGGCCATGTCACACATCACATACACTCACACATTTTTTTGCAAATTGTTATACTTCTTCACGTATAGTGCTTGGAGGTAATTACATAATAATACATTTGATTTAACATGACATTTTCCTTGCTCCTAGTACTAGACGATGATATGGAAAACATTTATAATGTTTCCTATTCTTTCAAAGGCAAATTCCATCATTTGGCCACTTCTAATTTGTCTTCGGCAAATATTTTCAATCTGTATAAGTCTTAAATTCTGTTGTCTGGTACGGACTGTAATTCCATCCTATCGAAGTACATGTAACTATCAAACCAAAGCACAAGACAATGCACTAGTTCTGGTATTATTACCTGAGACAGAAGAAGGAATCCACCGACACAGTCGCACTGTAGTAGGCATAAAACGTCCATTGTTCAACCTTCTTGTACATATAGGGAAGCTGGTTCTCTGGTAGATAACAAGAGGTACCGAAATCAGCAGGAACTTTTTCTTAGTACTATAAATATTAGTTTTAACCTATTTTTACGTTAATTGTGAAACAAGTTCTTACAGCTTCGTTTAAAAAACTCAAACCTGACTTTAGTTCGAAAGGTTGTTTCTGCCCATAACGAGAAGCCAACCCAGGATTTCTGATGTGAGAGACTAACGTTCTACCCCTTCACTACTATCTCCCACATAACAGAAACTTAATTTTCGAATCGCAGAACAAAAACATTATGATTATTTTTTATTTAGCTTTAATGGCGTTTTTATGGCGCTGTCAACAGTCTTTCATTCATGGCATAGCCATGTCTCCCTTAACAAGGCAATCTCGAGTTTTAACAACCATGAGAGGGAAGGCTTTTGAAAATGTTGCACTGAAAGGAAGATAAGGAGAATGAATATTAGAATAAAAGGCAGAGAGAAAGAATTTGAATGGAAAACATGTTTTAACCATTACTAGACAAGCCTAACCCTTTACCATTCAGGGGTTTAAATGATCTTGGAGGAGAAAGCCTTTGAAAACATTGTGGTAAAAAGAGAAAATGCAGGTGACAAGCATTTTCTTCTTATCCCACAATGTTTCCAAACCTCTTTGATCAATCATGCCACAATTTGTCATTTGCAAATCCTTTGAATTTCGACCAGTCGTTGTATCTTTCCTGAGTTTCACGAGCATTAGGTTGAAAGTATCCCTTGTAATTTTCATGTAATCGCAGGATCGAGGTTTAGGGAGAAAGGCACAAAACTGACAAAAAAGGAACTAATAAAAATTTACTGCTGACCGTACAGTCAGCAGATACCAAACCTGGAGATCCTGAGAAAAATAAGACGGTATGGCCAAGAATCACCCATGCCATACTCAAAAAACGAATCCCATTGATGGCCCCGATAGCCCCCTTCGGTTGATACGTGTTCAGTAGTTTGACCCCGTTTGTGTATGCAGAGAAGGCAAGTAGAATTTTCTCTAGTGAACCTGCATTACAAAAACAAAACAAGAGGATCTTTCCTAATGGTAGACAAAGTAAATGAAAATTTACATATTCTGTTAGAAGTTGTCATCATTTTATATACACCTATAATGTCTAGGAAATGTGAAAACATTTGAGCAATCCGTGATGCATTATACCGAGCAAGACACCACATAATCATGGCTCTATAAAATCCATTTTGTCTAACAACCAACTAAATCATGAGATAAACTGGTCCTTTTAGATGCAGAAAATTGACCGATAGCCAAGAACTTCGACTCAGGTCAGCCTGCACAGACTGCGCAGGCCGACCTTGTCGATGTTTTTTGCAGATGCATTAAGCCCCCTTTTCACAGAGCATGGCCCATTTGAATTCCAACCCTAGTAAGACACTTAATTGCAGCCCATCACCGATTCCTACTGGTCTTAACTCCCTGTCGAACTTGCACGTCCTCACTATCTTTTTTTTTTACATGGAATATTTGATCAGTCTCTAATTAATGCTTAAAGATTCATGAAAACAAAAATATACTATCCCCAGTAACCTTGTCTCCTGTAAATCACACGTAGCATAAAAAGAAATGCATGTGTATTCAATGAATAGGTCTGTCAATGACAAAAAAATCGTTTGAAATTCTTACTTCTTTCTTCCGGTTTTTTAGGCTGTATCACAACATCATAGACCTCAGTTTCACCATTAGTCATTGGTTCCGAAAGTACGTCCAATGTTTTCATTGGAACTTCCGTCACGTTACCATTCATACTTGAGACATGTCCGTTCGTGTCAGGAAGGCAACCGTTACTCCCGTTCATATTAAAGTTCCGGTTAATCACGCCGTTGGCGTTTGAACTTGCTCTTGGTTTTCGTCTGGCAGGTAATTGCACAGTGATGACGTCATACAGCGTGCCAATAGCAATTAGGAAGCCAAGTAGCGAGAGTATAATCCTAGAATATTTAATATTAAAAAAATAGAATATCTTTACGTAGAGGTGAAGCCTTTTTAAAGGCTCGTGTTTAAATTCACAATAATTCTTTGAAAATTAAACAGCTTGCCTCTCAGTCAATTAACAATGTTTTCTACTCTTCAAAGACAAAGCCTAATGTTTGAGCTACGTTTAATATGTCGTCTTCAACTGCTTTCAATATGTCGTCTTCAAATGCTTTCAATATGTCGTCTTCAAATGCTTTCAATTTGGACAAGTCTAAGGTCTATCGTTTGGTAAAATATACAAAAATTTAAGAAAAATAAATAAAAACGATGTTGTAAAAAGAGGAATAAGTGAATTTCTTTGAGCACTCTCCCGCATCTTTGGAAAGAGGATAGACAAGTCTCGCGAGACAGCGCGATATTATTAGGTCAGATGCAGTGCTTGTAACGTAGACAAAACGTTAACCCTTAAGCTGCTAAGCGCGACCCACTGACCTTTTGCGGACAGTGTAGATGAAGATCAGACTGCACAGAACGTGCAGTCTGATCTTTGATCTACACTGTCCGATACGGTATTTTATTTCCGGTGAAATCAACTTTGAAACCGCAATGTTTGACCTTTAAGTATTGAGTAGAAATTTGCGTTTCATTTATTCAGCAGCTTAAGTGTTAACTATTCCATAAGGAGACTTCCAAATGAGAAATAAAAGCCTGACTATAAACTTATTAGATACGACATCGCAACGAAATATGTCTCCGGTAGTAGAGATAGTTGCAATTGAGTGTACTTCCTTATATATTGCCACTGAGATTTGTTTACGCACGGTCCCGGTCATAGGTCTAAACGCGTCTTTAACTTGAAGAGTTCCAGTGACTAAATAAAAAAAAAATATCAAAAGAGCTACTTACACAATCGCAATTGATCCGCCGGACAAAGTCTTGTGCTCGGACTTGCACTTAACGTCGCCATCATAGGACTGGTCGCCACCATTTATTAATCCACTCACTGAAATGGTTCACAGGTAGAATGCTAAATAAAATAAGCGGCGAACTTTTCAAACCTAATAAAAGAATACAAGTACTGTATCACTATAAAACATAATTATGTATGGAATTAAAACATAAAATAATGCATCTGTGTTATACCTGTAAAATGTCCAGCTTAAATACATACATCGCAGGCGGATAAAATCGTACATTACGGGAAAAAAATCCGCATCTACACAGTGTCAAATACGGTCCAAAACATAGTATTTTGGCATAATCTGTGTAATGTATGCATTCAGCTGAATGTTTTATTTGATTGTTCAAAATGTTAATTTACAGTATGCATTTGCCATTCATAGAGAAAAGTTTTGATCCACTAATCCGATATTTGTCTTTCTGGTAATTTACCATTTTCAAATAGACTTTTCATTATTTCAATATTTTTTGTAAAAATTTGTTGGTTTGTAAAGAATGAATTTTATGCTGTAGTAACTTTCCTATTGTATATACGTACGGTATTTGCTTCGAGCTGCGTAAGAAAATGTTGACATCCTCCCGCTCAGTCTTTGGTCTCGCGAGATATCAAATTTTCCTACACGTGTCGAAGCAAACACAGGCCTCATGAAAGTTACTAAAACATAAAATTCAGTATGTGTGTTGCATAACCATAAACTAAGTCACTCTTTTTCGATCTTTCGGCCAATGGACTTTATTAAGGAGAAGAAAGGAAATTTCTCGAAACCATGTACTTTCGATAAGTTGCATTTTCGGCTGATAAAGGCCGTTGGCCAAACAGAGTGACTTAATCCAGGTTTTGTACTTTTCCAAAGTGTCATTCTTTTCAAAATATGAAGGCCTGTGAAGAATGCCGTTTGTGAGTGATCTGGTCGTAGATCTGCACTTCCCGAATGGACTTAACGTTGATTATAGCATAAGGTGTAAAAATGAAATACCATTTTTTCTATAGAAACTATGTAAAGCTGTTTACCCTCTACTAAAATTGTAACTAAATATTATTTTGCTTTTATCTTTTTATGGCTGTTAACCCTCTACTAAAACTATATGACTAAACACCATCTTACTTAAATCTTTTTTATATAACTGCTAACCCCCTTCTGAACATTCCGTCTTAAAATCGACGTTACAGAAGAAAGTTTTAGGGAAAACAAGTTGGAAATGTAGAATATAATGGTAACATGATTTACCCTTTACAAGACAATTCCCACCATTGGAGCCATATTGCGTCGAACTCCAAGAATTTCAGGCTTTAGCCGCTTCTCATGTTGCAAAATAATCTTACTTTTTATATCGAATATACACATAGTAAAATTAGTGTTGCACCCCCTGTGTTTCTAACGTGTTTAATTTTCTGGCGGGAATGATATGAAATGGGTTGGAAATTAGAATCTGGCTGCTGTATACAAGAACAAACAAGTCTGTTGTCTCTGAAATGGAATGAACTGAGGTATCCCTTAACCTCATGGCAGCAGCTACTGATCGAGCTGTTTCAACCTCTCGTGAGAGGTGTGAGACAAAGACTGCAAGCTGTTTTGCATGCCCTGGGCGGAAGTACGCAATGTTGCCTGATTTTGTGTGTCCATTCTCTGCAGATCACTTTCAACCTGTCGTAACTTTTGTTTCGATATTTAATTCCCTGTTTTACCCAAACTAAAACGCTTCTCGTTTTTCTTAAATTTGAAAGCAACATCTAGGCAAAAGATTCCCACTTACCATGAGGTCAAGGGATACCTCAGTTCAGTTCATTTTATGGGCAAAAGACGAGTCTGTTGGTGTATGCAGCAGCCGAATTCTAATTTCGACCCAATTTTATCTCATTCACGTCAGAAAATCAAACCCGGTAAAAAACACAGGGAGTGCAACACTAATTTTACTATGTATAGTTTCAAAACAAACATGATTTGTTTGCAGCATCGCTTCAGAGCGCTGAATTAAGCCTTTACCAGACAATCCCGTGTCTCAACTACCCTTAATATGAGCCATATTCTGAAAAAAGGGGGCTTAATGCATCTCGGAAAAGTATCGACCCAGGTCAGTCTGCGCTGTCCGCGCAGGCTGACCTGGACCGAAACTTTTCGCTATAGGTCAATTTTTTTGTATGTCCAAGGACCAGTATACCTCATGATTAAGTCGATTGTTTAAAAAATAGTGGCTTTTATTGATCCACAATTATGTGATGACCTGTTTGGTTTGTTACGGACATGCATTTAGCCCCCTTTTGCCAGAGCATGGCTGGTAACAAGTAACGTTTTTATTTTCAAACAATGGTTTTTCTACCCTTTCACAAACGAAACCATTCATTTTATGCACATTGAAAATGTCGTCTACACAATTATGGTCTCAATTCGGACCAGTCTAACATTTTGTTCTTGTAAAGATTTGATGAAGATCAACATGGATTGAAAAGCTTTTCAAACAGGAAACACACCAGAAATATTACTATGTCAAGGTTTTGTTTGCCAGGATGTGTAATAAAGTAGCGGACTGTGTAGACCAAAGATCAGACTGCTCGTACTGTGCGGTCTGATCTTGATCTACAATGTCCGCCGTCGCTATAAGAATTAAACTTACCAGTTTTGACAATGCCTCGTAAATCCTCTGAAGTACAAGCATCAGACACACAAACGCCGACAGAAAAAGATGGGCTGCGACCCTGAAACATTTGGGTAAGTCTGTTTCCATTGGCTTTTTACAGAGCTTTCAACCGTATAAATTTACTTATATCACAGTGCAAACAGCTCACTTCATGTTCTTTCTGATTTTCATCAGTACTGAGCTTCCAAATGGCTCCGAAGTGCCACAAGTTTGGTTGGAGCCAACGTTTTCAAAAAAAAAAGAAAAAGAAAAAAACGTAGCCTTAACCTAGTATCGTACTTTGCAAATGCCGTATCCTTTTTTATGCTTCTGCAAATAACATCTCTGGAAACTTTATGGGAGAAGGAGCTAACCTCTGACAAGCAATTGCTCAACACCGGCAATATTTAACATAGTGTTGAAAACTTTTTTGTTTTTCTTTTGAAGTTGTACTCGTATTTTCAGTATCTCTTTTTAGATTTTTTTATAGTTCTTACGATAAATTGTTCATTTAAACAGGTTATTATGTCTTTGCCAAACAATAAAAATTTTAGACTGGTCCAGATGGACAGCATTTGCAGACGACAAAGGTTGTCCAAATGACGAAATTTGTCCTTCATAGAATACAAACATTATTGGGTATACATATCGGAAATCTTTGATTTAAAACCGGAAACGTCACAATAATGATTTCTTTGATGGTACCAGGAGAATAAAATGCATTTTCTTTCAGTCGTAATCTGTGCAACCGTGCAACTGTCAGGGGCAAAATATGGCAACAAGATACAACAATGATTATAATTTCATAAGATAATTATAAAATAGCTTAAAAAAAAAAAATGGATGAAAACAAGTATAGATGTATATTTTAGAATATCCTTAAAACCTTTTCTGAAACGCCAATATCTTTATAAAGATAACCATAGTCTCTGGCACATTAACCTGGACGATAGGTGGCCATTATGTCCACAATACAGTATTAATCCCGGAAAGCTTGGTTATCGCATATCGTCGCTTTCCTGGTACATGTAGTTACATAGTCACTGAAAGTTTCCGATATACTTTTATAGAACATACCCATGCCTCAGGTAAAAGAGCGTGGAGAAATGGCGCTGGGGTCGAAATGTCCTTGGTAAAATATCGGCCCTAGAATGTGTTGTTTATGGCATTTCGTAGCTGTTACTTTCTCACATTCCTGGTAGTCACCGGGCCATAAGAAGTTAACATTCAGAGATCTTTTTTGTAAAACTTACCCCTGCCTCCGGTACAATGGCCGCCACCAAAGCAGCTGGGGCTGAAATGTCCACGGTACAATACTGACCACGGAAAGTTTGATTATCGTACGTCGTGGCCCTCACATCCTTGCATTCTTGGTAATCTCCGAGCCATTTGAAGTTAAAGCTTCGCAGGTAACTTGGGGGTTTTCCCATTGCATCCACCACTGAAAATGACAGTTGCATTGTGTTTTTGCCCCCCCCCCCCCCTCTCTCTCTCTCTCTCTCTCTCTCTCTCTCTCCTTAACTTTCCTTCTTTTCCGCGTAATATGTATGTATATATGTCTAATTATGTACATGTGCACACGTATGTGTAAGTATAAATGAGTGGGTGTATTTGAGGTTATATATATATATATATATATATATATATATATCTATCTTTTGGGGGGGGGTTGAGGGGGGTCATGCTTGAATGAGAGAGTGAGTGTGAGTATTAGAGAGAGAGAGAGGGGGGGGGGAAGGGGGCATTGTGTGGCTGCGCAGGTGTGCTTTTTTTTTTATACTTTATTAGAGGGCCATGTAGAATATAAGATATATATGATTGTCTTAACATACTACCTTCTATAAATAAAGTGATTATTATTATACCCATTACGAATTTTCTCACACACGTGTGAGACATCCATAATTTGACGTCATATGTGACGGCATTTTATACTTCTTTCAGAGAAGTGAATCGAATCAGGCTTAACTTACGGAAATAACAGCGTGTGCATGTATGTCTTTTCATTAACCTGGCGATAATTCTTGAGATATTGTTATGTGATAAAGAAAATCTTACGTTCGTTGGCTTTTGAGACAAAATTTCATTATAATTTCATTATACTCGTCTACAAAAAAAATGTCACAAAGCTTGCCAGAAGCTCGCTTAATATCATTTTTTCTAGACTCGTTTAATTTTTTTTTTTTTTTCAAATACCAAATTATGTCAGCTCCTATCCGCAGATAGAAAGTGCAACTACAGTCAAGAAACGACATGAAATAACAGAGCAGAACAGAACAGAAATAAGTGAGCCGTGACCGAAATCGTGGGGGGGGGGGGGGGGGGGGGGGGGTGAAAAAAAACATCATTCAAAGAAATTAAGATATGCAGGTTTTACACAGGTATCGTTTGACATTTTATCTTTTTTAGAAATACAGAAACGATTCCCGTTACTCTCATTTATTAGAAATACTTGAAATACTCAATACATCCGGTATTGTAGATCTGAGGTCAGTCTTCACGTTCTTTGCAGTCTGATCTAACCCTTGAGCTGCTACATAAATTAAAGATTTCCAGAGTGAAAACCCATAGTTTACAATTTAAATATTCTGTGCAGTCTGATCTTGATCTACACTGCCCGCAAACGCCTACAAAGTTTCGCTAAGCAGTCTTAGTGTTAAAATATAATGTCTCCGAAGGCAATAAGATTTGCGCCCAAAATCTTAAATTGTCTACCTGAATCAAGAGGAAGAAAACATTAAACATATCAATTCTGATATAATTATTATATTTTTTTAAAGAATCGTGCTGGGTCCGTATTCACCAACCATTCTTAGGAACGGTCTTAGTCTTATTCTCCAAAATTTTCCAAACTTGAAAGTAACACAACTTCTGATTGGCTAAACCAAATGGTTTAGCCAATCAGAAGTTGTGTTACTTTCATAACTTGAAGATTGAGCGGCGCTCTTCCAAAACGGGATTTAATGCTTCTACGTGATGTATTGTACCAAGCAAGTCATTATATGATTATGCATCTATGTAAAATCTATTTTGTCTAACCACCGACTGAATCATGAGGTAGACTGGTCCGTTGACATACAGAAATTAACCTGCGGACTGCGCAGGCTGATCTTGGTCGATACTTTTTACGGATGCATTAAACCCCATGTTCACATGAGCGTTGCTTATAGACAGAATTACATGGTAGAACTACTGGGTAAAAATCATTGGCAACTTACTTTCCATAGCCCATATTTGAGTCCAGTTTAACCCGACTAGAGTAGCTATAAAGTCATGGTTACATTTATCGCCAACTTTATTGTTCCTCAACTGTTCTGATATGACATAAAGAGTCGAAGTTGTAAGTTGGAAATTCTTCAGACTGGTTGACAACGTCTGTGGTATATTCATGACATTTTGCAAGGACGAGAAGGCGGTATGTTGAGTACCAGTCTGCGAAGAGAACTTCTGAGCATTTGACGTAATTTCTTGAACGATCTGCATCAGTTCTGTGGTATTCGACAAGATTTCCGGTATCGTCTGCGTTAACTGCGAGACATTCTGTCCTGCAATCTGCGGAAAATACGCCAAGAGTTGTGTAAGGTTTTGGGAAGCTATCTGCGGTACGTACTGCAGGAAACTTTGTGCGTCAATCCCTGAAGACTTTGGTAACAGCAGCTTCACCAAGGTGGACACATTCTGTGATGCAATCGTCGGAAAAGTTTTCAATAACTGAGAGACATTTAGCGAAGCAATCTGTGGAGTTTGTAGCAAATTCAGGATCCCGCCAATGCCGGATGTGTTTGGAGAGTTCGCACATTCTGTAGTGTGTACAGTACTTAGGAACAGAACCAACGTCAAACATGAAACACTCAAACCAAAATTCCGTCTGTGATTCATAGCTAAAGTTATTAACTGCTTGATTGTTTAAAGATGCAATTAATTTAATACTGTCAGCTGCGATGCACGGTCTGAAATATTCTTACATGTACAAAGTAGGTCATATTAAGCAATTAATTGACCTCTTATAAAACGATCTCGTGTTTCACGACCCTGCACAAAACGGTTCTTGAAAACATTGTGGGGAAAAGACAGTATGCTCGTTACAAGCAAATTTTCCTCCCTTTTCTCTCCCAAAATACTTCTCATCCCCTTCAAAAACAAATTCTATCATTTGAGCACTATCAAAAATTTGTCTACAGATGCTTCCCATATAATAGTCTAATACATTATCGTATGGTAAAGGGTTAACTCGACTGATAGTTGATTTCGCCGACCCACAAAGAAATGTTCCGGGGAAAAGGTATTGTGAATTCAATGACTATATAACATAAAATTACTCATTGTATATAATTCTCTCTCTCTCTCTCTCTCTCTCTCTCTCTCTTGTTGACGATCTTTAGAAACCAATTAACCATTTCCCAAACAGCAAATTTTAGTCGCTTTCAAATTCAAAACATCTGAAGACAACAAAATCAAAATTGGTACAAAAGAGCTGAAGTTCTCTGATAGGGTAGGAAACGTTGTTGGAAAAGGAGAAAATGCTGGTTACCAGCATTTTCTCCTTTTCCCACAATGTTGCTAAAAGCATTCTTCCCTAGGCTTGTAAAAACCCCGGCTGACTGGTAAAGGTTTAAATGATAAGAATTCCATCTTCATGTTCGAGAAATATGCGTACATAGATCTACAAAGATACCTCACCGTCTTCCTGTAGATAGTTATTTTTCTTGAACAATCCAAGAGGTCCAAGTTCAATTCACCGGCCGAAATTCTTTCGTTAGAGTTGATGTGGTTCAGTCATGGTGTGAGGATTCGCCTCTCTTTCACCGCTGAAAATTGTTTCGACTTTATTCTGTGAGAAATCGGTCATCGGCTTGTATAGAATGCTATGCGTACAAATAGTAAAGGAATTCCGGGAAACCAGTAGATGCACTGGCCGCCTTGATTTAACCTGGCATACGGTTCAAAATGGCTGTTGATTGATTGACTGTATGGTGTTTAACGCCGTTTTCAACATTATTTCAGTTATATCACGGCGGCCAGTGCACCTATCCATGCTTTCATGGAGTTTCTTTTTTACCAGTACTCTGCACAATATTCTTTCCAAGCCACTGGCTGCTTTCCCACATAACCATCGTTGAAACAATGGTCAGCAGTGAGAGAGGAATGAATCCTGTCGCGATGACTATCATCAATCCTCGGAAAAAAAATGGCCAAGCCGGAGATCGAACCAGCGACCTCCTGTTCTCAAGTCCTGTACGCTACCGACTGAGTTACGGGGGCTTGGCTCAAAATGGCTGTTAAGGGAGCTATATTGTATATCAGGCCAAACTTTAAGTAGAAAATGTGTTTAATGACTGAATTTAGAAAGACAATAGCAAACCCTTTAACCATTAAGCTATTAAGCGCGACTCAATGGCCCTTTACGGACAGTATAGATCAAGATCAGACCGCACAGAACGTGCAGTCTGATCTTGGATCTACATTGTCCCTTAAGGAGATACTTATAATGCCAAAACACCTTTGAAATAGCAACATCTTGGATTTTTACTATCGGCTTGAGAGTTTCATTTAAGCTATTTTCCAGGTAAAGGGTTAAAAAATAAGAAAAAGAAGTGCGAAAAAAAATGGATCGCATTTCCTTAAGGATAGCCAGGCTCCTTTTTTTTTTAATACTATTACATGACGCCAGAGTAACATGGGTCGACTGATATATACTGTAATTAAATCAGTCTGATGACGTCATATCTGGTGTCATCAAAAGTAGACGGATTTACTACTATTGCGAGGCTATCCCATTATTTTAACGCAAGAAAAAATACACATTTTTACGGAATGTGACCGTCCTTTTTTAAACGCTTGCAAAAGAAAAATATATTTAGTTGTCTTTTTGTGTTACATACCGCTTCAACTTACGGGAAAAAAAAAAATAGGCTCCGTTCATACGCTAAAAAATCAAACATGTCTTCATCTCTTGATTTTGTCACAGTGGTACAATCATTACCTGCTAC
Organism: Tridacna gigas; assembly: GCA_945859785.2. Taxonomy (NCBI): domain Eukaryota; kingdom Metazoa; phylum Mollusca; class Bivalvia; order Cardiida; family Cardiidae; genus Tridacna; species Tridacna gigas. The sequence continues at coordinate 55,233,560 of OX244034.2, forward strand.
TGAAATTAAAAAAAAATAAATAAAAATTGTCCCATCTTTATTGTGACTCGTCAGTTAATCATAGCAGATGATTACGTTATCTGTATGATCACTGTTTACAATACAGAGTTATCGGTATATAATGTTAGACTAGCACACAGTCCATTTTCCAGTTTGGCCATTACGACAGATGGACGCATTATGTCAGAGTTTCGCAGCACTCTACTTCTGAAAAAAAAAAAAACGTTTAAAAGGGAGAAATTGCCCGTAACGAGAAAATTCAGCTTTGATCACAATTATTTTCATATTTGTCTGGTATTAACCTTTATCCTGCTAAATAAATGAAATGAAACTTTCAAGCCGATAGTAAAGACCCAATGTTTGCTATTTCAAAGCTATTTTTGAGGGAAAGATATCTCCTTATTGGACAGAGAAGATCAAAGATCAGACTGCACGTTCTGTGCAGTCTGATCTTGATCTGCACTTTCCGCAATAGGTCAGCGAGTCGCGCTTAATAGCCTAAGGGTTAAAACTTATCTTGAGAATATATGCCATGTGGGTGTTTTTAAGGTAATCTGACCAAAATTTGTTTCAGGAGCTAATTTGCTTATGTAAATTTGCTTATAATTTGCTTAACAATAAATTCTAGTATTCTTAAACCCTTTACCGTACAATGCCGCCTTTTGACGCCCCTTGGAAAGAAGCCTTTTGAAAACATTGTGGGAAAAGGAGAAAATGCTGGTAACCAGCATTTTCTCCTTTTCCCACAATGTTTTCTACTCTATCTAAGAAAAGTTGCACTATTTGAGCCACATCGAAATTGTCGTCTGCAAATGCTTTCAATTTGGACAAGGCTAAAATTCTATCGTTTGGTAAAGGATTAACCCTTATCCTGCTAAATAACTAAAATAAGAATTTCAAGCCGATAGTGAAAACCCGAATAATGCTAGTTCAAGCTTATTCTTTTGGAGAAAAATATCTCCTTATCGGACTGTGTAGATCAAAGATCAGACTGCACGTTTTGTGCAGTCTGATCGTGATCTACACTCCGTAAAAGGTCAGTAAATCGCGCTTACCAGCCTAAGTGTTAAAATCTCTCGAGTCTATGTTTTGTTATGGGAACCGGGCTTTCCTTTACGACCTACATTACAAACGGTATGGCCTGAATCTAATATGTTTTCTATTGCCCACTTCCACAGACAAATAAGTGTAAAGTTATGCTTGCAAGTTTTTGCAACGTTTTCCACCATTTCTTGAAACAGGGATCATTTTTCGCGCTACATTTCATTTGTCGTCTGCAACTGCTATCACCTTGGTCAAGAGTTATCTCTTTACCACACAATCCCGACTTTTAACGACCCTGTGAAAGAAGCCTTTTGAAAACCTTGCGGGAAAAGAAGAAAATGGTGGTTACCAGCATGTTCTCCTTTTCCCACAATGTTTCCTACCCTTCCCAAAACAAATTTCAATTTTTTAATAAAATTTATTTTGTCGTCTGCAAATGCCTTCAATCTGGATCAGTCTAAAATTTTGTCGTTTTGTAGAGTTAAACAGTTAGTCTTCTGCATTTTAATGATAACTCATTTGTCAAACTTTTAATGGCGATAACTTGATTCCGTAATTAGCGATTTATGAACCAACGATTCCACCTCTAAAAAAGTCTGGGTTACAACCTCTGCACTTTCCCATTAGACTACTCGGGATCTACGAGGGGAAAGAGAGACAATTGCGTGCAACAAAATTAATAGTTTCTCCTTTTGTTTCAACGTGTTCAAATAATTTCTCCTAAACGTACTTTTAAAACCCTTAGGCTGCTCAATAAATGAAGCGAAAATTTCAACTCAGTAGTAAAAAAGCGATTTCAAAATTGATTTCAACGGGGGAAAAAATACCGTATCGGACAGTGTAGGTCTAAAATCCTTACCTACACTGTCCGCAAAAGCTGCCTAAGGGTTAGAAATTTGTATACATGTGCGGGATAATGGGCATACAATGTAATGATAAAGGTTTGTCACAGATACTGAACCCAAACATCATCTTGTATTTCAAAATAATGAACGAACTGACCCTTTACCATACAATCACGTTTAAACGACCCAGAGGAAACGGCTTTTAAAAAAGGTAACCAGTATTTCCTCCTTTTTCCAGAATGTTTTCTGCTCTGTTTCAAACAAACTTATGCTTTTCAAAAAGCTGCGGGAAAAAAAAAAGAAGAAAATGCTGATAACTAGCATTTTCTTCTTTTTCCAGAATATTTTCTGCCTTTTTTTCAAGCAAACTTATATACATGTAAATGCGTTTCAGTCCAAATTTCATTTGTTGTCTGTAGCCTTTGGGAACAGTTTAGATCAAGGTCAAACTGCCCAGAATGCATGGTCTCATCTTGCATCTACAATGTTGGTTAGTGTGCTAGACAAAGAAAATTAAACAAAAATAAACCTCGCTGAAAATGTATAAGGATTTAGCAATTTATCGCAAATTACACACATGAATGTATTCTATTAATCCTTTATAAAACAATCCTCTAACAACTGTAAGGAAAAGGGGCTTTAAAAAACATCGTGGGAAAGGGAGAAAATGCTGGTAACCAGCATATCCCCTTTTTCTCATAACGCTTTCTACGTTTTCATAGGCAATGTGTTACTGTCATTTAAGCTGCATTTAAAATGTCGTCTGCAAGTGCTTTCAACATGGACAGTTCTAAAATTTTGTCGTCTGTTAAAAACTTAATAAAGTGCAGAAGTCAAGACTGTTGTTGTCTGACTGCTAAACATGTAAAAGTAAATCGGGCAATGCAGACTCCAGATCATACTGCAAGTTTGGTGCATCTGATCTTAGTCTATACTGTCAACATTGGGAACTAGAGTTGTCCTTAATCTAAGGGTTCTCATATATATATATATATATATATATATATATATATATATATATATATATATATATATATGAGAGGGAGCCATGCTCTGGGAAAGGAGTGTTTAATGCATCTCCGTAGTGCATGATACCAGGCAAGTCATCACATGATCATGAACCCATAAAATCCATTTTGTATAACAAAAGACTAAATAATGGGGTATACTGGTCCTTTGAGCTGCACGAAATTGACCAATACCAAAAAAGTTTCGGTCCAGGTCAGCTTGTGCAGGCTGACCTGGGTCAGTACTCTTTGCAGATACTTTAAGCCCTCTTTTCACAGAGCATGGCTCATATATAAGTGTGACACAGATCTTGTTCGGACGTTATCTCTTCTGAACTTTTCATTTGCGCAGTCGTCATCCGTGTATCAGTAAACATACAACACCCTTACAGCACCTTTTTACCCTTTACCAGACAAAATTTTAGCCTTGTCCAAATTGAAAGCATTTACAGACGATAATTTCAATGTGGCTCAAATGGTACATTTTTTTCTTGGATAGGATAGAAAACATTGTGGGAAAAGGAGAAAATGCTGGTTACTAGCATTTTCTCCTTTTCCCACAGTGTTTTCAAAAAGCTTTTTTTTCTCGGGGTCGATAAAAGGCGGCATTGTGCGGTAAAGGGTTAAACCTAACAGGCATTTTTTGTCTAGAAATACGACCCACTGTTGCTGTTGCCCAGTATGTCTCAGCAAAGCGGACACAGTAGATCAAAGATTAGAGGACACTTTTTGTGCAGACTGGTCTTGATCCACACTCCCACAATGGCAGCTTGAGTTGTGATGGGTACTTTAAGGGTTAAATTTAGACACGAAAATCAAAACTAGCATGGCTTTTACAAACTGTGTAGATCAAGATTAGGCTGTCCATAACGTGCATTCTGGTGTTAGACTGTGTGCCATATTTTGCGAAATATTCTGTCTGAGTGCGCTATATTTTGGTTTTGTTTTCACAGAAAAAGTTCAAGGTCATTATCGTAAAAATGACTCTATATCTAAATAATTCTGCTATTGTCTTTTACAAGAGATTTGAAACAGTAAGTCCTCTGTTGCCTGTTTCAGGTCATACGTCATTAAATAAGGTCATTAGGTAGTTTTTTAGTTAAGGTCATGCGTTCAGTTTTCAACTTTAGGGATAGTTGTTGATAAACTGCTGCCCTGATAAGCTCCAACCGTTATGTACAACCACAGGCCTTTGAAGCTCCTTTGGTCTATCACGAAACACCGAAATATTCATTGCTTAGTCATCGGCCACCGTTACTAACAGTAGCACATTTGCGCATCGCCTTTATATCGTATATAACAATCGTATAATACAGGCGATGCCCAAATTTTCTCCTTTTCCCACTATGCTTTCAAAAGCTTTCTTCCTCAGGGTCATCAATACGAGATTGTCTAGTAAAGGCGTAATCTGGATAACCAACATGAAAAAAGGCTAAACAGATGAATACATGGGAAGACATTTTACAACAAGAGGGCCATGACGGCCAAGTATCGCTCCACTGTCTAATGAATGTGCAATACATGTAATTGATATCATTAAATTATAAGAAACCTGTATTGCAATAGAATTCGCTAAAGAAAAAAATGCCTTGCTCGCAAAAAGGCATATCGTTTTTACATACCAAGATGGTGTTAATGAATACAAACACGTGTAATAGCTTATCCTTTATACCAAATATCAATTAACTCTAAGAGTATCTTGACAAGTCAATTTCTCTATAAAACCATTATGAAAGTTGTAACTCTCAGAGCGGGGTCATTTCTTTTTTTTTTTTTCCTTAACTACAAAGGACTACAAGTAGCTGAATGCTGGTAGAGGTCCACTACATGAAATTACATGTCTAGGCCAAATGGTTAGAATATATTAGAAGATATTAAAAGTTTCCATAATGTAAAGTCACTGTAAAAGTTCTGACCCACGGAGTGCGGCCAGACTCTGACACAGGGCTAAATTTTGAATAAGCCTAGTAATGTTCCAATAAAAGATCACTTGCTACATTTGGCAGCCCTAGGATTGATGATTAAGAACGAGTTTTTTTTTTTTAAGTTTTCACCATATACTTGTGACCCCCAAAGAAGGGCAAATCTTTACCCCAAGGCTATACTTTGAATAACTTTGGCAGAGGTCAGCTAGATGAAGCTACAAGTAAAATTTGGTGAGGTACCAAACGATTGCCTTAGTTTTCAGTTTATCAGCCATTGTAAATCTTGTGACTCCTGAAGGGAACCATGGCAGGATCATTTCTGTGAAGTTTGGTCAAAATTGGATGGGTAGTTTCAGAGATGTTTGAAATAAAAGTGACGTCAAGAAGGTATACTTTGGGAAAATCACTGCCAAATATCAATGAATTCTGGCTTTTTGGCAAAGAAAATCTAAAAGACTTTGTAGTTGAAACAATTTCTTTTTCTAGGAATGGGAAAGTTTTGAAACAAAGAATACCTCGGTCAAAACTGTTCCATATCAAATACCAAACGCTAGTGAGCATAAATAAACCCATCAAAATGTCATAATGGATGAAAACTGATTATTTGCTGCCCTGGCAGCTTAAAAGTTTGTTTCAATGAAGTAAACACAGAGAGAGAGAGAGAGAGAGAGAGAGAGGGTGTGTGTGTGTGTGTGTGTGTGTGTGTGTGTTACCTATCAAGGGAGGTAAACAATTGTACTTATATATGGCATATAACAGAGTTATTTCCCTTAGATCGTCTCAAACATTAATAGCCAGTTATCAGGATAGACAGCGGCCAGAGCAAAGTTGTATGAAATGCTGACTACTAACTTTTCTTCTTTTTTCAAAATGTTTTCAAAAGCTTCCTTTCTCAGAGTCATAATGATAATGTGGTTGTGTCATACCCTCCCTGAGTAAGAGGTACTGAATTTGATTTTAAACTTGAATGGCGGGGAGTCGGATATTTCATCTTTACAAATGTATAAGTTTTCTAGATGAATCAGCGTCCAAACTAGTTACCCTTTGACATAAAGCCCCCGCAGTTTTGGTTTTGCTTGTGCGGTTGTACATACATAAACTGAAGAGCATATTATTTCAAACCTTTTTATTTTTCCTGTTCTTGTACCAATGTTGCATTCAATTTGAACAGAGACATAGATTAGTATTTGTGTATTGTATGTCTCTGATTTGAAATAAACAACACTTGTACATGTGCATTACGCAAGTCATGAATAAAAGTACCTTTGGTATTATTAAAATGGCAAAGTCCTGTGTTTATTGTCAACTTATTATCGGTATATTCTGTGCATGTCTGTCATAACTGACACCTCTCAGCACATTCCATATACATGTATGACTGGTACTGTACCAGATATGGTAAATATACCATTAGGGGTGTAAAATCAAACACATACATTGCCTATTTAATCATATCAAAGATACCATAACACAACCACAAGAATATATCAATAGCGTCAACTTAACACAATACTGTATCCTCATGCAAACTTCTATTCTGGTGAGAACTTAAAAACATATTCAAACAAAACAGCCTGACACAAACAAAGTATAAAGGTAAGGAATCTGAAACAAGATTCTTACAGCATAAATGAAAATTGTTACACCTAATGCCTCTAAGTTTTCAAAACCATCCTATTGCAAGAAGAAAAAGTTATCTGAATGAGATGAGGTGGTGCAGAGAATCGTGTTTTAGCCCTTTACCAAATACATGTAATCTCATGTTTTAAATAATCCAGAAAGAAGAAGGCTTTTAAAAAATTATGTGGAAAAAGGGAGAAAATGCAGATACTAGCATTTTCTCCTTTTCCCAGAATATTTTCTATACTCTCTGAAACAAATCTCATCATTTGTGTCACACTTAATGTGTCGTCAGCAAATGCTTTAAAATTTTATGGTCTGGTAAAGAGTTAACTCATTTTCAGATGACAAAATTTTAAACTTGTCCATATTGAAAGCATCTGCAGCAGACAAAGTATATCCACTAAAATGATGGAATTTGCATTTGAAAATAAAGAAAACACTGTGAAAAAAGAAAATGCTTGCTACCAGCATTTTCTTGTTTTCCCACAATATTTTCAAACGGCCTCTTTCTCTGGTCGTTAAATCTCTGGACCATGTGTTAAAGGATAAAATGAGATATCTCTGGATACTAGAAATAATGTCACTGACCCAAACAATCCTGGATTTCCCTGCACTACTGTTTAGTTGAATGTGGATTCAAAAATTGTCCTAAATATCCCTAAAATTTAAAGGTTTACCTTCACTTCTTCATTTGAGGAGGTCAAAAAGCAATATGAGAAAGTCAAGGGAAAAATCTGCAAAATGACATTGCAAAATCCATTGAAAAAAAAAAAAATAATAATAATAATAAAAATGCCTTTAAACAAATTCATACAATAAATCTGCGTAAAATAGAAAATCTTTGCAGCCTATCAACAAAGACATAACAAATCTCGTCTGCTTGTTTTTCCTATTTACAACATTGATCGAACAACACTTTTGCACATGGCACCAACAAAACAGAACAATGACATGATTATTGCACATGTTTTCTTTCTCAGAACAATGTCAATACCAGCAATTGCTGCTTTGAACCCCTTACCAAACAATCCTGTTTTCTTATGACCCCTGCAAAGAAGGCCTCTGAAAACATTATGTGGAAAAGGAACAAATGCTGGTAACCAGCATGTTCTCCTTTTCCCACAGTGTTTTCTATTCTTTCTATTCTTTCAAGACCAATACCATAATTTGAGCCACAATGAATGTTTCGTCTCTAAATGCTTTCAATTTGGCCAATTCAAAAATTTTGTCATCTGGTTAAGGGTGGATACAATGGTTTCCAAAGCAGTCTGTTGCTGGGTTGCAGAGAAGTTGTATTTGGGCTGTGATGTGTAAAAATAAGTTTGGTGATTTACTGGCATATAATTATCGACACACTCATGAAAAAACAGAATTATAATACACATATGCATAGATACTTCGTGAACTTGTATAAGCCTATTTTCAATTTCAGTATTTTTCTCTATCATAGAAAATCATTTTGGAAAGTCAAAAATATGCAATGGTGAAATTAAGCATAGAGAAAAGACTGGGGATTCAATTTTATTATCACCTCTTTGTAGACTGGGTAAAGGAAAAACCCTTGCAAATACAGAAATTGGTACATTGTCTTGCCCTGACCATTTTCACTTTATGCTATAACATTTTCAAACATCTTCTATGGTAGATGCACAATGACATGCATGCATGAAGTCGAGAGTACATAACACTAAGCTCCTGTTTAACTGTTTACCATGTGAAAAAAATCTGAAGCAGACGATTTCAAAACCACATTTTCAAAATGGGGATAATTCAACATAAATTGAGATTTACACCACAAATACATAAAAATGCACTGACCACAATAACTCCTTTTATCATAATAATATTACAGGTACTTTGCTTCAAAATATAAAAAAAGTCCTTTGCAGGAGGTATAGAGTTAACTATTTACCACACAACAAAAATTTAGACTCATCCAAACTGAAAGCATTTTCAGATGACAATTTAAGTGGCTCAAACAATGGAATTGGTCTTTGGAAGGGTAGGAAACAGTGTGGGAAAAGAAGAAAATACTGCTTACCAGCATTTTTTAACTTTTCCTACAATTTTTTCAAAAGGCCTCTTTCTCAGGGTCATAAAACTCGGGATTGTGTGAGATGTTGTGTTGAAGGGTTAATTAAATATATATATGAATAGTAAGTGACAAAAAAAGGTAATTTACCTGTATCACTAAAGATAAACATAATAACTGATTATACATAAAATTATTAAAACAAATACGTGGTCATTAAGTTAACCTTCAAAATGAATACAAATGAACAGATCCTCTACCCCACTGATTCATTTTTTGATTCCTTGCACCTCAACACACTAACAGAGAGATTGCGAAAAACAAGCAATTTTTCTACTTGACATTACATTTTCATTTATCATCTCCAAAGTTTCAACTTGTTTTATGATTTGTTTCTTCACCCTTAACCCTTCAGCACACAATTGCAAATTCTAACAACCATGTGGAAGAAGGCTTATGAAAATATTTGGAGAAAAGGAAAATATGCTGGAAACCTGCATTTTCTACTTTTTCCGTCCTTTTAAGAAAAATCTATTTGAGCCATGCTCTGTGAAAAGAGGGCCTAATGCATCTGCAAAAACTATCGACTCATATCAGTCTGTACAATCCCTGCAAGCTGACCTGGGCCATAACATTTTACTATTGGTCAATTTTTTGCATGTCAAAGGACCAGTCTACCTCATGATTCAGTTGGTTGTTGGACAACATAACTTTTATAGATCCATAGCTATGTAATGACTTACTTGTTATTAAGCATTATGGTTATGCATTAAGCCCCCTTTTGCCACAGCATGGGTCATTTACTTCAGCCAAATTTAAACTGTGAGCTGCTAATGTTTTTAACCCTTAAAGTGCTGGAACCAACTTAACTTGTTTTTGCTGACAGTGTAGATCAAGATCAGACTGCACAGAACGTGCAGTCTGATCTTTGATCTACACTGTCAGCTACGTCATTACATTTTCTGGCTAAAACAACCATGAAATGACAATATTTTGGATGTTTTTCTTCATTGAAAAGGTCCATTTCATAAATTCAGCACTGTAAGGGTTAATATAGATGAGTCTAAACATTTGTGGTCTGTTAAAGAGTTAAGGTGCCACATAAGCAAAGTGGGCATTTTCACCCAGCAAAACAGATCAAAATAACTGCAGTTTCTATCCTCCTTTTGACATCTCTGCATAGCCAACAGTGTGGAGCCAAGATCAGACTGCTCATGGAAACTGTTTTACACAAGTACCATGAGTAATAGAGCTAGAAGCAATACAGGTATTCTATAAGTTATGGGGAAATAATTAAGATCCTTGCTTCAACCTTTGTTTATAGAATTCACTGTCCTTGTCTCAACTGAAAACGATGCCAGTGAGTATCCACAACACTGGTTTTACAATCCAGAGAGTAAATTAAGAATAAAGATACAACCACTTATCTAAACCTCTGAACATCTTTTATTAAAAAAAAAAAAAAAAAAAAAAACATACATACAATGTTACTATTTTTTGTAGAAATACTCTGTGTGGGTGCATATTTTGGAAGGAATAGAAAATCACAAAGACATATACAACATACACTGGACCATCACAATAAACATCACATCCTTTGCTCTCACAATCAGCAAACTGGTTGTGATGTAAGTTCTGATTGGCTGAGAATGTTCTTGTTTGAATTTTTATCCATCTGGTGATTGGTTGGCTTTATCTTTAGTGTCGGTACTGAAATGAGAATAGATATATTTTTCAAGCTACGGATATCAAGAAATTCATGGAAAAAAGGAATCTGTCTTTCAATCATCTCCACGTAGGAAAAAATTGCAGTAGATAACTTTAGAACCATTTGTGTAAATGTGGATAATCAACATGAATTAAGGTTTATAAAAAAGCCCAAAAAATTAAAAGTTTGACGGCAGATGCTTGTACTGTAAGAGAGCAGCTCATTGCTTTACTCCTGGATGGAGACACAGAAAATGCTTGCAACCAGCATTTGTTTAGAGCATCTTCTTCTTTTCCCTCCAATGTTTTTCTACCCTTGCAAAATGAAATAACCATTTACCTGAGCCACATTTGTCATCTACAAAATGCCTTCAATTTTGAAAAATCCAGAGTTTTTTTTGTATACTACAGAGTTTGTCAACTATTGTAAAAGTCACTCAAAACTTCAGCAGGCAACTGTATAAGTACATGTACTAGAATATGTATTCAGAAAGTCATTTAGTCTGAATAAAAATGTGAATGAAAAAGCTTTCTCACAAAACAGTCTTATAGCAAATGTGATCACTGGTATGAGAAAGACCTTCCACTACAATGTTTTCAGAGAGAGAGATAGACACACACACACACAGACATAAGGTTTTTTTTTTTTTTTCAGCAACAACTTTTGAAACAAACTATGTTCTTTTATTTTACACATTTGAGTAACTAAGATTTTAAATGTTTGGTTAAGAAAAATGACACAACATCCAACCTTTACATAACATTAAAGTTTCAACTGCATGACCCATTGAGCACTAAGTAAATGAAATGGACATTAGACATTTTCAGTGACAGATAAAAGGAAGCCTGAGTACTACATTTTTAAGGCTGCTTAACCCTTGACCACACAATCCCCTGTTTTTACGACCTTGAGAAAGAAGGCTTTTGAAACCATTACAGGAGTAGGAGAAAATGCTGGTAACCAACATTTTCTCCATTCCCACAGTGTTTTCTTCTTTTTCTTAGACAACTTCATCCTTTGAGCCACACTGAAATTGATACTAAATATTGGATAGTATAGACCCAGGATCACATTGCACAGACAAAAGACTTTGTCCATTCCCTTTCAACAAAAAAATAAAGCAAACTCAAAGCAAATAAGCAATACATAATTTTTTCTTTTTGCATCTGTTGCATGACAGATATTGAGCCATGCTCTGTGAAAAAGGGGTTTGATGCATCTCTGTGATGCATTATACCAATCAAGTTATCACATAATTTTAGATCCATAAAATACATTTTTTCTAACAATCTACTGGATCTGGAGGTAGAATTGTCTTCTGACATACAGAAAATTGACCACTGGCAAAAAAATTTGACCCATGTCAGTCTGTGTGGACTGTGCAGACTGACATGGGACGATACTTTTCGCAGATGCATTAAGCCCATTTTTCACAAACCATGGCTCATATCTTTTTCTTCTGATTTCGAACATGAATATACTTCTCATAGTCATCAATAACTTAACACATTACCACATACTGAAGTCGTTTTTCTTGTTCTGCAACAGATTACCTTTAAACATGTTGTGGCTGAGGGATATATTGCCCACATCAAGTTTTTGCTACTTTGCCACACTGTTTTCACGTATATTCATTTATCATACAATATATGAAACATTACATTGATTCACAGTCATCAATGAAATATTTAAAGCCATCTCCAACTTATTTTAATCAAAAGGGTTATGACTTATGCAGATTAATAACAAATACAAGCCCACTTTAAATGCAATGATTTCAGACGACAAATACAAAAGCCACTTAAAAAAGTAATTGTAGACTCAAAGATATAAAGGAGTCAAAGATAAGCATTACAAATAAATAAATACAAGACAAGCAACAGCTGCAGTGTTAACTTACTCTAACACAGAAGGGGACTGGGAAAATAACATTACAGATAATCTGTTAATAATTTTTATTGTTTTTCGCTCCAATTTAACAGTATTTCAATCATATCAATGTATTAGCTGCCTTCTTTATACATTCCCTGGGTTTGACCAGCGTTAGGATGGGCCTCAACTGTGCCTTGCCAAAGGATACTCCATCAAGATCACTTCCACTAGCAGGAATTAACCCCTTATCAAACAATCCCAAATTTAAAAACCCTGAAAAAGAAGGCTTTTGAAAACATTGTGGGAGTAGGAGAAAGTGCTGGTAACAGTATTTTCTCCTATCCCGAAAATGTTATCTACCCTTTTAAAGATAAATCCTAGCTACTGATCCGCATGCTATTTGTCATTTGCAAAATGTGTTTAAAATTGACAAGTCTAAAATTTTGTTGTTGATAGAAAGTTACACCAGGAGTTCCTGAATACAAATCGAAAGCCTTCACCACTTAGCCAAGGAGGGCCCCATTACAGATATCTAATAATTTTTAGAAATCAGTTGATTTCACACTTTTCCTCACATGAAAGTTTTATAAAACTTGAAGTATAGACGTTAAGAGAGCTAAATAAGTCAAACTAGAGCTATCACTAAAAGTGATCATACCCCCCACCAGCTCCTTGTCACAAAACAGCTCTTTGTCACAGAATGCAAAATGGTTTCGTAAAAAAATAAGAGTTGAAAAAAAAAAGTGGGAAAAGAGTTAAGCTACTTGTAAACTGCACTTCTCATTAATGTGGTCTATCTGTATATGAAGTTTGATGTCACTAGCTTAAATGATTCAGAAGTTATGCCCGGACAAATATCCAAAGTTAAAACTTACAAAGGGCAATAACTCGAAAAATAAATGGAATAGAGTTATGGTTCTTGTACACTGCACTTCACTTTATAGTGATCTATCTGTGTGTGAAGTTTGAAGTCATAAGCTTCTATACTTTGGAAGTTATGCCCTGGACAAAAATCCAAAGTTAAAATTTACAAAGGGCAATAACTCGAAAAATAAATGAAATAGCGTCACTGTTCTTGTACACTGCACTTCTCCTTAATGTGATCTAACTTTGTGTGAAGTTTGAAGTTCCTAGCTTCTATACTTTGGAAGTTTTGCCCTGGACAAAAATCCATAGTTAAAATTTACAAAGGGCAACAAGCTTAAGGGGAGATAATTCGGCAACCAATGGCAGCAAGGTTGTGAAAATTGCACCTGCATAATTTCATATGTACCCAAACATTATGTGTAAATTTCAGTGCAGTACTTGAAAAACTGTAGGAAAAAAAAGCTGCAGACAAAATTGTGTCTACAGACAGACGGACAGACGGACGGACAGCCATGGCGATTCCAATATACCCCCCTCCACTTCATTGTGGGGGGTATAATGAGACACTTTCAATCTGGATTGGTTGATAGAATGAATGGTGTTTTATGCAGCTTTCAACATTATTTCAGTCATATTACGGCCACAGTTCACATATTCATGTCTTTCCCGAGTTTCACCAGTACTAGGCTAAGGCTCTGAAGTGTCTTGCCGAAGGACAATCCTACCAAAAACCCAATGGATCCAGTGAGGCTCTAACCTGGAGCGTCCAGGTCACCAGTCATACACTGAGCCACACAGGACCCCACTTTCAGTCTGGAAAAAAAAAACCTAAACATTTCATTTTCAGAGCTGTTTTGACCAGAATTTCTTGCAAAACATTGATCAGTAGATTTAAGGTCAGACTGCATTTTCTCTGATGTTGATCAAGTAACATCGTGGTATGCACTTCATGAGTTGAAAGTCAAAGAGCTCTGATATACCAAAAGCAGTCGGAAAAGCAAGCATGGCATATGTAGCAACAAATGCAACAAAAGTTCAACAAGTTGTAAACTGCATAAGCCTACAACATTTTCCATTCATCCGTAGAGTACAATGATTTTACCCTTTACCACACAATCCCGACTTTTAACGACCCTGAAAAAGAAGCCTTCTGAAAACATTGTGGGAAAAGAAGAAAATGCTGGTAATCAGCATTTTCTCCTTTTCCCACAATGTTTTCTCCCCTTCAAAAATAAATCTTAACTTTTGATTCACATTTATTTTGTTGTCTGCAAATTCTCTCAAGTTGGACCAGTCTAAAATTTGTCGTTCGGTAAACAGTTAACTCTTATCACTGCCACCTCTAGGTATTCAACTTTTTACCAAGTTCTAAAAGAGATTTCCACTGCTATTGAAGGTAACTATTGTCACAGATAAGGATTGCACAGCAGACATTGTAGATCCAATTGCTTCTTTACCCAGTGTTTTCAAGATCATTCAAAGGCCATCCTTTTCCTTCACATATTTTTCATTTCTCAGAGTTTTACCTGAAATAAGCCTGTATGGTAATGACTTAACCCTTTACCGTAAGATTCCGAGTTTTAATGACCCTGAAGAAAAAAACTTCTGAAGACATTGTGGGAAATAGAGAAAATGCTTAAGACCATTATCTTCTCCTTTTCTCACAATGTTTTCTACCCTTCCCAAATCAAATTTTAGTTTTTGAGTCACATTTATTTTATCGTCTGCAAAGACTTTCAATTGGGTCAATTCTAAGATTTTGTCACCTGGTAAAGAGTTAAAAAGATTCAACCCAGTGAAGGAAGCCCTTAAGAATGTATACATACCATATCCCATCCCCTGTAAAAACAGCCTAAAAGCTTCTGCTACTTTGCCAGGCTGCTCCTCCAATGGCATACCACCACAGTCTGCTATCTGTAACAAAGAGGCAATGTACCTTTGAGAACCTTTACCAGTAGAACTTTATATCAGAAAAACAATAAAGAGAAATACAGCAACTTTTTTATGGAAAACAAAAACTTACTAGATAACTCTTTATCATACAATCCAGAATTTTAATCCCAAACCTACAAAAGAAGGGTCTTGAAAATATTGTGGGAAAAGAAGAAAATGCTAGTAGCCAGCATTTTATTTTTCCACAGTGTTTTCTACACTTTTACAGAGAAATACCATCATTTTTGCCAAATTTAATCTGTTGTCTGCAATGCTTTCAACTTCAACATGTCTAACATTATGTTGTGTGGTAAATAGTCAATTTGTAGTTCTGCAATACTACAAATAATTAAGACCTTTTTTCATTTCAAAACAACAGAAACTGGAACAGACCAGCATATGTTGCCATATCACTGGATCAGTAAAGAAATTGAAAGGACCATAACTCCTTTAACAGTACACCATTCACAATGACAATAGCAGGTGCACAAAAACCCATGAAAGGAAGGCTTCTATAAAAGTTTAGCGAATACAGATGAAAACTGCTAAATACAGGTTTGTCCTCCGTTCAATCCATGTCTTCTATTGGGGAGATATGGCTTGACTGATGACAAACCGTTAGTACTTTGAGTCAACGGATAAAAATTGCCAATCAAAGTCAGAAATTTCTCACTACCTCTTCTATGGATATTTTGAATTTTTCTTTTTTTTTTACCTACTTACTATTTACAAATGAATAACTCCACTCCCAATCATGTGTTTATATAATGTTGTTTCATGCTTAAAAGTGACATATAGGCCCATGGGGCCGGGTGTTTGTTTTTATGTTTTGTTCAGTATTGTCTCCTGTATCTGTATACACATGTCACTATAATAAAAAATTACTTACTTACTTACAGGACTGATATGTAAAGGGTTAATATATTTATATGAAGACTAAAAAAAAAAAACTCTTTACTATTGAATGAATCTAAAAATTCAACATCCAAACCTTCATAAAATCTGTCTCTTCCGGATTCATTCTTCCATTCATGGCAACCACATCATCCATGTGTGGAGAATCATCCCCCACAAGAATCAACGATCTGCATCTGAAACAAGAGTGAGAACCTTTATCTCATATGCTGGTTTGTTACAGGCTTTTAACACTTACCACACAGTCCCAAGTTATAATGACACTGAAGAATAAACCTTATGAAAAAATTGTGAAAAAAAGGAGAAAATGCTGGTAACCAACATTTTCTCCTTTTCCCACAATGTTTTCTACTCTTTCAGACACAAATTCCATCACTTGATTCACATTAAATTTATCATCTGCTAATGCTTTCAATTTTGACCAGTCTAAAATTTTGTTACTTGGGAAAGAGTTAATTAAATACTCATTTTAGACTATGCTATTTTCAAACATTTGTTATTGAAAGGCTTCTGAAAAAAGAAGACAAGTGAAAGTTGGATCTGCAGGCAAGACAACCAAACACAGCAGCAACTGAACAAGAGCAAAACATTTCGGAGGTTACCTGCTCTTCATTTATGGTTCCCATTTTGACAGTTAACAAAGAGCCCAAGTTTGAAGTAAGTTCCTTCATTAATGACAGAGACGTGAAAAATTGTCAGAGTTTTGTACAACCCCAACAACCATGTTGTTGACAACAACTGGGCTATCTTCTTCGAAACGATCCATCAAATTGATCGAATGGTGTTTTACACCGCTTTCAACATTATTTCAGTCACATCAAGGCGACAGCTCACATATTCATGTATTTCCTGGGTTTTACCAGTACTAGCCTAGGGCTCTGTTCTTCGAAAAGAGCTACTCTAAAAATTTCTTTGCTAACTCTGCCTACATACTGGAGAAAGACAAACAGCATGGAAGAGAGAAGTCTGTATTCTCATTCACATATCATAATCAGGTAAGAAAGTAATTGACATGAAAATGAGTAAGTAGGTAAAATTATGGCCAAAAACAAGTACTTGAAAAGCCAAGCAGTAGGTCTCACAATAGCTTGTCTAGCAAAGTGCAACAGGAAATCAATATAAGTGGAAGCAGTCTATTAAAGCTTGAAAAATAATAGATATACACACTTACTTCACATGTCTAACAGCTGCTTTCCTGACACTATCTAGTTCTCTCGTAATGTCTAGATCTGTTCTCCTATAAGAAAGCAAATCCATGTTAACAGAGTGTATTCAACAACCCACTCTTAACTCTAAACCAAACGACAAATTTTTAGACTTTTCAAAATTGAAAGCATATGTAGATGACAAATTAAAATATGGCTCAAAGTATAGATTTGTCTTTGAAACAGTAGAAAACATTGTGAAAAATGAAGAAAATGCTGATTACCAGCATTTTCTTCTTTTCCCACAATATTTTCAAAAGCACTTTTTCTCAGGGTCATTAAAACTTGAGTTAGATAAAGGGTTCAATATTATTTCTAAATTCCACCACTAGCCATCTGATTGGCTAATACAAAATGTAACCTGTATTTTTTCCTTTTCCAGTAATATTTTCTATTCTTCCAAAGACAAATCCCATAATATGAGCCACATTTTTTGTCTGCAACTGCTTATAATATGGACAAGCCCAAAAATTTATGGTCTGATAAAGAATGGAAAAATGAGTCATGCTCTGTGAAAAGGGGGCTTAATGCATCTCTGTGTCGCATTATACTAAGCAAGTCATGATATAATTATGAATCCATAATAGCCACTTTTTCAAACAACTGACTGAAACATGAAGTAGACTGGTCCTTTGACATACAAAATATTGACCAACAGCGAAGTTTCGGCCCAGGTCAGCCTGCGCGGACTGCGCAGGCTGACCTGGGTTGTTACTTTTCACACATGCATTAAGCCCCCTTTTCACAGAGCACGGTTCAAATGTATATGAGCAGTGCTCTGGTAAATGGGGGGTTAAATGCATCTCTGTAATGCATTATACCAAACAAATCATCATATAACTATAGATAAAACAAATCTGCGGTACTTTGTCTAACAATGGACTGAATCATGAGATAGAATGGATCTTGGATATGCAAAAAAAATACAAACAGCAAAAGGTTTCAACTCATGTCAGTCCACACGGACTGCACAGGCTGACATGGGTCGATACTTTTTGCAGATGCTTTAAACCTCCTTTTCACAAAGCATGGCTCTTATGTAGAACTAATTCATATTAGCTGAACTCTGTAAAGGACTCTTTTTTATGTTATTGCAGACAACCTTTGTCAAAACTGAGGCCTTTAACCCTTTACCACACAATCCCGACTTTTAACGACCCTGAGAAAGAAGCCTTTTGAAAACATTGTGGGAAAAGGAGAAAATACTGGTAACCAACATTTTCTCCTTTTCCCACAATGTTTTCTACCCTTCCCAAAACAAATTTCAATTTTAAAGTCACTTTTATTTTGTCGTCTGCAAATGCTTTCAATACATGGATCTGTGGCGATGAGATAAACCGACTTCCTTGGTTACCGTTGTTAAGGGCTCACAAACAAACGCAGTAAATACATATACAGTATAGCAGAGAGGCTACTTAAATGGTGTTGTCATGACTGTTTCTTTTGATTAAATTCCGGAAAAATATTCCTTTTCATATATTTCTGCCGATGATGGATTCTCGGCAAGAAATATATGGATACTTGAACTTATTTACACAAGGATTTGTACATAAAGTGTGAATTTCAAGGGCTACGGACAACGTAATACATGTGCCAGCAAAGTTTTGAACTTCTATGGGAAAGAATGAAACACCTCATAATCCTCAGTTTTGCTTAAAAATAAAAGAATTAAAGATGATTAATATTTTTGTAAGGCTTGTAAGGTTATCTCAACTTTGTATCCGATAAAATATTACACTAAATTACAAGCATTTTGAAATATTCATAGATTGTCTCATTCAACAGAGAGGTGGAAGTCTGAGAAATGTTTAAATTTCAAGTTAAAGGAAAATGGTTGCCTGATGATTTTCAAAAAGTGTAAAGTGTGCTGTCAATTAACAAACTTGTTAATATCATTGGCGGTAGTTTGTTTTGTCTTATGGTATACTGAAGACAATGAGTGGTCGAGTGGATTACAGCGGCAATCAAACACACATCTTATCACTTAACAGTTTACCGACATACCCTTTGAAATGGCAGATGTGCTAATCCACCTAAATATGGCTAAGTCAAAAGCTGATTTAATTAACATAAGTTGCCTTTTGAGCTGAACTTCCAAAACTGTACAAAACAGAACTTAGTCTGTTTCATACTGAAATCTACATGTACCTTCAGTACAGAATAGATGTAAATGTACTTAATTTGAGTAGCAGATGGTTTGAATCCAAGAATAAACTGCATTTTTTGCACTCTGATCTGTATCTACACATTTAGCATTCTTCACACACCAAGAGTTAACGTCAAACTGAAACATTGATGACAAGTGTCCCTTTTTGGATGTGCAGAGGTTATTAAACAATATTCGCTATTTGAGTGAACATACTTTCTTTTTATTAGTATTTCATATATTTTACATTTGTTTTCCACTGTAAAACAGTTTAAGTATTTTTCGGGGAGTTTCAGTGGGGAAAAAAAAAATAACATTAATTAATCCATTGCGTAATATAGCGCTGATCGAAACTCTTTGCTGATGTCCCATTGTCAATCATAATCGTAATTCATACTTATAATCTCTTCGTATATCTCACGTAAGCAATACACGATCGCAAAGCACGTCTTTTAAACCTTTTCCCAAAATTCAAGCGTTGTAAACACACATAACATCGCACTTCTCCAACATTAACAGTCGCTTGTTTGTGAGCCGAAATAGCAGACAGCAAGGCTGCACATCGGGCCAAATAAATGCGATGACCTGATTGGTCAAATATCGATTTCCACAGATCCATGTATTTCAGCAAGTCTAAAATTTTGTCATTGGTAAAGAGTTAAGTAGCCACTATGTCTCAACACATATTTATGTTTTAAACCTTATATGAATTTCAGGAAATAATCAGTAATATTAGCATTATAAACTTACTTGAGATAAGATTCTGTAAAAAGAGAGAGATTCTGTGGGTTGATAGATTTAACATAATCTCTGAACACAGTCACAAGGTCATGGTTTGTCCATAAAGTTCTCTGGAAGAGAAAAAAAAATCAAATCACATCATTTCAAAGGTATGACAACCATAAAACTTGTTTATTAACAACAGACAACAAAATTACTCTGGTCAAATTGAAATTACTTGAATACAAAAAATAAATGTGGCTCAAATGTCGGGACTAGTCAATGAACACTTTTGAAGAATTGTAGAAAAATGAGTAAAGCCTGGGTCCGTATTCACCAACCATTCTTTAGAACAATCTTGGTCTAATTCTCAAGAATTTTCTAAATTTAAAAGTAAAAGAACTTCTGATTGGCTGAACCATTTGGTTTAGCCAGTAAGAAACTGTGTTACTTTCTAAATCTAAAGTTAGACCAAGAATGTTCTTAGGAATGGTAGGTAAATATGTACCCTGTTTCCCAAGATTTTTTCTTTTTCCAAAATGGTTTTAAAAGCTTTTTTCCTAAAAGTCATCAAAATTTAGTACAGAAATGATAAACATGGCAGTTATATTACCTTTCCAAACCAGTGCCACAAAAGATACTCCTCTGTAAATTTAGTCAACTGACCACTCCACAAATACCAGGAATTCATCTAAAAATTAAAAACAGAACATGAAACAATCTTTAGCAAGGGTTTATGGATGGTCTCTTTTCAATATTGTTGTACTTAGTGTCAGCAAGGTGTAAAATTCAAATATCTTTAAAATGTAATTTCTGACCTAAGCTGGCATTTCTTTCATGTTTACATGAACAACATAAATACTGCCTCCAGTTAAACACAATATGAAACAATTTAAATCCTTAATTCTGTACCACATGAGCAAAACTTAGACTTGTCCAAATTGAAAGCTTTTGCAGACAACAATTTTCATAAGACCCAAATGATGAAATATGGCTTTGATTGGGTTGAAAACATTGTGGGCAAAGGAGAAAATGCTGGTTACCAGCATTTTCTTCTTTTCCAACAATGTTTTCAAAAGCTTCTTTCCCCATGGTCATTTAAAGCTGTGATTGCTTGGTAAAGAGTTATTATAAAACATACAATTGCGTAACATTCTTCACCAACTTT
Organism: Tridacna gigas; assembly: GCA_945859785.2. Classification (NCBI taxonomy): domain Eukaryota; kingdom Metazoa; phylum Mollusca; class Bivalvia; order Cardiida; family Cardiidae; genus Tridacna; species Tridacna gigas. Next base: position 55,254,569 of record OX244034.2, read on the forward strand.
GACTCTTGGGGAATAGTAATAGTATGAATTGTTCTATTGTTTGCAGCATTTTCTCCCTTTCCCACTGTGTTTTCAAAACGCTTCTTCCTCAGGGTCATTTAAAGTTGACATTGTGTGGTAAAGGCTTAACACTTTCAAAATAATGCAATTATACCTTTGGTCTGGAAAAATAAACCTAGCTATTGCAATCTCAAAGTCATATTTGTGCAGTAAAAGGCTAAATACAGAGAGGTGCATCATCCTAAGATATGAAGGTTACATAAAATACCGACGTGTCTTATACCTTTTGGTATCCCCACTCAATCCATCCAGGTCTTGTTGAGGTTGGATTAACCAGAACCAAGGAGTCAACACGACTTGGATGTGTCAGCTGTAAACAAACATTATGGCAAAACTTCAATAAAACTCTCAATTATAATGCCTGAAACAAGAACACTGCATGTGGGAGCCAACACTTGGTTGCAGGTGCTTTTTCTGATCCAAAAAAGGTAAAATTCTGTCAAAATGTGTTGAGATTTACCTGCCTTTTGGTATGGATTCTTCTTTTGATAGTAAACAACTTGCTCAAGTTTAAGGTAAATATCTTTATTAATGACATAGATATGAGAAAATTCCATAAAATTTCCCATGACTACATTGACAAAACAGACAACCACTGAATTATGAAAATACCTAGTTGTTTTCTAAGAAAACAGCTGAGCTAAAAATTATTATATTATTACACATATTAAACCTTTTTGCAAACAACAAATTGTTGACTCTTCCAAATTCAATGCTACTGCAGACAACAAATTTAAAATTGGTAAAAATGAGCTGTAGTTCTCTGATAAGGTAGAAAACATTGTGGGGGAAAAAAAAGAAGAAAATGCTGGTTACCAGCATTTTCTCCTTTTCCAAAATTTTTTCACAAGCTTCTTTTCCTCACAGTCATTAAAAGCTGTGATTGTTTGGTAAAGGGTTACTAGAAAACATATAATTGCATACCATTCTTCACTAACTTTGACGTCCTGGAAGATAGTAATAGTATGAATTGTTAGAACTGTTGTTTTCCCTACCCCCATCTTGAAATTGTTTTCAAGTTTTTTAAACAGAAATCTGAATATTACATGTGAGATTTGTATACAGTAAGTCACAATTAAGGAATACAAGACTGAATAAAAAGTGAGTTACTAAATCTATACACTTATTTTTTTCAATGCTTTTCAAAAGGTCTTCTAGAAAAATAAAGAGTGTACTTACTGCAAACCTTGCCAAGACATTTGAACCTGAGCCAACACCAAAACCAATAAACTGGTTTACACTGAAAATAAAAATACAAAATTTACTCTATAAACAGTGAACATAACTAAGCTCAGTGCTTAACCCTTTCCCAAACAAGCCCTGGTTTTCACGTGTCTGCAGTACAAGTCTTTTGAAAACACTGTGGGAAAAGGAGAAATTGCTCGTAACAAGCAATTTCTCCTTTTCCCACAGTGTTTTCTACCCTTTTTGATAACTTTCTGCCATTTTCATCAAATCTAAAATTGTTGTCTGCTAATTCTTTCAATTTGGACCAGTCCAAAATTTGTCGTTTGGGAAAGGGTTAAAAAACCTCTTCATGCTCTTGAAACATTGAATACAACTAAGCTCTGTGCTTATAAAACATTGTCATGCTCAACTCAGTTTAGCATGAAATTTCAAGTTATGTAAATATAATTTGATACAACTATTGGAGTAAATTCTTAATTTTTAGAGCAATTCCTTTCTTCCTCTCTGTAGATTAGTATTTATTTTTCACATGTACTGACTGTCTAAAGCATTAATGAATTTTTAAGTTGGGCAGGAACTCAGTTGAGCATAACCTCAAGTTTTATAACCACTGAGCTAGGTTTTTGCAGACAATGCACATGAAAATGTGAATGTAAGGAATGTGCAATCTGATCTTGGATTGACACTGACTTATAATGGAATGCACATGCAAACAAAACATGTGACAAAAGGAAAACTAACTATTACAAGTGATTTACCCCTTGCTATGTTGTTGTAAAAGTACTGGTAGTCAAAATGGTCATTTGCAGGTGATCATGTTCTAAAAGCAAACTTGTTTGAAAAATTCTCAGTTTGTATTGGACATCATCCTTGTATAATATGAATAGAAAACATGAAGTTGGGTTTTATAAATAAATACAGGTGAAAACACAGTAGTAAATGGAACTTGTTCATTAGGTGCCACAGGGTTTTCACCAACCAGAAAAAGGCATCAGGTGGTAATGATTCAAAAATTAACAGTCTTGAGACACAACCTTAAAACTATTCAAATATCATCTTTATTCTAAATGTTGATTAAAATAAAGTTTTAAATTTTCTAGAAAAATTTATAATTATGTATAAAAGGATTTTTTAGGTATTATATGGAATAAAAAACTGTATTTACCCAAAATGATCAGCAACTGTGAGAATGGCTTCTGCAAGCTCATCCATAGTGGGGTAAACAAAACTGTAATAGAGATAAAATTTCAGGGTAATGAAGGCTAATTTGGTTTTGCACTTTTTTTTTTTTATTGGCCCAATGTAGAAATGTTTATCAGACCATGCCACAAGCTTCAATTCCTTTACCTTTAAGCCTTTACTACACAATCCCAAGTTTTAATAAACCATAGAAAAGGGCCTTCTGAGAAGCATTGTGGGAACAGGAGAAAATGCTCTTAAACAGTACTTTCTCCTGTTCCAACAATGTCTTCTACAATTCTAAAAGCAAATTCAATCATTGTAGTGACACTTAATTTGTCATCTGCAAATGCTTTTAATGTGAACAAGTCTAAGTTTTTATCAGTTGTTAAAGAGTTAAAAGATGATTTTAGAACTACAAAAAAAAACTACAAATAATTCAAAGGGAAAACATTTGAGCTACAAGAAAACATAGGCTGATAATTTAACCCTTTACCACACAATCCCGACTTTTAACGACTCTGGGAAAGAAGCCTTTTGAAAACATTGTGGGAAAAGGAGAAAATGCTGGTTACCTGCATTTTCTCCTTTTCCCACAATGTTTTCTACCCTACCCAAAACAAATTTCAATTTTTGAGCCACATTTAAATTGTCATCTGCAAATGCTTTGAATTCGAACCAAACTAAAATTTTGTCATTTGGTAAAGAGTTAATTTCAGTTCAATTACTTCCTTCTGAAAAAAAATTCATAAGCTGTTTACTGTAGGGGGAGTAATATCTTGTACATATTCAGAATTTATTCAACTATTTGAACAAAAAGCTTTAACTTTGAATATGTGTAATGCAAACTTCTTTTTACATTCAAAAGAATATTTTGTACCATAAGAATGGTTAAACAGTAATTGATCAACAGAGCACACCAGGCTCTCATGTAAATGAGTTCTAATCAGACAGATCAGGTTTCCAAATCATAACATCCCAGCAATTTATCTTTAACAAATGCACATGGCAATTAAATAAACGTTGTATGTAAATCAGTGTCTCATCAAATAAAACATTTATAAGTTGGTTGAAATTCTTTCAACTGATATACTTGTTTGCATCCAAACAAAATCACAATAGATAAAAGGATGTATAAATGTACTACAAAGCATGCAAAATAATGCAAAATAAAATCAAATTTTCACATTGTGTACAGGTATAATACATTCTAGAGGTTGAACTGACACACAACTATCTGCAGATCGCAAGTTTTCACTATTATCAAAGACTACTATACAAAAAAAACAAAATTTGTTACATGAAAAAAGTTCCAAAATAAAGACAAGGAGCTACATCTAAATGCACTACATCAAAATGTGCCATTTCTCTAAATATTTTTTTTTACAAGACTATATGATTACAGGTTTTCACCATTTGGAAAACATTAGCGGACAACAAATTAAATGTTCCTAAAATGATGGGACCTGTTTTTGAAAGGGTAGAGAACTTGCTGGTCGCCAAAACATGCTGGTCTTCAGTATTTTCTCCTTTTTCCCACAATGTTTTCAAAACTTTTCCTCCTCAAGGTTGTTTATTTAAACTTGGGCTGGTTTGGTTGATGGTTTACTAAATGGTATTGGATGCCATTTACAAAGATATTCATATTTTAGGTTTATGATAATAGGTCATTTCTTATAATCATTCCTGCCTTGTCCAAGGACACTCTAATTTAAATAATGCCATTCTGAAAGGATCAAACCAAGATTTCCTGATAACAAATCCAATGCCTTCACTGTTTACCACACAATCCCAAGTTTTAAAGACCATGAAAAAGAAAGCTTTTGAAAACATTGTGGGAAAAGGAGAAAATGCTGGTAACCAGCATTTTCTCCTTTTCTCACACTGTTTTTTACCCTTTTAAAAATGAGTCTCATCTTTTCATTAACATCATAGCTTGTAGTCTGCAAGTGCTTTCAATACTGACAAGTCTAAACGTCTGTAACATGGGAAAGGATTAACCACTGACCAGTGCAGACCTCAAAACAAACAGCACTAAAGTAACAAAATGTACAACAACCAAAAGTACAACACTGGTAAATTTTGGTGACAAAAATACACATAATTATGAGGTTAGAAGAACCCTTTCAGCCCCTGTCTATAAGATCTCAAGGACTGTTTCAGAAATATTTTAGGAAAAGAAGAAAATGCCAGTAACCAACATTTTCTTATATTCCCACAAAGATTTTAACCCTTTCAAAGACAAAGTCCATTATCAGAGCAACACTTTTGATGTCAATTGCTTTCAATATATACGTCTAAAATTCTCACAAATCTAAAATTCTACTGCCTGGTAAAGAGTTTATTACTACGACAACAACATACCTTTTGCCCAGAGAATCTGGGTTACCAAGTGCATCAGATCTAGATGTTATAAGAAATACATCAACAAAGTTACTCATGCATCTATCCACATACTTAGCATTAAAACAATGGCTTTCCAATGGATCAAAATATAAATCAAGTACAAAAACAGCAAATCAACTTTTTTTGCCAAATGTATTTTGTGACAATGATTTCAATTCACATGCTGTGCCTACTAACATGTCAACCAAAAAAAGGGGTGGAAAGCTGAAAAAATATATGAATAAAAACCCTGAGTAATGTTTAAGTAAATATTTCCTTAACTAATTACCATCTGAAACGAATTTGTAGCAAACAGCTTTGAAAAATTAGCTGATAAAATAAAGTCAAAGTCTGATGCATCAGTATATGTTAAACACTGTATTAAAGGAGAAACTGCTTGTCACTAGCCATTTCTCATTTTTGCCAAAACATTTTCACTAGTTGTCTGCTACAGGACAAAAAAAGGTTGTTTGCTAGTGTCACTTTTTCCATATTCAAGGCTCTATTGTACAAGTTTAGGCCAGACTAACTCTTTGGATAACAAGGAATTGTAAGTTGTTTCTATTGAATGCATCAACAGAGATCAGTCTACATCTTCTGTAAATGTCTGATCTTGAATCTACCCTATCTAATACTGTACATGTTAGTCTAGTCCAAGGATGAATCTCCCAAGCATGAGTCTAGCTTATGTTATATTGTATGAAATAGTCTAGTCCAATCAACCTTGGAATTACAATATACATGTATGGAGGTCTTTTGACTGAATATTTATTGCAGCTTTGGCATTGTATAGGGATCAACCCTTTCCTTCATGAAGATTAATTGACGATTAGCCCTTTCTGTCATGACCAAAGTACCGATACCAATCCTTGGCCACATCTTCAGAACTTCAGGGTTATTTTCCATTTGCTGCCCACATTACTGACAGTTTCCACATAAAGAAAATACATATCAACAATTTTAATCATTTCATTTGGATAGTCAAAAGATATGTAAATGAATAATGTGGTTTATTAAAACTGAAACAATGTAGACCATTATGTTCCTATGTCACCATATTGTCAAATATCACAATACTTTGATATCACTACTTTTCTTCCATATAACATGCATTATTTTGGTTTACAAAGTATCTTTCTCATGAATAATTTAATCTTTACCATAGGACAAAATTTTAGACTTTTCCAGAATAAAGGTAGTTGCAGATGACAATCTAAATGTGCCTCAAATGATGGGATTTATTTTTGAAAATGTAGAAAACCTTGTAGGAAAAGCATAATACAGTCAAACCTGGTGATCCGTCCACCTCCATTCAGCGTGAACCTCCACTTAACGGCCAGTTCAATGTCCCCCCAACTACTTTTACTCTATATGAACCTTTATTCAACACGCACCCTTAAAACGCACGCAACGGCCGCCGAAATCGTGTCCCATTTTTCAAAACAACCTGGTATGTAGCGGCCAGTAACCAACATAAGTCGGACTGCTAACTTATACTTCACACTTAGTGTACTTCTCACATCCGACCATTTTCGGATTAACAACTAGAGTGTCAAAATCGAACAATCATATACACACATTGCCAATCAACAGGTGTATGCATATAACCTGATATCCTCTAGAACGGGTTATTTTGATGCAAGTGATGATTTCGTGAGCTATTATTCCCGATTTGTCAAAAATTTTCAAGTTAGAAATCAAATGTAAATTACCCGAGTCAGACTACCAAAAATGTTTTTCTGCTTTCGATTTAATCTGAAATTACGTAACGTACGTGTAGCTGCCTCGACATCTTGTTTGTCTGCTTACTTCTAAAAGGTGAGAAAAGATTAAAGAAAACTGTCCTAACAACCGATTGCACCCAAATTAGTATAGGTTATTACCTATGCCGGTGTGTTTAAGAAATTGTCTTTGATGACATTAATTTTAATTGACGATTACACCTGTGTCACATTTTAATTGACCAGTAAACCTACGACTGTTTGATCTTTATGCCCAATCATCTTTCGACCATTCCATTGTTTTGATTGGTGATTATACCAAAGATGCAGATTTCTTATGTTTTGACCGTACGATTTGTCTATTGTATTTTTGACTCGAGACTGTTAACATCATATTTGGAATTATGGCTTGTACCAAGAGAAAAGTGTTGACATTAGAACAAAGAGTGGAAGTGATTAGACTTTTAGAGTCTGGAAAGAGTTCTCGGATTGTAGCTGAACAATTTGGTGTTGGTAAAACACAGGTTCAACAGACCCTGAAGAGAAAATGTATACGGACATGTACCCCAGCCCTTTATAAATGTTTAGGAAAAGATAACTCCGAGAACATCTGGCGTGATCGACCTCTTTTAAGCAAGCACCTGTCTTAAGCAAGCGATTTTGGAAGGGCCCTTGACCGCTTGCTTAAGACAGGTTTGACTGTATACTGTTTCAAAAAATTTTTCCCCTTTCCCACAATGTTTCCAAAAATCTTTTTTACTCGGGTTGTTAAAATTTGAGATTGTTTGATGATAATTAAGGAAGCAAAATGGTTAAATAATGAAACTTTAATGAAACTTTCAACAACTTTTAACCAATCAAGATACAACTCACTTACTGGAAAGGATTTTTCTCATGTAAATTCAGTAACAAACTCCCCAATTTCAGTAAAAATCTCTCATTTCAGTGATGAAATCCCAAAATTTAGTATCAAAATCCCAAATTTCAGTGACAAAAACCCCAATTTCTGTGTCACTAAATCCCTAATTTTTGTGACAAAACCCCAAAATTCAGCAAACAAAACCCTAAATTTTAGAGACAAAATACCAAATATTCGGTAACAAAATCACAAGTTTTAGAGACAAAATAACAAATGTTATAAACAAAATCTGAAAAGATAAGTGATAAAATGCTTTTAAAATATTTTGGTTGCAAAATCCAAAATCTAAGCGACAAAATGCCCAAATGTTCCAAATTTTAGTGACAAATTCCCTAACTTTTGTAACAAAATTCCCAATTTCAGTAACAAAATCCCCAATTTCAGTAACCAAATCCCCATTTGTTCTCCATATCTAGATTCTATATTGAAGACCAGTGTTTGAGTTCAGTCAATCATAAATACATGTATCTATGAAAAATGAAATTTACACAGTCAAATCTCCCATGGCTGGAATGGAATGTAAATTCGTAATCACTATCTCCTTTTTCTCACAATGGTTTCTATCCTTTCAGTGGCAAATCCCATCATTTCAGTGACATTTAATTTGTTGTCTGCAATTCCATCCAATTTAGGCCATTCCAAAGAAATGTTGGCCTGTAAAGACTTGAGCCCACAAGGTAGAAGAAAATTGTTTTTATTTTAAGATAAGATATATTTTATTCCGAAACACTAAATTTAATGGCACCCATGTAACAAGCGATTTCTCCTTTTACCTCAATATTTCCATTTCTATATACAGTAAAACCCCTCTATTAAGACCACCCGTGGTACTTTTGAAAACTGGTCTTATTAGCGGGGTGGTCCGATTTCTGGGTTTCATCCACCTAGATTTTGAATGAAACTCGAACTCTATGTAGACTTATGTAGATCTAAATTATGTGCTAAGTAATGTTCATGTATTTTAGTCAGGAAAGCCTGTGCAAACACATGAAAATGACAACCAGAAAATTTTCAAGTTTATTGAAAAGTTGATTAAGTTTGTTGAATTTTATGAATATATCCACATTTAAGAGTATGTCCATTCATAACTGCAAATTTAAACTCCTACAGTCAAATTAAAAAAACTGAAGTTAAACTCTATAAAATATAATGTTACTGATAGAACTTGTCATATTCCCTGTTTTGTGTAGTCTCAAGAAGCCATATTTCACACGCTGATTTTCATTTTTAAGCAAAGAATTTCGAATAAGTGCTAATTGAAAAACCTGGCGTCTACAGTACAGTTTATTTTTTTCCTTTTCGTTTTTTTCTTTTTCATTTCGATTCGAGTTGAATGTTCGAACAGTCCTACGAATCGTCGATCGCACAGTTGAAGTGTTCACCTGTTTACAAATCGCATATTCTGTACGTCGTATGGCTTTAATGTGTAACAAAAAAAAAAAAAAAAAATTAGCCCATCTCGATCACTACATATTAATCCAAGCGTCTCAAATTACAACAGCTGAATGCAAAAAACAAATCGTAATTACCCAGATGTCAACATGTTTTTCATCTGGATCAGCAATGTGTGATAAACGCTTGATTACTGCATAAAAGCCGAATTAATTCTTATCAGTTCATTGGTCATTTGATTATGTAAGGTAACACCCTGATCACTAAACACAATCATGTTACAATAGTTGATAGATAAACAAAAGACAGATAATTGATCCTCGATTCCTTCGGACCCAAGAATGTTCGTACATAAAGAACGGCCTACCCAATTATGGACGCGTGAAAATTAACCAGTCGTCATGAAGTTGTGAAAGTTAGTGGTTGTTTCAGGGGTTTAAAATATATAGGTAATTTCTCATTGGTACTGAAAATGGTGGTCGTAATTTCGGAATAGCGGGGTGCCCGTATTTCCGGGGTCGTGGTCATTGATTATGAAGAAGGAAAAATTCCGTTCTGACAAAAATCATTCATAATAGCGGGTTGCTCGTATTGCCGGGGTGGTCGTGAGGAGAGGTTTTACTGTACTACAATTCATTTTATATTGATCATCGATATTTTACAAGAATGATGCCAAGGCCACCTGCAGCAAATTTATTGGTAATAAAATGTTCCCCCAAAAGACTTTAACTCTTTACCAAACAACAAATTCCTAGACTTATACAAATTGGAAGCATTTGCAGTCGACAAATTTGCAGACAATTCAAATTTGTTTTGGAAAGGGTAAAAAACATTGTAGGAAAGGGAAACAATGCTGGTTACAAGCATTTTCTCCTTTTCCTGCAAATGTTTTCAAAAGCCTTCTATCTCCAAGTCGTTACAACTTGGGATTGTGTGGTAAAGGTTTAAATTGCAACATTTTGGTGTTTCTATCAACAGAAATAAGGGCTTTTCCTTATAAATCATTTGGCTATCTTAAGCTTGAAAATGTAATTAGGTTTAAACCTCAAAATATTTTGTCATCTATTTTAAGATATGTAAAATTTTGTGATATCATTATGAAACAAAATTACAACTGCCATATCAATCAACAAAATGAATGTGACATTTCACATAGTACCAATCTCGATAAACATTTAATGGGTTTCTGAATCAGTAATCCACTCTCTTTCTCAAAATTCTTTTACTTTCCTGAAATGTTGGAACTGCCTATTGTAATAAAACTGAAATAATGCTGAAAACAAGATAAAACATCAAACAAACAAGTGAGATTCATGGAATTTTTCAACAATGAGTAAGGCACAGAAGATAAACAATTCAGCCTGTTCATATGAAATTAATTAAAATTCTCTAAAATATGAGTTTTTACATAAAAATGGACATCCTATGTTTGTATGTAAAAAATTGCGGTCAATGAGCCTGTTTCTTTCTTATGATTGTTAAAGATTGTCTATCTTTGACAGTAAAAATGTAAAAATTGCAGACAAAAACAGAATACAGTGTGGCAATAAAAACTTTGCTAATAATATATTCAGCAATTTCCTTATTCGTCTTTTTTTTTAGGATTAAAATATGTCTCAATGTATCTTTAACCCTTTCCCAAACAAGCCCTGGTTTTCACGTGTCTGCAGTACAAGTCTCTTGAAAACACTGTGGGAAAAGGAGAAATTGCTCGTAATGAGCAATTTCTCCTTTTCCCACAGTGTTTTCTACCCTTTTTGATAACTTTCTGCCATTTTCATCAAATTTAGAATTGCCGTCTGCAAACTCCTTCAGTTTGGACCAGTCCAAAATTTGTTGTTTGGGAAAGGGTTAAGATGTGTAGAGATAAAATACAAAATTTATAATGAAGTAAACAATTTTCAAGAAAACAAAAAAGAGCAAATAAAATTATGAGAAAGAAGAAACTCACATCTAAATCTGACTATAATGAAATATCAATCATCACAAGAGAAATTTGCAAACAATCTTTGCATTCATAATACATAATGCTGAAGAATCAAAACACAAAATTTTCAGTTCCAAAAAAGACTCAAATAGCAGGCTGTTGTGTCAGAATATCTTAACCCTTTACCACACAATCCCGAGTTTTAACAACCCTGGGGAAGAAGCCTTTTGAAAACATTGTGAGAAAAGGAGAAAATGCTGGTAACCAGCATTTTCTCATTTTCCCACAATGTTTTCTACCCCATCAAAGACAAATTCCATTATTTGAGCTATCTTTAAATTGTCGTCTGCAAATACTTTCAATTTGTACAAGTCTACATTTTGCTTGTGTGGTAAAGTGTCAATGTTGCAGTCTGCATCAGAGACCAGACAGAAGGACTGGAGAGAAGATCAAGACTGATAAGGTTTCTGAAAATGAGCAGTTTCACCAGTTTCTACAGTCACTCATTTCTTGACAGAATCAACCATCAAATATAATTTCAACCACAGAATACTGAAAGTATGTGCAGTCCCATCTTGAATCTATACTGTTTCATATTTTTATGAGATTTCTAAGCAAGACAGCATTGAAACAACAATAATTAAGTGGTTCACACTGCTAAACAAATATCAACAGGCGTAAGGGTTCATAGTTTAAGTAAAAGACATGAAACATCATCAATCAACAGAGAAGTCACATTCAGTAATAGGCCATCATCACATAAAAAAGCAAATTTATTATCTAATCTATTGCACAATGCACCATCAAAATGTAGCAATTCATCCATCAAATTAACCTTTAACCCTTAACCAAACAATAACTGTTTAAACTTGTACCACACAATCCTGAGTTATAATGACTGCTAGAAAGAGGGCCTTTAATAACATTGTGGGGAAAGGAAAAATGCTGGTAACTTGCATTTTCTTCTTTTCCCACAATTTTTTTCAACTGTTTTAAGCAAAAAGTCATAATGACAGCCAGTTTAAATTTATTGTCTGCACAGGCTTTGAATTTGGACAAGTCTCAAATTTTGCTGTTTGGTAAACAGTAAATGACTCTGTCAAAGAAGGCTTTTGAGAACATAATTGGAAAAGGAAACAGCATTTTCTCCTATCCTCATATTTTCTGACCTTTTTAGAGGCATAACATCATTTGATTCACATCTGATTTGTGATCTGTAAAATGCTATCTAAAATGACATGTTGAAAATTTAGTTGACTAGAAAAGACTTAAACCTTTCCCATACAAGAATATTTCAGGTTTGTTCATATTGAAAGTATTTGCCAACAACAAATTAAATGTGGATCAAATGATGAGAGTTACCTTGGTATAAAGGTAGGAACACATTGTAAGAAAAGGAGAAAGTGCTAGGTACCAAAAGTCCACTTTGAAAGCATTTGTAGATGACAAGTTCAGTGTGGCTAAAATCATACGAGTTGTCTTGCAAAAGGAAGAGAACACTGCTGCAAAGAAAAATGTTGGTTACCAGCATTTTCTCCTTTCCAACAACATTTTCAGCAAGCTTCTCTGTAAATTACTTTTAATCCTTTACCGCACATTCCTGAGTTTTAATAAGCCTAAGAAAGAAGACTTTTGAAAACATTGTAGGAAAAACAGGATTGTCTGGAAAAGACTTAATGTAAAACATAGATGCAAATGAGGTGATCAATCCATCAACCCATGTACAGTTTGTGATCTACTACAATTTGAATCCTTTTTGAAAAGACAGGATAAATGCACATATCAACAACTTAGATTTTGAAAGATAGCAAAGAAAATACTGTGAGATTTGTGGAAAATACTCATTTGAGCAATTTTATCCCATTTATTGCCATGTTTTTAACCCTTTACCACACAACAATTATTAGATTCATCCATACTGAAAGCATCACTAAAACGATGAGATTTGTTTTTGAAACCGTAGAAATTATTATGCGAAAAGGAGAAAATGCTGGTGACAAGTATTTTCTCCTCCCACAGTTTTTTCAAAAGCTATTTTTCTTTGAGTTGTTGATATTCAGGATTGGGCAGTAAAGAGATTAATGTTTCTGCATGATGCCACGGGCATCAAACATGCTTGTATGAGGGAGGGGCTCCAAACATGTAATCTGTTAAATCTTTTCTTGCACCTGGCTCCATATTCACCAACCATTTTTAAGAACATTCTGAGTCTTACTCTCAAGAATTATCTAAATTTTAAAGTAAAACAATTTCTGATTGGCTAAACTAAATGGTTTAGCCAATCAGAAGTTGTGTTACTTTCTAAATCTAAAAATTAGACCAAGAATATTCTAAGAATGGTTGATGAATACAGACCCTGGATCTGGACATATTTGTCTCTCACAGCACTCAGGTTTTTTTTTTCCCAAGCATAAAAGCTTTAGTTTAAACATATTTATTTTACATTGATTGAGAAACAAGTTGTTGCAGCTTATACTTTCTCTATTCTGCTTCCTAGGAACTACATCAGTATTTGCGCCAAATGTGTGGGTGAATGACCATCCCAAAGTTGACACCTGCTTCCGGGTATCAAACTCAGGACCTTATGGTTATGAGGCCGATACTCTACCTCACAACCATAGATATCACACCATAAAAGCATAAAATCCTACATAACCACTGGGCTACACAAGACCCTAAGTTGTTCATGCAGTGAGAAAGCTACTTTGTTTGGCAATGAAGGTGGTAAAGTTGTTTTACTAAATTGGGAATAAAAAAATACCCATGACTTACTCAGGTTTTAGATTCATGGCTCCCTCTTCCTGCCCTGGGGCATTCAGATGATACACACAGAAATGTTTCATCATTTGTTGCATATCTTGATGGCTGAAGAACCCTTGGAAGCAGGTAATGTCTGTACACAACAAACAGAGATACATGTGCATGAAAAAGTTGTCTTTTAAATCAGTTAATCAGTGGTCTCCTAGAATTACTCTGAGACCAGACAATTGTCCCATAAACTTGCAGAAATAGGGGCCACTTTCAAAGGCAGTGAGACAAATGACCTCAAGACTAATTATCAAATGGATTTGAACACAACAAAGTCCCAATTTTATGCTTTATGATGAAACATTTTTCTAACTCAATAGAACAATGTCCCAGAATCTCCCCCTTGACAGAACACTGTGCTAATATGCAACTCTTTACACAAAAGTTACGGCAGACAGTATTTGAAAGCATTAGGGGAAAAGACCTGGTACATGAAGTTCAAGTAATTGCCAGGGTTTTTTTTTTGTCATATTTTTTTTCACACAATTCAAGAAAGGGACTCAAATTTTCCTTCATCCTATCATATCTGAGGTTACATACCAAAACAAATGAATCCCTTAAGCTATACAACCTTGATCATTCTAGCAGGAAATGAACCTTGAGTCCGGAATCAGCCAAAGGGAATTAACAGTAGCTGTCTCTCACTGCAGGCAGTCTTTCAATGCAAGTTCAGTGAACTAATTTGATTGAAGCAGTGGCATAGTCAAAACAGACTTCAAATCAGTAGGTCACTTATACAGGTGGCCCCTTCCACAGCTTTGTCTGTTTTAGTGTGTGGGAGTTGTCTCTTTACTACACAACAATATTTGGGACCTACCTAGATCCGAAAAATTTGCAGATGATAAGTCAAATGTAGCTCAAAGGTTGGAAACTGCTGGTAACCAGCATTTTCTTCTTTTCCCCTAATGTTTTCAAAAGCCCTTTTCCTTGGGGTTGTTTAAAGTTGGATTGGGGTTAAAGACAAACACACCTACATACTTAAAATTTCAAACTGACTGTTCAGAAAAACTACAAGTATCCATAGACCAAGTACAAGCATCCATAAGGTCATTCATCTACAAATAACATGGAATGAGAATTTATTTCTCAGAATCGTAAAATATACAGCAGCAGGTTTAATGGCTTGTAAGAGCAATCTGATTCAGTGTGATGTCAGACATAATTAAGCAAATACTTCACATTAAATAATATATTGGAATAATTGCATATACTGAATGAATGAATGTTGTTTTATGGCGCATCGACAGCTTTGGTCATTTAGCGCGCATATCTGTGTTGAAGGAACGATTAAGGCGGATTTTTTTCTAAAAAGATTTGAGACATGCTGACAGTAAAAGAGTTAAATTAAGAAGGATCATGTGAGATCTAAGTATGTATAAAAGATATAATTGAGCAACAGGGCTTCCCTATTAACTCAAAAAGGTTTTGAATAATGATGTTAAGACTGTGATAAAAAGATTTGAACAGTCTTAAATTGATAATAAAGGAGTCTTTAAATGAAGAATGAATGTCTCCAATGAGATAAGATGCCCTCAAAAGAGGTAATCCTCCCATTAAGGAGATGCAAACTTAAGATTGTGATAAAAAATTTGAACAGTCTTAAAATGATAAGAAAAAGTCTTTAAATGATGAAAGGTTATGTGTAACTGATAATGCGCATAACATATAATATTGAGTGGCTGGGCAATCCCTGCCTACTCAAAGTAAAGAATGTAAAAAGGTGGATAAGAAACTAAAGAGTAAATATCACAGTTTATTGTAAATGCCAATCTCCTTTATGAAAGCGATAATAGATTCAACGCTGACAGAATCAAAGAGATTTTTTAAACTATCGACGTTGAAATATTTTGTACGAACTGGCTGAAAGTCAATGCAATCTAGTAGAATGTGTTTTATAGAGAAGGGTGCATTGCATGGAATACATTCAGGGGCATCATCTCTGGTCAAGAGCCAGGAATGTGTAATGCGTGAATGGCCAATTCGAAGTCGTGCAATTATCACTTCTTCTCGACGAACAGACCTGTAAACGGGGTACCATTCACCGAGGGAAGGTTTAACTGAATGTAGTTTATTGAAAACATCAGCATCCCACTGGGATTGCCAAGAAGATTGGATATGTGTTAAAACAGAGGATTTAAAATCAGTGTGTGGAACTTTAAAATCTGAAATGGGAAGGTTAAGTGCAGATTTGGCAGACCTATCGGCATTTTCATTGCCTTTGATGCCTACATGACTTGGAAGCCAGCAGAACACCAATCTATTCATAGAAGAAATTTGTGAGATCCTTTCAAGTAAAGTACAGATCAAGGGATTCTCAAGTCGTTGATTTGAAAGGGCCTGTAATGTTGACAAAGAGTCCGAAAAGATAATGAAACGGTTGGAATTAGAATGTTCAGCTAGATTAAGGGCAAGATCAATAGCTTTAATTTCTGCAGAGAAGATAGAGGAATTGTTTGGAAGGCGGCACTTTAAGCTCCTTTCTCCATAAATGGCGGCAGCTGCTACAGAATTTCCTTCTTTTGATCCATCTGTGTATATTGGTTTGAAGGAAAAATAATGCTCCTTTATCTCATTGTATCTAGCGTGAAACACAGTTCTATCCGTGACTGACTTTTTGTCGGATGCAAGGTCAAATCTGAATTCTGCACTGTTTAGTGTCCATGGAGGGATTTCAGAGATTTTATAATCGGCAATAGACTCAGTGTCTATGCCAAGGTTATCTACAATGGGCTCCATGCGGATACCAAATGGAGGAATAACATTTGGTTTCCTTTCAAACAGACGTTTATACTGAGGTTTAAAAACAACTTTATGAGTTGGATTAAAACGATTTGACTTCAGTTTTAAAAGATATTGAAGTGAGAGTTTTTCCCTCCTGTAAGAAAGAGAAGGTTCATTAGCCTCAACATAGAGACTATTGACGGGAGAAGTTCTGAAAGCTCCAAGTACAAGACGCAGGCCTTCGTGGTGTATAGGATCGAGAATTTTAAGACAAGATTTACGGGCTGATCCGTATACAATAGATCCATAGTCTAATTTGGAGCGGACTAAAGACCGATAAAGCCGCAAGAGGACTTTACGGTCTGCTCCCCATTCAGAATGGGCCACAACCTTTAAAAGATTAAGAGCCTTCTTGCATTTCTTTTTAAGTGCAGTGATGTGAGGAAGGAAGGAAAGCTTTCTGTCAAAGATGACTCCAAGAAATTTAAACTCAGAAACGACTTCAATTTTAGTTTTGTCCAAATACAGTTCAGGGTCTGGATGAACACCACGTAAATTACAAAGGTGCATGCATTTTGTTTTGGACTTGGAAAATTTGAAGCCATTTTCTTCAGACCACGTTTGGAGTTTGTTGAGACACTGTTGAAGTTGTCTCTCAATAATATTCATATTTCGAGATCTGAAGCATATAACAAAGTCATCAACATAAAGAGAACAGTCTACACCAGGACAGATAGCTTTAACTATACTGTTTATTTTCACACTAAAAAGTGTAACAGAGAGAATACATCCTTGGGGCACACCCATCTCCTGTTCACGGGCTCCCGAGACAGTATTACCAACTCGGACGCGGAAAAGACGTTCATCCAAGAAGGCTGAAATAAAAAGAGGAAGACGGCCTCGAAGACCAAAGTCATGTAAGTCTTTAAGAATTCCGTATTTCCAAGTCGTATCATAAGCGCTTTCAAGGTCGAAAAAGACAGATACTACATGTTGTCTATTAATATAGGCTTCTCTGACAAAGGTTTCAAAGCGGACAAGATGATCGATGGTACCACGCTGGCGACGAAATCCACTCTGTACATCAACGATAAGGTTGTTTTTCTCTAAAAACCAGACAAGCCTGTCGTTGACCATACGTTCCAGAGTCTTGCAGAGACAACTAGTAAGAGCTATTGGACGATAGTTGGCTGGGTCACTAGCATCCTTGCCAGGTTTTGGGATAGGAATGACTAGTGCCTCTCGCCAGGACGAAGGAAAATCACCGGACTGCCAGATATCATTAAAAATATCAAGTAAAACAGAGAGAGAAGTAAAAGGTAAGTGTTTTAAAAACTGGTAATGAACTTTATCTTGGCCAGGGGAAGAATCGTGAGCTTTATTCAGAGCAGATTTTAATTCTTTAAAAGTGAAGAGTTTATTATAGTGCTCTGAATTAGAAGAATTGAAATTAAGTTTTTTCTTTTCTTCTCTGGCTTTATTCCTCTGAAACTTTTCAGAATAGTTTGCAGAGGAAGACTTTTTACAAAAGGTGTCAGCAAGAGCATCAGCTATATCCTGGGGGGTTTCCAACGAAGTATTGTTAACTTCAAGGTGACTGAGAGGGGGTTGGCCTTTGCCATTGATCTTTCTGATCATGTCCCAGGTTTTTTTAGTAGTAGTTCTACTATTTAATTTAGAAACATATTGTCTCCAAGCCTTGCGCTTACTTTCTCTAATGGTACGACGAGCCTTTGCCCTGGAAATACGGAATAGGTTATGATTTTCTTTGGTAGGTCTGAGGTTAAACTTTCTAAGGGCTTGTTTTCTGTCTCTGACAGCCTGTTTACAATCTTCATTGTACCAAGGTTTGTCAGGACGTTTTGGATTTGTCGAGGTCTGAGGGACAGACTGTTTAGCTGCATCAATTAACAGCGAAGTAAAAAGTTTTGCGGGATCATCGCAATCTCCAAACTTGTCATGTGTAATGGTCTGTTCACAGAGGGTTTCAAATCTGTTCCAATTGGCTTTGGAGAGCTTCCATTTCTGCGGTTTTATGCTGCTGGATGGTTGTGTAGATGAAAAGATAATAGGGAAGTGATCACTTCCACACAAATCCTCTTTCACTTTCCAACTGAAATTGGGAAGTAAGACTGGGCTGCATAAGGTTAAATCTATAGATGAGTAAGATCCGGTTGCTGGATGTAGGTAGGTTTTGGACTTGTTATCATTCATGAAAGACAAAGAGTTGTTCGAAATGAAGTTCTCCAACTGTAAACCTCTCTGGTTAGTGTCATCACAACCCCACATAACATTGTGACCATTAAAGTCCCCAGCAAGAATATAGGGGGATGGCAATTGGGAAATGAGATCATTCAGATTGGTCTCATTAATAGGTGTGCTCGGGGGGAGATATAAAGAACATAGTGTAACGGCACTGTGTAAAGATAATCTGATGGCAACAGCTTGCAAGTTTGTGTTAAGAGAGATAACTTTATGAGGTATGTTGTTATTAACAATAACAGAAACACCACCTCTAGCTTTCTCGCCTTCGGTAAAGACTTTATTGTAAATTGAATGGTATTTGATTGAGATATCATCCTCCCGTTTAAGGAAGGTTTCTTGAAGACAAACAGCAACTGGTTTGTGATCACTAATTAAAAGGGAAAGTTCGTCAAAGTTTGACTTCAGACCTCGACAATTCCACTGGATTATGGTATCCATTGTGCATGAAGAAAGTATAAAAGCTAAAGTAAAAAAAGAGGCCGTAAACCAATACATTTTAAAATAGATTAAGATTTAATTATAGATGTCTCGGGTTTGGACGTGTGCCAAGTGTCAGTGTCCTTGTTCCAAGTATCTTTAGAAATGGACCAGATAGAGGCTTCTGAATCTGAAGCCTCACCTTCCAGATTTTCAGTATCTGCATCCATGTCCTCTAACTCCGAAAATCTGTTGGAGGTAGGGACCGGATCATCTACTGTGACTGCTATTTCACAGGATTCATGTTTATCTCTAGACTGTGGTTTAGATTTTGAGGAAGATCTTTTTGGTGATCGGGGTACAGGATACGATTTGTTGTCTTTAGGTGGAGCGTTAGATTTATTTGTAGACTGTGAAGGTTGAGGTTTCTTAGGAGGCTGTTTTGAAGTGGCAGATGGTTTTGAAGGTTTTTTTGAAGAAATATTTTGCGAAGAGGTAGACGGCTTTGAAGGTTTTTGTGTAGAAATACTTTGAGAGTCTGTGGGTTTTGAGGTTGCAGGAGGGGTTTTGTTTGTTTTTGACGCAGATGGAGAGTCAGGAATTAGTTTGGACAAGGTGGATGGAGGGAGAAGTTCTTTCAGCTCAGTAGCTACGTCAGGAAATTTTTGAAGAAGAACTTTCGCAAGAATTTTACAAGTGCTGCAGTCGTCCTTTTCAGTTGACGAGCCAACAACACCTGCATAGCTAGGACTAGAAGAGGTTTTTTTGCGCTGTTCAAATATTTTCCTTGCTTCTGGAAAGCTTACATTATTGTTGTATTTAATGGACAGTATTTCTTTTTCTTCTCTCCATACAGGACACTCTCTTGAAAAAGTAGAGTGTGGAGACTTACAATTAATGCAAAGAGGAGGATTTGAACATGTAGTACTGTCATGGTCAGGTCCTTGATGAGCACATTTAGAGCATGTTTCTTGGTTTGGACATTTACTGATGTGATGGCCGTACCGCTGGCATTTAAAACATCGCAAGGGATTTGGCACATACACATCTACTTTTACAATTTGAAAGCCTACCTTGATTGATGTTGGAAGAACAGGTGAAGAAAATGTTAAGATGTATGTATTTGTGAGTCTCTGTTCTCCATCTCTGCGTACAGAAATCCGTTGGACATCGGATACACCTTGTTGTTTCAGGTTATCTTTAATTTCTTGCAAAGAGTTGCAGTAAGTAAGCTCTTTGCATCTAATTACTCCTTTGCAAGAATTTAGTGAAGGATGTGGGAAAATTCTAACATCTGTGTCAAAGAATTTTGTGTTTTTTAAAAGATTCACAGCTTGTTGATTTGTAAGACATTCAACTAAAAGGGTCTGGTCTTTGAGTTTTTTAACAGATTTTGGAGTTCCAAGGATGCTGGTAATTTGTTTTTCTATTACGAAAGGAGATAGTTTGGTTATGGGTTTTGAAGGATCTTGGGACTGAATAACGATAAAACGCGGAGAGTGAAAAGAAGAAGTAGAAATTGAAGGTTCAGTTTCGGACTCGCTGTCTGATAAAGGGCGTTTGCTTTCATTGAGCTTGGCCTTTTTTTGTGACGCCATGTTTGTGTATAAAATTTCATCACCGATGCTCCCCACCCACCACGGAGTCCAACAAGGGGTCATGGTCTGGGGAAAGCCCATTCGCAGACCATGACAGGGA
Organism: Tridacna gigas; assembly: GCA_945859785.2. NCBI lineage: Eukaryota > Metazoa > Mollusca > Bivalvia > Cardiida > Cardiidae > Tridacna > Tridacna gigas. Next base: position 55,275,249 of record OX244034.2, read on the forward strand.
TACATCAGTGGTATACTCGGTATGAAAGGGCTAGACAGGACAGATATATTCTCGCAGAAAGTCTTACCAAGCTTAGACGATCATTGAGAGGTTACAAATGTCAGCCAAACACCAAAAAACTTTCACCCGATTGACCCATGAGCCACCGCCTTCTAGGGCAAAAACAAGAAATCTGGAAAGAGTGTGGATTAAATATGGAGAAGATAGTAATTTTAATTGAGAGAAGGCTGCGAAAGAAAGAACATATTAGATGCCCTAGGGCAAGGCATGACCAGCCGATTGATCAGGACGGGCCTTCCTGACCTCTCGTTTAGTTCAGTTCAGGGCCAAAGTGGTGTGTTGTGAAAACAGAGCTATCAAAAGGCCGAGCCCCGAATCCACTCAACCACCAGGATCCCGTCATCAAACGACACGAGTTGCAGCCCACGGCAAACGGGCAGGCACAGTGGGGGGGTCTTACCCCTTCTGTAGTGCGACAGCTGGGCAATTTCTATCCCCCCGCCCAGCTGGGGGAGAATTGCATATACATGTACTTGAAATAACAAAGAACTCATGATAAAATGGAAACATCTAATACACTTCTCTTTACCAAACAATATCATGCTTTTATGATCCAGAGAAAGAAGTTTTTGAAAATACTGTGAGGAAAAGATAAAATGATAAAAAGCACTTTCTCTTGTCGAACAATGTTTTCCTACCCTATCTGATACACATCCCATCATTTCAGCCACATTTGTCTTCTGCAAATGCTTTCAAATTGGACACAGGATCTTTATTGCCTTGAGGGGAGTGGCTTGTAGACTGAAATTATTTGTTTCATTATTTAATGCTCTAGAAATTAGAGCTAGGAGCACAGAATGCCTTACAAAGACTCAAATTTTCTTTTTGAAAGGATGTTTCTGACTAGGGTTAGTACAATAGCGGATTGAAATCCAGGAACAGAATGCAAAATATCTCCCAAAAAGCAGGTGTAATGGGCATCTCACAATTAAACAAACTTACGATTCAATCCAATATCATGATATGTAAAAATGGCTGGCTTGGCTCTGTCCCCCTGAATTGCAACATGGATGTTTCCATATGATGTCTCGACATCATTTGCCTACAAGTAGGTAAATATGGTTTAGGTATTACACAAGGTAACACAAACATGACATACGTAACAAAGACATTATATGTTTTCTTTTTAAGTCTTTACCAAACAACAAAATTTTTGAGTCAACCAAACTGAAAACATTTTCAGACAACAAATTAAATGTAGCAAAAATGATGATTCCTGTCTATTATATGGTAGAAAATATTGTGGGAAAAGGCTGAAATGCTGGTAACCAGCATTTTCTCCTTTTCCCACAATGTTTTCAAAAGCTTTCTTCCTCAAGGTCAATGAAATTCAGGATTGTAAAGATTTAAACAACTTTTCCAGACTGAGCTATATCTTTGAACACCATGAGTATATCCACCAGGCCACTTCTTTTCACCTTCAAGCAAAACAATTATGTAAATATTGTGGCAGAAGGGTAAATTACTCCTAATGAGCATCTTCTCCTTTTTCCACAATATTTTCACTTTAATTCATGTATTAAACCTTAAGTGATATATATCATCCATACCTCACAAAAATATTTTCAAAATCACTGTTCAAATGAGTTTCTGGAAGTACAAGAAGGCCTCTGCAGGAGGTAAACAGTGTAACCCTTTACAATACAATCCCAAGTTTAACTCTTTACCACACATTGACCAGTTTTAATGCCTCTGGGAAACCAGACTTTTGAAAACATCTTGGGAAAAGGAGTAACCAGCATTTTCTCCTTTTTCCACGATGTTTTCTAATATATTAAGCTTTCAGACACAAATCTAATCATTTGAGCCAAATTTACTTAATTGTCTGTAAATGCTTTGAATTCAGGCCAGAGTAAAATTTTGTCGTCTGGTAAAGAGTTAAATGATCCTTTGGGAGAAGGCTTTTGAAAACTTTGTTGGAAAAGGAGAAAGTGATGGTAACCAACATTTTCTCCTTTTCCCACAATGTTTTCCTCCCTTCAACAGTCAAAATTTAACCATTTGAGCCACAATTAATTTGACATGTGAAACCTGCATTTAATCTTTTCCCCACCATGTTTTCCTCCCTTTTGTAGACAAATTTTACTAATAGAACCACAATGAACTTGTCATGTGTCAGTGCTCTAACTTTGAATGAGTCTAAAATTTCTTTGTCTGGTAAAGGATTAAATTTTTAACAAACTTCACCCTAACCCTTTACCAAAACAACCCACATTGAGCCTTAGAAAAAGAAAAAAAAATGAAAAAAAAAAATGTGAGAAAGGGAGAAAGTTCTGGTAACAAGCATATTCTCCCTTTTTCACAGTGTTTGCCATATTTTCAAATATTTCTTGAGAAACATTTGATTCATGGTGTGTAGATGTATTTCAGTTTTAAATAAGTCCAAAAATTTTTCATCTGGTAAAGGGTTGAAGTCAAAAGTAAGTGTAACGCCTGTCAATCAATCAAGAAATGCAAATGTTTATGAATATTAATCTGTTTGTGTCTTTGTTATCATCAGTGACAAAAGATGATCTTATCTCTGTGTTAACCCTAAACTGTTTACCATATGACAAAATTTTAGACTCATGCCAAATGGCAGCATTTGCAGATGACAAATTACATTGCACCCAGATGGTGTGATTTATTTTAATTTTGTTGATTGTATGGTGTCTGACACCATTCTTAACATCATTTCAATTATATCCTGGCAGCCACTGCACCTATCCATGCTTTTCTAGAGTTCCTAATATCAGTGCTTTGCACAGTATTCTGCTTTCCCGCATAGCCATTGTCAAAACAATGGTCAGCATTGAGAGAAGAATGAATTCTGTTGCAATGACTACCATCAGTACTCTGCAAGAAATTTGCCAAGCAGGGGATTCAAATCAGCGATCCCCTGGTCTCAAGTCCAGCAGCTACCGACTGTTCAGGACTTGGTTTATCTTAGATGACATTGTAGTAAATAGTGTGGCAAAAGGACAAAATGCTTGGTAACAGCATTTCATCTTTTCCAACAATGGCTTTAAAAGCTTTTTTCCTCAGGGTTGTTTGATCTCGTAATTGTGTAGTAAAGGGTTAAAGCCTTATACATGACAACCATTGCTTCTGCAGATAAAGGACAACAAGATCACATGGTACAAGACATGCAATGTGATCTTGGATCTACATTGTGTTGTATTTGAATTTAAAACAGATAAAAATGTCCATTTCGTTTACATTCCTTATCTTGAGGCTAACCTGACAAGACGCCAAAAACAAAAACAAATATTTTCAGGTAATATGAAGTGGTAATTTGTTGAAGTTAAAATGTCTTTGCGGCCAGATTATCTCTTAAAGTATCAGACAGAATAAATCAAAGATAAGACTGAATATTTTGTACAGTCTCATCTTGTTCTACATTGCTGCATCTAGGCTGCCTCACATGTAATCAGAGATTGTCCCTAAAAATTGTCAGTTTGTTTACAACACCAAGACACATCTTCTTATATACCAGACATAGCAAATTATTCTAATGGGTCAGTGTTTTGTACATTCTTCTATGCCTACATATTTAGAATATGTTAATGAGTAAAACAAAGGCCTTTTTTTGCAGATAATAAACCCTTTACCACACACTTTTGATTTTATGACCCTTGGGGAGAGGGCATCCTGGGGAAATGAGAAAATGCTAACATCACTTTGTCACACATTTTTTTATTTTTCGATCCTACAAAAAAACCTCTCATCATTTTAACCTCATTCATCATCCAGTTTGTAAGTCTGCAAAAATGCTTTTAAAACGGATAAGCCTATAAATTTGTTGTCTGGTAAAGTGTTGAGGCATGAACGTGTTCTACATGGGTATCTAACTAACTTCCTTGCTCAGGCTTAAGGGAAAGACAAAAATGTGTCATGTAAAACAAATTACATTAATTTATTATTCCTCTTGAAACAAATTTTCAGCTGATGACTTTTACCCTTGGCCAGACAACTCCATGGTATGACCCAGACCGAAAAACGCTTTTCTTAACATTGTAGGGAAAAATAAAAAAATGGCTATGACTAAAACTGTGTAACCAAACTTTTCTCCACTTCCCAATTTTGCCCTTCCACAGATAAACCCTATTGTTTGAACCATATTAAATTGTCATTTGGGCATGCTTTCCATTTATAAAATCTTATTCTGTCTATCTGATGAAGTATTCAACAAAAATGCAAATTGATCTTTCTTCTGTTCATTTTTTGCAGCGTTAATCCATGCATCTTACTTTATCATTGAAACTGTAGACTACAAAGGCATCAAAGGAATATGTTAACCTATTACAATAACAAGAGGTCATGATGGCCCTATACTGCTCCTCTCTCTTATAGACCAAAGTGCCATTATTTGGATAGACAACTCTGAAGAAGAAAGTATTTGAAAATATTAAGGGAAAAGGAGAAAATGTTGGCAACATGCATTTTCTCCTTTATCCAAAATTTTTTCTACCCTTTAAAGACAAATTCCATTATTTCAGCCCCATCTGTATCGTTGTCTGCAACTAGCTTTCAATTTTGTTGTCTGGTGCACAGTTAGCCATCAGCTGTTACGTCTAACTACTAATTTTCAGCAAGTGAGGTATGAAAACGTTCTTGTAAAATATAAGTTATCACAAAAATTTAAGGATTATATCAGGGTTGAATATAAAACTACTGTGGTATAGCTAGAAATTGCTCACTATCAGTAATTTCTCCTTTTGCGGAAATGTTTTCAGAAGTGGTCTGCTGCAAGACGGAAAAAAGTCTTTTGCAGGGTAGTGTAGAAAAAAATAGGAAAACTTGTTTATACCTACCTGTATAATGATGCTATTTGCAGTGTTGAAGGACCTTGGTTTGACATCTGTACACTGTATACTGGACAGCTCTATGTGCGTTAATTTTTCCATTGGTCCAGCCTGAAAAAACATTGGGATATTAAAGTTAACTTCTAGAGCTATTTGTAAAATAGATAGTCTAAGATACATTGTAAGAAATGTGTCATTTCTTCAATTTAAAAAAAAATGTTCAATTATTTTGACTTTACATTCTTTAAGTTTTTAGCATAACTTCTGACCAGATGACAACACTTTAGACTTGTTCAAATTGAAAGCATTTACAGAATGATAAATGATCATTTCTGTCCTTGAAACGGGAGAAAATATGGTGGGAAAAGGAGAAAATGCTGGTTACCAGGGTTTTCTCCCTTTCTCACAATATTTTTGAAAGTTTTTACTAATTTGTCAGGGTCGTGAAAACACCAAATTACTTGATAAAGAGTTAAGTTGTTTATGCTTTCAGTTGTCAATGTATACAGATTACACTCAATTTGTTGTACAGTAAAACTTAATTATGACGAACTCTGATAATGCGAATTTTCACTTAGTACGAATCGAAATCAATTCCCCGGCAAAAACCTTCTTTCGCCTTTGTAAAAATTAATTGTTAAAACGAATTTGGATATAACGAATTTTCGCATATTGCGAATCAAAAATCAGGTCCGCAGATATCCATTTCAACTGAAAATACCTTAGTTACACTGAAGTCGCATCTAAGGGTCTTTAATTACCAAGTCAGTTATTCACACCTTCCTGCTTGCCCAATTAACACGTTGACGCTAGAGGCGTTGATCTACACAACATAAACTGACTGCGTTATCGATCGATAATTATCGTGGTAAGGTATAATTTGCCACAAGTAGAAAATTGTCGTCTGCAAATGCTTTCAATTCCTACCGGTATAAAATGTGTTTTGAATGATTAACATCGCTCACTCGATTACGTAAATACAAAATCGGCTACTAGTTTTTCCTACCTGTCATAAATGTCATTGGATACTATAAATATAACACATATTTGTCGAAGTATGTTAGAAAAACATTTTTCTGGTAAATAAATGTTAGACTGCATGTACATGTGTCCACCTTTGAGTCCCGAAATATAACGAAGTTCGTACTATCAATAAAGCGAATTATGCTTATAGCGAATTAAATCTGACAGTCCCGTGAAATTCGCTATATCAGAGTTTTACTGTACATGTATTTGAATGCTTTCAAAGTGGACAAGAATAAAATTTTATAGTCTTGTAAATATGTAAACACATACATTTGTTTTTTTCATTCAAAGTTGTAATTTTATACAAATTGAGGACCATAACTGACAAAAAGTCAAATGCTGTGACAGCTAGCAAGTCATGTTTTTTCACCTAAATGTCATAAAAAAACACTTTTCTTACTTCTTCACTAAACAACAAAATTCTAGCTCTAGCAGAGTAAACAAATTTGCACTCGACTTATTAACTCTTTACCACACAGGAAAAATTTATACTTGTCGAAATTGAAAGTGTTTGCTGGCAACAATTGAAATTTGGCTGAAATGATAGAATTTATGTCCATAAAACATTGTGGGAAAAGGAACAAATGCTGGTTACCAGCATTTCCTCCTTTTCCACAATATTTTTCAAAGCTGTCTTCCTCAGAGTGTGATAGAGTTAAATGTGGCTCAAATGATGAGGTAGAAAACATTGGTACAGCATTTTCTTCTTTTCCCACAATGTTTTCAAAATTTTTCTCCAGTTCGTTATTTGGTATAGGCTTAAGACAATACCTGCTTATGACAAATTACTTTTTGTGGCGAAGCATTTTAGAAAAATTATGACAAAAGGACACTGTGATTACATGTATTTCAGTTTAACATGCAATGTCTTCGATACCACAAGGGTTTGCAGGTTTTTATGTATCAAACCATAACTCACAATGATCATCAATAACTTTACATAGAATTTTTCAAACTAAATGTCTGCTAAAAATTTGCTTCAAGACCTAATGTGTGTTCATTATTATCTGCTATCGAAATTGATGAATCTAAATTCCGAGCCATGAAATATAAACTTGTGTTAAGCTGTCACCAAAGGAACTTTGAAGAAGAAAGTCCTTAATACAAGTGATTGTTCAATGCACGTCTTTTTGCATTGAAATTATTAATGGTTTAGAGACTGATAAACTGGTTGTTTATCTTTTACTAAACAGCTTCATGATTTTACTGCTTTGAGGTGAAACACTTTTGAAAACCTTATGAGAAAAGGAAAAAATGCTAGTAACCAGAATTTTATCCTTTCCTCACAATACTTTTACCACTTTCAAAGACAAATTCAATCATTTTCATACTTTTTCTTTGTTGTCTGCAAATGCTTTCAATTTGGCCTTGTCTTTAATTCCTCATAAGTTATTATAAGTGGCTGCAAATACAGGCTTGACCGTACACAAGTCTGACTACACAGTTATAACTATTATGAAAGCTTTGTTGTTGGTAAAATAACTGGCTGTTTGTTTCATCACTCTGTCCTTCAGATGACCAGCTCAACAATGCTACCTACTCTGTGCCTTTACGTGAAATAACATCTATATATCATTCCTGACAAAATGTCATTGCCCTTTAAAATCTTGGTCTTATATTACCTTGGACAAGTAACCTCATATTCACTTTTCAGACTCTTTCAAATCTAACTGAAGATTTCACATTTTGAACAAAAATGGAAAATTAGGTAAAACATAACAAGGACAATTTATGAAAACATTGTGGTAAAAGCAAAACTTTAAGACAATTCTATGCCAAACATATTGTCTTCTTACAAAGGCCTCTGTTATGTTTATAGAACATATTTAGTTCAAGAAAAAAACAAAGTTGAACAACTGTAGTTAATTGTGCCAATTATTCAGAGCAGAGGGGGGTTTGTTATGTACATCATTAATATGCAAAAACTTGTTTTTATGACCTTCACATAATCCAACATCCCACAAACAAGACTTTTTCCTCACTTCCAATAACTAGCTTTTGAAAACATTTCAGGAAAAGCATTGGCTCTCTTTCCCTCAAAGCCTTCCCGACAATTCTTTTTCCACAATGCTATATCCTTTCTGTTCCTTGACATATTTATCCATGGTGTCACATGCACTACTCTTTGCTAGACCTAGAAATAACCTCTGCAGTAATTTACTTTTACAGCAGACCTTAAATGGTTACAGAACTAATTAGGCTGAACTTCTTAGCCAATCCGATGCTCAGTCTTGGAATTTAGGATAAGATTTGAAAGTTGGAGAATAATAATTGGAACAGCTAGGTCCATATTCACCAACTATTCTTTATTTCGTTCTAAGTCTTATTCTTGATTTAGAAAGAAACACAACCTCTGGTTAGCTCAACCATTTCGTTTAGCCAATCAGAAGTTGTGTTACTTTCAAATTTTGAAAATTCTTGGGAGTAAGACTGAGAATTTTTTCAGAATGGTTGGTGCATACAGACCCAGATCTGTACAACATAAGCAAAGTTCAGACCAACACCATTATCTGGAAAAGAATCTATAATAGCCATTACTACTATAATATAAAATTTATTAAAATTTTGTTGATTTATACTGGAGTTGAACGTTGTTTTAATTAACAGCTTACGTCACATCACTGTGGTCAGTACACCTAGGCATAAGTTTAATGGCTTCCTCACACCAGTACTGACACAAATATCTTTCCAAGCCACTGACTACTTCTCTCACATGCATCGGAGGTAAGAGGCGAAAATTTGCCGTACAGAAAGTTTGCCTCAACCAGGCATCAAAACAAAAAACCATCAGGTCACGGCTCATATACACTAACCACTGAGCTACCCCTGCTGGTCTCTAAAATGAAACCTGTAATTAACTTGTACAGGCATATTTCAACAAATTAGCATTTCTTCGAACAATATGCATTCTTAACCCTTACAGTGCCTTTTACCACTATAGGTACCTTTGCTGCCTGTGTAGGTCAAGATCAGACTGCACAATATGTACAGTCTGATCTTAACCTACACTTTCTGCTATGCTGAAACAGTACAGACAAAAGGCATCCACAGAATTATGATCATCGGGCATGAAAATGTCGGTTGGGTTTATTCTGCACTCTAAGGATTGAATGCTTTTAAAATCAAGACAGGTTGCTTGCTTAACTCTTTAGCGAAAGATAAAATTTTAGACTAGTCCAAATTGAAAGTGGTTGCAGATGATAAAATGAATTTGACTGAAAAATTGAATTTGTGTCAGGAAAGGTAGAGAATATTGTGGAAAAAGGGGAAAATGTTAGTAACCGATTCTTTTCCCATAATGTTTTCAGAAGGCTTCTTTTGTCATTAAAACTCTGAATTGTTTGATAAAGAATTAACAGAGGAGGCCTCAAAGGCAGTTTTTACTGTAACATTAATCACGAATACGGCTAAAATCTTTGTTTGTTTACAGCAACGGCTTCCTTTTCTTCAAGAGCTACTAAGTATACTTGTGTGAGGATGATAAATGTAAAAATTGTGTAAGAATAAGCCAGCATTTCTGTTAAAGTCTAGATGTTAACAGTAGGATTACATGTAACTGACAAGATATTCTACAGTTACATGTTATCAAAAGAATATTCTACGGTTACTTGTTACTGAAAGAACACTCTAAGGAGGAAAGAGTTCATTGTCAATAGGTTTTGGTAGAAGAGGGGAAACCATACAAAAATACATGACAGTAGTTGATTAATTGATAGATTAATTGATTGTATGGTGTTTAACGCCATTTTCAACATTATTTAAGTTATATTGTGGCATCCAGTGCACCTATCAATGCTTTCCTGGAGTTTCTTTTACCAGTACTACGCAAAATATTCTTTCCAAGCCCCTGGCCGTTTTCCAACATAACCACTGTCATAACAAGGTTCAGCAGTGAGAGAATAATGAATCTTGTTGCAATAAATATTATCAATCCTTGGAAAGAAACTGGCCGAGTCAGGGATTGAACCAGTAACCCCTGTTCTCAAGTCCTGTATGCTACTGACTGAGCTACTGGGGCTTGGCAAATGACAGATCTATCCATTTACTCTTTACCAAACAACAAAATTCTAGACTGGTCAAAGTTGAAAGCATTTGCCAACAACAGATTAAATATGGCTCATATGATGGAATCTATCTCTCAGAAAGAAAAGAAAAACATAGTGGAAAAAGGAGAAAATGCCAGTCACCAGCATTTTCTCCTTTTCCCACAATATTCATTAAAGTCTTCCTCCTACGAATTGTTAACATTCGATATTGTGAAGTAAAAGGTTACGTTGTTATCTACTGCTTCAGAACTGGATGAATTTTGAAAGATAATTGAAAATAACTCACAATGTTAACAAAGCATTTGAGCTGTGCTCTGGCAAAAGGGGGCTTAATGCATCTCTGCATGATACCAAGAATGCCATCACTCTTCACATGATTATGGATCCATAATATCCACTTTTTTGATCGACCCACTGAATCATGAGGTAGACTGGTCCTTTGGCATACAGAAAATTGACCAAGAGCAAAAAGTTTCGGTCCAGGTCTGCCTTAGCAGACTGTGCAGGCTGACCTTGATCGTTATTTTTCGCAGATGTGTTAACCCTTTACCACACAATGCCGCCTTTTAACGCCCCTGGGAAAGAAGCCTTTTGAAAACATTGTGGGAAAAGGAGAAAATGCTGGTAACCAGCATTTTCTCCTTTTCCCACAATGTTTTCTACCCTATCAAGCGAAAATTGCACCATTTGTGCCACACTGAAATTGTCGTCTGCAAATGCTTTCAATTTTGCCAAGGCTAAAATTTTGTCGTCTGGTAAAGGGTTAAACCCCCTTTTCACAGAGCATGGCTCATTTGTAATTATTAGCCTTTTGGTTTTTTGGGGGAAAAGAAGCCGGAGTATGACAGCGTGTGAAAAGGAAGACATGAGTATGAGGGGTCTCATCAAGGACTCAGGTAAGGAGCAAAATCTTCTGTTTTGTTAACCCTTTGGGTGCTCAGCATTATTCTTAAAGTTACTTTTGCAGACAGAGGAAATCAAGATCAGAATACACAGAAAATGCAGTGTGATCTTGGATCTACACTGTCAGTTACTTTGTCAATTACAGTGACATGTTCATTCCATTAATCCTTAACCCTTTACCGCACAATGACGCCTTTTAACACCCCTGGGAAAGAGGCCTTTTGAACACATTGTGGGAAAAGGAGAAAATGCTGGTAACCAGCATTTTCTCCTTTTCCCACAATGTTTTCTATCCTGTCAAAGAAAAATTGCACCATTTGTGCCACACTGAAATTGTCGTCTGCAAATGCTCTCAATTTGGGCAAGGCTAAAAATTTTGTCTGGTAAAGGGTTAACCTGCTAAATAAGTCAAATGAAACTTTAAAGCGGATAGTAAATAACCCAAATGTTGCTATTTCAATGTTACTTTTTGGGAGAAAATATCCCCTATGAGACAGTGTAGATCTAAGATCAGACTGCATGTTCTGTGCAGTCTGATCTTGATCTACACTGTCTGCAGAAGATCCTTGAGTCACACTTAGCAGCTTATGGGTTAACACATCACTCTAAGGGTGAGGGTGATCAAACCTTTCTTTCATCACTGAACTCAGGGTCCAACAATGCATTGTGTTCCATCTTGTCTCTGAATGAATCTGTCAAACAAACAAAATCAAACAACAATCAAAACAATGTAACAACATTCATGATAATAACCTTCATAATGATGTAATAAAAAACAATAATAAAAATTCAGCTGAAACAAAGAATGAAATCAAGCAATAAAACAGCATGCAAATAAATAAGAGCATTTACTCTTCACCAAAGAACAAAAATTTAGACTCAACTAAACTAAGAGCATAAATTTTGCATACGACAATTTCAGTGTGCTGCAAAAAATGATTTCTGTCCTGAAAATGGTAGAAAATGTGGGAAAGAGGATAAAATGCTGGTTACCAGCATTTCCTCCTTTTTCCCCTGACTTTGTTTTCACAGCCCTCTTCCGCATTGTCGGTAAACTACAGATTGTTTGGTAAAGACAAAAATAAAACAAATTCAAACCATGCCCCTTCTTAAACTTTTCACCTGACATGCATTCATTACATAATTCTGAATGCCAGATCCATACAACAAAGTTTTTTTGCATTCATGCACCCTAAAGCCAGCTGTAGAAACTACCAAAAAGATAAATGTAAGCAAGTGCTTTCATTCCTAACGTCATTTTAGTATTAAAGCGGCATTTTCTGGTCTTTTACCAAATTTTATAATTCCTAATAAAGTACTGACAAATACCTACTTCTAAACACTTATACACATCTTATGTTTTTTTCAAGCGTAAAGAAACTAGTAGATGGTAACATTCAGAGTAGAAATGTGTGATTTTCACATCTAAATAATAAAATGGTCATTTTGCAATTAGGAATTCAGTCTATTTTAACAAGACCTTGGATATGATGTCACCACATATATCTGAATATGATCCAACATAATCATTTTATATTATTGACAGTGTTAGAAATTTACATATTTTGAAAGTAGCAACGACTTCCTACCTGGCTTAAAATGAGGTAGCAAACGGAACATTCCTGGCAGCAAATAGGGGCAGACAATAATAATGGCTTCCCTCCCACCAATAAAATCATACTTGAATTACTGCCTTTGCCCATGAATTGCTTGGCAGAAGAAAAAAAGGGATGTCTTCATGGGGATTATGAGAGACTGTGCTGTTTGGCAATTGCCATTTCAGGTGTCTCATTTCTACTTGTATGCTTTGGCCTATTTGTAATAATGCAGACAGTTTTTAAATGGCCATTAACATAGATTTTCAAAGGTACAGTAGCTATAAATATAGATGTTAAATATAAAAGTCATCATCAAGCACAGACATGTTGGATTGCGTGGCTCGGTGATGCTTGCATGTTATTGTACCTATGTGGATGACTGCGAAGATCATTTCAACAGATTTCTAAATTAACAAGTGGAAGATTATTTCACTGAAAATTGGCAACACACTTAAGCAGATTGGATTACCAGGTAGCAACCTTTTGCTACCACTTTTGTGCCCAAGTAGCAAAATTTGTTTTCCAGGTAGCATATTTGCTACTTGTTACTGCTAATTTCGAACCCTGTTATTGATCACACAATCCCACAAGTCTTTGCAAAGTTCAAGCATAAAATCTAAAATTACCTTAAAAGATTGTTTTACTTTTATGTTCATAAATAATGGAGTATTTGGTGAATACTGAATACTAAGATTACGGTAATCTGAGGTGCCTGAATGATGACGGACAACATCTGATATTTTTAGTAAATTATTTCATTACTCTTCTCCTGCTGTTCATGACCATAAATGTTTTTTTTTCCAGATATTTTTCAGATAGTTTAAGTCTGATCTTGCTGTACGCTATCCACTGCTCTATCAGTACTTTCCCTCAAGTGAACTCAATCTAAACTCAATAAACTTAACAGAATTTATTTTTGTAAATCCCAAATGTTCAGTTCAGCAGGATAAGGTTTAGGCCAGGTTGAGATAGCAATATTTTGGTACTCTTGTACAGATTGAAGTGTCAATACTTGATTCATTTGATTTGCGTGGCAGTCTAAAGGTCATTTATACTCAAAACCACATAATTATGTATAATGAACCCTTCAAGGAAACACTTGAATTCTGGGAAAGTCCCCAGTCCCGTATCATCCTGTACAAGTTTAACTCTTTACCAAACAATCCCGGGTTTTCACGACCCTGATAAAGAAGCCTGTTGAAAACATTGTGGGAAAAGGAGAAAATGCTGGTGACCAGCATTTTCTCCTTTTCCCACAATAGTTTTCTACCCACCCCAAAACAAATTTCAATTTTTGAGTCATATTTATTTTGTCGTCTGCAAATGCTTTCGAAAACTCTAAAATTTTGTCGTTTGGTAAAGAGTTAAGTAGCCACAAAAGAAGTTAATTTAGTGTTCATCATTTCTCCAGTTTGATAATCTATAATGAATTAAGAAAGAATGATAAAAACAAAAAATGGCTCTAAATTCTAAGTCACCTTTTTTTTTAATTACTGTCTTTGAAATTTATTTTCAACTGCATATTAACTTCAGTATCTTGTATTGAAAGCAATGCTAGAAAACTATTCCCCCTCATGCAAACCTTTTTATCCCCTGCCGAAAAGGCGGCGGGGGATATGGTAATAGTCTCTGTCCATCCTTCCGTCCTTCCGTCCGTCCGTCCTTCCGTCCCACATTTTTGTCCTGAGCATATCTCCAAAAGTATTTGAGATATCAACTTCAAACTTCACAAGTGGATAGATCTTATTAAGGAGGCGTGCAGTGTACAAGAACCATTACTCTATCTTCAGTATTTTTGGAGTTATTACCCTTTGTACATTTTTTTTCTGGAATTTTTGTCCAGAGCATATCTCCAAAAATATGAAAGCTAGGAACTTGAAACTTCACACACATATAGAACTCATTGAGGAGGCGTGCAGTGCACAAGATCCATTACTCTGTCTTCAGTATTTTTGGAGTTATTGCCCTTTGTACATTTTTACTTTGAATTTTTGTCTGGAGCATATCTCCAAAAGTATAAAAGCTAGGAACTTGAAACTTCACACATATATAGAACTCACTGAGGAGAAGTGCAGTGCACAACAACCATAACTCTGTCTTCAGTATTTTTGGAGTTATTGCCCTTTGTAAATTTTAACTTTGGATTTTTGTCCGGAGCATATCTCCAAAAGTATAAAAGCTAGGAACTTGAAACATCACAGGCATATAGAACTAATTAAGGGGAAGTGCAGTGCTAAAGAATCATAACTCTATCTTCAGTAATTGTTGAGTTATTGCTCTTTGTAAATTTTCACTTTGGAATTTTTTCCGGAGCATATCTCCAAAAGTACAAAGGCTAGGAACTTCAAACTGTATACACTTATAGAATTCATTAAGGAGAAGTGCAGTTCACAAAAACCAAAACTCTGTCTTCAGTAATTTTTGAGTTATTGCCCTTTGTTAATTTTTACTTTGGATTTCTGTCTGGCGTATATCTCCAAAAGTATAAAAGCTAGGAACTTGAAACTTCACACACATATAGAACTAATTGAGGAGAAGTGCAGTGCACAAGAACCATAACTCTATCTTCAGTATTTTTGGAGTTATTGCCCTTTGTAAATTTTTACTTTGGATTTTTGTTCGCACATTTCCCATTCTTGGCCAAGTTTCATACTTATGGCATAAACACAAAAAAGTGTTATAACTCTTGTATGCATTTTAAAAAGAAAAAGTTCTTTTTTTTCTTTTTCAGAAACTTCAATATTGATTAAGTTTTAATGTTTTGTAGTTATTATATCATGTTAATGCCAACTTTCATAACTTGGACCTGTATTTCAAAAAAGAAAATATGCTTGTCTTTTTATCTTCACTTCAAGCTCTTATTTCGGTGCTGTGTTAGAAAAAGCCCAATCGGCGGGGGATCTGGTGCTTGACAAGCACTTGTTTTATCTAGAATTAACCTTAAAAATGAAAGCTCAAATGGTTCTTTGCTGTGATTTATTTTTCTGTCAAAACTATTGTTTTTTCTTTTTCCATTCAGTATGGTACATCTTCAGTTTCATTCATGATCCATCTAAATTTGTTAATATCTAAAATATACATGTAATTCAACAGGCTGCTGCTGACATAATCAGAGAAAGATTTATGTATTTAAACACAACTATTGTGAAACTTCACTGACAGCTGACAGCCAGACAACCCAATGGTTAATTGGTCCTCAATGTCTTCTGAACACTTATTGATGACAAGGTGTAATGTTGAAGAGCAAAACTCCCCATAGATCCATATTTCTTTTTCTTTTAATGACAAAAGTTTAGACAACATATTGATTTTGGCCTAAATGATGAGAGTTGTCTTTGACAGGGTAGAAAATGCTGCTGGAAAAAGCAAAAAGGCTTCTTACTAGCATTTCCTCCCATTTCCCACAATGTACATGTATGTGTACTTCAAAAAAGATATTCTCCTTTCCATCCACTGTTTCTCTCGTGTGTTACTTTAATTACAAATTGCTTCATCTAAAATAACCTACATTGCAACTTGCTAATCAGCAGAAAAACAGAAAATATTCCTAGGTATATGGCTGAAATGCACATGAACAGGAGTACATTGTAAATAAGGAGAATTTCCTCGCTATGGGCAATCTCTCATGTACATAGTGTATGCATTTTCCTAAGTGCCTGTCCACACAGCTACCAAGTGAAACAGATACATGAAGGAAAGCTTTAATGTGACAGCTAGGACAACTGACCTGTCCACAGAAGCTGACCAATACATGTATTACAATGGTCAGTCTGTCATGGAGACACCTATGGGTATAAATCAAAGTCTCACTCTAATTGGTCAATTGGCAGGAAATATTGTTCTTTTGACACATTGAGTTTTTTATGTTGTTGTTTTTTTTCAAACCCATACATTCATAATGAAACAAATCTTATAGTCCCTTCGTTTTTCCCCACCCCACCTTCCTCCTACACCTGGAATTAGTATTATATGTTCGGCACTGTTCAATCCCAAGAGAGCAAAATGATTGGAATGATAACTTTCAATTTCATGATAATCAAAAATTTAAAGATGCTTTGACAATCTCATCACAAAGCTGACACAGAAAGAAATAAAGATTACACCGCATACTTTTTGTAGTCTAATCTTAAATCCCCAGTGTCTGCAAAAACAACCTAAGTTTTGCTTGGCATCTCAATGGGAAAGACATGTTTACAAACCTAACATGACATTTCTACAAGTTGTATGACATAGATTATGCGCTTTTAACTTCAAGATATTCTTTACTCCCTGATGAGAAAAAAAGGGGTGAAAACTGATTTTGATATGCATTGTTAAAACAAAGTCTGTAACTTTCCTCAATGCATGGCATGTTGCTACCTCGTTTGATCTTTCTGCACACTAAAGAAAAGGCTCTAGCCATATGGACACTTCACTTATCTGCACTCATCTTTAAACACTTTACCACATGGCAAAATTTTAGACTACCGGTAGTCCAAACTGAGAGTATTTCAGAAGATATGTTACATGTGGCTCAAATAATGGAACTCCTCCTATGTTTTCAAAAGCCTCTGCTTCCAGGGTCATGAAAACTCGGCAGTGTTGGCATTTCTTTATTTTTTCACTCAGTCCTATGGACACAGTGCCTATCAGAAAACCGAGTCCTATCTAGCTATCATTAAGTCCCATTCTTCTGCCCGTTGTAAGGATTTTAGTAATGATTCTTTGGATTTTTTTCTATTTCAACTGCATAGCGATGTCCGTGCAAAGAAGCGTACCAAGTTAGCATCGATCTTTAAAAGTCCATGCATCCATCAGTAAACACGTTTTTCGCTCTGATATCTAGGAAAAACAAGCATTTCATAACAATGTTGCTTTCCGATGTCCTTCCTTTTATTAGTAATGGCTTAAATTTGGGTTCTTTCAGCCAGGATTCTTGAAAAGAGCGAGTATGTTTTTTTTTTTTCCTTTTTGCCAGGGTAGCCATATTGAACACAGGTGAATGGCGAGCGACAATGTAAATCCTATATTACACACTAATACTCAGTATATTAGTGTGTAATATAGGATTTACACGGTCGCTCGCCGTTCACCTGTGATATTGAACTGCAACAGATGTGGTTGCTATGTGATGAAATCACAATAACTAGGATTAGAGGTTGCTACTCATGTAACTGGAGCTATTTTTAGAAGCCGGATTTCCAAAAAAATAGTAATAATTTGTTTTGTGGTTATCTTTTGCAAGTATGGAAACAGAAACATTATTCGTCAAAACAACTCTTTTTTTGTGTTTTAAATGACAGTTAAACTGCCGATTTTTTGTTTTGTCCCATGGACGCAACGGTGACTTTTTCGTTTTGTCCCAAATAAATTCTGTTGCGTAAAAACACACGTTTACGGGGTAAAGGCGAACCAAGCTCAGGATTGTGTGGTAAATGGCTAACTTTCAGGAGAAATGGGTATCTGACAGCTTTCGTAAACATTGTGGTATTCTGTGAGAGAATCTTGACCTGTCTCAAAAACATGGCCACTTTGGGTCTAGCATATTTTATTTCTACCAGCTATTTTACAATCTTTGGAAATATTCTATTCCAAAAGTACTAGTCACAATTATTTGATATTCAGCATGAAAGGTCCTTGGTTGACTTCTTTCAGACCTCTGGATACCATCAGATTCTTGATCTGTAGCAAAACACTGATAGAGTGGGCATGGCTTATTTTCTCTCTAGAAATTTGTGCAAACTGATTGTCTAGAACTTTTGGTAAAAACTTATCCGTAATGGACGTGAGGGTCCCTAGATGGAGTTATTTTAGTTTTCTGACAATATTGTGTTTATTCTATTGACATGACTAATCATATTCAACATCAATGATACTTCTATAGACCCTTTTCATTTTCTTTAGTGGCATCTTTATCAATGTAAAAACATAACCATGATGAGGGATTGTTGCTAAGGTACGATAACCTAAATTCATCATTTATACACATGTTGGTTAACCCTTTCCCAAACAAGCCCTGGTTTTCACGTGTCTGCAGTACAAGTCTTTTGAAAACACTGTGGGAAAAGGAGAAATTGCTCGTTACTAGCAATTTCTCCTTTTCCCACAGTGTTTTCTACCCTTTTGGAGAACTTTCTGCCATTTTCATCCAATTTGAAATTGTCGTCTGCAAACTCTATCAATTTGAACGAGTCTAAAATTCATGGTTTGGGAAAGGGTTAATAATGCGGAGCTAAGGTTGCGCTTCCCGGTTTGCGTTAAAATATAAAGCTACCCTTTCCCTACAAGCAGAAATCAGTATTTTGGTAACTATCATGTTAAATTATAAATTACAGCATAAAAAAACAGAGGGAGGCGAGGCCTGACAACCTTAGGTTGAATGACTTGAAGTCGGCATATAGTTGCTCCTTAGGTCGTCATGTGAACCTAAAGTCGTCATTAGCAGGTTTAAAAAAAATATATATATGATACTGAGTAGTACCATAAAATTAACAGTTGGGTGGTGTGTGTGTGTGTGGGGGGGGGGGGGTTCGAGGGTTCATAAAATATTATTTTTAGCATGCTTCTTTCATAGATTACAGCTACATGCATCTGGCACAAAATTGTCTCAGTCCACTCATATAACAACTCACATGTATAAACAGCCAGTGCAGCAATACAGGGCTATCATGGCCCTCCTCTTTCATTAGTTGTAGGACCTATCATACTGCCTGGGTGTGGCATCCGTGGAAAGAAGAGAACATTTGTAAAATACCAAATAGTAATAAAAGGTACAATTTTATGTTAAAGTGTTCACTGGTACATGTATATGCAGAGTCTGTTGATATGAAGGTGCATTTTTAAGTACCATATTTAAACAGCAGTCATGAAAAAAGTTTTTAGTAGGGACAGGAGAAATTTGAATCCATTGTGTAAGAATGTGCATATCAGTAAATACATGTATTTGTAGGCAGATATGTCATGAGAGGTCATTTTGGAAGAGTTTTATACATGTATCACAAAATATGAATGTCATATGATTTTTCAGCCATTTTTTACTGAAACACTTTTAGGAAAAATTCAACAGAAAAGTTTTATTTAAGGAATACAAGCAATTTATAATCATGGTTACATAAATAAAGCATGCAAATAATTCTATGAATTTGTATGATAATAACATCATGATGTCCCTTTCCTTCAAGCTTTAACTCTTTAATCTGCAACAGATAAAGTTTGACCCTTAGGTTCCAAAAGAGGACTCAAGTTGTGTTAAGTTGTGTTAGTGAGAGTGCAGATCAAGACCACCCAATAGCATGTACTGTCAGATCTTAGACCTACACTATCCGATATCTTGTGATATATTCTGGCTAAAGAGCCAATGTTTAATCTGGTTGCTGTTTCACTGGCTCAAAAAGCCCAAACAATCCTGTTTTTCACCAACCTGATGAAAAAGGCTTTTAAAAGCATCGTTAGAAGATAAGAAAATGTTGGTAACCAGCATTGTCTCCTCTTCCCACATGTTTTCTACTCTTCCACAGAGAATCCCTTTATCTGAGCAAATGCTTTCAATTTGGAGAAGTCTAAACTTTTGTTTATCTGAAAAAGAGTTAAACATATTCAGTGCGCAAAATTTGCATTTCAGTATAAAACACACATCACCATGCATACCTACGAAGCAATCTACAACAGTATAAAAACATTTAAAGAATTTTGCCTCCTTCATTCATGTTGCCTTGACCTTGATCCAGCAAAAAGACTTTTACCTACCTTACTTATGTCCAACCATTGTTCTCTTCAGTGATTTCGGTGACTTTAAAGAAAAAAACGAATATTTACCCGAGTGTTGATGATAAAAATCTCTCCATTTGTGCTGGTACTCTGCTTTTTGCTCTCCATTACTCAATGATTTTCCTTTCAGAAGTTCCAAACTGTTGGTAAACTCAATGTCTCTTCCTTTAGACTTCCCTTGGTAGGTCAGTGCATTAGATTTAGACTGTATATGCACTATAATTTTATAAACATTCACTACTTATTGCTACAAGTGTGCCGCAATCTAGCAAAATCAATTTACTATCAAGTGAAATGTACCTAGGTTCTACCAAAGAACCAGTTAAAAAATTCAACTGAAACCGTCTTTCACAACTCGATAACACACAAATCAAGAAACCTCTGCATACGGACAAGGTATACACATAGACACATTAAGTTTTATAATTAAAGCAATTAACTTCTTACAGTCACAAAACAAGTATGCTCTAGTGATTAGATGCTAAGACAGACAATTGGTGTATCAAAATTCTAAATCACAATTCTACAGTCATCCATCAAGATGTTTGTTGTTAAATGAAATGTATGCTGTCACAAAAATACATCCACCTTAATAAAGACACCAGGCTTGTCAAACGGCTGTTTTAACACTGAGTGCTCTTACTGACAATGCTGTGTTTTTGAAACAAAATTTGTACATGTGAAGGAATGACAACTATGAATTAATGTACAGGTAAGCTTGACTGTCATATTTACGATGGAAACTCCTCTATATTCCTTGCTACTATTCCACTTATAAGGCCATGGATATAAAATTTTGTGTTTCAGATACAAGTACGGTATAATTATGATAACTTTGCTTAATCACATTTTTAATTTGAAGTATGTGTATGTTTTAATTGATTTTATCCCTAACAATTAATGGTGATGCAGTTTTGAGTACTTGATAACGAGATATAATCACTAAAAGGCCCACTAGCTGCCAAATGTAAACAATTCGGGGAACAAACTGCACACAAATTAAATTGATATGGCTTAGCATTTGAAAATTATGGATGATATTACGAGTCTGACAATGTGTTATAATAAAGTCTGTCAAAGTTCCAGTCGCTGACAGAAAAATATACTGCAAAACTCAAACAAAAAGTTGCCAATTTTTCTGCCTATAACTGGATCTTTAGCAGATTGTACTGTAACACATTATATTATCAGATTCAAAATAACATCCATACTTTTAAATAGTATGAATTAAATTTGTCTGCATTTTGACTCCTGCAATGTTTACTTTTGGCTGCTAGTGTGCCTTTACAGGGACTTTCAACCAGATTTCATTTTGCAAGTTTTTTAGAAAATCTTATTAAAGTCTACTAGTTTTCATATGCCTTCAATGAGTGAAAGTTAAAAAAATATATATAGATAAACATATAGAAAACAAGGAATTACTGAGTATTTTTTTTTTTTATTTTTACTGTAAATTTTCCTATGATATTCCCTTAGTACCACTTACTAGCCTTTATTTTATAACAAGGAAAATTCTACATTTTAATTTGATAAACAAGAGTACCATGATGGTCCTAAATCGCTCACCTGAAATGCAACTCAGCTCAACACCATAATGCTACATGCCAAATATGAAAGCTCTAGCCCTTATGGTTTGGGACAAGAAGATTTTTAAAGATTTCCTTCTTTATCTCTATGTGAAATCCGAGAACCCACAACATAGGGTCAACTTTTAACACCAGGGCCATAATTTAAAGTGTTTTGGTAGAGGGTCACTAGATGATGCTACATGCCATATATGAAAGCTCTAGCCCTTACAGTTTGGGACAAGAAGATTTTTGAACATTTCCTTCTTTATCTCTATGTGAAATCCGAGAACTCTATGTGAAATCCGAGAACCCACAACATAGGGCCACTTTCAACACTAGGGCCATTATTTGAAGTATTTTAGTAGCGTGCCACTAGATGATACTACATGCCATATATGAGAGCTCTAGCCCTTATGGTTTGGGACAAGAAGATTTTTACAGATTTCCTTCTTTATCTCTATGTGAAATCCGAGAACCCACAACATAGGGCCATTTTCAACACTAGGGCCATAATTTGAAGTATTTTGGTAGAGGGCCACTACATGATGCTACATGCCAAATATGAAAGCTCTAGCCCTTACGGTTTGGGACAAGAAGATTTTTACAGATTTCCTTCTTTATCTCTATGTGAAATCCGAGAACCCACAACATAGGGCCAATTTCAACACTAGGGCCATTATTTGAAGTATTTTGGTAGAGGGCCACTAGATGATACTACATGCCATATATGACAGCTCTAGCCCTTATGGTTTGGGACAAGAAGATTTTTAAAGATTTCCTTCTTTATCTCTATGTGAAATCCTAGAACCCACAACATAGGGCCATTTTCAGCACTAGGGCCGTAATTTGAAGTATTTTGGTAGAGGGCCACTACATGATGCTACATGCCAAATATGAAAGCTCTAGCCCTTACGGTTTGGGACAAGAAGATTTTTACAGATTTCCTTCTTTATCTCTATGTGAAATCCGAGAACCCACAACATAGGGCCAATTTCAACACTAGGGCCATTATTTGAAGTATTTTGGTAGAGGGCCACTAGATGATACTACATGCCATATATGACAGCTCTAGCCCTTATGGTTTGAGACAAGAAGATTTTTAAAGATTTCCTTCTTTATCTCTATGTGAAATCCGAGAACCCACAACATAGGGCCAATTTCAAGACTAGGGCCATAATTTGAAGTACGTGTATTTTAGTAGAGGGTCACTAGATGATGCTACATGCCAAATATGAAAGCTCTAGCCCTTAAGGTTTGGGACAAGAAGATCTTTACAGATTTCCTTCTTTATCTCTATGTGAAATCCGAGAACCCACAACATAGGGCCATTTTCAAACTAGGGCCATAATTTGAAGTATTTTGGTAGAGGGCCACTACATGATGCTACATGCCAAATATGAAAGCTCTAGCCCTTAAGGTTTGGGACAGGAAGATTTTTAAAGATTTCCTTCTTTATCTCTATGTGAAATCCGAGAACCCACAAGATAGGGCCATTTTCAAGACTAGGGCCATAATTTGAAGTATTTTGGTAGAGGGCCACTAGATGATACTACATGCCATATATGAGAGCTCTAGCCCTTATGGTTTGGGACAAGAAGATTTTTAAAGATTTCCTTCTTTATCTCTATGTGAAATCCGAGAACCCACAACATAGGGCCATTTTCAAGACTAGGGCCGTAATTTGAAGTATTTTGGTAGAGGGCTACTAGATGATGCTACATGCCAAATATGTAAGCCCTGGCCCTTACGGTTTGGGACAAGAAGATTTTTACAGATTTCCTTCTTTATCTCTATGTGAAATCCGAGAACCCACAACATAGGGCCAATTTCCACACTAGGGCCATTATTTGAAGTATTTTGGTAGAGGGCCACTAGATGATACTACATGCCATATATGAGAGCTCTAGCCCTTATGGTTTGGGACAAGAAGATTTTTAAAGATTTCCTTCTTTATTTCTATGTGAAATCCGAGAACCCACAACATAGGGCCATTTTCAGCACTAGGGCCATAATTTGAAGTATTTTGGTAGAGGGCCACTAGATGATGCTACATGCCAAATATGAGAGCTCTAGCCCTTACAGTTTGGGACAAGAAGATTTTTAAAGTTTTTTCTCTCGGTTGCCATGGCAACCAGAGTTCTTCATGGAATTTAAATCTTTGAAGTATTTTGAAAGTGCATCACCTAAGGATCATTTCTGCGAAGTTTCACTGAAATCTGTTGGGCGGTTTCAGAGGAGAAGATTTTTTAAGTAATTGTTCACGGACGGACACACTGACGGACGGACGGGCGCCGGACAACGATCGATCACAATAGCTCACCCTGAGCACTATGTGCTCAGGTGAGCTAAAAACCTGTTGGCTCCACACTCCACAGCCATAATAGGTAGAGTTGCCAATTTTGTTTTGAAGGTCTTAGGTTTGAGTCCCACAAAAGTTCTTAAGCCAGCTGCTGAGAGGCTTTTTTTTTTTTGCATGTATTTTTGTTTTTCTTTAACTAAGGGTAAACATACCACATCCTCATGATTTCAGTATCGCATCTGGTGCATGTGAGAAAAGTAGTTATTGCTTGGAAATAAAGTTGTGTCAGTAGTGGTATGAGAAAGCCAACATGCATAGGTGCACTGGCCACAGTTATATAATCCAAGCTGTTAAAACAGTGTTAAACACCAATACAAAAATAAAAATCAATTTTCTCCTCTCCCATAAAAATTTTATTCTAGTTCAATGCGCCTTTGAAAGATATGCTGAAAGCACTCAGCAGAGTAGTGACAATACTAATGGCAAAGAACCTGTAATGGGCTTGTGCAGACAGTTCAATCAAGGTCAGACTTCACAAAATATGCAATTTGATCACTGATATGGATAGTGACATTCAGTTGAAAACAAGTAGAAACCTGTTCAAAGGTAAAACACACAAGTTTAGCTACAAGTAAATGGTTGTTTGCAAAGCTTTGAATTTTGACTAGTCCATTTTTTCCATCTGATAAAAGGATAAAAAAGTTTATCAATGCAGATATATTTAAGTTCTACATTTCTCACAGTCTGCCCTAACAAAATCTGGAAATTCTTACAGAAGCCATAGTATAGAAAAGAACAAACAAGTGTATCCAAACAGATGGGTGTTCTGATTCTAATTTACTCATTTCTAAAAACAAGAGGGCCATGATGGTCCTGGATCGCTCACCTCAGTCAATAGGTGAAATTTCACCCCAGGGCCATAATGACCCAATTTAAAACTCATCTGAGATATTATTAAGACAAACATTCTGACCAACTGTCAGGTTAACTGAGCTGAAAATGTGGCCTCTGGAGTGTCCAAAATGTATTTTTTCAATTTGACCTAGTGACCTGGTTTATGACCCTATGTGACCATATTTCAAACTCATCCAAGATATCAAGACAAACTTGTTAACCAAGGTTCAGGTGATTTGGACAAGAATTGCTGCCCCCTAGAGCACCCGCAAGGTATTTCTGTAATTTGACCTTGTGACCTAAATTATGACCCTATGTGACCCAATTTCAAACTCATTCAAGATATCATCAAGTCAAATATGCTGACAAATTTTCAGGTCATCCGAGCAAATATTGTGGCCTCTTAGAACGCCCACAATACATTTCTTTAATTTGACCTAGTGACCTAGTTTATGACCCTATGAGACCCAATTTCGGATTGATCCGAGATATCATCAAGTCAAACAAGTTGTCCAATTTTCAGGTCAATTTAGCTAGAATTGTGGCCCCTAGAGTACCTGCAAGGTATTTCTTCAATGTGACCCAGTGACCTTGTTTATGACCCTATGTGACCCAATTTTAAACTCATCTGAGATATCATCAAGACAAACACGCTGACCAATTTTCAGGTCAATTGAGCATGAATACATGGATCCGTGGCGATGAGATAAACCGACTTCCTTACTTACCGTCGTTAAGGGCTCACAAACAAACGCAGTAAATACATATACAGTATAGTAGAAAGGCTACTTAAATCGTGCTGTCATGCCTGTTTCTTTCGATTATATTCCGGAAAAATAATCTTTTTCATATGTTTCTGCTGATGATGGATTCTCGGCAAGAAATATATGGATACTTGAATTTATTTAAACAAGGATTTGTACAAAAAGTGTGAATTTCAGGGGCTACAGACAATGTAATACATGTGCCAGCAAAGTTTTGAACTTCTACGAGAAACAATGAAACAAATCATAATCCTCTGCAGTTTTGCTTAAAAATAATAGAATTAAAGATGATTAATATTTTTGTAAGGCTTGTTAGGTTGTCTCAACATCGATAATAAATTACACTAAATTACAAGCATTTTGAAATATTTATAGGTTGTCTCATTCAACAGAGAGGTGGAAGTCTGAGAAATGTTTAAATTTCAAGTTAAGGGAAAATGGTTGCCTGACGATTTTGAAAAAAGTGTAAAGTGTGCTGTCAATTAACAAACTTGTTAATATCATTTGCGGTAAAGTTTATCTTATGATATACTGAAGACAACGGGTGGTCGAGTGGATTACAGCGGCAATCAAACACACATCTTATCAGTTAACAGTTTACCAACATACCCTTTGAAATGGCAGATGTGCTAAACCACCTAAATATGGCTAAGTCAAAAGCTGACTTAATTAACATAAGTTGCCTTTTGAGCTAAACTTCCAAAACTGTACAAAACAGAACTTACTCTGTTTTATAATTGAAATCTACATGTACCTTCAGTAAAGAATACACGTAAATGTACTTAATTTAAGTAGTAGATGGTTTGAATCCAATAATAAAGTTCATTTTTTTGCACTCTGATCTGTATCTACACATTCAGCATTCTTCATGCACTAAGGGTTAATGTTAACGTCAAACTGAAACATTGATGACACATGCCCCTTTTTGAATGTGCAGATGTTATTAAACAAGATTAACTATTTGAGTGAACGTACTTTCTCTTTATTAGTATTATATATTTTACCTTTGTTTTCCACTGTAAAACAGTTTAAGTTTTTTTCAGAAAGTTTCAGAGGGAAAAAAAAAACCAACATTAATTAATCCATTGGGTAATATAGTGTTGATCAAACTCTTTGCTCATGTCCCATTGTCAATCATAATCATAATCCAAACTTATAATCTCTTTGTATATCTCACGCAAGCAGTACACGATCGTAAAGCACATCTTTTAAACTTTTTCCTTAAATTAAAGCGTTGTAAACACACATAATATCGCACTTCTCCAACATTAATAGTCGCTTGTTTGTGAGCCGAAATAGAAGACAGCAAGGCTACATATCCGGCGACCTGATTGGTCAAATATCGATTTCCACGGATCCATGTATTGTGGCCACTAGAGCGCCCACAAGATATTTCTTTAAATTTGACCTAGTGACCTAGTTTATGACCCTACAAGACCAAATTTTGAACACATCCAGACAAACATGCTGATCAATTTTCAGGGCAATAAGAATTTTCAGAAAATAAGAATTGTAGCCTCTAGAGTGCCCACAAGGAATTTTTGTAAGGTGATCTAGTGAGACCTAGTTTATAACCCAAGGTGACCCAAATTCAAACTCATTCCAAATTTCATCAATACAAACATTCTGACCAATTTTCAGGTCAACTGAGTAAGAAATGTGGCCTCTACAGTGTCCACAAGGTATTTCTTTAATTCGACCTAGTGGCCTTGTTTATGACCCCAGGTATCCCAAATTGGAACTCATTCAAGATTTTATTAAGACAAAGATTCTGACCAATTTTCAAGAAATTAAACAATAAATGTAGCCTCTAGACTGCCCACAAGGTATTTCTTTAATTTGACCTAGTGCCCTTGAGTATGTCCCCAGGTGACCCAATTTCAAACTCATCCTAGATTTCATCAAGACAAACATTCTGACCAATTTTCAGGTCAATTGAGCAAATCAAAGTACTGAAAGTATTGACAGACTAGCGAATTTGATTGTTCGATTGAATGATTGATTGATTGTATGGTGTTTAATTACCCTGTTTTCAACATTATTTCAGTTATGTAGCGGTGGCCAGTGCACATATCCAAGCTTTCCTGGAGTTTCTTTTACCAGTACTCCGCACAATATTCTTTCCAAGCCACTGGCTCCTTTCCCACATAACCATCGTCGAAACGTGAGCGAGAAATGAATCCTGTCGCAATGACTATCATCAGTCCTCGGAAAGAAATTTGTTGAGGATAAAACCAGCGACCTCCTGTTCTCAAGTTCTGTATGCTACCAACTGAACTGCTGGGGCTATATGTGCTATTGGTTAACTATAATCCCGTTTAAGTTTAACCCTTAAACTGCTAAAAAATTTAAATGAATCTTTCAAGCTGATGGAAAACACCTGAATACTGCTATTTCACAGTTACACTTTGGAGAAAATCTATCCTGTTATCGGACGATGTAGATCCAAGATCAGACTGCACACACTGTCTGCAAAAGGTCATTGAGTCGTGGTAGTGCTGGTAAAAGAAATTTGAGGAAAGCACGGACAAGTGCTCTGGCCGCCACAATATCACTGGAATAATGTTGAAAACAGCGTTAAACACCATGCAGTCAATTAGTCAGTATCTAATAGCACAAGATGTAGTTAACTATTTAACTCTCCTTACAAAACGAACAATTTTACATCCGTCCAAATTCAAAGCTGTTGCAGACCATGAATTAAATGTTGCTGAACTGATGAAACATGATTATAGAAGGGCAGAAAACAATGTAAGAAAAGGAGAAAATGATGGTTACCAGCATTTTCTCCTTTTCCCCACAATGTTTACAAAGGGATCCTTCCCCAGTATCGTTAAAACTTGGGATTGTTTGGTAAAAGGTTACTAGAATAACAGTTTAACATAATAGTTCAACTTTACACAGTGATCTAAATAATGAATGACTGAAAGAATGACAAGGGTTCCCTGTCCAGTGGGGGTTCAATGTCGGTTGATATAACTGGGATTTGCTACAAGTTAACCTAGGTGTATCTATTAATAGATTCATTCATAATGTTACAGTTGTGTAGGAATAAAAGATTCTCTGCTTTGCATAGGTCACTCAATTTTACATATAACCAAAGATCTTGTACCTTATAAATGACATCTTGTTCAGTTTATTACTTTGTAAGACGACATGTTCAAATCGGAGAGGTAGAGATTTAGTGGTTTATGTCTATAATGTCATGTATAACAGAATTAAGATTTCTAACAGAAAGAAGTATTTTCTGTGTGGCAGTATTTGAAAACTGTGGGGTTTTGAATCTAGGTCAATCTTGATGCCTATAGACTAGCTTCGCTAGTCAAAAATGTGGCCTCTACAGTGCCCACAAGGTGTTACTTTAATTTACCTAGTGACCTAGTTTATGACCCCAGGTGACCCAATTTCAAACTCATCCGAGATTTAATTAAGACAAACATTCTGACCAATTTTCAAACCAATTGAGCAAAAATGTGGCCTCTGGAGTGCCCACAATGTATTTCTTTAATTTGACCTAGTGACCTAGTTTATGACCCTAGGTGACCCAAATTCAAACTCATTCAAGATTTCATCAAGACAAACATTCTGACCACTTTTCAGGTCAATTGAGTAACAAATGTGGCTTCTAGAGTGTCCACAATGTCTTTCTTTAATTTGACCTAGTGACCTAGTTTATGACCCCTGGTGATCCAAATTCAAACTCATCCCAGATATCATCAAGACAAACATTCTGACCCATTTTCAGGTCAATTGAGTATGAATTGTGGCCTCTACAGTGTCCCAAAGGTATTTCTTTAATTTGACCTAGTGACCTAGTTTATGACCCCAGGTGACCCAATTTCAAACTCATCCAAGATTTAATAAAGCCAAACATTCTGACCAATTTTCAAGTCAATTCAGCACAATATGTGGCTTCTAAAGTGTCCACAAGGTATTTCTTTGACCAAGTGACCTATTTTATGACCCCTGGTGACCCAAATTCAAACTCATCTGAGATTTAATTTAGACAAACATTCTGAACAATTTTCAAGTCAAATGAGCAAAAAATGTGGCCTCTAGAGTGCCCACAAGGTATTTCTTTAATTTGACCTAGTGACCTAGTTTATGACACCAGGTGACCCAAATTCAACCTAATTTGAGATTTTATTGAGACAAACATTCTGACCAATTTTCATGTCAATTGAGTACGAAATGTGGCCTCTAGAGTGTCCTTATGGTATTTCTTTAATTTGACCTAGTGACCTAGTTTATGACCCCAGGTGACCCAATTTCAAACTCATGCGGGATTTAATTAAGACAAACATTCTAACCAATTTTCAAGTCAATTGAGCAAAATATGTGGCTTCTGGAGTGCCCACAAGGTATTTGTTTGACCTAGTGACCCAAGTTTATGACCCCAGGTGACCCAAATTCAAACTCATCCGAGATTTCATCAAGACAAACATTCTGACCAATTTTCAGGTCAACTAAGTAAGAAATGTAACCTCTCGAGTGTCGACTAGGTATTTCTTTAATTTGACCTAGTGACCTAGTTTATGACCCCAGGTGACCCAAATTCGAACTCATCTGAGATTTCATCAAAACAAACATTCTGACCAATTTTCAGGTCAATTGAGTACAAAATGTGGCCTCCAGAGTGTCCACAAGGAAAATGTTGACGATGGACGACCCACGATGGACAACGGACATCAGACAACCACAAAAGCTCACCTTTAGCATGTTGTGCTCAGGTAAGCTAAAAAAAAACAAAAAATTTTGTGGGTAGTTATAAGCAGTCTCAACAACATATATTAAGGAGTACCAATACCCTAGGTTTAAAGTGGAGTCCAAGAGATAAGATACCTTCATAATTTGTACATCTTAACAAGGCAATCTAAATGCATGTAAGTATTTCTTAATCATTTTTTAAATCAAATAACCTGAAGAAATTTTGCCCTGTACCACAAAGTCCCAAGTTTAAACAACCCTCAGGAAAAGGCCTTTTGAAAACATTGTGGGAAATGGTAACCAGCATTTTCTCCTTTTCCAACAATGTTTACCATTCTTTGAAAAGTGAATTTATATTTTTGAGTCACAACTACATGTATTTTATTGTCTGCAAAAGCATTTAACCTGGGCAAATCTAGATTTTTTACATTTAAAAAAGGTTTGAACGAAACAAAAACATGTAACTATAATTATGATTTTAGGCCTGGGTTCTGCAGTGCCTTGTCTAAGGTACATCAATGGACCATCTCTGCCAGCAGGTATCAAACTTGGATTTCCCAATTACAAACCAACACGTTAACAGCAGAGCTTCGTAAGTCCCATCTGTTGCAACTTTGTTTACATTGCATGCAAAATCAACCTAACGGTATGTTGTCCTGTATGTTTTAATTGCTTTGATCTATAAAGTGTGCATCATTAACCCTTATGTTGCTGCAAAAAACTTAAGTTGCTTCACTGGACTGTGTAGATCACATTTAGGTTGCAAACAATGGACTGTCTGATTTTCTATCTACATTATTCATTACTTTGTGTGATATTCAGGCCAAAGCTGCAATGAAAATACAAAACTTTGGTAGTTTTTGGGACTAAAGTTCATCCATTTTACTTAATTAGCACTCTAAGTGTTAAGTGGCTACTAAATCACAAGATTTCGCCCTCTGGTTAAGGCAGTGGATTACAATTCACTTGCATTTTTATGTGTGCAGTTTTATGGATTTGGATGCATTTGAGGGATGTTAAAATGTTAATGTTAGCATACCTATCTATGTCCCTCCCCCCAAAAAAGTCAATTATGGACTGAATGAAGGATCTGCTAGTGCTTCTCATCATATTTTTTCATGGTGAAATTACGAGCATACAATGAATAAAACACTTAGAAAGCAGCTACTATGGATAAAAGAAGGGTATTTTTCTAAAGTTGTCAAAATTTTTATTTTATCTTAACCTATTCTGTCATGAAACCTAGTCCCTAAGTGAAAGTCAGTCACCTGTTACCAGACAATAAAATTCTTTGGTGTTCCAATTTAAAAGCATTTGCATATGAGAAATTAATGCTGCTATAAATATATGACTGTCTGGAAAGGTTAGAAAACACTGTGAGAAAAAAAGAAAATTAACGCTGATAACTTTTTAACCCAAAAGTTCTTAAGTCAGCTGCTGAGATTTCTGCTGAAGGATTGAAGCAATACATGTACATGTACATGTATATATGATTGAATTTTCAAGTATGCCGATATCATATAGACTGGATGATATGGGTGACAAACCCACAGAAATAAACAACAAGAGCCTCCTTAATAACTCAATGACCACATGCTGGCTGCACTTTATTCTTCAATAGCATGAAACTATAGAACACATCTCTAAATGGAATTAACACCTTACAAAAAATGTGCCCTGGTTCAGCCCAAAGTAAGATTTCTTTTATATGTGGTGCGCTCTAGAATGAACCCTGTTAACCCTTTCCCAAACAAGCCCTGGTTTTCACGTGTCTGCAGTACAAGTCTTTTGAAAACACTGTGGGAAAAGGAGAAATTGCTCGTAACCAGCAATTTCTCCTTTTCCCACAGTATTTTCTACCCTTTTTGAGACCTTTCTGCCATTTTCATCAAATTTAAAATTGTCATCTGCAAACTTTCTCAATTTGGACCAGTCCAAAATTTGTCCTTTGGGAATGGGTTAAACATGTTTCTTCTCTCTGTCACTAGTACTAGAAAGCTGTATGTCTGAAAGAGGCCAGTATGGCAATAGGATGCTATACAAAGGAGGTCATTTAAAGTTGTCTGTTTTGAATAATCTATAATTACCTCCCTTGCTCAGTGGTGCATGGAAAGTTTTTGGTTCAAACCCCACCCAAGGTTATGCAAAAAAAACCACAGAAATCCTCCAATTACATTCTGGGGAAGGAGGATTGCAATTTTCAGTCTGTAAAAAGACCCAGAAATTGTGATATAAAGGTATTTTGGCCAGATTGCCATACAAAATATTGCCACAGATCCAAGATCAGCCTACATATTTTGCAGTGTCTTTGTCATGAACCATACTACCCACTAAAGCATTCTGAGGGTTGCTATCATTATCACACCAAGTGAAATGCTTAACTCTTTACCAAATGACAATATTCTAGAATAGTCAAAAATGAAACCATTTGCAGACGACAAAATAAACGTGGCTCAAAAACTGAAATTTGTTTTGGTAAGTGTAGAAGACATTGTGGGAAAAGGAGAAAATGCTGGTTACCAGCATTTTCTCCTTTTCCCACAATGTTTTCAAAAGGCTTCTTTCTCAGGGTCGTTAAAAGTTGGGATTGTGTGGTAAAGAGTTAAAGGGCAAATCAACAGGTTTCAGAAAATGTTAATTTTCAAAACTACATTTATCGGTTGGTAACCTGGTAATGTTGTAATTAGAAAAAAAATATCTGAAAAAGTACTTTATACCAATTTGTATTTCTGCTTATTAGTTTTTACGACATCACTTATCTTCCTAACTTATTTGTTGCGTCCCTTGCTTTGTGACGTCATAGGCGTACTTGTTTCAAAATGGATGTTGTGCTTGATAGTGACTTGAGCAGTTCAGAAGACTAAGAAATAGGCTGTTCTGGTCCCGTAAGGCCGTACATGTACGAACCAATTCGTAGAGAAAATAATGTAGTTTCAGAGGATGAGAGTAATTCTCTTTGTATGGTGAAGACTATGAAATTGACAATTTTGTGGCAGACATTTCAAGATGGTGAGTATTGCACATCAGTAAATTTGGATACGATGAAGCGGATATTGCTTATTGAAAAAGTGATTTATACATGATAGAATTAAATATATTGCATAAAATTTGTTTCGTTTGAAGAAGTTTCAGTCGGTCGACAGGCGGAATTAGGATTAGGAGAAAAAACTTGTGAAACATTTTTAACATACTTTCATAATTTCTGGATTGTTAATTTCTGTTTCGATACTAGTATTTGGAGCAATTGTTTCATCTAGTTATACGGTCTACAAAGATATACATACGTGACGAATTTCCTTGCAATGAGATTTGTATCGCTATTAATTAACCCTTAACCACACAATCCATACTTTTAACGACCCTGAAGAAAAAGGATTTGAAAACATTTTGGGAAAAGAAATGCTGTAACCAGCATTTTCTCCTTTTCCCTCAATGTTTTCTACCGTATCAAGGACAGAAATTGTCATTTGAACTATGTTTAATTTGTCTGCTGCAAATGCTTTCAATTTGGTTGAGTCCAAAATTTTGTTGTTTACAAAGGTTAAGAAAGGGTAGAAGAAAAATAGCCATATATTGTATTATAAGATCTGTAATGTAACACTGTCAAACACCATCAAGTGACTGCAAAGTAAGACAGCATTCAGGTTGATTATTTACTGGTCTAAAGGATTCACATAAGAAAAGTAGATTTTGTGTGCCTGCTAGAATTAGAATAATTTTAATTAACTCAATGAAATCTTTTCCCCATTCTCAAAATCAAACTTCTCTGCACAGACATCAAAAGTCAATGTTAACACTAACCACAAATTCCCCAGTATCAACAACCCAAGAAAAAAAGCTTTTCGAAAAAGCTTTATCCACAATATTTTCTGTCCTTTCAAAGACAAATTGCGTTCCATATTTTGTTATATTCAATTGCTTTGGATTTGGATGATTCTAAAATCTTATAATTTGGTAAAGGATTAACCCTTTACACCCTTTAATGGTAGAATTTTAGACTTGTCCACACTGAAAGTATTTGCAGATGACAAATGTGGCTTTGACAATGGGAAGGGTCTGACAAAGGGTAGAAAGCATTGTAGGAAAAAGAAAAAAAGCTGGTTTCCAGGAATTTCTCTTTTTCCAACCATGTTCTCAACAGTTATCTATGAAAGCATGGTTAAACATCCAGACTGTGAGGTGAAGAGTAACAAGAGGGCCATGATGGCCCTGGATCGCTCACCTGAGTCAATATGCCAAACATTCTGACCAAATTTCACAAGTATCTGACTGAAAATGTGGCCTCTATAGTGTACACAAGGTTTTTCGAAGATTTGACCTAGTGACCTAGTTTTTGACCCCACATGACCCAATTTCGAATTCGTGTGAGATTTTATCAAGCCAAACATTCTGACCAAGTTTCATAAGTATTTGACTGAAACTGTGGCCTCTAGAGCGTACACAAGGTTTTTCGAAGATCTAACCTAGTGACCTAGTTTTTGACCCCACACGGCCAAATTTCGAACTCGTCCGAGATTTTATCAAGACAAACATTCTGACCAAATTTGACAAGTATCTGACTGAAAATGTGGCCTCTAGAGCACACACAAGGTTTTTCGAAGATTTGACCTAGTTTTTGACCCCACAAGACCCAATTTCAAACTCATCCGAGATATTATCAAGACAAACATTCTGACCAAGTTTCATGAGGATCAAACTGAAAATATCGCCTCTATAGTGTACACAAGGTTTTTCGAAGATTTGACCTAGTGACCTAGTTTTTGACACCACATGACCCGATTTCGAACTCGTCTCAGATTTTATCAAGACAAACATTCTGACCAAATTTCACAAGTATCTGACTGAAAATATGGCCTCTAAGACGTACACAAGGTTTTTCGAAGATCTGACCTAATGACCTAGTTTTTGACCTACATGACCCAATTTCGAACTCGTCCGAGATATTATCAAGACAAACATTCTGACCAAATTTCACCAGTATCTGACTGAAAATGTGGCCTCTAGCGCGTACACAAGGTTTGTCGAAGATTTGACCTAGTGACCTAGTTTTTGACCCCACATGACCCAATTTCGAACTTGTCCTAGACTTTATCAAGACAAACATTCTGACCAAGTTTCATGAGAATCGGACTGAAAATGTGGCCTCTAGAGCGTACACAAGGTTTTTCGAAGATTCGACCTAGTGACCTAGTTTTTGACCCCACATGACCCAATTTCGAACTCGTCTCAGATTTTATCAAGACAAACATTCTGACCAAGTTTCATGAGTATCTGACTGAAAATGTGGCCTCTACAGGGTACACAAGGTTTTTTGAAGATCTCACCTAATGACATAGTTTTTGACCTACATGACCCAATTTCGAACTCGTCTGGGATATTATCAAGACAAACATTCTGACCAAATTTCACAAGTATCTGACTGAAAATGTGGCCTCTAACGTGTACACAAGGTTTTTCGAAGATTTGACCTAGTGACCTAGTTTTTGACCCCACATGACCCAATTTCGAACTCACCCTAGATTTTATCAAGACAAACATTCTGACCAAGTTTTATGAGGATCGGACTGAAAATGTGGCCTCTAGAGCGTACACAAGGTTTTTCGAAGATTTGACCTAGTGACCTAGTTTTTGACCCCACATGACCCAATTTCGAACTCGTCCGAGATTTCATCAAGACAAACATTCTGACCAAATTTGACAAGTATCTGACTGAAAATGTGGCCTCTAGAGCACACACAAGGTTTCTCAAAGATTTGACCTAGTTTTTTACCCCACAAGACCCAATTTCAAATTCATGCGAGATTTTATCAAGACAAACATTCTGACCAAGTTTCATGAGGATCTGACCGAAAATGTGGCCTCTAGAGTGTACACAAGGTAAAAAGTTGACGACGGACGATGGACACAGCATGATCACAATAGCTCACCATGAGCACTTCGCGCTCAGGTGAGCTAAAAACACTGATTTGTGAAGCTGCTCAGGAACATTCTGATTCCTGTTAACTTTTTCCTACTTTACAAAATATAAACTGTCCAAATTGAAAGCATTTGCAAATAAATTTACTGTGTTTCAAATGATGAAGTTTGTCTTGAAAAGGATGGAAACATTGTGAGAAAAAGAGAAAATGCTTGTTACTATCATTTTCTCCTCTTCCCATCATGTTTTTCCAAGGCTTTCTTTCTGAGGGTTGTTAAAACGCAGGATTGTCTGATGAAGTGTTATTTCAGCAAAATGCAGATTTGCACATTTCTTTCTGATTACCACTGAGCATGATTTGTACCAAAAGTTCAAATTTCACAATTTTCATACTGACACATGAATTAAAAAGATTGGTCTTAATGGTCTGGAAGATATCATGTGGATGCAAACAAGGGAATACTTTGCAAAAACCAGAATTACATACAGAGGTTGTTTAAAATGAAGTTACAAATTAATTTTCAAACAAAGTGAAGACAGTGACAATGTCACAAACAAACATAATAGTGTAATGGGGTGAGATATGCAAGTGTTATGTAATCATTTCCTGTATTGTTTCAACTGGTGAAAATTAACATTTATGACCATGACCAGGGGAAGCAAGGGCCTGAGTTCACCCTTTACAAAACCAACCTAGTTTTGACTACATGTGCCCTTGAAAAGAAAGTGTTTGAAAAACATTGTGGGGAGAAAAAGATAACAAATGTGCTGGGTTTTCACTTCATTTTCTAATATGGGGTTTACTGGCCCCCATCCTTCAAATGAATAAAAAAAAAAGCAAATCATTTGAATTTTGGGAGGCCATCAATAAAATTTGAGGGTCCAAATTCAAGGAACCTGGTAGGCGAGGCCTTCAAAAACATAACCAGCATTTTCTGCTTTTCCAACAATAATCGTAATCTTCTAAAATATAATTAACCCTTTATCACACAAGCCCAACTTTTAACTGCCCTGAGGAATATTGCTCTTGAAAACATAGTGGTAAGTTGAGAAAATGTTAGTAACCAGCATTTTCTCCTTTTTTCGCAGTGTTTTCTATACATCCAAAGATAAAAACCACCATTTTATTTACTTTTATTTTGTTGTCTGCAAATGCTTTCAATTCAGGCAAGTCTAATATTTTGTTGTCTGGTAAAGAGTTACCATAAATCATATGATCTAAATTGAACTTTTTGTCAGCAAAATTTTGAAATCAGAATGAATCTAAAATTTCGTTTTCTGGTAAAGAGTTACACTTTAGCACATAACCCAGCCCCAAAACCTTGAGGAATAATGCTTTTGAAATGGGTCACACTAAAATATGCAACAACATGAATTTGAAAAAAAAGCAGTTAGTTAGGAGCATTTTCTCCTTTTCTCACAATGAAGAGATAATGCAGAAAACGGTATAAGACTACAAATACCAATTCAAAATATCTTCATTTCAAAAAAAAAAAAAAAATTTTCCCTCATGCTGAAGTTTCTTTTTGAAAATGGCTCTCACAGAGTGTCTGGGTTTTTCCTCTGCGATCTGGAGTTTCCAATAATGTTGGCACAGTGTCAGGTAAAATTGCTTTAACCAACTGTCTTTGCTAGATTTGGACTTATTAAAAACTGACTGTCCTCCAAGTGTTTCAGACAGTTTAAAACTATTCGTCGGCATGAAATGCTTCGTTACTGTCCAACCCCTGTTTAAACGTTGATTCCATAGCTGTCTCCTTTTTAATTCTCTTGGAAATTTGAACATACTAATTCTATGAATTCCCAAATTGACGTTACAGCCAAAGGCTGCACAAATTGTCATTTTTTCGGCGTAAATTTGCGTTTCACATTTGGATAAACGCATCCGAATATCAGCATCCCTATGTAAAGGTAGAAGACTAAATGCCTCTATGAGGTCACACAAGGCAGGGAGATAAACAAATCAGGGCAAGCGATGCACCATTTTAGGGCCATTAATCATCATGACAATTGAACCGTGGTTTATGGTATGTTACCAGGTAGTAATTGAGGAA
Source organism: Tridacna gigas (assembly GCA_945859785.2). Lineage (NCBI taxonomy): Eukaryota > Metazoa > Mollusca > Bivalvia > Cardiida > Cardiidae > Tridacna > Tridacna gigas. The sequence continues at coordinate 55,313,615 of OX244034.2, forward strand.
AATGATGCACAGATGTTTTACTGAGATCATTTACAGATGATTAAAGGGGAAAAAAAGCCAAGTCAAAAAATTTTCGGATTTGCCCTTCAACCTTTTACCACATGATAGTATTTCAGACCAGTACAAATTGAAAGCATTCGCAGATAACAGTTTCAATGTGAATCAAATGATGTGATTTTTTTTAATAGGATAGAAAATATTGTGGGAAAAGGAGAAAATGCCAGTTACCAGCAAAAGGTTTCTTCCCCAAGGTTGTTAAAAGTCGGCCTTGTGTGGTAAAGGGTTTAGACTTGATGGCCAAGTTAACACTTCATTTGTCATGTCACTGTCTATTTCCTTGAAGCAGTAACCTATAATATGTTCAAAATCTTTACCAAATAAGTCCATGTTTTAACACTGGAGTAGAAGAAAGCTTTTGAAAACATAGTGGAGAGAGCAGAAACTGCTGGTTACTGCCTGCCTTTCAAGGACAAATTCCATATATCTGAATTGTTGTCTGCAAATGCTTTGGAATTGAAGAGTCGTAATTTTGTCCAGATTTTTTCCTCCTATATTCAAATGCAGGATTTCATTATTTTCTCAAGAATTAGATGGACAGTTCTATAATTCAAATAAAGGGGCACTCTCAATTATTTCTAAGCTAAAAGCTGAGTCACATGAGCTCAGTTGTTTAGATTGTCAAGGAATAAGTCACTATCCTGCATTTCAATACAATTTATGCCAACCACTAATTTCAAGGGAGATGACTCCCTTGATCTACAGTATTACACAAAGCTGTAATGATTTACCTCCCATTACTTGATGTTCTGGTCTCCAACATATAATCCATGTGATGCTTGCTTCAAAATTTACAACTCAACCTGGTTGCACACTAATTTGCTAGTATAATAAGTAAATCACTATCTGTGATCACTTTTGTAGGAGCACTTTCTTAACTTTCATTAGCAAATTAACAAGTTGTAGCCTATTTCTTTTATATATGGTCTCCAAGTTGAAGAAGATGGAGGTTCAAGTACATTGTAGTGATTATGACTTAGTGTAGTTGTAATGTTGCTTTTTCTTACATGAATTAATTTTTAAAAGTGGTTTCAAATTTAGTTTAAATCTTTACCAAACCACAACATTTCACACCTGTCCCAACTGAAAGCATTTGCAGACAAAAAATTAAATGTGGCGCAATTATACCATTTTTGGTTGAAAGAGTAGAAAACATTCAGTTGAAAGAGTAGAAAAGATTGTTAGAAAGGAGAAATGCTGGTTACCAGCATTTTCTCCTTTTCCCACAATGTTTTTAAAAGCCAAATTCAAGGTAAACAATTGAGAAGACAATATTCCTCAGATACTGCAGTATAACATAAGTTATGAAAACAACCAACATAATGAATATGACAACATCTTCAGTTTGCTATCGAACCTCTTCTTAAAAGCATGGTGAGCAGTTGTAAACTAAAATGATTTCAGAACACCTGGAATAACTTTATAAGGTAAAGGTTGTTGGTTATTCAGATGTTAAAGAAACATTCTAACATGGCACATATATCTGGCTCTATAAACACAGTGCAACGGAATCGTGGTAAAATCAGTGTCGCACTATACAAAGTATCACCCGTGGCTATTCCATGTCCCTGCCCTCGGATATTTTATCACTGAAAGTCACTTGACGTAAACAAATCATCCACTACTTGACCAAGGAGGAAAGAAAAACTAGGGATTGACAGCTATTTACTGTTTTTGATATTTTTTCTCCAGAGAACTCATACCCTCGAACTTGATTAGGGTACGAGTTCTCCAGGGTAAAAGTTCTCCAGGGTATGAGTTCTCTAGCAACCAATAAATACATGTATTTTAACATGAGATATTAGTGCCACCAAGAGAATACTTTTTTTGAATTGTTGTAAATATTTTAGGACACCATTTATGCTATATTCTTTACAATTATTATGACACTGTCCGTGTATTGTGGACCAAAGGCCTTTATAATTTATTACATAGAGATGTTGTTATTCTTACACCTCCCTGCTCCAGCAAGAAGCTACTTGGAAATGTACATGTAAGAGTAAAACATTTTGTTCTCAACCATTATGGCATAAATGCAATTACAGTGGGCACCATTACATTCACAGTGACACATGTAACAAACTGTCTTCAACTCTTTACCAAGCAATCCCAACTTTTAACAACCCTATAAAGGAAGCTTTTGAAAACATTGTGGGAAAAGGAGAAAATGCTGGTAACCAGCATTTTCTCCTTTTCCAACAATGTTTTCTACCTGTACCATAGCAAATTTAAATTCTTAAGTCATATTTAACTTGTCATCTGCAAATGCTTTCAATTTGGATTAGTCTAAAATTTTGGTGTTTGGTAAAGAGTTAAACTTGAAGTTGGTACTTTCTCTGCATAATTAAGGGTTTGTTACTTTACCTAAATAGAGCATTGAACTGCCATAGCACCTAACCAAAGGCACTTGGATTTTGACAAACTTTGCCTTCTGCAACTTATATGTAAGAAGTCTTATAAGATGAAGGTCGTCAAAAAACAAGTGCCTGTGCAAATAACCCCAACAACTGATTTAGACTCAGAAAAAATTGGAGGTCTTACCTGAAGTAATTTCTGCTATTCAAAGAGAAATTCCTGAGGGTAAATCATTGTATCGTTTCTATGTACATGTGTTCCTTTTGCAATTCCTTAGTTGCTTACTAATTAAAGCCAAGTGCAGTTGTATGAAATCAGTAGGGATTTTTTTTTCGAAAATTCCTATTTCTTTCAAAAATATTGTTAATAAAAAAAAAAATGTTGATCAGAAAGACTTTGTATGAAATACCTGTAAGTAGCCCCCGCCCATCCTGAAAATCCGACAGGCAGTAAATCTTCAAATGTGATATCTGTGATATGACATTATTGTCAATGTTACTGTTCACATGGTTTAAAGTTTGATCACACTGTCACACTTTTCATTCTATCAGGGTCAACCCTTCACCAAGCAACTGAATGTTTTAACATTCCTAGGGAAGTATGCAGTAAATGCTGAAAACCAGCATTTTCTTTCCTGATAACATGTATTTTTTTTTTTTAATCTTTCAAAGATAAATTCTATCATTTAATGATTTATTTGATCAAACATGGGAGACAGTGGTGTTGAGGTAAAGTACTGGCTTCTCACCACATCTGAGGTTCTAACTTTGAAGCCAATGATAATTGATCTCTGCCTTTGAAACTACCCTCTTCAAACCTCACAACTTACTTAACCCATGATACCTCATAATTTTTCAATTTGTAGGAGACAAATCCAAAGATCTCCATGTAAAACTTGGATGAGTCATGATCAACATGAGAAACGCTGTAACAGAAGAATACACATGCAGGCATTATGGTATAAGAAAATACCTTATTATAAGAGAGATTTCTACTTTTGCCACTGTTTTAATGATTAGTCTGCTCCAACTTAGAAAAGGGAAGTCTGTCTGTTACTGACTTATCTGCTTAAAATCCAAAATACTCCCTTTATCTGTAGTGCTGTCATTCAGGCATCTAGATCTAATGAAATAATCATTGATCAAGGCAACATAAATTATAAATTTGAAGGTCAACTACTGAAATACAAAGAAAGCAAAATCAAAGAATTCAACAGCATTTACAATAATGGTAAATATAACAACAACAAAGCATATATCGAAAAATTAAATAACAGTATTGTTGCAAAACTCGTTACTGAAAAAAATATATAACGATGACATTATTAGGTTAAACAGACTACTTTTATCATTCCAAATAAAATTTTGTAAATGCGAACAAAATCAATAATTCTCTACTTAAGTTGGTTTAAAAGAAACAACTGATCAAAGGCCCTACCTGCTCCTAAGATCTGGTCGAAGATTTATTATTTCGCAAACTGAATATTAGCTTTATCTTCTCGTCACTTGCGAAATATTGTTGACGGTTGATTCTACGATTTTTTTTCAGGAAGCGTGTGCAATGGCTAGATACTAAGTACATTGTGATTGGTCAACAAGTGAAATTATCATCCAATCAAATTCCATGTTTCATATATCTTTTAAAGGGAAGTTACTTTTCCCTACTACTATTCGTACCCAAATAAAAACTTACCAGAAATCTGACCGATTTCATAACTTTCTGCAGCTTAATTGTTGCCTACTGCTTTTAAAACACAATTGTAAACCAAATAGAACAATGTGAAATAATTTCAATACATGTGAAAATATCTTGGGCAAAGGAGAAATTCTTCGTAAAGATCAATTTCTCCCTTTTCTTTCATTCTTTTCGAAAGTGGTGCGCTGCAAAATGAAAACAACAAGAAAGTCGTCTGCATTTTGTGATGGCTTTAACAGAACTAGGCTACAATGAATAAAAAAGACCGATTGCAATTACGTTTAACACATTTATGAAACAAAAAAAAATGGTTCATTTGACTGATCGAACTGTATGCATAGATCTATCACTGAGAGCAGTCTTAGATCAAATACCGGATACATAACCTGAAGGCTGAATAAGGTATTTTGTCTTATTTTTTTAAAACTTCAAAATAGCTAGGGTAAATGTAGAAGTACTTTTTTGTTCAAATCTCCACTTACATCAAGTCCCTGTTTACATCGGAGAGCTGTCATCATTGAGTGCGCATATGCATCATTTGGCTCAGCATCTGTCTGGCATCTTAGCGCTGAACATATGTATATTGGTATGGCTTAGTATTTTGCTGCTGGCTCCATCTAAAAAAATGTCAACATAGGTGTGACTGGGTAAAACCATGGATAAAGAGTAGACCGTTTTATTTAGACTATGAGAATTTGACCCTCACCAAACCTTCATGGAATATTCGGGTAGGATCATCGAAATGTCACCAAATTTTCGCCGAAGATTTCTCTTGTCCCGACGAAATCTTCAGGGTACATCACCGATGCTTCGAAAGTTGACTCCGAGCCTAATACACATCGTGGAAAATCTGGGAAGGCATCCGAATAGCTTCCCGCCAAAGCTTTCACGGAACATCGAGGAACCTGTTCCAGATGCCCACCGAGGCTCATCAGCCTTCATCGGGAGTACATCGATGCTCAGCTACAAATGCCCAGTGACATTACTGAGCGGTATATTATGAGAGGATAAGGTTTAACTATGTATGTAGACGAAACGCTCGTCTCCAGGTACTACCTAGAATATCAGGTTAGGAGGATGTGAGTAGCCTAGATTACGGTTAGAAATGGAAAAGTAAAACATTTTATTGTATGCCTAATTATCTTTCTCACAAGCTCTAGTCAAACGACAAATGATTGTACATGTACGTTGTATGTCTCGATCCAATCAAGGTTAGTCGGACGGCTACGGGAGGTAAAACGGATGACAGTAAACGGGTACTTTTTTTTCTAATTTAGTAACGCATTTCCTGATTTACTAAACGGCATTTGGTTTAGCCAATCAGAAATTTCGCTACTTTGAAATTCACAAAAGTCTTGAGTATTAGACTAAGAATGTTATTAAGAATGGATGGTTGATACTAGCCCAGGTTATGGGACAGGAGTACACGGAATGCTTACCGATCGAGGTCTTCCAGGTAGTCCCTCTTGAAAATTTGATACCAAGCACTTCAGCTACTCTGTTTATAATCAGAAAAAAGCATGTCTTGGATTCTAATGTTGATTTGATTATTTCTTGAGAAAGTGATCGTAATTTTGCTAGAACATTAAAAAACATAGTCTACAATTGGTAGCGGCATATTTATACTCTATTTTTCCAAGCCAAGTTTGACATGATTTCAAGATAAACAATAGTAACGAGAAATATCTTTTAAAGCATGAGAGGTACTGCAATCCAAGCTGGCGATCATCATCATCGGATGACTAAAAATGCGATATTTGTGTTTATGCTAGTAGATCTGTATTTTTAATTACAAATGAGCCATGTTCTGTGAAAGGGGGACTTAATGCATCAGCAAAAAAGTATCGACCCATGTCAGTCTGTGCAGTCCGTGCAGGTTGACATGGGTCGAAACTTTTTGCTGTAATGTTTCCGCATCTCCAAGGACCATTCTACCCCTATATCCAGTCAAATGTTAGATAAAATGGATTTTATTGATCCCTAATTATGTGACTTCTTGCTTGGTATAATGCATTACGGAGATGCCTTAAGCCCCCTTTTGCCATAGCGTGGCTCGATTGTATATAAACGAAAGAAAAAAATCGAATTTCTGGTCATGCAACCGTCTCCTTTGGCCGGCATTGAATGGTTCAATAAGAAAACTATAATGCAAGGTAGACTCGCAAGTAAACTGCCCCTTTGTCATCATTTTTTGTGGCATTTGTCGAAGACAATGCCACTATGAGTTCAATACGGTATTTTGAAAATCATGTATCGTAGTTTTTTGCAAAACCGAAGGAAGTAAACCCAATTAAACTCAATTTTTCTAAGACATAAGTGTTTCGATTGCACTCAGATAAGAAAATGAAAATGGCGTATTAAAATAAATTGGATTAGGCTATCGATCATGGAAATACTTCTTTTTTATCGAAAATAGCTTGATCCGCTATGGTCTTCTACTGGCGTAATGATACACACAATCTTTGTTTTCTGACCGCCCGATTCCGTGCTGATCGTCCCAGTTCGTTCCTGGGCTTATTCGTCCCTGGATTTGTTCGCTAGGGCTTGTTCGTCCTACAAGACTGTACGCTACTCTATTGGATTTGTGCATGACTATACAGTAGGCTGACTTTCAAGCGAATGTTTTGAAACTATTTCTATGGTTTATTTTTCAAATTGTTAATTCCACACAATTGCTTCCTTGGCAAATGCCACACCAGTGCTTTCAACGCTAATATTTTTTTTTTCATATCGTTGGAAAATGAATTTTTTAAATCACGCATTCTATTATATCTATCAAGATGAGATGTTAATTAAAATGACCGTTCGTTGGTAATGGGTTAAAGAGAACTCCACATAACGTCATGTGACACCGGATACACAAGTGTTGCGCTTTAAAAGCGCGTTTTAAGTTAACTCTTTTCCCAGACGACAAATCTTTAGACCGCAAAGTACAAGCAGACGATAAAGTAAGTCAAAGTGTTTGGAAATATATGGCTTTGAAAATGTATTTATTAAGCATATTTGAAAAAGGGGAAAATGCTAGATCTATCAGTATTTTTCTCCCTATTCTAGAATGGTTTTAAAAGTCTTCTTCATCAGTCAAAACTCTTTACCAAACGGCATATTTTAGGACTGAATCAAATTGAAAGCATTTGCAGACGACAAATTAAATGTTTCGAAACTGACGATTTCTCTCTTTGATAGGGTAGAAAACATTGTGGGAAAAGGAGAAAAATGCTGGTTACCAGCATTTTCTCCTTTTCCCAAAAATGTCTTAAAAAGCTGTCTTTCTCAGTGTCGTTAAAACTCGGGATTGTGTGGTAAAGAGTTAAAGCAAGACCGCGGGATAGTTTGGAAAACGCTTAAAGCGGTGACTGGTAACTGTTGGTTGTATATCGTCGTTATCAAAAGGGGAGAGACGTGTAATGTGTCGTATATGTGACGGATATAAATCTGAGTATGCATATGATATACGTGTTACCAGCCGATATAGCTCAGTAGGTAGAGCGTAGGACTCGTGAACACAATGTCCTACAGATTGTGGGTTCGTATCCCCGGCTGGCCAACTAAAAATTACTAATAGTCTTTCGGATGAGACATTAAACCGAGGTCCCGTGTGACGGTGCTATACGCCGAGCACGTTAAAGAACCAGGCGAAGCTCTCAGTAGTTTCGACCTGTATCCTTGCACTATCCCCCGTAACAAGTAACCGTCTTCTGGGGGCGTCGCTCAGATGGGCAACCGGTAGCGACGATAAATAAACGGAAATAACCAACCAAATATACGTGATATATCCTAGTGTAATACACAGCGATATAAACTTTATATAAAATGATGGATACCGAGTAAAAGAATGTGAATTTAGGCTATACAGAGATACTCGAGTTATTTCATTGGTTCTTGGTAAGTCTAGTTATTTGCACATAGATCTATCTCGAAATGAAAAAACAACGCAGTCTTGTATGTGAATTATTCATTGTCAGGCTCTGTTGCAAACTGATTAATTTATCAGATCTAATCAAATGCCCATTAGCTGTACTTAACAATGGACAAAGTCAAGTCAAACGCTATGGAAATCTGATGCCGCAAATTATGGTGTCTGCTGATCCAGATCTGCCTGCGATCCGAAGGGTAGTTCCGATGTTGGTTTTTTTTTTTGTGATTTTTTTTTTCTCCTCACCACGGAACCACAATCAGAAACCCAATAAGATAGGCGCTACCGTTCGGATCGGGGGTGATCCAGGGCCTGAGTGTTCGCCTTAGACAGGCCTATGAATGTGTTATGTTCTGTGAAATGGGAGTTTAATGCACCAGCAAAAAGTAACGACACAGGCTGATCTTTGTGGAAATATTTTGCTATTGGTCAATTTTTTGCATGTCAAAGGACTAGTCCACCTCATGATTCAGTCCGTTGTCAGACAAAAAGGATTTTATGGATCCAAAAACTATATGATGATTTGCTAAGTAGGCTACAGTGCATCACGGAGATGGAATAAACCCGCTTTTTGCCAGAGCTCGGCTCATATAGAAATAGATCTATTTGTGCTCAACAAGAACTAAATATAGGTATACTAGCAGTAGGCCTAAAGGGAAACTCATGTTCCTGTAATGTGGCATTTAGATTTATCAATTTTTAGAGAAAAAGAAACTTTTTTTTTTTTTACTCATGGATTTTAAATGTTTCTTTTTTCGTGAGGAAAAACAGGGTTATGATTTTTATAGCACCTTGGATATAGACTAAATCTGTCTCACATGTCTATCTAAGAAAATTAGTAGCACTAAACAAGATACTTCTATCTTATTATAAGCCGTTTCAGTGCCATAAGCAAAAACACGTGCTTTCCTGTGCAAGAATAGACCAAGACCAGACTGCCATGAATTGCAGTCTTATATATCCATTGATCTTGGATCTATGACTTGTTTAGCCAAGCGTATTTATCACTCAGAAATGCGCTATGCTCTGTGAAAAGGGGGACTCAATGCATCTGCGAAAAGTATCGACCAGGTCAGCCTGCGCAGTCCGCGCAGGCTGACCTGGGCCGAAACTTTTCGCTATTGGTCAATTTTCTGTATGTCCAAGGACCATTCTACCTCATGGTTAAGTCGGTTGTTAGAAACGTTGCTAATATTATGGATCCATAACTATGCGATTGCTTGATTAGTATCACTGATATGCTTTAAGCCCCATTTTGCTAGAGAGAGGCTCAAATCTTTTCAGCCGTCGAAAGAAGTCGAGTGTAGATCTATATGGTTGTATTTGGCGCTGAAATTGTTTGACATTGCACCATTCTGTCATGAGTGCTAGTGACCCAAAGGAAAAACTTATGAATAAGAGGAAAAAGTCTCTCTTGAATGGCTTGTTAATAGCAAATTTCACCACTTCTCGAACTCAAAGTGTTTACAAAAGGTGTCCGCAGCATGAGGTAAGTAGGGGACCTAGTTTTGATGGAAATAGGTTATGTACAATCCCTGATAACAAACGCTGTCCTTCAAACTAAACCAATGTCAAGGGTAGTCCCTCACGTGGAAAGACAATTCTGAATTCCATTATTACGAGTAATTATGAACAATTAGATGTATTTATATATGAGTCATGCTCTGTGAAAAGGGGGCATAATGCATCTGCGAAAAGTGTCGATTCGGGTCACCGTGCGCTATTGATCAATTTCCTGTATGTGCAATGACCAATCTGCCTCCTGATTAAGTCGGTTGTTAAAAGAAGTGACTATTTTGGATCCATAATTATCTGATCGCTTTATTGGTATAGTGTATCACGCAGATTCATCAAGGCTCCGTAAGCCAGAGCATGGCTCATATCTGTTTTCCCTGGTTAGGTCAGTAATTGTAAAGAATAAGACTTTTTTACGCATTTGCAATAGACAGCTTTCGAAAATATTTTAGGAAATTCCCATTCATTCTCCCACTATGTTTTCCCACAATCAACTCCGCCCCCCTTTCTCCACGCACACCCCTTCATGTAGATCTAATTTATAAGGATTTCGGTATGTCAAAAAAAAAAACTGTCTGTAATATTACAACTTGCTAAATTTCATCTTAGTTAAGGTTGGATGACGCATTTACGAATAGGGTGTCGAAAAGTATGTGCATTATGAGGTATAGATCTACTTTTTTATCAGCGGGAGAAGTCGTAACAAGGTTAAAAATGTATGTCTCTCGATGTTGAATAATTACATTGATTCATGTGTGGTGTCATCGTAACTTACAGTATTTTGTGCGTAAGTTTACATAGTTTGCGATTAATGTAAAATCGCCAGGAACATTCTGCTGAACAACTGTTTATGTAAAAATGTACACGGGAAGAAAGCCGGGTCTCGGATACACTGTTCAAAATCAATTAAATTTTATTTTATCTGGACCGGATATAGTAATGGTGTTCAACCGGAAGTGCCGACCGCATTACCGTTAACAAAATACAGGATGCGATAAAAAGTTAAACTCATGTTAAACAGTTCCGTGTTCTACCGACCCTGGGGAGGAAGGCTTATGAAAACATAATGGAAGCAGGAGAAAATGCTGGCAACTAGCATGTTGTCGTTTTCCCACAATGTTTCCTGCTATTTAAAAGAGAAACTTCACTGCTTTCATTTGGGCACGTCAAACATGTATTTTAGTAAAGAGTAAACCCAAATGTGCAGTGCCACTAATGGAATTAATTTGATATTTACATATACATGAGCCGTGCTCTGTGAAAAGGGGGCTTAATGCATCTGCGAACTATATCGACCCAGGCCAGCCTACGAAGTCCGCGCAGGTTGACCTGGGTCGAAACTTTTCGCTATTGACCAATTTTCAGTATGTCCAGGGACCAGTCTACCTCATTATTCTGTAGCTTGTTACACAAAACGGATTTTTGGGACGTATGATACTCTGATAACTTTCTAATCCCTCGAGCAAAAGAGCTTTTAAAAACATCGAAACTAGCATTTGTCCTTTTTTTTGGGGGGGGGGGGGCTATACTTAAAATAATATTATATTTATGACGTTTGTCCCATGGTGATTGTCTAGATTGCCTTTGGTGATTATACCTACCTCTTGTAACGCGAAAAAGGAATACATAAATTCAAATGGCAATGATCGGCATATAATTTAAGCTACACGTCGACTGCTGTCGGCATATTCCGTACATGGTCGTCTGTATGGACGACTGTATACGCAATATTCCGAAAACGGTTGCAATAAATGTTGGAGCACGTCAAATTAATCATAGTACAGATCTCTACGTCAGAATCTGTAAAATGTTAACGGAAAAGGATTTTTTTTTTTTGTTTTCCTACGATATTTTCCGTATCATGAAAGACAACAACAACATTTTTTTTTTCATTTTTCGTGTGCCTTCCGTGTTCAATGTACTCGTGATTGATCCATCAAAAATAGACTTTTTACTAATTAACTTATTTAAATTTACAAGAAACATGCCTTTAAACATGTACCGAACAACCCCAAGTTTAAACGACCCCTGGGGAAAGGTCTTTTGAAAACACTGTGGGAAAAGGAGAGATGCTAGTAACCAGCATCTTGTCCGTTTCCCGCAATGTTTTTTACTGAATTGAGGGACAGCTTTCATCATTTGAGCAACCCTTGATTTGTAGTCTGCATATACCTTAAAATTGACAAGTCTAAAATTTTGTCGTGTGTTAAAGGGTTAACCGTTATGTACAGTTAAGTTGCGTTTGGGTGATCTTGAGAACACTGTAGATTTAGATCAAACTGATCTTAGATTGATTGAAAATAAATATTCCGTGTATTTCTTGCTTCTTGTCCTATCGTATCAATCGTTGGGACATCTTAGTAAGAAGTAATAGGGGGGCGGGGGGGGGGGGGGAGGATATACTATAAAAAAGTCCCTCTTTCTAATTTCATATGTACATGTAGTAGTATGTATGATCCCGGGAGTAATGTTGAAATCAACTTTTTTTTTGTGACAAAAATCCCGACTGTTTTTTTTTTATTAATATCGCAGATATAGTTGATAGATTAACCCAACCCTTTACCACACAATCCCGAGTCTTAACGACCTAGAGGAAGAAGCAGTTTAAAAAATGCTTGAATTCAAAAAGATTAATTTTAACACCGCAGGCAAAAGTTGCGTAGCGACGAAATTATTTAACCAATTTCCGGATCAATAAGGAGATTCTTATTCATTTCATCAAAATGTTTGTCATGAAGACAAGTTAAACCACTCATATTGTGTATTAAATCAATATTGATAGAAATGGGAGAAAAAAAAAAGACAAAACCCAAACTTGTGTTGTAAAATCATGGGATCTTTTTTGTAAAGGGTTTTGAAAATTGTTTCAGTTGCATTGTGGGATAACAGGAAACCTGGATCTGATTACCTTCAGTACTTTGAGTATACATGTTTCACACATCACTTGAGTCTTTATTATATTGTAGGCCGGATGCATGTTACAAGTGACATTTACCGTGGTCAGATGCATAGAGAACACGGCCATAATCAATTATCAGCCAAAATTCTTGATCATTAATTATCATTTTGACATTTGTTGGATGTATTACCTCAAGATGTACTCCTGTCAATCACAAGTACACCCACGGTTTGTTTGTTCATTACCTGTGTTACTACGATTGCATAGTTTTCAAATTAATGCTACCGCTTCCAGCGCAATAGTGCCCATGGGCGCAGTCGGTAGCATACAGGACTTGAGATCAGAGGATCGCTGGTTCGAAACCCCAAGCTCGGCCAGTTTCATTCTGAGGATTGATGAAAGTCATTGCGACAGGATTCATTCATCGCTCTCTCCGCCGACCATTGTTTCAACGATGGTTATGTGGAAAAGCGGCCAAAGGGCTAGCAAAAAGCAGAGATTTGGAGAAAAACTCAGAAAACATGGATAGGCGCACTGGCCGCAGCAGTGTAACTGAAATTAATTTAAGTGTTGAAAACGGCGATAAACACCATACAATTAATATAGTAATTCAGCGCCATGGTAGGTAAAAGCAGGGATCTTTTTCGGACGGTATGGATCAAGACGTATAGTCTGATCTTGGATCTAAACCGTCCGCTTGTTTAGTCAAGCCTAACAAATATAATTCGTTCCGGGTTTCCGTGTTTTCAGCCGTCGAAAGAGATCGAGTTTACATATTTGGCGCTGAGAGGGTTAAGGTTGCCCACAAACATGACACGACAATAAAATTAATAAGCCCGTTACAGCTTATTTAGCCCTTCTCCTGCTAAAGAACTTGGTGAAACTTCCAAGCCGATGATAAAGACCAAAATGTTGGTATTTCAAAGTTGTGAGGGTTGGGGAAATATCTCCTTATCGGACAGTGCAGATCCAAGATCAGACTGTACGTTCTGCGCAGTCTGATCTTGATCGACACTGTCCGCAAAAGGTCCGTGGGTCGCGCTTAGCAGCCTAAGGGTTAACTTGTGAGATCGATTGTACATTACAATGACATATAACCACCTGATTCAGAATCACTGAAGTGTTTGTCTTGAGTGGCCTATACGCAATTCTAATTGCGCAAGTTGGGAAAAATTGTGCAACTGTAATTATATCCAGTGGAACCTAGTGGAGGACGTAGCATATGGACTAAAAATGCCGTAAGAAATTTTGCCCAAGTGCAAACGTAAAAATTCTAAAAACCTAAATATGGGCAAATGAAATACTCTACATCTGTATACATGTAAAATAATGGGGTAGCATGAAAAGAAACGTGGGAAATAAGACGACAGGCGTCAAACATATAATTACTTAGTTACACATGAATGCCTTTGGGCGATAACAGCACACAAACCGTGATCAAATGACAGACTTACTCTTAAAGGGTGTCCACTACCGAACAAAACTTTTCCTCGCATGTTATATGCACCGAAGGCCTTTACAGGTCTTTCTAGTCGACATTATACACTTTAAGCGTTTATTTGATGGTTGAGTTTTTTACCTTAAAGGCCCAACACCGACCAAAAGTAAACAATGCTCATGTCAAAATGCTTTGTAAGTCGCTCGCAAAAAAATGAATCTTAAAACCAGGTAAACAGTAAACAAAAGATAGAACGACCTGGCAACTTTTGACCTAGTTTTAAAATTCATTTTTCTGCCAGTGACTAAAATTTAGACCAACCATGCAATAACAGATTGTCATCTTCACAATAAATTTCCATACAATTAAATAGTATGATTTAGACTTAAATGTATTTTATCACCCGTTTTGTCACTTTTGGCCGCTATTGGGCCTTTAATACATAATCTTTATTTCGCATAAATACCAATAACCTTCATATCGTCATTGAAAAAGGATCAACATTCACGCTGAATGGCTTTGAAAGTATTTGTCCTACAAATAAAGAGAAAAGACGGTTAGGCGAGGCGTTTTAAAGACGAATCGCCTCGGTGATTTTACACAAAAACTGATACCTGTAACGGTTACGTGGGTAACAAGACATTTAAATTTCTTGGATTCAAATTTTAGCATGTTCAAGCGGGTTGTTGTTATTTTTTGTAAGAACGTGGATATTTCTAGTTGTTGTCCATAAAAACAAGGAGTGAATCAAAGGATTATCCAACATGACCGCCTCAGCGATTTTACACATAAAAATCTACTGTTACATGGAGTATGCGCTTGTTTGGAGATTTAATTCTTGTAAGTTTTTTTGTTGTTGTTTCAAGTTCTTTTCTTTGATTCGATCGAAAACCCTCTTGACTTTCCAATACCAAATAATCGTAGATAGCCTCATATAAAGGATCACTGCTGTTGTACAGTATAATAAACAGTTGAGCTCGGGTTTTTATTTGGTACAGGGTTATAAAACACGTACAGCTGCAATCTTGGTTCCAACCTTTGACCTGCTGAATATGTCAAATGAAACTTTCAAGCCGACAGAACCGAAACCCAGATTTTGCTCTTTCTAAGTTATTGTTTATTTATTTCATTTGTTTATTTCTTTAAAGGTTATTTTTCTTTTGGGGGGAGGGGATATGTCTTTATCGGACATTGTAGATCCAAGATCAGACTATATGTTTTGTGCAGTCTGATCTTAATCTACACTGTCCGCAAAAAGGTCTTTAAGCAGCACTTAGCTGCCAAAGAGTCTATAAGGGATATTTCAAATGTGTGCTAGTCTATGGCATGAACTAAGGTCGTGTAGTATTTAGGACAAATATTCAGAGCACTCAAAGTACAGATTAACGTGTTTATTTTAACCATGGAACGAAAGCAGAAATGCGACTAGGGTTTTCCCGGACTATCTCATACACGGATCACTTGAGCCCCTCTTAGTAAATAGGAAAAAAGCATATATTGAAATAGTAGGGGTCATCCAGAAAATTTGGGGATCCAAATTCCAAGCCTGAAACAGGGGGTCAGGACCTTATTGAACCGAAGGCAATGACTTTTACGCAATATTTATCTCTCTGAGAAATTAGTTCCAAAAGCGCTTAACCCGGCTTAGATGCTGTTGCGGACAGTGTTGATCATGATCAGACTACATAGAATGTGCGTATCCTGGAAATGAAAAAAAAAGGAGGGGGGGGGGGAAAACCTTGGAATATCAATACATGTATTTCGGTTGTTTTTCCTGTAGCCCTAGTAACAATATTTCATGTTTTATTTATCAAATAACTTGCAGAATTGACAAACCTTTTGCTGATAGCAAAATGTAACTGTCACCAACGTGGGCATACTAGTACATTTTTTTTTTTTTCACCCTGAGTCTAGGCCACGAATTTTGCACCAGTGGCGTATTCGAATGAGGCGTCAGTAAAGGAATGGGTTTACTGATTTTTTTTTTACTCAAAATGATCAAAACCTAATAAATACAAGGAAAAGGATAACAAGCACTTGAACTTATTTCAGAGAAGCAAGGGTCAAACACTAAGTGCTCCTAATCAATTTCGGTCAAGGTCAGTATACCTACTTCTACACAGTTTAATCTAAAACCAGTGCACTATAGATACCACTTCAAAATTTCAAGACAGATTTCAAGATTAACTGATGCGTCCGATCTCAGCCAACAAGAAGAATATTATTACTTGGATTTTTGATTACATATACTAGTAAAACAATGGTTGTTTGACATGGACCAAGGCAAGGAACTGATTACTAGAGACTTGATGAAAGTTACATCCTCTGTTTTCCTTTGACTACCAAGGCTTAACGCTTAATCTGCTGAGCGCGACTAATTGATCTTTTGCGGACAGTGTAGATCAAGATCAGACTGCACTGAACGTGCAGTCTGAACTGCACTGAACGTGCAGTCTGATCTTGGATCTACACTTTACGATAATGAGATTTTTTCTCGAAAAAATAAGTTTGAAATAACATTATTCGTATTTTTACTATCGGCTTGAAAGTTTTATTTCACTTATTTAGCAGGTTAAGGGTTAAAGAGGGGTCATTTGGCTCCCTTCAAATAATCAAAGATGCAGGCCACAATATTTGGGTGACATTTAGAAAACTAAGGGACCCAATTAGGTCAGATAAAACCCTCGCCTGGGAGACAATATTGTCACATGATAGAGCGCCCGCCTCTTTTTTCATGTGGCATGATACATGATTCTATTGCAGGCGAGCCTAGCTCTGTAGTACAGCTTAAAAACGGTGATTGATGATAGTCATTGTGGCAGGATTCTCTCCTTTTTTTACCGCTAATCATTGTTGCGACAACTTTTATTTGGGAAAGCGGCCATTGGCTTTGAAAGAATGTTGTAAACTAGGAAAGTATGTTCCTGGAGTTCTTTGCAGTTTGATCTTGCTCTATTCCTTCTGTTCAAGCTATTGATGTCAACTTTTAAGCAGACAGAGGGCGGAGTTGTCCTCGGTGGTACAATGGTTATGGCAACGGATTGTTTAGTTCTATATTTTGATCGCCGCCGATGGAAATGGTTACCTGATTGTGTTCTTGCGCACGGTGCTGCAGAGGACCAGAGAATGAAGGCAAATAATTAGCCATACGAATATAATCACAGCTAAACATCTGGGACATAATTATAACCTAAGGTCTATCCCAATAGGCCTATTGGTGAAAGCCAAGAAGTAGACGAATAAGTGAGATGCCGAGCGGCGTAATACTCCATTTAAACAAATAAAATATAAAATTAGTAAGCCAAGCATGAAGGCAAATATTACGCCATACAGATGTTATCACTGATATAAATCAGAAATATATATCAGAAATATAAGTTACATTCTTGTACTTTTTTGACTGGTCTGTCGGTCTGTTTAATGCATAATTCTCACGACTATGCTAATTTGCCAAAAAGTGAAACCCGAGGTATTCTGTGTCTTTTTTTTTTTTAAATGTTTGTTAACTCTGACAGCAATTACTAACATTTGCCTATGAGCACGTTCTGTGCAGTTAAATGTGGCAAAGAGTCTGATACCCTTAAACCTTGGATCGAAACCGTTCAATCATGAGCGAGCTAAGTCTACTTATGGTAGCCTACAGTAAAATTATACCATGTTGACTGGTCACTGCGCTGAAATACGGACAGTCTTTATCAAGATCTGCTTTGTCTGATACGGTGAGGTTTTGCCGGTGAAAAGAACTTTGGCATCGCAATATTAGTGAGCCATGCTCTGGCAGATGGGGGGTTCAATGCAACTCCGCGATTCATTGTACAAATCAAACCATCACTTGATTATGGATCCATAACAGCCACTTTTTTTTTTAACAACCGACTGAATCATGAGGTAGACTGGTCCTTGGACATACAGGAGATTGACCAAAAGCGAAAAGTTTGGGCCCAGGTCAGCCTGCGCAGGCTGACCTAGGGCGATACTTTTCGCAGATGCATTAGGCCTCCCTTTTCACAGAGCATAGTTTTTATAGTTTCCATCATTCAAGCAATTTAGTAAGAGTTATGGGCAATTTCTCCTTTGCTACAATGTTTTAAATAGTGGTTTACAGCATTACAGCACACATAATCGAGGCGGCCTACAGCTGGTAACATTTCGGTTATTTGCAAGCAAATCCTTGTCGTTGTATATATGCTGACACTTAAGATCCTGGTCTATCAAATTTAATCTCAAGTCTTCACATTGACTGTCTAAGTGATATTTCCTTTCTAAACACTTGGTATGCGCAGTACCGCCTTCGCAGGTTGTTCAATCGTTCACATTTCACGACTAAGTACGGGTCTGCGTTGCTATGCAGTTACTCGGAGGGCTTGTAAACTATGGGTTTTGAGATCAAATCCGAGGGTCAGCCTCAATTCCTTCGATTATTACAGAGGGGACAGGATTTATTGTACTCTTGCCAATTAACATTGTATTGCTTTTTTTTTTTTCAAAGGTGGAAATTTGGGTAAGCCGCCAGTGGCTCTGAAAGGATAGGCCCTATTGTAGGCAATATTACTGATAAAACAACTGCGTGAAGGCACTGATCTTTCTATAGGTCGCGGAAACTCCATGATCGTTTGATAAAGCTTCCAATTCATAACAGAGCAGAAGCAATCTTTCGATCGCGGTACACCATAGTATGGATATTGAACTTCCTTTCTCAGGGGAAATGTCAATGATTCTGCATTCTAACAGTTACCCCTTCAGTGCATTTCGTAGACTACTACTGTGTATGTTGAGAGTGCTAAGAAAGCAGCGCGAGAAAAAGTAGAAATACTTGATCAACTCAGTTTTATAATAGTTTTGTTTTAACCCTCACACTGCTAAGCGCGACTCGCTGACCTTTTGCAGACAGTGTAGATCAAAGATCAGACTACACAGAACGTGCAGTCTGATCTTTGATCTACAATGTCCGATTAGGAGATATTTTTCTTCAAAAAATAAGTTTGAAATAACATTATTTAGGTTTTTACTATCGGCTGGGAAGTTTCATGTAACTTTATTTAGCAGGAAAAGGGTTAAGAAGACACCGCGGACCGGCGCCTTGAGCAAGCTGCTGGATGACTTTGAAACGTTTTTTTCCAGACTGTTTTAACACTTATCCTGCAAAAAAAAAATGAAATGAAACTTTCAAACCGATATAATTTTATTCCAAACTTGTTTTTTTTTTTTTGAGAAAAATATCTCCGTACCGGGCAGTGCAGATCCAAGATCAGACTGCACGTTCTGTGCAGTCTGATCTTGATCTACAATGTTCGCAAAAGGTCAGTGAGTCGAGCTCAGCAGCTTAAGGGTTAACATGAAGTTTATGTCAAGCAGATGAATTTAGCTTCACATGAGTAGCATAATGTTGCGTTTAAAAAGCATGTTATCAAACCACTATTTTTTGTTTTATCCTGGAATCAGCTTTGAAACAAGATGCCCGTGCGGAGTAGAATCTCCACTAACAGTCCAGACCATATTTGAATGTGAATGAAGCATAGCGTACGTAGGCTATGACTGAAATTTACAGTACTTCAATTTAGGTTGAAAGAGCCAACCTTCATGTTATACTATATAGTATATCATGTAAGTACGTGACTTAGAAGACGTAACCTCCATTTTAAACTTGTTCTGGAGAAATTAGAGTTACAGTTTTCGACAAAATACTACGAATTGTTTAGTTTCCAATATCTTTCATGAACTTACCAAAACATTTTGATGGTTACCTGCCGTTGGTGTAAGGGTTGATACTGAGCAAGTATTTCTAGTTTGAAGTAAATGTCTTCAGTAATGACAGAGATACTGTAAAATGTTAAAGTTTGTGCAGGACGACGCAGACGACGACAGCCGACCTAAAAACTGTGAAAGTTTTACGAAATCTAACCACAGATGTGAATTTGATCGAGTTAACTGTCAAAAACTGTAAAAACCTGAAGGACGGAAACCACGTCATGACATAAGCTCTTCTGGCTTTCGGCAGTTAGAGCGAAGAAAAAAACGGGGACAGTTTGCATGTTACAAGCAACTGCTCGTTTTCCCACAGTATTAAGTTACATTTTACACTTCTCCTTTGTATTATTTACTGAACTTTTTTGCGACATGCTTAAAATAGACGACTTGTGTTTAGTTGGTAATGGTTTTGATAAAGTTAAGGGACGCCATGCAATTGTCGAAAGCGATTGTCAAACTACAGTTTTGCCTCGAGTGGTTGATAAGCATTTTATCTTGAAACATATCTGCACTTCACACATTCAGAGGCCCGAATTGGGAGTTTTGGGGTTTTTTTGTTTAAAAAATTATTGTTTCGTTTATTATATGGAGCGACGGGAATTTTGGGCCAAACTTTTATTAGTAGTACACTGTATCCTGTTTTACCTGTATTGAAAGGAGTTACTGAGATTTCGGCAAACCTTTTATTTGTAATATCCTGTTTTGTTTCTGTTCTCTATCCTGTATGAAGTCCACATAACAAAAATGTTAACTACACCAGTGTTTTTTTTTTCGAAATGAACCATCTGCATGATGCATTATACCAAGAAAGTCATCACATGATTATGGACAACCTACTGAATTACGCGGTAGAACGTCCTTTGACATGCTGAAAATTGAAAGATACCAAAAAGTTTCGGCCCATGTCAGCCTGCGCGGAATGCGCAGGCTGACATGGGTCGAGACTTTTTGCAGATGCATTAAGCCCCCTTTTCACAGAACAAAGCTAAAATAATTACTGGGTCCGTATTCATCAATCGTTCTTAATTTCATTCTCAGTCTTATTCTTGATTTAGAAACATGGTTAGAAACACAACTTCTAATTGGCTACACCAAATGGTTTAGCCAATCAGAGGTTGTTTTACTTTCAAATTTAGAAAATTCTTGGGAATAAGACCAAGAATATTCTTGAAAAGTGATTGGTGAATATAGACCCTGTTACCGGTACATGTTTTCAAAGCTGTCTTGAATGTAAAAGAAAGCTTCAAGGAACACTTGCATACGTTTTTTTTTTTTTACATTAAGTTGCCTTCAACTACTCGTACATATAAATGAGCCACGCTCTGGCAAAGGGGGACTTAATGTATCCCCGTGATTCATGATATCAAACAAGTCATAACAGTATTATGGATCCATGAAATCCATTTTGTAGAACAACCGACTGAATCTTGATGTAAACTGGTCCTTTGGCACACAGAAAATTGACTAATACGAAAAGTTTCGGCTCAGGTCAGCCTGTGCCGAGTGCGCAGGCATGACCTCGGTCGGTACTTTTCGCAGATGCATTAAGCCCCCTTTTCACAGAGCATGGCTCAAATCTGAACATAATTCAGAAGCCAACTAAAACACTGAAAAAAAAGGGCATTAATATTTTGATGAAAAACCTCTGTATCTCCCTGTAAGTTCACATGACAAAACTTATCACCCGTTAACTTCTCTGGAAAAAGTTAAACACTCTAAACGTTGATATATTGTGTGTATATGGAACCTTAGAAGGATACGAAGCCCTGTCAGCCTGCGCGGAGTGCGCAGGCATGACCTCTGTCGGTACTTTTCGCAGATGCATTAAGCCCCCTTTTCACAGAGCATGGCTCAAATCTATGTTCAACATAATTCAGAAGCTAACTAAAACACTGAAAAAAAAGGGCATTAATATTTTGACAAAAAAAACCCCCCTCGGTATCTCCCTATAAGTTCACATGACAAAATCTATCACCCGTTAACTTCTCAGGAAAAAGTTAAATACTCTCAACGTTGATATATTGTGTGTATATGGAACCTTAGAAGGATACGAAGCCCTGTCAGGTTGAATTTTTTAGTGTAAAAGTCAATTCATAAAATGTTTGTAAAGTTTTACACATGGATTTACATAATTGTTCACCTTGGTTTATACAAGACATAAGCTATTGTCTTCTACAAAGATTAGATATTGTGTGGCAACAGCTTCTTCGTGGAATAATTGACTGCTAGGCCCGACCCATTGCGCTTTTGCCGACAGTGTAGACAAAAATCAGGCTGTATATTCTGTGCATCCTGATCTTGGTCACTGTTCGATACGGTACAGTATTTGCAACGTAAAGAACTTTGAAATCCCAAGAATTGGTTTTTTTTTACTTTTAGCTTGAAATTTCTGTTTCATTTAATACTTGGCTGATTACAGATTATTTGATTCCTTGTTACAATAAAATTGTTTTTTTTTTCCCGTCCTCAGTTTTCGTAGAAGTCTTCATTTGACACAAGCAATAAATTTGCTGTCTAGGTTTTTTTTTCTAAGGAGGGGGGGGGGGGTCCTTGTGATCTCTTATCTGAAGTTGCACAAATCACCCAGCTCTCGTTTGTGTCAGTCTATTTAGTTGCATGGTTTGTTTTGTTTTAGGTTAGATTGTAGAACGTAATTGTTAGCTTGACGTCGAAATTATCGTGATGCTATCTACTACGTCATGTGAATAGTCAAGTTGTGTTTCGAAGTCGTAATCTTTAACTCTTTACCAGATAACCAAATTTTAGACGTGTACATATTGAAAAGCATTTGCAGACAACAAAATGTATATAATCATATGGTTCTGACGACAAGATTTGTATTGTAACGGGTAGAAAGCGCTGTGGGAAAATGAGAAAATGCTGGTGACCAGCATTTCCTCCTTTTCCCATAATGTTTTCCAAAACCGTCCTTTTCAGGGTCGTTAAAACTGGGGATTGTTTGGTTAAGAGTTAAATGGCCTTAACGTTGAACGCCACCGTCTGGCACAGGCCCTTACGGCGGCCAATGGCCGTATTCACCTACCATTCTAAACTGTATTCTTAGTCTTATTCTAGATTTAGAAAGTAACACAGTTTCTGATTGGATAAACCATTTAATGTAGCCAATCAGAAATAATGTCTCTGTGAATACGAGCCTCTGTATGTTATTATCGGGATAAAGTTGACTACCGCAGACACGGAAGTACATTTCTCATGTTAACTGATAACATCGATTAAAACAGTTCACTCATTTTTAGAGATTTTCATACTAATTCAGCACATTGCTTTAAAGAAAAAGGTGACAAATGGCAAAAAAAAAATATTAAAAAAGATCCTTATTTAGATAGACTATAGATCTACCTTTCTAATGTGAATCTTGCCCTAATGTGTACGTGTATGTATTTTTTTTTGTAATCTCATGAAGGGAGTTCTTACTTTGTTTCACTTGGAGTAATCAAGTTTTGTTTAATTTTCCGTATCACTTTTCTCCGGAAACGCAATTAACTTTCAGTTTTGAAACTGTAATGTTTTTTTATAAGCATACTGTTCACGGATTTTACATACAGAATAAGATCAGTCTCAAACGGATGAAATTACACGAGTATAGAGTGAATAAACATGCATGGATGGCTTTTACTGTGATTTGGATATCTATGAGCCTAACCGCAACTTCAACAAGTTTAAATTGCCATTGCGAAAAGTATGGCTCAAGATCAGACTGCATTGAATATGCAGCCCAATTTGGAATCTAAACTGTGTGATATTTTGTGTGATAATTTCTGAAACTGTGCCACTCTTTCAGCGCAAAATATATATGCTCTACCTCTTTGGGCGTTTGAAAATAAAATGCACCGAGTCTAAGGTTTGGTTTAGAATACCATTGACTTGACTCAAAGAGCGGACGCTATAGATCCAAGGTTAGACTGCACACTTTGCGCGGTCTGATCTTGATCTATGCCGTCCGCAAAAGCACTAGTTTTCGCATTCGACACTAAAAGCGTCAACTTATTGAATAAATGCATTAATTCGTGTTGTGGACCAAAGTTAAATTTCTGTATCACTCAGTTTGACAATGTTGATTTATATTTTCAGAATACCTAAGTACTGCGAAACACAGTGACTCCTGAATATCAAACTTTTAAAGTCGTGGGAGAGGTACCAGGAAGTAGGTCTACACCAAAGTCCAACAGATAAATGAGCAAAATGGAAATAAATTGATATTTGATTTGAAATCGATTTTGTGAAAAATAAGGGAGACTACTTTTAGTGCGTGTTAGTAGAAAATCTCATATCTACGTTTGAAGAAATCAGTATGGATATGGATCAGCAAGGTGAAAAGATACGAGTGTCGGATCCACAAACAGCTCGTCTATTAATGAACCTGGAATGTCCTCTTTGTAACAACACCCTAAATCATCCCAAACTGTGTAACTGTGGACACGCCTTCTGTCTGGATTGTCTGCAGGATTACGTGAAAGAATGTGAAAATCCACCACAATGTCCAAAGTGCGCGAAAGTATTGAACATCCCACCTAGGGGAGTGGAGTATCTTCCATCTCATCATTTCTATGAGGATCTTGCAAAGGAGGTGCATATTCTTCAAAATGACAATAAATTATCACGCTATTCCTGTAAATTTTGTACTGTTGAAGAAAAGTTACCAGCTTCCGTGAAATGTATAGCATGTCAGGTACCCATGTGTGAAAGGTGCGCAACAAATCATGTGCACAATGGCGTTACCAAGGTGGTCCCAATACACCGGAAACAAGATTCTTTGCTGTGTGATATACTACCGAAACGGGATACAGTCTGCGAGAAACATCCAACTGAGTCAATACTTTTATATTGTGTGCAGTGTAAAATATGTATCTGTTTTAAATGTAAAGATGAAAACCATACTGATCATGAAGTAACAGATGTTGCCCATGCAGCAAATGAATGCCGTGAATCAATAGGTGAGGTAAACATTAGACTCAAAGAATACCTTAATGAAACAAAAGATGCGCAACAAGATATTGAACGAATCAGTAAGGAATACAAAGAAAATGTGGCGAAAACTAGAACACAGATCGAAAATCAGTTTCAAAAACTTATAAAACACATTGTCCGTGAAAAGGAGAAAATCATTGCAGAACTAGATGAAGAAGCAGATGACGTTGAAAGTAGGCTGATGAAGTGTCGGTTCGATGTGGCTGGAAAACAAGAAAGGGCGTATGCAGTTGCTGACCTTGCTACCAATCTTCAGCGTTATGGAAATAATTCAGAGGCAATATTGTACAAAGAGACATTAGACAACAGTTGGAGAGAAATAAAAGACGATAAACTAAGTAGATTTGGTCAGGGTTATAAACTGGGGGTTCAGTTCTTCATGAATGGCGGTATTCTCGGTATACTGAGTAAAGATCTTGCGTCTCTTAGGGTCACACAAAATCTGTCCCCTTGGACATCTAGGAAGAGTGGACCTATGGATATCCCGTATGTTGGCAATGGTACAGTAGATGCATCAGCATTGCACAGACAAGTAAAACAAGCAATTTCAAATGATTTCTCCCTAAAAAGGTCACCGATTTTTGCGCGTTTTGTCGATCCCAAGTGGACTCTCGAAACTTACGAGACTTGCCCATCTACAGGTCAGACAGTGACGGTATGGATGCGATCAGACGAGGAACAAGAACAGTCCCATAGAGCGTCAAAACGTCTGTCCATGAGATCGTTCTCTAGTCCGTCATTGATTGCCGACATTGAATCGTTTGATGAGAAGGGCAATCACCAATATCGGAATACATTTGAAAAGCTACCCGATGGTACGACCATTAGGTTATCGATAGCCGCCAACGGAATGGTTCTGTTGGCGGTTTATCCTGGGCTGCATGCTTCGGCAATCATTGGACAAGCGAAACTTAAATCTTTGTCAAAGAAAGACGTCGACGGCATCTATGTTGCCGTTTTGGAACGAGGAAAATTCATTTGCGGAGAGCTCCGGAAAATCCCGATTCCCGAGGGACCCGCCTTCGATTTCAAAATAACAAGTAGGGGCATGCTAGTGGTGAAGCCTTTACTCAGCCCAGATGTCAGAATATACTCTAGTGATTGTAAGGAAGTGGTGACAGATCATGGACAAAGCGGAGTATCAGTAAAAAAGCTTCTTGAATCACCAGACGGACATATTTTGGCAGTTTGTGTGGGAAAAGAGGGCAATATTCTCTGTGAGAGAATCTATGAAAATGGGGATCGCGAGGAGAAATTCTCTTTTCCGTATAACCTTATCCCAAACGTTTCCTTTGAATTTAAAGACGCGTGTGTTGACAGATCAGGGAACTTCCTGTTCAATTTAAAGGCGGCCTCACAGGATTTCCTATATAAAGTTACACATCACGATTATAGAAAAGAGTACCTTGCAAAGCCCGACATGATACACAAAGTAGACAAGCTGGCTGTTCTCCCTGATGGTCGAATATGCGTATTTGATAAGGCTGAGTGCATTCTAATGACCCTCAAATATCTGTGATTAACCCTTGTAGCCCGCATTTACTTGCTTACGCAGACAGTGTAGATTGTGATTAGACTGCACAGAATGTGCAGTCTCTTCTGGAAACTACTCTGACAGCTTGATCCAGATCAGACTGCATACAACGTGCAGTCTGATAAGGAATCTACTCTGTCTGCTATTCTGACAAAAACAGCTTTGAAATAACAGGATCTGCATTTGAAGTACTAACTGAAGAATGTTCATTTTGTTTGCAAATGCTTCCATCATGGTCGAATCTTAAACTTTGTCTCCGCACAAAGGTTTGTCTGTAAATGTTCTTTACCAGACGACGGAATTTTGGAACGGGCCAATGACAAATGAATTGTTGCTAAAATGATGATTTCTGTCTTTGATAGGGTAGAAACAATTGTGGGAAAAGGAGAAAATGCTGGTAATCAGCATTTTCTCCTTTTCCCACAATGTTTTCAAAAGCCATTTCTTTCAGGGTCGTCAAAAGTCGGCATTGTGTGGTAGTTATTAAGTTGAAGAATGTCTGTAAGAGTATAACCATTACCATACTGGCATCTGTTGGCTGAAATGTCAACATTACTGAACTGTTTACCAAGTGACACTATTTTAGATCTGTCCAAAATGAAAAGTATTTGCAGACGACAAATTTAATGTGGTTCAAATATTGAAATTTGTCTTGGAAAGGGTAGAAAACATTGTGGAAAAAGGAGACAATGCTGGTTACCATATGCTTTCTTTTTTGTTTAAACTCAGGATTGTGTGGTAATAGGTTAATCCTTAGAGAGATATACACAACTTGCACTGTTTTTGAAGACACTATAGGTCAAGATTAAACTGTCTTTCCAGACAGTGTACATGAAGATCAGCACAGAATGTGCAATCTCATCTAGTCAAAATACCTTTAAAAATACATTTATAATGATTGGGTCTTTTTTCCTGGTCTGAAAGTTGTTGAATTATTCAGTATTTAAAGGGATGAAAAATAATTCTAGATTATAAAAGGTGCTCTCAAAGGACAAACATTTGAAAGACAGGATATTGACTTTGGTCCATGATATGAAAAACAATTTCGGATGATGAGGAAGGAATCACTCTCTTTCTCACAATGTTTTTAAACACATTCCAGCCTGCTCTTTACCAAAGGACAAATTTGCAGACTTGTTGAAATTGAAGAATTTCCAGACAAGAAATTAAATGTTGCTCAAAAGATGAGATTTGTCTCTGAGACGGTAAAATTCTTTGAGTATAAAGAAATGTTCTCCTTTTCCTACAGTGTTTTCAAAGGCCTTCCATGTTAGGGAAGTTAAAACTTGAATTTGTGTGGTAAAGGGTTAAAGGCCTCGTTTTATACATAATTATACAAGTCTATGTGTTAGCAAGCTCAGGGTCACAAGTAGCAAATCAAAGTTAGATTAGATATAGAATTTCAAGCATGATAGTTGCATTTATGAGCAGTGTCGAATTTCAAGCATGATAGTTGCATTTATGAGCAGTGTCGATTCCACTTAGATAGACGTCTGAGGTGGGATCTACATTTTTTACTATTTTGTGAGATACCCTATAAAAGACAGCTTTAGAGTTGCATAATATGTTGGTCTTATTATGAAGTGAATATGTCAACTTTGTCTAGATTGCAGTCTAATATTAAAGTTGTGTAGATCTGATTTACACATGAACAAATCAAAAAAACAGAGAGGGACGTAATCTTGAAGATTACAAGTATATATTGTATAACTGTATGTGCATGTTCTCTGCAGATTGTCACCATACACAAGATATGAAATAAAATTTAAAAAAGACACGAAAGGATTTAGTTTGAAAAGTGTGTCCCTTAAAAAGCTGCCTAGTTAAATGTCCAAGAAAATAATTACCATATCATGTGCCTCTTTGTTACAATTTTAGGATTAAAAGTTACGTTTGTAGGATTAAAATTGAGTCGACTGAACTTACTTGCTCAATGTCCCTCTCAATGCCTCCCCGCAAAAATCACACCCTCTGGAACTAATTTGAAGCTGCCAACTTGGAAAAGGTCTTTGAAAAATATGGATAACTGATCTGTTATTATTCATGGTGACTGGATGGAAAAAGCCTGTGAGGTCATGGTGTAAGTCCAATGGTCTTGGTACACAGAGCTGGCTGTTATTTAAGTTTTCTTCTGCATAATAGTGAATATCTTGTACATCTAAATTCACAAGCAAAACTTAATGATTTAATTTTCAAAGAGGTGTTTTGTTAAAATATGTTACAATTACTCTACAACATTACAACCAGCAAATACCTTTGATCTTACACCAATGTTTTCACACATTATTTATGTATCATTGCCTGCTGCATTTTTTTGCAGGAAGCAAGAGGTTAAACATTATCCAGATAGTGTTTGAAGTGTTTTTAACTAAAATAAATGACAAAAGGAAATAAAATCGAACAGCTTTTATCTTGTGTAATAATAGGACCACATTACTTGGGGATCACACAACAGAAATATATAACTGGAAAAGAAATCATAATGTTAACCTTAACAGACTTAGAAATATCCGAAACCGTATTCACCAAGAATTCTGATCTCACTTACTATTCTAAATTCAAAGACTATCTATTTGATTTGCAGAAATGTGCTGTTTCATCAAATCACATGGCCTGTCCTGAAACCCTTTACCACACAAATCCCGAGTTTTAATGACCCTGATGGGGACTGCTTTTAAAAAAATTGTGGGAAAAGGAGAAAATGCAGGTAACCGGCATTTTCTTCTTTTCCTTCAATGTTTTTTGTCCTTTCAGAGACAAATCCCATCATTTCAGTTGCACTGAATATGTTGTCTGCAAAAGCTTTCAATTTGGACAGGCCCAAAATTTTGTTGTTTGGTAAAGGGTCAATTTAGAGTTAAATATATTTAGAATGGCAGATGAATACAGCTTGTTATTAATCTCCACTGGCTTTGAAAAGAATGGCAAAAAGGAAATTTGCAATAACACCACAATATTTCATTCCTGCTTCATCCAAACTTTACTGGTCTGGTTTTCTGTTGTTTTATGAAAATTGTCTATAATTGATTGACTGGTACTAAAAATGCCTAAGGGTGGAAAAATCAAGTCTTTGGGAAAACAGAAACACAAAAACAAAATTATGTAGATCATATTTGACTCAGAATACTGAATGAATGCTAGTTTGTGCCAGCTAAAATTGAACAATAGCCATAAGAATGCAAATTTGCCCTTTTCATAGAGCCAATACACTCATACTTGTATATAGAGAAATGTAATGTCATATGCATTCATGTACATATGCAATAAACAGTCTTACACTTCATTTTAGCTGTCAGTATCCTGGTGAACACTCCATCTTGGAATTCAAGCCAATGGGATGAGGAACTGATCTATAAAGAAAATAAGAATGATGAAGCATAACAGAGTTACATGTACTTCATATATGACTTACAGTTTAGTATAGGATTTGCTATAGACTTGGCCTATAACTACAAATCACAAACTGGGCAAAGAAAAGTGATGACTGTGTTTTAACATTGGGAAAAGGGAAACTACATGTACTCCCTTTGCTACATTGTTTTCAAAAACTGTCCTCTGTGGGGAAGTAAAACTTTGTATTTACATGTATAATATTGACTGTGGTGAGAAAGTTTACATATACTGCTTGATATTTTTTATTACTCTTTACCAGTTGATGAAATCTTAAACTTGTCCAAATTGGAACCATCTGCAGACGACAAAAAAAAAATATATTTTTTGTGTCCTAAGGGGTAGACAACACTGTGGGAAAAAGTTATCGTTCTTCTTTTCTAACAATGTTTGAAAAGCCATCTTCTTTAGGCTTGTGAAATTAGAGAATTGTATGGTAAAAGGTTAACCCTTACCATGCTAAATAAGTGAAATGAAACTTTTAAGCCGATAGTAAAAAGCCGAATAATGCTATTTCAAACTAATGTTTTGGAGAAAAATATCTCCTTATCAGAGAGTGTAAATTTAAGATCTGACTGCACATTCTGTGCAGTTTGAACTTGAACTACACTGTCTGCAAAAGGCCAGTGAGTCACGCTTAGCAGCCTAAAGGTTAACTCATCTCTACACATTTGAGCATTATCACAATAATGATTAACGTCACACATTTCAACTGTTAGGTCACTATTCTCATCTTGCAGCAGTTCATTTTTGAAGAGAGTGGCAAAAGTAAAACTGTTCATATAGTGCAGTTTCTCCTTTTGCTACAATGTATATGTATATGCATGACCTTAACTCTTTACCATATACAACAAAATTATAGACTTGTCCAAATTGAAAGCATTTGCAGATGACAAATTAAAGGTGGCTCAAATGACAAAATTTCTCCTTGATCAAGTAGAAAACACTGTGGAAAAAGGAGAAAATGCTGGTAACCAGCATTTTCTCCTTTTCTGACAGTGTTTTCAAAAGATTCCTTTCTCAGGGTTGTTAAATGTCAGGATTGAGTGTAAAGGGTTAACTCATGTGAATTATCTGTATTTTACAAGGATGTGTTCAAAGTTTGCTAGTGAAATTTCTGCATGACAGAAAGAAGTGACAACAATGTAAAGGCATCTTAACTCTTTACCAAACTAGAGCTGTCACTGAATGTGACTTAATACCCCCGCCAGTGCTTTGACAGAAAAAAAGTGTCAAGTTCAAGGGGAGATAATTGTGGGGAAGGGAGAAAATTCTGGTTCCTAGCATTTTTAGCTCACCTAATCACGAAGTGCTCAAGGTGAGCTATTGTGATCATGCAATGTCCAGCGTCCATCATCCGTCGTGCAGCGTCAACATTTTACCTTGAGTGCACTCTAGAGGCCACATTTTCAGTCAGATATGCATGAAACTTGGCCAGAATGTTTGTCTTGATAAAATCACTGGGCTAAATCTAACAAAAACCTTATGTGTACTCTCGAGGCCATATTTTCAGCCTGATACTCATGAAACTTGGTCAGAATAAATTTTGTCCTGATAATATCTTGGACAAGTTTGAAATTGGGTCATGTCGGGTTAAAAAGTAGGTCACTAGGCCATATCTTCGAAAAACCTTGTGTGCACTCTTGGGGCCACATTTTCAGCCTGAAACTCATGAAATTTGATTAGAATGTTTGTTTCGAAGATATCTCTTACAAGTTCGATATTGGGTCATGTCAGGTCAAAAAGAAGGTCAATGGACTAAGTCTTAGAAAAACCTTGTGTGCACCCTAGAGGCCACATTTTCAGCCTGATACTCTTGAAACTTGATCAGAATGTTTCTCTTGTTTATCTTGGACAAGTTCATAATTGGGTCATGTAGGGTCAAAAAGTAGGTCACTGGGCCAAATCTTTGAAAAACCTTGTGTGCACTCTAGAGGCCACATTTTCCGTCAGTTATGCATGAAACTTGGTCAGAATGTTTCTCTTGATGATATCTTGGACAAGTTTGAAATTGGGTCATGTCGGGTCAAAAAGCAGGTCACTGGGTTTAATCTAAGAAAAACCTTGTGTGCACTCTAGAGGCAACATTTTCTGCCTGATTTTCTTGAAACTTGGTGAAAATGTTTGTCTTGATCATATCATGGTCAAGTTTGAAATTGGGTTAAGTCGGGTTAAAAAGTAGGTCACTGGGCCAAATCTTAAAAAAACCTTAGGTGCACTCTAGGGACCACATTTTCAGCCTGAAACTCATGAAACTTGGGTAGAATGTTTGTCTTGATGATATCTTGGATGCTTTTGAAATTGGGTCATGTCAGGTCAAAAAGTAGGTCACTGGGCTAAATCTTAGAAATACCTTGTATGCATTCTAGAGGCCAAAAACTTGGTCAAAATGTTTGTCTCGGCAATATCTTGGACAAGTTTGAAATTGGGTCATGTCGGGTCAAAGAGTAGGTCACTGGGCTACATCTAGGAAAAACCTTGTGTGCACTCTAGAGGCCATATTTTCAATCTGATTCTCTTGAAACTTGGTCAGAATATTTGTCTTGATCATATCTTTGACATGTCAGAAATTGGGTCATGTCAGGTCAAAAAGTAGGTCACTGGGCCAAATCTTAGAAAAACCTTGTGTGCACTTTAGAGGCCACATTTTCAGCCTGAAACTCATGAAAGTTGGTTAGAATGTTTGTCTTGATGATATCTCAGACAAGTTCTAAATTGGGTAATGTCGGGTCAAAAAGTAGGTCACTGGGTTAAATCTTAGAAAAACCTTGTGTGCATGCTAGAGGCAACATTTTCAGCCTGATACTCTTGAAACTTGGTCAGAATGTTTGTCTTGACAATATCTTGGACAACTTTGAAATTGGGTAATGTCCAGTTAAAAAGTAGGTCATTGGGCCAAATCTTAGAAAAACTCTTGGGGCCACATTTTCAGCCCGAAACTCATGAAACTTGGGTAGAATGTTTGTCTTGATGATATTTTGGACAATTTCAAAATTGGGTCATGTCGGGTCAAAAAGCAGGTCACTGGGCTAAATCTTAGAAAAACCTTGTGTGCACTGTTGAGGCCACAATTTTAGTCGGATACTCATGAAATTAAGTCATATTGTCTGTCTTGATTATATCTCAAACAAGTTGGAAATTGGATCATGTCAGGTCAAAAAGTAGGTCACAGGGCTAAATCTTAGAAAAACCTTGTGTGCATTCTAAAGGCCACATTTTCAGCCTGATACTCATGAAACTTGGTCAGAAAGTTTGTCTTGATGATACCTTGGACAAGTTAAAAAATTGGGTCATGTCTGGTCAAAATGTAGGTCACTGGGCAAAATGTTAGAAAAACCTTGCGTGCACCGTAGAGGCCACATACAGTAGGTCACTTCCACTCATCTGTTTTACATCATTAAAACCAGGCTCCCTTCAGCTTTATCTGCTGTAGATGACTTTACGCAGGTGAGTGCTTTAAGGCCAATGGCCCTTTTGTCTCGTTTTGCCACAATGTTTTCAAAAGCTTTCTTTCTAAGGGTCATTAAAAGTTGGGATTGTGTGGTAAAAGGTTAAGGAAACAAACCTCTGGCATATATTTGCATATCCCAGTTCAATCAAAGTTAGTAAACAATCATTTGTGATTGCCTCAGTTTTGTCAATTATATAAAAATGTTAGATAAATTCTGTGCAAGTTGTGCTGCATAATACGCGCTAAATAAGTAAAGTTGTTTAACACCCAGAACGTGCCCTATCACAATTGTAGCTGCTTTGTGCATAGAACTGAAATGTGCAAAATGTGCCGACTAATACTGGATCCACACCTTAACCCTTTACCACATAGTCCCGGTTTTAACAAACCCAACGAAGAAGGCTTTTGAAACCATTATGGGAAAAGGAGAAAATGCTGGTTACCAGCATTTTCTCCTTTTCCTACAATGTTTTCTACCATATCAAAGACAAAAATCATAATTTCAACTAGATTTAATATATCGCCTGCAAATGTTTCCAATTTGGCTGTGTCCAAAATTTTGTTGTTTGGTAAAGAGTTAGACTATATTGAGATACTCTAGGGAAAGGCAGTCTTGAAATTGCAGTACGTACGAGTATATTTGCAATCTTTTTGTTGTCTGAAAACATCATGCTCCAAGGATCAAGTTTTAGTTAGAAAGACAATGCAACTGTAGTTACGGGGCTTCTTCAGTCAGAATATCCCACAAAATATCTGACAGTTTAGATCAAAGATTAGACTGCAATTCTGGGCATCTGATCATAATCTACACTGTCTGCAAAATCAACTTAATCTGTGATTGATATCCATGGGGTTAAGTGGTTAGCACAGATTTACTAAGATCAAGATCAGATTGCTGTAAGAACTGCCTAAAAGGCAATTTAAACTGAATACCTTATCTTGACATACTCTGTCCTCAATAGATACCGACGTTCTGCACTGCAGCCTACATTTTACTAGAAATAGGGAAAGGGTGACTCTTTACCTGATGGCAAAGTTTTGGTCTCACACATCTGTCAAATCTAATGTAGTTCAAATGATGGAATGTGTCCTTGAAGAAGCTTAAAACATTATGGTAAAAGGAGAAAATACACACCCACATGTTTTCAAGGTTCCATTTCTCATGTTGGTATGAATACATGCTTGTTTTTTAAAGGGTTAAAAAGACTTTGTTTACTTATGAGGTTGATATCATATATCCATACTTACTTTGGATATTCTTGAATGGCTGATCTTTGTGCTGGAGTGGAGGGAGGTATTACACCTGGATAGACATTATACAATGTAACATAAGAACTACGGAATTACCATACAAATAAGCCTTTTAATCCTTTATCACACAATCCCGAGTTTTAATGACCCTGAGAAAGAGGCCTTTTGAAAACATTGAGGGAAAAGGAGAAAATGCTGGTAATCAGCATTTTCTCCTTTTCCCACCATGTTTTCTGTCCTTTCACAGACAAATCTTGATCAGGAAAGGAGCCGTATCTAGTTTCTCATTTGCAAATGCTTTCAATTTAGACAACTGTAAAATTTTGCCGTTCGGTACAAGTGACACCAAGAAAAAACATACGAAGCTTCATATGTTTTTTCTTGGTGTCACTTGTACTGGATGTTAACCCTTGAAAAAGTTTTCATGGGAAGTGGTTTATGCTAAAATACCTTTTTACAGATAATAGACTTGCTTTTAACTAACGAACGAACATTTTATTATAGTGACATATGTTACACCTACATACAAACACAGAATTAGAAAATTTTTAAACACCTGGCCGCGTTGGGCCTACATGTCACTTTAAGCACAGTTATGAAATGTCAAGTAAGCACATATGTGTACAAGTATGACAAATGAATGCTGATTACTGAATAAGCTTGGAAAACACATCATTTGACTATCATTTTTTGTATATGTAAAGAGTTGTTCTGAGGATTAGATGACTATGTAGTATAGCGTTCAAGAAAGTATAAAATTTAAAAATACTATCTATAGAGGGAGTTTGTAAGGACCTGAAAAGCACTGAATATAAGTTTTGAAGTATACAAGTATTTGTCATTGAGCAGATAAGTGATCTTTTCATTGTCATTCAAGGTAGTGATGTCTATTTCACTATTTTGATTTGTAGATATGACTTTTCACTATAAAATCTGGCATGAAGTTTCATATTTCGGACATTTAAGAAGGAAATGAATTTCATTTTCTATTTCATTTAGTGGACATAGACTACAAATACATTCACTTAATGTTTGTCCAGTAAATCTACCGGTTTCTACCTTCAGAGGCAGTATACCAAAGCGAAATTGGGCTAAATGAGATCTCTCTGTTTCAGACATATTTGAACAAAGATAAGGTTTTTGACCATTGGTTTGCTTAAAAATTCTGTATGTTCTTAATTTACTCATTTTCTGAATTTCAGTTTGCCAGTTTTCGGATTCCTTAATAAATATTTCTTGCTTAAATTGTTGCAGGTCAACTGGTATCTTGGACTCATATGTTCGTAGATGGCTTACATTTTCCATTATAGTTTTTATTTCTGAGCACCATGGTTTTCGATTGCAAATATAATCGTAATCAAGAATAGTTTTTGGTAAGCGATTGTCATTCATTTTAATGATATGATTCCACACTTTTAATGGCATCTTACTGTGTTTGATCACAAATCAAGGCATTAATTTCATGTTCAATCATGCGAAACTCATTTATGCTTGAGGTATTGAAATATGCAAATATGTTCACTTTGTGATATTAGACTAATTTTGTATCTCTTCTGAGCAGGTCAAACAGGTTGTGCACATCTTCAAATGGTGGACAACATGATGTATCTCATGCACTACATTTCTCATGCTTTTTTGTCTCCTACATCATCTGCTTCTGTGAAATACTTATACAGTATGAGTGAGAAAAAGAGAGAAAATTAGAACAAAAAAAAACCAACTACATGTATTTTCTTGTACAGACACAATGTTATCTAGCAAATAATTTGGTGTTGCTGTCAAATTTCTTTCTCTTCAACAAAACCATGGATAGATTGACTTCATATTTACCTTCTCAGCTTTGAACTATTAATTAGTGTACCTAATTTTACAATGAATATTGCATTGGAACAAAGTACTCAAATTTCAGTAAAACACCAAACTTCAATGTACACAAAAACCCACAAAATTAAAGACTTCTGTTTTCCAAAATTCTTAAAAAAAAACAAACCCAAAAACCTAGATGAACAATGAAACCAACATCTTCCTTTAACCCCTTATCCCCCCCCCCCACACACACACACACCCCTGAAAAATATACAGTCGAACCTGGTTTAACTCTTTACCACACAATCCCGAGTTTCATGACCC
Source organism: Tridacna gigas (assembly GCA_945859785.2). Taxonomy (NCBI): domain Eukaryota; kingdom Metazoa; phylum Mollusca; class Bivalvia; order Cardiida; family Cardiidae; genus Tridacna; species Tridacna gigas. Next base: position 55,349,983 of record OX244034.2, read on the forward strand.
TGAAAAAGAAGGCTTTTGAAAACATTATGGGCAAAGGAGAAAATGCTGATTATACTGGTAACCAGCATTTTCCCCTTTTCCCACGATGTTCTCTTTCGTATCAAAGACAAATATTGCCATTTGAGCAGTATTCAATTTGTCTTCTGCAAATGCTCTCAGTTTGGACCAGTCTAAAATTTTGTCATTGGTAAAGGGTTAAGAGACCACCCAAGGGAAATCTGAAAAGCAGTCTCTTACAGCAGGTGGTCTCTTATTGCAGGGTTTAACTTTTTAACTTGTAACTGATTTTTTTTTTTTCAGATCATTTTAAGACCATTTTCAATATGCCTTTTGAGTATATTAAAATATCGAATGACTTATTATATACACTTGAAATAGATCTATAACAAAACATATAACATCTATCACATTAATCTGCAGACCCTTTCTATTAAATATTAAAGAAACAATCAAAATTGCAATTTGCTCAGAAAAATAAACAAAAACTCTCTAATGAATGTGTAGTCATGCAAAACCAAATCAACTTCATTTTTACCTGCACTCCCTATCGGTCTAAGGGTTCATGCAGATGAATAGACATAAACTTTACATCTCCCAGTTGGTTATTGATTTTCTGGTTTACTGCATTATCTATGCAATACATGGATCCATGGAAATTGATATTGGACCAATCAGGTCATCGCATTTATTTGTGCAGCCTTGTTGTCTGCTATTTCGGTTCACAAACAAGCGACTATTAATATTGGAGAAGTGCGATATTATGTGTGTTTACAACACTTGAATTTTAGGAAAAAGTTTAAAAGATGTGCATTGCGATCGTGTACAGCTTATGTGAGATATCCCAAAAGATTACAAGTTTGTGTGATGATTATGATTGACAATGGGACATGAGCAAAGAGTTTTGATCAATGCTAAATTACGCAATGGATTAATTAATGTTAGTTTCTTTTTCCTCTGAAAGTCTCTGAAAAAAACATAAACTGTTTTACAATGGAAAACAAAAGTAAAATATATGAAATACTAATAAAAAGAAAGTACGTTCACTAAAATAGCTAACCTTGTTTAATAACCTCTGCACATCCAAAAAAGGGGCATGTGTCATCAATGTTTCAGTTTGACATTAACATTAACCCTTGGTGCGTGAAGAATGCTGAATGTGTAGATACAGATTGGAATGAAAAAAAATGCAGTTTATTCTTGGTTTCAAACCATCTGCTACTTAGATTAGATACATTTAAGTGTATTCTTTACTGAAGGTACATGTAGATTTTAATTATGAAACAGACTAAGTTCTGTTTTGTAAAGTTTTGTAAGTTCAGCTCAAAAGGCATCTTATGTTAATTAAACTAACTTTTAACCTAGCCACATTTAGGTTGACTAGCACATCTGCCATTTCAAAGGGTATGTCGGTAAACTGTTAACTGATAGGATGTGTGTTTGATTGCTGCTGTAATCTACTCGACCATCAGTATACTCGAATCTTCAGTATATCACAAGATAAAACAAACTACTGCCAATGATATTAACAAGTTTGTTAACTGACAGCACACTTTACACATTTCAAAATCATCAGGCAACCATTTTCCCTTAACTTGAAATTTAAACATTTCTTAGACTTCACCTTTCTGTTGAATGAGACAATCTATAAATATTTCAAAATGCTTGTAATTTAATGTAATTTATTATCGAATAGGATGTTGAGACAACCTAACAAGCCTTACAAAAAATATTAATCATCTTTAATTGTATTATTTTTAAGCAAAACTGAGGTTTATGAGGTGTTTATTTCTTTCTCATAGAAGTTTAAAACTTTGCTGGCACAGGTATTACGTTGTTCCTAGCCCCTGAAATTCACACTTTTTGTACAAATCCTTGTGTAAATAAGTTCAAGTATATATTTCTTTACGAGAATCCATCATCGGCAGAAACATATGAAAAGGAGTATTTTTCCTTTTCATGTGCATTTTTATGTATTTATCTCGTTCCCACGAGATAATAATAGAAACATATGAAAAGGAATATTTTTCTGGCATTTAATGGATAGAAACAGTCATGACACCACGATTTTAGTAGCCTTTCTGCTATACTGTATATGTATTTACTGCATTTGTTTGTGAGCCCTTAACGACGGTGACCAAGGAAGTCGGTTTCTCATCGCCACAGATCCATGTATACACCTGGGTTATTTATAGCACAGCAACCAATCAAAATGCATACTGCTTGCTCTGCCATATGCAAGTAAAGGCCAGTTTACATGACTTGCTTTTTAGCTCACCTGAGCATGAAGTGCTAAGTTGAAGTTTTGTGATCGGTCATTGTCAGGCGTCCATCTGTCCGTCTGTCCACAATTCCTTAAACATCTCCTCCTAAACCGCTGGGCCAATCTTGATGAAACTTGGCAGGGATCTCTGATTCTAGAAGGCATAGAGCTTTGATATTTGGTATGTAGCATCTCCTAGTGGACCTCTACCAAGTTTGTTCATATGATGCCCCTGGGTTCAAAACTGGCCCCGCCCCGGAGGTCACAAGTTCGAACATAGGAACAAAGAAGGAAAACTTTAAAATTCTTCTTCTCTGAAACTGGAAGGCATGGAGCTTCGATATTTGGCATATAGCATCTCCTAGTGGATCTCTACCAAGTTTGTTCATATGATGCCCCTGGGGTCAAAACAGGCCCTGCCCCGGGGGTCACAAGTTCGAACATAGGAACAAAGAAGGAAAACTTTAAATTTCTTCTTCTCTGAAACTGGAAGGCGTAGAGCTTTGATACTTGGTATGTAGCATCTCCTAGCGGACCTCTACCAAATTTGTTCATACAATGCCCCTGGGTTCAAAACTGGCCCCGCCTCGGGGGTCACAAGTTTCGAACATAAGAACAAAGAAGGAAAACTTTAAAATTCTTCTTCTCTAAAACTGGAAGGCGTAGAACTTTGATATTTGGCATCTAGCATCTCCTAGTAGACTTCTACCAAATTTTTCATATGATCCCCCTGGGGTCAAAACTGACCCTGCCCTGGGGGGGGGTCACAAGTTCGAACATAGGATCAAAGAAGGAAAACTTTAAAATTCTTCTTCTCTGAAACTGGAAGGCGTAGAGCTTTGATACTTGGTATGTAGCATCTTCTAGCGGACCTCTACCAAGTTTGTTCATACAATGCCCCTGGGGTCAAAACTGGCCCTGCCCCGGGGGTCACAAGTTCTAAAATAGGAACCAAGAAGGAAAACTTTAAAATTCTTCTTTTCCAAACCTTGAAGGCATAGAGCTTTGTTATTTGGCATGTAGTGAACCTGTTCTAAGTTTGTTAGCCCACCTGAGCACAACATGTTCAGTCAGTTCGAAATTGGGTCACCTGGGGTCATAAACCAGGTCACTAGGTCAAATTAAAGAAATACCTTGTAGGCACTCTAGAGGCCACATTTATTGCTCAAATGACCTGAAATTTGGTCAGAATGTTTGTCTTGATAAATTCTCGGATGACTTTGGATTTGGGTCACCTGGGATCATAAACTAGGTCACTAGTTCAAATTAAAGTAATACCTTGTGGGCACTCTAGAGGCCACATTTTTGGCTCAATTGATTTGAAAATTGGTCAGAATGTTTGTCTTGATAAAATCTCACTTGAGTCCAAATTTGGGTCATGTGGGGTCTTAAATTAGGTCACTAGGTCAAATTAAAGAAATACATTGTGTGCACTCTAGAGGCCACATTTATTGTTCAATTGATTTGAAAATTGGTTAAAATGTTTCTCTTGATGAAATCTAGGATGAGTTCAAAAGCAGGTTACCTGGGCTCATAATCTAGGTCACTAGGTCAAATTGAAGAAATACCTTGAGGGCACTCTAGAGGCTACATTTCTTGCTCAACTGACTTGAAAATTGGTCAGAATGTTTGTCTTGATGAAATATCGGATGAGTTGATATTGGATCACCTGGGTCATAAATTCGGTCACTTGGTCAAATTAAAGAAATACCTTGTGGGCACTCTAGAGGCCACATTTATTGCTCAAATGACCTGAAATTTGGTCGGAATTTTTGTCTTGATAAAATCTCGAATGGGTTGGATTTGGGTCACCTGCGGTCATAAACTAGGTCATTTAATCAAATTAAAGAAATACCTTTTGGGCACTCTAGAGGCCAAATTTTTTGCTCAGTTGATTTGAAAATTGGTCAGAATGTTTGTCTTGATAAAATCTCACATGAGTCCAAATTTGGGTCAACTGGGATCATAAACTAGGTCAATAGTCCAAATTAAAGAAATACCTTGTGGGCACTCTAGAGGCCACATTTTCTTTGCTCAACTGACTTAAAATTGTTCAGAAAGCTTGTCTTGATAAAATCTTTTGAAAAAATCTAGGATGAGTTTAAAATTGGGTCACCTGGGTCATAATCTCGGTCACTAGGTCAAATTAAAGAAATACCTTGTGGTCACTCTTGAGGCCACATATCTTGCTCAACTGACTTGAAAATTGGTCAGAATGTTTGTCTTGATGAAATATCAGATGAGTTTGAAATTGGGTCACCTGGGGTCATAAACTAGGTCACTTGGTCAAAATAAAGAAATATCTTGTGGGCACTCTAGAGGCCACTTTTTTTTTCTCAATTGACTTGAAAAATTGGTCAGAATGTTTGTCTTGATTAAATCTCAGATAAGTTCTAAATTGGGTCAACTGGGGTCATAATCTAGGTCATTAGGTCAAATTAAAGAAATACCTTGTGGGCACTTTAAAGGCCACATTTATTGCTCAATTGACTTGAGAATTATTCAGAATGTTTGTCTTGAAAAACTTTCAGATAAGTTCTAAATTGGGTCAACTGGGGTCATAATCTAGGTCACTAGGTCAAATTAAAGAAATACCTTTAAGGCATTCTAGATGCCACATTTTTTGCTCAATTGACTTGAGAACTGGCCAGAATGTTTGTCTTGATGAAATCTCACATGAGTCCGAATTGTGGTCAACTGGGATCATAAAATAGGTGACTATGTCAAATTAAAGAAATACCTTTTGGGCACTCTTGAGGCCACATTTTGTTCTCAAATGACTTGAAAATTGTTCAGAAAGTTTGTTTTGATAAATCAGTTTGATAGACCAGTTAAAACTGTTTTAAACTGGGTCATGTGGAGTCATAAACTAGGTCACTAGTTCAAATTAAAGAAATACCTTGTGGGCACTCTAGAGGCCACATTTATTGTTCAATTGATTTGAAAATTGGTTAAAATGTTTGTCTTAATGAAATCTAGGATGAGTTCAAAATTGGGTCACTTGGGCTCATAATCTAGGTCACTAGGTCTAATTAAAGAAATACCTTGAGTTTGAAATTGGGTCTGCTGGGGTCATAAACTAGGTTACTGGGTCAAATTTCAGAAACACTTTGTGGGCACTCTAGAGGCCACATTTATTGCTCAATTAACTTGAAAACTGTTCAGAATGTTTGTCTTGATAAATTTTTTGATGAGTTCTAAATTGGGTCATGTGGGGTGATAAATTAGGTCACTACGTCAACTTACAGAAATTCCATTTCCAGGCCACATTTTAAGCTCAACTGACCTGACAATTTGTCAGAAATTGAATTATGCACGTTGAGTGAATTTTGCCTATTGACTCAGGTGAGCGATCCAGGGCCATCATGGCCCTCTTGTTCAAATCTGTTGCAACACATGTGCTAGAACACATTATGTAAACCCTATTTTAATGGGAGAATTGCTAGCAAACTTGTAAACATATGGTGGCACTGAGGTGACATGTGCATTTTTTTGTATTTATCTTGTTCCCACAAGATAATAATTCATTTTCACAAGGTTGTTTATTTTTTCTATAAAAAATAATGCAAAAAACAAAATGTTTTCTCGATTTTCTTTTTACAAAAAATTATGCAAAAAACAAAATTTGTTTTCTCAAGTTTTTTTTTATGAAAAATTAAGCAAAAAACAAAAATCGTTTTCTCGAGTTCTAAAACAATCATGGATGCAAACTACCATGTTGAATGAAACTATGAAGAACATGGATGCCGCGTAAAAATAGGAATTAGTAGGAGGAATCTAATTGGATGATTATGTGGCAAGCATGACTTATTATCTTGTGCGAATGACATAATGGATGACTTGGATTGGCTGATTATCTCGTTTGAACGAGACAATATTTTGTTTTTTGCATAATTTTTCATATAAAAATAAATCGAGAAAATGAAAGAACTCAAGAAAACGAATTACTATCTGGGAAGGTGATAAATACAAAAAAATGCACATGTCACCTCAGTGCCACCATATAAAGAAGAGCAAATAGGACATGTTCTATTTTCCCTGTTTTTTTTCAGAAAGAATAGACCAATCAGTGCTCAGTATGGTAAATTCCAGCCCTTTATCTTGATATTAACTTTACTTTTAGTACCATCCAAATGATTACTTTTGTTTTCTATAAGCCAAACAGACCCCCTATCTTGTGGAAAGTCACATACAATTACACAAATGACAGGTGGTGATTTATCCCATTGAAGGAGTACAATAGATAATACAAAGCAGATCTTCTGAACATACCGTGTAAATGTAAAATACAGATATGCTTTAAATTAGACCTACATTATCATTCCGTTAAAACATACCGTGTCAACTCGCCTTAAAGGAGTATACAGGAAATTTATGATCTCCTCTGGGAGATTAATGACAAAAATATTTTGTATCTGCATGGTCGTCCAGATAATTTTCTGAGAATTGCACCCAAATAATTGTTGCTGATTTGAAGAGAAAGATGGAAAAATATTTAAATTTTTGTGGTTTTTTTTATCTCATCTTGGAGTAATACAACAGAAACTGTACGATTTGCATAGTCCCTGGCGCAAATAAACGAACTGTCTGGCATTGTTTACTTTACAGTTTGTATGAAATTTAATGGTCGCCTATAGGGGTATAATGGTCCCAAAAGTCAACATTTGCATGGTGGCTGGTTGGAGACACCAGGGGGTCGCTTATTAGAGGTCATTTACATGGCAAAATTCGTCGGGAGGAATTTCACGTGGACGTTTACAGCAGGGGGTCATTTACTGCCAGCTGTTGTCGGGGCAGGTTCAACTGTACATGTATAAAAAGAAAAAAATTGATTACCTTAAACAAGAAAATGTGATCCAAAAGATGGGGTTTGTATAGGAAAGGGTAGAAAACATTATGGGAAAAGGGAAAAATGCTGGTTACCAGCATATTCTTTCTTTTCCACAATATTTTTAAGAGCCATCTCTTTCAAGGTTGTTAAAACTTGGAACTGTGTGGTAAAGGGTTAAAGATTTCTTTCTCAAGACAAATTAAGTTGCAGATGTGTTGATACTTTGTGTAAGGTAATCAATTTTTTTTTGTTATCAGCTAATTCTTTGCATTTGGACCAGTCTAAAATTTTGTCATTTGGTAAAGAGCTAAGGAAGACACAATAATAAAAACATATCTCATTACCCATTCTACCATCTGCTGGGGGAGTTCTCACAGAGATTCTGTTTGCTGTGATTGTAGTAAGCTGTAATGAGAGTAAACAATGTTACTAAATCTAACCTTTTGCAATATAAATTATATGACTTTATATCTTTACAATCATTATGATTAGCTTTCTACTAGGCAACAAAATTTTATTCAATACTAAAGGCATTCGCAGAAGACAAAAAAAGGCTCCAATGATTTGATTTGTCTTAGAAAATGTGAAAACATTGTGAGAAAAGGATAAATGCTGTTTACTAGCAATTTCTCCTTCTGCAGCAACGTTTTCAAAATCCATCTTCATGGGCATAAAAACATTGGGTTGTCTAGTAATATATAGAGCTATAAATATTTTGATCATAATTTTAGATGAATATTACATATTTGTAGACCAAAAACCAGATTAGATCTTATCAGTATGTGCGGTCTGATCTAGCACAAAATTGTCTGCAAAAACACCTACAATGAAGTGCATGCTTTGATTTGACAGACATCTCCAATATATAATAATATGGGCTATGCTCTGTGAAAAGAAGGCTTGATGCATCTGCAAAAAGTTTCGACCCATGTCAGGCTCTAACACCATTTCTTGACCCTGGATAGCCTCACTGGCTTATTATATATACCTTTAACCCTTTCCCAAACAAGCCCTGGTTTTCATGTGTCTGCAGTACCAGTCTTTTGAAAACACAGTGGGAAAAGGAGAAATTGCTCGTAACGAGCAATTTCTCCTTTTCCCACAGTGTTTTCTACCGTTTTGGAGAACTTTCTGTCATTTTCATCAAATCTAAAATTGTCGCCTGCAAACTCTTTCAATTTGGACCAGTCTAAAATTCATAGTTTGGGAAAGGGTTAATTGATTTTAAAAACATTTACTCTAGTTTGTAATCGAGAGAGAAACAGTCACCAAAAATCCACTGCTAATTGCTACAGCTCACATACTGCTGAATTTTTCTGGCTTTTTATGAAAAGTTATAGATCTATCCCCTCATTGTCTGTCAATGTCTTCTTTTAAAAACTAGTTTGTATTAATGTCAACTTACATGTATTTGACTAACATTATTACTATAAATGTTTGTTCCTTTTGGTGTTGAATGTCTTTTTCAAAGTTTGTCAGTAATCAGTATCACAGCCAAAGCCAGCTATCCATGTGTTCTAGTGTATTTCTACTATTGCAACTATCAACACTCTTTCTAAGGCATTTGCTGCTTTTCTCATACACCAAACAAAAGCAATGTTAAGTGGTTTGAGAGGTATGAATCCTGTCACAATGACTTTTATCAATCCTCATGTTTGCCTGAGTCCGGACTTGAAGCAGACTTGATAAAGGGAAATAACCCCATTGTATCTATAGTACTTACCCCATAACTTGGAGACATTTTCCTGATTAAGCTGAAAATAAAATTTATAACATTTTTTGACCTTTTACCACTCAATTCCAAGTCTTAACAACCCCGGGGAAGAAGCCTTTTGAAAACGTTGTCGGAAAAGGAGAAAATGCTGGTAAGCAGCATTTTCTTTTTCCACAATGTTTTCTACCCTATCAAAGAGAAATTCTACCAATTCAGCCATATTTAAAATGTCTACAGATGCATTCAATTTGGACATGTAGCAAGTCTAAATTTTTCTTGTGTATTAAAGAGTTAATTAACTGTTTATCAAACAGGAAAGTAAAGGGTCTAATTGGAACGATATCCTCAAACAACAATACCCAGCATAAGTTACTGAGAAAAGGCACTTCTTACCCCTCAAACACCACTTAACCCTATACCACACCATTCCAAGCTTTATAAATTCCTGAGAAAGAAGCCTTTTGAAAATATTGCGGGAAAAGGAGGAATTGCTTATAATAAACATTTTCTCCTTTTCCCACAATGTTTTCTACCTATTCAAGGACAAATACAATAATCTGAAAAACATTTGAATTGTCATCTGTGAATACCTTCAAAATGGTTCAGTCTAAAATTCTGCCATTGGGTAAAGGCTGAATGTAACCAAGGTTGACCTTGGTGAAGGTAAAGACCATGCAACCAAATATATATCTTTGTCCTTGCATTTAAATAAATTTCAACGCTCTGCATGTACTTTTAGAAAAGCCTTTAAATTAACATACATGTACTTTTTCTAGTACCTGTTTACATAGAGTTCAATAAATATGGACCATGCACTTTGAAAAGGATGCTTAATGCATCTGTGAAAAGCATCAGCCCAGGTCAGCCTGCTCAGTCTGTGAAAAGTGTTGACCTAGGCAGAGACTTTTTGCTACTGGTAAATTTTCTGTATGTCCAATGACCAGTCTACACCATGATTAAGTTGATTGTTAAAGAAAGTGGCTATCATGGATCCATAATTATGTGATGGCTTGATTTGTACAATGCATCATGGAGATGCATTAAGCCCCCTTTTGCCAGAGCATGGCTTATGTTTAAATGTTATCAATGGACAAGGTCCTGCTGGGCAAACGGTTCAACATGAATGAAATGCATTTCCTTTTTCAATTCTTTAACTCTTTCCCACACAACAAAATTTCAGACTTGTCCAAATTGAAAGCAACTGCAGACCACAAACTGAATGTTGCTAAAAAGATTGAGTTTGTATATGAATGAGAAAAAACACTGTGGGAAAAGGAGAAAATGCTGATAACTAGCATTTTCTCCTTTTCCCACAATGTTTTCAAAAGGCTTCTTTCTCAGGGTACCTAAAAGTTAGGATTGTGTGGTAAAGGGTTAAATGACCAGCACCATTTTTTTGCTACAGTAGGTTGTTTATATCAAGATCATCAAAGAACCTAAGTGGAATCAAATGTCTTTCCATTTTAACCCTTAAGTCTTTACCAAATGACAAAATTTTGGACTGAATGAAATTGAAGCATTAGCAAACAACAAATTAAATGTAGCTTAATTTCCTTATTTCTGTAGAAAACTTCACAGGAAAAGGAGGAAATGCTTGTTACCAGCATTTTCTCCTCCTTTTCCCACAATGTTTTCAAAACCCTTCTCTTTCAGAGTTGTTAAATCTCAGGAATGTGTGGTAAAGACTTAAAATACCCTGCACAATTTGAGTAGTTTACCAAAATAGTTCAAATCAAGATCTGTATGGAATATGTAGCCTGGTATAAGATTTAATTAAGCTGTCTGATATCATGCGACATGTTTTTGACCAAATACTAGCAGCCTTTAACCCTTAGGCTGCTAAGTGCAACTAAAAGACCTTTTGTGGACAGTGTAGATCAAGATAAGACTGCACAGCATGTGCAGTCTGATCTTAGATCTCCACTGTCTGATAAGGAGATATTTTTCCCCCCAAAAATAACTTTGAAATAAAAAGAATTTGTTCTTTTTTTTTTTTTACCATCGGTCTCAAAGTTTCAATCAGTTTATTTAGCAGGATAAGGTTAAGTTGCAAGTCCTTATTCCTTTTCTTGGTTACTGAAAATGTTCCTTTGTTTTTAAACCTACCTGTTAACTCTTTACCTTACCAGATGATAGAACTTTACTCTTGTCCACATACTGAAAAACAACTAAACAATTGCAGAAGACATTAAATGTGGTTCAAATGATGTTATTGTCTTAGAAAGGGTTGACAATAGAGCAGGAAAGGAGAATATTCTTGTTAACAGTGTTTTTTCCTAATCCCTCAATGTTTTCCAAAGCATACCTTCATTACAGTTATTAAGAGCAGCAAAGGGTACATAAATATACCAAAATCAAAATGGACAAGCTACCTACCTAGTGCTAGCATTCCTGTTGTGCTGGTGTTGTTTTGGTGATGAACTTGTGACAAATGCTGCAGAAATCAAAATACATGCATGAATCATACTCTACTCTAAGATCTTAACCCTTAAAGTGCCAAATTAACCAAACATAAATCTTCAATTTAGAAACAAGCATTCTGATAGTATTGCATAGCAATACACAGTCCCCTACCGGCTGTATGTATCGCTGGCATGTTAGTGAAATTTGTAAAGTCCAAGGCCCGTAAATGCATCAAAAAGCAGTGGAGCGGGACGAAACTCGAACTTGATGTGTAAGTCATGGTGGTTGATGTACACTCCAAAAATCAGTTCTATATGTAGCAGCGTTTAGAAAAAAGTGCGGAAAAATGTTTTATCAGTGAAATTTTGTAAGTCCGAGGCCCGTAAATCCTTGAAAAACCAGTGGAGCGGGACGAAACTCGAACTTGATCTGTAAGTAATGGTGGTTGACTTACACAGCAAAAGTCAGGTGAATATCTACCAGCATTTAGAAAAAAAAAGTCCAGAAAACTGATTTATCAGTGAAATTTTGTAAGTCCGAGGCCCATAAATCTTTGAAAAACCAGTGAAGCGGGACGAAACTCGAACTTGATCTGTAAGTAATGGTGGTTGACTTACACAGCAAAAGTCAGCTGAATATCTACCAGCATTTAGAAAAAAAAGTCCAGAAAACTGATTTATCAGAGAAATTTTGTAAGTCCGAGGCCCGTAAATCCTTGAAAAACCAGTGGAGCGGGACGAAACTCGAACTTGATCTGTAAGTAATGGTGGTTGACTTACACAGCAAAAGTCAGCTGAATATCTACCAGCATTTAGAAAAAAAGTCCGGAAAACTGATTTATCAGTGAAATTTTGTAAGTCCAAGGCCCGTAAATCCGTGAAAAACCAGTGGACCAGAACAAAAGTCCAACTTGATCTTAAGTCATGGTGGTTGAGTTACACAACAAATCTGAGATCAATACCTACCAGCGTTTAGGAAAAAAGTCCGGAAAACTGATTTATCAATGAAATTTTGTAAGTCTGAGGCCCGTAAATCTGTGAAAAACCAGTGGACTGGAACGAAAGTCAAACTTGATCTGTAAGTCATGGTGGTTGAGTTACACAGCAAATCTGAGATCAATACCTACCAGCGTTTAGGAAAAAAGTCCGGAAAACTGATTTATCAGTGAAATTTTATAAGTCCAAGGCCCGTAAATCCGTGAAAAACCAGTGGACCAGAACGAAAGTCGAACTTGATCTGTAAGTCATGGTGGTTGAGTTACACAGCAAATCTGAGATTAAAACCTACCAGCGTTTAGGAAAAAAGTCCGGAAAACTGATTTATCAGTGAAATTTTGTAAGTCCAAGGCCTGTAAATCCGTGAAAAACCAGTGGACCAGAACGAAAGTCGAACTTGATCTGTAAGTGATGGTGGGTGACTTACACACCAAAAGTCAGCTCAATATGTACCAGCGTTTAGAAAAAAAGTCCGGAAAAGTGAATTGACGGACAGACGGACAGATGGACGGACGGACAGACAGACGGACGGAGTGCAAACCTAAAGTCCCCTTTGGCTTTGCCGGTAGGGGACTAATAAGACCAAAATAAATGCAGTTTCATGATTGCTCTAGTCCACAGTGTTTTGGCAAAGGAGAAAGTGTAGATCAAAATCGGACTGCACCTTTCACTGTAATAAATGTACGATATGGTAGTAAATTCAAATTGTTTGATTTACTAGAATGTGATAGTCAACATGATAGTGCATTGCACAACTTATGTGAAGTCTGATCTTGGATCCATCTTCAGTTTGACTGTGGATCCATACTGTCATATATTGGATGAGATATTCTGTCCCAAAAAGCATGGTAATTGCAATAAGTATATTCAACTACAGAAAATGTTCATTTTCTTCGTTCAGTATTCGAAGGGAAAATATTCTGTGTAGTACAAAATGCATAGTAAAATAAATAAAGTGATAAATTACTAATTATAAATATCTCCATTTTTAGACAATAAATCCAAATTTTATAGGTATGGTTTTCACATTATTTCTAACATATCTTTAATTAAAACATTTGAGGTATTACATATTACAATTATCTGTACATATAGTGTGCTTAATGTTCTACTTGAGGGAGAGTACCAAGAACATAAACATAGCCAATCAAAAGTAAGTGTTACTTTCTACCACTAGAATTTGACTTAAGATGAAATTAAGAATAGTCTGTGAATACAGACCAAGGAAACTCTAATCACCATACAAATTCAATGGCTTTTTGCCTACACACAATGGATAAGGAACAATGGCTTGTAAAGAGCAACTGTTCGCTTTTCCACATTGTATTTAATATCATTCAGGAAAGGTATTTTTCTTCCTTTCAAATATTTTTTCTATTGCATCACATGCAATAGGTGTAGTCGCATGTCTTGAAATAGCCTATAAGGTAATGGGTTCAGCCAAGTTGGGCGCTACCTGGGGAACTGCTTGGCTTTCCTGATGGGCTCCTACAATAGAAAAACAAGAGGACTATGATGGTCCTACATCACTCATCTGAGTTAACCCTTAATCTGCTAAATAAGTTAAATGAAACTTTCATTTTGATAGTAAAAACTCAAATATTGCTATTCCAAAGTTCTTTTGGGGAGAAAAAATATCTTTTCATTGGACAGTGTAGATCCAAGATCACATTCTGTGCAGTCAGATCTTGATCTACATTGTCCACAAAAGGTCACTAAGTCACGCTCAGTGGCTTAAGGGTTAATATGAACGGATTTGCAGATATTGCCAAAAGAAGGACCTTGGTGACAGCCTGTCTTTAAGATGCACAAAGAAGAGGATCTTTTATCCCTTGGGTAGGACAACGTTTGAATAGGACACAAATAAAGAATTTTAGAAACAAGACCCTGTGGTTCCAGGTATTACAATTTATAAAGTCCTAAAATTAAATAATAGAACACAGGAGCCAAGTTTGACCTACCTCCAAATAGGTCAAAGGTCAAATTATGCTAATTACTTTAAAATCTTAGCGGTACTCCTGATACTGGTCATTCATGTCAGCTTTCAATGCCATCTTACTTCTTGCTCTAGATGAGAAAATTTTTAAAGCTTGTTTTTTTCTTTGTTTAGCACTGGCGGCTAGTGTACTGGTCACATGACCTATCAATTTTCTATCTCTTTTTCCACAGACGAGGGAGGCTGGAAATGAAATTTCAGTATCATTTCCAAATGGCTTGTGATCATACGATAGGTAGGTAATCACAATAGCTCACTTTTAGCTAGAATATTCCAATAACGAAATGCTATTTGTTGGCTGCATGGTTGAATATTAAAAAGAAAAATTGTTTAAACTGACTATGGCTTATTCATTTCCTCCAAAAACAAATTTGCTGCAGACAACTTGAAACAAATCCTCATAAAATACTGACAACCAAGAAGGTTACAAATGTAAATTCTTGTGAAAAACATTGCAGCAAAGGAACAAGTTTCTCATTACTTGAGATATATTTCTTTTCCACAGGCTTTCAATATCGACAAGGCTAAAACTTAGTTGTCTGCTACAGAGTTTACCCTTGTACTGCTGTGCAAATCAAAACAACAGTGTAAGTCTGACAGCCAAAGAGACAAAAATATTGCAATTTCAAAAATTTTTTTTCTTACACTTTCGTATAGTTTCTCAATAGCAGAAAATGGTCTCTTTCACAAAATTTTATTGTTAAATTATTAAACCAAGTGCGTATCTGCATCTACATACCTAAATATTCCTGAATAACTCTGAAATATAGAATAGAAATTTCTGTAGATTTTCATGAAATAACTCACTATAACTGTATTATGCCTGCTGAATGAAAGCTAAAAAGCGGACAAAAAACTTCTAAAACGTAATTTGGCAGGCTCTTTTAAGAAAGTATCTCTTCAACACTTGTGTTATGTCAATATATAAAGTGTGTTATCAAACTACATCAACCTTGTGTACAATTACTGTTTTAATTAAGGCAGTTAAGAAGCTGTACAAAAATGTCAGCATTTTTGGGGAATTCAAATCCAGATTTCTTTCTACCATGATTCTATGAATCAGTGTTTTTTCAGTGGTGTAGAATTTATGATTAAATCGTACCACATAAATACACTACATATGTTTATGTCTCTGCCACAAACAATTATTCAAAACATAGTGGTAAATGGAGCATTTTTTCCTTTTTCATGTAACTGCTCCCTCATATACAGTTTACCATACCATACACATTTTCCTTTCCATCAAAAGTTCAATGGGGTCACTTGCACTGGTTTGTGGTACATCTATTAAAACAGGCGTATGAAATTATGTAACAAACATAATTATGTATATACATGCTTCCCAACTCTCCTGATTTCATCGGGAGTCTCCCGATTTCATTGGGAGTCTCCCGATTCAAGACAAATTACCTGATCATCCCAACAGACAATTAAAAAACCCTGACTTGGAAAAAATCTGATATAAGGGTAAAAAGGGTGTAATTTGTACCCAAGGTACATGTATATAATCTGAAGTTTACAAGTACTTGACATGTGTGTGTATTTCACGGTCAATCAGGTTCCTTGTCTTTAAATAGGAGTCAAGATACTGAGATTTATCGATCGATAATCATGAACCAATCAAATTTGAGAACGGGCTGAGGTACTTTTCAGAGCGGAAATCCAAACGTGGTTCACATGACGTTAACAGGTAAATTATGTTGTAAGAGTCTAGATCTATAAACACAAAGTAATAATGCCCATTAATTGTGTCTTCGGGACGCAGAGAAATATGAGTGAAAACATTTTTAATCAGTCACAAAAACAATGAAAAAATGAGAAGTTTTAATCTTTTACTGCACAAATATTGACCACTAGAATTCACTTTATCTAAAAAAAATAAGATCGATCAGCATCTGATCATAGTTTTATTCAAATAAATGATGTAGCGATATTCGACTGGTTACCGGCGATAAAGTAAAATTGTAATCTTCAGGGCACTGATTGGAGGAACAAACTGTTACCCAGCATTACCGATGCTGACATTTGTTTCCAGAACTTTTTTGTGTGACGATTGCCTCCAGATATTTTTTGAAAAGTGCATTTTTTTTCTAATTTTCTTCATGCGTTTGGCATATTTTACTGACGATTTATGCAGACAAAAATCATACTCAAAAGGAACTCAATGGGACTCAACTTTCTTTTCAAGCAGTATGACAGCTTGTCCTTTAGTTAATACCTTCAGTCTGAAGGGTTGCTCCGATGTTATTTTGTGACTGGGCCACAAAAATAACAGTGGAGAGAACCTTCAGACTGAAGGTAGATAGTTACCATCAATTTGAGCAGGATTATAAGGTGTTTATTCGATACACCTGTGTGCGGTTATAGAGTACCAAAGAGAATGAATAATGTCAGGATAAGATGGGCTACTCTGTAGTCTATATTTAAAGCTAAAACATGATAGGTACAATATAAAATGGCAGAATATCTTTAAAAAATACATCAGAATTATATGATATACTTATGAAAGAGTGAAAACACACTGGACAAAGTAGCATTTGATAAACATTACAGTACTTCTCTACCACAGTCACTGCTTTTTATATATTCATGTAAAGATTGATTTTGTTTTTGCTCTAAATATTCACATACATTTGATAAACAATAAAATTTAATAAAAAATAAAAAGAAATAAATCATAAACCAGAGTTTTGTTCAATTATAAAGAAATTTGGCCTTGGACGGTTTAAAAATTATCTTTAGAGAGACCTTCCAGTATGCCTCACAAAGTCTCCCCCTTGAAACCCCAAATCTCTCCCTTTGAAATGCTCAAAAAACCCCTTTGGTGTTCAAAAAAGTTGGGTAGCATGTATATGCTAAAATCTTCTCATACAGTTAATTTAGAAAATCAAGTAAGTTCTGTCATGTACACGAAAAGCAATACCTTTTCACTTAAGAGTCTCTTCAAGTATGCATTTTCTTCTTTTAGCTTGAAGTTTTCCCTGAAAAATGGGTTTTGAAAGATCAACATCTCATGGAAAAAAAAAAATGTGCTATAAAATATTTCTTGAATTCATCAAAAGACAGATAGGCTAAGAGAAACAAAGTTTAGCTACTTTCAATTTACAAAATTCATTGTCATTTTCAGTTTCAAGGATATACATGTATGTTGTTAATCCTTGAAGCACTAAGCCCAATATAAGCATCCAACAATGCATATTAAAATCAGAAAGCACATACAGATAATGCAGTCTTATCTTGGATCCACCAGTAAAATGTATTTTTTTTTTGACAGGCTTTGAATTTGCAATGTTTAACTCTTTTCCATGAAAGGAAATATCCAAAGCATTTATTCTGTGTACTAAGCACTGATGAATTAATATGAAATATATATATACTGTGTAAAAAGCAGTCACTTATTCTCATAGTAAGCTTCCAAATCATACCTCTGCAGTGTATCAAATTGAGATTGTACTTGTGCCTTCAATTCTTTTTCATGCTGTTCTACAATAGCTTTCTGGTTTCTTATCTAAAATGGAACAATACTAGATTTAAACCATGGAGTACCAAATGATTTCAGTCAATCAACATACAATAGATCTTGATATTTCAGGGATGTTTGGGGTACTGTTTTTCACAAGCAGGTTATGGTGCAGATTAAAGATCAAGCTATATGACCTATGCAGTCGGTTTTCAGGAATGTTTAGGGTACTGTTTTTTGCAAGCTGCATATAGCATACATCAAAGATCAGACTGCATGGTCTATGCTTCTGAGCTTGATCTACACTGCACGAGTAAAGAAAGAGGTGCTTGACACACTAAAAGAAAAAGAAAAAAATGGATTGTAAATGTGCATATGATGCTTCTATCAAAAGATTCTGCTTTTGAACTATGTCATAATAAATTATGTTTGTGCAGGGAATATGCAACATGTGTTTCTATCAAATGATTTTACATGTATTTGTGTTTTCTTGCATTGAAGGGGCCTTAAATCTTATTGTTTTGAAACTCTTAACAAAGACTGCTAATTTTTCTTTGCTTGCAAAGATAGCTTTAAAATTAAAACATGGACAGAAATACATGTAGCAAGTATGAGGAATTACCAAATTTGTGCTTCATAATTACCAATCCCATGCCCTAGATTCAACTCCACTTTTGTATTTGTTTTTCCCAAACTAAGAGTAAACACCCAAGTCCTTTTGATTTTTCTCCGAAAAAAACATCAACTTTCTCCCTGAATAAAATTTTGGGTCAAAATCTGGTTGAATACCCCTTTGAAGCAGAAACAGCAGCTTAAATATGTAAAGTTTTAGACTTAAGTTTCTGTTTGGAGAAAATCTTCTCTTTCAAACAACAAAAACAATCAATGTGACTCTATCATAATCCAGAGTAATGAAAAAGTACTTGCTGTTTGTTTAGTAATACATTAGTTAAAAACTACAGCATTGTCCCAAAAAGACAGAAGTAAATGACGATGACATTGGTTATAATGAAATTTCACATGAAAATATTTAAAACTGACTTCCTTCAACAATTACAGTGAAAGATCGTACAAACTGAATCTGAACACCTACCTTATTTCGTAAATTGTCAATGTATCTTTTTCTTTGGCGATGTTGAAATTCAGTTGTCTGTATCAGAAAAGTATGTTACTATACAATAAGGTCTAGTATGTGAAACACTTACAAACACAGAAGTAAGAGGTTACTGATTCAAAAATGTTGCCTATAGTACCAGAAATAAAAATAACCACATAATTAAGAGCTGTAAGAAACAAAGGATAAACCAGTCAGAGGTTACTGAGACTAAGACTCAATCTTGAATATGAATGATATCAAATTTGAAAATAATTCTCACAAATGTAAACTACTGAAAAGTAACTAATAAAATACATTTTTTTTCTTTTTTATTTATGCGAAATTTATTCTTACTTCTATTAGCTGCTTCATTTGGGAAAAAATCTGCTTCATTATCTTTGCTGGCTCACAAAAATACATGTCTATTGGTGGTGTAAGCTGTAATCAGAAAACTAAAGATTCAAATGTTTTAACTCATTATTTATTCCCAGCTGTTGTATTTGATATTGAAGTGACTACTCCATTATACGCATACTATAGACCATGGGAAGAAATCTATCATGTGTAAGCATTATATTAAAAAGAATTAACTCTTTACCACGTGAGCAAAATACAGACTTGTCCAAATTGAAAGCATTTGCAGACAAAAACTTAAGTGTAGCTCAAAAGATGGAATTTGTCTTTGATAGGGTAGAAAACGTTGTGGGAAAACGAGAAAATGCTGGTTATGAGCATTTTCTCCTTTTCCCAGAATGTTTTCAAAAGGCGTCTTCCTCAGGGTCATTAAAACTCGGGATTGTGTGGTATAGGGTTAAAGAAAAACAAGAGGGCCATGATGGCCCTGGGTCGCTCACCTTAGTAGAGTGCCTTAAAGGTTTTTCTTTAATTTGACCTTGTGACGTAGTTTTTGACCGCAGGTGACCCAATTTCAAACTCATATTTCATGAAGACAAACATTCTGACCAATTTTCAAGTCAATTGAGCAAAAAATGTGGCCTCGAGTGCCCTAAAGGTATTTCTTTAATTTGACCTAGATTATGACCCCAGGTGACCCAAATTTGAACTGGTCATTGACTATATCAAAAGAAACATTTTAACCAATTTTCAAATCAAATGAATAATAAGTGTGGCCTCTAGAGTGCCCACTAGCTATTTCTTTAATTTGACCAAGTGACCTAGTTTATGACCCCAGTTGACCAAAATTCAGACTCATGTGAGATTTTACAAAGACAAACATTCTGACCAATTTTCAAGGCAATTAAGCAAAGAATGTGGCCTCTAGAGTGCCCACAAGGTATTTCTTTATTTTGACCTAGTGACCTAGTTTATGGTTCCAGGTGACCCAATCCAAACTCATCTGGTATTTCATCAAGACAAACATTCTGGCCAAATTTCAGGTCATTTGAGCAATAGATGTGGCCTCCAGAGTGCAAACAAGGTATTTCTTTAATTTGACCCAGTGAACTAGTTTATGACCCAAGTTGACCCAAATCAATCTTGTGTGAGACTTTATAAAGACAAACTTTCTAATTTTCAAGGCAATTGAGCAAATAATGTGGCCTCGAGAGTGCCAACAAGGTATTTCTTTATATGAACAAACTTGGTAGAGGTAAACTAGGAAATGCTACATACCAAATATCAAAGCTCTACACCTTCCCGTTTAAGAGAAAAAGAAATTTAAAGTTTTCCTTCTTTGTTCCTATCTTCAAACTTGTGACCCCCTGGGCGGGGCCAGTTTTGACCCAGGGGCATCATATGAACAAACTTGGTAGAGGTCCACTCTGAGATGCAACATACCAAATATCAAAGCTCCACACCTTTCAGTTTCAGAAAAGAAGAATTTTAAAGTTTTCCTTCTTTGTTCCTATGTTTGAACTTGTGACCCCAGGGGCTGGGCCAGTTTTGACCCAAGCAGCGTCCTTGGAACAAACTTGGTAGAAGTCCACTAGGAGATGCTACATACCAAATATCAAAGCTCTATGCCTTTCCATTTAAGAGAAAAAAAAATTAAAGTTTTCCTTCTTTGTTCCTATGTTTGAACTTGTGACCCCCGGGGCAGGGCCAATTTTGACCCCAAGGGCATCATATGAACAAACTTAGTAGAGGTCTACTAGGCAATGCTACATACCAAATATCAAAGCTCTAAGCCTTCCAGTTTCAGAGAAGATGATTCTTAAAGTTTTCCTTCTCTGTTCCTATGTTCGAACTTGTGACCCCCAGGGCAGGGCCAACTTTTGCCCCAAGGGCATCACATGCACAAACTTGGTAGAGATCCACTAGAAGATGCTACATACCAAATATCAAAGCTCTATGCTTTCCAGTTTCAAAGAAGAAGATTTTTAAAGTTTTCCTTCTTTGTTCCTATGTTGGAAATTGTGACCCCCGGGGCGGGGCCAGTTTTGACCCCAGGGGCATCATATGAACAAACTTGGTAGAGGTCCACTAGGCGATGCTACATACCAAATATCAAAGCTCTACACCTTCAAGTTTCAGAGAAGAAGATTTTTAAAGTTTTCCTTCTTTGTTCCTATGCTCAAACTTGTGTCCCCCGGGGCGGGGCCAGTTTTGACCCCAGGGGCATCATATGAACAAACTTGGTAGAGGTCCACTAGGCAATGCTACATACCAAATATCAAAGCTCTACGCCTTCCAGTTTCAGAGAAGATGATTTTTAAAGTCTTCCTTCTTTGTTCCTATGTTCGAACTTGTGACCCCCGGGGCTGGGCCAGTTTTAACCCCAAGGGCATCATATGAACAAACTTGGTAGAGGTCCACTACGAGATGCTTCATGCCAAATATCAAAGCTCTATGCCTTCTAGTTTTACTGAAGAAGATTTTTAAAGTTTTCCTTCTTTGTTCCAATGTTGGAAATTGTGACCCCCGGGGCGGGGCCAGTTTTGACCCCAGGGGCATCATATGAACAAACTTGGTAGAGATCCACTAGGAGATGCTACATGCCAAATATCAAAGCTCTACGCCTACAAGTTTCAGAGAAGAAGATTTTTTTATTGTTTTCCTTCTTTGTTACTATGCTCAAACTTGTGACCCACGGGGTGGGGCCAGTTTTGACCCCAGGGGCATCATATGAAGAAACTTGGTAGGGGTCCACTAGGCAATGCTACATACCAAATATCAAAGCTCTACGCCTTCCAGTTTCAGAGAAGATGATTTTTAAAGTTTCCCCTCTTTGTTCCTATGTTCGAACTTGTGTCCTCCAGGGCAGGGCCAGTTTTGACCCCAAGGGCATTATATGAACAAACTTGGTAGAGGTCCACTACGAGATGCTTCATGCCAAATATCAAAGCTCTATGCCTTCTAGTTTTACAGAAGAAGATTTTTAAAGTTTTCCTTCTTTGTTCCTGTGTTGGAAATTGTGACCCCCGGGGCGGGGCCAGTTTTGACCCCAGGGGCATCATATGAACAAACTTGGTAGAGGTCCACTAGGAGATGCTACATGCCAAATATCAAAGCTCTACGCCTTCAAGTTTTAGAGAAGAAGATTTTTAAAGTTTTCCTTCTTTGTGGCTATGCTCAAACTTGTGACCCCTGGGCCGGGGCCAGTTTTGACCCCAGGGGCATCAAATGAACAAACTTTGTAGAGGTCCACTAGGAGATGCTACATACCACATATCAAAGCTCTGCGCCTTCTAGTTGCAGAGAAGAAGATTTTCAAAGATTTTGCTTTTTTTTCCTTTTTGTTGCCATGGCAACCAAAGTTGTGGGTGGAATTCAATTCTTTGAACAATTTTGGTAGAGCTTCACCGAAGGAACATCCCTGCCAAGTTTCATCAAGATTGGCCCAGTGGTTTCGGAGAAGAAGATGTTTAAAGAAATTGTTGACGGACGACAGACGCCGGACATAGGGCGATCACAATAGCTCACCTTTAGCACGTTGTGCTAAGGTGAGCTAAAAATCAACCCCCAGTTTTCTGCTTGTGAATATATTATGCTTAACTCTTTACAATACAACAAAATATTTGACTCTAACATACTGAAAGCATCTGCAATTTGTTTTGACTAGAAACTTACAACAAAGTTCAAATGAGTCAAACCTAACAAAGAAGACTATACTGCACCTAGTCAGGACACTCAATGCAGACACACAGACTGAAGCATTCAAGACATTTCAATGCTTTAACCTCTGCTGATACATCAAAAAAAATTTCCCCAACACTTTGACAAGCTTATCTCATCTGCCTTCATTAAAGTAATAATGCTAGCCATAACATAATCTTCTTTGAAAAAGTCAACATTTCATTGATGTAAAGCCATTTTCAACATGAAATTAGGAAGATGTTGTTTTGATGACTCAAAGCTATCATTTTAGCACGAGGTACAAACAAGTTTTACTAACCGAAAAAGAGTTACCAGTACAAATCCCCAACTGCCGTAGCTAGAAAGTCAAAGCATTGTACAGATGCCATAATGTGGACAAAAGCACCAAGCTGGGGCACTTACTGCTTGCAAACAGACGAGGCACCCAACATATTTCAACAGAAATACTTCACCTTAATTCCGCTTATATATTTACACAAATACCCGCACAGTTTTACTAACTCATTTCACCAGCAGCGGTAAAAACAAGGTAATTATGCTTGGCATAAACCATGGAAAATTAAGTGAGGCTTGAATGACAGAATTTTTCTCTAAAAATGCAGAAAACATTGTGGGAAATGCTAGTTTTCAAGTTTACTGATAATTTCATCTCTACACAGCTCCTAAGTGTAACTCAATGCACATTTGGGAGAATGTACCGGTACATCAAAATCAGACCGCACAGAATGTTACAATAAACTATTTTGTGTTTGTATCTGTGTCATAAAAAGAAACAAAACATTGCAAATCATGACTGTTGATATCCTTATTATATGAAAGAAGGAATCACTGCTTTGTATCATCAAAATAAAACAAGCCACTTACATACCTTAGATGTTAATTTTCGTGTTGGTGGATTGGGCGTGCCACACAACAAACACTTCTGTTTCCAACCTGAAATATATGGATAATAAACCCAAGTTATATTTCAGTCTACACGAATTCCAATGGAATTTTGAGAATTTTCTCCATATACCATATATATAGTGATTTCAAAAGTGGTCTGCAGCAAAATCAAATAAGCTGTAATCATGTAAAAAATATACACTAAAGCATGTAGCATTTTTCAAGCTTAACTCTTTACCAAACGATAAAATTTTAGACTTGTCCAAATTGAAAGCATTTGCAGATGACAAAATAAAATTGATTGAAAAATTGAAAATTGTTTTGGTAAGGGTAGAAAACATTGTGGGAAAAGGAGAAAATGCTGGTTACCAGTATTTTCTCCTTTTCCCACAATGTTTTCAAAAGACTTCTTTCTCAGGGTCGTTAAAAGTCTGGATTGTGTGGTAAAGGGTTAAGCAAATAATTTCAATGGCCCTTATACATTATGCTCTCCAAAATTATAGAACATCTTCAACATGCAATGATAGAAAGAATCTGTCCATTTTTCACCAAGATCAGACTGCAGAGAACGTGCAATATGAGGTCTGATCTTGGTGCAAAACTGTCTATAACTTGATTCAAAACTAATTTTACAATTTTATCCATACACAGACAAAAGAAATCAGCAATGAAAGAGTTCACAGTATACCTTGGATTTTTCCTGCCTAAGTTTAAAATTTAAGGGATCATTGGTCAGGAATGAATAGGCAGAAGGAGAATTGATACACAGACCAGCTATGCAAAGCATGTAGCAAATCTAAAGCCTGCTGGCAGTGGTTCTTAGTAATTTTTCAAAAAGTTTTAGAGCCTGTATCTAACAGTTCAACCCTTTACCAAACAATCTCAAGTTTTAACAACACTAAGAAAGGAAGGTTTTGAAAACATTGTTGGAAATGGAGAAAAAGCTGGTAATCAGAATTTTCTCCTTTTCTCACAATGTTTTCTACCCTTCCAATGGCAAATAACATCATTTGAATAAAATCAAATTCATCACCTGTAAATGTGAATTTGGACAAGTCTAAAATTTTGTTGTTTGGTAAAGAGTTAAGATTACAAATGAAATTCTATTGCAACTGGGTACTTTTTAATTCTGTATTTCAGGTATGTGCATGTAAAAACCTATTGCTGTTTGCAAAACTACTGTTCCTTTGTTCATATCTATAAAGCTAAACCTCTGTGATGCTTCAACCCTAAACTACTTAACCCTTTACCAAACGACAATAATTTAGACTGGTCCAAACTGAAAGCATTTGCAGGTAACAAATTAAAGGTGGCTCACATGATAAAATTTGTCCTTGATAGGATAGGAAATGTGGGAAAAGGAAAAAATGCTGGTTACCAGCATTTTCTCTTTTTCCCACAATGTTTTCAAAAGGCTTCTTCCTCATGATCATTAAAAGCCAGGATTGTGTGGTAAAGGGTTCAACTCTAGTACCTCTCACAACTTTAGTTTCTTTCAGCCTCTGAGAGTTTAAATTAAAGATCAGACTACATGATATGTCCTGCATGATTCTGATCTAAAATGTCTACAAATGTACCTAAAGCTATATATATATATCCCCTGTCCTAAAATTTAATAAGATATGATCAATGACTTACAACATACTTACAACATATATTTTTATGTTTGTATTTACATGTACATACATGTACATGGCTTGTACCATTGTCATTTATTCCAAATTGTTGCAAGAAAGATGCCTGCATTTGTATGAAGATTTAGGATCTTAGTTTATAAAATATGAACTACACCATGAATGAAAATTAAGGAAAACATATTGTATTTC